>OY754332.1:28318806-29797182 GCA_963573305.1 Pyrrhosoma nymphula
AAGAATCATTCTTTTATGGCCTCTGAACAGTGAAACAAATGAAAAATGTAAGGGAAATGGCAGATTTAGGGCGCATCCGAAGATTAATTGCTGCCAAGTTGGGTTGAGCAAAACTTAGCGTGGTAGGCGACCATTTGCAAGCCAAGATATTAGAAAATGGGAATTCGAAAATTTAAAATTAATGCCACTTCATCTAGAGTTCTAAAAATTATAATTGAAAGGCACCCGATCGAGTTAGAGCCGATAACACTGGCGGATTTAGGGGGGTAACACAGTGGTCATGATCCCGCCCCCCCCCCTTAAATTTTATCAAAAATTTTTAATTTTTACTAGTTTAATAGTTTATGTATCCTTTTAAAGGAGTAAAGGGAGTGTATATGTAAATGCATGGCTACAAGTCCCAAACGTGAGAGAAGTTTGAGTATGGAATACCCCCCGGGAGAACGCCCCTCTCTCCCGGGGGGCATTCCATACTCCCCGGACCCAGGTCATGACCCCCCCCCCCCCAAATTTGATGCTGAATCCGCCCCTGGCCGATAAAAGTTAGCATGCCAGCACGGAGTGGGGCTTTTTCAGAGCCCGTATGGACACGCTCGGCGTTTAGGTGAAATGCGATAACGACTCTCAATAATAATAATAAGGGAACCCTCAATGGCTTAATGCTCTAATTAGGCATTCACAGTACATGCGTACTGCGTAGCATACTGCATTACACCTGCTTATCATTTATGCTAATATTATTGACGTAAAAATTCTAATTTAAGAAATAGGTACTCTTCTATTAATGGGTGTCTATTCTGTAATGTAGGCTTAACACGATACAATCACTGTAGCTGTGTAATAACATGTAGGCTAAACACGATAAAAGCCTCCATGGAGGCTTTTATCATGTTTTGTACGTCTATCTCTTGCTAGGTGCTAGCCGTCTTTTACTCATTAATTTTAAAGACAATGCAAAACTTTTAACTATCTTTTCCATGGTTTTACGCCTTACTTCATTGCGATATGTTGAGACCTGTTCCAAGCGGTCTTATATTTTGCATACCTTCCGAAATTTCAGGGGCAATGACGAAAGGAGAATACACGTATGCGCTAAAACTGTTATAACTTCCTATTAACGACAATAACGTAGAGATATGTCACAAAAATATAAATCTAACATTAGCGTATGTAATGCATTAAAAATGGACGAAAATGTCCAGAATTAATGGAGAAACGACGCCATGAAAAACAATGGTTTTTAAATATTAAAATTATAATTTTTCTCAATAACGGCTTGAAGATTAAAAAAATATTTTTACTGCTATTTTTTAACTCATTTCTCTCAATCACAAGGTACGCGGAATGATAGTGCCCTCCTTAGATTTACGTAAAAAAATCGTCAAAGTGCCCTGCAGCAGCAGCAGCGCTCAATTTGGTTAAAAATTAGCATTCCTCGTATATGAACAATACTTATTTTACAATAAAAATATTAAAAAATAAGATCTCAAAAACCAGGAGATGGATCTTCTTCAAACTTCGCAAAATGAAAGAGCACACCCTCTGCTCTAACGTGTATAGAGCCGAGCCAATCTGCCCACCCAGTGCCGCGGGTAGTGCATCAATGAGGGAATGCAAAGTTAAAGGGGCCCCCGCCTTTAGTTTGTACAGGGCCCCGCAATCCTCAGGTACGGCCCTGTTTCCACCTTCTGAACGACGATATAAACGTTTTTTAAGTTTAACTTCAGCGCGATTACACTCTCCGCCGCGTGCACTTCACGGTTTACGGAGTAATGGAGAATATTTTTTATCTCAAAAACTGTGAGAACAATTTCATTAAACTTGCTAGGAAGACGAATCAGAAATAGAATTACGAGTTGACACTAAACATTTCAATGTGCCTTCTTTGTGAGCGTCGCCAAAGCTTGTCAAAGAACCACGTTCCCGCAGCCACGCAGTCCGTCTACGCTCCGTAAAAAGACTATATTCAATATTTTTTTCTTCAACGTATATCAACTTTGAAATAAACGTTTCTTCACACAAATCTAGAGAAAACCATTGCCAACAAGGAAATATGAAAATATTTTTCACAAACTTTACCGTTTAGCCACAATAGGCAATCCCAAATTACATTACACGTTAGGCGAAAAAAACATTTTTCCCATTCCGAGCGCAATTTATAAAAATTTGTTTCAGACCTAATATTGTTGTTAGAAAGTCGTGCTTTCTAAGGTGATGGCAACAACGCCTTTCCTACGGGAACTTGAATATGAAAATCAGAAAAATTACATTTTTTGGGCTACACATAAGGATAAACAATTAAATGTTTATGAACAATTTTCTCGAAAACCGGGCGATAGATCTTGATAAAACGTCACAAAACGAAAGAACCCACGCCTTACTCAAAGGTGTATACAGCCCGGGTGTAGGCAGCAACCGGG
This sequence comes from Pyrrhosoma nymphula, assembly GCA_963573305.1. Taxonomy (NCBI): domain Eukaryota; kingdom Metazoa; phylum Arthropoda; class Insecta; order Odonata; family Coenagrionidae; genus Pyrrhosoma; species Pyrrhosoma nymphula. The sequence goes on from OY754332.1 coordinate 28,321,227, forward strand.
GGGTGAGGTACCACTGGCTCTGGAGGAATGGAACACTTCCCAGGAAAAGGGGAGTCCGGAGGTTTCGTCCCAGGAAATCGTAACAAACTATGTGTAAAATAAAGAAAAAATAAATGAAATACCGGATTTGGGGGGGGGGGGGACATTTGCCCCTACTGATCCCCCCCTTGGAGCCGCCATTGCATCTAGGGCAAAGTTTGTTGCCGTCATATGAAATTCATGATAGAAATTCGGGGCTGGTTTGAAATTCGTCAGGGAGTATTACATCATTTTAGATTGGCCGCGATGGTTATTCTCATGCTGGTGAGCTAGTGGGACTAATGGACTTTAAGGTGCACGTGCTCCGTGGCACACGGTTTAAGTATTACAGCGCTTATTGTATGATTTCCACAAAATGGATGTATTATAATTTTAGATATCATTTTACCACAGCATTCAAATTCAACGGCTCATCTCCCCCCTTTCTGGAATATTCTTCCAACGGTACAAATGTATTATCGGCCGTTCGGTTTAAGTATTGTTGCGACGAGCTTCTGGCAAATCCAGTGACGCAATAATGCAATCTCCACACTCCATTCTTGCACCTGGCGCGCAAACTGACTCTTTCCATGTTCAGAGGCGTCCCGTCGTACTAGCCGAAGGTGACGGCCGTTAGTATCCGTTCTACACATAGTTCTACGGGTAGGTGTATAATTTTGGATTTACCTCCATACAGAGAGTGCCCCACCTTCAAGGGTATGTATCAAAATTTTTATCCCTATTTAAAAAATTAGATATGAAGTGTAATTTGCGTAAGATTGAGTTTGCGTATTGTAATTGATCATTGAACCTAGTGGAATGGTGGAATGAGATGCTGATGGGTGTATTTCTTCGTAAGAGGAAGCAGTTGTATTTGTGGGGTAATAGTCAGTGGCATAGCAAGGTTTTGGGTCTGGGGGGAGTTGGGGGGGGGGGGGCAAAATGTATAGGGGGCGCCGACTTATAAATTCACCAGTTTACTATTCTTAACATACTGTTATACTTTACTTTTACTGTATTGTTTTGTTCGTAATATACCATGATCCAAGCTTGTAGAAGTTATTGTTGATAAATAAGTTATGACATTGATTCACGTAGGTATTTGGGACTTTAGAATGGAAACATTCACAGGTTTAGGGACGCCGAACACAGGGGGGGGGACATTCGCCCCCCCCCCCCCTCCTGGCTACGCTACTGGTAATAGTAACGTGGGAACAAGTTATTTTGAAGAAAAGTGTATAGAAAAGTAAAGTACAAAAAGTGTTTTATCCAGATGGTAAATTTGCTTACTCAGGTTTAGATGTTGATTTTCATAAGGTTATGTTATTTAGGTAAGGTTATCATTACATTTCAATGTTGGAAATACTTATGGAGGGAAAACCATTTTCGGCTTCTATGAATCATGGAATTGGTCAAATATCATGGAATTGGTCTCTCACCAAAACATGTACTTCGTATCTATGGAGGTGTGAACTAATGCAAGATAATTCTGCTCTCTAGAACAGTGGCACAGTTTGAAACAGCTGTCAGCTCTCTTCGATAGAGTCAAGCCGGCGCGCGGCGACGGCGTTCGGAACCATTCGGCAGTAATCGGTCGTGCTCGTGCACTGTGCAGACATTAATTTTCAAGTGTCGTGTGCCGTTGACCTAAAGTGGTAAAGTAACAGATATCGTACGTTGTTTTAAATGAAGGGATGAGTTAGTAACTAAGTCAGTGACTAAATGAAGTTGTTCTATATTTCGTTGTAACTTGCGAGTTAAAACTGCGAGTTCAGTCATCAAAAACAAACTGTACAAGTGCTTACATTCAATGTGTAACGCCATCATATTACCCGAAAAGTGGACTGGTCACTGCATAAAGAAACATGTTTTCAAGTTTAGGAACAATATTGACGTTAAATTTAAAATGATAGACACGAAAAGCGGTGGCGTTGGTCCGTGGAAGCCTTCAATGGAAAAACCACAACTAAAACTGCTTCTGATACTGATGATCCAGAATTTCTTAATATGCCAATTAGGTAAGTTGTTAAAACAAATGTTATATTTATTATTATTAGCAAAACAGTTATTAGATGTTACTAGGTAACTGATTGTTGACTTGGAGGAAGGTGTGTAGAATATATATCCATACCATATATGGTGTCCACAGTGGCCTCCATGAGCATGGAACGGTTTGGGGACAGGTTCATGGTTCTCACGTCTCCACTGGTACAATACAATTATTTTATTTCACCAATCGAAACCAGGTACAGCGCTTATTTAGTCTCAAGGGCCCTTTTCCCTCCACAAAGGCTGCCCTTTTTAAGGCATCTGTATACATCAATAGCAGTATTTCCCCTGTCGGAAGGCGTTTTCTTGGAACGGAAGTAAGATCGCGCGGAGCCGTCATAGCACTACTGCCGATGTTCATGAGGGCTTGACCGCCTTACACCGAAAGTAAGAAGCGAAGAATCATTCTTTTATGGCCTCTGAACAGTGAAACAAATGAAAAATGTAAGGGAAATGGCAGATTTAGGGCGCATCCGAAGATTAATTGCTGCCAAGTTGGGTTGAGCAAAACTTAGCGTGGTAGGCGACCATTTGCAAGCCAAGATATTAGAAAATGGGAATTCGAAAATTTAAAATTAATGCCACTTCATCTAGAGTTCTAAAAATTATAATTTGAAAGGCACCCGATCGAGTTAGAGCCGATAACACTGGCGGATTTAGGGGGGTAACACAGTGGTCATGATCCCGCCCCCCCCCCCTTAAATTTTATCAAAAATTTTTAATTTTTACTAGTTTAATAGTTTATGTATCCTTTTAAAGGAGTAAAGGGAGTGTATATGTAAATGCATGGCTACAAGTCCCAAACGTGAGAGAAGTTTGAGTATGGAATACCCCCCGGGAGAACGCCCCTCTCTCCCGGGGGGCATTCCATACTCCCCGGACCCAGGTCATGACCCCCCCCCCCCCAAATTTGATGCTGAATCCGCCCCTGGCCGATAAAAGTTAGCATGCCAGCACGGAGTGGGGCTTTTTCAGAGCCCGTATGGACACGCTCGGCGTTTAGGTGAAATGCGATAACGACTCTCAATAATAATAATAAGGGAACCCTCAATGGCTTAATGCTCTAATTAGGCATTCACAGTACATGCGTACTGCGTAGCATACTGCATTACACCTGCTTATCATTTATGCTAATATTATTGACGTAAAAATTCTAATTTAAGAAATAGGTACTCTTCTATTAATGGGTGTCTATTCTGTAATGTAGGCTTAACACGATACAATCACTGTAGCTGTGTAATAACATGTAGGCTAAACACGATAAAAGCCTCCATGGAGGCTTTTATCATGTTTTGTACGTCTATCTCTTGCTAGGTGCTAGCCGTCTTTTACTCATTAATTTTAAAGACAATGCAAAACTTTTAACTATCTTTTCCATGGTTTTACGCCTTACTTCATTGCGATATGTTGAGACCTGTTCCAAGCGGTCTTATATTTTGCATACCTTCCGAAATTTCAGGGGCAATGACGAAAGGAGAATACACGTATGCGCTAAAACTGTTATAACTTCCCTATTAACGACAATAACGTAGAGATATGTCACAAAAATATAAATCTAACATTAGCGTATGTAATGCATTAAAAATGGACGGAAAATGTCCAGAATTAATGGAGAAACGACGCCATGAAAAACAATGGTTTTTAAATATTAAAATTATAATTTTTCTCAATAACGGCTTGAAGATTAAAAAAAATATTTTTACTGCTATTTTTTAACTCATTTCTCTCAATCACAAGGTACGCGGAATGATAGTGCCCTCCTTAGATTTACGTAAAAAAATCGTCAAAGTGCCCTGCAGCAGCAGCAGCGCTCAATTTGGTTAAAAATTAGCATTCCTCGTATATGAACAATACTTATTTTACAATAAAAATATTAAAAAATAAGATCTCAAAAACCAGGAGATGGATCTTCTTCAAACTTCGCAAAATGAAAGAGCACACCCTCTGCTCTAACGTGTATAGAGCCGAGCCAATCTGCCCACCCAGTGCCGCGGGTAGTGCATCAATGAGGGAATGCAAAGTTAAAGGGGCCCCCGCCTTTAGTTTGTACAGGGCCCCGCAATCCTCAGGTACGGCCCTGTTTCCACCTTCTGAACGACGATATAAACGTTTTTTAAGTTTAACTTCAGCGCGATTACACTCTCCGCCGCGTGCACTTCACGGTTTACGGAGTAATGGAGAATATTTTTTATCTCAAAAACTGTGAGAACAATTTCATTAAACTTGCTAGGAAGACGAATCAGAAATAGAATTACGAGTTGACACTAAACATTTCAATGTGCCTTCTTTGTGAGCGTCGCCAAAGCTTGTCAAAGAACCACGTTCCCGCAGCCACGCAGTCCGTCTACGCTCCGTAAAAAGACTATATTCAATATTTTTTTCTTCAACGTATATCAACTTTGAAATAAACGTTTCTTCACACAAATCTAGAGAAAACCATTGCCAACAAGGAAATATGAAAATATTTTTCACAAACTTTACCGTTTAGCCACAATAGGCAATCCCAAATTACATTACACGTTAGGCGAAAAAAACATTTTTCCCATTCCGAGCGCAATTTATAAAAATTTGTTTCAGACCTAATATTGTTGTTAGAAAGTCGTGCTTTCTAAGGTGATGGCAACAACGCCTTTCCTACGGGAACTTGAATATGAAAATCAGAAAAATTACATTTTTTGGGCTACACATAAGGATAAACAATTAAATGTTTATGAACAATTTTCTCGAAAACCGGGCGATAGATCTTGATAAAACGTCACAAAACGAAAGAACCCACGCCTTACTCAAAGGTGTATACAGCCCGGGTGTAGGCAGCAACCGGGGGGTGAGGTACCACTGGCTCTGGAGGAATGGAACACTTCCCAGGAAAAGGGGAGTCCGGAGGTTTCGTCCCAGGAAATCGTAACAAACTATGTGTAAAATAAAGAAAAAATAAATGAAATACCGGATTTGGGGGGGGGGGGACATTTGCCCCTACTGATCCCCCCCTTGGAGCCGCCATTGCATCTAGGGCAAAGTTTGTTGCCGTCATATGAAATTCATGATAGAAATTCGGGGCTGGTTTGAAATTCGTCAGGGAGTATTACATCATTTTAGATTGGCCGCGATGGTTATTCTCATGCTGGTGAGCTAGTGGGACTAATGGACTTTAAGGTGCACGTGCTCCCGTGGCACACGGTTTAAGTATTACAGCGCTTATTGTATGATTTCCACAAAATGGATGTATTATAATTTTAGATATCATTTTACCACAGCATTCAAATTCAACGGCTCATCTCCCCCCTTTCTGGAATATTCTTCCAACGGTACAAATGTATTATCGGCCGTTCGGTTTAAGTATTGTTGCGACGAGCTTCTGGCAAATCCAGTGACGCAATAATGCAATCTCCACACTCCATTCTTGCACCTGGCGCGCAAACTGACTCTTTCCATGTTCAGAGGCGTCCCGTCGTACTAGCCGAAGGTGACGGCCGTTAGTATCCGTTCTACACATAGTTCTACGGGTAGGTGTATAATTTTGGATTTACCTCCATACAGAGAGTGCCCCACCTTCAAGGGTATGTATCAAAATTTTTATCCCTATTTAAAAAATTAGATATGAAGTGTAATTTGCGTAAGATTGAGTTTGCGTATTGTAATTGATCATTGAACCTAGTGGAATGGTGGAATGAGATGCTGATGGGTGTATTTCTTCGTAAGAGGGTGTATTTCTTCGCACGACAACCAAAGAAATTACTTCTTCACCTGTTTTACCAAACGAGACATGACGGTGAATTCCATTCACTCTGTGGAGGGGCAAACAGTGAGAATTTTTAATGCGATATTACACAGAGGAAAAATCATTCACCTTGACCGGGACTCAAACCCGGATTCCTCGATTTCGCGCCGAGTGCTGTAGCCAGTTAAGCTAAGTTAAGTAGAGGCGTCCTACTCCCTTGTGCATATTTGAGAGCTTTATAGGAGCAAGCGACAACGAATACAGCACGCAAAAATGAGGAACGCACGTCAGGGTCTCCCCGAAGAGGAGTATAAGAAGTTATGCGACAAATACAAGAAAACGAAAACAGCAGCTAAGGCAGCCTTTCAAAATGCATTAACGACTTTCAAAAATAAAATATTGGGCGAATATTTAGAGGACAACCCAAAGGCTTTTTGGTCATACGTGAGGGAGGTTCAAGGCTGCAAATCAACAGTAACGTCACTAAAGAACAGTCTAGGAGAAAGAGCAAACGACAAATTAGATAAAGCAAATATCCTCAACGCCTTTTTTCAAAGCGTCTATACCAAATGCTCTCCAAACGACACCACTACAATGCCTAGGCTATATAAGCACCAAATGCAGTCTATTAATATCACTAGTCGTGGAATAGAAAGTCATCTGAAATCCATTAATTCCAAGAAATCACCCGGTCCCGATCAAATTCCCGCCCGAGTTTATAAAGAATTAGCATCAGAAATAGCACCATACCTAAAAATAATATTTGAAAAATCTCTAACACAACATCGTGTTCCTTACGATTGGAAAATCGCGAACGTTACACCAATATTTAAAAGTGGCGATAAGGAAGAGCCCAGTAACTATAGACCAATTTCCCTTACGTCTATCTCGTGCAAGATATTGGAACATATAATCGTCGGTTCGATTATGGGGTACTTGGATAGTCAAAACTTGTTAACGCCAAATCAGCACGGATTCCGGAAAGGCAGGTCATGCGAAACCCAGTTGGCCCTCTTCCTTCACGACCTTCTTTCCTCGGGAGAAAAGCTTGTCCAAGTAGACGCAATATTTCTAGATTTTAAAAAAGCTTTCGATAAGGTCCCTCATTCAAAGTTACTCCTTAAGTTGGAAGCATACGGAATACACCACGACGTAATATGTTGGATAAGAGAGTTCTTAGCCGACCGCGAACAGAGGGTAGTTCTAGATGGCGTTAGCTCAGATGTAGTGAAAGTTACATCAGGTGTACCTCAGGGAAGTGTCATCGGTCCCTTATTGTTCCTTTTGTATATTAATGATATCACTACCGTTATTACTAGCAAAATTCGCCTCTTCGCAGATGACGCAGTGTTGTACAGGGACCTAGTCAATGAGTCCGACAAGATTGCGCTAAAAAAAGACCTGGATGCAATAAATGAATGGTGCAATACTTGGCAGTTAGAATTGAATTTTAAAAAGTGCGTTGTTATGAATTTTTGGAAAAAGAAAAACTCGGTCAACGATACGTACACAATTAATCAAACAGACTTATCAAATGTAGAGTCAGTTAAATACTTAGGTGTGACCCTTACTCAGGACCTGTCTTGGGGGAAACACGTTCGGGAAATATGCGGACAGGCTAGTCGAAAATTGGGATTTATCAAGAGAATATTAGGAAAATGCGACGAGAAAGTTAAAGAGCGATGTTATTTTTCACTCGTGAGACCTCACTTGGAGTACGCCGCTAGCATATGGGACCCTTACGAAGTAGGACTAATCTCTGAAATAGATAGAATACAACGGAGAGCAGCAAGATTTGTGAAAGGTTGTTACGATAAACTTAGCAGTGTTACCGAATTGTTGAAGGAATTAGGGTGGGAATCTTTAACTGATCGAAGGGAGAAATACAGGTTAAATCTTTTGCGCAAACTCGGAGCAGACAGTTTTTTGCCGGACGTTCAACACATACTGCTAGAGCCAACGTACTACGGTAGAAGCGATCACAGGAATAAAATAAAGGAAATTGACTGCCGAACCGATAGATTCCAAATGTCATTTTTCCCACGTACAATAAGGGATCATAATAGTTGCGATAGATCAATCACATGAAACTCCCACCCTCAATAGGTAGAGTAGAATTTTCACTTGTGCTTAATAACACCACATAATTACTAACTCTTCACACCGGTCGATAAGTCGGCATTATTTTATTTTGTTCTTTGCATGAGGTAGCATCTCGTAGTATTCATAAATTAACAGTATCAGTAATATTAACCACTAGATGTGTCTATAGCATTTTTCTGCATGTTTGTATGTTCTTTTACGTATCACTCTCCCAGTTTCCGGTTGGACTGCGCACTGTTCCCCTGACTGCTTTTGGCCTGCGCCTACTAAAAAAAAGTAGTAGTGCCAGGGGGAACGTGCGAGGTTGGGATTTGTTCTGGGATGAGTGCTGCATGCCTGGTGTGTCTGATACCAGGAATCACCCCGTGCCACACACCCCAGTGGTGGCTTGCACGGTACATCATAGATGTAGATGTAGAAGTTGTTCTGGACTGCCGGGCATATGATGTCACTGAATTTTTTAAGTTGCAAAAGTGCATTCCTTCCACACATACAACACAAAAGCACTGGGGAAAGAATGGGGGGATACCAGGAATGAGTAATTTCGAGGATCTTGGAACTAGCCACCGGGACTATTAACTTTACGGAGTCACCCGTAAGTGCCCATAAGTGCGTAAATCCCACACAGAAGCAATCGTTCACCTTGACCGGGACTTGAACCCGGTTCCCTCGACATGGCGCCAAGTGCTGTAGCCAGTTAAGCAACCTCACTGTGAATTTTTGTGGGTTTTTAAAGGAACAAGGTGTTCAAAGCTGCCAGGCATATAAAGCCAAAGAAGCAGTCAAAGCGTGCACTTCCGTGCGCCACCGTCCATGAGGTTAAAGCCAAACTTAGAACACAAAGATGCGAGTTCACTCTTTTTGAAAATGTTTTGAGGATACCGAGCCTAGCCACGGTATTACCTATACGGAGTCACCCATATGGGCTCGTTACTGCAAAAATTCCACGGAGGAAAAATCATTCGCCTTGACCGTCACCAGGTATGGGTGGAGGATAAAGAGCATAGGCGTTCTTCCAGCAGTAAAAATAAAAGGGGAACTCCGACATTTACATTCGAGGGAAAACAAGTTATTGTTATAAAGATAATCCACCCGTTGAGGTAGATTTAAATGGAAGTGAGTAAAATCTAGTTTTTAAATAAGGGGGAGTTAATGAGCTATCTACCTACACAATTTCTTTCTTCGTCTCAGCATCCTTCCTACCCTTCTTCATCCCGTCCATAAAACATATTCTCTTTCTCCCCCTTCCCTGCTTACTCAACATCCTTCCCTCTATCACAGCCCCAAGCAACCCTTCGCCATAGCACAAACTATGCTAAGACTTAAAAGTTCACAAAAAACTTGACAAAATATAACTAAAAAATCCTAACTTTTTAACCCTTCACCTATATATAACTCAAAATGTTGCCCACGCCGTCTCGTTCATCTTTAAGCATGACTCGGAATGTACATACATACCTGCCATGCACCTTCTGAGTTAGTTCATGCCGAGGAGCTGTAATTCCTTCCCGAAGAAGGGAGGGGAGAAGTTTCCTTTTTAGCTGTCAAATGCTTTTTTCTTGAGTGACGGCACTTCTGATATGCGAAGAAGGCGCAACGTGGACATAAAAGGACAGAAGCGAGCCATCTCCGATTCCATGCTCGCGCGAGTTGAACACCAGCAGGTCTGTCTAAGAACTCCCAGTAAAGCTGTGGCGACCGAGAGAACATCAGGACACCTGTATGATCACCACATTTGACCAGCCTCTGTACTCTCGCCCGCTAATTATCTCGTTCTCTCAAAACTGATTTCTTCGTTTTCCAAGCCATCTTCTCCGTTCTCGCAGAGTCCGCCGGCACTTTCACTCTATTATGGCAGTGGGAAGTGATTATAAAATACCTTCTATTACCTTCCGAATGGATATTTACCTTTATCATGCCTGCGGGCATTTACATGAAACGCGCGACAAGTGAATGCATGGCAACCGCGCGGGTCTCTTATTCTCCCTCCCCCCGCGCTAAAACTAGCATTCGGTACGCACAAAGTTAATATAAATAAAAATCAGTGTAAATAATGCCGGTAAATTTAGTTACACTCTCTGCTCTGTTACGTTGGCATTCCAGAGCGCACAGCAGTCCCACTCAAGTTTAACTCGACCCATTCGCTTCAATGTTAGAAGAGTTTCACACTTTTAACAACAACTTGTACAATTTATGATGACAATCATTTCTCGCAAACTTTTAAGAATGAAGCTCACGGCTAAGTTCTCACTTGATAACCGCAAGTTAGTGGAATGAAAAGGTACAGAATACCAAGCGCTTAAAAATAGTTGGCGAGATTTTACGTGCCAAACACCATGACATTTTTTTCTAATAAAACTGTTAAGTTCATAGAAGGCAATAAATGTTTTACGTGCATCAATAGATGTAGAAATAAACTATCTAGTTCTCAGGTGAACTTTACTGCGATAAATTTGCTTTCCTAGTTTAAAAGATAAAGCATCACAAACACGAGTGCCTCTACTTTTTTTTACAGTCAGTAGCAAACGGTGCCTTGGCAGTGGAGAGCGTATTACGCACTTTTATAACACAAAGTATATTCTCCTAAATCCTCTTAGTCGTCACACATCCCCCTTCCGCAAGCACCAAGCCTCCGAGCCACACAGTGCTAAGGTATGTTGATGGATTTGGCTTCGTCTTTTATGAAATTTATCTCCAGTGAAAGTATACACCAATACACAATTTTCACGGAAATCGTATGAAATTTCAGTGAAATGTTCAATTGCTTGCAAAACTATATGCAAATTGTACATTAGTCTATAATTTCCACCAAGCAGCAACAACGAATCAATGGAAGGCGAGAACGAGTAGGATTAATGTATAATGGAACAAACATTAGCCGTTTATGCTAATGCATCAACGTCTTACAATGAGGTGCGTCGTCTCACTTCTGCATATTGAATTAATAATCATTAACTACCGAATTAGCTAATTTGAGCTCGATTGGCCACCCGACGGTCGTGTATTCCCCTTGTTAGTTACACTAACGTCAATAGGGTCTAGTGTAATGCATGTTGGTGAAAACTCACCCCCTGCCACTCACCCTTGATGTGGCTTTCCGGGCATTATATAGATAGATAATCACTAAGTCCGTTATCGGCAACTATATTTGCTACCTGTTAGGGTATATTTGTCAGTAGTAAATCAACAGTATTGTTCCCCAGGTCGGGGTTGTAACTAACAGATGCAGGGAGGGATATGTAAGCGTATTACAAAAGTGACTCACATGTAACTCCTTGTCTTTTTCCCAGTGATAAAAATTATACGTTCTCCAGTCTACGGATGGGAGATTGAAATCCCCACCGATTACTTTATTGCAAATTATGTAGTGTGACGTTAATTCGTTGACCTGTCTTTCTAGCCCTATTATTGAGTCTATACCGGCATCTGGCGGTCTATAGCTAGCGCACACATCGATTTTCTTTGCTCTAAATTTTTCAATGGAAAAACGTACACTTTCCAGTGGACCAACAGAAGAAAACTCTCTTCTACTGACGCAACGATCATTTGCTGCAATAAAAACTCCTGCGGTTCAATCGATAGTCTTTTCTATAAATGGAGAATGATTTTGGGAAAATTTGCTGTTTCTGACGCTAATGAATTCTGGCGATGGCAGGTGTAGTCGGCCTCTCTTTTGCTTCTATGTCGCAACAACCAGTATTCAAAACTTCGATTCAAAAATAAAATAAAACAATCCATCCCTTGCAGTTATGACAACTTAATATAAATGTCACTGTCGACCTTCAATACCCTTATCTAGAAAAATAACCATGTTCATATAGTTAAAAGGGTTAGTGAAAGTGAACTACAAGTAATCCCTATTCTCAGAATTTGCGGTCATCCTGTGTTAATCTCCCCCGTTCGCAACCCATTCACGTAGCCCTTACGGCTTGGGATAGGAGGACAGCATAGGGTGGAGAAGGGGAGAGAACAGTGGGCTAAATACTTTGGAGTAACCTATCCATCCCTTCCCTCCGCTGATTCTCGGTAATCTCTGTATGACGCTCTCGTGATCTCACAAGGCTTGCCACATTGGCATTGTGAATGGGAAGAGAATGACGCTATCCTGAGAACTTCTGCTGGAGGTTTTTGAAGCGCTGGATTGTTTCGTTTAGCTATTCCGTGAATTTTTCTCGGTTCGTGGTAGGTATGGTAGACACAGGTAGAAAGGACCCAGGGAGGAAGTCATTAGAAGGGTTCCAGTCCCAAAAGTTGACCCTTCGTCGAGCTCGGAGGAGTAATCCGGGATGGAGATAGACAACTAGCCATATTTACTATAGTTTAAACTTTAGCAACTACGGAATATAGGAACACGTAAATTGTTGATTGTTTGGACGACGTCAGTGAGTGTAACAGAATTTTCTCAACGGTAAAAGCATAAGTGATTCTGCATTATTACGGATACAAGTGTTTACTGACCAACATTAAAATATATGTGGAGAGAAACTGAAAGATCCATTCCCGGTGTTCCTTGCTATTGCCTACACAATCTAAAAGCTAGAAATTGAAATCAGGAATTTCTCTTTTATCAGGGCAGAAGAACGAGAAGTTGACGTATGTACCTTGCTTAAAAACACCATAAAATCTGGTAATATAACGATCGATTTAATGACTAGAGAGAATTATATTGTTCAAGTTCATAAACAAATATGGTCATGCGTTCTGCTACACGTGCTTTTAATGAAAAACGAAAGAATTGTCCGTGAAAGCATTTTACTATGAGGTACTTTGTCTAATGCTTTTTTAAATCAAGAAATATGAGTCAACTTGAACGTTTTTTACCCGAGACCGAATTATCATGAACAATGAGAGCCATTGAGTCTCGCAAGATCTACCCCTTCGAAATCCGTGCTGTGTGTTAATCAATAATTCTTCCACTGTAAATGCCCGATGATTGAACTTGCAGTTATATGCTCAAATATCTTTCACGAGATCTGCGTGAGAGACGGTACTTTTATAATTGGGTCAATCCATTTTAAGTGGTCCAGGGGTGGTTAATTGACCAATTTAAATAAATTTAAACTTTCCTAATTGTTGCCCTCATGTCTTAAGACATTAAATTTTTTTTTTCAAATTTTTATCTCAAGCGGTTTACCTTGGGCGGCCATTTGTATAATGTTGCGCAAGCCCATTTTTGCGTTTGTAAAGGTTTACGTAAAAGTCTATAACTATAAAAGTATTTATCCTAGAAGGATGAATCAAAAAACATTTTGTTTGTAATTTCTCAAGGTACACAATAAGTGGAATAAAGTGTTTACCTATCTCTATTCTTTCTAAGGTAAAACTACAAGCAAAATTTTAAAAATTTACGATTGAAATTTCAATTTTTTTCTAATAGTAGGAATGGATTATGCAGTTTTAATTGTTTTTATTTGTAGATATATGCTAATAGGTTTATTATAAAAAATATCAATGGTGATATACTTACCCTTAAATTTTTATAAGTTTATAAAAAGTCACTTTTTTCAAAATTTTCAAAGTTTGGCTTTGAATAACTCTGGTGGGATTAGAGATAAAAATCTCAAATTAGCAGAACTTACAGTATTTGTGCATGTGTACATGACTTATAAAAATAATGATGTGTATTTTACTAATAACAAAGTTACTGCCTCTCAAAAATGACAAAAACTTTGTTAAATCAAAACCTTTTGGCACACTGAGTAACGCTTTGTAAGATGTTTCTGATCTTTATAATTGGCAGTTCTATCCGTAGGCCTATCCTAAATTCGAGTGAAGTAGATTTTTATAATTATTCAGAAGTATCGTTTATATTTTGTTTTTTTTTTAATATTTCTTTATTACGGTGTAATAGAAACATTTTGGCAGGTCGTTGTGGTAGGAGTGCAGGGGTGAGGGAGGGTCTCAAGCGTTTCTAAGAATCGGGGTTTCCACCAGGCACTAAGGGTTCTTTGAAAGGGAGAGTAAAAGGGAGGGGGAGTGAGAAGGGACACTGTGGGTGGTACGGTCAAGGGGGGGCGACGCACGGCTCGACGCACAGTGGGCTGCAATCGAAAAAAGATGGGTAAAACCTCTAAAACGTTTTTTTTTAGTCCGGAAGTTGAAACTTGGCATCAAAATTCTCAAATAGTTTGTGCATGACATGGTGTATTTATTTTTTTCCTGGACTTGCATATTAACAATATATATGAGGTCAAAGTTGAACAAATTTCGCAAAAAACGCCCGCCTTCCATTTTCTCTGTGAATTACAAAACTTAACCTCTTGCTGTACTTTAATGGATGGAGTTATGGAAAAGAGTGTTATACCATTTTATTATACAGTTCTTTTCCTTTCATTTGAGGGATTTTATTTTTTTATTAACCATAGATACACAACAAAATGGCGGAGCCTATTTTCAGTCAATTTTTTACATATTTGTTGAGAAAAAATAGTTGGTGCCGCCTGGTTACGCTAAGTAACTCATACCTCGCCACTCTACAAAGCTTCCAGATTTGGAATCTAAAGAAAACTCTTGCGCATATATGCGACTCCGAATATTACATTGTATTTTCGAGCGCGCGGTCGAGTCCGGTTCCGCCCGCCGGGGACGGGGAGTACGCAGTGACGCGGCAAATGTGTGGATGCGATAAGGCCACATTCACTTTTCTATAGTGATCGTCGATGTATAGAGATGGAAAAGAACCACCATAAAGATTTTTAAAATAAACCATGCTAGAAATTTTACTCATAATCATATCGCGGGACATATATTCTTGTAAATTTATCTGATAAATGTGTAACAATAGTCATTAAGTAGTTCTTTAGTTCAACTCATTTTTCCTTAATAGAAGAAATAGGTATCAAAATCACTCTTTCACAAGAATTATGGACGGTACTAGACCGCACGAAGGGCTCCGTGTTGTCATAAAACGACCCTTTTCGGTAGGTCTTGGAGTAGTTACAGGGAGTTGGGGAGTTGAGAAGGTCAGAGTCCTCTGGATGAGCGTTCTCAAGGTTCTCAACACTACTCCCTCATCGGGTTAGTATATAGTGTATTATCGGCAATCCAGAGGACTCTGGAGAAGGCTGGTGCCTTAGAAAGAGAGTTTGTTTGTCAACGCGAGATGCACTTTATCTTCCGTAGGCGAAGTGCAGGGCTTATGTGAAAACCCCGTGTATTCAAAGAAAGAAGTCTTTCAGTTTACCTCTTGCGCAGTAGCGTAGACAGATGGGGGGCGAAGGCCCCTCTCGCCCCGTGTTCTAGCTCCCCTAAGTCTGTGTATTTTTCCTCTCTCAAGTCCCAAATACGTATGATACGTTGTCTATTGTCATATTTTGTACAAACCCATCCGCCTTTTGCATCACAAAAAGTTGTAATGCTTAGTAAACTGGTTTATTTATGAGTCGGCGCCCCCTAAAAATTTTCTACCCCCTAAAAACTTTCTGCCCCCTAAAAACTTTCTGGCCCCCTTAGACCCAAAACCTTGCTACGTCACTGCTCTTGCAGTGTCCCACGATATGATTATGAGTAACATTTCTAGCATGGTTTATTAAAAATAGCTTTATGGTGGCTCTTTTCCATCTCTATATATCGATGATCACTATAGAAAAGTGAATGTGGCCTTATCGCATCCGCACACTTGCCGCGTCACCGTACTCCCCGTCGCACAGTGGGCCAAAATCCAAAAAAGCTGGCCAAAAGTCGAAAAATGAAGTTCGCGCAAGCCAACCAAAAACAGTTGATTTATATTTTTAAGCATATGCTCTTTAAAATAGGGTACCATACAGAGCATGTAACACGCCACGATAATTTTTACAGCGGGTCAAAGTAGAGCATGTCAGGGTGATTTTGGCGGTCAAAATTTTACCGCGGAAAATAGCTAAATATATAGCCTTATTAAAGAGTCGTTATTTTAAATATTGGTTTTAAAGTACTTTGATAAAAAAAATTGATTCTTATTGAATGAATAGAGAAAAAGTTTGTTCCGTTTTACTTGTTTTTTAATACTTTTATAATTTTTAAAAAATTGTGCTGTTTTTTCATTAAATTTTATGTTTAACGATAATTATCGTTTTTATCGACATCAGGCTACACGGAGTTATTTGCACTGTGTAATAGAGCAAAGTGTATAGAACAATATTCAGAAGTAAATTTTTGCGATAACTTGCGATTAGAGTTTTAACAACCATTTATATTTAATACCACCCCGGCCACTCGGGCCACAGTGGGGGCCACTAACTGGGCGAAGAAAGCGAAGGGAAGGAAGTATACGATTTCCTAGCATGAAGACGAACGCCAGTTCAATGACATTGGTAATTTGAGTAGATATTTTATGAATAATTTTCATCTTTATTTTGGCACATTCTGCTTAAATGGCTAAATTCAACTTAAATCTTGTCGCAAATTGCAATTTCTCGCTACGTTGGAGACTGGCGATTATACAATTAGGAGGTCGTTGGGACGTTTCTCAGCAGAGTTATGGGCTAAAATATCTTTGAAGGAATTTTCCATGAATTGCGGATTTCCCTTAGGCATCGTGGGCAGGCTGTGGTCGAGGGTTTTAGGGGAAGGCTCGTGGTCATGCACGTGCAGCGGCAGGCGCCCGCGCCAGCTGGTTGAGGATTTGCGTCCCTCCGTGCTTGCTGGCCCCACAATGCTGGTTTTACAACTTGCCAGTAATGACTCTTCTCTACTTCCCATAATCCTATGGTGGCTATCTCAAGTTATGCTTTTTACACCTTTTGTGTCTCTTTTTGCCGACCCTTGCCACCTCTTGTTCCGCCAAACGGAATGCTTAGTTAGTTTCCTTAGGGGTTTTCTGGTTGTTTTCGCGTACCACAAGCATCAGTTGTCCTAGAGAGTGTGTCGAGTGAACATCCACTGTTAGTGATTGTGCTGTGCAACACTGGGTTGATCTGTTCAACGTTAGAAGCGTTTCAAAGGAGGATATAGTTACTTACTTATACCTGGGAATCAAAGTCTCCTTGCACCTGGGAACCAAAGTCTCCTTGCACCCGTCTCCGTTTCGTCGTGCCGTCACTACGTGTACTTCACATCCACCGAGGAATATTTTGCTTTCCAATCATACGAGAAGCAGTTTGAAGCACTGATGGTAAGCAAAGTTTTAATTTTTAAAGTGGATTCCGAGTTGGAGTCAGTAATTTTTTTTTCGCTACCCATGCTACCCATGTAAGTATGATGAAACTAAGGCTGTCAATGGAAGTGATTACCTGCTATTTCTTTTCGTTTTGTAGTGCTTCATACTAAATTTTTGAGAAGCCATGGAGAGTAGAGAAGTGACACGGTTACAGCTTCATGAAAAAATTGGAGAGAAAAAAAATATTACGGCCCGTGAGAAAAAAAATGTCGTGATAGATTTTTTGATTGAAAAGTTTCAATTGAATGGAGATTCCGATGCTAAAGGCATTTTGACGAAGTGCCTACAAACATGCTTTTTCACGAGATATTTTGAGAAATGGAACAAGGCACAGCGAAGGGAGAGCTACTTCAGAGCTAATAATAGTAAATGGTTAGAGGAAGAAATCAAATTCCCTACAATAGTATACAAATACCTTCCTGCTACCTACGGTACGTTCTTTAAACATCGTAATTTATAGTTTTCAGCGTAGATTCAATTTTCTATGTCATTAATTCGTACTTTTGCAGATTCTCCGCAGGACACCGAGTTAGGTAGGCCTGCTACACCCTTTGAACTTTCTAGTGAAAGATCAAAACGAAGGAACGTAGCCAATTTTAAACTAATTTTGCAATAAAAAATTAATTAAATATTTATTTTTTTGTGAAAATGTATTCTACGTAAACTATAGCTAAAAATTATAAACGTTTTAACTTATGCAAGTTCATTTTCATCGAGAAACAAAGTTTCAATTTCTCCCATTCCGTTGCAGTAGTCTAAATTTTGAAAATGTATTATGCATTAAAATTCTGCTAGGACAATTTTTAAAAGGATTTTATAGTTCCTAGAATTATTAATTACATTATTTTGATAATTAAAATAGGAAGTTTTTAATTTAAACTTGACCACTCAACCATCGGCATTAACCTTTGTTATTGCATATTTAAGTTTTATGCAATTAATAGCGCTTAATCCGTATGATATATTGAAAAAATAATGATAAAATCACGTTTATCAACCCAAAATACTTTAGAAATGCACTTAATATTGCATATGGACGGTAAATTATTAGAGTTATTAATTTTGGCCAGCTTTTTTTCATTTTGGCCCGCTGTGCGTCGCCGGGGAGTGGAAACAGACTCGACCGTGCGCTCGAAAATACAATGTAATATTCGGGTTCGCAAATATCCGCAAGATTTTTCTTTAGATTCTAAATCTGGAAGCTTTGTAGAGTGGCGAGGTATGAGTTACTTAGCGTAACCAGGCGGCACCAACTATTTTTTCTACAAATATGTAAAGAAATTGACTGAAAATAGGCTCCGCCATTTTGTTGTGTATCTATGGTTAATATTAAAATAAAATCTTTAAAAAGTCCTCAAACGAAAGAACAATAAAATAAAACAGCAACTGTACAATAAAATGATATAACACTCTTTTCCATAACTCCATCCATTAAAGTACAGCAAGAGGTTAAGTTTTGTAATTCACAGAGAAAATGGAAGGCGGGCGTTTTTTTACGAAATTTGTTGAACTTTGAATCAATTCCTCTCGGGTTTCCAACCGGGTTAAGGTCTGCATGATGTACGCCGTCGTTTCGTTGGGAGACTTTCCCAACATCTTCAGGGCTGATGATATTTATTGAGTTTATCATCATCAGCCCTGAAGATGTTGGGAAAGTCTCCCAACGAAACGTCGGCGTACATCATGCAGACCTTAACCCGGTTGGAAACCCGAGAGGAATTCATTCAAGTAATTCACCGGGAAAAACTTATATTCTTGTTTAACTTTGACCCCATATATATTGTTAATGTGCTAGTACAGGAAAATAATAAATACGCCATGTCATGCACAAACCTTTTGAGAATTTTGATGCGAAGTTTCAACTTCCGGACTAAAAAAAACGTTTTTTAGGTTTTGGCCAGTTTTTTTCGATTTCAGCCGACTGTGCGACGGGACGAAAAAACGGGAAGGTCCAGCTAGTGACGGTCTACGAGACAGAAAGGAGGGAGAGGCAGAAAGGAATCGGTATTTTCAGCTCTTGCACTTTCGGCATTAAATATCAAGTGGCACGTATCAAAGTGGATGACAAAATAGGACTTGATAGAAAAAAGCCAGATTAAGTGATGATAGTGATGTGGATGAATGTTTGTTTACGTGGTTTGTTCAGAAGCACAGTGAAAGTGTTACATTATGTGGTCCACTTTTACGAGCACAGGCTATTAAATGAAATAAAAAAATAGGTGGTGCTGATGATTTTGTTGCTTCTGCTGGCTGGCTATCGAGGTAAAAAATTTGACACGAGATAGCGAAAGTCAACATGGAAGAAGAATCTCGTTCCAGTGACAGTGAAGTACCCAGAGAGTTCTGTGGGACCTTACGCAAGATGATTGATGAGGGTGAGTACACTTAAGAGCAATTGTATAACTGTGATGATACTGCCCTCTACTACAGATTGCTTCCAACAAAGTCGCTCGATATTAAGAAGTCGGCAAATAAATCCGGTATGAAAATGAGCAAAGAAAGAGTGACTTTATTACTCTGCGAGAACAAATCAGGAAGTCATTAAGTAAAACCTTTCAGTATTAGTGAAAACCGAAGTCCTCGGTTTTTCAAGCACGTTAATATGACAGCACTTCCTGTCATTTATAAAAACAGTAAGAATGTGGATGACTCGTGATTTATTTTTATCGTGGTTCAATGTAGATTTTCTACCATCGGTCAAAAAATCACTTACGATGAAAAAAGTTAAAAGAAAAATCACTAAGTGCGTTATGTGTTCTGACCATCCTTCTTCTGGTAAAATTTTGGCAACGTTTTTACCAAAAAATACCTCTGCCCTTTTTCAGCACTTGGACTAAGGGATTATCAGAGCATTTAAAGCCCACTATCGGCGGGAGTTGCTCACTGCTGTCATAAACTCAGAACTGCAAGTACAAGAGTTCCTGAAAACAGTTACCCTGAAGAATATGGCGTACAATATTGGATTGGCATGTAAGAAAATAACTTCAGCTACAATTCAAAATTGCTGGTCGAAGTACATATATATAGCGGGAGATAGCGTGGAAGACGGAGACGAGTTTTTGGGTTTTACGGAAGATGATGCACGTTAAGCTTCAAATGTTTTGCTGATAAACTAAATGCGAATGATCTCGCGGCCTGGGTGCGTGAAGATGAAGAAATTCCTGTAATTGCCCATAAGAACGATGAAGAAATTGTGGATGCAGTCCAGAGCCGCGGAAGAATAGTTGCATTATCGGAAGATGAGGGCAAGAATGAAATAGTAGAAGACGAATGTGAGGTAGAGACGCCAAAAATAGGAAAAGTATTGGATAACATCAGTGAAGGGATGAATTGGTTAGAAAGACAGAGCGATTGCGATCATCTTCATATTTTACATTTACCAAACATTTAGACTGATGTGACAATTATCAACTATCGCGCCAAAAGAAAATACGGAGTATGTTACTCCCGTTAAAGTAGGGCGTGTATTTAAATCAGAAAACATCAATTGCTATTGTCTTACGCAAATAAATTAGTTATAAAATTTAGCTTTACGGGTTTTTTATTGTTTCTCACCCAATTTCCCGTAATAACGCGGTTTTCCGATAACGCGGGTGTAAAAACCGTCCCCCTAGACCCGCGTAAAAAGCGAATTTTACTAAGTGAAGTTTTTATGATTTTTGAGAGCTTGTAACTTTTTTATTAGTAAAATACAAAACATACTTTTTATATGCCATGCACACATACACAACGACTGTAAGTTCTGCTAATTTGAGATGTTTATCTCCAACCCCATCACAGTTATTCAAAGCCAAACTTTGAAAATTTTGAAAAAAGTTACTTTTTAAAAATTTATAACAATTCAAGGGTAAGTATACCACCATTAATATTTAATGATAAATTTAATAGCATATAACTACAAATAAAAAAATAATTCAAACTGTATAATCCAGTTACTACTATTTGAAAAAAATTTTCAAACATTGAAATTTTAATCATAACTTTTTAAAACTTTGCTTGTAGTTTTACCTTAGAAAAAATAGAGATAGGTAAACAAACTACTGGACTTATTTTTTACCTTGAGGAATTGCAAACAAAGTGCTTTTAGTTTTATCTTTCTAGAATAAATACTTTTTTATTTATAGTCTTTTACGTAAACCTTTACAAATGCAAAAAATGGGCTTGCGCAACATTATAAAAATGGCCGCCCAAGGTAAACCGCTTGAGATAAAAATTTGGAAAAAATATTTTTAATGTCTTAAGACATGAGAAAAATAACTAGTAAAGTTTGAATTTTTTAAAAATTGGTCAAGCAACTAACTTATTTTGTTTTGGACCAGTTCAAATAGATTGGCCCTTAAGTTTTAAAAAGTCACTTTTTCAAATTTTTCAAAAGTTTGGCTTTGAATAACTCTGATGGGGTTGGAGATAAAAAAAATCTCCAATTATCACAACTTACTCTCTTTGTATACGTGCATGGTAAATTAAAAAATATGTTGTGTATTATACTAATAACAAAGTTACAACCTCTCAAAAATTACAAATACCTTATGAAAGTGAAACCTTTTGGCGCACTTGAGTAAGGATTTTTAAGATGTTTCTGATCTTCTTTATATGTAGTTGGAAGTTCTATCCTTAGCGGATTCTAAATGCTAGTGAAGTAATTTTTTTAATTATTCAAAAGTATTGTTTTTATTTTGTTTTTAATAATTCTGTTACGGCTTAGTAGGAAATGATTATGACTACTTAACCAAAAACATACCAATAGGTTAATGCTGTAACAAAAGAAACACTGGCAGAATTTAATAACTTATTTTTTAATTCAAAACACTTTCCAAGAAGTAATTTAATGATAATGCTTACAAAAAACTCTTTTCAAGCAAAGATGTATTTAGCAAGAATTAGGTCTTAGTTGCATAAAATAAATAGGAACCTTTGTAGCAATGAAGTTAATTGTTTACGTTGAAAGAGTAACCAACAGCTGAGATATTTCTTCTGATAATTCCCTTGAAATTTGATGAGAACGGCCAGTCACTGTAGTCAGTTCAAGTGATGTCACTTACCTCAGGATGTTGCCAACTGGTACCCACACCTAGTCTTCTGCGGAATTTTTAAAATATGTAAGAGGCCCAGCGGGATGATAAAAATGTACTAATACATCATCATTTATTTTGCTGATGTCCACCACTTCACCTATCCACCACTGATTGTCATGTACACAAGCAATAGAGTCTTTTTCTTTAAGTGAAAGCTGCACAATACTGGACACAGGATGGTCTTCATATTTATTTGAGTCTGATGTAAAGTAATATCTTACAATACCTTCTGAGATAGGAATATAATTGTGGTAGCTTCTAGTACAGAAAACTCTCGTGCAGCAGTCAAAACGACTTTGTAGGGTTTCTGAAATCTTAGCTATCTCATCAGATTTAATCAAGAATTACTTGATGTTTTTCAACTTTTCATTAAAAAATGAAAACATTTCGTTTACGCTGAGTATTTGATTGTTTAATGGCCTTTATCTTGCCTTGCATTAGCTAGTTTATGTTATGTAGTTCCGCCAACACCATCACAGGCATTTTTCCCGTGGGAGGATCCAAAGAATTCGGCCTCAAGATCTAAGTCTTTTTTGTGACTGCACAGATTGGCAAAGTTCTTTTTAGTCACTGGCAGATGTAAGACTGACCACTGGCTGATGTTAGACAGACTAGTCTGTAACTGCAGAGCTACAGTGTGCGAGTTGCAACAAGAAAATTCCGTCAGAAATGGCTCAAAGCCTGTCACAATATGTATCAGAGTGCAAAACACAAAAAAATGGAATGTATTAAGGGCGCTAAAACGGTAAATTTAGTGATTTTTCTGATTTTTGAGGGGCAATAACTTTTTTATTAGTTCAATACAGAACATAATTTATATTGGTTGTATGCATATACAAAAATACTGTAATTTGTGCTAATTTAAGATTTTTATCTCCAACCATATCAGAGTTATTCAAAGCCAAACTTAGAAAAATTTGGAAAATGTGACTTTTTAAAACTTTACAACAGTTTAAAAGTAACTATATCACTATTGATATTTTTATGATAAACTTGCTAACTTATATTCACAAATAAAGATATAATTCAAACTGTATATTCCACTCTTACTATTAGAAAAAAATGTTCAAACAGTAAAATTTCACTCGTAACTTTTTTAAACTTTACTTGGAGTTTTACCTTAGAAAGGATAGAGATAGGTAAACAAACTACTGGACTTATTTTTTACCTTAAGAAATTGCAAACACAATGCTTTTAGTTTCATCTTTCTAGAATATATACTTTTTTATTTATAGACTTTTACGTAAACCTTTACAAACGCAAAAATGGGCTTGCGCAACATTATAGAAATGGCCGCCCAAGGTACACCGCTTGAGATGAAAATTTGAAAAAATAGTTTTAATGTAGTAGTTAACACGAGGGCAACAACTGGGAAAGTTTTTTTTTTATTGCTCAAGCTACCAACTTATTTTTTTTGACCAATTCAAATGGATTTATCCAAATAGGTGTGATATAGGCTACTCTCCAGTTCTTCGGAACTACGTGACCTGTGTACACGTTCTCTAGGTATGGTGAAATTTTTGATGTCAGTGTTTTGTATGTGCGCGGAGGAATTTGATCGAGACCAGGAGATTTGTTAGGATGATTTCTTTAAAGTTTTTTCTCAATATCTGGACAGGAAATGATCATTTGCGACTTCCGTTGAAGGATAACATCGGGTAAAGACTCGGATTAACCCTGCAAACTTGCTGTAAAAACGCTTTGGGAGTGTTTGTTTCATGCATTGGCTTTTTCTAAACTACCGCTTAACCTTTCGCCTTTGTCGGTCTTAAGTGTGTGCACTGTTGATTCACTTCCTTGAACTTCCCTTACGTATGACCAAACATTTTTAGGATTTTCGCTCAAGTTTTCGTGCTGTATTTTGCTTTTGAAGTTATTTTGTTTTAAGCTTTCAATTAATCTTATTTTCGACGTTAATCTTGGTAAATGAACTGCGGTACGCTTCTTTTGAAATAGTTCACACCAAATCCATAACTTTAATGAGGGAGGAGTAAATATAAAGATGTCGTATTTGCGCATAAAGTGATATTACTGGGAATCACCGTAACTTCAGGCCTAGCACGGGGGTAACACATTCGAAATTTTTACAGCGTGCACTATAGAAATTAAAATTAACCAAGCAAATAGTAGGATGGTCTTCGGGTGCAACTGTAAAAAATAGATGTTACTTTGCTCTAATTAGCTCACATCTTGAGTACACCACAAGCATTTGGGACCCTGAATAGAAATATTTTATTCGTGAAATAAATACATGACAAAGAAAAGCTTTAGGCTTATTAACTTCAAAGTTCAGATAAGGCGAGTTTCAGTAGGACAGGGAGAATGTTATTTCAAACCAGCACTATACCTCTATAAGTGATAGTTGAGTCAGAGTTATGCACTGTGGGACTGATCTATACAAAAAATTTACTTCATTACTCATAAAATTACTTCAAATGAAGTTGAATTCCAATCGAGAGTCCCGAAGCGAAGTTTCACCGGACTAATTTTGCTCCTTTAACATATAACGACATGAATGAATGACTGACAGTAAGCATCGTTTATACGCAGTTGATGAAGTTGTAAACAGGAATACTGTTGGTCATAAAAATCGATAAGTAGCTTGAGGAAATCCAATAGTAATGCGACATATAGATGTGAAAATAAAATTTTGCGAAGAATGTAACAATGAATTTTCGGAAAAAAGAAGTATCCTCATAACACTTATTGGTTACGCAAAGAGTAGCGATTTCGAATTAACATGCTTTGTTGAGTGGCTACTCTCGGAGTCAGACTGTAGCATGACCTCTCGTGGGTTGAATACAATATTTAACAGACTGTCGAAGGGACATAATGTTGAAATCACTCTGGGGTAATCGAGTAAGTGCTAGTTCAATTTGAGGCTAGTAATAGTACTGACGTCGTGGAAATAATGACACTTCCCACAATGAGGGCTGTTATTTTCCTTTCCTTCTTCTTTCTCGAATCCCCTTCTGCTGTTAGTGGCGTCGGGGTCCCTCAGCCACTTTCCAAATTCTTTCCTGTTTTGAGCGAGACGCTTCACCTCATTCAAGCTCTTTCCGCGCCTGGCTGCCAATCTCTCCACATATTCTTCCCATTCCATCCTTGGTCGTCCTCTTCCTCCCCTTCCCTCTGGTCTTGCCTCCATCACCTCTCTTGGCTTCCTTTCCTCATTCGTCCTAACTACATGTCCATACCATCTTAAAGTTTTTCTTTCCATCGACTCTAGTATCGGGTCTTGCTGGAATTGGGCTCTGATTGTAGTATTTCTCACTCGATCTCTTCTAGTACGTCCTGCTGCTCGTGTTAGGTATCTCATCTCACAGCTTTGGAATCTACTCCTGTGTTTATCTAGTAGGGTTAGGTTCTCTGTTCCATACAACAATACTGGCTGGAAAATGGTTTTGTACACCCTCATATTTGTCTTCTCCGATATTTCCCTCTTGCCCTCAATTGATTTCCTTTCCTTAATATGGTAAATAAATGAAGTTAATTGCTGAGTTTTCTGCTGTGACAATGAAACAGGCCGGGAAACGTTAATAACACGCTTGGCACCGGGTGTGGAACTCAATCACGCGGTTTTTAGGAAAGACGTTATTTGTAGTTAGGGTTACAGGAAGAGGATTTTCCCAGATAGCAACCAGCCTACGTTTATTCGCGAAATATTTAGTTAATGCATTCATTAGTGGCCCCTAGCGGCGTCTGATAGTTGTCAACCTCTTTTTACTTTACCGACATGGACTTCCCATGGCAATCTGCCATGGTTTGCCATGGGAAGCAATAGATACCCCGTAGCACGATTCAGCAATTGTGACGGTGACCCTAATGCAAAGAAGAAAGGGACACGTAGAAGGGACACCCTTTTTCGTCAAAAATGTGGAAACGACGCCCACCCTGGTACTCTACTCTCACCACCCACCGTTTTCTGCTGCTCCGCTCTGCCTACCTGGCCGGATGGAGGAGGTTTGGAGGAAGATGATGGGCTACGAGAAGTCGAGAATTAAGCAAAGAGGGAAGGCGGAAATAAATGAACGTTTGGTGAGCGATAATCTGGAAACTAGTGAATGGAATAGATAATAGGTGCGGGTAGGCCGAATGGTGCTCTGAATTTTATAAATGAAAGGAGTTCAGAGCAGTCTGTGATGGAGTTAAGGATGTTATAAAGAAAATTTAGGTCACTTTTATGGCGGAGACAAAGAAGATTGTAAACGGAGAGTAAAGTCAGAATGACATTGCTGGACTTACTGCGCATTTGGGGGAATCTTTACTTGACTATTTTTGTGAAGAAATGAGTAACACTGTGAAGGACTGCGAGATTAGATGGATCAGACATCGACCATATGGGGAAGCAATATGTAATCACTGGAAGGACAATCGTAGAAAAATATAACTGAAGAGCTTAGGGATCATTGATTTCGGTGAAGCGGTTTAGGAGTTCTAGGAGAGACATAGCTTTCGATTTAGCTGTCTGGAAATGATCGGATGAATTAAGCTTATTATATATTTATACCAAGATCCTTTATTGACGACATATGGTTTAGAGTTGTTGAATTAAGGGTGTAGTTGAAATAAATTGGGGATTTTAGGTGAATAGACCTAACATTGCACTTGCTTGCATTTAAAGTTAATTTCCAGATAATGAACCAATGCAAAATCGTATTTAAAGCATTCTGAAGCTCACATCAGTTGGTGGGGGCGTGAATTGGTTTAAATATTTTACAATCGTCAGGGTATAACAGCATGTAGGCTTGGGAGGTGTAAATAAGGGAGGCTAAGCCAACAATGTATAAATTAAATAGATACGGTCCTAGGACGCTACCTTGGGCACTTATGACGTCACAGAAGACCAAAAAGGTGAGGTGCCAGAGAGAATAACGCACTGGGCTATGCCTCTACGAAAGCTAGGTAAGAGGCTGAGATAGTTACCATGGTTGTTAAACCTTTGATTAATATTTTGAAGGAGGAGGGTGTGGTTCACCGTGCATGATGGTCTTGCCAGGCAATAGGCATGCTCCGCCCGTTGCCTCACGCTGGGATCACCCATCCTTCGTCCCTAAATTATCTCCATACTCTGTGCATTGAAAGTCATATCTACTTCAGTCTTGTTACTTGAACGTATTCCTCTTCCTCATAGCTAAGCCTTCTTTCCTCAAGTTTTGGCCATCTGGATTCTGGAAAAATTATTGTCTTTCTTTTTTAGAATAGCACTCGGATTCTGAATACTGGAGCACTTCGGGAAGTTTTTTCACAGTTACACAGTAATCAAGTGCAACAAACTGTTTGTCATCATATCTCACCCAAAACGTCGGCCCAAAGCATACAGTAATCGGCAACATTTTCTAAATGACGGAATAAGTGTGGAAATTTGGTCCAGAAAACACGTTTCAAATTTCCATAAATTTCAAATAAATCAATTATAAATAAATTCAAATAACTTCACAAGTGCATCGCCATTACATTAATAAATAAAAATTCACACCCTTAAAAGCTAAATATTTTCAAAACAAATAAATAGTACTCCTATAATATTTCAAAATAAAATAAATAGGATCGTCTTCTCACCCGGATGTTAATGGGAAAAGCCGTGACACAATTATTAGTGCGTTTCGGCGCGCGGTGCGCCTACTCCGTAATAGTTTAGGGATCCCGAGTCGTCTGGAAATCTCATGCCGTCCACACTGTCTAGAACTGTTTGGCATCAAGCCACCTGTAAGTGGAATGATTCCCTTATTTCCCCCTAGAAGTAAGTCGAACCACATTCTCAGATATATTCGTTTTAGAACAGGTTTAATTCACTCTTAACAAAACAATTACATTCGTACACAAACTTAGTGTCCTAACACGCAAAATTACCCTTAAATACAGTAAGCATGGCAATAGAAATGACACTGATGGTGGGTGATACGTGAGGGAACGGATGAGATGATTGGACATGTATGAAATGGATGGGGATGCAACGGAATGACAATCAAGAATATAACACATGAAATAAATACCCTATGCCGAAGTTAATACCCGAGTCGACTAATTAGACGACGGGAAAACACAAATGGTCGGTAATTTATACGATTAAAACATACAGTGGGATCCTGGGGACCTCCAACTTCAAGTAAACACAATACAGGATGAATTTAGGATGAATTACACGATCGTTGCACAAGAGTCCCGCAACGTCGGTGAAACACTTTCTGGAGGGGTGAATTTTGGCAGGCGGCGACGAATAATGGCAATGGGCGAGGGCGGGGTGGCAGTGGCTTACGTGACCGGTTTGGACGACTGATGAAGATGATGAGGTGATTGTTGCATTCGGCTCCAAGGCGGCACTGGAGCTAGCGGCCAGCCGAATGTGCAGAGTTGCGAGGGTTAGCGACGACCATGATCCGATAGAGCGTTTCTACATAACTGTCATACTGGGGTTCAAAAATTAAATTTGAGATAAATGGACCGTTCAAAATCCTTATTTGGAGAAAATATTCCAAAGTTTTATGTTCCGTACTTGTTTTTCCATATATACTAACCATTATTTACAAAAGCGCTGTGGAAGTGAGCTCTCGTTCCATAAGTGCAAGTAATGCCGTTCACAGAGCCATTCTACTACAGCAGATTTCGCTAATAAGATACGATTTTTATATAAAAATTTCCAGTAAACCATCCTCCCCAATCATGACTGTGACTTATTAATCCATTGCATCGATAATTGGAAGTCTCATGTTCACGCAGACGAATGTAACGCAACAGTGCGTCGTTTTGGTGTCAGTCAGTGACGAGTGACATACATTTTTTTCCGCTCACAGCAATCGAGGGATGCGAGAGAAAAATCGTTCCGTATCCAAATCAACACCATCCCAAGGATGAAAGATCGGAAAAAAAAATTCCCCAGTATTCACCGTTTTAGTTCCTGAGCGCCGTCACTGACTGACATTTTAATTTTTCGTAACGCTGTAAGTTTCAAATTTCGGTGCGTGCGCTTCACTGCCCCCGACTGGTATACTAAATTCCTAGAATAATATGTTCCTCAAGTAATAATGTTATATCAGTTTTATTCTCCTTGCTAAATTATTTGTTTACACAGCGGAGCATTGTATTTTGTTTGCCCATTGTTGACTTCGGCTTCCCGCGTACCACCGCTTCATTGTCGTTGGAACGCACGTAGTGTTAGAACGTCGCGTCGGTACGATTGTTGTGAAAACGGGACATAGGAGTAGAATGATTGTTTAGACCTGCAATCGTTACACGTGGCATACGTCAGGGTTGGTCAAGATGGCAAAGACGGGAGCAGAGAGGCAGCGTGAGTATCGTGTGAGGAGAAAGCAAAGCGGGGAATACGATGAATTAAAATACATGAATACATCTAGTGAATTCATGCAGTCGGGATGCGAACATTGTCCAGGATTCACCTTTATTGAAATGACCGACGACGTGGCAAATGATACCTGCGAATGGAACCGGTGGGAGGCTGGTGTAAATAAATGGGTAAATTTGAATGATAAAAAAGGGACAGTCCTTGAGTGCTTTCAAATACTAACTGATAGCTTACCGTTTTTCTTGAGCCATACATAAGTGAAGCGTCAGCTGAGCGAGTCGTTCAAACATGCCAAAGAGAATATTGCGGCCAAACAGGTAGTAGCTCAGGTTGACTTTGCGAACAGGTATGAGTGTCAGCACCTGAATGAGATTCAGAGTGCTCACTGGGGTCATAAAAAGGTTTCAATATTCACAGCTGTATTATGGTACAAAACGGATCCAAACGGACCCATTGAAAAAAAATCTTACGCTCTGGCATGTGTCAAAACGGATCAGGATAAGTACCATGTTGACTCTGCATTAAAATATCTTCTTGGAGAGGCAATGGTGGTAAAACCTGACATGGAAGAGTTAATAATTTACTCAGATGGCTCTTCAAGCCAATTTAAAAATATATACACCCTATGTAACATAACATACCTGTCCGAAATATTCGGAATTTCCATGCAATGGAATTTTTTTTAATCATATCATGGCAAAGGTGCTGTTGACGCAGTTGGGGGCAAAGCCAAAAACATGGCCTGGGTAGCTTCCAAGTCGGGTACTGCTGTAATGAGTGCCGCTAGCTTTGTTCAAGTGTGTAGTAAAAACAGAAAGAGAATAACATTTGCAGAGATCCCTGAAGACGACATTTCTGCCTCCAAACAAATCCTGAACCAACAGTGGCACGGCATTAAACCCATACGGAACACTCTCTCTGTTCACCATGTGGAGGTAGTAGGTAGAAATATAATTAAAGTGTCTCTTTTGACTGTAGATCACAGTGATAGG
The DNA here is from genome assembly GCA_963573305.1 of Pyrrhosoma nymphula. Classification (NCBI taxonomy): domain Eukaryota; kingdom Metazoa; phylum Arthropoda; class Insecta; order Odonata; family Coenagrionidae; genus Pyrrhosoma; species Pyrrhosoma nymphula. Next base: position 28,351,621 of record OY754332.1, read on the forward strand.
CGTACTCACCACTTTAAGTGAGCCTTCGACTTGAAATCGAAGTAATATTTCTGCCAATGGATACAAGATGTTTATGTTTCATTTCTATGACTTTTGTGTGCAATATATTTATATTTTGTAATGTTAATTCCATGGAAAATAAGAGTTTACAAGCATAAAATCACATGCGTCAGTCAGTGACGATTCCCGTCAGTCAGTAACACCCCGGTTTTATGACCAAAGAGAGGAAACCATTGCTTTTGCCAAGTCAAGGTTTCGTACACGTTTGGGCAATACCTAGAACTATTTTACGTATTTCGTGGTTTTTCTAAATCTTGCATAATTTCAGATCAATCCTCAGAAGAGTGACAATGTCACAAAACGGAGTTTCATTTTTGTCAGTCAGTAACGACGACTTTGAAGTAAAAAATCTCCGGTTCTACCGGGGTCACAGGGTAGTACCAAAGCCAGTGTATGCTTTCACTAACTTACTTTAGGATGAAACCACCAGAAAGTTCCCACATTGATTTGTATTAAGTCAGAGGGGAAAAAAATAAGCAAAAACAGGGTGTAACGGTCAGTCAGAGACACGTAGAAACGCTCCCATCGAGGCAGATCGGCTAATGACTTCGGCCAGAGTCACGGGTGAATAGCAATGCTTGGAGTGCGCACAGCAGCGTCAGGCCTCGTTCATTGCGTCGTCTATCTAAGCAGTCGGCACGTCAGAGTCGATACATTTGCCTCTTCGATAGACGATATATCGAAGAGGCAACGAATCGAGATATCTATCGACCTTGTCGGCACGTAAGTGTGGGGGCCACTGGATCGCACGCCGGAAGTGCCAGGTTATCGCGGCAAGATGACACACATGTCACACAGACCCCAAACCGAGGGGACAATATTCTTGATTAATTGTCAAAAAATATACCACAAGTAATTGAGGTTGACACTGTTGAGGACATTAGTGACCATTGAGTATTAACTTCAAAGTGATCTTTGAATATCATTAAAAGCTTTAAATAAAGAAGAACATTATGCATTAAAAAAAAGCCGATTTCAATGCGTTCAAGTGTCATCTAAAAAATTCTCTTCCCGACTTCCAAGAATCAAGCGTCAAGTTAGACACGGAGGGTTATTGGAAAGCTTTTCTTTCGATCGTGCATTCGGGGATCAGAAAATTTATCCCATGTAAAGTCAAAAAAGAGCAGCGAACCATGATGGTACAATCGTTAAGATCACATAGAGTATGCCACGCCAAGATGAAAAAAAACTCCGCAGATATATGTCCACTGATGATCGCAATTTAATAATTGAAAAATATAAATTGTCTAAACCCACTACGAAGGAAGCGTTTCGGAATGCATTCGTGGATTTTAAAAGAAAAACATCAGTAGAACTACAGGATAACTCAAAAGCCTTTTGATCATTCGTAAGGGAATTTAAAAGCAATAGATCAACAGTTAATTCACCGCGAAACGAAAAGGGCGAATTATTAACAAGCAGTCCGGACAAAGCCAATTGATTAAGCTTCTACTTTCAAAGTGCGATCACCAATTCATCACAGAATTCATCCCTCACGGTAAATGACCATTTCCAGCAAAATATGTCGCTTATCGATATTTGACCTCAGAGGAATAGTAAACTTGTTAAAATTTTAAGTCCAAATAAATCCACAGGCCCTGAAGAAATTCCTTCCCGCGTGAATATAGAATTAGCTTCTAAAATACCACCCTAATTGCGGAATATACTTAGTACATTCATCAACGAACACCTAGTACCCAAGGACTGGAAAATTGCAAATGTCTCTCCCATATTCAAAAGTGGTGATAAGGAACAGCTATCGAACTAGCGACCGATATCCCTCTCACCTATCTCGTGCAAAGTCCTTGAACATATAATTATATGTTCAGTGATGAGACACCTCGATATGCAGAACTGGCTAATAAAACGCAACACTGATTCAGAAATGGAAGATATTGTGAAACTTAAGACTTTTTGCCGGCGATGTTTTAGTCTCGGGTGAAGATAAGATTCCAGTTAACACAATTTTTTTACCTTAAAAAGGCATTTGATAAAGTTTCCCGTAGAAAGTTACTCATGAAATTAAAATCCTACGGCTTAGACGACGACGTAATTTCATGGATTAGAGAATTCTTAAGCAATCGCGTGCAAAGGGTTGTATTAGACGGCGCTACCTCTAATGAAGTAAAATTCACATCAGGTGTCCAACAGGGGGTGTCATTGCCCCATTTATGTTCCTTTTATATGTTAACGATATCGGTGAAGTAGTCGACAGCAAGCTTCGATTATTTGCAGACGACGCAGTGGTGCAGAGGGAAATCCGTAGCCTTAATTATAAGTATCTAAGTGCTACCGAAGTATTTCAAGACAATACAGGAGTGGTGTGATGCGTGGAAGCAAAAATTAAATTTGAAAAAATGCGTTGTTATGAATTTTTGGAAACGGAAAAACTCTCGGAACAGCTACTACATACACAACAGCCAATTAGAGACTGTAGAATCGGTTCAGTACCTCGTAGTTAAACTGACTAATGCTCTTTCGTGGGGTAAAAATATTCTGGAAATTACCAGCCAAGCTAATCGTAAATTGGGATTTGTTAAAAGAGTACCTACTTGGCAAGTGCGACGATAAAGTTAGGGAAATCGGCTACTTCTCCCTTGTTAGACCCCGCTTGGAATAGGCTGCCAGTTTGACTCTTCTACCCCTTCCATTTCTGTAATTGTGGATATGGTTGCAAAATACATAAATAATAACTGTCCTTCTAACATTGTTAGCATATCTATAATATAGTGAATACTTCTGAGGCTTTGCCTCGTGACAAGCATTAGCGATTTATACTTATGCCTCAATAGTCTTAGTTGTACTAACTTTAATAGGGCACCTATAGTGTAATGCATGCTGGTGACTACTCACCCCCTGCCACACACCCTTGAGATGATGAAGTATTTCAGGCTTTCCCGGCGAAGATTTATATCAGGGATAAGCCTGATTGTAACAGCGTGCAGGGTCGGTGGTCCTAACGTACGTGTATTTAATTAATAAACTGATTTCGACCTTATAGGTCAAATAAGCCAGGGTAATTCGACCATAATTATTCAATCACAGACGAGGGTCCCAAGACACACACTCGTCAATAATTGTCATGGTGTTCATCACAGGGGCGGCTCCAGACCAGAGATTCGGGGGGGGGGGGTCAGCGGCTCCTGGAGTATGGAATACCCCCCAGTAAAAGGGGGGTTCGTGGGTCTCGTCCCGGAAATTCGTAACAAACTACTTGCAAAATGGCGCGTTATAAGTTGTTTGGAAGCAAAGGTTTGCCTTTTAAGAAGAGAAAGTTTTTCCTAAATGCATATTTCCCTTTTAGATTACCTACCACAAAGTTTCGACTGATTACAAAATTATTTTGATTTAAATTTGCATTTAGCTTGTGGTTTTAAAAACCCATTTTAGCTTATATAAAATTTAACTGGATTCATAATGAAAGAACTTTCATGGCGAATCTCCGGCGTCAAATGCATTATCGGGCTTCCCGCTGGCCGTGGATTTTCAGGTCTCCTGATTCCCGAGCTCTCGTTCGTCGTCTCCAGGGTTAGAGGAGTCATGCAGGTCGTTCGTGTAAAAGATATCATTCGGTATTGTATTTATGTAAAAATAATGACGGATCAATAAATGTGACTTCATTTTTATACGAACCCAGGGCCCCCACATTCGATTATGGGCCCTGGACCCACGATCAGAGACGGACCCCTATTTTACAGTCGCGTGCTACATTATAATGGCATGGTTATTTCATACCCATACTCTTTTTAGAATGTAATTTAACCTGAAAATATAAGGTATAATTTTGGTAACTATTTTATTAGTCTAAATTAAACCTTATTTATAAAATTGTTTTTCTTTAAAATGACCACAGCAAGTATATTTATTTTACACTAAGATTATAATAAAAATAATTACAAAAAACTGTAATTAGGACCTATTTCAGTCATAGACACTGACTACAAAATAAGACTACTTAGACATCTGAGATTTCTTCTGACTAAAATGATCAATTACGTTGCTTGCAAAAAATTGCTTGGAGATTTTTCTCATGTATGGAGTTTTGAAGCTTCATTGGGTCCTTTTCTGATTGGAAGACTGTACTATAGATGCTCTTCATGTGTATAATTTCTTCAATCAAGCTGTCTGAATCAGCTAAGTCTGAAGGATACTTTGAGACAAGATTGTTCCAAATCTGCCATGGCAAATTCCAAAACAGGAAGGACAACAGAAGATTTGAATTCATTTGATGCTTCCAGCTGAAGTTGTTCAGGCGTCTTTTCATCTGCATTGGCTTTCCTTTGGATAACAAACTCTGGCGAAATGCCGACTGCCTCGGCAACTACTTTTGCTTCATTCAAAATGGTTTCCCATGAATCTCGCAGGACCTGAATGTCATGAAGTCAAGTCTTTAATTAGTTGCGTCTCTACGTTTAGAGAAATTCCTTTGTTCTGTATAATTACGTTTTTGTGATCAATAGAGGCCAAGATCTTGTGCCAAAAGGATGACATCAAGAGGCCTTTGAAAGATGTAAAGTAGTTCTCGAGTCCCAAAACAGTATTTCTTGCTGATGGAGTTAAAGTACTATACCGGAGCTAAGGCTCATTTCAGCCGTTTCCCTGTAACCCAGTAATGACTTTGCCGTGACAGCTGGAGACTTGCAATTTTTGCCTTCTGTAGATAAAAAGTCACTTGATGATTTATGGGGAGTAACTTTATCATGAAGTGGTTTTGTATTTTTATAAAAAATAGCAAAACTTTGGTTTTTACGACATGTTTTGGTAATATTCCAGGGCACGTTGCGAAGGCTTGATTCCGAAATGAGGATTTTCAGCCCACTTAAATCAAAGAATCGTCTTTCATGTATGCAAAAAATCAACAACCATTGATGCTGTTTTCGTATTAAGGCTATAGCAATGTTAAACGTTCAAGCCTGCATTGACAACGGAGTAGACCTTATCCATCCCCACCCAAGGATAATCGTTCCCCACTCCACTTTTGTCAGCGTCGCCTTCACAGTTTCCCGTTGGGCTTCTACCACCCCAGTAGACGACCACAGGCGGCGACCGTTGAATTGTGGCAGCTTGGAAGTACAGGGCCACCTTAATGTGGATACCTTATCATTCACGAGGAGCAGGTCTAAAACTTTGAGGATCGAAGGATAGTGCTTCAAAATCGGGTGCACAGCTTGTAGTCTTTCACTCCAACGAGTTTCAGAATGGCTTTGCACAGACAAAGGGACATGCTGTTTCAACAATTCCCTACGACCAGGGCTGCTAGAGAACAAAGAATAAAAACGTCCAACGTTTCCAAAAAATGTCACTGCATCATAATTCAGTTTAACAGAATTGATACCAACTCTGTTCAGAGAGTGTGCTCCGCAGGGAGAAAAAATGGCAGACTTGTTTTTTTTCAAGTAATCTTGACTGAACACCACTAATGTGACCCCACAGGTTGGAGCCATTGTCATAGCTCTGAGCACTACAATCCGCAAGTGGCACTCCAAGAGTTTCAAATGTGGAAAGTATTTCATCAGTTGTGGTCTCACCTGTTTTCCCGCTAAAATTAATGAATTCAATGAATCTTTCACAAACTTCAAATGGCTTTTTTTCTCACATTTTGAGATACGTAGCGCAGAATGAGTAGATACATTCTGCTCCTGGTGGGAAGTGTCAGGAGTTGCATCAACAATAATTCCATAGAAGACAGACTCTTCTCTGTGATATAAAATGGTTTTCAATATTTTTTTACCACATAGAGGAATAAATTCATTCTGCGAGTACCATGATAGATAGATACCTATCATATTTTGTCCATCAGTTGGTTTTCTTTTACATTGGCTAGATGTTCACGAGTTACTTAGTCATATTTTCCAATCAATTCCAATATTCCCAAAAAATTTCCATTGTGAACATATCCAATCGGAGTATTATCCTCTTGGAAAGCTAAACCTCTACTTCTTAAGAATTAAGTTTTGTCCAGAATTCTTTTTAATATAGCTTTCCATCTTGTTGCTTCACCTTTACTGATCTGTTGAAGGTTACTGTCGACACTATATTCTTTCTATGATGTTTGAAGAGTGTTCCATTCTAAGTAGTGTTTTCGATGCTCAGAGCTTTATTCAGGCATCGGTAACAACCTGTTAAGTCTTTTGTAGGGTGCTTTTTGTGGAGAAAAACCTTCTTTTGGAAGTTACTCTGATTTGATTTAAAAATGCTGTAAGGAAAACAAGAATATTGTTTTTCCACTCGCTCCACATTAACCATTCCCGTGAGAATTGTTTACTTGCTCTATTGTTGGCTGTTTTCATGTACAGCAATGTCTCTCAGAAACGCTTCCCTGAAAGGTCGGTTGGAAAAGACTTTGATCTGGTCTAAAAAGCTGAGAAACCAGCGTAAAACGATGCTATTTCCTGTCGCAGTTTACCTCTCATCACTGGAGGCCAAGTACCAGGATCGTCCAAAATACAAATGTTGCTGTCATCAGTATTCATACTAAGATCTAGATTATACCATTTTTCATTACTTTCTTGACATACAATGAGAGAATCTGTGTCGTTTTCTGTTTCCTCTGCTTCAATTAGCTGTTCAAAAGCCTAAGTATCTTGTTCTTGTGTGAATTATTTTACATCTTTTTGGTCTAAAACCGACTAAACAACAGAGCACGAGGGTTGGCTACCTGGGGCTGTTGTAGTTTCTGACATGTCATAAGACCGAACTTCTTGAAACTCTTCTTTTTCATAACACTTTAAAAATTTTGTAATAGTCTGGCGACCTTTAGCTACTTTTTCTAATTTTTCTTTTTGCTGCTTTCTTTTTAAAGCTCCAGATTTATGTGTATTGCTCGACATCATAACTTGTCGTTGTGTTATGTAATCTGAAATGAAGAAGAATATTTTCACATACCTACACAAAATCGTAGCAAGACGAAGCACTTTTGTGCAAAATAACTTAATGTGAAACTTAAACAAATAAATGTTATCACTTTCAGTATCAAGAGACAAAAATGATAGAATTCAACCCACGTCACACGGAGTTGAGAGGTGGACTGCGAAATATGAGCGATACGATACGTCTGTTTTTAGAGCAAAGAGGAAGAGGGAAACGGCTAGACAAAAAATAGCCAATGCAGGAAGGGAGGTTGGGGAAGTGAGGGGGGGAGGGCCTTACTGCGCTAATACGAACATAAGTTTACACAAAACACGCAATGGCAATAACTACCAGCACCAATTTTATTAAACGTTTATTATAAACAGTTTATCATAAATAGCTATTTTAAATTTTGCGCTATAATTAGCTGTAGAATCTTCTAAAATTTCATTGGATAAAAAAGTATTAAAAATATTTTTTCTAGTTTGTGTTAAATTAAAATAATTGAAAAATTAAATTGCGTATGGCTGGGCCCGGGCCCCCTTCAGGCCCGGGCCCTGTACCCAAGGGTCCACCCAGCCCCACCCTTGTGGGACCATGTACGAACCAGAGCGGGGGTCCCTACTAGATTGACAGGCAAACGCATTACACCTTTTACAATTTACAACACCTCCTCGGTAGATACACAATATTTTATCAACTACGACGTTTTGCAGTAGTAATATTCTAAAGGTGGCTGGAATCGTGGATCCCTGAGAGCACATTTTAATAATTTTTTAAAGAAGTCGTAAAAATATTCTTGGACCACATTCCACTTAAGTGCATCTGCTTGAGCGTTGGAACTCACCATTCAGGCTGTGATGGAAATGATACATTAGTTATACTTTACATTTTTTCTTAATTGAAGCATGTTATCATTAGAGTTTTCGGCACGGTATTAGAAATTTAAACGAAACTATATTGAAATATGTTGTTTTCGAATATTGTACTCGGCATGACATCTTGATATTCGTTAACAACAATCATAAGAAATGTATTACTTAGAAGAAAATCTATATTTGTATCTAATCGAATAGTTATGAATTATATGTCATGTGCCAAAAGGATACGTGTTAAAATAGCATTGAATTGCCAAAAAAACTAATTGGTACTATGATGCAATTTTTTTTCATTTTAATCAATAGATATCACTAAAAAGAACATGACGTATGCAAGGTTACACGCAAATATGTATGTACATAAACAAAAATTTCTCCAACCACCTTTAGTAAATGGCAAAGGTATATTGTACCATGGAGGAATGAAAACGTCACAATTTTCCGTGAAGAATAATGCACAAAAATAGCTGAGATATCTATAAAAGTATTACTCTCACTAGTAAAACTAGATGAGGCTCTTGTGACTTGTAATTTCTTGTTGTCATTACTAGCACTTCACCCGCATGGTTCGGTTTTCCTCATGGATTAGTTGCCCTAATGAAGCAGCATGAAACATCGTCTGTCCGGAAAGTAATGAAACTAATTCCCGAGAAAATATGTATTGAGTTTTTGGCTACATTGGTTTAATAATAATTTAATTATGACCTTGAGCGTCTATACATCATTGACAGTATGTCATGGTTTGTACGCCTCCTGGAATGCTGAATGTCCTCAAGAGCGCTTGTCGTGGTCACTTCCACTCTGTTTACGGTCTCAAAATGGTCTTTCAGGTTGTGTTTTATCAGGGGGGACAAAACGTTATCAGCTGGAGTTAGGTCAGGACTTCATGGTTCCTGAGGAAGCGTTGTCACAAGGGATGGGATGTAACAGGGATTTTTCTTCACAGCGTCGACTTTGACCACTCCGACCCAGTCACAGCGTCAAAAAGCTGTGATTCTGTCACAGGTGTGATTTTGGATACAAGATACACATTTTCCGAGAATTGAGTTTAGAAGCAGCACTAACACTTGCACATATTTTGGATCGATATATATTTTTGCCCTCATACCTATATGTAGGGTTACCATATTCTCAAGCCCGTAAACCGGGAAAAATTTTAATCTCAAGTTTTTAAGAGACTGAATCCGGGACAAAATCGTTACGTTTTTCTAATAATAGTTATCTAATGGTAGGCAGTTAATTTATTCTTTGGTGGCATTTACAAAATGTGCTCACACATGCAGCGATGTGTGACTCAGCGCATTGCTGCGGTGGATGCCCCATCTGATCGTGGTGATCTCCTTGCGGATGCCGATAACCCTTTTCTCTAGCACTCACAATTTCTTGCAGAACAGTTTTCCCAAGTTCCAAAATTTTTGCTATTATTCTGACACTCAAACGACGGTCAATGTCAGTTTGAAACATCCTGCACATTCTCCAAATTTTCTGGATTTTGACTCGTTGATTACCATCAAGTTCGTGGTTCGTCTTCAATGTCTTCTCTGCCTTCCCCAGACAATTAAAACCAGCACCAAACCTGCACCCTGGACTAGAAATCCTCGCCGACTCAAGTTTTCATCCAATTTCACGTAAAATAGATGCAAAGGAAACAACAAGGAAGAAAAATATATACGCTCACATGGAAAAGTACAAGAAATGTATTTCTAAACTCCGGTCATCAGTTTTTCGGCTGAGGCAATCTTATCAAGTCATAAAGCAGATTGGGTTCGCTACCTCCAGTTTTGTAGGAAAAAACTTAAGTCTCGGGAAGTATTTGTTCTGACTCAGATGCAGGCGTGCCATAAAAAACGTAGTTCATGGAGTAGGGAGGAATAGAATTTTGCGTTATCCCTGTATTTCAAGTCTCCAACCACATACCGATTTCTCCTGGGCAAGCTAACCCTTCCCGATGTGTCAACAGTGAGGAAGTGGATCGGAACATCACGATCTTTGACGGGATTTAACGACTCTTTTCTCCATCAGCTGAAGCTCAATGTCTCTGTAATGTCGGATGTAAGCAAAGTATGCGTAATGTTATTTGACGAGATGTCCCTGATGGAAAATTTAGAATATTCAAATTCCCTGGAAGTGATTGAGAGTTTCAAAGATTTAGGGCATTTGGGTAGGAAGAAACAAGTGGAAAAGTATGCATCTGCGTTCCTTACTCTATGGTTCTACCTAAATTGCTTATTTGACGGCAAACTAGAAATAACAAGCATTGATAAAATATAAGCTTTTGGCTAGCTTTAAAGATTTCACTTAAATTTTAGCCCTCTTTCTGATGGCGATTCGTATTTAAGTTATTTTTGCTGGCTTGTGACTCAAATAAAACTAAGGTACCGAAATTTTACTATAACTAGAAACACGCAAAATACGCTGTCAAACAGATAGATTTAAGAATTCTTTTTTCAAGCGTTCCTCTGATGGCTGTAATAAAAAAAGCGAGAGTCTAATCAGCCATCTCACTTCTCGTCCGTTCCTTTTTTCAATTCCCCTTAAAACTTCCTATCTATGGTTGGTGTCTTAACCCCCTTGCCACACGCCCTAATAACGGCTCGCAAGGTAGTAATTAGCTGTAGAAGTAGATCCTGTCGATTTTAGCTACCTACGTTCTAATTCTATGAGTGAGCCTACATCGTAAGGATCCCAAATACTGGCGGCGCATCATCATACATTCCTCTCCAAGATTTCCGCTCGCAGGAATATGCGCGGCGAAATGAGGCCTGTCCAGTCCCTCATGAAGAAACAAATGAGCCTTGTTCTCTCCCTGTGGAGCACATTGCGTGGGAGGCGGCGTTGCAAAAATAAACTCAGATGTTATTACGTCTTTCCGAAATATAGACAGCATCTGCTCCTTTCTCCCTCGCTGTCCTGCACGCTGGAAGCGCTGAAAATACACGCACCACTTTCATAACTTCAAGGGGCAAGGCAGAGGGTCTAGTAGCTAGGGTACTGCCTCCCCTTTTTCCAGAGGGCCCGGGTTTGACTCTCTGCGATGGCAGAGAATTTTTAGCGATCCCTACTCGGGTGTCGTGCGTAGAGCACTTGGAGTGGATTACACCGATCCTTCAAATGAAAGATTAAACCGTGGCCCCCTTTCGTTAAACAGTTTCGTTTCTTTAATGCATACGCCAGATTTCTGTCCACGCTTCATCGATCCAGCAAGTAAGCCTTCCCTTACCTATCCTAAATGGCGCAACTGATCTCCGTTGTCGGCTGCCAGCCCAAGCAACCAATCAACCGCGGCGGAGTGAAATCAAAATTATCCTCGCTTGAGGTATTTCAACGAGATTTTTCCCCAGTCATATAAGAGACCATGTTCAAATTATATATTTCAATTTCAGCAACTGTAAGAAACATGAAGTATATGTTCTAACTTCAGTAACGTAAAAACTTTGTTTTAAATTACTTATATTCCCTGTAATTAACTATATGTACACGTATGAGGTGTTGACTTGACTAATTTTTTTCACTCCCTGCACTAAAAACGCCTTAACAAGCGAAGAATTTTTGCTTGTCAGTGAAAATTACTGCTGTGAGTAGTTGATTCATTTTTTAAAATAGTTGAATAAGTATACATACTAAAGACTGTTAAATTTCCGACGAGATGTATGCGTTTTAAATTCCTCATTTTTTATGCGAAGTCTCTCTGAAGTACATACCCGTACCAGTTACTATGGAAAATGGACGGTACTTTTTGCAAATATTTCGAAAAGTATAGTGGTTAGTGGCTTATTTATTCTTATTGGAAATAATGAGATCTCTTTCTTTATAATGAAGCAAAATTCATCGAATTTATTCGATGAATAATTTGTTTGAATAATATAAGTGATATCTCCCTCAAACTATCCTAATTATCGAGTTACATATCATTCTTTGAGAGATCGCTATACAATTACATGCTTCAGCATTTAACACAGATTGGAGTTCGACGAGGTTAATTATACTTATAATAAATATTTGTGAATGACTTTCTTTTGACAAGTAATAAAAGCAATTATCAACAGCAGGAACGTTGTCATAAGCAGAGGCGGCTTTAAAAACTGTTTTCTCAAGGCCAAAGTCGATTTAAGGTCCCCCCCTAACATTTCACGATGCCCCCTTCCATGTCAGTAATCTAATCAGGCTTCCTTATAAACATACTAATAAAGATATATACCTTTCAATATTCAAATTAATAAAAATAGTATGTTGTTGAAAATATATTAAAAACAAATATATGTTACAGATGGTTCTAAACTTGAAGTCCGAGCGGTTGCCAGGGGTGGCCTTGAGCCGCCCCTGGTTATAAAGTTAAAGAGTAGCGTTTTCTCAGGGAATATCTCAGTGTTGAGAGATAGTGCAAGAGTTTACTCAACATCACTAACATGACTCGCAAGAAAGCATTGCCCATCAAGCAAACTTTTGTAGTTGAAGCTGTAGTAGTGCAAACTCGATTTCCCAAAAACCAAGAAATGTCCGTAGAATCAACATTCATGTTGTTCACCATTGGCTTTGTTTTGGTTTGGTTGGTTTGGTCACATTGGTTTTGTTTACCCTTGTTTGATGAACAGGACAACTAATATATTTTGAGCCTTTAAAAATCTGATGACGGCTAAATCACCAAAAAGGAGAAAAACTGATCTGCATCTACATAATACCGTGCAAGCGAACTCGAAGGTGTGTGGCATGGGGTGAGTTAGGACCTACATGCACTACATTTAGTGATGTAAAAAGTACTGTAGAAATGTAATCTGGCTCAATTGCCATTAAACCGGGAAATTTTTAACTAATTACAATACAGATTATTATTTGAAAAAGTAATCAGTAGAAAGTTCCCAAGCCGCAAGTGGTGTTGTGACATTTCTTGCTTCTAAAATTACACCAGGCAGTCGATTAATCACATTTTGGATCTGCGTTTCTCTGCTGCAAATTGGGATTGGTGCACGACGCCACTTTGATATATCACAATTTTTCTCCGACATTTACAGTGTCTATCCGGGTTCGAATCCCGGTCAAGGCGAATGATTTTTCCCCTGCGAAATGTGGTTATATGCATTTGCGTTTGACTCCTCAAAAGGTAAATACCGTGGCTAGTCCCAGTATCCTCAAAAAGTTGGTCATAAGTACCAAGTCTAGTGGACTTAGTTGTAGCAGTAATTTCATTGGCTATACCCACCACACCGACAATTGTCCCATATAGTTCAAGGACAAATTGACATAATAAATCTATTCATCCTGTAATCTATTTCTTTAATTTTTATTTTACTTGTGTTTGTTACTACTGTAGTCGTTTATTTTAGTACAGTATCATGGGCGTACCCAGGATTTGAAATAGGGGGGTGGAGCTCATGTTCGGTCGGGGGGAAGGGTGGTCAGGGGGGGGGGAATAAAATGACTAGTTTTGGAAAAAATGTTTTTTTTAGCATTACAAATGCCTTAACTTCATTACTTTAATCGTTTCATCAGCTTAACCACTCATATTTTTAGTTTTAGACTAATAATACTTTTCTTGGATTTGGTGAAACTTTTTCTCCAACTTTCTTCTCGACCATTTCACAGATATCTTTGGCAAAATTTCGATGAACTCTCATCAGACATAATCCAGTCATTCATAGCTCCTCTCCCATAGTGCTCCTAAGGCAGGTCTTTACTCTTCGTAGAGTACTAAAGGACCGTTCTATATTCACCGTAGTGGTTGGGATTGCGATTAAAATTGAGAGTGCTTGCATTAGGGAGGGGAAAAACATTGTTATCGTTTGAAAACTCAAGGACTTCACAATTCTTTTACTTGTCCTCGGTTAAATGTTTCTTCTTCCACAAGTTATACCATAGGTCCATCTTTTCGGTCATGTCTTATAATTTATAATAGCCTCTAAAGATTTCTGCGTTCTTTTGAGAGTCCCTGACACTCATTTTGGTCATATACAAAGGATGTAGTTTTGTCTAGGCCAGTGGTCGGCAAGCTCAATAGTCAACAGAGCCAAATATCAACATTACAACGATTGAAATTTCTTTTGAGAGCCACATTTTTTAAACTTAAACTATATAGGTAGGTACATTGTCATTAACTTAATTAGGGTACTCTTAATCTGGCCTTAGCTAAAAACGTCGTAGTAGTAGTATTTTTGTTTAACGTGCTTCGACGGCTAAGGTCATTTTCCACTTACTGTCTGCCACGTGCAGACAGAGGCAACAGAACTCGGACGAATCGGAGGATCACCCCCCAAACTCGAGCCGAGCCCAACGATGCTTAACTTCGGTGACTGATCGGGAACCGGTGTTTCCATCGTGGCAGGCCGTTGCCTGCTAAAAACGTCCTCAACCTTATTGAGGTGTGTACGTTCGCTGATGTCGACCCCTTCCAACTCTCCCATCCACAATCGTCTTGTATACTTGTTTCGTATATCTCCTTTCGTTCATCCTCTCTGTATGTCCAAACCATCTCAACATATCCTTCTCAAACCTCTACACTGCATATTTCACTCCGCAACGCTCCCTAAAATTAACTTAATAAACTTTACTTAAAGTTTTAAGTCTTACAATTAGTTAAACTATCATTTTTAAGTTGCATATTTATAAATTTATAAGTTGAATAAATTTGATAAATTCAACTAATAAATTTGAAAATGTATATGTTGAATAAAACAACAATTCAATATCAACAATGTTTCGCATGAATACGTAGACCCGAATAAGGAAAGAACAGCAAACGCTAGTTTTTTCAGCTGATTATATGATTCAGGGATACAATTCCAGGTCTTAAAAATCAACATATCTTCCTCCTCCTGGTCTTTCACAGCAGACCACTTGTGCTGTGAACTAATGTAAGTTCACATTTTTTCTCCAATATTTCTCTATCAGTACAATGACGTTCAAATTTCGAACTCCACAATTCTTTGTTTTTTAAATCCAGCAATCGCATTTCAAAGTTGCTAATGTCAATATTAAAGGGAAAAAAATTAATTCTGTTACAGTAGCATTAAGAGGTTTTTTAATAAAGGCTAACGTCGCTTTGCTGTTTCTGAATTTCTGAAACCTGTTGAGAAAGGCTTCCCTCATATTTAAAGTATTGTTTTGAAATAAGCAAATGTCAATGTCAGAATTATTTACTTGGCGATGTTTCAACAGGCTTGGAAAGTGAATCAAAGTTTCTCTTTCAAAATCTTGAGTAAAAAGAGATATTTTTTTAATGAAATAACTTCTTCTTACATCGAAAAAATTGTTTTTCCTTTCCCCTTTAGTTTATTATTAAGCTGATTTAGATGAGACGTGACGTCTACCATGAAATAAACTTTATAATACACCGATCATGCGTTAGTTCTGGATAGTGAAAACCCTACTCAAGGAGAAATGGTTTAATTTCTGTAAATAAGGAAGGGAAACTTTTCAAAACATTTCCTCTTGATAACCGATGTACCTTGTTATGCAACAGAAGATCTGCGTACTCACTCTCTATTCCAACTAAACATTCTTTAAATTGGCGATAATTAAGAGCTTTAGCTATAATGGAGTTGATAATCTTAATCACCAATTCCATAACTTTGCAAATTTATTCTGGAAATGTCTCCGCAGAAATCGCTTCTTGATGAATGATGCATTGATAAGTAAGTATCTCGTGATTAATTTTTTCTTTCAAAATAGCAACAAACCCGTTTCTTACGCCGGTCATACTTTTTGCCCTGTTTGTTGAAATCGAGACAATTTTATCGAGTGGAATATGTTTTTCAATGCACTCAATTACAGAATTTGCTATATCTTCTCCTCGCGTTTGGCCTTTGAGTGCCAATAATCCTAAAAGTTCTTCTTTAGGACCTTTTGATGAAATAAATTGTACAAAAAGCGAAACTTACACTGTATCATTTAAGTTACAGCGCTTCGGACAGAGGCAGGTGGAATTGCCAACCGCAGGGGTGCGGATTTAAACTACAATTCTAGTATTTCCTGCAGGGACACGCGCTCGGAAGTAATACATTGTAGAACACGATGAAAAGATACGACTGGACGATAAGCGTTGACATTTTATTTTTCTGGAAATATTTTCTCAATGCTTTAAAGCACTCGCCTAAAGATAAAAATAGATGAACAACAATTAAGTAGGTATGTAAATACAGAAATAAGAAAACCAGTCATCACGAAGTTTCAATCGCACAATAACGTGTGCACCCGCACGTGGTATTTAGTGGAAGAGCCACACTCAAGGGACCAAAGAGCCAAATGTGGCTCGCGAGCCGCGGTTTGCCGACCACTGGTCTAGGCTAAAGCTGGGGTATTTTCTTGGGAAAATCTATTTTTTAATGATGATGCAAGAGAATCAAGGTATGATATAAATCGTGAACACCTCCAGTAGTCACTACCACTGTCAGGTGGAGGATTACTTCGGTGTTTTTGCTTATATAATGTCTATTTCCGATTCCATTGCAATGTCTTGCGCTTTTTGAAGCAATTCGTCAGAGACTCTGTATGAGTCTTCACGGTCTTTTTCGATTACTTCAAGGATTCCAGTAATGTGCTCTCCTACCTTTACCAGATCCACGCTCTTTGCTTGCAGAGCATTAACCACTGGTTCTAATACTGCCGAGTATTTTTCAATGGTATCTAGGGCAGCGATACAAAGGTTTAGTTACTGCTGAATACAGCAGGTACGCCGCTTTTCTTGTGATATAGTTTCCCTCGATTGATAGTGTTTCCAGGGCTTTGACTAGCTCGGGGTAATTTTGAGAGAATTCTCGAATGCTTTTGTGTTTTTCAATCCATCTAGTCTCGCACATTCCCGATAGGTTAGGGGCTTACCTCATACGAGTAGTCGATTCCCTGAAAAACTTTATAGTATCCTTTACAGTGGCAATAGTGTTTCTGATTTCCGGCACATTATTTGTGTCGTTCACCACAAGATTGAGTTTGTGGTTTGAGCAATGGAAAAATAATGCTCGCGAATATTTTTTCCTTAAAATCGCCTGCAAGTACACCACCCTCTTTGCCTGCCATTGTAGAACAGCCGTCAAAACCAAATCCGATACAATATTTTGATGGAAGATTATTGGTAACAAAAAAATTGTCGATAGCTCTGGGGATTGATGGGGCATCTTGTGCTTTCATTTCCACAAAGCCAGCTAATTCTTCTCGAATTTTCCCTTGGATGTCATCATAGAAACGCAAACCGATTGATAGCTATTCTTTCCCTGCTATGTTCGCTGTTTCATCAGCTAAGACTCCATAAGCTATAGTTTTTTGAACATCACTTATCACCTTTTCCTTAATAACTTCACCACATAAACTAATTAATGCGTTTATTTTTTATTTCTTTGCGAAGTGTAAACTGCATTTCGACGGCACGTCTCTAGCTGATTCTTCGACGTTTTGTCGCTGGAATCGATTCGTAAATTCCCACTAACGCTCCAAGGTCGTTCGATGTCTCGCTTCTTTGCCTCTAAAGCGGCGATTACACACAGTAGTTGGCTCCTATATGATCGATTTATATCTAGTCGACTCCACTTGGAACCACAACTAGGATGGCGGCTAATCCAAGTATCGAATTCCGTCACTATCGATGGCGAACTCCTATAGGATTACGTATGATACACGTCCAAGTTCCACCTTCCTAGTTGACTAGTATGGGAGTCAACTCCTGTGTGTAATCGTCGCTTTAAAGTTGATGATGATGTGATACATCTAATAAATCGACCCTGCAAAGCTTTAGGTCACGCCGGTGATCTTTCCCACTTTGTTACACTCTTTCCGCCTTACGTGGCTACACGAAACGATCGGCCGCTACGTAGCAGCAGCGACATTCGCACATGGAAAGCTTTGACGAATACGCAATTCAACGAGTTTTGGGTAATTTTTGCGTTATTATGTTTAGATGATATTAACAACGAACAAAAATAGATAATGCTTATAGTAAGTAAGTACATCAGCTACTTTCTCTTAATATAATGCTGCCCACTAAACTCGAATGCAGGTGTATCCGATGCATCCTCTGAGGTTTATATACAAGTTATCATTATTAATAAAATGGTATATCCCTCCGCACTCTTCCGACTAAGCACAAAACACAGCAGTCTCCTTCACGCATTGCTTCATTCATTTTCTTGTTCTTAAGAATCCGCGTGGTAAGAAATCACCGGTTGAGATATGCGGCCACATTGTCAGGACGACAGAACCAACGAAACATATTTCAGATTAATTCGATTACGTAGAAGAACTTTATGCTATAGAATGTGCCATTAGTTTGCTTCTTCTTAGTGTTTCTAAGTACAAAAATAAGATATGTTGTCTTTCTACCTGCAACAACAAGAAATACGATTCGACGCAAATTTTTACAAAATTGCTTTTTGTCTTCTATTTTTGAGCCTCTAGGAGGGTAGAAGCCCCTTCCCCTCGCTGGGTACGCCCATGTACAGTATGCCGAATGTATTTGGGGTAGGCTTTGCCCACCGGTGCTGTGCCATGGTACGCGCCTTCGGCGCTGAGGGTGAACAACTGTGCAAGAAATGATCTGCTTTGACGATTTGCTGTTAGATAAGTCGGAGAGCGAGACAGACCTGCCCACTATCGCTGGTTCTATTCATACGATTTTTAGATAACTAAACGGCGAGAGAGGCATGAGAGCTGGGCGTACTCTGGGCGTGAGTAGAGGAGAATGCGCGAAGTCGACTAGATCTGATAGATGGCTAGTTATTTCATCGCCAGTCAACGAAGAGAAGAGATTGCTGTCGTTAGTACATGCGTTGTACAATCCTTGAAAGTGATGTGGCATGAAAATCAATCTTATAAAAATGAGTAAATAACATTTTCGAAAACGAAAGAGGCCAAGTCAAAGACATAGGCTGGAAAGAATAAGCTGGGACGGATGGGATATTTCGGCCAACTGGTTAGTACCGTGAGCGAAATAAGGCACAGAACTATTGGCTTGGTGAGGAAAATTGCGGAGGCAAAAGAGGCTTCTATCAATATGAGGGAACCGATGAGGGAGACCCTTAATATAGATTTCGCGAAGAGGCTAGTCAAAAGTGATTCGGAGAGCGCCTTTGTGTTGAGTTGAAAGTTGGATATTAAAGAAAAAGGGTGAGAATAGACTAACGACGTTTGAGATGTTGATTTGAAGAGAGGGATGAGGTGAGTAAGATGAAGGGAAATTTTGGACTTGCTTAGGGAGGAAAGGAGGTTGTTGAGGACGTTGAAGAACAAACGGGGTTGGTGGATGGCGTAGGTTATTTGAGGCTACGGAATGTTGAAGGTCCTGATAGAGGGATCGAGAAAGACAAGTTTTGAGGGAGTGAGAAACAGGAGGAAAAGTATGAACATTTTACATCTACAAAATACCCTGCAAGCCACCAAGGTTGTGTGGCAGGGGGGGAGTAATCACCAACATGCAATACACTATACCCTAAAGTTATTGTAACTACGACTAATTATGCATTAGCATAAATCGCTAAGCTTGTCACTAGGCGAAGCCTCACAAGCATGCACTACGCTGCAGATATGCTCCCAATGGAGAGGGACCGTTAGTATACATGTATTTTGCAACTACACGAATGGACAGAGACTCAATAATTATGCTGAAAACATTCACCGCTTTTTAATATGGGAGTCACTGAGGGCACCCAA
Source organism: Pyrrhosoma nymphula (assembly GCA_963573305.1). NCBI lineage: Eukaryota > Metazoa > Arthropoda > Insecta > Odonata > Coenagrionidae > Pyrrhosoma > Pyrrhosoma nymphula. Next base: position 28,371,036 of record OY754332.1, read on the forward strand.
AGTAGGGTGCTATTTCACAAGCTAATTGTCTATACTAGAAGTTTTTAAATGGGATTTAGGTTGTATGAGCAGGGGTTTTCTCTTGTCAAAGGAGAGACCATATTCTAATTTTACTTTAAAACTAGCTGAGCCGTTTAAATTGCAATGGGAAGAAGAAAAATTGTTGCATATGGTTAAAAGAATCCTCCCCTTGTGATATGGAAAATGCATATGCAATGTAGAAGTCATTAATCACTAATGGATACGTTGGTGTGCAAAATACCCCAACCAAATTCTCCCTGTAATTCTCTTTTCTCTCTCTAGGGCAGGGAACCCGTTGAAATTCAACGGAGAAAGAAAAGATTGAACATGATGCATAGCTTACTAATAAAAATCCTTTCAATTTGCTGCTTAAATCGTATGAGCTGATATGTCAACTCAGAAGAATCGGTACGATTATTAAATTTATCGCAATACTGAAGGCGAAATATTTCGAAGTTTTCTATTTTAGTGTAGTATATACTATTCTTTTAAACATTCTTATTTGTACTCCAAGCCATTAAGTGGCTCGCACCACCCCAACTCCGTCCCCTGTAAACCACAGTGGACATTGCATCCCCATTCTAATATCCCTAAACTAAATGCTTCAACATCGCCATAAGGATGCTGAAGTATTTAGTTTCTATCTGGGGAAGTGTTTACAACTGGGACACCTTAAATGCTACCATATTAGTTCGAACTGCATATGGATGACACCCAAGGCGAAAGAGTACTAACACCTTGGAAGACACCCACCCAGATGAAATATTAAAAAAATTTCCCATCAGCCTCAAGTCCTCAGCATGGACGAAACCTTTGGCCCGAAACAATCAACTGCCATTTAGCTGAATTTCAATACAGCTGAAGAAACGAAAATTATTTTAATTATTCCACATTTTGGCATCTTTCCGATAGATTATTTTGCTCATAAATGATCAATCCTTCAGTCATTTTCCTCAGATAACACACAATGCGATCTATCATTATTAATTCTAAGCTATTCCGTCGTAGGTTTCCGCGGCGTTCAGATGAATTATTCTGCATTTTCGGGTTTCCCCCGCGTAGGTTGCTTTTTAAGACAACAGTTTCGCCCGTTTTCTTCCTTCTTCTTCCGTAAACTTCGACCTGAAGACGCCCGTTGGAATACGGGAGAAACTGTGCACTTAAAAAGCAACCTACCCGGTGGAAACCCGAAAATGCAGAATAATTCATTATTTCTAAGCGTTTGCTAAACATTTACCTGTATACATACCAATCACACCATTCTCTTTCGGGATTGACGAAGTCAGGGAACTAAGTTGTTGTTGGCCTTGGAAACTATGGCTCACTTTTAACAATTTCCTCCACAATGCCCTATCATTGCAAATCTCTTCTTGCTTCTCTTACATTCATGCAGTGCATCATACACGCTCTCATATTTTTAAGACTCCAAACATTCCTCCTTCAGAATCTCTTTAACCACATCTTCCCATGACTTTCTTGTCCTACTCTTTCCTCCCACACCGTTCACTCCACTATCATAGTTTTATTATTTATTACTCTACTTAGATTTCTTACTCTTTATTACTTTTACTTAGCTTTATTAATCCACTCTCACCCATTCTTTCAACATCGTTAGATCAAGAAAGCGCACCTATTTCATATGAGTCAATTACTGGAGAATCCTACCCACATTGTGTCATGCCCCACTCATTTCTAGTCTTATCCATTCTACTTTCGCCGCAATCATTTCTCAGGTACCCCATATCCGCTACACTTAGCCTACTCTTATGCTTATACATACTGGAAAACCCCGGTTTCACTGCTATGAAATAAAGTTGGGAGAATAACAGTTTGGCATGCTGCGATTTTCGCTTCCTTAGATAAACACATTCCTTGATATGCTCCACATACTACCTTCGACTTTCTTTCCAGAATTCTCTTGCCTTTTATTCTCTTAATTTATCATTCCATCTTTCGCAAATATTAACATAAAATATTTCATGTTTTATGTTAAAGACATAAAACATCTCATGTTTTATGCTAGTTTAGGGGTATGTCTGCCTGTCCCTAGGGGCATAACTGTCCCTAAAAGCATGATGCAAGAATAATATTCTTCTATCTACCATCATTGCATAGTACTTTTTACTGGCGGTGAAAAATGTTCATTCGGACACCAAAACATTTAGTACTATGTCAATGTTAGCGTACACTTGGTTATGGTCGTCCTCGAACTCTGCCACGCATGGAGAGGTTAGGGTGAAAGCTATTACACCGAATTAATTCCTGCAGATCTCAAATTCATCATTTAAACTGACCTACAAATACTACGGGCGTGAGTATCCATTTTGTCCATTCATTAGCCTTAAAATGGATATTCACGCCTGGTTACTGAGGATGCTGCTGTTGTTGAAATGAGAGAATATGGATAATTTTAGAGCTGAAAACAATTTTAAGGCAAAAAAAGGGTATGAGGAAGTCAAATGAGGGTGTATATATTAAATTAACTGAGCAATTGAATGATAAAAATTCCCATGAAAAATCGTGAGTGAAAATGATTTAAAAAAGCAAAGGAAGAAACATCTGCCACGAGTTCATTGACATTCTTATGGAGATAAAAGTTAACAACAATGGGGTAAGAACAACCCCTAAAAGTGCAATGGAAAAAATCATTTCTTAGTGCGTCACTACACTACGATAGGAATACCTACACCCTCAAGATTTCAAGGGTTTATCACTCGTAGTGCTGTGCGTTGATGAGTCAATGTCATTCGATGAGCCAGTCAGGACATTTCGCTTTGTGTACATATTTTATAAATATATTTAAGTTATCAGCTGCAAGAAGCACGAAGTAAATATAGTGATATTGTTGACACGATTTATCCATTTTGGAACAGCTGTAATGATCCGGAAATGGAAGAACTCCATTTCCCAAAATATGCATAAATGTGTTGTTGTGTGACGTCTCAGAATAGCCAGCTATGTCAAACTATACCTCGGGAACTGTAGCTTTCCCTTTCGAGAACGGCTAGCCTTCCTCTTCTTTTACCCCTGCCTCCCTTGCCATTTTGTCGAAAACATCCTAGTTTCACCTTTCCTATATAATGGCACGGTGGAGACGCCATCGGGGAGTACACTCGACACTCGTCCGGCAGCCAGTCGAACAGTGATCGGCTAATGGTTACTCTGCATCCATTCACTGACGGTACAGTCACAAATTAGCCGTCAGTGGGAGTCGAAGCGCGGGCCATGGGGCCCGTGCTACCGAAGCGCCTCGCTATCCACCCGTGCCATCACCAGCAGCTCCTCTCCTTCCCGAGACATTGGTAATGTTTTCACTTTCTGCTATTCTAGACGCACATATTCATTATTTGTTATTTGCTCATTGAATTGATTCTTTTGGGATTTTAAATGGAAATAAACTTTGAGTAAAAGACTTTAAATATTTGTGTGTGATTATTAGTCTCCCGACACCAAGGGCAAGAACGCACGTAAAATCTTATGCTCTCGGGTTCCCAAATATGTGGGGGCCCGGGTCATAACAATTGGAAGTATTCCAATGTAATGATCCGGAAATGGAAGTATTCCATTTCCAAAAATATGCATAAATGTGTTGTTGTGTGACGTCTCAGAATAGCCAGCTATGTCAAACTATACCTCGGGAACTGTAGCTTTCCCTTTCGAGAACGGCTAGCCTTCCTCTTCTTTTACCCCTGCCTCCCTTGCCATTTTGTCGAAAACATCCTAGTTTCACCTTTCCTATATAATGGCACGGTGGAGACGCCATCGGGGAGTACACTCGACACTCGTCCGGCAGCCAGTCGAACAGTGATCGGCTAATGGTTACTCTGCATCCATTCACTGACGGTACAGTCACAAATTAGCCGTCAGTGGGAGTCGAAGCGCGGGCCATGGGGCCCGTGCTACCGAAGGGCCTCGCTATCTACCCGTGCCATCACCAGCAGCTCCTCTCCTTCCCGAGACATTGGTAATGTTTTCACTTTCTGCTATTCTAGACGCACATATTCATTATTTGTTATTTGCTCATTGAATTGATTCTTTTGGGATTTTAAATGGAAATAAACTTTGAGTAAAAGACTTTAAATATTTGTGTGTGATTATTAGTCTCCCGACACCAAGGGCAAGAACGCACGTAAAATCTTATGCTCTCGGGTTCCCAAATATGTGGGGGCCCGGGTCATAACAATTGGAAGTATTCCAATGTAATGATCCGGAAATGGAAGTATTCCATTTCCAAAAATATGCATAAATGTGTTGTTGTGTGACGTCTCAGAATAGCCAGCTATGTCAAACTATACCTCAGGAACTATACCTTTCACTTTCGAGAACGGCTAGCCTTCCTCTTCTTCTTCCCCTCCCTCCCTTGCCATTTTGTCGAAAACATCCTAGTTTCACCTTTCCTATATAATGGCACGGTGGAGACGCTATCGGGGAGTACACTCGACACTCGTCCGGCAGCCAGTCGAACAGTGATCGGCTAATGGTTACTCTGCAACCATTCACTGACGGTACAGTCACAAATTAGCCGTCAGTGGGAGTCGAAGCGCGGGCCACGGGGCCCGTGCTACCGAAGCGCCTCGCTATCCACCCGTGCCATCACCAGCAGCTCCTCTCCTTCCCGAGACATTGGTAATGTTTTCACTTTCTGCTACTCTAGACGCACCAATTCATAACTTGCTATTTGTACATTGAATTGATTCTTTTGGTATTTTTAATGGAAATAAACTTTGAGTAAAAGACTTTAAATATTTGTGTGTGATTATTCGTCTCCCGACACCAAGGGCAAGAACCCACGTAAAATCTTATGCTCTCGGGTTCCCAAATATGTGGGGGCCGGGTCATAACAATGGTGGCAGCGGTGGGATTGCTTTTGTCACCCTCCTTCATGGGTGGGGTTGGCAAATGTATCTCAAATTTGTGGGATAACTGCCTAGGTATGTAGGACTCCGTATGGATCTCCTTACAGATGTCAGAGCAATAGTCACCCCTTTGATTTTTTTATGTGCGTCTTTAAATTCTTTATTTATTCGTAACGATTTAAATGTTTACAAAATAATTGCATTTCTAATGCATGGGCCGGTAAATTTAAGAAATATTTTTCTCGGGAAGCGAAGTTAGATATTAACGGTGGACGCGTTTGGCGGGTACGATTTGAAAATATATTATGAATGTAACGGAATATCTCTCGAGAGCTTCATCTGGAAATAGCAGCGAAAGCAGCATGGACGTTGGAGGAACGGGAAGCAGACAAGCAGGCGAATGCAGACATTGGTCGAGCAGAGACCAACACCACCACAGCCGGAGGCGATGCAGAGACAGCGCGACGGCGATGTATCTTCCACTTTCGTCACTGGAGTAGCTGAGCACGAGAAGGCAGACTGAGTTAGCATCAGAAGAGCCCATAGAAATCATTGCAGTGACAGCCAGCAGACATCGGACGGGAGGCGAGAATTGACCAGCCTTCCTCGTCGTCACCGGAGCCAGCGACGCAGAGATCATTGAGCAGTTTGCAGCAGGAGTAAGAAAACGAACCATCATCGTAAACTAAGGATTTGGGTGAATAATTTGATCCATTGAAATCAATGGGATTCAGAGATATTTGAAATATTGACTATAATTGGAGTAATGAAAGTGTTATTGGCCGGTATTTAGATATTTTGTTATTTGGGGCAATAAGTGAAGTCCTCCCCCGTCCTCCCCAGCCCAGGAGCCCTCCCCGTCCCCGCCTGCCCCTCGAGCGAGTGCGAAACTCCTCACCATTTGGAGCCCTCCAGCTCTCAAACCCCCTTGGAATGTGTAGATGTTGCCCCTATTAAAATTATTAGGTTAGTATTGCTCTTTAATCATTTCCGCCATAAGCAAAAATCGGGAATTGAGCCAAAAACTGGTGTGAAATGGTCGCGTGATGCCTTTGCATATTAAGCAAATAGTATGGTATATTCTTTTAAGTCGACCCGTTCTTCGGCGCGTAATTTCATTGAGAATGCCATTTTGCTCACAATTAAATGATAGCTATGGTAAAGTAATTGGCACGGAATAGGATGCCATAGGGAAATGAAGTGCTGGTAAAGCAAATGTAGAGCCACTTAGAGGAGAAATATGTTACGTCAATAAGGATTCATTGTAAGGTCTTAAGTTTTTATTCCTTATTTATGGTGAACGTAACGTTAGGAAAATACGACCAGAGAGAGCAAGTGAATATTAGAAGTATTACTCTGAACATTACAACCCCCCCATTACCCAAAAGTGCAAACTGTTTATAGTGAAGTGTTTCGTAAAGTCAACTGAGTGCAAGTGAAAAAATCAGTGAATGGCTATGTAAAATGTGTCAAAGTGTGTGCGGCCACCTCCCCTATTTCATCGCCCTCCCTCTAAATACTCTTCTGATGGACGACAAGCTAAAGACATTTCATCCAGTCTGATCGTCAACGTTCTGCAGTTGTGGTATAAAAAAATAAACACCGGAGGAACTGAGAGAAAATAAGAGAAGCTTAAAGTTATTCCAATTGTGAATTTAGTGAAGAAATATTCATTCATTTTAAAAGACTAATGTTTTTTGTAAATCTCTTGAAAGTGCAAGTGTTCAGTTTATGAAATTTAAATTGAAATTTTTTATAAAATGATGGAAGTAATATAAGACAATGAATGTACATTGATCAAGTTAAGCAATTTAAATTACCTCTTTCATGTGTGTTTCAGTACAAAAAATATATATACATAGTTGTTTTGAAATGTGATCGATCTCGTTAGAGACCGATCAATTTTAAGAAAGAAGGGAGTAATGTAATGATCCGGAAATGGAAGTATTCCAATGTAATGATCCGGAAATGGAAGTATTCCATTTCCAAAAATATGCAAAAATGTGTTGTTGTGTGACGTCTCAGAATAGCCAGCTATGTCAAACTATACCTCAGGAACTGTACCTTTCACTTTCGAGAACGGCTAGCCTTCCTCTTCTTCTTCCCCTCCCTCCCTTGCCATTTTGTCGAAAACATCCTAGTTTCACCTTTCCTATATAATGGCACGGTGGAGACGCTATCGGGGAGTACACTCGACACTCGTCCGGCAGCCAGTCGAACAGTGATCGGCTAATGGTTACTCTGCAATCATTCACTGACGGTACAGTCACAAATTAGCCGTCAGTGGGAGTCGAAGCGCGGGCCATGGGGCCCGTGCTACCGAAGCGCCTCGCTATCCACCCGAGCCATCACCAGCAGCTCCTCTCCTTCCCGAGACATTGGTAATGTTTTCACTTTCTGCTACTCTAGACGCACCAATTCATAACTTGCTATTTGTACATTGAATTGATTCTTTTGGGATTTTTAATGGAAATAAACTTTGAGTAAAAGACTTTAAATATTTGTGTGTGATTATTCGTCTCCCGACACCAAGGGCAAGAACCCACGTAAAATCTTATGCTCTCGGGTTCCCAAATATGTGGGGGCCGGGTCATAACACAGCAATAGATAAACCTGGGTTGGCAAGAGTAGCCATCATACTTGTTAGTAAACAGGAATGAGAGTAAGAAGATATACAGGGTGTGCCATTTTAAACGACGCACCTAAATATTTCTTAAAATACGCAAGATAGAGAAAAATGTTAAATACGAGAGCTGTACGGTTCAAAGTGGGACACCCACAATGACCTCGAATTTGACCTTGAGACTGTCCTTAGAGGTCATTTCAAGGTCAAGCTGATTTCTTGAAATCGGAACCCCTATTTTTTATTTCAGAATTGGACAGCAGGGTCAATTTTGAGTTTAAAAATTTTGTTTCAACATTTATCCGATTATTAGCTACTGTGGAGTTACACCTCTTCGACTGTTATGCAGAACGGACACATGTTGGAATTGATTAAGAGAATACATAAGGCGTATTTGTCCAATTATTGCTGCAAAATCAACAAACTACTCTAGATAGCATAAATAGCTCAATGCAGCCTTTGAAGAATACAAAAACAAACGAATTATGTACACCAGTTCTCCGCGACAATACCAACAATTGCGTCGCGAGCTCTCGAGACCGCAGTGGCAGGGCATTTGCTGCTGACAATCACGTCGAGAGAGCAATTTTGAGTTTAAAAAATTCATTTCAGCATTTGTCCGATTATTAGTTACTGTGGAGTTACACCTCTTCGGCTGTTATGCAGAACGGGCATATTTCGGCATTGATTAAGAGAATACATAAGGCGTATTTGTCCAATTATTGCTAGAAAATCAAAAACTACTCTAGGTAGCATAAATAGCCCAATGCAGCCTTTGAAGAACGCAAATACAAACGAATTATGTACACCAGTTCTCCGCGACAATGTCGACAATCGCGTCGCGAGCTTTTGCGACGTGATTGTCAGCAACAAATGCCATGCCACTACGGTCTCGAGAGCTCGCGACGCAATTGTTGGCATTGTCGCGGAGAACTGGTGTACATAATTCGTTTGTTTATGTATTCTCTTAATCAATGCCGACATGTGCCCGTTCTGCATAACTGTCGAAGAGGTGTAACTCCACAGTAACTAATAATCGGACAAATGTTGAAATGAATTTTTGAAACTCAAAATTAACCCTGCTGTCCAATTCTGAAATAAAAAAATAGGAGTTCCGAATTCAAGAAATCAACTTGACCTTGAAATGACCTCTAAGGGCAGTTTCAAGGTCGAAGTCGAGGTCATTGTTGGGTGTCCCGCTTTGAACCGTACAACTTTCGTATTTAACATTTTTCTCTATCTTGCGTATTTTTAAAAATGTTTAGGTGCGTCGGTTAAAATGGCCCACCCTGTTTACAATACAACGAAAGTATTATCTTCGAGTAGAAACAAAACCCAGAGACACAATTTTAGTCCAATGTATATGCCAACAACAGAGCACGAAGAAGAGGACGTACGTTGATAAGATCTATGACTTATTGGAGGAAATTAGTTGAAGGACGAAAAAGGGATGAACATCTTATTACTATAGGCGATATGAATGCCGTCGTAGGAGCAGGAAGAGAAGAGGGTGTTGTTGGGGAATTTGGACTTGGAATTGGAAATGATAGGGGTGATAAACTTGTTGAATTCTGCCAAAGAAATATACTCTGCATTACAAATGTATGGTTTGATCATCATCCGGGAAGAAGATATACCTGGAGAATGCCTGGAGACAAAAATAGATACCAGGTTGACTACATAATAGTGAGAAGGAGATTCAAGAATCAGGTCAAAGACAGTGGGAGCTATCCAGGCTGTGATACAGACAGCGACCATAATATGGTAATGATGAAGAGTCAGTTGAAGTTCAAAAAGTTAAATAAGAGGAGGAAGAAGAAATGGAACCAAATAAAACTAAAGGATGAGAGCATATTGGAACAATACCAAAAAGCAACAGATGAAAAGGGAGATAGAACTGAATGCAACGAAGTAGAGGAAACTTGGTCCTCAATAAAGGACGACCTTCTTGCGGCAACAGAGGAAATAGTTGGAAATGAAGAGAAGGTTAAAAATTAAGAATGGATTAAAAATGGTAGAGTGAAAATTATAGAAGAGAAAATACAACTAAAAAGCTAAAAAAAGAGGAAGATAAACAGAAGTTCAGAAGCCTAAGAAACAAAATAAATAGGGAGATGAAAAAAGAAAGAGAAAAGTATTACGAAGTTCTATGCTCATAAATAGAGGAAAACCTGGATGGGAGAAGAATGTAAAATGGCTACAAATTAATAAAATCATTCTTTGGAGAATATAGAAACAGAAGTAGGCCTATAATGGACAAATATGGCATTTTACTAGATAAGGATGACGAAATCGTTAAAAGATGAAAAGAATATACCGAGGTTCTATATGGAGGTAAAGAATTGCTGGACTACAGTATTGAAAGAGACGGAACAATACCTATAGATGAGCTGGGAGAACCAATACTGAGAGAGGAATTTGAATTAGCGATGAAAAGTCTGAAAAATAATAAAACCCCGGGTGTAGATAAAATCCCGGCTGAACTTCTCAAGGCAGGAGGAGCCAAAATGAAGGACAGACTCTATAACCTCACCAAGTTGATATATGAACAGGGAAAACTCCCAGGAGGTTTTAAGGCTAATATCATGATACCTATGCCGAAGAAAGTAGGTGAAATAAAATGTGAACAATACAGAACGATAAGTTTAGGGCCACACGCAGCAAAAATAATGACAAATATTATCCTCCGGCGCATGGAACGAAAAGCTGAAGCAATGCTCTCAGGAGATCAATTTTGGTTCAGAAAAAGCAGGGGTACAAGGGAGGCAATATTGGCTTTGAGAGTGATTGTAGAAAAAGATTGGAGTGGAATAGGAAAACTTACATTGCATTCATAGATATGGAAAAAGCCTTCGATAACGTTAAATGGGACCAGATGCTTAAGGTTCTACAGAAAGCTGGAATCAGCTATAGAGAGCGAAGACTCATATAAAATATATATAGGAACCAAAAAGCAATTTTGGAGGGAGATAAACAGCAATTAGAAGCTAAAATCCAGAAGGGGGTGAGACAAGGATGCGCATTATCACCATTGATATTTAACATGTATATTGAAGAGGCCCTGAAAAAAGTCAGGAAAAGAACAAAAACGGGAGTAAGACTACATGGTAAAAGAGTAGAAATGCCAAGATGTGCGGATGATATTGCTGTATTAGCGGAAAAGAAAGAAGACCTTAAAAGCATGATAGAAAAGATGAATGAAATCATGGGAATAAGATGAAAAACAATTTAATTAAAATTAGTGTAACCAAAACAAAGATAATAGTATGCGACAAAGAGGGGCAAGCGAAAGCGCAGATTGTGGTTGGTAATAAACGCCTCGAACAAGTTGATTCCTTTGTATAACTGGGGAGTAGGATTAAGAGAGACGGGCGAAGCAGAGAGGAAGTACGAAGTAGAATTAATCAAGCAAAAAGCGCATTTAACAAAAGAAAGAAACTTTTGACGTCCCGATGCAATAGTCTTCAAATAAGAAAATGGCTCCCTAAAACCTTATTGTTATATGTGTGTGAGACGTGGGCCTTAGGGGTAGAAGAGAAAAGGAGACTGAATTCGTTTGAACTATGGTGTTATAGGCAGGTGTATGCTGATAATTGGATGGGCAGACAAAGTGACGAATGAAGAAGTTCTTCGAAGAGTATATGAAAAACGCAGCCTAGAGAAAACCATAGTTCAGAGACGAGTAAAGCTTGTTTGACATCTGTTCAGACACGAAGGGCTCCTTAAATTAATAATTGAAGAAAAAATTAAAGGAAAGAGAAACAGAAGGAGGCCATGTCTGCAGTACCTGGGGCAGATAATGGAGGACGTAGGATGCAGGAGTTACGTTGAAATGAAGAGGAAGGCAGAGCGAGAAGAATGGCGAGTTGCTTCAAATCAGTCAATTGATTGATCACTGAAGAGAGAGATGGACGCTAAAATATGTTTCTGTGGCTGAATTTCTCAGTAATTAACTTAATATACACATTCAAAGTTTGAAATTGCGCTATTTGTTTCACGTCGTACTCGGAATATACCTCCAAAACCGAAGGTTTTTTTGCGATTTCATAAAGGTTATGAAGAATTACGGTGATTAATAAACTTTTTTTTATTTCACATACGAACGCCACACAGTTACATTCTGACACGATGTGTAAGTCACGACATCGACATTTTTTAAATTTCCCCTGATGCACACAGCCGCGCCATATCCCATGGAAAGTGACTTCACTTTTTTGGCAAATATGTCGAAAATTAGTAAAATGAATCGATGAAATTCATTAAATTGTATATGTAAACTAACTTAACGGTAGTTGAAATTTGAGGCGCTGACGAGATACACAATAGAAGGAATAGGTACATTCTGGCTGGTGAAGCCCGTCGCATTACAAGGGTTTGAAATAATATACCCACTGTGAAATTATGTGTACAGTTGAACACTCTGAACGAATGTGGTTTGTTAAAAAGGTGCAGGGCAAGTGCAGTGATAATGCTATGATATTTCGCTGCTTCTCATTTGTAATGCGCTGACAGTATATGGAATCCTTATGACATAGGCATAAATAGTAAATTAGAACGTGTGGAGAGTGTGCAGCGAAGAGAGGTTAGATATATAAAAGGCCGTTACGTAACTTTTTTTAGTGTTACAAGCCTACTATGATTGAAAACGTCCTCCTAATGGCAGAAGAGAAAATGCATTATTAATAATCTGAAAAGAAGAAAAGACGAACTTATTGGGCACAATTTGTGTCACAACGGATCCTTAAAAACGGTCGTGGAAGGAAAAATGAATAGGAAGAATTGTTGAGCTGAATGCCATATTTCTGTGAATGATTATAGGACATAAAAGTCGCCATTAAGACTTAATAATCAGGTTGTTCGACATGTAATGTAATTACTAGTTGATATTGTTAAATGACGCTTTTTTATTTTAATGCTAACTAGTTCCAAAATTGGCAAAAATTCATCCCCTACAACACACCTTTGATAAGTAGCGCAGGATGTTACGTGGATGTAAATGTATTAATGAATTTGCATACAATTTTTACACGCTCTGGACAAAATCACAAACCGCACACTGGGGGCTGACTCCGTACACTAAATGTTGTCGTACTTTCTTATTTAACCTTTTTATCTTAAAATCTCCATAAGTATATTTATTCTAGAATTACGGACATCCTAATGGGAAAGAATCTGCTTTTAATTAATATTTTGAAAAGACAATTTTTCATGATTGGATTAACGGTGCTCACAAAAATTCCAAAAGAAACACAAAGGTGATTTTTAAAATCATATTTCCTTTTACTTCAAAATAAATGAAAATTCCCTATGTATTCTATATTTTGACGTACCAGAGAATCAAAAAGTAGCAATCAGTCTTTGTTTACTCAATTTAGTCATATTTATTTTGCCATGAAATAATATGAGAGTTTTTGTTGGAACATAAACATATAAACAAAGCCGACCATTTCATCTGCATCTACAAAATACCCTTCAAGCCACCTCAAGGGTGTGTGTGTCAGGGAGTGAGTAGTCACCAATTTAGTTAGGGGGTGAGTAGCCACCATTCATCGTAATGTAGACATTTTTTGGACAGCATGCAATTATTTAGCGTGCTTCGAACTTATATTTTCAATTAAGAAGCCTTAGCTGCATAAATAAAATTACAAAGCATGCATATTTAGGTATGATTCGTACAAAAAACAATAGCCCCACCCCCCAATACTAATTGTAACTGCTGCAGTTGAAGCGTAGTAATGCTTTGGGTCCATCACACATGGCATATATATATATATATATATATATGAACAACATAATAGCTTTGTATTTACACCCCTTCTTCTTTCGCATAAACTCCATCTTAAGGCACGAGGCACTTAGTAGCACAATCTAGTGTATGTAAATATATGCATTAAAATTGCGTCGTGTAAAGCGGTGAATTGCAAGAATTCATGCGCAAATGCATAAACGACCGACGGGAAAATAGCCCCTGCTCTAATTCCGTGCTCGCGTTCTCGCAATTTCTGTGCATCAAATTGTGAAATTAAGTGCCTCGTGTATAACGGCCTTTACTCTTACGAGTAGCCTTTTGTATTCGGTCCAGTAGAAGTATTTAGAAGCCTGGAATATCCTCGATACAGTCTTTCAACTGTCTTCGCAGAGAAGATGTAATGTACATTTCAGTCAGGAGTGGCTGTACTAAAGACAGTGCAATCTTTTCAAAAATGTGCAAGGACTCATTCATTTATTCATTAGAGTAATCTACCGGTAAGAGGTAGATTATGATGAAAGTCAGAGAATATCCAACGGACTCTTACACGTGCCGTGCCCTTTCTACTTCTAACATTTCTTTCTTCATCTCAGCAAAAGTCCTACCTTTCTTCATCCCGTCCATAAAATGTAATCTCTTTCTTCCCCTTCTCCGCCTCTCCAATATCCTTCCCTCTATCACGGCCTTCAGCAAACCATCGCCCCTCATTACCTCTTACAGCCACATACCCTGCCTTACCCTAATCTCATCCACATATTTCCTCTCCTCGCCCTCCATGTCAAGCACTTCCTCATTTGTCTTCCTTTCCGTCCAGCCCACCTTCTCCATCCTCCTCCACACCCACACCTTGAGCGCCTTCAGCCTATTTTCATCTTCCCTTCTCGAAGTCCACGTTTCTGCCCCATACAACGCCACACTCCATATCAAACTCTTCACCAGTCTCTTTTTTATATCCTTACTTGAAGCACCCGTCATCAGCTCCCTTCTATTATTAAACGCTTCCTTCGCTAACGCTATTCTCCTCCCACTGTCTTTCCTACTATGTCCTGTTTCTTCTGGCGAACTACCCAAGTAATTAAATTGTTCTACTTGCTCCAGTTTGTGACTTCCTACTCTTATCACCAGCCTCGCATTCTTTATCGTAGATTTTCTCATTACTTTTGTGTTCGTATTATTAATCTTCATCCCGTATTTCTCGCACTGCTTTTCCAATGCATCTACTAAAGTTTGCAATCCTTTCCATGACCAACTGGCCAACGCCTGGTCGTCCGCAATTCTAACCGACTTTATCCGCTGGCATCCTACTTTCATTCCCACATCTAGCTCATCCCATGCTTCGATTAAAATTTCCTCAGCATAGATGTTAAAAAGCAAAGGCGACAACGGGCACCCTTCCGAACCCCGCGACCTATAACTGCCCACCCTGATTCACCTTCAGCTACCCTCACCTGAGCCCTCTGCCCCATATATAAGTTTCGGATGAGTCTCCTATCACGCCAATCTATTCCTATTTTCCCCAATATCTGCATTAGTTTCTCCCAGTTTACTCTGTCAAACGCCTTTTCGAAATCCAAAAAGCAAGCGAAAACATCCTGATTATACTCTATGTTTCTTTCTATAAGTGTCCTCATTACTGTAATCGGGTCTCTGGTGGCCCTCCCCTTCCTGAACCCAAATTGGTCATCGCCTAAATAGTAGTTTGCTCTGCTCTCCAACCTTCTATTTAGTATTCTGAGTAAAACTTTTGCCGCGTGCGAAATTAAACTGATTGTTCAATACTCATCGCATTCTGGCGCTTTCTTCTTCCTCAGGATAGGTACCTATTAATACTGTTTTCACGAAATCCTCTGGCCATACTCCTTCCTCGTAGATCCTGCGAATAAGTTCGACAGTAGATTCTCTCCCCTTACCATCTAGATTCTTCAGTAGATCCGAAGGTAGGTTATCCATGTGAAATGTAAATCCTACATGTTTCACAAGTTTATTACTGTGTGTCATCTATTATTTATTTCACATTCTTGTTCTTATAAAGTGGCATGTATGCATTGCACAGTTTCTGTAAAATATCTATTCTTTTGGTGGAATAATGGTTGGTGCTGCAAAAGTTAAGTAGCCACGAAAACTTTTAAGCTTTATTACCAGCTCACACAGACCTTACTGGCAACGAATCCACAGATGACGCCGGCAAAACCGTCGCTCCTCCCCGCCCAGCAGGAAGAGCCGTGCACCTGTTCGGTGTCATTCAAATTCTGTCAGCTGGAGAAACTCCACATTGCAGTGGGGTCCTACATTGCAAAATTAGCATATTTGATGGATAATGAAGGCTTGTTGAGCAAATGTCATTGAGTTGGAACTTCTTTGGATATTATTTTGTAAAAGAGGTTTGTCGGCCGAGACATTCAATTGTCGATGATCTTAAAATTAGGGAACTAACGGACTGTATTTTCTTGTTTCGCCCGTGGCACAAAATTTCATTAAGACCTCTATTCGCAATGGCCGCCCTTAACGCGTCATAGGTTGTTCGACAGGTTTCCTAGTCTCTTAATTTTTTTTAAAAGATTTGTTTTATAAATAAGCTAGCCTCTTCTAAAATATAGCGCGTACTTTTTCGCTAGTTTTGGTGAAAATGCACCCTCTGCAGCCCACCCCTCAGGTAGATCGCAGGATACGATGTCGATGTAAAAATACTCTATCGGCTCCCCACGTTCTGGGTTCCTATTGCATTTATGAAGTCTATCTCAGACGACCTTCTGGTCCCACAGAGTCAATTTCCCTCAATTTATGTTTAAGATTGTTGATCATCAATAGGTTTCGTGATAAGAAAAAACTTTTTGATTTGAGATTTATTCAACAAGTGACTTAGCATCCATTCATTTATACATTCACCAGCTGACCCATTTGGAAAGAAAATGTCACACTGGAGCAGGGGCGGCCCCTGACCAGTGGTTCGGGGGGGGGGGACATCAGCGGCTCTTGGGGTATGGAATACCCCCCAGGAAAATGGGGGTTCGTGGGTCTCGTCCCGGAAATTCGTAACAAACTATGTGCAAAATGGCGCGTTATAAGTGGTTTGGAAGCGTAAGTTTGCCTTTTAAAAAGAGCAAGTTTTTACAAAATGTATATTTCCCTTTTAGATTACCACCAAGTTTCGACTAATCCAAAATTTTTAAAATTTACCTTCGCATTTAGCTTGTGGTTTTAAAAACCGTTTCAGTTATTATAAAATTTAACTGGATTTTTAAGTAAAATAACCTAAACTTCAATAACAAAAAAGCAACAAAATAATTTAGGCTTTTAATTTATGGTCTATGACAAAGAATTACGCCGGGTTTTGGGGGGGGGGAGGAAATTGCCCGGGACGTTTCAGTGTATCGGCGACCCCCCCTTGGGGCCGCCAATGCACCGAAGATGACAGCCATTTATAATTCGCTCAAGTGGAATTTATTGCAGAATTCTTGCTTTGCGTATCACCCTTTCAAATGATTGACTTCATTTGACCGCGATTTAATGCTTCCAAGGCCCTCTGGTAAGGAACTTTGGTAGACTTTTTATAATCGTTTGGCAAACGAATCATAGTCCTCCGACATTGTTATAAATCCGATTCACGTGTACCAACATTTAAAACAGTCGCCTCGCACTGCGTTTGCCGCCCGGCAGCATTCCAGCCGATCTTCGTCGTCCAAGTTCCTTTTTCCGTCAATAGATGTCCTGTAATGCGCCTCCCGCGATCACTGAATTCTATTTGTAATTTAACGCTAACAAAAGCTATTTATAATGTTTAATTGATAAATGATGGTCGATATTTTTGAGATTATCATTTTAGTAAGTATAATTTCTTTCAAATGTAATTTTAGCGGCCGATAGCATGATTTAGTACATCACTATTCCTCCATATATTGTTGTTGGTGCATCATGTATTACTTTGAACGGTAGTTTTCTACGCTTCAAAATGTGCTGTGTGTCAAGCTCTTTGTTATTTTATGGTAAACATTTGAAATGAATTCGACTATAACCATAATTGTTCACTTAAATCAAGAATTTTTTCCGTGTGGAAAGGACGACAAATGTGATGGAAGGGCGCTCAAATCGTTGTGGCCATTTTAACATAAGCCCAATCGCTCGTCGCGGGGAGGCGTCGAGCTAGTTAATGAGTTTAAGAATGAGTGACGTGACTTTGTTGTCTGGAATGCTGGTTTTAGTGTTAACGACGTTGGAGATGTGAGTGACTTATTTTTGATTTTCTTGCGTTTCATAATGTGAGCTGTTTGCCTTCGAAAATACTGTGTAGACTTCTTTATGAGAGAAGGTTACGTGAGTGATCTTGTTTTTTAAGCGTATTACAACTGTGACTATATTTGTAAGCAAGTTAGCTGCGTTTTTGTAGTTTCAATTTAGGTGATAGTGAAACTGATCCATTGTTGTTGAATTTGATGGACCAGAAATATTTATTGTTATAATATTTTCGAGTCCACCGCCCAAGATGGCGGACAAATGTAATTAAAGGGATTAATTTGTAATTGTAAATAGTGGCTTAAGAAGATCGTATCCGTGTCGTCATTCATCTATGAGCTTTTAGCAACCAAGCACTTATATAATTTTCTTTATCCCACTGTCTGTAAGAGTGATAACTCTAGTATACGCTTATGTCCGACTTAAGAAACATCTCGCGTTTTGATAGCTTTCAATGTTTTGTGTGCCAAATGTTGCTCAGTTCGATGTATATGTCTGTTTTTAAAACTCCCGGGCAACGCGTATTAGTTCATTGTTTATTATAGCGTCTGGGGGTGTGTTTCATGCAAGCACTGACTCATCAATCTTGGCATGCTTTTTTACCGTGACATTTCTTTTTGATATATGTGGTGTTGCTTTGGTTTAAATGTGTTCTTGTATTATTGTGGTGCTTTCTCGTTCTTTCTGATTCAACGCTTTTCATTTTTTAATTATCTAAATTGCTGGGTTTTTGAAGAGTTAACGGGTATGTGGTGCTTTCTGCATTCATTGTCGTCAATTTTGTTTTTTTATGAAATGTCTTTCTCTCTTCAGTCCACAGGAATCAAAAAACGGTGATATTATCCTTCGGTTTTGGTGAATTGGAAGCAAATAGATGAGTGAGATTCTCGTCGAACCGCAGAAGATACAATTGATCGGAATAGTAGTTCCGCGGCCGACGGGTTGTTCGCCAACTTTAGATGGCGGAATGAAGGGAAAGCTGGCGGGGTAGGGGCATTCGCGCCACCGGCCTTATATGCCAGGGGAGACGGTAGTCTCGGAACCGCCGGTCTGGTAAGGGTGCAGCTGCGTAGAACTTCCTCCGCCGAGTCCCGCGGTACGGTGCGTCGGAGACATGAGGGACAGCCACGATGCCCCTATGGGGCACGTAAGTCACAGTACCTGGCTAAAGTGGATACTTGATGCAATTCAGAAGATTCGTCACCAAAAGCAGAGACCATCTGTGGAAAGAATTTCTCACGCAATTCGGCAACATCACAAGTTTCGAGATGAATGTATTGCCGAGCAGTTGGAATTGGCTGTGAAAGAGGGTGCAATCTTAAGAGTGATAAATAAAGGGCAGTGTTCTTATAAAGATCCTGGTGTGAACAGTAGGCAATTGAAAATTACCAAGGGGACTGACTTATCGAAAGTGATAGTGAAAGCGTTGCGTGAATTGGGTGAGCGTGGTGGTTCTGCACTCAAGGGTATCGAGAGGTACATACGGCAGTCTCATGCCCTTGATCAGAGTGAGGATGTGGATTTGTCCTCCTTGCTGCGGTTATCGGTGAAACGTGCCGTGGCAAGGGGCTTGGTGGTGCAGGAGGGTCGCCTCTTCCGCCTCACCGGCCGCCCCCCGAGTGTGTCCGTGGCCGTCGCGGCGGCCGCCGCGGCAGCCGCGCGCTCCGTGGCCCCAAGCCACGAAGATGACGACGACGACGACGATGATGACCCGAGGAGCGGCTTCGCCTCACCAGACTCGTCATGTCACAAGGTACGTAATTGGATCCCGGTGTGGAATTGCTTGTACCTCCGCTTAGCCTGTGCTCGAAATGTTTTTGTCTTTAATTTGCTGGGGAGTCATTAACATTGAGGATGCTGTTGCTTCGCATTACTACTTAATGAGATAAGGGCTTCTTTCGAGTTTTCCTGCCTGCATTCCGTTATATTTCTCGGAGCTTTATGACATTTGGCTCATGATATGGCTAAAAATCATTAATTTTGTTGCGATATCCAGCAAACTACGCGGATTCCATTCGCCGCGCCCCGACTTCTCAGCCCAACGAATTGGCTGCATTTTTTTCCATCGACTCGCAATTACAGTTACGTATTCATGACTCGGGAAGAAAAACCTGCCTATTATTACCATTTCACTGCTGGGAACGGCTATGCTCAGTAACTGTCCATTCCATAGGATTTTAAAGGTGGAAGTTTGCTGGAATCTTCTGGATAGGGACGCGGATATGGGGGTGCGTTCATGTTGTCGCAATTATCGTCATGGCAATGGTTTTGTTTTTTAATTTTTCTGTGAACACATTACTTAGGGTGAAGTTTTACGTTTCGTGCTCATTTATTTCCATTCATCACCAGTTGTCCATTAATCCCTTTGCAAATAAGGTCTTATTAATGCCAGCAAAAGCGATATTTACTTGACACGGTTGTACCTTATATTACATTGACTTATGCATTATTATGTACTCGGTAGTATCACCAGCCAATATATTTCGATTTAGTCTTTCCATTTGAAGCTACTCGTATTTTTTTCAGTTCCAAATGCAGTAATTACAGTTATTAGTGGTGAGGTCGATTGATTACTTCTCACTTTGCAGTGGTTATCCATAGCAGGCTTCTATTAACTGTGTAATAATTTTTCCAATGTGGCCCAGCCGATTGTTTTGAAACTACGCTTGCGTGTATTTTACATGGCTTTCGCGCTCGATATAAATTTTAAGAAATCAGTTCCCGAATGATGGGAATGCTGCAGTGACTTCTCCACTAATAGCACTATTCACTATGAAGCTTCGTTTTGTGACTGAATAGTTTATTTACCTCAATGACCCTAAAACACTAGCCTCCCGCGTGGGAGAATGTCAGTGCTGCACCTTCTTCGTCAAGAGAAACATATTACCTCATCCCTCTATTTATCCCACCGAATGGGGACATTGAGGTGCGCGTGAGGGCATTGTATTGCCCCCATATTATTATTATTGCATGTATCGTTCATTTTTCCATGGCGTTTCATTGTGTAGGGTTGTACATGTTGCAATGCATGGATTATATTTACCTCTGTCGTGCGGATGACTTCATGTTTATGTACATATTTATGCCACATCATCCAGTGACGGGCCCCTCTCGTTTTTTCGAGCTCGTGTTTCAAGGTTGGAGTGACGGCCCGGGATGGATCTGGGTTCGTCTTAGAGTGAGCGATGCGTACTGAAGTAATAGTAAAGCTGACGTTTTGCATCGACTTAGTGTTTTGAGTTTCTAAGATGCTTGTAACCTGACCTGCAGGAGTACCACGACCCCGATTCCCTTCCTTTCCCCCATTCCTTCCTACCCCTCCGTTCCTCTCCAACTCACCTCTCCGCTTCCTCTCCCCCTCAGTATCCGTTCCCCACCTTCCTCGCTCATCCCATCCTTCCCCGTTCATCCCCCCCTTCCCCTTTTTTCCCCCGTTCTTACCCCTCAGTTTCCTTGTCGACTTCCCCTCCACCCTTTTCCTTCCTTCACCCTGCCTCTTCTTTTTCCTCCCCTTGCCGCGCCTTCCTCCTCATTCTCTGCTCTCCCTTCTCCCCCGCCCCCCCGACCTAACCACTGCCGCCCCTCCTCGCGACCCCCATCTCGCTCGAGCGCCCCTCGCCTTTATACCCACAGCTGGCTCACTCGAGTAGTCTTGGAATCTGTTGCCTTGGCGTTAGGAGCGACCATTTTCATGTTTGAAAATCGAGTTTTTCCCTTCCACTCCCCTCACGTCACGGCGTACTCTCTCGGGGGAATTGCATTGCCGTTCTCTTGTCTGTCGCCCCTCTCCCTTTGGTCGGCCGCGTACGGGTGGTTGTTGGCTTTGGAATTGTCCTGCCGCGTTCTGTGCGTTTTGTCTGTACGTTGTTGCGTCGCTATAGTCGTAGAATAGGCGCACAATTTGTTCAAGGAAACCTTAAATGGACACTGTTTACTGAATATTGAAGTGGGCCGGTCGTCATCTGAACATATTTTATGACCTCAAAGTAATTGGTGTGTCCAGATAACTTCCCTTAACCTTCAGACTAATGGTCAATTTATTGCCATATTTAAGATGTTATGCCTGGTATTTACGTCTATATCAAACAATGAGCTTTGGTTTTTTGAGGTAATTTTAGTTTAATTTAAATCGCAGTGATAGGGACACCATAATTCTCGTCCCGCTGGGCCACGTTCCGCAGCAGACTCTGACCATGGGTCGCTAGATGGGCGTTGAAACATATGGTGTTCGTAATATTACTTTAAGCTAGTCAGCCTAAAACTAATTCAAAAATATAACGTAGATCTCCGACGTGCATAATTTAATATGCTATTTTGTTATTTTTTACGGGCCAAAGGGGCATGGATACCTCATAGTCTTAATACGGGTGAGCGTTTTTTTTGTCAGTCACTTCAATCGATAGACTGTTAGTTTTCGTTGCTTTAGTTTAAATATTGGGCATTGTTGTTCCGTTTCATCCGCAAAGTACCCTACAGGCCACCTAAAGGGCGTGTAGCAGGGAGTGAATTTTCAACAAAACACACTTTAAACTACATGCTGCTGATGTTTTATGGCCTACGATTGTTTTAATGGGTTAACACATTCTACAATGTCATTTCACCGTCCTTGTGCGAAATTGAGAATTTAGGCATGGAAAGTAGCGGGATTCAATAAAATCTAAGTGTCAGTCTCCTCTGCGGGTAATGATTGTTCTATTTATTGTTTGAGTGTGCGTCATTCGGGTTACATCGATGCGTCACCGCCGTACGATTATTTTTTTGAATGTCGGTTGACGCATGTGCGTGCATCGCGGGGCCTCCCGAAGTTCCCCGTCCATTGGGGACAGGTGCTGCCTGTATGTCCGGAAAGGGAAACTGAGTGGTGGCCCCTTTGCACGTGGTGTGCCCCCCCCCCCTCAGTAGGTGACGACGAAGCGCGCGGGCCGCCGCCGGTGGCATTGGGGGAGAGGGGGACCGCGTCCAGATGAGCGGGTGCGACCCCTCGTGCGCCCCTCAACACCCGACGCGCCGCCGCCTCTCCTCACGTCGTTCTCCGGCCCAATTTCAGTCGCCCACGATTTATGAAAGCCTGCCGTTGTTACACAACGAATATTAATATGTCGAAATTTCATCCGGTTCGTTTGCCTCGAGAGCTTATAGGCTTACAAGGGAGATACTCGTCCGAGCTAATTGGCAAGACTGCCCTTGGGATTTTGAGGCCCAACTATGGAGTGGGTTCCCAGCAAATAAATAAAAATCTGAAGAATGTTTAAAACTTAATTAGGATGAAGTACGTTTATTCTTCTCTAAATAGTTTGCTTACAAGAAGTTTATCATATTCAAGAGCGAATACAACAAAGCCCAATTTGATTGCCCCGGGAATAGGCCTGGTTATCCATCCGGTCCACTACGCGCTCGGCGCCACATCTACAGAATACCCTGCAAGCTACCTCAAGGGTGTGTGGCAGGGGGTGAGTAGTCACCAACATGCATTACACTACACCCTAAAGTTAGTGTAACTACGGCTAATTATGCAATAGCATAAATCGCTAATGCGTGTCACGAGGTGAAGCCTCACAAGCATGCACTACACTACAGATATTCTCCCAATGGAGGGGGACCGTTATTATATACCTATGTATTTTGACATTAAACTTATGGACAGACTCAAGAGTTATGCTGAAAACATGCACGACGTGCTGTTAGTCCTAATAAGTTATCCGCTATCATGCGCTACTGCTGGTTGGTACAAAATCTCGTCTTCCCATGCGCCATCAATGACAACAACAATGGCAGAGATAGGTACTAAGACACTCAGCATGCATCTCACTTTTGGTCGTTTCCAAATTCTATTCATTATCCCTTAACAATGGATTATCCCTTAACAGCGATTTATTCTATTGCATCATTAGTCGTAGATACACTACATCTACATCTACATATTACCCTGCGAGCCACCTCTAGGGTGTTTGGCAGGGGGTGACAAGTCACCAAAATGCAGCATGCAAGCGGACCGCCACATGCACACCGCACGGTCATGAATATTAAGGATACTAACCAATTCCATCATTAACTAAAAACCATCATACAGCATGCAAGAAAATCCCCACATGCACGCCACACATGTACGATGACACATAATTTTCTACATGCTACTTAAGAGGGCAATCTGCCTATGAAGCTAGAACATGCAAAATATGCTGTTAGAATCACCATAAAACTCCGCAAACATGCTTTAAGAAATACATAAGTTAGTAAGCTACACTACCAGTCAACTAATCTATTTCTAAGTCCTCATCTACATCTACAAAATACCCTGCAAGCCACCTCAGGGGTGTGTGGCAGGGGGTGAGTATTCACCAACATGCATTACACAAAGTTAGTGTAACTACGACTAATTATGCATTAGCATAAATCGCTAATGCTTGTCATGAGGCGAAGCCTCACAAGCATGCAACACTACACTACAGATGTCATCAAAATGGAGTGACCTCAATATACATGCATTCTACAACTAAACAGATGGACAGGGACTCAAGACCCATGTAGAAAACATGCTAGGCGTGCTGTTAGTATGTACTAGGTAACAGATAAGGATTCAAGTATTAGGAGTCCTTACACAGCCGTTATAGTCTCTTATCGCTCGCGGAAAAAACGACATTTTGAATCTATCTGTTCTACAGTCTATCTCTCTTATTTTATTTTTATGATCTAATCTACCATAGTACGTTGGCGGTCGTAAAATATGATCAACTTCGTCGGAAAATAAACTACTCTTGAATTTACATAATAGATTTAGTCTTGTTTTCAATCTACGGTCTGACAGTGATTCCCATCCGAGTTGTTCTAAGAGGTCAGTAACACTAACAAGACTATCGTAACGGCTTTTCACGTACCTGGCTGCTCATCTCTGTACACGTTCTAACTCTGTTTTTAAGCCTGTTTCATGAGGATCCCAAACACTGGAAGCATATTCTAAATGGGGTCTAACGAGGGAGAAGTAGCTTATTTCTCTCACTTTGTCGTCGCACTTGCCTAGAATTCTTTTAACAAATCCCAATTTACGATTAGCTTGACCTGTTATTTCCCGAATATGTTTATTCCACGATAGATCATTATTGAGCCTAACTCCGAGATATTTTACGGATTCTACCGTCTCTAACCCTTCTCTTGGACTACAACCTTGTCGTGGTTGAAGGGCTTGCGTGCTCCGATGACCCCTAGAGCTGCACTGGCGGGAGCATTGCTCCTGGTAGGGTCACCCATGCCAGATTGGTCGAAGGTTAGGAGACAGACGAATGGTAGTCCGCGCAGCGTCTGTACCTCAGTGAGGCGGCTGCAAAAGGCGTCTGACCCCAGTGGGGCGGCCTCTGAAGTGATGGTGCCACGTAAAAAACACTATTGAGTAAGGCCAAGGAATACTACCTCAATTAAAACAAAAACCTTGAAATTATGGACAGTTCTCAATTGATAATGAATCCTGGCAACTACGGGACTCGGCCAAGAGGGCCGGGTGTCGTGCCCGGCAGCGGTGGGAGCAAGGCCCCTGCGGTCGTCATCACACGAAATCCTTGCTCAGACGAAGCAGCAGCAGAGGAAAAGAAGATTAAGAAGAGGAACGAAACTATAAGAATAGGCACTTGGAATGTTAGGACTATGCTGAGGGCGGGGAAGCTAGAGAATATAAAGCAAGAAATGGAGAGGGTGGGTGTAGACATCATGGGTCTGGGTGAAGTAAGATGGAAGGATGACGGGGATTACTGGAGCGGCGACTATAGAGTAATTTATAGTGGAGGGAATGAAAGTCAGCGCGGGGTTGCATTCGTAATGAATAGGAAACTTGGTAGAAAAGTAGTGCATGCAGAACAAGTGAGTGATAGGATAATAGTCGTGGAACTAAAAGCAGAACCAACGAATTTAGTTATAATCCAGGTTTATATGCCTACCTCTAATCATAAAGAGGAGGAGGTAGATGGGGTGTACGATCAGCTAGAGGAAATAATTGGTAGGATACCAGGAAGTAAGCACCTGGTAGTAATGGGGGATTGGAACGCGGTGGTGGGTGAAGGAAGAGATGGGCGGGAGGTAGGCGATTACGGGCTAGGAAGAAGAAATGACCGGGGCGAGAAAGCTGTGGAGTTTTGCCGCAGAAATAACCTAGTAATTACAAATACATGGTTCAGACATCATCCTCGACGTAGGTACACTTGGAAGAAGCCGGGAGACACAGACAGGTTCCAGATAGATTATATAATGGTACGTCACAGATACAGGAATAGTGTTAAAAACTCGCATACTTATCCAGGAGCTGATGCAGACACAGACCACAACTTATTAGTCATGAAATGTCGGATAAAACTGAAAAAGATAAGAATGGGAAGGAGGGTACGTAAGTGGAATACGGAGGCATTAACTGGGGCAATGAAGAAGAAGTATCGGGAGAAGGTGGATGAGATAATGGGTGAGGATCATGGAGTTAGATCAGTGGAAGATGAATGGGGAATTTTGAAAAATGGAATTATAGAAGCGGCGAAAGCAACGGTAGGCGTAGTGAGTGCAACTAAAATTAGAAAACCGTGGATCACGAAGGAGATGATCAGGGAGATGGAGGAGAGAAGGAAATGGAAGAGTGTAAACTCAGAGCTAGGTAAGAGAAAATACCGAGAATTTAATAACAGGCTTAGAAGAGAAACAAAGAAAGCAAGAGAGGCGTGGTGGAGAGGACAGATCGACGCGTTAGAGAAATACCAAAAAGAGGGAAGAGCAGACGCATTATATAGGAAAGTAAAGGAACTGACGGGTGGTAATAAGGGAAGGGGAATTACAACGATAACAGACAAGACGGGAAAGGTAATCGTAGAACGGAGAGAGATCCAGGAGAGGTGGAAGGAGTATGTTGAAGAGCTGTATGGTAAAGAAATAAGGCCCAATAGGTTAGATATAGAAAGGGAAGACGATATCGACAGAGATGGCATCGGACCAAGTATCCTAGATAGCGAAATCGAAAGAGCTCTACGAGACATGAAAAGGAATAAGGCGGTGGGAATAGATGACATACCTGCAGAGTTTTTAAAGAGCATGGGGAAGAACGGAAGAGGAAAACTTTTTGCGCTAATTCGTAGGATTTATGAGGATGGAGTGTGGCCGGAAGACTTCGCGAAGACTGTACTAATTCCTATACCGAAGAAGAGTAAGGCAAAAACTTGCGAAGACTATAGGACAATAAGCTTAATATCCCACGCGGCCAAAGTAGTTCTGAGGATTCTAAACAGAAGGCTAGAGAAGAAGGCGAATGAATACCTGGGTGACGACCAGTTCGGGTTTAGGAGAGGGACGGGAACGCGAGACGCTATAGCGGTGATGAGGACGCTAGTAGAAAGAAACCTAGAGTATGGGCAGGATGTTTTTGCATGCTTCGTAGATTTCGAGAAGGCGTTCGATCGGGTGGAATGGACGAAATTAATGAGAGTGTTGAAGAAATTAGGGGTCGATTGGAGGGACAGGCGTCTGATTCGAAATTTGTATATGAATCAGACTGCGCAGGTTAGGGTTGCCAATGGAGAATCGGGATGGGCCACGATAGGACGGGGAGTGAGGCAAGGGTGCCCACTATCGCCGTTGCTTTTTAATGTGTATTCAGAAGAAATGGTAAGGGAGGCTTGGGGGGAGGAGGCTGTAGGAATAAAGGTAGGAGGGGAGCTGATAAAATCAGTGAGATTTGCAGATGATCAAGCATTGGTTAGTCAGTCGGCCAAGGGGTTACAGTCAATGGTGAATGCATTAGAGGTGCAGTGCGAAAAGTATGGGATGAAGATCAATCACAAGAAAACGAAAGTAATGAGATTTTCTAGAAGTAAGAAGGCGGGGCTGAATATAAGGGTGGGAGGGCAGAAGATAGAGCAGGTCGAGCAGTTTACGTATCTGGGTAGTATTTTGGAGGCGAATGGGTTTAGTGGTAAGGACATCAGATGCAGAATTGCGCTCGCTAAAGAAGCATTTTCGAAGAGAAGGGAATTGATGAGGGGGGGTCTGAGAAGTGACGTAAAGAAGAGGCTGGTGAAAACTTTAATATGGAGCGTGGCGCTATATGGGTCGGAAACTTGGTCATTGCGAAGGGAGGATGTGCGTAGGCTTGAGGCGTTTGAGATGTGGGTTTGGAGAAGGATGGAGAAGGTTAGCTGGATGGCGAGAAAGACGAACGAGGAGGTATTGGATATGGTCGGAGAGGAGAGGAAGCTTGTGGCAGAGGTTCGGAGAAGGCAGAAGAGATGGATGGAGGAGGTTTTGAGAGGAGAGGGCATGTTGAAGAGAGTGATAGAGGGGAGAACACTGGGGAAGCGTGGGAGAGGAAGGAAGAGGATAGGAATTCTGGACGAAATAAGAGGAGGTAGAAGATATGAAGAATTGAAGAGGGATCTAATAACGGGCCATCCTTAGGAGGGAATGAGAGACAATTTCTATTAGGTTGGGATACAAAATGGGGACTGTCCAAGAACCTACCAATCAGCTGGTAGAATACTTGAATGAATGACCGTCTCTAATTGGGTATCCTGAATGAAATAGCTCTGTTGTGGGGAGTTATTTTTCCCCCAGAATTTCATTACTACGCATTTTTTCAAATTTAACTCTAGCTGCCACGCATCGCACCATGCTTGGATTGCAGTAAGGTCGTTCGTTAGTTTATCCTTATCTTCACTGCTACGGATTTCCCTGTATACTACAGCGTCGTCTGCAAATAATCGAAGTTTACTGTCTATTATGTCACCAATATCGTTGATATAGAGTAGGAAGAGGAGTGGGCCTATGACACTACCCTGAGGGACGCCAGATGTGACTCTAACTTCGTTGGAGGCTACGCCGTCTAATACTACTCTTTGCACGCGATCGCTCAAAAGTTCTCTGATCCAGGAAATTACATCATCGTCTAGGCCGTATGATTTTAGTTTTACTAATAACTTATCGTGGGGCACTTTATCAAATGCTTTTTTGAAATCAAGAAAAATCGCGTCCACTGAAATGTTGTCCTCTCCGGAGACTAAAATATCGTGGGCAAACAGCGCTAACTGAGTTTCGCATGATCTACCTTTCCTGAATCCGTGTTGAGTTCTCATTAACAAGTTATGCGTGTCTAGGTGTTTCATTACTGAGCTGACAACAATGTGTTCAAGGATTTTGCATGAAATGGACGTTAAAGATATCGGTCTGTAATTACATGGCTGTTCCTTGTCTCCACTTTTGAATATGGGCGTTACATTGGCAATTTTCCAGTCATTTGGTACTCCGTG
The DNA here is from genome assembly GCA_963573305.1 of Pyrrhosoma nymphula. Classification (NCBI taxonomy): domain Eukaryota; kingdom Metazoa; phylum Arthropoda; class Insecta; order Odonata; family Coenagrionidae; genus Pyrrhosoma; species Pyrrhosoma nymphula. The sequence goes on from OY754332.1 coordinate 28,399,779, forward strand.
TTGCTTTATGGATTTTGTGAATATTAGCTGCAAGTAGGGGGCAATTTCTGACGCTAGTTCTTTATACACGCGAGAAGGGATTTCGTCTGGACCAGGTGACTTATTTGGACTGAGCAATTTCAATAAAATTTCTATTCCGTGAGCACTAATATCAAGGGGAGGCATCTTTCGTATGCAGTGATTATCAACCGCCACGGATGAATTCTCAGATGACTCGGTGAACACGCTCTTGAAGTAGGAATTTAATAAATTGGCTTTATCGGAACTGTTTGTTAACACATCTCCATTATCGTTTCTTAGCGAACAAACGGTAGATCTTTTACCTTGAACTTCCCTAACATAGGACCAAAATGCTTTTGGGTCATCCCGTAACTGCTCTACAAGTGTTTTCCTTTTAAAATTCGTGAATGCATTTCTGAACGCTTCCTTTGTAGCGGTTTTAGACAACTTATATTTATTAATTATTAACTCTCGATCACTAGGAGACACATCATGAATGATTTTTTTCATCTTAGCATGGCACGCTCTCTGTCGCCTTAACGATTTTCTGACTTCCGCGTCATACCATCTCGGTTCGCTACCTTCTTTTTTTATTTTACTAGGGATATATCTTTTGATTCCTGAATTTATGAGCGAAAGAAAAACTTTCCAAGTCCCTTCTACATTTAACTCCATTACTGATTTTTGAAACACGGGAAAAGCATTTTTCAGATTACTCTTGAACCCATCAAAATCAGCCCTTTTAAATATGAAAACTTTTCGTTCTCGTTTAAAACTTTTTGCGATATTTAAAGAAAACTTAGCTGTTACTGCCCTATGATCACTGATTCCCTCGACGGTGCTCACATTTATTACCTGATGTGGTATATTTGTCGCTAACAAATCAAGAATATTTTCTCCTCTGTTAGGAGCGGAAGCTATTTGAAGCAATGCTTGGAAGCAAACTAACTTCAGGGTATAGTGTAGTTCATGTTGGTGACTACTCACCCCCTGCCATACACCCTTGAGGTGGCTTGCAGGGTATTCTGTAGATTTAGAATGGCTGGTGACCCCCCTGCAACGCACCCCAACGGCGACTCGAGGATTACGCGCATATGCACCGAGCTGTAGCTGTGTTCTCGGCGAAAATTACGCGAGGGAGGTTAAGCCGTCCCTCCTACAGGTGTAGGTTGTAACGCCGAAGTGTAGAAATTCACAGCGGAACTTAGGCGGAATCCAAACCCGGGTCTCTCTCGATATCAGGCCATGTGTCTCAATCTCTCTTGTAAATTGCTTGAATTTGAATGGCATGGTGGTATAACTGGCTTGTACACTTGACCGGAAATCGTGAGGTCCGGGTTTGGATGGAGAGCACGCGGAACAACATTGTAACTTTCTTGTCTACAAAAAAAATCTGATTCAGAAATAAGGAGTCAGACCAAGGCGATTGCTAGCAAGGGAATTCAACAAAATTTTGCCTTTTTATTTTAATCTGGAAGCCGCTGTGCATTTCCAGTAAATTTCCAAATACGTCATGGTAATGTTGGCCGCGCAAAATTTATGTTTTCGCGTAGTTGAGCTAATATAGAAACTAGTTCAGAAATCGTGGCGTTGTGTTCATTTATGGGCAGTTTTCTCGGAGCGCCCCCAGGAGTCGCCAATGTATTATCACTTTCATCATCTAATGTAACAGATGTGCCAAATTATACTTTCTAAACTACTTATCATGAGAGTTATATTAAGAGAGGTAATTATATGAAGTGTGAGCGACCTCATGTTTTGCAACTAAATTTAACCACAAGAGTGCCAACGCAAACTACATCTACCTATGAGCCGTAGGGAGCAAACGTGGTGTAAATCAATTTCCTGGATGTGGAGGATGGTCTCCAGGATGACCGAAATGTATGCATAGAAGTCTATTTCCTTTGCTTCTATTGACATTTTGGATCAATTTTAATTTAAGTGGCGTAACACACTTTAGTTAGGTGCTAAGAAGCATTCCACTACCTGTATTTTGTTTTTTGCATGATTGGTATTAGCCGACCTTGTGATGTTTCTCTAGAGAGCAGCACTTAATGTATAATATGTTATGTTTTACAATTTGCGCCCCATTTTCCAAAAAATGACAGTTTTCAGCAGTTTTGCTCTCAAAGGTTTATATAATCCTGCATACCACTTCGGGGTCTTGTAGTAGCTAGCCCTATACGAAATTCCGCTAAAATGCATTTTATTTATAAAATAGGTAGGTCGCCCTTATACTCAGTGCCTAGTAATATTCTTCAAGGAAATGTTTTGCGGTAATTTGTCTATTTTAAACATGGCTGCTATTATCTTGGCTAAACGTAATATTGATGGTCATTTCTTTTGAGCTGATACGTGGTACCCAATTACCGTTGACAGTGTGGTCCGATGTCTTAACATATGATTTTTAGGTGGTTGGAGCGATTATTGTTCATGCACAGATTTGCTTGAAACTTGACTTACCTAATATATAAATGTTTATTTTACCAAAAGAATTACAAATTACTCAATTTACATCGTAAAATATATTATCTTATCACGTTTTTATAATTAATGACGCAAAAAAGTAATCAAAGTTATCATATACAAAGTAGTATTATTTCCATGATATTTATTTATAATAATGGAAAATGAAATTTTAAACAAGGATCATCAGTGTATAGAAAATAGAAATAGATAGCAGTTTTAGTGCAGGATAATTGTCTTTCATCAATAATAAAGAAAAGTTGGAGAAAAAAAAATGATAGTGCAGTTGAGGTCCTGCTAAGCCTGTTCTTATTAGTGATATTTATAGATATAAATTTAAAAAAGTGCATTGTATACATTTGGTTCTTGGCAATTCAATGCTATTTTAACACGTAGCCTTAATGCACGAGATACATTTCGTTATTATTCAATGTAATATGTACATATTATCTTCTAAATAATAAAAACATGCATTTCATATTATTATAATGGTTGCTAACAAACATCAAGGTGTCATGTCGAGTCAAGGATTCGGAAAACCGTACTTTAATACAAATTTCGCCCACATTTTGAATACTGCGCCGAAAACGTTTCGTAATTTTTTTCTTCGAAATCATTTTTAGGCTTTAATTTGAGGGACCCGTATGAACAGATTTGATGAAATGAAATGTGGTCCTAGAATTTTTTTCGAGTCGAAAAAACATTAAAATGTGCTCTCAATGATGCATAGTTTCTGCTCCAGCCACATTAAGACATGCCTATTTCATTCTTGCCTCGTTCTTAAATTATAAAAGTAGGATTCGGGTATTAACCTTTGTTATAAACTCGGTAGGATATTTTTAGGCTTTAAAAAACAGTGTAATATGAACTTTAACTAATGGCTTGGTGTTTACGCGCGATCTTAATTACGTTCCACGTGTGTACCTAAAAATTTATATTTGAAATACTAATTCACCGTTCTTTCACTGGAAATAGGAAACGTCATGCTTGTTCTCCTTTTCATTCTCCAACTACGCCCATCGATTCTTGGCAGCTCATAAGTTTGCCAGGGTCTCGTCCCAAAACACGCTTGACTTGAATGAAGTAGGTTACATTCTTGGTATTCTCATCTAGAGCACCTCCTCTTCTAGATTATGCGGGGAAGTCTCGGAGATAAGTGAATGGAATATTTAAACTCTTCCCAAATTTCGAATCTGAGCAGAAATTTTTAAGTATATGGTACTAATTTAACTCATGAATAAATTTACTCCAACTAATTGAGCTCAAATGATTATAAGTTTGTCCTAATTACTCATTTTCTAAAAAAGATTGCATCCCTAATTTAGCTTTAAAACAATTTGTATTAAGGTCTGCATATGATAATTCTATCTGCTCTTTTATTACTACATATGTTTTACGCCAGGTCTTACAAAATCAGCCGAAAAACTCATAAATCGTTGGGTCTTAATGTTTTGTTGTATTGAGTGGAGCAAAATGCAACCTTTTTGCCTTGTAGTAAAAGATAAAGAATTGTGTGAATAGTTCTTATTTGTTGTTGTTTTTCAAAACATAGAGAAATAAATGCCATTGTGCTGACCGCGAAACACTGGCGCAACTTGAGTGCGTGAGTGAGGGGGACCACGGGGTTAGTTAACGGAATGCTTTGCATCAGCTGGGGAAGTTACTGGTGGGTGCGAAATTTAATATTTTTGGTTGTTGACTAGATGCAATTTTAGATAGTCAATACAAAACCATGAGACACCTGCTCGGTTACCATTCTTGTAAAAAAATTTAAATTTATTAACTACCTGCTCAAAGGGTGTTTAAGGGAGTTTACGTGATGGATTGAGCCAAGTTCTTGAAGAATCGGACATAGAAATGCATGAAATGTCAGCAAGTGGACCAACGTAGTACATAGTAGTAGCCTGAACGTCTGTTTTTTCTTTTGATTACAATGGTACTGTATTTACCGGCGCATCACTGCCGCGGAAGCCGAATGCAATTTACTTCTTTGCAAGTTATCAATGAAATTTTTTCCTCTTCTCCGTTACCTCCTGTAACCAATGACAGTAAAAATTAGTGTGATATAGTACCTGAAACAATAGAAAATAGTTTGGTACCTCAAACTTCTCTCGAAAATTATCGACTTCTTTGAAATGACGCTCTCCATTTTATATGCTCATTGTTCACTGAGATGGTTAAATTTGACCGCGGTTTGTCTTATAGGTCCTGATTTTCGTCAATATTCGTTTGTAAATAGCTCGAGGTGGAAAAAAAGGAAAAATCTTTTGTCGTCAAGTATTTAAGGTAGTTTGAGAGAGATATTTCCCCAGTAATAATGGAGACCATATTCGAATTTTATTTCTTAATATCAGCGTCTGTATGAAGGATGAAGTAGATATTTTAATATTAATTGCCCAAAAATGTAGTTATATATGACAAAAATTCCCGGTAATTGAATAAATATAACCACATAAGGCTCTAACTTAACTCGTTTTTTCACGCCGTACGGCTAAAACGCTTTCGCAACAGGGTTTTTTGCGATTCTGTAAACATTTCAGTGGTAAGTAATTGATTAATTTTTATAAATAGTTGAGAAAACGTACAAACTGCACACCATTAGTTTTTTTTTACGAAATCTAGATGTCATAAATTCCTGATTTCTTCATTGTTCTCCCTCTGGAGCGCACAGCCGTTATCTATCGCATGTAAAACAGCTTATATTGGTAGGCAAATTGATCGAAAAGTTGCTTCGCATAAAGGTCATATCAACTATTTTTTACATAACCTCGGAAACAGTTACAGCCATTATTTGAACGCAGTTCCTGGGAAATTTGAAGTGCATGCATCTCTGTATATTAAAAAGTAATAATCCGTTCATTGTTTACCGCCTTGAGAAAGAGCCACGACCAATCGACGCTCATCCCATTCACGGAAGTATTCTTGTATTTTCAAAATCTAAACATATTAGGCCTGTCGGCATGTGAAACCTCTTTTCGGCCGAACAAGAATCCCGAAATTAGCTTCGAAACTCTCCCAAGGGGGTTGATTGAAAATCCAGAAAATTAAAAAATATTAGTGTTAATGCCATAAATGTATGGGATTGGGCAATGTACAGTGACTCCGAAAAATATAAGATAAAAATTGACAGGACTGGGATTCGAACCCGCGCTATATTAAGGGGATTACAGGTCCAGCGCCTCCAACCGCTGGGCCACGGCTTCTGATGGTAGGCCTTCGCATAGTAAAGGATTTATACGGAGGGAAATTCTTCAGTTGCGTTTTTCTCTTCTGGCCCAAATTGAAGAAAGCCCTGTCACTTTTTCCGCATTTTCTCTATAGTTTCAGAAAATAATTGCGTCATTTGGATCCCTAACATCAGTCACGCGATGTCTCCTTGTGAGTGTCATGTCGAAAGTCTCTCCTTCCGTTAAATTTACACTCATTTTAATGTGTCATATCCCGTCAGTGTTCTGTATAGGCCAGCGAATTGACCTTGCTTATTTCCTTGACTTACCTGTGACCTTCACCATCAATTTTCGTGGAAACGAGCTCTTTTATTCTTTTGTTGTGTGTGCACATTTGCTTTTTTCCTGAAGGTGAACCATGTCATGTACCAGAGATCCAACAGTGTCACTTCGGGCAATCATGGCATGTCTAACAGTGTGCTTAGTGCTTTTATGTTTACGCTTGCTGTAAGACGTTTTCATAAGTTGATCGATGTAGTGGGGATTAATTTATCAGAAAATCAATCCGCCGAATACTTCTCCTCCTTTACCGTCAAAACGGTTGATTTCAAACATTGTTACTTAAGGAATTCCTCTAGTCGTGATATCAGTATCACCTACCTACCAGGTTGGGTGGTCGTTTGTTTAGGAAGGCGACTGAAAATGGAAGTTCATTTGCACCCGTAAGGATAGAGGGATAGCATGGCTTGGAAAGGATCAAATTAGGAATTTGAGGAACGTTGGAGAGAGCATGGACGTCAGCATTAGCCTACTGTGAACTAAAGGCGCCATAGGGGTCCATAGTTAATCATTCATCCCACGCATAGAGAAACCTGTAGTTCCCTCCACGTACCTAAATGTACCGTATTAATTTAATGATTAAAAAATGCCTTTTTAAAGGAAAATTATTTTCAATTTAACAATTTAACTCATCTAAAGGATGAAGACGTAATATTGAAGATTATTTTACATTGAATATGATTATTAGTGTTCTCGTCATGTCTCTTTGAAGTTAAAGTTGCGCTTTTTTTAATTTTTTCTCACCAGTAATCGACAGAGAAAAACGTAGCTACAATTGGTTAAAAATTGTTTCATTTAAAGAACAATAGAAGTAAGATATCATGACGGAATGATAGGCGAAGAGATAGGAGGTGAGGGGGGAGGGGTTGAGGGCTTGGGACAACACTGGTCGCGCCCGAGAGCTGTTTGGCTTTGGATTGGCTGCCGTTCAGGAATCTCTTTCGGCAGCCAGATTTTCAGTCCGCTCACTGCCTTGCTCATTCGATCAGGAACATTTGGAAGCATGTTGGTTCGTAGGTTTCTTCAGTGAGAGTCATGCCACTACATCCTTTGATCCGGTGTCCCACGGTCCAATTTGGATCCAATTTTTGTATCCAATTTGGATAAAAGTGGAATGCGCCGTGTCCCACGGTGAGTTTGTATCCAATTACCTTTTCGTCCAATCAGTTTCATCCAATTCTGTTTGGTCCAAACGGATGGGACATGTTCTAAATTTTCATCCAAATGTACGAAACCAGCCATTAGGAGGGCTGAAGAAAAAGAAGCATCGCTATGCGTTGTAACCTAGGTGTTCACTTCTTGCAGGGAATACTTCTTGTATTGTAATTACGGTGGATAGTGTGGTCAGGTTCGTGTGTTGTATTTATTTAAAGGCAAAAAAATCAAAATGAGCAAAGGTTGGGCGCCTGAGGCAGTTGTTATACGCTTATCGAGCAAATGAAACAATGAGTTCATGTACACTACGAAATATGTCATGTATCGCAACCGGAATGGCAGTGGAGGTGTTTTGGAAACTATTAAAGATTTATGTTAGTTCGCAGGTTTCCGCGGCGTTGATCAAATGATTTCAACATTTCTCGGGTTCGCCTACTTCTTTACTTCTCTACGACCGTGCGTTTTATACACATTTTGGACCAAAAGCATTTGGACAAAAAATTTGGATACAAAAATTGGATCCAAATTGGACCGTGGGACACCGGCTTAAGACTTTTCTTCCGCGTTCGTTGACTGAGCTTACTGCAGTTTTCTTTTTAGGATTACTATCTTCTACCTAAAAATGCTTTTAGGATTCCTAGCACATCTATTGTCATCCCGGTCGAAGTCGTAAGGATACGGTGGCATGCATATTGGAAGCATTCCTGAGACCGATTTGCGCTAGTCAAGCCGCTACAATTTGAGACACATGGTCGCGCCTTCAGTGGAGAGCGGGTGGCAGTAGTCTCCTTGCTGTTTTCTGATGTTGATGGAGTGTATCGACGGATAAATATGGGAAGAAATTTTTGTACATTTAGATTATATGGACTTATGATATATTTTATGACTGAAAGACTACGTATTTGGTAACTATATACGCCATGCAACGCGTTTCAAAGCTCCATCGTCATCCGCACTCGAATCACTCATCATGAAATGTGCCGACATCGTCTTCGTACGACGTAATGTGACATAATTACACCGACGTTTTTTCGTAGCTTTTCTTCGTCATCGTACTTGTTTCTCTACTGCCTTTTCAACCTGCGTCGGATGTGTCAACTCTTGTGTTGACTATTATGGTCCAAGATTCCGTTTTATTTCAAGGTCGTCGCTGTGTCGCGTGTGAAATCATTTTCTTACTTAATTACTGAACCAATTACCGCCAGCTCCCTACGTTGGGCGCGCCTGTGTGACTTTTTCTTAGCCTGTTCTCACTGGAATTCTCTTTTGCATTGAATGGCTCATGATTGTCATAATTGTACCTTTCTTTTTTCTATTGCCTTTGCCGCACATTTCGTTAAAACTGCTGAAGCCCGAATCACCCAGTCATTTTTCACGTGCAAATTTAGGGGTCATTTGAGCTATAGCTTTTCAATAACAGGAAAAGGGATATTTAAAGCTATAATTTTCCCCATCACACGGTAATTTGTGTTCTAATTGAAAGCATCATTTCCCTTATGTATACAATCCTCAGTTGATTAAAACGCACACTTAGCGTCACATACCATATTTTCTCTGTTTGGCAGTAGTTCAATCCTCATGCCTGTTCAGTGACGGTAAACAGGACGGTCACAAATGATGGAAAAAGGGATAGGGATCATCATTGCCGCTATCCCTGAAAATGGTTGCGTCACAAAGCCATTGTCGGTGCTGTCATTGCTGCTACCCCTGTACTTGTACGTGAAAATGTCCGCCTGATTCAGGCTTAAAATTGTTGGACAAATTCATATGACGCGATTTTCAATTTGAAACGGAGGAAGTTATTCCACCCTCCACTATACATCTACGGAACAGGGTAGAGCGAAATAATAAGAAGGATGCACTGCCGATCAGTTACAGAAATTCCTCCCTCCCACTCACTGTAAATGACAGCTACAAAAAACGGAGTGTGCTATGCTATATATTCTATGTATGTATTATACAAAAAACTGCTATGTATTCGTCTACACATCTTTTTCGTCCTTTCCTTATCCAAATTCCTTTTCCCTATTCCTTCCCTTATTCATAGCCGATGTGCTAACACCCCGTGCTACACGAATTCTCGTTGGCTCGTAAGGCCCTCGTGCAGTAGTGGTTGACAAATGGTGCGGTGTCTTTCCGGAGAGAGGCAGCTGTCTCTCGGGCCGACATTGCCCGCTCCTGCCGATCGAGAGGGGGAGGGGCGTCGCGAGGCGGGTCGTGGTGGATGGGGGTGGCGTGGCGAGTTGAGTGGCGGCGGGGGGCGTTGGGGGCCTCACCCGCCGCCTCTTTTCTCGCTCGCCACTTTCCCGCCTCCTCCCCACCGCGACGTGAACTGACCTAGCCCACTGGCCGCCTCCCGCATCCCCACGGCCTTGGTGGGGAGGGGGGTGGGTGCGGGTCCGCCCGCTCCCTCTGTAAGGAGAGCACCTTCCTCGTCCTCTTTATTCGCCCCCGAGGGCGGAACAGCGAGGTCCTGTCAAGAGGCCACCCCCCAAATGCGGGGGTTGTCCCTCGCTGCGTCCGTCGCCCGATCGTTTTCGGCTACCACGGTCCCCGAGAGGGGGGTGGTGTGGGGGAGTCTCGCCGCGTTCTTAAGCAAGGCCAGGTCGACTCTTTCGTCTGCCCCCTTTTCGTTGAAGTAGTCCCCCGTCTTGTCCATTACCCACGTGATGCTGTTGCATGTGTTTCGATTGTTGTTAGTAATGTCTGTGGTAATTACCATCAGTATCCATCAGTCCTAAGATATATTTGCTTCAGTTCTCCTCCTAGTCAATCGTTCTATTCATTCAGAATTCTTAATTTTTACTTCCCTCAAATTTGATCAACTATACTTGGGGTAACCCCCCGAACAAAAATCCTCGGGAGTGCGAGGTGGCCCAGGGAAAGGAACTACCCTGAATGTGTGAAATTCACACGCCTGTGGCTTATGACTCATTTACACTACGCTCTTTCTGACGGAGGTTAGAGAATGCTGGGTAACTGGCCTGCGTTCCAGGAGGAAAGTTGTGACCCACGTAACGAATGACCTGCTGGGGGCCGATCGTATTATTTCCATTCGAAACTTCCGTAGCGGAATCTCAGCACAGTACACGAGTGAAATACATCCATCACTTGTTAATATATGCAGAACTAGCGTTCCCATTGCCGTTTCGGACACGCATTACCGGTTAACGCGCGTCAGCCAACCGTGGTTATAAATCCGACCACGGTTGGCGCAAACTAGCGTTTCCATTACAAAATGTAACCGGCGTTAGACCTAACCGGTGTAAGATGAGTGTAGTGGAAACGGGGCATTCTTCCGGGGTGAGCTTTACCCTCAACTATCCAAACTAACCATCGGGTTGACAAACTGGCTGAGTGATACTAGGGGTTCCTCGAAGATTCAATACTAGTAATCGGTTATTTTTGCGGTGGAAAACTGTCCTGTTCAAGGTTTTCGTGTTCGGCTATGGACAGCAATGCTGTGTTGAGACGCCTTAAATGGTGCTAAGCCCAATGGCAAAGACGTTGAATTTGGTTAGTTAGTTGGTTGCTAGTTGGTTAGTTAGTTGGCTTTATTATTAGAATAGAACCGTTAAATCCACGTCGAGGAAAATAACTATGTGAATTAATTTGGTAATTTTAATCATAAATAGATAATATAATGAGTTGATAGATTTTTCTTAGGTTAGCTCAGGTGTGCATTAATGAATAGGCACCAATTTATTGAATCTGGTTTTTATCGCTGGGGTTTCGGTCATATGTGTAGGATTATTTTTCGAGTGTTATTTTGTTCGTTGTAAAATTGCCGTTGCAGCTTAAGTTGGACCAACGCCACCGGGAATTAAAAAGTTACAGCTTAATCGTCAATATTTTCCCGCGTCCCGCGAAAAAGGGCTGTATTCTCCCAATTGCTACCTGAGGGGGTCGAAGCTTAAAAAGATATCACCGACCGTCCCTAGCCTGACTCAGGAAACGGTAGCCCCCGAAATATCCTTATGGTCTTATTTCGGTTCGAGGCGTATGTCAATATCTACATCTACGAAGTACCGTGCAAGTCAATACTAGGGTGTGTGGCACGGGGTGATACCACACCAGGCATGCAGCACTCGTCCCAGTTTAAATCGGGACCTCGCACGTTCCCCCGGCCGCTAGACGCAGACCAAAAAGCATTCAGGATAACAATGCGCAGTCAAACTAGAAACTGGGAGAATTATTCGTAAATGAACATGCAGTACAATGCAAAAGAGACATCTAGTAGTTAATATTACTAATACTATTAATTGATGAATGCTACGAGATGCTACTTCATGCAGAGAACAAAATAAAATAATGCCGGACATATGAAGCGGTGTGAAGTGTTAGTAATGATGCTATGTTATTAATCACAAGTGAAAATTCTACTCTACGTAGTGAGGGTGGGAGTTTCATATGATTGATCTATCGCAAATATTATGATCCCTTATTGTGCGTGGCAAAAATGACATTTTAAATCTATCGGTTCTGCAGTCAATTTCCTTTATCTTATTCCTGTAATCGCTTCTACCGTAGTACATTGGCTCTAGCAGTATATGTTGAACGTCCGGCAAAAAATTTTCTGCTTCGAACGCAAAAGATTAAACCTGTATTTCTCCCTTCGATCAATTAGAGATTCCCACTCTGATTCCCTCAGAAATTCGGTAACACTGCTAAGTTTATCGAAACAGCTTTTTACAAATCTTGCTGCTCTCCGTTGTATTCGATCTATTTCTGAGATTAGTCCTACTTCTTTAGGGTCCCATATGCTAGCGGCGAACTCCAAGTGAGATCTCACGATTGAAAAATAACATCGCTCTTTAACTTTTTCGTCACATTTTCCTAATATTCTTTTAATAAATCCCAAGTTGCGGCTAGGCTGACCGCAGATTTCCCAAGCGTGTGTGCCCCAAGACAGGTCCTGAGTAAGGGTCACACCTAAGTATTTAACTGACTCTGCATTTGATAAGTCTGTTTGGTTAATTGTGTACGTTTCGTTGACCGAGTTATTCTTTTTCCAAAAATTCATTACAAAAAATATATCCCTACCTGTATATATAACCCTACCTGCATGCTCAACAGTGGTAAAGAACTATTATGGCTACTGTAAAACTATTCAGAAATCTTGGTTGGTCGTTGAAATACTCTGCTGTGTGTATCTGTTGTTAAAGACCATCTACGTGTAAAGAATCATGCTGACGTGAGGGTGCATGACCCGAATTTTTTGGCGTGAGGCAGGAATAGAGGCTGATTCATCGACTTTTAATCGTAACATTATCATGAATCCTGTCGCGAGTTTAAAGTTTTGGGTCTGCAGTAATCGCGGATATATTTAAGAATGTAGCCCACTCTATGTGTGACCTCGCATTATTGCCGTGACCTTGAGGTTTGAAACTGGATTAGTCGGCGCCCAGTGGACATTAGATTTTTAAAGGCATATGTGTATAGCTTTTGACGTCGCGCTTGTGCGTGTGAAGTTTAAGATGCAGATTTTGGTTGTGACTTTTTGCCTCTCTTCATTATAAAGAATGTACTTGAGTCATTGATCTTAATTGAAAGCACTTATTTTGAAAAATTAGAGGACTATCTTGCTTTCCCACCGATTTACATAAGCGGCTACCCATTTCAATGTGGCATGGTATCATTAACTGTGCAAATTTTCAAAACGTCAACGTATTTAAACCCGAGACAATAGTTTATTAGGAGGTGGGGATCGTAAGAAATTTTAAGTATCTCTATGATGTCTGGTGACGCAATGAGTGGATTTGCACGCTTACTCGACTTGTTACCTCGTCTCTTTCATCGTGTACTGACCACTGCCTCTCATGTGCGCCCTTGATGGAGTATGCGGCTCAATAACGATGAGTCCCGGGTTCAAATCCCGGTCAATCCTGTTTGGCCAACCCACCCTAAATCCCACCACGCAACCAGAGATTCGGAGGCAGCAGCAGGTGGTTCCGCCTCCATTGTCCTCCCAACTTCCCGCCCTGCATCCTAAACGTTTCAATGTCGCACGACTTCAGACTCGGCGAGTCATGAAGTCTACCAACAACCTTTAGGTTGATCGTTTGTGCAACGTTCATACTCTAGTAACTCATGCGAAAGCAGATTTTTTTCCGTGTGAGCGTAGGTTGCACAAACCTTGATAGCCTGTTTAGCCACTGATCATTACCATCGTTGTTGTTGTTCACTGGCTTCGTTCCTTTCGTTAAATGTTAGTTAAATGCGTGGGAAATAAAACTAACGTAGATTGTAAAGGTTTCTTTAAGAGTTTGGACTGCACTGTTAAAACTATTTTATTTGTAATAATCATGATGCGCGTCTTAAGGCCGTTTTACACGGTGCATTTGTTTGTACAAACCTTTCCGTGAACTCTTGCATGAGGGAAAATGTATCGAATAAAGCGACAAATTGTTCGAACGCTTGTGCGAATGCCTCAATGCCTGCACAGGAAATAGAACCTGTTCTAATTTCGTTGAGACAAACGTACAATCTTACGTACATTCGTTTGTACAAAATCTTTCATCGTGTAAAACGGCCTTAATACAGCTCAAATGAGTGGAGTGGCACTGTGCTGGATAAGTCTGTCTTAGCATTCATTAATAAATGAGCAAATTAACGGCGGTTCATTTATTATGGAGGTCTTCCAACTATTCCCATGTATATGCTATGGATGCTATATTTGGTGTTAACATAAAGGCGACAGATGAAATGAAGTATCTAGGAGTTCCGATAACTTTGAACCTATCGTGGGGAACACATATAAGAAATATTTGTGGCAGAACTCTGAAGAAGCTAGGATTCGTCAAGCGTATTGTGGGAAGATTTTCGGATGAAAAAGTAAAAGAGAGGTGCTATTTCGCACTCGTCCGGCCACACCTTGAATATGCAGCGAGCATATGGGATCCGGTGCAGAAAGACTTAATCCGGGAACTAAATAAAATACAAAGGAAAGCTGCGCGATTCGTCAAAAACTGCTACGGGCGTACATACAGCGTTACACAGATGTTAAAGAATTAGGCTGGGAGCCGCTAGAGACTCGGAGGCTGCGCGCTAGGCTTAGATTGCTTGAACAATTGATAATAGATATCTTTCAGAGCGACACGGAGAACATCATATTAGAACCCCACTATATTTCCAGGTCCGACAGAAACGATAAATTAAGAGAAATATTTTGCCGAACGGATAGGTATGGGTATTCGTTTTTCCCCCGAACAATAAGGGACTTCAATAAATGCTAGGCGTAGTTGAATTAGAGCGTTTCCTTTTTATATGTAAACGGCTGGTGTCCTAACACCCCCCGCCACACGCCTATTGAGGCGGCTTGCGGTAGTAGTACGTAGATGTAGATGAATGAAAATGATACAAAGCCGATTACTACAAACTGAGGTGACCCTTTTTGTTTGTTACAATTTCTTTACTATCCACCAGAGGCGACTTCTTCTTTACAACGCTAAGAGAGTATTCTTGTGATTGTTAGTCGTAATAAGCCATCGTGTTCATCATAATGTAGACCTAGTAGTATTTACGGGGTCGTTATTAATGAGTCAGGTAACCACCGAACCAGTTGTTCATTCCGCGGAATTTGTGAATTTGGCTAAGGAGATTCTTGGAGATTTTCTTTTGTTAGACGAAATGAATGTCCGTGGATATTGGGATTCGAACCCGAGCCGTTAGTATGAGAAGCAAATACTCTAGCCACCGCAGTAACCCGATCCCTGTGGTTCTGGTAAAACGTTTTTCTTATTGTTAGTCACACATGGTAAGTTGCGCTGTTTTTACATAGCAATCAGTTGAGGTACGTAACCAAAAATGGGTTTAAAACACTAGTTCACTCCCCTGAAATAAATGTATTTCTTCAGGACAGTATATAATAACTTAACTTTGGCTGCGACATTCTTTAACACATGTTCCTTGTCGCATTTTCTATCATGCATACATAGTAGTTCAAAGCACAATCGACTGCTACTTAGAATATGATAATCGGACTGCTGTTCCCCTCTTGAAATGTATTATAAAGAGTATCAGCATGAGGTATTCTGTTACATTGTCCTCTAAAAGGTTTAAAGTCAGAAACCGAAAGTGGACTTTAAATGATGGCATGCATCTTTACAAGGTATTTTAATTTTAATTAAAATGGCTAAGATGACTTCAAACACATCAATATTCTCTCGGCAGCTAAGCCTGGCTCGAGGGCTCAAACAATGCACATGTAGCATTTTATAGAACGTAAAAACTTTTTAAAAGGGCAAGCAGGTGTGAGGGTGAAATGACGGAAAATTTGTATATTATATACGCATTGATTTTATACTATACGCACTTTAAACATACATGAAGGCTTTATTAGTCTTATGTAGTCTGGTCCCGAGGATCGATCGTGAACGCCTGGTTTGGAGCCGAGTGGAAGGCATAAACCAGTGGCTGCATCGTTTTGTACGGACATCGGAGCCTCCTTCGTTGACCTTCGGCCGGCAATCCGATCGTGTCGGAACCCTCTGAAACTGTCTGGTGTCCATTACACGGCCGAGGCAGCTAAGTGTGTAGCTGGTAGTATATTATAGCACTGCTGGCCTTTTTTTTAGGGTAGAGAGTAGGGCAGGGAGTAGATTATGTAGGGGGTTATTAAGTAAAGGGGTCACCGTAAATATTGCTAGGAGTGAGAGCTTTTTTCAAATTCAGAATGACTTAATATCCGAAAGAAATAGAAACCGCGGCTCAAGTACATCAAAAACAAGTGCCGTTAATGATATAAAATACTAGATAGACAGGACTTGTAAGTCGTATCCCAGGGATTCCATTTCCATTGTGGTTGTTAATTGCCGTAGTATAAAAAGGAAGTCGCTGATTTTCACCATCTCATTGGGAGCACGGACGCTGATGTAGTTATAGGAACAGAAAGTATGTTATCAAATGAAATTGCGGATACCGAGATCTTCCCAAAATCATATGCAATATACAGAAAAGACCGAACAGCGAGAACAGGAGGAGTATTTATCACAGCCAAACATGAGTTCGTCAGCAGAGCCGAAATATTTCCAGATAATGATTTAAAAAGTGTGTGGTGTTCCATTATATGTTCAACAAAGAGAATTTTTATTTGCTCATATTATAGACCACCCGATGTAGACTTAAATTCAGTTCCAGAGTTGGATACATCTAGATTTACATAGTACCGTGCAAATCACCACTAGGGTGTGTGGCACGGGGTGATTCCACACCAGGCATGCAGCACTCGTCCCAGGACAAATAAGAACCTCACACGCTCCCCCGGACGCTAGGCGCCGGCCAAAAAGCAATCAGGAGAACAGTGCGCAGTCCGACCAGAAACTGGGAGAGTGATACGAATTGAACATGCAAACATGCAGAACAATGCTATACATGCATGTAGTGGTTAGTATTACTCATACTGTTAATTCATGAGTACTACGAGATGCTACTTCATGCAGAGAACAGAATAAAATAATGACGGACAAATCGACCGGGGTGAAGTGTTAGTAATGATGTTGCGTTATTAAGGACTAGTGAAAAATCTACTCTACTTGTTGAGGGTGGGAGTTTCATATGATTATTTTATCGCAACTATTATGATCCCTTATTGTCCGTGGGAAAAATGACATTTTTAATCTATCGGTTCTGCAATCAATTTCCTTTATCTTATTCCTGTGATCGCTTCTACCGTAGTACGTTGGCTCTAGCTGTATGTGTTTAACGTCCGGCAAAAAGTCTGCTCCGAGTGGATAGACAGGTGAAACGTCTTACTCGTCAAAATAACGAAAGTAACAATTATCGGGGGTGATTTCAACGTTCCCTCGATTGACTGGAAGACATATAGCTTCAAATATGGAGGCAAAGTCCAATGTCGCTCCGTGAAACGTCACGCAAATGAGGTCTTCTCAGGTAAAATAATTCATAAACTTTTCATTACCCACAAAAACCTCAGGTGTTTACTTAATAGCTAATCCCCAACAATTATAAACACAGTAAAATTATTTCTGTATCGTTTCAACTGAGACCGAAATTAACATTTTTCTATGCCCATCCCTCGCTTACATTTACCTTTGCGTCAATACTACTACAAACTTTAACAACAGTCAATGGGAGCTCCCAGGCCATTACTGCCAGTTGAATAAGAAATCACCGAGTAGAATAACGTGGATTACAAAAATGTTAGTTCTCGACCGAAGGACTACTTGTGGTACTTTCATCTCAAAACAGTCAGTCACAAATGTACAAATGTCAACATGAGATATACGACTCGCCGATAGCTAATAAGGTTCACAAATATCACAAACTTGGCACAGGGTAAGAGGAAACTCCATAGATTATTTAATACTTGGGATCGCAGGCATTATTTGCATAAATAACTTTAAAAATGTAGTGATCAAATCATATTACAGCGAGGGACTCACATTAGCATTCACCGCTCCGCCATAATATTATCGTGTCATTATATAGAATATGTGGAATATATTGCTTCGAGCATGTAAGTTACATGTTATAGCTTATTATACATGAAAAGTGTTATATTTATAATTTTATCTATTTAAGAGGTAAAATAATCCATATATTATATGAGGGAATGCATATTTCATCGAAGCTACAACGCCAGCTTGCTTCTCATTGGTTACTGAAAATTCAAATTACCGTTCTGAAAATTTTTCATACCGGAAGCGGCGGGCGAAGACATCATCACAAACACTAGTTTTCCCGAGCTATTCATTGCCCGGCTCAATTCAGAATACGGACTTGAGCTATATGAGGTGAGGAATAGCGCGCTCAGATTCAGAATAGGCCTCTTAGAGCCCTTTTCTCGATCTGAGCGCGCTATTCCACGATCGATCGCGATCATTCCCTCTTATAATCTATGAATTATTTTACCTCTTAAATAGATAAAATTATATATATAATACTTTTTATGTATTATAAGCTATAACTTTTAACTAACAAGCTTGAAGAAATATATTCCACATATTCTATAAAATGACACGATGATATTATGGCGGAGCGGTGAATGCTATTGTGAGTCTACTGCTGTAATAAGATTTTAACATAATATTTAAGTTATATATGTAAATAATGCCTGCGATCCAAAGTATTAAATAATGTATGGAGTTTCCTCTTTCCCTGTACCAATTTTGTGATAGTTGTGAACCTTATTATGCTATCAGCGAGTCGTATATATCATGTTGACATTTGTATTTTGTGACTGGCTGTTTTGACATGCAAGTATCGCAAGTAGTCCTACGGTCGAGAACTATCATTATTTTAATACATGTTATTCTACTCTGTGATTTCTTATTCAACTGGCAGTATTGGCCTGGGAGCTCCCATTGACTGCTGTTTAAAGTTTGTAGTGGCATTGACGCGAAGGTAAATGTAAGCGAGAGATGGGCATAGAAAATGTTAATATCGGTCTCAGTTGAAATGATACAGAAATAATTTCACTGTCTTTATAATTGTTGAGGATTGGCTACTTAGTAAACACCTGAGGTTTTTGTCGGTAATGAAAAGTTTATGAATTAATTTTCCTGAAGTAGACCCCGTGTACGTGATGTCATTGGACTTGTTGTTGATGTTTACATAAGTTTACCATTACGATACACGAAAGTGGTGTGCTCTTTTTAATTCAACCCTAGTATACTTGTTAATACACATGTTTGGGAAATTCCAAAATTATAACCAAGATTTTTGTAGTGTTCGTCTTCCCTATAAGTAGGAATAAGCGATGGGAAACATGCCTTTGTGCTGGCAAATTGCATGACGGAGTATGAAATTATTGTATTGTATATTATAATGTTATCCTGTGGCCAGTAGCAATTAAAATACGTTCAATTCATAATGGGAAATAAACCGCAACTGAAGGGCAGATAGACGCGATAGTTCTCATCGTAATAATATCGGTCTCCGTTGAAATAATGCAGAAACAATTTTACTGCCTTATAATTGTTGAAGATTAGCTATTACTTAAACAACTAATGTTTTAGTGGGTAATGGCATCTTAATGCATTATTTTCTCTAAAGAAGAACCCATTTAAGTGAATTTTTACCATTGTCATGGGGTGAAACTGTACTTTTTTGGTTGATTTTTACTTAAGTTTACCATTAAGATTCGTCAAAGCAAATGACGTTTGAATAAATATAGCGTGCTGTTTTAAATTAAACCCTCGTACACTTGTGCGTACGTATATGCTTGGATATATCTTTGACTTTAGCGGAGTCACACTCTAAACTATCGTGGTTAATGTCCGCTTTCGTCACACCAGCCTGAACGTCTTTTTCACTCCGTTAAAACTAAGGTATTGCCATGAAATCCATGTCAGTCATCATGCCAAGTTTGCGCATTTATAAAAACTTTTCACTCCGCGAATTAACCCATTTTTCTTGAAATAGTAATGTGTCAAGCCGGAGAAGTGTCATTTTCCCTCTCCGCCGTACGTGAGATAGGGTCGAGCTATTGAGAATAGCCCGGTATCAAAGGCCGAGCAATAATAATTCGACCCTCACCGGTGCTATCCGCCGTTCAGAATACCGAATAGCCACCGCGCTGTTGTCATCTTTAGAAAAGCCAATTCCTGTGGCTATTTCAGAATTCAGAATACCCAATAGCCACTGGGTCTCCATAATCGTGAAAATAGCCACTTTTCGCGCTATTGTGACGAATAGCTCGGCCTTATTTTCATTCAGAATAGGCCTCTTAGTGTGTTAAGCCGGCTCCGTCAACAGCAATGATTACAAAGCTTGGATGATATCATCAGTGTTTACAGCGAGAGTAGCCTCTTTAAACCGCTCCCCACAAATATACGACATTCCGGTTGAATCCCGTTGTGTCCCCAGAGGCAAGAGTGAAACATTCTTGATGAATGTAACACTATCTTATAAACACACCTATTCTTTCAGTGATTTATTCAAACGGTGCGTCGCGTATCACAACACGCGCTTGCTTAAGTTATAAAAACATGAATATGCCACAGTGCAGTAAATTGCGTCGTAGAATACATTTTTGTGAAAATGCATTGGATCGGTTTTAAAATGTCTGGTTAACGGTGACCGGTAGATGATATAGCCTTCACGTTACTTTGATGTTAACTGAGAGTTTGGGTTTAGTGAGTCACACCAGACTATTGGCTGGTTTAAGTGGGCCTTATCGATGAGAGAACATCTGTCATCATGGGGAGTAAATATCTGACCAGATATTTTGAAACCGGGATCAAGTGTATCATTCTTGAATGACTACTTCTCCAGCCTGAAGCAATTATTTGAATGAGTGAAACATCTTGCGGGCGGCAGGATGGGTGGGTTCACCCGCTTTCGGCAGGTCGGACCGGCGAGCTCCATCCGCGGGCGGCGGCGCCCGGCTCCCCCGCCGCCCCGGTCTCTCCTTCCGCTGCACCCGCGCCCGCCGCTCTCCGTGTCACAGAGCGCGCCCTCGCCCGCACAGCCTCCCGTTTTGTGTCCTTCCCCTTCGGCCGGGCCGATCGCCCCCTGCTCTCTCGGCGCCCACTCCGCCTCCCTAACCCCACGCTCTATCTATCCATCTATCGGGGAGGTCCGCCTCGTTTGCCCCGGTGGCCGCGCTGCGTTTTTCGCGCGCGCGACCGGGCGGGGCCTGGCGCTCGGCAGCGGCCGAGCACCCATTATTGATCACCTCTTCGAGGAGAGAAAGTGGTGATGCGGGGAGGGAGGGTGGCGGAGGAGGGGGACGTAGGGAGGACAGTTCCCTCTCTCTCACTCTCCTGCCTCGGGCTCACACACAGGTTGCCACTTATCTGACTGAGGGCGGAGAATTGAGGGGAGGGGGGGGGGGGGGGGGGGGTGAGTGGGTTGATTGCAAGGGGCGCGTTTATTGCTCCGCGTTGACTTGGGGGTCGCGCGAGTGGCCTCAGACTGGAGGGCAGCGTCATTTCATGCAAAAAGCACTTTTCAATGAGACGAGAGAGCGACCGAGCCGCTGTTGACATTGCGTCTTGCAAGCGGTTTGTTTATCCGATCTGTGGTACACCGCGCGAATCGTGTCAAACTTTTATGTCTCCCATGTTTCCGCGGCTTAAATTCCAAATTTTGGTTCCATAAAAGATGTAATATTATCTTTGCCAATTTGAAACGGTAGCGTTACGTGCATCTGTTGCTCTCCGTGAATATTCAATATATCTTCAAGTCCAATGTTTTACGCATCGGGTTACGCATATTGCCCAATTTGAATTCTTACTCAAGGTTTCGGTTTGGCACCTGAGGCTGCTGATCGCAATGTCAATGTCTCTGTTGATGAGGCGTATTGTTTCAGTTCTTACCTCCCTTAAAGTTGTTTGCGAGAGCCCAGGCCATTCGTGTCCAGCTTTTGTATTTCCATGTTTCCCGTGTTGTGACGGCTGAATTTACGGTGGACACCGACATGTAAAATATAACGCCAACTGCCGTTTTGAAATGCTAGAATTGCCCATTTGGATGACATATTGCTTGATGGGAATATTCTGGTATCTCGAATTCCATTGATTTACACTTTGAATATTTTGATTGTACAATATTGATCCTTTCCGAGATAGGCAATCCCGCTCTTCTTCAACGCTTAATAAACAGTTCAGAAATACCTTCCAAAGAACTACGTGTATTCGAAGATACATTCTGGGTCCAGTGTAGACATTGAGATTTTTATGTTTTCTCCACATTTTGTGACTAACGAGGGTAATATTAATGCTAGTTCTTTAGTTGAGTGGGGTTACTCAACATATGAGCGTCAGGGTAGAAGCATGTGAGTCCAGCAATGAAGAGCGATAATCCTGAAAGACGTCGGGACATTGAACTGTGGATGAATAAAAATGCTGAAAAATGCCTGAATCGCACGATCATTTTTTCCGTCCCTTGTTAGGGATCATTTAAGGGACGCTTTTCGCGATCGCTCAAATGATAGGGAAAGTGATAGCTGTAGCCATCATTTTCTGGATCACACAATCATTTGCGTTGTAACTGGGAGCATCATTTTCGCACCCGAGATTTTCTTTTCTCATTCATCAAGATTAGTCGTATTATGAATTGAACCATTATCGTGACAATTCGAAACTAAGCAGCTATTGTTCTTTCAGTATAGTAGAGTATTGAATATCATGTTATTTATTACCATTATCTTATTCATTAACCTACGACGACATTCTGTGGTTTTATTTGGCCAAGGGACAATGGTCTTTCTGGGAGCTCAATGTTTTCTCAAACATTGTAAACTGTGCCTAAATATCTCTAGTCTCATAAACCTTAAAAAACACGATAAATTCAACTGTTACCTACTGTAGAATATCGTAAAATAGAGGCAACTTCATTTGAGCCGTTGAATTGGCTATTTATGTTTGCTAATTTGGCTGATAGTTCATTTGCGTACTTAGCATACTAATTACAGCAGCGACCTTTGGTTTTGTATGCCTGAGGGCATGGTACTACTAATACGTAATTATTACGTAATGTATTAGTAATACCATGCCTGAGGGTATATCATTTTAGGCGCACTAAAACAAGTTTCTAATTATGAACCCCATGCGTGCCATCAAGTGGGCTAACACCAAGCTAAAGACTTATTGGTAAACTTAAATTAATGCTTATCCATGTATATGATCTCGTCCGTGTGACATCTGCACTTCATTGAAGATTTTGTTCACTCTCTTCACCGAACTGATTACGCAATGGTATTCCTTTTCGCCTTAACGTCGTTGTTCGAACGGAAATGTTCCACACTCGTCACTTTCATTCGGGATAATTATATTTAAAAATTTTATTATGGCATTGAGAGTATTTATTATTGCTAAGGTGTTTGCATTTTCCCTTTTCTATGAGAGCTGTAATTACTTTCAACCATTCACTAGGACGGTTTATTGCGAGACATTTCACAAACTGTCAGCGGTCCTCTAATAATGTTTATAAATGTTTGTGATGCTAGTTTGATTGAAAGCCACGCGTAGCGCAACATTCGTTCTTTGCGGCCGTGCACTGTGGTTGGCTAAATGACGGAGTCAGGGAAGTCTTCCGGGACAGAAAAAAGGGCCTGCTCAAATGATGAAATAAGTGGTAGGGATCCCTATCATTATCACTATCCCTGAAAATGATCGCGTTAACCATACTTTTTGAGCCATCATTTGAGCTATCATTGGAGCTATCCCTGAAAAGGGACGGAAAAAATGATCGTTTGATTCAGGCGATTCAGGCCTTAGTTTAGAGCGGCAGTATTCAAACTTCCACGGAACGCAACCTTCCAATTTGTAGTTTTTATTACTTAATAAAAGGCATTACCTACTTGCAAGTGTTACAAGAATATTGAAATGAATATAGTTTTTCGTATGTACCCCAGAATTTTCGTGAATAATTAATTTTATATGAGTAGGGTTCCATAAAATATTTTACACTTACTTATATGACATTTAATGGCAATGGTGTAGAGGAAAGGGCTTATTCTTACCAATGCTTAGATTGGTGATCTGTCTGCAAGGTTGTTTACGGAAACAGCGACCTGTAACTTAGTGTTAAGAATTTGATACTAGTTGATAAGGATATTTTATAAATCCTTTAAGTTTTTTGAAAATCTAAGAACGTGAGATTTTTTCTTGATCCAATCTCTGCCAATTCACTAAATCCCTAGGTCCAAGTAATGTACCTACATCTACGTATCACCCTGCGAGTCGCTACTTGCGCGTGTGGCAAGTGACGCCATTCTTTTATAAGAGAGGGAACGGGTAGAAAGAATTGTGGCAGGAATGGGACAGAAATTAAGGTATCTTGATGAATTTGTGTGTCGCTGTTTTTGTTGTGGCAATGATGTTGCGTGAGTGGAGGAAACTTTGTACCCATCTGTTCCACGGTATATATCTCGCAATTTGTCGCATCTGTCAGTTCTACATCTACGAAGGGCCTTCCTCTTGCAAGCCACCTCCATGGTGTGTGGCACGGGGTGATTCTACACCTGGCATGCTATTCTAGGTCCCACTTCATAACGCTCCTCTGGCCTCCTAGTGAGAGCATTCACTGTTCTAGAGATGTAGTGCTGAGTCAAAATTGTATTCTCCTCTCGGCCTGAAACACGTGTGATCTGAAATTTTCTGGTTAACTTCTCTGAAATTTTCTGGCTTCAGTGCAGGGTACAGTGCCCGCTCTTGGCTGCTTTTACCCAAGAGCCCGGCAATCCATAATATTTTACTTAGTTATCTTATTTCATCTTTCTGCGCTCTGTCTCTAATGCTTGAGGGAGGATGTTATCGTTCCATGTTTGTTATCACCGTCGTTGATGTAGGAATTTGCTATGTGATGTACTCCTGCCTCAAGGCTTTCTAGCCATACGAGGTGACAGTAGCGCCATTTCCTTTGAATCAACGCATTTTGACTTCATTTTCGCAGTTCGTGTTTTGCGAATGACTCAAAAAATATTACGAGCAGGTGCCTACGTACTATTATAAAGCAATTCCTTTTTTGGTGAATTAGCTTCTTATGAACAGTTTGCTCGTAAATGAATCCTAGTATTGGATGAAAACTACAGAGTTTTCCCCATTCTCGCATTAGGTACCGAGTAATTTCTAGTCCAATAGCGAAAAAAAATAGCACGTTAAGGTTGTAGTTTGCTGCTCGTATCAAACGGAGGACACACTTTTCTGTAAGTGGCCAGAAAGCCAATTAAATGTCATGGGAGTCATTTTACGCTGCCACCGTAAGCGCGGCCCCAACGTGACACGAAAATGTGAGCCTCGGCTCTCCTTCGTCCGTGTCTTCGACTTCGTTCGAGTGCTCTGCCCCCCTCCCCCCTAATCACATGTCTGCCTCCGCTACTCATAGTGTGCGTGTGCACGCGGAGCATGTGCACCAGTCCTAGCTCGCCGCAGCCTCCCTGCCGAGACCCACGTGCATCATCGCTTTGACCCTTCGACGTCGTTTTCTCTAACAAAGACTAGTCTTTGTCAAATAAACTGTGGAAGTCACAAAGTCTCTTCATTGCTATTATGGAATCCTTTCACCTCGTCACCACGCCATTTTCGATTTAAAGTCGTTTTCTCTCTCGAATACACATCGCGTCTACGTCATTGGCGCTTTGGCGCTCCATGAGGGTGTGAAACCCCGCTGGTGCAGTGGGGTAGGTATCCCGTCGAATGTGTCGGCCCCACCCTCCCTTTTGTCACGTCATTTCCGGGAATTACCTCCTCGCTGTATCCGCCGCCTTCGTTGCCCGTTTCCTGATGTGAATTATTACCGATTGTATCCTTGATATTCCGGGTAAACCCCCAAATAAAAAACCGTGTACTTGATGTTTTCAGGCGTTTCTTTGTTGGTACTCCATTTCGTTCGGTTAAATTCATTTGACAAACTTCGTATAGCTCACTACAAAAGTAGTTCGTTGTGGACTATACGAAGTGTATCTAATTGAGTTGAATGCGTATACATTTTTTAAAGTTGATTATTTTGTTTTCATTCGATTTTATACAAATGCTATCGCCCTTTCGGTTGCTGGATAGGTGCAAAAAAGATAAAATGCGAATTGCAATGGGAAATAAATGCATCTATAATATCTATTCCTCTATCAAATACGCAATTTTTTCGGTGTGGCTTGCCTCGAGTAAAAACGATAAAATAACAATATATTTCTCTAAAATACGCTTTCTTTTATATATATATACCTATATGCATTATTTATTATACATATCCTCCACCCGTGAGTTAATTTTTCAAAATCAGAGGCTCTCACTTAAAATTAATTTTGCGAGTTTTGTCGGAAGAGAAGGCGAACAATATGATAGCATTTGTGATTACAATGATGTTGACGTAGTTTTAGGGAACCCGAAGGCACGCATCATTCAAACCTCTAGTCGCCGCAGATGATATATCCATTAGGCCGTTTTACACGGTGAATGATCTTGCGAATTATCATTCGAATGATCATGCGCAATACGTTCATGCCTCGTGTATTACGGAAAATTCGGCGAATTCTTGGTCATGCGCATGATCATGCGATCAAAATACGACCATGTTTTATTTTTGCTCGCATGATCTCGTGAATTATCGCATGATGCGAGCGTGCTACGTCCATGTTGGTTGTTTTGATGTTAACTTCACTTAACTTCGCTCAATGAAACTCATAATAGCATAAAATTAAGTAATGTAAAGCCATATCAATATATTTGGAAATAAATATCTCTGTAGGAAGAATGCAATGCACACCCTTAGGCAGAGGTGGAATGGTCATTTGGTTAAAACTATCTTGGAGGTTTTTCAATATGAAAACATCGAAATCCCATAGGATTAATCCAAACAGATCTGATCAGACCTTGAATTGTTTATTCAGGGCTGCAGTACAACAAATCTGGCCGTATGTGGACTTAAGGATCACGGCGGCAGAAAAATGTTCGTAATGATATCTACGTTGTCTACACTACAGTTTTCATCTAAGTTTTAGGCTAAAGACAATGGTAGACACTGCCTAACACAGAAACGCAGATTAGACCTTAGTGCAATGATCTCTCTTTGGACCTTTTTATTGAAATAATCATCTTATTCACAGTATTTCATTCATTCCCGATCGCCGACTGGGTATATCTTAGTAAAAATGCTTGACTCGTAGGTAGATTGCGGTATATAAGTGGGTAGCGTGCCCGGCTCCCAATGGACGGATGGAGATGGGATGATCGTTTCGAATCCCCCTGGGGAAGATAATTTTTTGATCATTTTCCTACGTTCTTTTGCAAAAAAATTTTGAACTTTGTGTTATTAATTCCTGATCCACAGAACTGCGTTTTTTCAAAACATTTAAAATTAAAATTTGAAACATTTTGTCCAGATCGGAATCAAACCTGCTGCAAGCACCACGTCATTTTATATCGCAATAATTTCATTTTGATGTCACCCCGATATTAATATCGGTTGACCATCTTCGTTATTTTTATAGTGAGTTCACTTCAGTTCGCAGAATTAAACCCTTATTATAAAATATTGATGGAAAATATAGTCATTTCATTGCAAATGAATAAAAGAACTCTGTAGGCAGAACGCAATGCATACGTTTTGTCTGGTGTGGAATGAAACTATAGTGCACGTTTTGCATAGTGATTACATCGAAATTCTATGGGATTACGACGGTGCCTAATTAACCAACAATATGCAAATTTACTCATGGGCCGTCTTCAATAATTTAATGCCACTCACTTAACTTTTGCAGTTACTCAGTGTTTAAGTGAATAATGTAAACGAATATATAAACAAACACTCCGTCTGTCGAAACAGCTATGTTGGTCGGATCTCCCGTAATCGATATATACAATCGATCGATCTACCACTGCGCATTCAATCTGCGCAGAAAATTCACGGAATTAATTCACTGTGTAAAACGGGAACTTAACGGTCATCATTGAAATTAATTAGCGAATTAATGCTCGAATGATCATGCACAGGATCATTCACCGTGTAAAGTGGTCTTTTAGGTATTTTGGATATACGCTGGAAAGACGCCCGGCAATGTTATGATCAAAAGTTGAGTTACCTAGGACCTCAATGGGAAAGGTTTTAAATTAAAGAAACGAATTACAAGCAGAGTGTGTGCACCAACGTTAACGACTATTATGAAAGTTAATTCCGTAATGGTTACTCAGAATCAGTCAAATATTTATTAGTTATAATAAACAGCTGACTGACGCAGTGAAAAGTCCCATATTTTAATATGGGAGCATAGTTATTTGCCCAAATTAAAAATTTATTGTCCTTGCAGAATCCTCTTGTCATTCATGGATGAAGTTTCATTCATTCACGGCGGCTTGTACAGCCCAGGGGGGAAATGGGATGGGTTATTGGGGGTTTGGTGGGGATCGTCCCAGCCGTGTAGACCGCGTTGGGATTGTTTTCTTCTGAGGGGACCGAAGGAGTGGAGGACCAAGGGCTCTTCAGAAAAGAGTATTTCTGGCGTATGAGAATGAGAGGAGAAAGAAAAGTGGAACGGGTAGGGGAGGGGTTTGGGGATATCGTTTGAGTTGTGTGGGTTGCGGGTGAGGGCAACGAGGCCCGAGTTTGGACGGCTCCCACCCAACTCGGGCCCCCCACCTCACGCCCCCCACCTCACGCCCCGCCCTCCTTACCGCACAACCTCTCCTCCCCACCCCACTTCCTCGACCATTCCTCCGTGGCTCCCTGTCGCGCTTTCAGTGTATGAAACTAGATAAGTAGACGCGGTGAAACATTTCACACTGATTTTCAGTCGTGATTAACATTCATCAATCTGGGCTTCGTTTTGCTGCAGATCTTCACTCCTCTATCCGGCCCCGGTGGCGGCGGGGTAAAGTTCTCGCCTGGACCACCAGGGTCGCGGGTTCCAGTCCCGCCTGGGTGGATTTTTCACCAGGGCATGGTTGTGTGTGTTCGTCCGTTATTACATGTTACAAAACTCGATGTAAAAGGCCTTATCGGCTGTCTTCGAGTGAAATGAAGACAAATAAAATACATAAATATCCTGTTAGCTAACCGTTTCATTCCCACGTAACGCCGGTGTCCTACGGTCAAATTTGGACAACATTTTACATGGGGTTTAGTATCGTGGGAAAGGTAGAATTTGGAGAAAATTTAATTATTTGTCCTAGAGTTTGATCAATTGGAATCAAATTACAATCTATTCAAATTTTGCCTTTATTCTCCCTTTGCACGATACTCAAACCTATACTTACCCGTTTGGTCAGATTTTTCGTCAAAAATGTTCAGCGTGGGGCATCTGATTCAATTCTTCATTTAAATATCCCTCTTAATTTGCCTCGTGTTTTCCAGTTTTGGTGTCCTCTTTCTTTTATACATTTTTTGAAATACCTTGGCTGCGTCTTTTTCTGATTGCGCAGTTGGATAAGACTTATAAAAACTAGAAGACCCTTTTCTTAAATTCTTAAGCCTGTCACCTTACTGACCATTGTTTAATGGCTTATGATCCAAGCGCCTAGTCCTTACGCAGGAAGGGGCGAGCGGACGTTTGTTACGTTAAAACTCGCGAATGCAACCACCGAGGCAATATTACCGGAGCCGAGCCCAAAATGTGGTCCGTTTCCCTAAGCTGTGCCACCCCTTAAAAAATAATCGAATAGCAGTGGCCATTTAAAGATTTAATGTTTTTCTTGTAATATGTGAGAACTTTCTTTGCCCCCCGCCATAATCGAAACGGATACATATTTTTAATGTTTACCTACATTAATAGACAATCATTTTAAACAACACCTCTTTCATTCAAAACGATTCGAAATTTATTACTTCTGTCGCCTTTCTTCGCATGATTGTCAAGCTTGTACATAATATCCGCGTTTTAATTTCCCTACGTCTCGGAATTACCTCCCTCTCGTGTCACAATTAAATGGTAATAACCATGCTTTTGTTTATGATGTTGTACACTATGTAGAACAGCAAACTGCTATCGTCAGATTATAAAATAATATGATGTTATGCGGAAGAGAAGTAGCTTAGTTATTATTTTTTCGGGATAAAATATGCTTTGCAACAAGTTGCATTGTGAGCATGCTGCATAGTGTAAAACATTCCCACTAATAGGTACCGAAGAGTGAAGAAAACTGCTCCATTTGTCCGTGCGTGGAATGTCGGAATAGACTTGAAGGTCCTGTGTCTGTCAGAAGATGCCCTTTGTATCCTAATTGGATTTATTGCTTAATTACTTCGATGGGAGAAATAAAAAAAATTACGTTGTATTTTTCCAGTAGATTTATTTTATAGTCCGAAAATTTACCGCAATCAAATGTACCGGAAGAGGCAGCGTAAAAATTGCGTCGAAATGTTTTCATTTGGTGTTTTCCGATTTTGATCTTCGTCATAGTATGGCTACTTCACCATGTTGAGATGCGGAAAAAGAGGCTACGACGTAGCAGATGCTTACCTGCGACATCGCTTGCGGCGTCAGCCACGGAAGGGGAGATGATATGCCGTGTCGGTAATAGCTGGAAAAGCCGTTTCCGAACGCAGCGCATCATTGCCCGGATGGGACTATAGAATTGCCTCTGTATATAACAAATATTGTCGCCATGAATTACTCAAATAGTGTGCTCTAAATTTAGGAAAGAAGTTGCAGGTCACAATATTGGATTAGGCATCGGGGAACGGGAGCGCTTATCGAAGGAAGCTAATGTGCATATGCTGTGCG
This sequence comes from Pyrrhosoma nymphula, assembly GCA_963573305.1. Lineage (NCBI taxonomy): Eukaryota > Metazoa > Arthropoda > Insecta > Odonata > Coenagrionidae > Pyrrhosoma > Pyrrhosoma nymphula. Next base: position 28,430,028 of record OY754332.1, read on the forward strand.
TTTATGTTACATGTGTGATGCAACAATCTCATTTAGTTTCATAACAATTTTTCGTTAATTGAATATTTCTGATTATGGAAGTATTAAAATATATTATTAATAATGGTCAGCAGTATTATTTGGTAGGTACATGAACCTGCTAACGGCTTTCCGCATAATAAAAATAGAATGGTGAAAATTCATTCATGAAAATTTATTAAATATAAGTTACTGAAACTTCAGTTTTCACTGAAAATTTTATTAAAAAACCAGGAATATTTCCTTGTTTTATTGTCCTTCAATTTCAAATTATTTATTCGTTACTTAGAATAATTCGTGGGAAAAAAGAATATTAATGGACAAGTACCTAATTTTCTCCAATTATTATTATATCATTAATTATTTATACAAAAAAATATTAAGAATAAGTACAGTCGAAAGCATTTATCAAATTGTGTGGACATAAACATAATGCATAGGGTCAACCTTAGTTTCAAATGTAGAAAACAAAATTAAATTTTCATTTAGGATAATTAATTGAGGAACTAACATTCTATAAAATATTCAATTAACAGCCTTTGTTCCCAATATGGTTGGCAACTTAGGATCAGTTGATACAGTCATAAACATTGAAGTTATATCAACACAGCGATTTTATTTGCTTGATTATGAGTATAAATACGGCGTACAATTTTCATTCATTCTCCTCTTCTAATGAAAGTTTTTCATTTTGTCTCTCCATATTCCCTTGTCATTCCTAGTTTGATTATGCCTAGCATGATTCGTAATTGAGGATGGAGTTAATGGAACCACATCAGTAACCATATAGCATTTATTCATCACTGTATCATCTAAACCCATAACCATCAACGGCTTCTGTAGCTCATTCTATTGCTGTTGTATGGAAAATCTTTTTGAAATTGTCAAACTAGCCGAAGACAAACTATGTATATGCATGTGATTAATTATGGCTAGAAAAACCTTTAACTTTTTCCTGAAGCCTCTTTTGCTGATATGCCCTTTGAGAATAAATGTGTTTACCTTATTTTGTGAAACTGTGTTAGACTTCATATAAAATATTTTGGTGCTTCTGATATCAAGCAGGGAGGAAGCTCATGGCACTTTGATTGCAAAAGGCCCAAGGGAAATGAGTGGTTGGAGTGTAGTCTCCAAAAAGTTCAGTCGCCTTCAAGGCTCGGTCATGTTCACTTTTTGCTCCTGTGTGTTGTTGCCAAATGTTATCGCTACCCTTCGCTCAACCCATCAAAAGCCATGAGCCTTTCTCTCTCCCACTCCTGCCTTTCCCCTCTCACAGTGTAATTGGCAACATCTACCAGTGATCCCACCCCACACAGCATCCTTAAGTTACTCATTCATATTAGGCTTTTTTTTAGCATTCCTGAATGTGGATTTTCAAGACTCACATCAATGTTATATGCAATTATTCCTTAATTTTTTGTCTATTTAAATCAACTACTCATTTAACTCCTCTCCAATGTTTTAGATTAATAAGGGATTATGTGATTCAGTTATTTCTCCGGCTATGCCTTTCCAGAATTGAGAATGATGCATATCTATTTTACTTTTTGAGTAGCATGTTATGCTTAGAAGAAATATAGGAATAGATAAATCTACTGTTGACTTTTTTATACAGACACCTCTCTCATTCTGTTTACATTCTCATGCACCCTATCCTTTCCAATTAATAGCACTGGCGAAACTTGTGAACTAGTTATTAGATACAAATACGTGAAAATAACTTTTTAACATTGAGCATTTCAAGATATTTTTGCCTGAGAATTTCAACTTTATCGATTGTTAGAATTTTTTTTAGGCATATAGGGCACATAATCCATTGTGGTTGAGAACCATTATGTTTGCAATCATATTTCAACTTCTAAACAATAAACTTCTATATGATGCACTTATATTTTTTTAGGTGTTTTTTATTTCCGTAGAAATTTAACTTCCATCCTAAAAGATGATGGTGATTTGCCAAAGCGTAATTAATGATGGAAAAATTTTTGTTTTTCTTACAACTAAATATTTTGTTTGGAACACCCAGCAATACTAACCTGAATACCTTACAGTAATTGAAAGAACAAAAGTTGCTCCTATTAATTAGTATTATTGAGATCTAGAAATTAATTTGTTATTCCAGGGCAAAAAGCAAGCAATAATGATAAACAAATCAAGATTTGTCAGTAAAATTATATTGTATTCTATGAAATATTGTTCTACTAAAACTGTAAAGATCTTTAAATAAAAACAAGATTTTATCAAAATTCATTTTTTAGCTATATTACTGCGATTTTTAATGATCAAGGAAAGTCATAAATGGGTGGACATTGTGAGTGTTTCATGCAAATTTCTCAGTGTACATGATTGTAGAATTGTACTCCTGGATTGTAGAAATATATTCTGTATCAAGTTAATTCCCAGAAGGGTCATACATATTGATGGGAATATTAAAGCAAACAAAAGTTGTTGATTTTGTGTCGTGATGAAGTTTAGCTATGAATAGTTTCTCTTGATTTAAAATTGTCACCATCACATTTAGTGTAAAAATTATGCATACTTAAGCATAAAATATCTAACCATAAGCCTGATTGGGGAGTTGCGGAAGGGAAGTGGGGAGGAATGAGTGGTGATGAGGAGCAAAAGTCATGGAGAGAGAAGTAAAGGATATGTGGAATGGGGAAGAAGTAGGCTCAATGTGTGTGTCTCATTCAGACTTTGAGAATTAATTGCTTGGAAGAGGTGAACGCAGTCTTTTGGGTTCTGTAACTGGCCCGTTCTTCCATTGATGTTGTTTTGATGCCCTACTCATGAGCAGTGACCAGGATGATGAGTATCCCTCAGTCAGTGACTACAGCATGACCTGTGTATCAAAATGAGAGAACTGACCTGTTGTAAAGCCCCAGATACCTTCACCCAGATTATTTTCCTGGAATGCCCTGAATCATTCTTAAGCCAATTTCATGTCTGCTGTTTGGTTTTCTGCTGTAGTGGAGAGGCTGCAGGGTATATTTTCTTATCACATGGGAATAGCTGAGTAGTGATTATTGGTTCCATTGCCAGAACTTATTTGGCTAAGAAGTAAGAATTTTAGCGAAGCAGAACGAAGTAAGCAAATAACTAAGAAGTTTAATCTGAAATTTCCTGTATACTTAGCTTTGAAAAGTTCTCAATCTTTAAAAAAATATAGGTGGTACATATTAGGATAGAGTGGATTGTACAGGAATGTAAACAGAGGAGAATTACTCAAATTTACCATCTAACTTGGGATTGGATGCATCTATTAGTTGTTTAGATGTGTATCAGGGCAATGCAAAATCCTGTTCCTTTTTTGAATGCATGTAATCCATAGGCTGCCATGCTAGAGACCAATAATGAATTACCTTTGATGAAACATTATGCTATATGTTGAGTCTATGTGGTGTGATTCGTGAAATTTCTCAGTTGAAAATGTCTTGAATAAGTGTTTTTGAGAGATTTTTTACCACTTCTTGGCTTGCTGTTACAAGGCGCTAGCCCATCACAATGATATTGTGACGGCCTAAACATCTGGCCCAAGCCTGCTGCTATCCTAATTCAGGCTTGCTAAACATAAAAAGTGTAGCATTCTAAAGCCAAATAAGGCACACACCAACCACAAAGAGACTTCCAGTTTGAGTGTGACGGAAGTTTCATACAATGTCTTCCTTACCATGGGCTACATTTTTGTGGCATGTCTTCTGGCTGTGTATTTACCATATCCTCTTTTAAATAATAACTTCCGAGTAATTAGTCAAGTCTTCTAAGATTCAAAAGAGCTGTGATGTATAATTGAATCATAAATTTTTCATTTTCCTTTCCCATGAAATATTTTCCAGCAATGCCAAGGTAAAATTTGAGCACCCTGAGAAATTGTTTCTGCTTTATTGGTGAAGATTGAAAAGAATGCAATAAGCCATTGGTTTATTTGATTAAGGATTCAATTTAAAGTTTCTATTTAAGTATGCCCCTCTAATGTACTTCTCATGATTTCACATTACTTTTTATGGTGAAATTTAATAGTTTCTTGATTTGGCCAATGTTGAATCTCAGAAAAGTAATTTTTTTAATACCTCTTAATTTTTTAGGGGATGGTTATCTGTGGTGTGTTATACCAATATTAAGGATGTTAGGTGAAATGTTTTGGAAAGCCAAACCTAATTAGAAAAAGCCGCCAGTATGTCTGCTCATGGGAAAAGAATAAATCATGTGGGAATATTTTCGGTAATATACCTATGGGGATTATATATCAAAGCAGGATTTTTATGTCCAAGGTGATGCAAGGGTTGGTAGATTTTTAGTACATATTTGCTGCTGTGAAATGTCCCTTATGGAATTTCTCTGAATCTTTTGGGGTTAACAAAACCTTGATATATATTCTTGCCTTAAATATCAGTGCACTTTTAGGATCCATCCCTCTTAGGTTGAGGAAAGTTGTATTCAGAGGTGTTATTTTACTGTTAGCTGCCATTTTAAGTCCAAACAATTTACTAATTATGCTTGGGGAAGTCACTAATACCACATAAGTATTTGCACTTTATATTTAGCCTGCATACATTTTGTGAAAGATAATTTTTCAGATAGAATTATAATACGTATGCATTTTCTGTGCAAAATCAGGCTCACTAACTGTGCGTAAACTTTTCAAAAGTTTTTGAGAGTGGTGGAATGATATTGATCCAGTTCAGCTCTCATATCATAATATCTTTACCTCTGGAAGCCATCGAAATGCTTAAACAAATTAGGAAAAGCTGGAAAAATGTAAACCCTTGCGTAAATATACTGGCATAGATAAAGGAAAAGAAAGAAGCAATTACTGAAGACATTGGTGTGAGATTTGGGTGATTAAACCAACTTAAGTACATCCAAATGAGTTTTGTCATTTAAGAAGACCATGGTTAAGCTCTTCAGACTGTCATGAATTTATGTGGAAAAATCCTCATAATTGTTAGTGAGACAATATCTTCTAAAGTTCTCTTGCTTGAGTGTGAATTCGGATTTGATTGATTCCTTTGATGTCAAGTTTAAAAATGTTAAAATGTATTGGCAGATGATATTTGACCAGAATGGTATGATAGATCATCAAGAAAGATGAAATACCACATTTTTATTTCATTGGATCAAATCAAACTGTCTTTCTGTAAACTCGGCCAATTCATTTTGGCACCAATTCTTCATCAAAATATGCTGCTGAATCATTCAAAAAAATTTGATCCTTATAATTGCAAGTAAAGGATCACATTTTTCTTCTTATTTTTATGTACAATGTATACCTTGTGCTAATTTGTGTACTTGATCACCCAATGTTTGACTCATGTATTTATTCTATTTCTTATTTTATTAATAACGTTTTTCCGTCAGGTTATTGTTGTGGTGGGGCTACTTGTGTGCATGGGCTGCTTATGTTTTGGGTTTCTGTTTTGTCTTGGGATTAACTTGGCTTGCTCTAGGAGTTATTTCATCCAACTTACACTTCTCACCTCTGGCCTTTTTCCTTCATTGTTTGTTGCATTTAATTTTAGCCTGTTTCCATGCCATAGCTTCGCTACTAATAATTAGCATTATATTCATATTTTACTTGTAGGTTGATGTGAATGTTGACTATGAAGTTGCATTTGAAATTCAAGTTTAGTGATTTTTGAATTTATTTTAATATAGCTGTTTCACTCTCCCATATTTTTATGCAAACTCTTAATGTTTACATCTCTTGAATATTATGAGGATGACATTTGTAAAAAATATAATTATGGGTTTTAATTATTTTGGTTCCAAGACTGGGGAACCATCGTTTAGCAGAATTTTATCCTCCTTATAAGTTATTGTTGATTTTTAATTATGTATTTACTGCTGTATTTCATAAAACAAGGTTATTTGGACGTACTCATGATCTTTGGACACAGTCTTGATTTACTGCTAGATTGGTTCCCACATCAGGTAGTCTCATTGGAATGCATGTCACTGTAAAAATTTGGCTGTAATGTTCCTGTAAATAAGGAAGCTTATTTGAGGAAATTATCCTCAAAATTCATCAAAATAGTGAACACCTCACTGTGTTCCATGTTTGGCTTTATCCTCTCAGATGGTGGTGCTAAGCCTACGCTTTGGACTGCTTATGTGATAAAATATGTCTGGCAGCCCTTTATAGCTTATTCATTGAAAGTCCTCAAATTTCCACGGGGGAGAAGGATGCTGTGGTGACTTAACTGGCTAAAGTACTATGCACCATATCGAGGCATCCGGGTTCAACTTCCGATCAAGGCGAATAATTTTTTCCTCTCTAGAATTTTGCACAATGGAGTATGAAAATCAAAATTTTGAAGTCATCACTAGTGTGCAAATTACCAAAACTGAATATCATATAAATGAAACTCATTTGTGGACTGATCATAATTCCAATAATTCTGTCGTAAAATTAGCTTGTATACTCTTGGTTGAAAACTGGGTGGTTCATAGACATATCTCAATTTTGTTCCAGATGTATAAATATTTTCTATTAAAAAAATGCTACAAGTTGCCTTTGATTATAAAGTACTGGGGATTTTTCTAATGTGATATAATAAAGACGTGTACATTGGGGACCAGGGCTTCTATAAATGATTGCCAAATGACTTGATTCCTATTAAAACTACTGCTGGCACTCAAAAGTGTGTTGAAATTGTTGAGACGCATTGGTATCACTGATCAAATGTCACGTTGATGTGGCTAATGCTATATAAAGGTTTGCATTGAATATAGCGATTAATGAATTGATATGTTAATGAGTTTAGGATGCAGTTAATGTGGCTCATTTTATGATGATCAAAGTGGGACATGTTGTCGTCCTGAGGCATTCTTTTTTTAATTTGCTTCATTCATATTTGAATAAACTTCAAGTTTATTTTAACCTTTAAAGGACTAGCAAGTATTTAAGCCTTGTCCCTTCAACAGTAACATAAACGGGCATTAGTTTTCACACATTTTCTCTCCATCGGATTACTTCTCATACACGAAAGCGGAAGAGTTTAAATTTTTTGTTAAAGGTGTAATACAAAATTCGTACGTGCATCCCCTTCCTACTCTCACCTTTCAGCGTAGGCAATTTTGATAGCAAAATTATTAACTATAGGACAAGAAAACTGGCTTTCCTGTTCTAATCTCATCCTTTCTGCTTTCTCCTTTCTTTTCTTTGTCGTGCTTCTAGTTCCTATGTGCATTGCATCATTTATGTCCTACCCTTCCTCAGACTCTTACCACTATTCTTTTTCTTTATAAATTCTTCTCCTGTATCTGCTTGTGATTTTCATGAAGCTTACTACCCTCTCTAGTCACTGTTCAATCATGTATCTGTATCAGTATTTGACTTGTTATCCATTCTTTGAATGTGAACCAGTCAATAAGTACGCTTCTCGGAAACTTTGTACAAATGGAACTCTTTAACTTATCCACATCGTCTTGACTCACTCATGCCTCGTCATCACTCCACTTCTTACTGTTAGCAAGCTTCTGATTTTTTCTATCTACTACGTTTTGCTGACATTTTGCTATCCTGGCATACCCTAATTTCCCTTTGTTTCTTCCCAAAACGAAAATCAATTCTGCTATGTGCTCAGCTCACTAAAAGGAATCTTTCTGTCATTTAATTCCGGATTCATATCCCAACATATCTAACCATAGTTTGAAAACGTTAGAAAAATATACTCAAACTCAAATGCTTTATCTGTGTATAGGACTCAAGAAACTGCCATTGTCAAATTAATGAAGACAGAGCTTTCTGGATGAATTACCATGAAAACTAGAGTGGATGATGTTGAAAACAAATCAATCCATTTAGAGTGACTTCTAACTCCAAAAATCTGTGTCTGATCTAGAATTTCTGATCAAAGTATGTGCTCCTTTACTGTGCTCAATCAAGGAAATACTTTGTTGATTTCATTTCTTATTTTTATTTTCACCTGAATGTAAATAATTTTAATGGCCATATGGTCCCTCATTCCGTTCTTGGCTGCCCAGCATGTACTACCATCACAGACGTCACCGTAATGATTGCTATTGTTTCCCCATCATATTGGTACTCCTGTGACTGGCCAATGACTTTTATATATGATAATGCTTCTCTCATGGTAGTAGTTATTTAAATATGTGAAGAGTATTTTAAATTTGTCGGTTCATTGAATCTCTTTTTATGTATCTTGAAGTAATATTGCTCTTTAACTATCAGAATTCAGTATAGAATAGTCTGGTGAACTGAATAAACATTAAGGTTCACACCCTCTCTTGCTCTCCTCATGTCCTCTAAAAAATAAATGTTTTTAGAGTTTTAAACTTGGATTGCATAATTTTCATACAAAGCTCAGAACTTCATGACTCAGACGATATGTTAAATGTATTTTAACTGGGAGTCACAGGAATGGTGGTAAAGAATACAGACTAAATGAGGAGAGAGTAAATTAAAAAGTGCCAGAGATGTGGTGTGTTCATTGTTGGTGGGTCTGCAAGAAGTGATACTGCCATAGAAGTGACAGGGTGGTACTTTTTAGCAGCCAGTCCCCATGCCGGTATGCAGAGAGTGCCTGGGTACTGCAGCTAAGAACCGAGAAGGATGTCCGGAGCCTCTGAGCTCTTGCTCCGAGTGCGGCGTTTCAGTGCATGCCACGTGCTTGTCAGTGGCCGGGAGTGGCACTGGGAGGGGTTGGGCTGGAAATGAGCTACTCTGCTCCCGGCTCCAAGCAGGTGCTACTTGGTGCTGTGAAGAGTGCCGCACATGTGCCCGATGTGGTCAACTGGGAGAGCAGGTCTGTTTTCATCGTGCCTGCTGCTTCTTTTACTCTCTTATTGCTATCTGAAAAAATTGGCTCATCTGCAGTGTTTTCTTAAAGCTTTTTTATGTTGTAGATGAATTGGAAGAAAGTAATGTCAATTGTATGGGCATAGTTCATTTTGTTTCCTTGTAAAGATGGTTATCTGTTTTAAAAGCTAATTATCAATCAGGCAAGTTTAAATGGCTTGTCATCATCATTGGTTAGTTACTTCCAAGGTCAAGTTTCTTTATAGATGCTCTATGCATAACTATTTGAATATGGTGAACATTAGTCCCTACAGGTTGGCTTACTTCTATGAATAACATTATATTCATAAAAAAATATCTACGGGTTTTCCTCAGATGTCCATCTGATGAAGTTCTGTTATTAGCCTGCTAAGTCCTACTATGGAATAGCATGTAGATAAATGTCTGTATGCTTATTGTTTGCATGAATGCTTTCTAATTGATATTTAGTTTTAATAAAATTGATGGCAGTTGTGAATATTTATCCCAGCTTTTGGTATTAGCTGGAGTAAATGGATTACCGGGCCATACATTTAGGATGTGGATAGCCTTAGCTGAGAAAATTAGGCAAAGAGTAGCTCTCAATTTTTTATGCAATTCATATTTGAATAGTTACACTTGTCAACATGTAATGCCCAATGGGGTTCAGCAACTTCACCTGTGAACTCTATGAGGTTAAAGAATTACTCATCACTTATGCAGTTCTGTATTTAACATTCATGTAGCACTCTTAAGTTCTATTTATCTTACTTCATGCTCTTCAATTTTATTTATTCCATTTTGTGCATTTCATGTTGACATTTTTGGAATTTGTAAAGTATTACCTTCATGCTGCTTTCCAGCAATAGTAATTATCTAAATATATTTAGTAATTTATCACAACTTCTCATGACAATTGGGATCATGATTCTATAGCTTTTATTTAACTTATAGTATCTGCTTTGATGCTTTGCGAATTAAATATCACAATAAAGCTATGAAAATTTCATGAACCAGCAAAAACCATCTTGGGTGCATTGTATCTCTTAGCCTTCAGTTTTCTTTCATGCATTCTTTTTTACTGTATACTGCCAGTTGTTGTAATAATAATAAAATTATTAAATTTAAACTAATTATCTATATCAGCCATACATCTCCCTGTATTTTTTCTTTTTTATTATTTTGTAGGTTCTATATGTTTTCTCTACTATCTAATGCATACATTATTTTTCTTGTTCCTCAAATAATTAGCTGTGTATGATGAAAGGAGCTATTAATTTGGTTTTTCAATGCAGATCATAAAAGTGTGATATAAATATGGTGACCTCAGTATTTATGTATCATTGTTTGAAATATTTGAAAGATAACTGTTGCATGCTATAGTATTCAGAAATTTCCTTTTTTTATTTAATTTACACAAACTTGATTGCCGGAAATCTCCAGTAGTTACCCATAAATTTATTTTAAGGATGTTTATGTTTCCTTCGTCTCTCTTGTAACTTGACTAATTTTTAGTTGTTACCTACCTATGTTAATGACTGAATATTTTCTGTGCAGATATTCAACCGTAGATCAGGATTATGGTTTCATGTTCATAATTTAATTTTTCATGTTTTTTTTATTTTTTTGTCTTATGCACTGTTTGAGTTATTTAACTTTGGGATTGTAACACTAACATTTTTCGTTAAAATAAAGTAATAATTGTAATTTTTGTGTTATTAATTTTTGTATGTAAATATTTTTTTATTCTTTATGGAACTGTTTGCACTGTCCAAGTTAGCTGTTATCAGTTTGATTATGATTATGGTTTACGTGCTGTATTGTAGGGTGTGATATTTCTAATTGGTCATGCAAGAAAAAGTGAACTTCATTGTTTATGGTTTGGCCAGATATCTCATGTTTGGCCCTCATTTTGAAAAATTTTAATTTATCTTTCTCAGGAGATACTTAATTTTCATTCTAGAAGAGCTATAAAAATCCACATTTTTCTTTTCACATACTTATATTGCTTCTTTGTAATTGAACATTAGGCATTTGAAAGATCCTTTTTCATGACATGAGATATTGACCATCAATGCAGTGTTTTGGTTTGTGTTAGACGTATTCCTGTTCAGAAGTTTTATGTCACTGTTTTGTTAAGAATTACCTCGTTTAATGCCTTATATCACTTCTTTGGAATAATTTAAAATTTCTGGATGTTTTGCCAATAATTATGGAGTTAATTTTTTAAATAGCCTATTTGGGAAAATATTTTTTTCCACCGCTGGAAAAAAGACATTGAATTGCTAATGAATATGTTTGTCTTTTTGTGTTACATGTGCTTAGGTAGTTCTTATTTAAATTTTATTGATTCAATGGTTTAATTGCCATTGTGAAATTGCTGTGTGTATTTACAGATTAGCATGCACTTTTAGAAGTATAATTCCATATTATACATTTCTTTTTGACTATGAGTTACGAATAAATGCCTTTAAAGTTGATCAGTTCTCAGTTATTCATTGATTCACTGAGAAAGGGTCCGATGTGTGCAAATGCCATTGTAGCTTGGTAGATTTGATGTGACAGCTTACCAATTATAGAGCTCTTCAGTACTTTTGGAAAGCATTTGTACTTCTTCTGAATACATTGATTTCTTTATTGTGCATATCAATCATCAATATTTCTTTGCACATCCAGGGCTTAAAAGCCTAATGCATATTAGCTAGTACAAAAGGGATAACCTGCTGTGAAAGTTAGGGTACCCTTTTGTCTTTATTTTGCATGGTGATGACATTAGTCGCATGCCAACCTGTTGAAGGTTTGAAAAAGCTCTTGTTATAGTATTCATGAAATACATATGCTCTGCATTGTGGAATGAAATCCTAAGTATCATTTACTAAAGTGTGTACTTTGTTTAATGTGAAGGTAATCATGGATGCGTACATAGTTTGTTGCTACTCTTAAAATGTTTGAAGTATCTTATCTTTCTTTTTGAATAACTTAATCATTTGATTCGTAATTGACAGAATGTTCTCCTGTTATGCTGCAACTGTGGTCGAACCCATCATGTGAGCTGCTTGGAGCAACACCCAAGTGCTTCTTCAGACAAGAGATCAGGATTTTTGTTCTGTAAAAACTGCTTAGCAAATCAAAATATCAGCTCTAAAAACCTGAAGGGCACCAAAAAAGTGGTTAAAAATCGCCATAGTGGGAACTTCAATTACAGGTGAGTGTCATTTTTTCAAATTCTTGGGCAGATAAATGATAAAAAGGTAGCTATTATTTTATTTACCAATTCTCAAATGTGGTATCTCAAACTTTCCAGTTATTCCTAAATTTTTTATATGATGTTGACAATTTAATTGAATGAAGTTCATGTACCTTTACATCTCCTAGAAGAAAACTATGAGGATTATTATTGGGATGATCTTACCAGTTTTGAGGTCACTCCTTTTTGTCAGTACCCCATGTGCATCCTTGTCTTTATTTTGCTGGTGCTGTATCATAGATTTCACTGCTTACAGTAAAGCCTCTTCTTAACGAAATCAAGGGACCGATAATTTTCCAGTTCGTTCATCGGAAGTTCGTTCGTCGGAGGTGTTTTGCACACTGCATCACTCCAGGGGCGAACGTAAATAATCCACTTCTTGTACCTTGTATTTCAGGGAATGTGGTTTGCAGAACTCAATTAAAGGTAAAATGTCCACAGAGGATCGCATACTTTAATCCTTACTGCTCCCTTCCCATATAAAAAACCGTGGAATAACAACGAGCAGGTCTTTCAGCAAGTCCTGCTAATTATACCATTTATTGCGATTTATAAAGGCCGGTTTATGATTGGCGTGAACGTCAAACTTTAACCGTGAATTGTTTTCACGTTGACACCATCGTAGCCAACAAGCAGGAATGAGCTTTCTGATTGGCTTGTTTATAGGGAGTCCCTGATTGGTCCTTTTCACTTTCAAAGCAGCAAAAGTGGCAAAAACCTCAAAAAATATTCCAAATTAACTTTTTTTTAAATACGTTATGGAGAGGTAAATATTACTAGACAGGGCTAATCTTTCATTTTGTCTATCGGGAGTTTTCGTAAAGCAGGAGTTCGTTCATTAGTGGTATTTACCAATGCATTTAAATAGGAATTTGGCGGGACCAATAGCATTTGTTCATTCATCAGCATTCTTCATTTAGCGGGAGTTCGTAAGGTAGAGGTTTTACTGTATTCCCTCTGGTGTACTCGTATTTCACAGTGAAGTACCTGGTCACCTGGCTTTAAATTACTGGTGTTAGAGGTGGCTTTACTCTTTGGCTACTGGAATGCCAACCTCAGTTATGCAAGAAGGGTATAAAACTCTAGGATAATATATTTCATCCGATAGGTATCATTCAATTCACAGCCTTGTATTTAAAATGGAATAGGTCATCATGGTAATAGGAGTATAAAGTGTACAGGGGTTGATTAAGTGGGAAAGCAGGAGGGGCACCACCCCTCCCAAAACAGTTACTTTAATCCTCCCCTGGGAGCGCATGTACAGTAATAGCAGCATACTGGATTAAATTTTGAATCTTTGAGTGAGTAAGAATGACAAAGTTCATTAAAGTTTGTGTCAGTTAACTTCTGCCAGTATTTAACTTGGTGTGATTATTCATCAAGGTCAATTGCTACCTGCTTACCTGCTATTTATTATGGTTGTGTTCTCTAAGTATGCTTACACTCTCAGGCATACAAGTGCAAGCATAAATGAAACTAGCATCAGTGTCCAGTCACCTATGGGGCTTGAGGAGTTAGTGGTTTTGGAAAAATGCTCTTCTGATAAATTACTGTCAATTAAAACACGGGCATTTTGTGGAAACGGTTTATTCCAAGACAAGTACAAGTTACCTGAACACATTATGACGATGCTATGCGGAGTGATGCCGGAGGTAAAAGGCACCAAAAATAAGGGAGCATAAAATGCCATCTGGCGTAAAAAGATACAAAAACAAAAGAACTCAGAAATACACGTACCAATATTCAAAACATATAATACCAACACACCCCCTTTTTGTATATTGGTATTAAAAGATAGAAGAAAAACCACAAAGAATACACAAAATTCTAATTATGAATACATTCATTTACACTATAACTCAATGTTCAAACCAATCAAACCTGACAAATACTTAATTCTAGTAGCTGGTACAACTTTGGTTAACAGATCAGCAGCATTTTCAACTGAAGTAATATATTTAAAAACAATATGAACCTTTTCAACCTCATCTCGCAGGAAATGGTAGGTTATATCTATATGCTTCGTTCTGTTTAAAAAACCTTTATTCGAGGCAAGCTTAATGGCACCTTGATTGTCAACTGCAATTTCACACGGCCTTTGTACTAAATGGCCTTGCTTGATTTCACTAAGGAAACTGTCAAACCACTTCACTTCTTTCACAGCCTCGGACATGGCAACGTACTCAGCTTCCGTAGTGAAAGTTGCCACAACTCTCTGCTTTCGCACTTGCCATGTCACTGCTCCCCCTGCTAGAGTAACGATGAAACCACTGAATGATTTCCTATCACCTAAATCTCCACCCCAATTAGCATCAGCATTACACCCTCACTGGTTCACCCGTTACCCTGTATTCAAGTCGGGTATTCTCAGTTTTTTTCAGGTAACGCAATGTGTTTCACATCTTTCCAATTTAGGTTTGTTGCCCTATTACAATATTGGCTGTGACGACACAGAAAAAGCAAGGTCAGGTCTAGTACCTGTTGACAAATACAGTAAGTTACCGATGGCCTTTCGATAAATACTCTCACTAAAAGCATATTCTTTATTTCTGCTATCACTCTTTAAACCCAATGGGGTAGAAAGACCCTTAGCTTCCTCCATGCCAAATGATTGTAAAATCTGTTTGGCATATAGACTCTGATCCATGAAAACAGAACCATCAGTTGTATGAACAGCTTTATTGGATAATAAATGACACAATGATCCCAAATCACACACATTCATAATTTTTGACTATCTTTCCTTAAAAACATCAATTTCACTCCTCACTCTCCACAGTGCCAAGTTGTCAACATACACTGCCACAATCTATTGTCCATTTGCATTACAGTACACACATGGTTCTGACACACTGAAGAAGGCCAATCTTCTTCCACTCATTATTAAGCATATCATGCCAATTTATGGCAGATTGGTGTAAACCATACAAGCTCTTTTTCAATTTACATACATAATGTTCACCATCTTTGAATTTATACTCAAAACCTTCAGGTTGCTCCAGATAAATATCACCTTGTACTGGCGCATGCAAGTATGCAGTTTTGATGTCTACATGATCTGCTTCCCAACCATTTTCAACACCAACTGCAATAAGGAGTGCCTTTGCACTCATTACTGGGCTGAAAGTTTCTGAATAGTCTAGACCAGGGACCTCTTTAACCACTTCCCTGACAGATTTTTTTTACAAAACCGGTCAAAAAAAGTCATATTTTTTTATTTCAGATTCAGAAGCATTAAAGAGAGGCAAATCCGAAAACGTTTTCCTTAATTTTTTATTTCAAATAATTATTGATTTATTCAATAATTTCTGATTGTTGCCCCTTAACTTAACAGAATTAGGCCACCTGCATATCAGTATAACTTTCCTTCCCGTTAACCTTAGTCAGACATCTTTTAAGGAATACATTTAGTTTATATTACAATGGTATATACTTTGCCGACAACTTTCATGTTAACTATTAATTTTAGTCCATAGTAAATCAAGAAACAACGTACAAACATCCACGGGAGTTATGCAACCCGCACGACGACGACTTTCGCCCTGAAAATGTTATAGCAAAATTCATTTTATGGCGAAAATCAAGAAACTTTCTTTTTCTTTATTCTCTTTGAAGAGAGCTGGATTCCCTTTCCTCAGTGTTCCATACGAGTCAGTGGAGTGTGATGCGAGCAAGTCGGCTAGATCTGGAGACGTATAAAAGCTATCCGTCGTCAGGAAATATCATAGGCCAAATAATGGCTTCATTAGAGTCATCATCACTTTTGAGGCCATGAGTAAAGAGGCAAAGTCTTTATCCAACACAGTCCCCTTTCCCGTATAAATTGTCGTTGACTACACGTTTCCAGTTCTCGATTCACAAGGCTCAAATACTTGCCAAATGAAGTTCTTTTCATAGGCATGAACTGCCGCCACCTCTATCTTCCCTTGTACAAGAGTAGGCTCTTTTCGATGGCAATGTCCGTCTCTGGTGCATGGAGTGCCTTGAACTTTTTCTCCAGCTTCTGGCAAATCAGCCATATTTTATTCAATTTGGCGTTGGGGTGTGTTTGGGGATCAAAATCGTTATTATAGGCAAAATGTAAATATTGCCTTATTTTTACGAATCATCGGTAAGACACTGTGTGTCCAAAAAAAGGGAGAGGAGAGTATAGATCTCGTTGACCAATAAAACTCAGTATCTGGCTTCCGCACTCTGCCTTATAGCATTACAAGGGCAAAAAACGCGAATTTTTGTTCTTGTCACAGCTCGTCACTGAATTATGCTAGCACTACACGGCCCCGCTTTTTCACGCAAAGTGTTACTGGCGGAGTGATTAGTTTCCCAAGTTATAAAGACAACAATTTCATCGTTGAAAAAAGTATTTTAGTGAACCTCATTCGGGAACCAGGTCGAAGTTCATCGAAGAATTACCTACAAAAAGAAACCTTGGTGGTGCCGGAGGAGGACTCATTGAAAGCATTTCTTCCCACTCCGCTTCCCGCGAATGTTCTGCTACGCCTTCTGATTTGGAGCTTGTTTCTCCGGAGAGAGTCAACTAGGAGCCAGGAACTTCATTGTCCATAACCTCGGAATCACTGCTGGTCAACACTGATACCTCTCCGGAATCCATTTCTGATTGCCAAATGTTACCGAGCGAAAACAAAAAATTTACCATAGAATTCACTCCTACTACACCACTCGTATTAGGACGAAAATGTTCTAACTAAAAATGCAATGTTTGCATCGGTGGAATTTTAGTGAAAAAGTGCGTGCGCTCTGAAAATCAAGGATGCTTATGCTCTGAAAATTAACAAAAAGCTGTCACCATCGTCCTGCCGACAAAGTACTTGTGGAAACAATCACGATATGCAAAGGACCTCGCCCCTAGAGTGAAAAGCTCATCTCCATGCTCATCATAAAATTTTTCTTTTCCGTTCCTACCATTTCTTGGAAAATAAACACACGTGTGCGTACCGCAACAGCATGGATATTCCAACTAACGGTAAATTGATATTGGGAAAAACCCATTAGTAAAGGGTTGGCTGTGAGCTCGGGGAGCAAAGGGTGGCAGATTAGCACGACATGAAACCAGGCGCCAGGTTGTTTAGCGGGCCATCGGCTCTTGAGCGGGTGTTTTCTGACCTCAGGAAAGCGTCAAACATGACAATAGAAGGTATTACACATGTTTGGGATTTATCTCTATCTCTCCTTTTTTCTCGTACTTATGTGGGCTAGGGTAGCACATTCACAGGGCACTTGTGTTGGTTTGTATTGAGAACGTACGACCTTTAGACGTCTTCATCGTATAGCTGTTTTGATAAATATGTTTCGCCACTTCCGCCAGTATTCGAGGTAGGAAAATGAAAGGGGCTGATGAAATAACATTCGCAACATGTCTAAACATTTACGCTTACGCCATTTTATCTAAAGAGAACGGTTCAATAGGCATTACCAACATATATAAAAATTATCGGAAGAAAAATGTGCGGACGAATAATATAGAATCAGATAATATATATAGTAACAAATATATATATTGTAACAAATATATATATAGTAACAAATATATGTAGTAACAAATATATATAGTAACAAACATATAAGGTAACAAATATATATCTATAGTAACAAATAAGGCAAGGGAAGATTCATGTTCTGTTGCTAGAGAAATATTTTATTCCTAGTACTGTGGAACTCATCGTAGCAGTGAAAATTAGCGCAAAATTGAAATTGCAATTTTTATAATGACCGCTAAAACGTTGATGAAAAATGTAATTGAATGCTCATGAAGAGTGAATGACGAAATATAAATGAAAATAACTAATTAATTATTTACTCATTTATAAAGTTTTTTGTCATATGAAACGGAAGTTTTACATCATAAATTTGCAATAATTATCTATAAATGACAAGAATTGAAGTTGTAAATTTCGTAAAAAGTTCGCAAAAGAAACTCCATGCATGAAGTAAATAGACGGATAGTTACGAATGACAATGTAGGTGACTGAAACTTCGTAAGGGGATAACTTTTCAGTGCGTAAAAATTATAACCCTCGAATTGCTAGAAATATTACCAAAAAATGACCATTTTTTTAACATTAGAAATCACTATTTGAAAAGATCGCCACTTGCCGCATCGCCGGCTCTGGACCTTCAACAGTGCGGGAGGCGGCAGGAACACGAACTACTAGCATCGGCCGACTATATGCGGGCGTAAAGAAAAATATACGGACATCGCGGACTTGCCCGAATATATGCGGGCTTGTCAGATTTTGCACCACCTCGGTGCCCGAATATATGCGGGCTTGTCAGGGAAGTGGTTAAACCCTTGTGCTACAAGTCAAGCTTTGTAACACTTTATCTTACCCGTCACATCAAGCTTGAAACCCACCTGGATCCAACTACATTCCTGTCCAGTGGTCTCTCGACTAAATCCCAACAACCATTAGACATCAAGCTTTTCATCTCCTCATCCATGGCACCTCTCCAACACTCTGAAAATTGCCCAGTTAAGGCTTCCCTAGCATTTTTGGGGAGCTCAAAATCAAGATCATTACACATAACAACATTACACTGATCACACTGGTTGCAATTCTGATGTCTCCTAACCCTTGTATTCCTTCTAGGTTGAATCAGATCAATTTCTGGGTTTTCCTGAGCTTCTCTTTCATCCTCTACATGGTCAACCAAACCCTCAACATCTATATCTTCCCCTCTCTCACCAAACATCTCATCAACAAAATTCAATGAAATCCTATCCCTCTTGTCCAACCCTTCTCTCATGTGATGACTTTCCTTGAAAGGAAACACATCCTCAACAAATGTCACATCCCTACTAATCAATATCTTTCCCCTTTCTAGGCTCCACAAGCGGTACCCCGTGGTGCCCTCTGGATAACCCATGAAGACACATTCCTCTCATCTTGGGTTTAACTTCCCATCTTTAACAGCCACCCAAGCCTGACACTCAAATACCTTTAGACTTTCATGATCCTCTGAAGTCAGATCTCTCCTTTCCCACAGTTCATAAGGCACCTGAAAATTAATGGCCTTAGATGGACATCTATTTCGAATGTATGCTGCAGTGTTCAATGCCTCAGCCCAAAACCTGTGCGGCACCTTTGATTCAGCTAGCATGCAACACACCATATTGAATAGAGTTAAAATTCATCCGTTCAGCCTTACCATTCTGTTCAGGAGTTCCTGGAACAGTTAATCTCCTAGCAATCCCACAGTTATCAAGGTGTCTCTGAAACTGACCAGAAATGTATTCCCCACCATTATCACTTTGAAGGCACTTAATTTGTTTTCCCTTTTGTTGCTCAACCATTTTTTGTTGCTTAACGAACTCGTCAAATACCTCACCTTTCCTCTTTAGCATCCTGACAAAGACATAATTAGTACATTCATCAATGAAAGTCGCAGCATATTGGGAGCCAGCATCAGATGTAGGAACAATTTTTCCCACTACATCGCTATGAATAACATCAAGAATACCCTTCGCTTGCCTAGTGGCCACCTGTTTTGGAAAACTTTTCTTAGTCAATTTACCTTCAAGACAAACATCACAAGCTTTATCAACATTTCTGTTAGTTATCTCCAGACTCTTATTCTTAGTGAGGGCTTCATTGTGAGTAAGCCCAAACCTTCTATGCCACAATGTTAAATCAGATGCTTTAGCAGCACATCCCACTTGGGGATATTCCAAAATACATTCATTTACCCTTATGGCATACATACCAGCCTGGAAGAAAGCGACCATTAGTAAGCTGTTATTATTATGTACTCTCATGCAACCATCTTCCATTATAATACTATATCCTTTCTCAAGCCTTCTACATGACAAAAGATTGAAAGCTAATCCTGGCAATGCTTTAGTCAAGGTTACTTTACAACCACCATGTTTTTCCATTAGTGTCATTGGTATGTCTCCATGCCCAAGAATGTCTAATTTTGTTCCATCACCAATACGTACAAAACCACAATTTTTGTTCACAAAATACCCTTTGTGTGGACTCACATGACTTGAAGCTCCAGAGTCTAAGTACCAATCACTTTTAGCTCCGCTACTTCCCTCTGAAGCGCACAATGCTACTGACTCCTCACACACAACACTTGCGTTTCTGTTTTCTCCTTCTTTCACCGTTTCACTTGCCCTCTGTTGGGCCTTAAAGCGATGCCTACAGTACCTTGATATGTCCCCCGGCTTGCCACAAACGTAACAAGCAATCCGCTTCTGCTCTTTGGCCTTCCCTCCCCCGGCAGAAAGATGAGCAGATTGTTTTTGCCCACCTCCTCTCTGTACTCCAAGAGCTCTCTCCGTGTCTCGAGGCTTCTCTTCGTACTCCTTCTCTCTCAGCAGCCATTTCTCCTCCAGCAGCAGTCTGGGTTTGATGAGCCTCGTGGACAGCATAGACTCATCCTTCTCCAAACTCCGGACTAAACCCTCATAAGTGCTGAGAGGCAAACCCAGCAATAGGAAATCTCCCAAGGCACGATCGTTGAACTCCAATAAACCCGCTTTAGAAATTCGGTGATGCAACCCAAGAATTTTTTAAATATACTGATGCATTGTCATATTGTCCTCCTTCCGCATCGTTACCATATCTTTTAGTAATATTAGGGAATTAACAATTCCCATCTGGCAGTGCAAACTCTAGAGTTCACCCCAGATTTCCCTGGCAAACTCCAGTTCCCCAATATCATCTAAGTAGCAATCAGCCATGACAGTGATGAGAAACCCCGGCCGAAAGCCGGCCGGCCGGTGGCGGCGGGGTAAAGTCCTCGCCTGCTAATCTGAGGGTCGCAGGTTCGAGTCCCGTCTGGGTCGGTTTTTCGCATACCCAGGGTATGGGTGTTTCTGTAAAGTTCTGGTGGTTCAGCCCCTGAGAAACCTGTTGACAAGCCAATGGCTTAACAGGATTGCAGGGGCTTATGGGCCACCAGAATCGTCCGAGAGAGCAAAAAAAAAAACCGATCTTGCACGGTCGTTCTCTTTCTTTTGCGGTGCACTTCAGAGCGATACATCACTAACTTCCGGATAGCCAGGCTCCACAGCACTCCAGCAACCCCTGTTTTCTAACAACGCTCTAGTGCGCACAGACTATGCATTGTAATTTTTGCCCTTAAGCTTAATGAAGGACGCTTCATTCCTGACTTTCGCCATTTCCCAACCTTCTGTTTCCTGTAGCCCTCAAAAGTAAGTTAAGTACCAGATAGACCAATAGAAAGAAAAAAAGCAATTGTGACTCACGCTCATCGCCACTTACTATCACGTCCTGGGCCAATAACCTGTCGATTAAAACACGGGCATTTTGTGGAAACACGGTTTATTCCAAGACAAGTACAAGTTATCTGAACACATTATGATGACGCTATGCGAAGTGACGCCTGAGGTAAAAGGCACCAAAAATAAGGGAGCATTAAATGCCATCTGGCGTAAAAAGATACAAAAATAAAAGAACACAGAAATACACAAGTACCAATATCAAAACATATAATCCCAACAATTACATGATTAATTAAGCTGTGAATGTTCTTAGCTATTTCTGTGATTTATTATAGCATTAAGTCTTCTGAATTTTAATAGTCATGAAATATTAATAAATGATTATCACAAAATTCACCTACAGGACAAACATATTAGAGAAATGTTTGTGTAATGTTCAAGCCACTATGGTTTGAAGCACATTAAAATGGAAAACCTTAATAACTTTTTTTGCTTGGAAGGGTCCTTTTGGCAGTGACATACAAAATGTTTATGAAAGAACTACAGTCTAGCTACCTGCATGTTCTCTTCCCTTATCTATTAGCATCCTACTTGTGTGATACAGAGTATATAGTATTGCCATGTACTTTTACTTATCCCCCTGAAGTAATAGTTTAGAGAATGCCCTTCATGAGCATACTGTGCTGTGCACAATGGGATGCATGGTCATACATATGAGTCCACTGTTCCAGCACCAGTGTCATTGTGATTGCTAATATTTTAAATGGAAAATACCGTGAAAACTTGCACACTTATTATGTTTCATTTATAGCTTTTTAAGATTTAATGAATTAAGCTCTGGATAAGTCTCCATATTTCACGTCCTCGGCATATTTTGCACCCTCTCCTACTTCTACGGGATTTTTTTTGCTATTTTACCAAATTTTATACGCGATTAATCAAGCTTTTTCTAATACTTATATTCATTAACAGAAGGACTAGGTTGGAAGCCACTAGAGACTAGAAGGATACTTGAAGTATTTAGATCATTGAAGGGGAAAAAATTAATTCTCACTAAATATTACTGACCACCACAAAAGCAACAAGACACTAAAGCATTCCATTAAAACACATATTGCTTTTTGTCCTTTCTGTATTTTAATTCTCTTCCCAATTCCTACCCAAAATCTTAGCTATGGTACAGTTTGCTTGGTGATCTAAATTGCAATCACTCACCTAAATGCTTCCCTTTCACTAGCAGGCTTTTGAAAAGTTCTGAGCAAATTTCTCTCCCTGGAGACTCAAGACTTACGTTTGCTTTGACGAGGAAATAGGTGTTATTTTTTCTTCATATTTTTTCTGTACTGTTAATGGGCAAAGCTCAGAATTGCAGGACAAGGGAAAATATGCCTTCAGAGAGAAACCTTTCACTGTTACTTGTGTTCCAACTTCACTCTTCCCCCACCCATCCTAGTCACCATACCGATAAGATCCTAGTTTTGGTTTCCTTTCAAAGTGACACTGAGGGAGATGCTAATGGTCATTCAGCAGTCATTAGGTACTCAGAATGTAACCTTAATGGGAATTGAGGCATGGGCCATGCAGCCCTTGCATCTGAAGTTGCCATGCTGTACTTTCATTACATTACCTGCAACATCTCACTTTCTCGAGGCATGGTTCCTTATTTGGCTATTCTGATAGCACACTTTCATTCTTGCAATAAGTTTCATTGAAAAAATTCTTTCGTGTTCATCTCTGTGCCATTATTCATTCCTGACACCAAGGGCAAAAACCCACCCTTTTGAAATGCCATGTGGCTATCTTCTCAGAGTGCACTCACAATGTTTTAGGTTGTAGTGGTGGGTTTTGTTTTTCTGTCTCCATAATGATTGGTATTACTATCCCAAACTCAGGCATTACTGCCTAGGTGGTGTAAGGCTCGTATGGATCACCTTTCAGTTGAAAGAGCAATTGCCACCCTGAGGTTTGCTTTCATGTTTGTCTTTCAGTTTCACTTGTATTGATTCAAAACTTTGCATGGTCAATAGTTTGGTTCGTTAAAATTAGTGAAATTGAGGGATATGTGTAGTGATTTGTGCATATATCTTTAGTCATTTGGGGCGATTTATATATATACTTGGAATGTCCCCCCAAAATTTTTCTTTATTATATAGCAAGCCTTCTTTTTGTAAATTCTTGGAGTACTAGGGAGTACTAGTAATTGTTTTGTGATCAAATGATTTCCCAGTCATTTACCCTACATTGCTGTTGAAAACAGAATAAAAATACCATCAACATTTTCAAATAAATTTGGGTGTAGTTATGCAGTCTATTCACTCTGCTACTTACTACACAGCACAACAGAATCCTTGCTTTTGAATTATGTTGTTTGATGTATTGTTGGTTAAGTTCAGTTTCATATATTCTGTGCTGAAGTTGACTAGATAAAAATTTGTAACTTGGGTTTGTTTGATATACCCAGTGCAAAAATGATGGTATGTATTAGCAGGGCTGGACGTGATTCACCATTATGAATTACAAATCATAATTTGTGATTGGATTACTTTAATTTGGATGATTAATGGTTAGTGATTTTGATCTTTTTCCAAGTCTAAAGGTAAGTTGTAAATTGAATCATGGAGATGAGCCATCAAATCACTTAAGAATCACCTCTCATAAAATAAATTCACTTCAATAAATGGATATAAAATTTTACTGTTGTGTTGCCTTGAGTCCATTCAGCTCTAATCAATGCAGTAAAGACAGGTTCTATTAGGATGGCAATGGAAGGGGGCCACTATTGCTTTGTCATCCTAAACTTTTTGTTCTTTGATTACCCCACCTCATTCCATGCCTCATTTTTTAAGTGCACTGAGTAAGAAATGCGCTGGCGATAGTGGATCCTATCCATCCTGTTCTACTTTCCTGCTTATTAATGCCTTCCACAATTCCCCATCGATGACTCAGTTTTTGATTCATTTTTTCTAGCAAGACATCTATCCATCCTTTCTACTGCAATACTATGCTACACCTTCATTAATCTCCTTATATTATTTGTATCTTTCTATTAATTTTCTCATTACTGCCATTGCAAGCTGGCATAGACTATGGGCATCGACCATATAGGGAAAGCAGCAATAACGGGCTTCTGAAAATCTGGGTGTTAAGCTATTTTCTTGTAAAAGGAAATTGATGTGCAAGAAAGCATTAATTGACAAAAGCAAGTAAGGTTGCTGTACTCTCCAATAGTGGGGAGTTCAAGACTTGAAATGCCATAACTGTTATACCATAAATCTGGGCAAAGTTATATTCAAATAATACTAAAATTATTTGTGAGCCTTATAATTTTTTAAGGAAAATCAAATTATTTGAAATTCATGATCTGAATAAATTCCAAAGCAGTGATTCATGGTATGTGCTTCAGATCAGTTTTTAAGTAGTGAGTCATGATTTGTGAATCAAACCAATTTTTTTACGATTTGTGCTTAACCTTGTCTCTTTGTATACAGCTGAACAAAACAAGCAAAACCACAAGTCAAAACTCTTTGTGTATGTTGTTCCATTTTTCAAAGATCACATTTGCCGGGACTTTCTATTCTTTCTCAATACTTACCATTGTGCATTTCTCTCAATATTTGGTAATACACTAATGGAAAGTTTTAGAATTGGAAACTTAACTGAGTGAGCTGTTTAAAACATATTACTTACTCTGTGTATATCTGCATGGGTATGTGATTTGTACAAGCTCCCAAAATACATAAATTTTGAGTAACTTAATTCCTTCCCATTCTTAACATGAATGGGTACTTGAGTCATACATAGTATGTGATACAGGTATGTATGTACTTCTATGGAGGAATCACAATGCATGCTCAGATAATAGGCGATGCAGGGGCTGCCCATGATTGATCTAAAGCTTTCTTGAAATGAACCTTTTTTTCATAAAATATTTTTACAGCTTACAGTGGAAGGATACGTATATTTTTTATAAATTCTTTTCCATCATATCAGCTGAAAACCATATTGCTTTGACCTGCTAGTAATTCAAGTGTTTATTGTTCATGTCTGAAGAAAATAACATAAACTGTGATTTCTGAATTTAAAAATGGCTGTAACGACTGTGTTTGTATTGTTCCATCCTAAGCAAAGATATTATGCCAAGACTATAAAAGGAATCTAGAGTTGATGGTGATGTTACTGCACTGCTGCAAAATGCCCGTTAGTGAGCAATAAAAACTTGAGACGAAAGGATGCATCCTTTTATCCAAGATTTTCAGAATGAACCCATTGCATATTGGCCAGCCCAGGGATATCTTAGGGGATTTAATGGGTCCCCGTCTGCTATTGGGTTTTGAGTGAGAAAGTGTGAGTGACCTTGAGGACAGTTGTGCCATAGTCCCCCTAGTTCTCTCATTTGAAGGGTCAAATCTTTTTTTTTGCATAATCTTCATTTTAAATGAAAGGCTTCCTTAGTTTGGTTATTTCTTTTGTTAATCCATAGTCGAAACTTTAATGGCGATTATCTCTTCTAGATTAATTTTTATTTGAATGGTCGGGTGTTTTGTTTTATTTACCGTTTTACTCAGGTGACTGAATTGTAGGATTTCTACCAGAGGTTCTAATTTTCACTTTTTTTGTCAATTTAATATATTTCGTTGAGAAATAAATTTTGTTATATAATCACATTGTCCACTTTTGGACAAAATTATTTCCATGGAGACTTTGTGAGAGAAGAAGTGCGGTGCTAAAAAACTATCATTAAATTACCAATTTCGACCACCACCATTTTTTTCACCATTCACCATTTTTTACCTTGCTGGGATGGTGGAATTTATTAAAATTAAATTATTATTAAATTAAAATTAAAAATTAGAAATAAAAAATAATGGGAAATGCAAAGGAAGGGAATCTGATTTCATATTTTACCTATTTCTGTAGCAGGAGTAATTAAAGGGCCTTTATGTGTGGTGTAAGTGTTACCATTATGACAATTTAGGAGCTGATGAACAATTTTCCCAAGATACTTAGTGGGTTTTTGTCTTAAATACCATACGTCCACATTAACGCATGACAACAGCGTGCTTCCCCAGCCGGAAACCACCTCACTGACAGACATAGGGGGCCAACCCACGAGTAGCACAGAGGTACCAACCTAAATGGGTCCTATTACAGTAAAGTCTCTTTATAGTGAAACATGATGTAGTGAAATCGTGAATATTTTTCCACGGTTTAGATCTAAAAATACGTTTAAAAAAGATGACCCAAGGTTATTAGAAATTTAAAGCTGATTTATAAAAATTAAATTTGTGACATGAGTTGCTGATGATATTTCCATACCATTAATTTTATATTTTTATTAATGCATGATGTGTATGTGCTTGATAGGGATATAAATGAAAAATAACTGACACATAAAGTAATTTGTGAATCAAATCAATTGTTGTTCCTAAAGAAGTAAATTTAGAATATTCAGCACTCATCAAATCATACAAATGAATGCCGTCAGTGTTAGAGTCTGATTAATTTTATCGTTTTGTTACAGATGGTATGAAAAAGCACACGTGCATAGTATCCTTTATAGTGAAATTCAATATAGTGTAATGGACAAATTTTGGATCCCATCAATTTCACTATAAAGAGACTTAACTGTAGCATATATTTTTTGTTTGATTGTGAGCATAATCACCTGTGTGTGAAAATTATTTTGGTGTTTAATTTGTGTGAATGTTTTCCGATAAATGATTAAATTAATTAGTGGATCATACTATGGTGTCATAACATCCTCATGGCATTGTGGTTACTTAAATTTTATGACAAGAGATATAATGTAGAGCTTCTAGGTCACCATTGTTGCATTTCATTTTCCATGCAAGGTTTCATTATGTAGATTTTGGTAAGCGTAGATTCTTAAGTGGAAGACATGATTGTCCATGGTGTGGTTATTCCAGTTCACTAGAGTTACATATGGATTCATTTAAAATTCCTAATTTTTAGGGGTCTTCAAAAGGTAAAGTAATGTATAAATAATAAATACAAAAGAGTTCATATTTGAATAAATCTTAATTTGTTTAATACACCTAATTTTTAACAGGATCTATGTAATGGAATACAAATTCAGGGCTGAATTAGTGGAACTGTTCCTTGATGGAGGTAAAAAAAAACAGGTTTTGTTGTTTTCAAAAGGAAACAACAAAAGTATAAAACAAGTTTACGTGTTGAAACTGCAAAATCTTTTTTTACCAAATGTTTTCTGCAACAACAGGATCCACGTACCTGAGATGCTTACAATATGAGCCTAATGTTCTGTACATACCATTTTATAATATGAATTTAAATATTGTTTTTCAGTATTTTGTAAATGTCTTTTAAATGGAAACTAAGTAATCAAACTTTACTTGCAGGTCATATCCAAGTTCAGGCGTTTCCAAGGAGCATAGGATTAAGAAAGGGAAGAGGCAACATGACAGCAGCTCGGGCTCAGAGGGTAATAACTCTTCCTTCCTTTATCAGTCGATTTGTGGTGGTCCTGGGACAGGTAGCACTTTTCGCAAGCCCAGAAGGTTGGAGGAAAAAAGTGATAAAATCTCAAAAGAGAAACAAAAGTTTTTTCGCCTAAGTGCTTTCTATTCAAGTCCAAAACGAGCATTTGTGGTTGGCAACAATGGCCAGTCTGTAGGGAAGTTGCCTTTGGGTGGCTCCTCATGTGCTGGCCGAGGGAACAGGGTGGAGGCAGGGGGGGTTGGGGGCAGCAGGATAAGTCACGGCTCTGGCAATGACTCTGCTCTCACCCAGAGCAGCTCCTCCTCTTCTCTGAGTCAAGGCAGCAAAGGAGTGTGGGCAAATTCCTTTTCCTCCCAAGACTCAAAACAATCCACATCTACCACTCTTCCCAAGCCATCCTCCTCTGCCGTCAGTCGTGTTGACTTCTCTCTTTCTCATCCCACTAGACCTATCAGAACAGTCATTCCTCCTAGCCCAGTAATCTGCCCAACTTCTAGTGGTGAAATTCCCACAGCTTCGGGTGGAAGTTCTCTGCAGAGAAGATTGGTAAGGAATGATGTTGTGCATGCTGGCACTTTGGTTGGGAGTAGTGGCCCAAATAGCAGTGCGTTCAGCCCAAGAAAAATTGGCTGTAAATCCAATATGGAGGTCAGTGCTGCTGCCGAAGGTAGTAAAAGCATTTGGGAAGACAAGCTTAATTCCTCATCATCTTCATCATCCTCATCGTCAAGTGTATATTCTAAATTGAATGCCAACAAAGGTCAATTGAAGGGACTCTTCGATGGGTTAAGTCACCTTTTTACGACTCCAACAGAGAGTAGAATGAGATCTATCCCAAACTATGCAACTGTGAGGAGAGCAGGGAAGCAAATAAAGCCAATGTCTGTTGAGGTTAAAGACTCTGTATCAAATACAGTGAGCCGGTTTCCAGTTAGTAAACCAACTATAGTGTCATCCATTCAGAAGGTTAAAAAAATTCTGCACCATAAAATGGCATCAGGGGCAAGTATCCCAGCTGCAAGTCAACGGCTGCTGTCCCCCCAAAAGGAGGTGCATAGACAAAGCCTTTCCCACCCTGTGTCATTGGTGTCAAGGACTGGAGAAAGAGGTCACCCAAGACTACAAAACAGTTCAGGGAGGTGTGATAAATCCTCTGATTCGTTCCACATGTCTCCATCGAAGTTGGTCAAAACAGCCGTGAAGAGTAAAAAGTTTGAGCTAGAGAGGAGGCGTTTGCTGAAGAGTGAGGTGGTGATGGTGTCATCATCTGGGTGCTTAGGCTCCGCAAAGAACGTTTTTCCCCCAAGGGAGATGCTCCCGCGGCCTGCTGCCCCCACCACGCCTCTGCTGGAGGCTGGCGACAAGCTCCTGAAAACCTCGAAGAAAAGGAGCCCTCTCGGCAATGCCATCCCGACCCGATTTGTGCTGCCCATGCCAACTACGGGTAAGCCATGCTGTGGTTTACCTCCTACTTCCTCCATTGCCACTCCATTTGAACCTGGTCACTTGCTACGAGCAACCTCCCCATAAATAATTGCCCCAATTTTGAGCTGCTTGAACTTCTTAGAATGGCTGGACTAGACTGGAGTTTCCCTAGCTGAAAGAGTAGTGGAGTGACTGGATGCAGTGAGTGGATGTGCTAGGCAGCTTTGATAAAGCATGCTGTGGGATGTGGTGAAAGTTTAGAGGAAACGAAGCTTATCTTTGACCCTGTTGGAGGAGGTCGGCTCGTGGGAATGTGCTTCCTCCCAACCCTCCCTCCTGGCTCTCTCTCAAGACACGGAAATGCTGCCAACCTCCCTCGTTGTCATTTCCATGTCTCGTGTCCTGCTTTTAACTCTGGTGCCTTGCATTTCATTTATTTTGCATCTTACCCCAATCAGTTAAAACTTACTCAAGATTCCTCCCACCCCACTCTTACTCTTTAAGGTGGACTAGTTTATGTGAAACCAAAGAACTTTTGTTTTTGCTTTGTTTACTCCTCATGGCAATGACTGAACACATTCAACTAAGTTAATCATGTTTTGCATGGTGTGATTGTGGCCATTGGTATAACGTATGCTATTCCAGGCTTTATAAGTCACTCATGCACATGCCTGACCTTTACATATCCAAAGTGGCCCTCTTTACCTACCTAGCTTTTGGATCAAAGTTTCCATCCTAAGCTCGATGCACTGCACTTCAAAATAAAAATGTGTAATTCTATTCAGAGTCTAAAACTTGCTGGTTTTATTCAGGGCTTTTAATGGTAATCATTGACTGCAGGTATTTCTGAAGTCTCTTTTTCTACCTCTAACCCGAAGGGCTGGCTATCCTGTTCTAATTTTTTATGTAAAGCTATTATAATATTTTCAGCATGGGTGGGGATATGGTATTGAACATTGGATGGTGACTGATTTATGGTAAATTTCGTTACTGATTTAATGTGACCCTGTTTTTTTAAACTAAAATTTTGAGTACGTAGATGTATTACCTCCTTCCAAGTGCAACTATAATAAGCATGGCAAAGTTATCTGTTGCATTCACTAACTTACTGTTTGGAAACAGTTGTATTTTACCTGACCTCTCCATTCAGATTGTTCATTGATGATACAAGGTAACTAGAAGTGCCTCTAAACTTCAAGATTAACATTAATATTATATGTTTTGTGGATTTCAACCTGGCTGATGAGATGTCTGTCATGCTAACGTGCTTATGCATTTGCAGTTGATGCATAAATTTACTCTGCCATTTGCTCAATGCTTGATTTGGCAAGGATTATTGCTCCCGCAACAGCAAGATTTGAGTTTTACTTTGAATAATTAAAGGAGGGTTTGTATTGTCCACTAATTTATTTCTAGAACAATTACAACTCTTGTTTCAATACTTATGCGCCATCGTCAGTACCCATGAGGTGAAGTGTATCTGACTTTGGTGTGTAAGTGTTGAAACTTGTTACAGTTCTTTAAATAAATTTGTGACCAGTATGAAGTTTTTTTTATTATTTGAAAATGCTGTTCCACCAAATAATGCCCAATATGGCGGAATGTCATGCGTTGTTCACTTAGGTGATCTCTGGTCTTGATGCATTTAGTACATTGGTATGATTGACTTACCTTCTGAAATGTAGACATGTCTTTTGCTGCATTAGTGAGCTTTATGCTTCAATTATTGTAAATACAGTACTTATAAAAATTTAAAATTGCTCCTTTTGTGATACTGAGGTATGATGGAATCATTGATGGAATGATTTTCTTTCCATTTCATCAATAGTTTACATAATTCTATATAAGTTAGTGCAGTCTATGCTTTCACTTCAGTGTTACTCAAGGGATGTAGTGGTCATGATTATTAATTTCAGGCCATGTTCATACCATTTTTTGCAGCATAATTCAGGTTTGTAGATTGTGACTGAGTATAAAATAGCTGTGATGGCATTGAAATTTATTGTCTCACATTGTGAGGTATCCCTCCATTTTTCATTCCTAAAATTTGAGTGCTTAGCAGGTTTTTTCTATTGGGTCTGGTTTTGATCACATGCTAACATGTCAGCAGCTATCAGTGAAGCAGCAATTAGACTCTTTATTCTTTATGGCATTGCTACTGAGGGTGTGTGCTCATACTGCCGTTATTGCTTAGCATTGAGCATCTGCTGAAGTTTTAAGTTTAAATGGGTTCGTATTTTTTTGTGAAAAAAATTTTGTTTTTAAAAAAATTGCTATTATTGAGGACTAAAAATGATTGAGGCTAAACAAGTATACTTAAATTTTTGCACTCTTGATATTTGAACTGTCCCTTCTTGAGACATTTTGGCTCTCAGAATGGCCGTGCCCATGTAAAAGGCAGGTACTATATCTTGGGTCTAGGAGTCCGGCCCACCTGTCAAAGCCTTCTCATGTCCAAGCCTTGTGACGGAAAAATGCCCTCCCTTACATGAGTACCATAAGCATGTAACTGTACTCACCTGTACGGAGCTCTCTCCTGGCGAGTAATTGTCTAGGTATGCTTCTAGCCCATCCTGGGATCCCAACATGCTGGTTGCTCAACACTTTACTTGGTGCTGGGCAGAGGTAATCTTAAACCTTCATCTCAGTGTCAAACCCCATTGGTGACATGACTCAGCCAGGCATCCATGCAGTGGATTTACTAAGGAATAACTTTTGCCTAGCTCGAAAATATAGGCTCAGGAGTGGGTTTCTAATGTTTCGCTGTGCATTTGCAAATGTTAACCAAAACTAATTTACAAAGTTCTTGAATGAAAACCACTTACGATAACTTTGTTAATAATAATGGTAGAATTCCATTCAACATTTGTAAATGAACAGTAAAACATAAGGAATGAAATTTTCAGCCTACATTTTCCAGGTATGCAATAAATATTATAGAAAATAATATATTGAAATATTTTTTTGTTAATCCCCTGCATAAACAAATAGTTGATTATGGACACCTGTCATGAGGGGGGCTGCCACTAAGATGAATGGTAAAATTTACCTCAATTCAGTGGCTGAGGAAGGGTCTGATATCCCTCAGGGTGGTACCCCTAATGACACCTGGGACCTTCTCTGCACCCTTTCAACTCCCTGAGAGCCATGTTATCATGGCATTCGTTTGTTTGCAGGGAAAATGTTACATGGTTTATTAACAGCATTCGAACTCATGCATTGAAAAATCTGCGACTGGTTAACATGGCAGACATAAGGAAGGGATTAACTTGACTAGGTAAGCTTTGGAAATGATGGCTGGTCAGTCCATGATTTCAGCTTATCCATACAAAAACATTGAAACTGGAAAGAGCAAATCAAAGTAGCAGTAAAGAAATTTTATAGGCTGTTCATTAACTCTTCAGCTGTGGGAAATGTAATTGTACGTTTGCTGGGGTGACTGTGAGGAACTGGTTACTGTACATTTGACCATAAGCTTCTTTCCTCTTCCAGTCCACCTCCAAGGTTTATGGCCCCATCCTTCCTTATGGTTTAAGGATTAATTCGAAGTTGAAACTGGGACAATTTCAAAGTTTTTTACTAATTATTGGAGTCAAGTACCCAAATTTTATACTGCATTGACAAAAATTTCCTTGTTTATTCATATTGTTAATGTGCTGTATTGTTATTCATAAATCCATAATTAAAACTGCTTAGTAATGGTTGACAAGGTCCAATCTATAATTTCTTATGCTTATCACTTATAAATACCCGTTTTCTTGTGGCTTTTATATATATTTGCCTGGCACGAAAGAGTTTAGCACCACAGTAATTGGGAACATATCTCTTGTGTTAAGTGGGGTATGCCATTCCTTGTATTCAATGGTCTTTCATGAAAACTAAACATTCCATGCTTTTTTATAGAAGGAAATGTAGGTCTTCGCTATCTATTGACAAATTTTCCAAATTGAACAATCTAACTGAGAACTAAATCAAAGAAACAAGTTGCAAGATAATAACAATAGCTGTCTTCAGTAATCATCCATAGACGTCAGAATATACCACACAGCACTTTAATATACAGCATATCACAAATGCGTTTTCTTTTTATTTTAATAAAATTTAAATGTTATATTTTTCCTGTTAAGCACCATTGTGTGTGGGATGGTTGAAGTACCTACTTCATGATTAATCCAGCCCTAGCAAATTTAACTTAGTGATTATGACCATGAAATTATGAAGAAGTAATTTAAACTAATAATTATCAGCAATTGTTTTGGAAACTTTAATTTTTAACTGTAGGCCACCAAAATCCTTGCGTTGAAAATATTTGCCTTCTTTCATGCATGTTCTCTTGCCTGTTTGCAGCATGCGAGTTTGTTTACATGCATTTACCCCTAATTTCAGTTAATGAAACTTTTTGGACTTGTTTTGCTTGAATTTTGAAGCGATTTGCTTTTAAATTAATATCATTGAATCTCCTCACTCCTCTTTATTGCTTATACCACTAATGGGTTAATATAAAAGGATAACACGAACAATTGTGGACTTCAATTGATTGGCTTAATGCTTCATTACCATTGAAACTTGTTCGTTTGGCTTAGTTAAAATTGTTGACATCGATACTAAGGTTTGAATGAGGATTTGCATTAGAGTTTGGTTAATCATTCAGCTGTGACACATTGAAAATTGTATTACCCCCAAAGTTATTTTCTTGTTGTAACCCCAAAGTCAAATTGTGCTCTATGTTTTAGCCAGTGAACAAAGCATCTTTTTGGTTGTATGTCGCATAATTTAGCTCTGTCATAAACTTTAGGCTTTGACGTAAGTTGCACTCTGCACATATACTGCCTTCTTCTTTTCTCCCACCATCCTTAGCCAAGTTAATGCCCTGGTGACTTTCAGTGCATGTCAGCTGTAGCTTCTAAGCACGAGGGTGCCCCAGTAGGTTAGGTGTTAATGTGAGAATAATGAAAGCCACTTATCTTCAATCGTTTCCATACATTTCTGTAATTGCATAGTTTGTTCTTTCTGTGTATGAAAGAAATGAATGAATGTAGTTCATTCCCAATGATTGTGTTACTGATTTCAATTGCATCTCACTTTTTAGCTTGATAGCTTCCTTATTGTCATTAATTAATGATATTTACCATTTTCAGTCAATATATTTCTTATTAGGTTGCATGAGAAATAATGGTGGGTGAAATAATTTGGTACTGCCAAAGACTTTGTACAGACATCATCATGGATATCAATATTCATGGAGAGTGCTGGGAGTTATAATTTTTTACTATTGCTAGGCATAAATACAAGAAGTGTCTGCGTCTCTTTGTTACCCATGTGCAACTGCAGCCTCTGGTCATGACTTAACTTTTAAACACCAGCCTGCCTGAAAAGTCCCTTAAAATGTTTTCGCTGCATTCTGTGAGTGCCCAAAACATCACAGCTCCGGGTATGCGTCCATTTAAATCCTGCATCTAGGCGAAAACACCAGGATTAAAATCCAGCAGATAAAGATACTGACAGAATAATATTTCGTAATAGAGCAGTGTATTCTTTTGCGTAACAAACAGTTAACAAGTCAAATATGTGTAAAGTACCTAATCAGAGCCATATAACATAAAAAATGTATGTACAGGCACTTCCAATGAAAAGTTACCCCTTCAGAGCCGAAATTTTCGAAGCCCGGAGTTGATGGTGATTTGACAACGCTGTGTCACGGCTTCCCTCTAGCGGAGCCTCAGGAAGTTCTAACCGTAAACAAACCCCCTACCCTCCTCCGCCCTCCTTTCCTTTCTTAGCAGAAGGGACCAAGGGATGACTGACGGTCGGTCTTCTTCCCATGCTTCTTCTCATGACAGTCGCAAAATACCCCCGACTATCGCTCTACCCTTGTGCCCGACCGTGGAATTGAGCCGCGTGTCCTCCTACCCCTGCCGAAGGATCGCCACACACTATTCTCCTCCTCCCGTAGGGGAGGGGTGGCGACTTAGTAAATTTCCTTACGAACATAAATCGCAACTGAGAATACTAATTGCAATATGCTGTTCCTCTCTTTCCCTTCTGATGGACAGGTGTTCTATTATTCGACCATATTGTACACCAAACAATACCACCAAAATGTTTGGATATATTTCTTAAATGGACAGAATTGATTCATTTTTGTGTATGAATGGGTATTTCCTTCACACCATGTATGAAATTAATAAGAGACCAGCAAACCGAAATCGAGAAACCATTTTGATAAACGTGTTCACTCGTGGGTATTTAAATTTTTTGAAATATTCACCTGGTAATGTGGCTAGAAACAAACTTAAAATCACTCAGGTGGAAGAGTTGATGGGCAGACGTCTCTAATGTTTTACCTGCTTCCGGATCAACCCTTCTGCATGGGCACTGGCTTGCAAGGGCATAATCTCAGAGGATGTTGACCCGAGGTATACCACGTGGAAGGGGTCGCGGGTGCAATAAAACGTATGGAGTAAGGTTTTTGGGCAGTGGAAAATTATTCTTCACAGAGACCGGTCCTCCCCATCCCCATTGTCTCAGCACAGGGACTCAACAATGTGGTCAGAGGGAACATGCTGCCCCCCATTTGGCATTTACTTCTCCCTTGTCCCTTTCCACTAGAGCACTAGATTGTGACTACGTATATCCTAGATATGGCTGAATACTGCTACTTAAAAGCGCAAGATACCCAAAAGGTAAAATAATCACTGATAATATGTGCGAAGTAAATCAACTACCCATACTGAATCACAATGCACCAAGAATCCTAGCTGGTGTTCACAGTTCAACCACTCTGTGATTAAATAAATTTCTATTTAATTTGAAATTGTGTATGAACAACATGCAAAAGAATCCTAACTTGTGTATTTCTGGAATGTTTCATGGACCCTAAAAAGACTCAACTCTTTTCAAGGGCTGAAGAGTGTGAATAACAAGTATGTTCCCGGAGCGTACGCAAAGAAAAATAACTTAACGTGATTCCGCGTAAACATATCCAGTCGCACGGTTCAATATTCTCGCAATTTCATCAAAGTAGTCAGTGGAGTTTAGTGACAATGAGTGCAGCTGAATAACGAAAGTTCACCCTCTGCCACACGCCCTCGCGGTGGCTTGCACGGTATTACGTAAATGTAGATGTTAACCTGTTGATAAGTATTTTCAGATCGATTCAAATGCAGCATTATTAATGATCTAAATTTAAATTTTCAAGCTTCCTAAGATAGACCGAAGAAGTCGGTGGTATTTTGTGACCGTCTGCAGGTCTCCTATAAGCAATAATTAGTCAGGAATATTCTTATGTTGTCACTGTCCTCTTCCTTTGAAGAACAGAAACAAGCATTGAATAACCAATTTGAGCGTAATATTAGTTGCACTTAGACTAACGGAAACGTCTTCACATGCTTTCGGAGCTCTTGCAATCAGTTAAATCTGATATGAATAATGATTTAGTTGTGGACGCATGCACGTGCAATTAGCTGTATTAGGACCTGTAACCCTCATGCATATCCCACCTTCCACAACCATCAAAGTCCATTGCGGTCAATGTTTTTGAATAAAGGACGCAGGAGATAGTGAGTGTAAAAATGCAGTTCCGGTAGGGGCGACAGCCCTATAAGTTTAAGGGACCGCTAAGGAGATTTATAAGATTGCTTTTAATGCATTACAGGAATATGCGCATGGTGGCCGTAGTTTATGACCACAGAATTTTGCGGGTGAAGAATAGAATCGTAAATAGGAGGTATTGCAACTAAAGATCTATATGCCGACGACTCGGGTGAAACTAGTCGCATGAGAAAGGTCTCCTGCCTGAGGTCTTTTCTCTCTTCTCCTCTCAACCTAGGTCCTTAATCTCGCGCAGCTCCCCATATTGCATCATTGTCGCAGGGAGGCCCTCGTCTCTTATCACAGCAGGTATTAGACCAAATTTTAGGGAAACGGGTGCGTGGTCAACAACAGATGTGTATTGGTATTACACAAGCAATAATCTTACGGTAATTGTTATTATTCAAATTACGAGTCTATACCATAAATCCTACGGTAAACTTGTGGAAATTACGACAATTCGGAACATTATTTTCTTCTTTTTAGCGTATTCCTAGTCTTAAAACATTGAGATCGCATATTTATAAAGCTTCTGACCACATCGATGTGAGAATAAAACATGTTATTGAACTCACTCTGAAATAGCACGAACATGAAACAACACCAATAAATCAAAGAATTAATTATTCAATTATTCATCGATTATTCAAGGGACACATTGGAGGGTGATAATGTTAAATGATGATTTGTGATTTCCTCTTCTAAGTGAACGTCGATTTTTGATGTTATTTCAATGCTTGATGGTGGTGGCGAGCGTAGAGGTATGTTCAGGACCTCAAATGTCGGGCTACGCGAATCGGAGAAACGACCATCTTTAGGGCATGAGAAGAAGACCGACCATCAGTAATCCCTTGGTCCCTTCCGCTAAGAAAGGAAAGGAGGGTGGAGGAGGGAAGGGGGTTTGTTTACGGTTAAGGCTTCCTGAGGCTCCGCTAGAGGGAAGCCTTGACGCAGCGTTGTCAAATCACCATCAACTCCGGACTTAGAAAATTTCTGCTCTGAAGGGGTAACTTTTCATTGGAAGTGCCTGTACATGGATCACAGTTCTTATAATGGATTTCAAATCACCAAATAATATTACAGCAAGATAAACTCTCCTTTGAATTTCAGGTGATTATTAGCAGTGTACATACTATCAAAATGAAACTACTGTTTACCAAATTGTCTTGTTGAAGATTGCACAAAGAATAAGCTATTTATCTGAAATACTTATTATTGTCAAATATACTTGGTCATCAACTTGCGACCGATTTCTGTTCTGACTGACAGATAATGAGACAATCTGGTTGTATGTTGGCCATATATTTATTAACAGCATTTTTTAAACTTTCTAATTTCTAATCTTTGTAATTTATTTTTATTATCTTTTAAATTCTCATCTTTCATTTTTCAATTTAAATCCAGTAATGTTGTTATCTTTTACTCATTGATACTGTACATGACTGTTTTTCTACATAAAGGTGATTTCTCTCTCTACGAGGCAAAATTCAAATGTTCTCTACAATTTAATTGGTTTTTTATTCGTATTGTTAACAAAAATACAAAACTGCAATCTTGCATTATATTCAACATAATGTGAAAAATAATACTGTAGATAATTTACTTTAATGAAACAGAAATGCAGTCTATAATTAATACAAATGAAATTTACAAAATCAATCTTTGCTTCTGCTGGGTTGTGGATTGTCAGGGATGTTTCTATGATGAAGAATGTGCTGAACTTTGTTCGAACTGTTGGTTTCTTTTTGATGGTTTCTCTTTGATGGCTTGTGTGATTGTTGTTCTGGAGTATTGAGACTTCAACGCTGAAATTGCACACTGATCCATGGGTTGAATGAGAGTGATTGTGTTAGGTGTGACGTAAAAACTACTTAAATATTATGATGAAGGTTGTCCAGATGACAGGGGTGCCAGGGGTATTGTCCATAACTAATAACATCTTGAAAGGTCTCTGCACAACATTCAACCTGGGGAATGAAGTAGTTCATTAACTAGTCTTCAAACAGTACTTAAGGTATCCTAGCTTTAGGGCTTGAGCGATAGTAAAAGGGCAGTGTTTGCTTGTTGATGTGCTTAAATGCTCTTCTTATGTGCGCCTCTGAATGATAAATGAGAAAAGGTATTAGCTTTAATCGTGCGGCAATCCCACCAAGCAACAAAAGTTTACCAATGCTTAAAAGTAGAGGTGGGTTGAATCCACTTTTTCCTCTAATTCGAATCCCAAATCAAATCCCGAATCTACCTTTCCACAGTATTTCCTAATAAAATAATACATTTTTTTGTTTATGAACAATGTGATGACAGGCAATGTTTCCTTTTCAAATAGATGGTATGCAAAGTGAAAAGTGAATGTGTGATTTTGGAGCTATTTCTTAAAAATCAATAATTAAGAGAACATTTACAAAGTTATATATACCTTAGAATGCCATCCAGAAAAAAATTTATGTGGAGGCCCTAAAATGTAAGCCAAAATAACTCTAGTCACATTCACTCGCATTCATGATCTAACACGTGTCAACCACTTTCATAGGCATCACCATGCAGCAAGTGTTTGTTATATCTGCAATTAAATAAACATCATAACACAACAAAAAATATAAATTGAACGTGACCATATTATTATTAAAATATTTATTGCTGCAAAACCAAAACAAATTAACTCATTCAGGATACACTAGTGTGTTGCTGAAAAAATTATACTTTTTTCATTTTATTCCAATCAACACATAAAGCAAAAGAAATTTCACTAGATATATGACCACTCAGTAGTTGACGAGGAAATAAGCATATAAGAGAACTGTCTCAGTAAATGCATATTGACTGAAAGCAAACTTTCAGATATCGGTACATACATAAAAACCCTTAAGACAATTTACGAAGAATATCCATCAGATAAGCAAAAGTTGGCAAACAAAATGATTGTTCTATAATGGCTAATGAAAGCCTTAATTTAATTAATTAATTATTTGTCCCAATTATATACAAAACAAACTGCACACTAGGTGAGTTTATAATCATTCACGAGACTGAAGTAAAGCTTATTTCGCCACTTCAGCACTAAGGCATACCAATTCAGCAAGAGTTTGTCCAGAGTCCATGCTGACTAATGCGTGCGGTAAAACGCCCAAATAAATTAAAAAGGATCATTCATGCCAGAATGCAATAATTTGTGATCTGAAAGTACGCACGCCTTTGCAACACTAGTTTCTGGTTGTAATGATGGCCAAAACATCGACTGAGCTGTAGTTGCGTATTTACTAAATGAGTATGCTGCATGGAAATGCATACCTTACCATTGAGATTGGAAAAAAAATCCTGTTTACGTAGTTTCAAGTAATAAAGCACAACAGATGGTGATACGAAGTAAACATACATTGAAAATCATGATTTGCATCATTGCTTCTGTGAAAATTGATCAAAAAGCTTGTAGAATAACCACGGTGAAGAAAAAATCAAAACTTAACAGTGGTGGGTTATTTCTCTACAGATTTTGGTCTTTTATGCTTATAATCGTGGCAAGGGTCATCAGAGGAAAGCACGTAAATATAATCATCTTCCGTGGTCGGTGAAGCTTGGTAAATATTTGGGGACAGTGCAAATTTGACTGGCGGGAAGCGGCGTTGGGGGTTTCTTCTTTGTAGTCAAATATTACGCGGATAATCAAGGGAAACCCCTGCATTGAGAACTCAGTTACCCAAAGCCCTCAAAACATATGCCATGGATAATTTAGGGCCGCAGTAGACATAGCCGCGGTTGATAAGGAAGATCAGCATGTACAAATTTGTAACGTTTCTGCAGAACAGCGATGGATCTGAAGCGAAGTTAGTGTCATACATTGAAGCATAGTTGCATGAAAATATGAAATGTCTCGTGATAAGTTCGATCTGAAGCCAGTGCATAAGGAAAAGAACTGAAAATGTTGGGGGACAAGCCTGGACCCGTGGTATATCCAAAACTGCGTTATTCTGAGATGCGCTATAACCAGATTTTACTTTACACAAGTGGAAGTTTTGTGGTTATTAGTCATGTAAAGTGGCCACATGGTGCATGCACAAACTTCCCAATGATTCTCTTTAAAAGCAGATGCGTGCCCCGCTGACCATTATGCTTGGGGTTATTATTGTTCAAATGAAAAACCAAATGTTTTTCTTCTAGTCTTTGAAAAACGAAGTTTTGAGCTGCAGAAAATTATAATCCTAACCTTGAATGCCTTGTCAAACATCACTTTATTCATGCGATAGAAGTTGCGAAATTTCCACTTGTACAATTTTGTTGTTCCATTGTGCCGTGGTTTTCCACCACAAATATAAGGTCATGCGTTTTAAGTAGAGTCCTGTGTCATGGCTGTTCAGTAAAATTAAGGCTGGAACTTTCCGAGGATTAACAAAGGAGTAATTAAGTTATAAACATGATTAGAATTATAAAAAACTGTGAAATTGAATCACGCTAAATTACTGAAATAGATGTTTTTGTGGCCAAAAGTTAAGAAAAGAGTGATTTTTTTTGTCTCCTTCTCATGAAATGGTTTTTACATTTGAAATTAACCATTATTTATTTGGGTCCGTTGGAAGCTGCCTCATGCCATCTCGTGTTGAATTCAGGGTGTTCTAATCACCCTATCATTTTCACCTATTAATATTTAGAGATAATATTTATTAAGATGCTGTACCATATCGTGCGCTTCTTTTTTTGCCAAAAAATCATAAGAATCGAAGTGGGTAGAGTCACGAGTACTCTTATATGGCCATAGTGTGTGGAATTGTCCAATAGTGAAATTAGGTATTTCAGAGAAAAATGCTGATAATAAAGTCTCATTTTTTGTAATTTGCTGTTATACTATATCCCATAATGGTATCTCTGAAGCCACTAACTCACTAAGGAAGTATGCAATAAAACTCAATTACAGCCCACTAAGTAGCAAAAACATGCATTTTAACCCAAAAATATTAATAGAAAGTTTTTTTAAATGTTTTTTTTAGCTAGCTACTCTTGGAACTGGAATTCAGAAAATTGTGAAAGCAGGAATCAATTTCGAGACTCAGTATTTGAGATTTGATAAATAAAGTAGATTCGATAAATTTTGGATTCAACCCATCTCTAATTTCAATGTTTCAATCAGATTATTTATCTCATATGAGATTGCATATTTTTAACATGTTAAATTTCATAAAGCTCTTTGTAAAAAAGTTTAGATGCTTTTATTTCCGAAAAAGCAGCATGTGTATAACCCTAGTCATGGGTGTCCTCAGTGGTGACTTTGATTTATTTTTTTTTTCTTCAATTATATATATATTTTTTTGTGGCCTAAGTGTGGTCGGCCATAATTCAACAACCAAGTGTATAAATGCTTAACCAATGGTGGTATCAGTCGTGAAGCATATATTACTATATTAAATTTGGCCGTATGCTTAAATATCACATTATTTTTCACCAGGAGGACTTACTTCTGCTTACCTTCCTACGGGTACTTGACAAATAGATTAGAACTCATTCAGTTTTTATTTCAACTTCATATGTTTCAATTATATGCTATTGTCATAAAAATTACAAAACATTGCCGTGTTGTAACTGTTGGCACTCCTCTCTGGCCCGTATTAAATACACATGTTATCTTGATGGAGAAGAACTGTGAGCATTGATAACCTTTCATCCATTTTACATGTCACATTGTACATCGGTTAAATGTCATGGCTGAACCCTGCATTTCTCAATTGCAACCTACTGT
This sequence comes from Pyrrhosoma nymphula, assembly GCA_963573305.1. NCBI lineage: Eukaryota > Metazoa > Arthropoda > Insecta > Odonata > Coenagrionidae > Pyrrhosoma > Pyrrhosoma nymphula. The sequence continues at coordinate 28,472,503 of OY754332.1, forward strand.
TTCATTGCTCATAAGAATGCAGTCTTTTTGTGAGCAAATTTAGAAGCAATATTCAATGAAGCAATGGATTACACATTTAGCCCTTCAGGTTTGGGAAACAGTTCTTTATTTGCTCAGGTGACTAAAGGGAAAATGTTTTTGTACCCCAGTCTAGCCCTACATAAAATTTTGCAGCATGATCTTCCAAAGAATTATTTGAATGCTCACACTTTCTTACTGTTCTGGAATGAAATCCTTCATTCCAGGGTAGTTAGGGAAGTGTGTGTGTTCCTTAGATGAGGTTTATGGCAGTTTTCCTACTTATTTGAAAATTAGACATCATGATTAAAAATCAAGAAAGTCAAAGAAGAGTCTGAAAACAGCCAAAAAGGTAAATGTGGAGTGTGAATTCAACAGAAGCTCCTTAAAAAATGAATCAGTTCTTGGGAATCTCCGCTGGTGCTTGCCAATCACCACTTCTCCCACCTCCAGAAAAAGGTGATCTAGGGTTATAAGGGTCTAATACCTGCTTCTCCCTTGGTTGAGTTAGGAGGTTAAGGGGAGAATGCTCATTTTGCTTTTCTCCCTCGCACATTGGTAGGTAATGAAAAAACAAGACTGCTTCAGTTGAAGGGTTTAATGATAAGTACACTATATAATAGTATTCTTCGCTACTTAATTCTTCTTTCGAGCGCTCTATATTTATTTGCATTCCTACTTAGATCAGCACATTATAGTTTTTGGCTGGTTTTAATTAGCTTGCCTATTTCTAAGGTGTGAAATTTTCCAATTCCGACTAAGGAGCCTAGTTTTTTTCTCTTGTTTCATCCAACTAATTGTAAGTTGTAACCAGGAAATTGCACCACTTGAATTTTCAACCAGAGAGATAAGTGGAATCGCCTGGGATTAAGCCCACTAACCTTGGTAGCTCAATCTTTACTTACTGATCTTGAACACTCCTGATTTTGAAAATTATATTTTGGCTTTCTCCTTTACGGAGAGTAAAAACAAAGCAGGTACTGGAATGTGAATGGGTTTTCTGTAAAACCTCAGGGAAGAATTGTCAAAGACTTATACTTGAAGTACTATGGGGGAAAAAAGTTTCCCAACAAACGGAGCATCGCCACTATCGCTCTGGAGAAAAATCGGCTTTCTCTCTTATGGCATATTATTCCAAGGCAAAGACGAGGGAAATTCGAACACAGTAAGGTGATGGACTCATCGTCGAAGCCAGTGACGGATTACTGGTCGCTTGCCTTCCCCGAGTGTTAATTCGCGCAGGCTTCCAAATTGTGGCGCATTAGACAGCCATGTATGCATTTCAAATGTATCATTGAACGCTCTCGTTATCGCCGTAGCTTCCTCTGCATTCTTTCTCTTTCCTCTCCTTTTCTTCTTGGCTTCGCTCCAATTCTCGCACTATAGCAAGGTCCTGGTATTCACCCGCTGTCTACTATCCTTATAATAATAATAATATTTTTTTATTTATCCCTTAGAATCAACATTACAAGCATATTTACATTTCAATTAAATAAGGATAAATTAATTAGGAATCCCTTTAGGCATTGCCTGTATTGGGATACCTCAAGATAAATTACAATTATAACCTGCGATATTTAAAGAACACCGCAATGAATTAGAGTTCCCTCTTTTAATCATGAATACAAACGTATGTACAATGCACATTTCAAGCATGGCGGTAGATTTTCAATGAATAGGCAAATAAATAAGCTTTTTATGCACTAATATGTACTAATGAATTAATAAATACGCAAATAAAAAAGACAAAAACAGTAAGTAACATAGATATTACATTTCCCTATGATTCATTGCCTTTTTGAAATGTTGAACTATTTAAGCTTCTAGGTAGAGTACGAAACCGCTTTCAATTATATAACTGTTGTTCCAGCATATTAATAAAAATATTGAAGGCATTTATTCAAGATGGAAGAGTTACTTTTTTTTAATACCGTAGTATTCATAAATTAATACTTTTACAGTATTTTAAAGTAGCTCATTGTAAATAAACGCAAAGAGAATAAATAAATTCTTGGTAGATACACTGTTGTTCAAATTATGTCAACTTCATAAAGAAATGCAAAGGAAACAAATTTTCCGGCCACTCAAAATGGAGATACATAGCAGAAGTTCTGACAAGTAGTTGGTACACGACTCGAGTACTTCGAGCAATTTTACGAAAGTCGAGTCCACGGAGCCTCCGAGGCCAATAAGTTAACAAATCTGCCGACAGGAAGCGCTATATTATAGTAAACTTGCCTAAAATCGATCATTTCGCAGAAATATTCCTCGGCTATGAGAAGTGATACGAAAATGAGCTTTGATATAAGTTCAGAGGAACTCAGAGAAATTGATTACCTCGGAATCAACGCAACTTCACAGAAAATTCATCATTTTTAAAGCAAAACGCAGACACGACAGACACTCTACGGATGGTAGACATCTTGGGGCGGTTTGTTCGGCAGCATAGGGAAATTTCAAATGCGCTGCTGGGAGCTGGTGATTGGTCGTTCGGATGGCGTCATGTGACTGGCGGCGAGACGTTGCCGATTAAAGTTGCTGTCCCCCCTCGCCCCTCTGTCCTACCCCTCTTGCCCTCAGTCATCCCCCGGTGGCGTGGCGCCCGAGAGAGCTTTGAAACGCATCGTCACATCAATAGGACAAGTAATGTACCTAGTGCATCGGAGCATGCAAAGGGAGAATCGGAACTCTGATCTCAAATTAGGTACATTTTCTTTTCAAGGTGATACATTGCTGCAAAGTAATGTCTATTTGAATACCTTTGTCGCTCATAGCAGAAGGTGCCTGTAAATTATGCAACCTTGATGACATAAACGAAAAATCGTACCGGTTATGGCGATATGAGAGAAATAACCACTCGCTACAACAGTCCAACTTCCTATGTTATCACCATGAGATCAACCATTGGTAAAAAATCACTCGCTACAGCCAGATTCTCGCTATATACCACACTCGTAATGACAGACTCTACTGTATTATGTATTGATAATCAGCTTGTTGTCTAACTGTAATTGCTACGACTACTCTGGGCTCTTCCTAGGAATTTTGGATACACAATTTTTCAACCCAATTTAGTCATTAAATAAAACTGTCGTCAAATTACAAGATTTCATTTGTCTTATTGGAACTTTCAAGACACATTAATTTTAATTCATCTCCTAATTCTGTCACGATTACAATAAACATTCCTTATCACCTTTTCCCTTCTAAATCAGGCCATATGTTTAGAAGAGAAATTGGACTAGGGGATTGGGAAAACAAGAATATGTTGGTGCATGTATTATTATATTGCCTGGTTGGGAAATTGCCATAGTTCATACAACTCGACTCAACTCAACTCAACTCGATACTAGACTCGAGATCAAAAAGTACTACTTGCACATCCCTAGTGTTAGGACACCAGCTATGAATAAGTGAGGGCATTGAGTAAAGGAATTTGAAGAGAAGAAGAGAAAGGACAGAAAGTGAAATGTGTTTCTATGGATTTATATCTCGCTTTGTTTTTGTTGAAGTCATTAGTGGTGCTTGGAATGAAGGAATTTTTACACTTCTCTGTTTGACAATGAACCTCTCTCATTTTGTAGCTTCTGCCAGTCTGGAGGTTGTCTGTCAATCTGAAGAAGTTAAAATGATATTCTCCATGTCAAGCAAATGCATCATTTGAATTTTTCCTGTAGATTTAGTTCTATCATATAGCCTCTTGAGTCTCTAGCTACTCCCAACCTTGTCCATGTATTAGCTGTTTTACTCACGCTTTTCATATGATGAGAATAATTTGTTCCATTACATCTTACCCTTATCATCCTCATTCATCATCCCATTGTAAGACGAATGGATATGTATGAATGGTTTTTAGAGCAGTGTGATTGTCGGTATAATTGGCATGAATATTGTTAAGGATGGTTACTGAGTCAGGCCTTACCAAATGCTTATTAGCAACAGCCCTTTGAAATGAATGTCCTCCTCACAGGTGAAAATGTTTTCCCAGAGTTGTTGATGACGTAACAATGGCACTTCAAAATATGTATCTGGACAAGAAAGCAATTAACCCATGATTATAAAGAAAGCTATACAGTGACCTGCACAACCAAAAATGAATGGGTAGGCATACAGGAGGAGCAGCAGAAGGCTCACTAGACTAGTGGTAGGGTCAGGGACTTAGATAAGTGGTGGAATCAAATTTCCCTTGTCACCACCACCTCTGCTGACTGCTATACTCTGGAGAGGAGTGGTGTTAGAGTAGAGCAGTCTGCGGGATGGCAGATTGGAGCAGCCTGAAGGGGAGCCATTTGCCATACATCACTCTGCTTCAGGTGTTTGTCCACGAAGTAAAGCTTACAACAAAGCAATGCCAATGAGAGTGGCTATTCATCTAGCAATGTCTCAGTGTATCGGCTCCGATGAATCAAATGCATATGTTTTGAAGATTTTCTCTAATTTGTGAATACCAGCTAACACTTATTTGGAATATACTGTATGATAAGAAAGTCATATCTTTTGCTCTTGATTAATTGAAGATTTCAAAGCCAAGTAATTGAATATTTAGAAGCCTAGAAGGATTGAACTTATGGTATGCCCACCAATGCATGCAGAGAGCAAAATTCTAAAAACAGTGTACGAAATGGAAGACATAAAACAGACTTGACAGTTTCCAGTGATAGATCTTGGAAGAAGTGCGGTTTCACATCGTTATATGACTTTATGACTCTAATCAGGTACTTAACTGGAAAAGTAATGTATCATCGTAAAAAGTGGATACTGCCAGGCTGCCTGAACTTTAATTGAAATCTTATAATGCAAAGTGTCCCTGACATAGCAACTGATGCACTCTCAGATATCTTGACTGTTTAGAGCCATGGTAATATCAGAGACTCTTTCTCAAGTGATGGTAATAGTTCTCCATTCTAAAGTGGAGCTCATTGTTTCCCATTACAGTTACTCTGCTCTGGATTTGAGTGTCTACCCTCATAGTTGAATATCCATTCCAGTACTCCTCAGGCTAAGATAGGTTAAGCAACACTAGCATAACACCTTCCTGCTGTCAAAAAGTGATGTATCTGGTGTGATGTGGTGGAATTGGAGCATAATGAATGACCAAATAACTAGTAATTTTCCTCTGGTAAACACTTTTATTCATACTTAGATTTCAATGGTGTACCTATATCAACCTCAGGGTTGATGAACAACATCCACACCTTAAGATGGTGTAGTGCACCAAAACCTTGTTCAAAATAGAAGTGTTTACTGGTGAAAATCTGACAAATATCTTGTCATCAACCTTTCTGCCATCTCCCAGGCAGTACAAATTTGGTAATATTACTGTATTACTGCCATTTTACAATCTTATTACAAAACGGGTAATCGTATTCCACTTGTATTACAATCGCAATTCAGTGTCAAATGTGCCCTAATACCTTTGTCTTACGGTTGTTTTACCAAGTCAAAGTACAATTGCTTAACAAATTGTATTATGGTGGCATTACAGAGCCAAATTACATTAATTTTACCAGCTTAATTTCTTTCATATAACCACCCAGGTAGAAATATTTTGCTCTGTAACTGGGATGGAACTGGTGTGTAACTGGTCTGTATGAAGACCTCTGGAACTGGGAATGAATTGAAACAATCTCCACCTGAGTTGCACCCCAGCTACAGACCCACTGGGATGAAACTGGGGTATCTTGCCCTTGTCAAAATTTTGCCCTACTTCAAAACGTTGATCATCAATCCAAAAAATCCTTGTATCTTTGGCCATTAAATTTCTATTTATGGGGGCAAAATTATAACCGTCGAAATAATTTCCTTTCTTGGACCCCAAAGTAAAAATGCTATATATTATTACTCTAACACCCCTATTACAGAATCAAATTGTCAACATAGTGATTCATACTGTCGGTTTCAATGTCAGCATATCATTCTGCCAGGTACCTAACCTACTGCATCACCACATAGTTAAACTTCTATATCGTGTCTGCTGATGTCATGTCTAACTCACAAATGAAAGTTACGTTTCAAGAAAGTTATATATACCTGGCCATTCCCATGCATCAAAGTAACTGGGAGAACTAATTTTTAAATGTCAATGCCGTGATAGTTTGAGGAAATACCATCCAATCACAATAACAGTTATCAGGCAAAAATTAATTGAAACCTATTTTGCCAAGCAGGATTAATATAAAGTCAATATTAATGAGAATAAACAAGATTTTTTCCAATTACCTCACGTTTGTTTGCATTTCAATGAAGATGTAACTTACTAGCGGAAATGTTACAAACATGAATATACATGTATATTCATAGTTACGAATGTGGATAGGAGAAAAATGATGAATGTATTAATAAAAGCATAACAATAATCTGATGTACAATGGAAATTAATTACTCAAAGCTATCAATGTAGTGTTTACTGGCAGAACCCAAGTCTCTCTGATTCGTTTGCAAGCTTTTTTATGCCAAATTTTCAGTCGAAGGATGAACCACAGGCAAGTATGCGATGAAAGTTTAGTAGTTGAATGGCGATTACTGGCAAAATATCTTGATATTGTCATGATTTGGCGATAGTAGGATAGTAGCTCGTGATAGATCGTCATGCTGGACAAAAGAAGAATGTAAGCACGAAATGCAAACGAAGCCTTATATTCTTTTCGGCCTTAACAATTGTTATACAATGGGTTTACAAATTGTATATTCCTGTTATTTTGATGCTGTATTACAATAGTATTACCACTGCTTTGCATGAAAGATGCTGGAATACAATTGTATTACAATATTAAAAAAAAAACTACAATTCGTAACTGTACAAGATATTTACAATTTGCATACCAGCGGCTGTACTGTCTGGGCTCTAGTCTCAAATCAACTCTGCATAATCCCATAATGTTAACAAGTATGGGTGCATACTTTAAAATGATAATATTATTATTGTAATTGTTCAAAAGGAAAAAGACTGGGAGTGTTGTGTGCTCAGTGACACAAGCTGCTTATGCTTCATTTATAATACATTCTCATTATGCAGCCCTTTGTATACCAAGTTTATTGATTTTTTATTGCATTTGGGAATGCACTACGCATAACATTATGAGATGAGGGCAAAGGTCTGCCATGATGGTCACCCTGGTTCCTGCTCAGTCACTGAAATTAAGCATCATTAAGATCAGCTTGAATTTGGAGGGGTGATCCTCCCAATTTGTCCTGAGTGCTGTTGCCCATGATTTTTAGTGGTAGGTAGTGAGTGTGAAATGACCTTAAATATCAAAGCACATTGATCAGAAGAACGATTTTATGCAAGGATGACTGGGTTTTCTTAGGTGATACCGGGCAAATTCTGCAGACACTGGTTTGTGGGTGATGTCAGAGGGAGGTTTATCTCTGATTATCACTCATTCAGGGCCCCCATTGTAAAAAAATAAACTTTCATCCATTATAATTATTATTCACTGTTACATAAAAATATATTAGCCATGAACCCTGTGGTTTGACTAAAGATCTCCAACTTGCTAATCCTGTGGACTTCACTGCTCTGATGCTTTGGATTTTTGATTCCAGGATTCCTTTATAGCTAGTGAAGGATTTAAGGGTGCATTGTGTCAAACCATTTTGGTCCATAAAGAATAGCAATTGCAGCAAGGCTGAAGCTGGCTCCAAAGAAGCCAGTCTTTCAGTGGTAGACAGCGTAATGGGAATGGCTGCCGTAGAGAACAGCAATATATATATGTTACAAATATTTCCTCTAGGTAGTTCACCAAGACTGGGTATTAACCAACGAGCATTGGGATTATTTAGTCTCTATGGCCTCACTCAGCAGTCCCAAGGCTTGTGAATTCATTTCTCAGCCTGAGTTAGAAGAATTATTGAGTTTAGGAATCCTCTCTTTCAGCAATTTTTGTACTACTCACTGTGGCATATTTAGCTTCATATATTACACGACCAGGAGTGGTTTTCCCATGGGCTTTTAAGAATATATTTATCATGCGAGGCACACAGTGGCAGAATTTTCCACATCATAGCATGGGTTTAAATTAATCGTAAGCAATATTGTCCCATTTTTCTTGACTCTTTAAGAAGTGCGAGTTAAGCAAGGCATAAATCTGCATAGTGCTCTGAATATCTACCTCTTGCAGTTGAATATTGGAAATACAGTATAGCATTAGTAAGGGTTTATAGGTCTTTGATGCTAGATTTTTGTGCCTGTGGTGGGCAATCAAAGAAGATTTGACCCAAATCATTTAATGGGAAGGAATTAGTATTATTTTAGTTCAGCCACCTAACTTAACATGCTTAAATATTTGTGTGCATGTAAAAACCATCTTATGGTGATTCTAAGGGATGAAATGATGAAGACACCCAAAAGTGGTGAAGCTAGGGGTAGTAGTTTCAAAGCCAAAGAAAGCTGTCCAGAGATATAAGCCATATCTGATTTAAGTGCGTCATGGAGACAAAACTTCCTTAAACAGTGTGTGGGTGACCTTAAGTGAACTTTATCTTTTCCAAAAACAGCCGAAGGATGTTACCCATAAAGGCTGGTGATATGGGTTACCCAAAAAGAATAGTGCTGGGCAAACATGGACCACGAACATTTTAATAATTTAGCCAAAGGCTATCCAAATGTTAAAGCAGGTAGCCCATGCATCTATTCTCAACTAAAGTGCATTGTAGCAAGCTATTAAGCAGACGTGTGAAATAGGCTTGGTTGCTATTCTCGACATCAGTGCTGTCCAACTGGCAGCCCGTGGGCTGTATGTGGCTCTCAGTGAGATACTTAGTGGGCTGTGATGCTTTCTTTAGGCTGCAATGCAGGCCTCAAGTAACTAGAAGTTGGGCAGCACTCTTCTACATCATCACCGCTCCATGCTCTTAAGCACACATGGAGATTCGGGTATGACTATTGACTCAAATAAGGTATTTCCTGCTTTTGCAATTAAGACATCCTGTCAACTCATTTGAATTGAATGAAGTTTTTGCCATCCTGTGCTGTAATTATGCTCACAGAAATTATGATAAGATAATGTTTACCACTTCCAGAGTAACTTGTTGAGGTAAAATAAGGTAGTGCTTGTTATCATGGACACAGTGTGTTGTTTGGATTTACACATTTTCATTGTAGAATAACACTGATTGCATGTTAGTAGTTCAGCATTTGGAATGACTCTGCCTATCTATGCACTACTAATATGAAGTTGGTTAAGTACTGTGATTTCATTCATTCAAATAATATGTAATGTCTATAAAATATAGATACATACTGGCTGACGCATTTTCATATTAATTAAATCCTTTCACTTCCTTAAAATTATCTGCTTATGTCATCATGGGATATCACATATTTTGTGCTATATATTACTTCCAGAATTGCTCTCACATTTGAAATGATGGAAAACCAATGAATGGGATAGTGTTTTTTTTACTTAAGATGCTCATATATGTGTATACTTATCAAATGATGGCAAAAATGACAGAAAACAATTAGAAGTATTGCATAATGAAGTCATCCTCCTACTAAAATTAACTCTCAGGGATAGAAGAATGAACACTGCAATTCCACATTGTGATCGATTTATTGAGACGACTAGTTTCACTGCAGAGCATTATCTTCCTGAAGATGCTGCTCTGCGGCAAAACTGGTCATGTCAATAAATCTATGACAATGTGGAATTGCAATGATAATTCTTCTATCCCTGATATCAAGGAATTCCACCAAGTAAGGTCAGAAACTATCATCTACAAAAATAACTCATTTTATGTTTTTTAAATGTTTAAATCTTCTAATCCTTGGTGTGTAAATGTAAAAAATTGATTACAAATATTTTGAAGACCATCTCAAAGTTGTCAATCTGCTGACTATATTTCCATTGCTCAGTACTGATATTGTTGTTATATCTAGATAAATGATAATTTTTGTAGAATGACCATGATATTATTTCATATTTTTTAATACACTCTTAAGAATAATGGGTAACCATGAAGTTTCAGGACAAACAGATATTCTAAATCTCATAAAAGAAGGTATACTTATTGAACTATATTTGAGAAAATGCGCAATACACCCATAACTTTCTTTCATAGCCTAAGAATATGGAAGAGTGACTCAAAACAAAAGGCCTTTCCTCATGTGGCTCTAGAAATGAACAAAAACAGTTTTCAGAATTCGTTCATCAAGAATTTGTCTCCTAATCAAGTTTTCTTGGAGATTTAATTACAATCTTGCCACTGTCTCTCTTGAACCTCAATGAAGGATCAATGTGAAAATGTTCACAGTTTAATGGATAATTGTCCCCAAGGAGCCTAATATTAATGAAGGATCAATGTGTAAATGCTCACAGTTTAATGGATAATTGTCCCCGAGGAGCCTAATATCAATGAAGGATCATTGTGAAAATGTTCGCAGTGAAATGCATAATTGTCCCCAAGGAGCCTAATTTTAAGAGTAAGTATTGAATCATGTCACCTGCTAAGCTGACTGATAGATTATTAGATAGGGAGCTGAGCTCCAGTTTGTGAGATTGAAAGATTTGTTTATAAAAGATCAGTGATACCATTTTTAGAAATTCTTGCCTGAAAATTGGGGGAAATTTTGGTAGGAGTGAAATGATAAAATGGATGGATATACTTCATGGCACGATTATTTCTGAATGACGGTGGGTGAAATAATAGGCAAAATGTGCTTTCAATTATGTATGTTATGGCTTAGATTCCACGATGAAAAAACACTGCAATGCCATCATGTTAGTTTGGTTTAGAAATGCACCTGAAATAACTTCACCCTCTCTATAATTAACAAATGAAAATTCAGCTGTTGGTTTGGGGATTAGAAGGTGGGGTATTTCATGAATCCTCAGTTGAAGCAAGTTGTCAGTCATTAGTGTGTACGTACAAAGAAATTACGATTTAGTCCATTGATTAAATTGTCATGTTGCTAAGGTCATCATTCTTGTTCTTCTGTTGTATATTGGGTCATTATTTGGCATTTGCCAAAATATTGGGGGCACCCTGGAATCCTGTTTTCATTGTTACATAATTATTTTCTCTCTCTTTGGTAGATGTTGACACATTCACACCTCCACTTCGGCCAAGACTTCCACCAGGTGTTACCCCCAGGGATGTGGAACTGTATAATTTGTCTCAAGAAAAAGCTAATGCTGTAAGTTGTCCAGAAATGTTGTGCTGTTGTCTGTATGATAGCTGTATAGTAAACTGCAGAATGGAAAATTTCAGTCTAAGATTATCTCACTTATTAGCAGGGATGCGACCTGAAAAGGCACTTAAACGTTTCAGGAAGATTCAAATTCAACTGCCTAATAAGCAGGGATGTGACCCAAAAAGGCACTTTACGTTTAGTGCCGTACCTGAGAGGCACCCGAACTTGGAGTCCGAGTCTCGGCATTGAAAGAGACCCAACCCTTCACCACATGTGGTTTATAGCACCAACTGACCAGTCACACTAGTTTATAACTTCTTAAAGTTAAACATGAATCACACAATTATCTTCGTCTTTGTGTTGTTCTAGTCACGCTGATGAAAATGGTTTTTTCATCGCAGTTATGGGATAGATATTAACCATTTTATGTACATTACTAAACCAAGCCAGTTTAATGTACATTAAATTACTAAAGCATGTAAAATGGTTAATATCTATCCTATGACTGCGATAAAGAAACCATTTTCATCAGCGTGACTAGTGCAACACAAAGGTGAACATAACTTTGCGATTTATGTTTAACTTTAAGAAGTTATAAACTATAGTGGGACTGGCCAGTTGGTGCCATAAACCACCCGTGGTGAAGGGTTGGGTCGCTTTCAATGCCGAGACTCGGACTCCAAGTTCGGGTGCCTCTCAGGTACGGCACTAAACGTAAAGTGCCTTTTTGGGTCACATCCCTGCTTATTAGGCAGTTGAATTTGAATCTTCCTGTTTTGACCTTTAAATTAATTTTTTTATTAAAGGAGGTTGTTATTAGCTGAGGTCTTCCTTATCACTTTTGTCATATCTGTTAAAATTTTTTCCAATTTAAATGAATATGCATGCTAGCTGAATAGGCTTTGAAATTCTTATAAATACTTAATTGCCTTAGGAAATTACTATACAGATATACCTCGACTTGCATCATTTTGAGTTAGTCAATCCTGCAGATGTCAGTTTCTCTGGCTAATTAATGGATAAAATAGGTCAAGATCCATGTACATCAAGGAGTTGGGACGAAAATAGTAAAACAAAAAATCACTACAAGTAATAAAAATACGGTATATTCTCCATTAACTGGAGTCAGGTTAACAGTGATGTGGATTACCCGGGATACCCTCAAATAAAGTTAGCTTGAGAAACTATGTTATTTGGAAACTCAATAATCCCCTATGGCAAATAGATATTGGAAAAGCTTTATCCTGGAGTATAGGCAACTCGAGAAAATGCATTCGAATATTGCAAAAGTTATCACTGATGCGAGAATTCTAATTTTGTTTGAAATTAACTGCTTGTATTTCACATGTTCACAGCTATTCCTGGAGAGGGTAGTAGAGAGTTAGTTGTAACGTCAATGTTGTGGGAATATGTGTAGCGTTTTTACGTCAGTCCGTACACCATTGTGGGAATGGGGCACAAGTCTACTACCAATGTGTTTTGAAGTCCGCTGTCTAGTGCCGGCACATAACATACATATGTGCTGCGAAGTGCCATCAGAGGTGGAAGCGGTAGCACTGGGAGCTTTCCATTCTAGGTCTTAAAGTTAGTGCAGATTGGAACATATCATCACAAATGAACGGAGTGATGTGCACGGAAGAAACATTTGGTAAACAGTCAGTAGAATTTTTTTGTATACAATTGTCATGGTCTAACTTTTTGTGTGCAGTTATCAAATTCATTAAAAATACTAATTTTAAAAGACATGAGCCTATATACCACAGAGTAGTGAAAAACTTCACATTATCCATGGTTAATGCCTTCCCTGAAAATGAGTACGAAAAAACCTCACGGATGCGATTATTTTGATGTGAAGTTCTTTTATTATCTATCGCTGATCAAGTCTATTCTCGATCTGTTTTGAAGGGTGCTGCTTAGAGCATAGAAGCTGAAAGGAATTAAATGAAGCAAGTGTGCTGTTGTGTTGTGAAGTGAGTAGTGCACTAGAGTAAAAGTAAAATACTAGTAACTAGAAAGAAAACAAACAGATCGGGAATAGACTTGATCAGTGATAGACAATAAAAGAACTTCACATCAAAATAATTGCATCCGTGAGGTTTTTTCGTACTCATTTTCAGCGAAGGCATCACACATGGATAATGTGAAGTTTTTCATTACTCTGTGGTATATAGGTTCATGTCTTTTAAAACTAGTATTTTTAATGAATTTGATAACTGCACACAAAAAGTTAGACCATGACAAGTGTGCCGGCACTAGACAGCGGGCTTCAAAACACATTGGTAGTAGACTTGTGCCCCATTCCCACAACGGTGTACGAACCAATGTAAAAACGCTACACATATTCCCACTACATTGATGTTACAGCTAACTTTCTACTACCCTCTCCAGGAATAGCTGTTCAATGTAAGACATAGCATTTGCTATGTCTTACATTGAACAGGATTGCAATTACACTTTGTTTTCTTTCTAGTTACTAGTATTTTACTTTTGCTTACAAGTATGTTAACTTTCACTAGTTAGAAAAGTTTATGAAAATTAAATCTCTCATATATACACTACTGCACATTATTATATATTCATTATTAGTAAAATAGTGTATATCATAGCGGTTTATAGGGGTTCTGGATTGACTTATGTTGTGCCTCACGGAACCAATTAATGAGGTATATAATGAGGTATACCTGTACTTGAGATAATGGATAATGTTAAAAGCATTTCGTTATCATTAATTGTATTTTTGCATATACCTTTGGACAATACGGACTGAAAGTAATGTCTTCATTTGAAACTGATGACTAAGGTTTTTTAATTCATTAAGTGAAACTTCTTTGTCACTACCAGTGTCAGTTGAATCTTGACTCTTGGACAATGCAATAGATTATCTTTTTTCTTTCATTTTGGAAGTGGATTAACTAGGAACTGTATAATATTTTAGGTATAGGGTGAGGCTTGTACATGCATGAGTAAATACAGTATATTTTTAGAGTTTTAATGCTATTTTTATATTTCTGGGGAAAGAAATAAATATGGATTTTCTATTTCCTACGTCATTAGGCCTTTTATGGTGTTGTACCTGACGTTGATGCCATGCTTTCTGCGGTGGGTAATGGCAATGGAACAACGGTTCACATGCAGCCACGGTGTCCAGCTGCAATTGAGTTTGGTGGATATGAAATACAGACGTGGTATTCATCTCCATATCCACAGGAATATGCGAGGTTTGTCTATCTGGACTTTTGAGATTGACAATATGTTATGAAGTTTTGGATGTCTATTTGGATGAACTTTTAATTTAACTCTCTCTCACTAAACAGGTTACCGAAATTATTTTTGTGTGAATTTTGTCTCAAATACACAAAGAGCAAGGAAGTATTGGTTAGGCACCAAAGCAAATGTCGATGGCGTCACCCTCCGGCCACAGAAATATATCGTCACGAGGATCTGTCAGTGTTTGAGGTAAACACCTTGTGTATCCTCTTCATTTTGTAATGAAGTAATTAGAAGTAAGGATTATTAACCCTTGGGTTTTATGTTGGCTTTTAAGGCTGACTAATTGGATTGTTATAAATTGACTTAAGGCTTACCTAATAATTTTCATTGTCCTCATTGTTGGATTGCTCATTTGCTGCTAACATGGTCCAAGGTTAAATTGTCTGATAAAATTGAGTGAAAACCTTGCTGTATGTTAGAAATATCCTAAATGAAAGTTAAGTAGTGCCTAACCATAGGGGGAATGTCACTACTGTCGCATTTTTGGCTTTATCGTTGTGTTTAATCTTGCTCATGCTGCAAGCTTACTTTTCCAAAAAACTCTTTGTAACACTCATAATATTGTGCATCATGATTTTCAAGGTATCTTGAAAAATTGGTGTAGTACATTTAAGTTTTCCCTTTTAACAGTGTGTATCAACAAAAAGTTAATTAGTGTGGACATTTCAATAAAAAGCAGTGCTAATGAAAGTGTAATTTTTTCATAAGAATAAAAGACTTAGCTTTTTTGGAGATATTTTATAAATTCTTCCATTGACATCATTTTCTCCCATTATGTCCTTGTGTTTCCGCTCATATTGTGAAAAAAATTCACCTTGTCAAAAATCAATGCATCTTGGAAATTAAGGAAATTTACTTGGTGTTATTACTATATAGCAAAGAATATTTATGTGTACATTTTGTCATACTTTGTACCATTTTCTGTAAATAATAATTAACATAGGATGAAATTTTAATATTTTAGGTGGATGGCAATGTGAACAAAATTTATTGCCAAAATCTTTGCCTTTTGGCTAAATTATTCCTGGACCACAAGACATTATATTATGACGTTGAGCCTTTCTTGTTCTACGTGCTTACTAAAAATGACCGCAAGGTGAGAATTAAGGGTGTATTATTATTTATAGGGATGAGTCGATTCCGATTCTTTCAAATCGATTCTCGATTGCGATTCCATTGATTCTTATTCCTAATATCAGGTGGGATATTGATAAACCAGTAGCGTACGACTATTATTTAAATTCAAGTACTGGCTGGAATAAAACAACAAGGACAATTAAGTCACTCAAAAAGTGTATT
The DNA here is from genome assembly GCA_963573305.1 of Pyrrhosoma nymphula. Classification (NCBI taxonomy): domain Eukaryota; kingdom Metazoa; phylum Arthropoda; class Insecta; order Odonata; family Coenagrionidae; genus Pyrrhosoma; species Pyrrhosoma nymphula. The sequence continues at coordinate 28,488,224 of OY754332.1, forward strand.
TAATTACAAATAGCAAATATATTCTCTGTTTATAGTCTATGTGTAAAATGTTTATCTATCTGGAATCGGAATCGACTTTAGGCGATTGATTCTCGATAATGATTCTAAGCCTGAGAATCGGTGGAATCGAAATTTGGAATTTATAACTTTTATTTATATGAAATTAATTCAAAATGTTAAAATTAAGGAGCATAATATGTCATTGTAGAGAAACTAGTTAACAGGAATTTCTAGTTCAGTAATTAATTATTGTTTTCAGATTAAATTCACTTACTACTGTTCCAGTGTGCCTAAAACCATTCTGGACAAACATAGAATTTTTGAGTTTAAAGTCCTCATGGGGTTAATTTAATAGAATCAGGATGTCAAATAATGAAACATTATAAAATTTTGTGCATATAATAATTATTCTTTTGCTTCTTATTTCTAACATTCTCAAAGTGATTTTACAAATTTACCAATGGAATGAATTATGAATGTGCTATAAATGAAATTTTATAGGTCAATTATAAATGAGTGATACTCTGTGATAATAATGTATAACATGATGGATTGAAAGATGTTTCTTGGAAACTCGTAAATCATAAAATTGGTAAGAAGTGAGTTAGGAACTTCTTCTTTTGTCAGGTTTGAGTTAAAAAGAATAAATATTCAAAATTAATAATATCGTCTTGTGAGGAATCCTTTTTTCAATAATATTGTTCTATGCTGTTTTAAAAGATTTGTCTCTTTGCATGCTTGTTTTTATTCATGATATTCATTGTCTTTTTCTTGATTGTTTTCTCAGGGATGCCATTTGGTGGGTTATTTCTCAAAAGAAAAGCATTGCCAGCAGAAGTATAATGTATCATGCATCATGACAATGCCACAGTATCAGAGGAAAGGATTTGGAAGATTTCTTATTCACTTCAGTGAGTTGCATATCAGTTGAATAATTATTCGCCGAATTGTCTTGATGCTTGGTTGTGTACGTTTTGATGTTGAATGCTTAAATTCCTTTCAGGCTATTTGCTTTCTAAGAGAGAAGGACAGCCTGGCACCCCAGAAAAGCCTCTCTCGGATTTGGGCCGTGTATCGTATCATGCATATTGGCGATCTGTGATCTTGGAGTACCTGCACTCACATCGACATAATAATGCATTATCCATTCAGGATATTAGTCGGGCCACTGGAATGTATTCTCATGATGTTGCGTTTACTCTGCAGTCTCTGGGAATGACAAGGTGAGTGGAAATGATAACAAAAACTCATAAAAGTATTTTTTGCTCTTAAGGCAGTTCCATCAGGGCTGCTTCAGTCCAAGCAAATGAGAAATCATACCTTTACATTTGTATTTTAATAAATTCTGCTTTCCCTAAGAACTTATCTGCTAGAAAGCAAAAGTAAGATACTTAATATGCAAATTAGTTGATGAATACAGTAGAAGCCCTATATAGCAAGAGCTCTCGGGATCTGAAAAATCGCTTGCTAAATGGATCTCTCGTTAATACCGAAGATGATTAATAATCACTCCACAGCCAATTCCTACAACTCTAACGCTAATTTAGCCATTATTGTGGGAATTTTTGGTGATTGGCAAAAACATTCTATAGAGAGAGCTATTAAAAATCATGTTTTCGAACACTTCAATTACTTATGATTGTATTCACTTTCGTTGGCATCAAATTACATGTTAGATGTCACACACTGGAATATTAAACATCGAATTTTGACACTTCAGGACACGTGTACTGTACTGCACATTGCTGTATTGTTATTGCCCCAATGTTTTGGGTATGCCAAATATGTCGCAGCTGCAAGTAATAGCAATGCAATGGACTATAAATGGCAAACACTTCGGAAAAGAGAAAAAAATTTCATGGCTTCTTCCTCTCTAAAAAAGTGTATAAAAACGGATATATAGGGTTCGGAGAAAGTTCCGTTAATTGAAATTTGCAAAAATGTTAGATAACTTAATGACCAAGATATAACCCATGGGGATTTTGTTCCACGCGAGCACCGGGCTGCCATCTTCTCCAGTTAAATAGTGGAAATAAAGGAGAGGACTTCAACGTCTGTAAGATCGCCTCTGAAAATAGCTGACTTCGGCTTTTCGGAATCATTGAGCCCAATATCTCCAGCATTTACAAATAGCCCTTAACAGTGTACTGTCGTTTGTGTTATTATTACAATAATTATGCATGGAATACTCTCTTGAATTTATGGAAACATAATTGTTACGAGCAAGTTCACATATGACAGTTGAAAGCATGGAGCGAGAACACAACACAGACTTTCAAGGATTGACTGCGTTTAGATAAGATGTGAAACTTTTTACCACTAGCGAATACGGCATCGGCTCCTGCGAAACATTTTTCAAGTGATAGTGCTCATTGCGGCCGCTAGGTGGCAGGGCACATCAACATTTTTATGATTCACTATTTTTTAGGTATTCCATGGAACATATAAGTGATTTGCTGTGAGTTTCGAGCGCGAGGCAGAAAGTTCCGAAGGTTGTAAGTTCCGAAATGAATTCCATCACGATACACATAATATCTTCTGCCGTACTTACATCTAGCAGGTTCTTGTTGATAATGAATACTGACTACACTCCCTGCTGTGTGATAGACGTATTATTTATAGTACATAACTTTTCTGCATATGGAAATGAATCATCCTTGACCTGTTTTCAATATTTATAATCTTTGAAACAATAACAAAGACAATACAATATGTAGGCAACTTAAAATATAGGAAATCCGAATTCATAACAATTTACGTATTCAACATCGGAGCATTTAAACTTATCAATACCGACCCTCTCACTTACATACTCTGCTTTTGCCTTCATCAATGGGCCATTTATCGGAACTCTGGCTGCTCTCTGCTGGCAAAACCACGAAAAAAGGGCAGATTCTAACTGCGTATGTTCTCCTGGCCGCAAATGTTTCTGGCTGCTTGAACATCCTTTTTGAAGCACTGCAGCTCAAAATTTTTCCTTATTTTTAAGAATTGTGAATAAGGTCGAGGAAGATAGGCCAAATCGCCTCCCTATCTCGCTTTTGGACCTATCGCCACTTTAGCATTCATTGATAGTTCGTATTTTAGTTTTCAGATCCAACAACTTTCATTTCCCAGCCATGATGTTGTATCAGTCGGACTGAACTTGATAAAAAAGCAAAGATGACAAAAGACTAATGAAATTCACGGACTTATGAGGAATTTATTTGTGTGAATATGGGCATGCCGTGAATGTCCGAAATGTGCATTTGATCGTCAAATTGTGTGGAAGAAATACTGCTAGACATATAACTTCAATGACAGAGGACATGAGCACAAGTTTGTGCATGTTTGCCGAGATTGAAGCAGGCATTTGCCACTCGTAAGAGTAAACGACTCCAGTGGAGGCTGGTTGTTGTCCGTGCTACTACCGATTTATTTTACATTTAATTCATAGGAGTTTAAATTGTTCTTTGGCCATCCCTCGCAAATTCGAGCTTCTCATTATATGCCCTACACGTTATATGGGGCTTCTGCTGTATATTTTTTATAAGTCCTAGTTCAAGCCCAAAGAGGCTGCTGCACCATTTTTATCAAACTAAGGAATTTTGACTTCAGCAACTGCGGTCTTCTTTTTTCTTAAAAAATTAAGTCACATGTAAAACAATATTCTGGTAAAAAGGTTTGAGTCCTATTCTTCACATTCTTTGTCTTGTACCCTGCACAGGAGGGTAATTAGCAGTGATCAGTATAAACCTGGCATGAGCATTGGGCCAGCAGACAAGGATGACGGTTCCAAGATGGTTCTGTGTATCGATTGGAAGTTGGTTGATGAGCACATGCAAAGGGTAGCTCTGACTAGTGCGAAGAATCGTATCCCTCTGGATCCAGAGTGTTTGAGGTGGACGCCCTTGCTGGCCCATCCCTCAAGCCCCTTCAAAGATGAGGATGAAGATGATGTTTCTTCTCATGAAATGGAGGTCAAGGTATTACTGCCAGAAGTTTGTGTTATAAGATGCCATTTTTACTCTATATAAATGCAAACCAGTTTTTTCACTATTGTGAAGTTATGTCCTGCCAATCCTGAAATAACATAAGTGTTACTTGAGTTTGAATGTGGCTAATGACTTGGTAGGATGATTGTGGTCTTAATGATCTTTTTGTCCTGTAAAACATGTGGTAATATTTTGCACGTATTGAGTCAGTCTTAGGGTATTGACTTTTACCATTTGTATGTTTTGAAGTTTAGATGATGATGCAAAATTTGTCTCTGCTTTATGATGAGAAATTTGTAGCTTGATTTGGTGATAATAGAATGTTTTATTTTCTTTTGCACATTATTAATAAGTAAATGGTGTACCTTCTCTGTGACATGGTGCCTTTAATGTTCTGTGTGGCATCAACACCATGGCTTGCAAGCAAATAAAGTTACATTTGTTTTATGTAAGCAAACCGTTCAATTAGCTTGGAGTGATGTGAGGTTTGAAATCCATCATGCTTACACCATATCAGTGCAGCACTGAACTGAATAGTGCCTGTAGAACTTGAATTTCTAATTTTTCTGGGCCCTTCAAATGGTATATATGGCTTTGGTGCATTGGTATTGTGGAAATATTGTGAGATGGACCCATTATTGTTCTCTGATTTCCAACTTTTTTAAATTAATCCTTGCAGCATTAATGAATTGGGAGCTCATATCAATGGAAGATTATCACTAGACAGTTTTATTTTGGAGAAAGATGCTCTGTTGATAACATCCCATAAATTGAATGAATTGTATGCAAATTGTTTCTTGTTAGAGTAGAGGTAACAATGATCACTAAGGTTAAGTGATGGATTTTAAGTTGCCTAAATTTCATGCTCGGCTCTGGACAATCATGAAAAAGGAGAAATAATTATTAAACTTGATTTGTGAAATTATTCCTGTACTCTTTAATTGATTTATACAACCACGAGATTTCATCTCTAATCCATTAATCCTCTTTCATCATGCTTCATGAGTCTGGATACCATTAGAGATAAAAACAAAGCTACTTTGATTTGAAATTTATATTTTTTTTCTTTTTTTCTGAGATGTATGTGCAAAAGTAACTTGGGTTTACTTTGATGAAAGTATGAGTGCGTTGGAGACTGATTCTGTGTCCTTAATACCTTGATTAGGCAAACTCTCCAGTCAATGGGAGGGCCATGGAACCAAAAGGCATGGAGGCTGGTGAAGGAGAGGTGAGAAGGAGAATGTGTGGACCCCCAGCAACAAATCATGATTTGACTGTGACAGAGGAAGATGATGCCGAAGTGGATGTGATTGGTGTCCGCAGGCGTCCTGCTTTGTCCCGTGGTCGGAAGAGAAGGGGACGTCCAGCGGCCTCTGCTCACAAGGAGGAAAGTGATCATGCTGATGTTGAAGACAATGTTGGGGTGGAGGGGGTGGGCTCTCCTCTTGATCAAAGTTGGAGTTCTGAATCATCGTCTAAAACAGGTATTGGTGGTGTATATATTTTTATCAGTTGTTTACTCAGGGTGTCCGGTGAATCTCAATTTCTTTTTTCCCTGAGTTTTCCAGGTTTTCCAGGCAAATGTTTTGCATTTTCCAGGGTCTTGCTGCACTTTGTTTCTAACATATTTTTAATGAATTTCTAATAAAATCGGCAAAATTTTGCAACATGAAAAAACGAAAAATTTCGGTCCCTACTTTGAGTTAAAAACGTAAGAGTATACAAGGAATGTGGAGTATTACGGGTTTTATTTCAACCAACAAATAAACAAAAACGGTTAACTGACAACAAAATTCTGAGTCAAGTGCAATTTGAACACAATAAAGTAGATTTAGACTAGTTTGATAAAGAACAAGTAAATAAAAGAAACTGGTGTGACACTTTTCAATGAGTGCATTTCCGATTCAATTTCAGAAACAAATTTCTCGGATTTTCAAGAAATTACGTTATTTTGGTTTGAAGCTCTTGAAACTTCTGCAGTATGTACCTCTTTCTTATTCTTTTTCTCTTGAGGCCTTGGTACCTTTCCTCTTCTCCCAAAAGGCTTCACTGTACTTTACATGAAAATTTCGGAAACTGTGAATTAATTGCTTTGTGATAGGTACGGATCTGACGGCCAAAAGCATTTAATTATGTTCAACAAAATTGTATTTTTTGGACAATACACGAATTTAAATTAGGTTGGATTACTCCTGTACAGTGGCCCTGTCGACTACGAACCCGAGGGCCGTGATTTCCATACGCAGTCACCGCAAAATGTATTTACGCTCCTTCAAAAACATTTCTGCAAACATTAAAACGAGGAGGGTGGAGATTATTTGGAAAGGATTATCAATTACATATATAACAATACCCAATTATCCATTTAGGTTTCCGGCCGAATGGTTTTCGTATAATGCGGGAAATGCCACTGCGCATGCTCAGACGTTTAGATTTCTCGTAAATTTGGCCACACCAAGAATTCCATTCGTACGGCTCTTCGAACAGAATCTTGATTTCCGCGTGAAATTCTGTTTCCGGTGACAGATTTCGGCATCAATTCCGATTCCATTCGTAGCGGCCATTTTACATGGGAATTATTCCGTGTGTAATTTGCCTTGTTATGCAATCGGCCCCCTAAACTGCGCATAGGGAGAGTGGTGTGGGATGACGAAGCACAAGCTGCGAGCGGGCGCACAGCTATGAAAAGAGTATTAAATGAACAGGGAGCGCAAGGCTACGCTGAGCCGAGTATAATGCAAGCAAAGGCGCAGGTTAAACCTCTCTCTCTGCCTTGATGGAAATCGGCTGCCATGCATTTTCCCTGGGTTTTTCGGAAAAATACAAAAATTCCCTGAGTATTCCCTGAGTTTTCCAGAACAAAATATTTCCCTGAGTTTTCCAGGTTTTCAAGGTTTTCCAGGTCGCCGGACACCCTGTTACTCCAATTGCTAGAAGATATCTGGTTTGGCACTTGGAATAGACTATAGTTATAGCTTTTATGTCAATAGGAAGGAATTGAGTACAAAATTAAATCTTAATTTTTCCTCTTTTTTCATTAAATCTTTCATCTGGGCTTCATTATCTATGCCTTTACAGAATAATTATTATTTAAAATAAATACAGAGTCAGTTTTACATGGTCACGTTGAAATTAATCTGTAAATAATTTAACTTTCAACTTAATTCTAAAAATACTGGAAAGGGATGACGTTTGCTGTGAAAAAAAAATCATCTGCCTTGACCAGAGATCGAACGTAGATCTCCCATTTGCTGAGTAAATGATATTTAATCCCTTGAGATCCCATATTTTGCGTGGAATTGGCATCTTTTCTTAGTGCAATGCCTTACCAGTGCAATTTTTTCCTGTCATTACCCTGTAAATTTTTTGGTTATGCACTAAACTCTAATAAATGGATCTGATGTTATTTGCATGCAAATTTTACTCTTTCTTTCTGGCATCTCTTGCAGTACGTAAAGTAAAATGTCAGCAAGGAAAAGTGGGAAGGCCAAGCAGAAAATCGAGTGTTAATACTGATTCTCCTAGAAATGCCCTTGGAGATAGTACTAATAGCTCAGCTGCTGAGTCACGGAGGGAAAAGTTTCGTGAGAGGCTTGGGAAAAGGAGGTTTGAAGGGGGGAGTGCAAGTGAAGCCTCGGCCAATGTCTCATCATCAACTACTACCTCTCCACCCTCAGTTGTGGATGTCAAGGAAAAGAGGAAAATGAGGCTGCGTACAAGAAACTCAGACAGCAATCAACCCAAGAGTGTGCAGAAAGGGAGGGAGGGTATTGATGGAGATAACACGTCTAAGCTGTGTGCTGTGCGTCAAAGGAAAGGCTCCTCCAGCTTCAAGTCAGGTATTGTTACAGTGTATGATAATATTTCAAATATTGTTACAGTGTATGATAAGATTTCAAATAGTGTTACAGTGTATGATAAGATTTCAAAAATCATATCTATAAGTGATTACAATGCAAGAGAAATTACTGTTTTGCTTCTGTTTCTTTATTTTATTTAAACTGAAGTCAAGTCTTTTATGTGATTTTCAACTATGAGTTTAGAACATATTAAACAGAAACATGCATACTGAAATACAAACTATATGTTAACACATTTTCTGAGTTCTGAGTCAAATTCAAAGGTTGGCTTGATGTTCTTTGTTTCGCTTGTTGCAATACTTAGTTCTTTCTCAAATCTGTTCAGTGAGTTGGTTGTATTTATCTGGAGTCTTCTGGAGTAAGAGTTAATGATCCCAAATCATTGATGATTATTGTATTTTAATGGGTCTATCATCCATCTAAGAAGCATTTGAAGGCTGAAAACTGTGATTGCAAGTAATAATAATACACTGTAACAATACAAGCTTTTAAGGTTCACAAATTGAGTAAAAATGATGTTTTCAGGAGTTGCTGTGTATTTTCCATTTCTAAAGAACACAACATTTCGCTCCTCGTACTGTGAGCATCATCAGGGGAATTCACAAATGGAGATTGTGAAAACATAAATATTATTTAATTTGTCTCAAGGATTTTTTCTGTAAATCAGTTTTATATAATGTGTTTGTTTGTAATTTGGTCAATAATCGATATTATCCGTCACACTAGACAGACCATTTCATGCAAATATTTTGATGGTGGCCACTTAGCAGTCATGTTGATGTAGACCTCTGTAGACCTCTATCCCTGTATATTTCACTCTCAGCCATTAGCCTCTCTAGTCATTTTTCCTCCGTTCCACATACCTTTTGTATTTGTCTTCTTTTGTTAAATTTTCCATTCGAGAATATCTCTACCTGCAATGTCCTTTGGCCTCCCAAGCAATGCCTTAAAGTAAAATGATTAACAGTCATTTAAATTGCTCTTTGACATTCCAAACTCCTTGTTTTTTAAAATGGTTATGTTGCATTGGTGATGGAATTTGCTGCATGCTTCATATTTAAGCTAATAAACTGTATTTACATGCACTTAGCAATCCAAGTTAGGATCCTAATCTGTTATTTTTGTTTGAATAAAATCTTTTTGTGAAGTCTATATTTTAAGCTTTCAGTGTGCTGTTTGAGCAACAAGCAATGCCCTCTTTTTAATGGACTGATTTCATATAGGATGTTTCTGGATTATTGCAACATTCAATGCCAAAATAAAAAAATGGCTCTTTGCTAAATATTATTCATTGTGTGCTACTGTCACTGTATTTCAGGCCATCGTGAAGAATTGTCTCCGCCTAAGCCTAAGCCACAGCTGGCTGATGATTTTAATTGCTCAAGAAAAGCTGTTTGCATGGAAGTGGCGGCCACAGCAGATGCTGATGTAGCTGAGGGGCGTGAATCAAAGCCATGCAGTTCACCATCCACTTCTCCTACTGGAGATGAAAGTTATACTCAGGAAGGAGCAGGTGGTGATCATCGTCATTTACGGTTTGTCAGAAAACCTGCCAGCTACTTAAGAATACATGCGAAACGAAGGGAAAGGAGATTAGCTTGTCAAGCTAAGGAAGATTCAGATAATGAATATGAAGAATCTGCACAGAAATCAAAATGCAAAGAGTCCAATACAAATTCTCATGGGGATGCTATAAAATCGCTGGATAATACTCCTGGAGAGTGAGTAGAAGTTCAAATATCATTGCATGTTTGGTATTCTAGTTAGTAATTAGGTATCATCAATCATTTAGTAATATGATAGTGTATTGTTATTAGAAGCAGCCTCAAATAAGGGTTCATTAGCTTGAGGAAAAATTTTTCAAAACTGTTGTAGGTAAATAGAACTTTCTAGTAGTAAAATTTCTCTTTGGCAAACTTTTTTTTAGTCATGACAAATACACTGAAAAGTATTGGAAAGCTTGCGTGTGTGAATGAGATGAAATGTGAATTCATTGTGAATTCATTTTTTATTCTATCAGGAAATTGTGTAAATTTATTACTCATAATATTTTTTAAAAGACTCAAAAGCCTAATTTCTTAATCCCCAGCCTACAGCAGCAGGGTTTGTCGCTTTACTTTTTGTGCAGAGGAAAAGCGTGCGGAAGGGTCTTTCTTCAACATTAGCAGAGTTGAAAACTGTAATGCCAAGTACTGTTGGTCCTCTGTTTCTTCCATGACAGGGTTAAGGGAAAGGCGCTTGGGCTTGATGGGCATAGTTTGGTGAATCACTTGAGGCTCTATAAATGTCATTTACATTCCTTTGTTTTTTAGAATTGCCATTACAATCATTTTATTGCAATTTTCTCATTGATTTGACACCAAGCACAATGTAAATCAGTTAATTATCAACACCAAGTAAGTGAGCAATCAAGCACAGCCTGAAAACAACAGTGAAAAAGTTATACCTAATGGGGGGAGGGGTCCTAAACTATGATGGAAGAAAAGATACCTTCCCATTAAGCATAGGAAGTACTGGAAGGGAAGTTTAGAGTTAAAGATTTAACCCTCTGCTGACACCTCCAGTCATTAATTTGGGTAAAAAGCTAGGATGGGTGGACAAGAGATGGACAGACCAGGGTGGTGATTGTCAGAGAAAACTGGGAAAACCTGGAATTGTCAGGGAATTTTGAATTTCTGGAAAAGTAGGGGAAATGTCAGGGAATTCTTGTAACAGTCAGGGAGGAACTGGGATAGGAAATTCTCATTATTTTTCTACCATTATGTTTATCGGCAAGTCTTTTTTTCCCTTTATTTCACCAACTAAAACTAATACCCGCTGCTGACGTGTATGGAATAAGCCCCATCAATTAGTGGAATATTCAGTTATGAATCTTATTTGTTGTGAATCAGACGTACAATGTATCCCTTTTGCATATCCTTATTGCGATATTTGCCTAGTAGTGTTAAAATTCATAATCACAATATATTACGCTAATCACAATTAATCCAAGGCGATGTTGTTTGGAAAATTTTACCTCTTGTATTTTTTTTAACTTCCGAGACTCAGGTCGAGAGATAGCTGGAGCACACTAGTTCGCAGTAAATACATGCTTGTAGTTCTAAAAATACAAGACAGGTGGGCTATAATTTGGATGAGAGTTTAACTTATGAAGGTTTAATATATTTTTTCATTAGAGTGTAAAAAGCAGTACTTGTTGCTTTTAATGTATTGATTTCAGCTTTTAACTCAGGCTTCTGCTGTCATGTAACATTACATAAATTGCAGTTGCTAAATGCTGAAGGTTACAGGTCCTTAGGGTTATATTTTATGAATTTTATTAGACATTTTATTGTTTCTACCTGCTATGGATAGCATTGTGATAACTGTGCATGTAGTGCTATGCTGCAAATCTCCTTCACTCTCTATCCTTTTTTTACAGCCTGGCTGCCTCATCAGCAGAGGAATGTCCTCAGAAGACGAACACCAAAGGCCGGGTTGAAAAGTTGAGCATAAGTGGTGGAGATGAGAAGGAAATGCAAATGCCTGAGCTGAAACCTGAGGTGCAGGTGTGTGGTGGGGGGCCAGAGGGAGGCACTGCCCCGACATCACCCCCAGCTCTCCACGCAAGTGGTGAAGCAGAAACAAAGGACAATTCTTTGCCTGAGGAAGAAATGACAGATAACACTGAAGCCAAAGACTCAAGTGAAAGCAGTGAAGTAAATGCAGAGAGGAGGGGAAGCCCTTTAGAAGCCAAATCGGTGAAAGCCAAGTCACACGATTCAAAGGAGGAAATTGACCGAGATGCACAAGAAGTGAGCCATTTGAATATAGAATTAGTTGCAGTTGACAGAGTTAAAAGCTTGGATGAGTTGCCAGTGGCTCTTGTTAATAGTCAGGGAAGGAAAAGGGTCCTTGAGCTATCTGGTGATATGAATGATACCTCTAAACTACCCAAACTTGATGAAACTGTAAGTGCCATGGCATAAAATAGATTTTCATATTGGGTGCCTTTATGAGTCCCAAAATTAACTGCATGAGAGCATGCATTTTGGTATTCCCGTCTCGTTTCTGTAGCGAAAAGTAATTTGGGTGGAGATGTAGCTTTGATATACAGGTAATTATGACTTGGTATTTTTTTGTTAGAATTTTGAACTAATGATGGTGATGACTTATAAATTCAGGATAAACGCAGCTATTGAGGTTAAGGAGAATAGATGACATTGGACTTGGGGAGCATTTTTTTCAAGTCATGAACTTGGTGCCTTGGATGTGTTGTTGCAAAATTATTGGGAAGGGACTAATCTTTTATGGCCTGGTGTTATGGGAAAGAATTAATCTTTAATGGTCTGAAGGCCTTTAATTTTTCTGATGAAGTGTGTTTGCATGTTAAATTACATTTAGGGCTGCTCTATGCAAAGGTTGGGTTTTTATTTGAATGCTGTTAGTATTTGCACATTTTTTTAAAAACACCATACATATATTGATCTTATTTATATGGGCTAGATTTATAATAATTCTGATATTTTATGGAATCTGAGAACATTGCGCAGACCATTTAAAACAATTGTGTTTTAGGCTTAGGGCTTTTAAGATGTCCTATTTAGACCTTGTAAGGCTGCTTAGGTTAGCTCCAGCTATGGCTCCCAGTATTGTGCTGTGCATATTGGTGATGGGTCAAATCCAAAGCTTTAATGATTCGAAAGCCTTATTTTTTCATGGAATCTCAAATTTGATTTCATAAAATGGAGTCCTAATGCTTTCCTTTAAATTTTGAATTTCTGATTTAAGTTGAATGGAATGTCTTTGAATCTGAACTTCATCATATATTTAACATATCATGGAAATATGAATGAGCTAGATTTTATCACTACTTAATTGTAAATATCAAGTAATAAAAACAATGCCAGTAAGACCTCCGGGATCCTGCATGTTTTCATCTTGAAAGAGACAGTTTCCTCGGGTTTCCTGTCTGCATTCTGTTATGATGGTGCCAGCTGCATTGCCAGTGAAACTGTTGTCTTTCAAGATAAACCAATGGGGAGGAACCTGGAAGTCTTACTGACATCCTCATACCTCGGTGGAAGTCTATGCAACAGTAAAAAGTAGATGTGGTTGGTAACTTCCAAGTTTACATTGCAACTATTAATTTTTAAAATTGCTTAGTATTGATCAGTTATATTCTCTTCATTTTGTTATTTGTGATGCATACATTAAGGAGTTTTGAGGGCCTTAGTCACTCCTGGTAATCTCAAAGGAAAGTAGTCATATAATGTGAGAGATGTTTCTCAAAGGATTTATCTTGTGAAACATAGGAAGATCTTTGAATATATATATGAAAGACAGGTGTTCCTTGCCTTAGCTAGGCCTCATGTTGACTCAGGGCTCTAAGATTTAATGTGTGAATGGAATGAAATACCAAGAAAATCAATGCATATTGGTAAAAACTGAGTGAATAGAAAGTGCTACCCAACTATTAAAGATACTGGGGTGAGAGGTGCTTGGGGCTTGAAGATTCCTAGCAAGACTGAAATTATTGTAGAAATTCATGTAGTGAATTTCAGATTGATGTAGAGGATATTGTTCTAGTTCCACAGTTTATCTTTTGGGTTAATATAATTGATTGAATGAGAGAGACTGTGAAACAGATTGGTTCAAGAATCAGTCATTCCCAGACCCCTTGCTTGCCCATGGTGGAAGAAGGGATCACTTAAAAACATTTTCCTTCTCATCCCTTCAATTTGACTCATTTTTCCAGTCCTCTTGCTTTTCCAAGGCCAGTGACGTAACTACCCTTATCACTTGCTTTTATCACATTTTAAACTTTCTCTAAAATTGCTGTACTTTTGTTCAATGTCTGTGTAGTTGGGAAGGGAATGTTTAAAGATTCAATTTTGAGGACTGAGCCACTGAATGTTTGATGCTATTCTGAAAAATGTTTTCCTGTTGATTTAAAAAAAAGGAAAAGCTTAATTTAAAATATGAGAGTTTTCAAGGAAGCAGCTGTATGAACAGCATGCAGTGGTGTGCATTCATGATGAAAATTACTTATTATCTAAAGACATTAAAAATGTTGGCCATATGTACTGGAATCTATTATCAGCTTCCCTGTGAGCAGAAGTAATTCATTTCCAAAGTAAAGCCTGTTTCACATGATACTTGATCCAGCACAAGTTCGAGGATACTCGCCAGTATAATAGCTTTCAAGTATTGTGTGATATAGAACCAGCATGCTGGCTAGCAAGTATAATTACTATCATACTGGCTGAGCTACTTGATTTCATAATTGATGCGGTACTAGTTTGCTACTAGCTCCCAGTAGGACCTAGTAGCCGTTGACCAGTCACGTTAGCTTTTACAATCGCAGTGCGGTCTTCACTTTTTTTAATCAGCGCCTCACTTATTCGTGGGTGTTATGCACTCTTTGGCGGTGAAATCAATGTGCCGTGAATGTCTCGACAATCCCTGCTATTACTGCATCAGCCGAAAGTCGCCTTCTTTCATAGAAGTATTCCATTTTCTTTTAACAGTTTGCAACAGTGGACGACAGTACCATTTCATCGCAAGTGTAAGTTCAATAATCATGTGAAACCTTGTGTCACGGTTTCTATCATTCTGGGTTCTGTCCTCAATATCAAGTACCAGCTAGCATACTAGGTCTTGTGCTGGATCAAGCATCATGTGAAACGGGCTTAAGCTCTAACTGTAGTATGCTTCTGCCGTGGCCTATCAGTTTTACAAAAATGTTTAGGTTGCCCAAATGAAAAATACCCTATGGCTGTGCAAATGTGATATATTGTGTGTGAAGCAGGTTAACAAAGCCATTAGCATGTAGAAAGTTTGGATTCAGACTCAAAGTATGTAGATGTTGTCCATCACCCATGTGCCTCAGCAAAATATGCTTAGAGAAGACACGCTAGGTGATTTGAACGTGGCTTTCAGACTTATAAGATGTAGATGTTTCATTTGTGTGAAAGTTTCAGAATGGGTTTGCTTTCTTATATCCTTATCTCTAAGAATTTATCACTTTATAAAGTTCATTTAAAAGTTTGGAGTAAAGATTGCATATGTTGGTAGGTAGGTACTAAAAAATGTCTCAAATGCCAAAGGAAAATATTCAAAAGAGAAATAAATTCATGAGAAATCAACACTGCCACACACATTCTGCTCTGTAGCTTGGTTTAACCTTTGAACCATGATGTTTTCAATTTATCACTGAAATACATAAACAAGGCTGACTAAGCTACCGACCAAAATGCTTAAATAAAAAAATGTTTTCTGGTGAAACCTGCTAGAGTATTATTTTTAGTGTTGACAGCCATGATCATAATCATGAAATTAGATACTCTGTAATATCATTGTCTTGTGGGTAAGTGGGTCTTTGGGGCTCAGATTAAAATATCTCGGAGAAAACATGTATGATTTTTGTGAATATTAGTCATTTTTTGCTCATGGTATAGTGTAGTATTGCTTGGTGAGTCGACAATAGCTTGGGCACTAATTATCTCTTGGATTATTTAGTAAATTATTTTCAAATTTCAGTTAATACCACCCAAAGGATTATTGAGAAAATTAAAACAATTCAATCGGTTACAATTCTAATGGGCTACAATCAAGATTTCTTTGAAGGGCCCCCACAGTTCCAGATGCTAAATCCAAGTCATATAATATTATGAAAAATCATATTCCTGCTAAAAGGTCTATTGTCTAATTTGTCACTCGTTGAGTATTATTTGTGTTGGTGTGTAATTTTGTTGAGCAATTTTTTATCAGTTAGAACCTGTTGAATGGCTATGTGAGAAGTTTTTATGTGAATAATTTATGTTGCAATTGTGCATGTGTTGTGTTTGAATGTTTGACTTTCTGAAATTGGTCCTTGCTAGGCAATTATTTTTAGATAGATAGTTAGTCCTAGTCTCTATATTATTTACTAAATTATTCATAATTTTTATGGAAGTGTGCATGTTATTTCTTATCAGATTCAACCTGTGTTTATCTACTTATCCGTGGCAAACTGAGGTGTAACTTTAATATGTTTGTGTTACATTTTGAGAAATTCTCTAGCTGATTAAATATCTTTTTTTGACAATTCTTGGAATGACTGCTGTTGTGGTATCTTTCATTTCGGCATTTTACTGGTGAACATGGCTTCAGGTCCTACTGACTTATATTGCTTATCAAATGTGCAACTGATACCTTTGAGTCACAATAGTTTGGATTGTGGTTGACTACTAAATAGTGTAAATGGATGACTAAATATATTGCTGTAGTATAGTGAGAAATAATTTTTGTAATAAATTAAAACCCAAATGAACTTAATGTAAAATCATCATATGTAATGATGTAGTTATTACCTGTAGCTTATTGCATGGGAAAATGCTTTATTTTAACTGGTTTTGGGTGTAATTTATTCAATGGTTTGAGTTTTGGCTAAGATAGTCTTCGAATAATAAAGATCACCATTGATATTTTTAAAAGATTAGCTGCTTATTTTTAGTGCTTGGCAGTGACAACCATATGTTTTAAAGTGTTTGAATTTTGTTTTCTCGTATGCCAATGGGTCATATTTGGGCAGATAAATAATTTGAAAGCTCTTTATCAGCAGAAATTAAGTTCTTCTATTACAAAGTTTGTACCAGCTGCAGAACATTGGTTGGGAGAATTAGTAATTGCCAAAACACACATTTTCTGTCTATGTTAGTCAATGTATTTTATTGTGTAGAAAAATATATGCCAGTATTAGTGTAGCCTCGTTGGTGCTTTCTCATTTGTGCCAAGCTTCATTTTTGTATAATGGGAGGGTAATGCTTGTTCAGGGGTCCAAGTCTGTAACTTGGTTTTCTCCTGAAAACGGGAGAAAGCAGATTCGCGGGGCGCTAGAACGAGCCTTTTCTCCCGTCGGTAGTCTGTAATGGGTTTCTTTGGGAGAAAGGAGAAACACGAAACGCCCGGAGAGAACTCGTCGCCCAACTCAAGCCAGTCATCCGGCGAAGCGCCTTCCGGGTGCCCCAGATGAGAGACAAGTTACGTTCCCCTTGCTAGGCCGACGTAAGTTTTCTCCTTAGGAGAAAAGTGCGCATTACGACAGTGATTTTAAGTTTTGACCAATGGCATAAGAGAGTTCACGATGATTTACTTCTGCTTGGAAAACAACAAATCCACCGTCCATTAGAATTAAGTCTGCTTTTTTCGCGTATTTACACGTACATGAGTATAGTATATACATTCTGTCAGTTTCCAATGAAAGAGAAATGAGGGCCGGCACATTAGCATAGACCTCATCCACATTAATTATTATAAACGAAGATTTTATCAATTACTGATGTGAAATCTCAATTTTAGACTACGTAAAAATCGACATGTAAACATAATGAGAAGCGGAGTCTTCAAATTTGATGTTTGAAGTTTAAACTTCCACCTTTAATAGTTCACAACAAATGAAAATATGCTGCTCTAATTACATTAAAGAAGAGTTTGACGAGTAATAATGTGCCATACACGAAGCACACCTTGAATTAAAGCTTAAGTCCTGTATTATTATCTAGGTTATTATAATGACTTGTACAAATTTCACTCCATTATTTTTGTTAGCTTCACGTTGATCTACAGTTTTAAGGGCATTTGAGTTTTCGGTTACCTTATACGTGTCATACTGAATCTCACTTGGGGACTAATTCAATGAAACAACATATTTTCGTTTACATTATAACGATTAATCGTATCATTCAGGCTGTTCCAATCCACCGTAGTTGTACGGGTAGCACATATGATTTAATGTGGACGCATATCGGTTGTCAGTTGGATGTCATGCTGTGTACACAGAAGAACGGGCATTACAGCTGTGAACGCTATAGCGAATATGTTCTGTCTTGTATTTCTTCGTATATTCTAATTCATCCGTGTGTGTTACTATACATATGTGAGAAGTATACTAGAAGACTATAATCTTCTAGTATACTTCTCATGTATTATTTTACACTAGTGGCACAAGGGTAAGAAGTCATCCGTTAACTTGCTCCACTGACAAAGAATTGGCATTTTTGTCGCTGTTCTCGTTACGCTTATATTCCGAGATGTATTTTGATTGAACTCAAATTCCAGGTTGAACACTGCTATATAAGTGTTTGGGATGCTGATATAATCCTAAACTACACTGTATCGACTAGAACGACTTGAGCATATACCACGGCATATATCACTCGATTCATAGATTACGCTGATAAGTTTCCCCACGATGAAGGAACTCTCCCTTGGTGTTTGATATTTTACTTTTGGAGTGATGCTAGTGTGATGCATATGTTATCCTGATAATATAAGTGAAAATCATCGGCAACTTTCCTTAAAAAAGTGGTGTGTTTTATAATGTGTTACTTTGGCCAAGCATTGGATATTTCATACAAGTTTTGTGGCATATTTGGCATTTACTTGATGTTTGGATGCTACTTTTTAAATGCCTTGTAATATTGACGTGTGTTGTCAAGTGGTTATAAGCTGATTGTCAGTGTTTAACGTTTGTGCAACTGGCTATTACTGTTTTCAATCTTATCAATCGTCCATTGATCATGTAAGTAGCCCATTAAATATGTGTTCATTAATCAAATTACATATTACAAAATTATTCAGTTTAATATCCATGTATCACTGTTTCAACAAAAGTAATTCCAATGAAGTTAGCCCAGCCGGTGTGATATACCAATAATATATACACTTTCGGGGTGATTTAAACTAGGATGAAGTGTAACGGATACTCGAGAGTACAATGGTATTAATTATCTGACTGGTACATACTTTGCAATAGCGGAAATTAATCAATATCGTGAATATTCGTCTTCAGCAATTTCAGTCAGTGAAACGTTGTGCAATTGTAACGTCAGTTAACAGACAGCTATTACTCTATTTTCAATATTGTATATCATCCATTTATCATGTAAGTAGCCCATTCATTAAATGTGTTCATTTATCGAATTACATTTTAGATAATTATTCAGTTTAATATCCATATATCGCTGTTTTAACAAATTTAATTCCAATGAAGTTTGTTGATATGTGATGTCTTTCTGTCGGGATGATTTAATAATATAACCTTGCGGTGTGTTTTAAAATAGGATGAAGTGTAACAGAAACTTGAGAGTATAATGGTATTAATTATCTGACTGATACATACTCAGCAATAGTGGAAATTAAGCAATATCGCGAATATTCGTCCTCAGAAATTGTGTAAACAAAGTAGAACAATCCTTCGCTCCTACAGCTGTGGAAAGGTACAGTGGATTTCATTGGTTCTCAAAAGTAGGTCACTGAAATATGTCCAATAGTCAGCTTTGGCTTCAGAAATTTTTATACCCTCACTTTTCTCCTTCCGGTTAGGGCAGCTGAAGTTTCTCCTCCCAGTTACAGACTACAGATGGGTGAAACTTTGGGTGAGAACTCGTTTCTCCTGTCTCCGGTGCCCCAAGTTACAGACTTGGGCCCCAGATGATATGGGTCAAGGAAAGGGTGAAAAATACAAACCATTATAGGCATCATATGAATGTGTAATCTCATTGCTGTTTTCAAGGACATAACTCTAATTTTGAATTTCAGTATAAATTCGACAGTTTCGGGCGATATATGGTGAAACAGCATTTTAGTACTTGAATAAAACTACAGTAATTGTACTGTCCACTTAAACTTTAATGTAAATATTACACTACACATGTTTCGACGTTCCTTAAGGGGCCATCATCAGGTCTACACAAGTTATGCCTCCAATGGGAATATTTATACATGAGCAAAGGAAAGAGGGGGGATTCTTGACAAAACTAGGAGATAGTCGTAAGGAAAGGGGGGGGGGTGGTTGAAGGTAAATAACAGGGGAGGGGGTGTTGTTACAAGACATGTGACCTTCCCGAGGATTCGGGAGTGTGGCCTATGGGGGGAGGGGGGGGGGTTCTTGTGAAATGTGGAGATAAGCAGAGGAAAGAGGAGGAGGGGGGCGGAAGGAAGTACAGGCTTGGGTTGTCAGGTGGACAAGGATAGAATGGGGGAGTGAACATCATATTCTACACAATTAAGAAGTTTGATTTTCTTCTTCTTTCTCTTGATGATCTCCCACTGCTCCAAGGTGTCCAGGCGTCGTCCCTTTTTCTCGTAATGGAGGATCTTCATGTCAAAGTTTGTATTATGGGACTCCTCTATCAAGTGTTTGGCAAGGTGGGATTTGGGAACACTGTTTGAAAAGCACTTCTTATGTTCATTGATGCGGATTTCAAAGTTTCGCCCCGTTTGACCTATATACACACCCTCACACATGTTGCAAGTCACTTCATATACCCCGGATTTCTTCATGGGATCGTATGGGTATTTGGGATCATTAAATATGTCCCTCAGTGTGAGTGGAGTGTAAAAAGTGACTTTATATTTGTCCCTGGGAAAGTTTCGAGATGCTTTGTACGACCCCTGGCCAAGATACAGTAATTTAGCCCACCTTTGTTTCTTCTCCTTGCAAACCTGGGCGGAAGTGATATTTTGCATGGCTAACTTTTTTTTTATAAATATCACTTCCGCCCAGGTTTGCAAGGAGAAGAAACAAAGGTGGGCTAGGTTACCGTATCTTGGCCAGGGGTCATACAAAGCAGCTCGAAACTTTCCCAGGGACAAATATAAAGTCACTTTTTACACTCCACTCACAACCTTCACAAGCGAGTGCCACAAGTTTCGCTAGACCTATACTAGTGATACATAATTTAAACATATTTTTTTGCTACAAGAGCATGGGAATGTCAACCGTATCTCTCTTAGTTCACCTAAAATAGTTATTGAGCTGCCTTCATATTATGTTGTTACTTGAAATATATAGAATGACATGTAGTCATGTTCAACTACTATATCCTTAGGAAAGTAATCATTTATTTACTATTTATATATGTATTATTATTATTATAACCTACTTAAATTATTGCTGCTTACTTCCCTTTTCGTGGGTTATGGCTTTAGATGGTTTTTTAGAATATTTTTACTTGAGAATCAACTTAAAATGCTTATTATGCTTTTTATAATGAATAACAAATAGACTTCAGAGGCCAAATGAGGGAGTTCATATCTAGCACACATTTTCTTCCTTGGTTGTGTAACTTTTTGAAAAACTTGGCCAATGGAATTAAGGGTGCTTGGTATTGGAAGCTTGTGTCTGGTTGAATAACATCCTTGATCATGTAGAATCTTATGCTCATGTGTGCCCTAGTACTATGACTCCTATTTTTGAAGAACAAGAGCATCTCAGGGAAATGATTTGTTGAATACAATTAGTACAGTGGCAAACTAACTTTTTGTGTCAAAGTAAATCATTTCTATCTGCTGTCATAGCTCTGAAAAACAGCCTCTGTACTCAACCACTGTCACTTTGCATTCAAATAAAGTGCACCTTATTGGCAAGTCAACTGAGCCTGGATATACTCAGTCGTTCACTTGTGTCCTGAGTCTGCAGTTGGCTGTTAAGCAAAAATATGTCAGCTGCTTTAATAACCTCAAAGACTGGCTGGAGCAAAGTGACAAGGCTAAGGGCAGTTTCTTGTATCATTATATTGGCTTTTCCGAGATCAAGTCTCAACGATAATACGAATGGCACATTATGTATATTCCATTTTTTGGGGTCTTCATATTTATCCAATCTCAGTCCTTCTAGCATACCATAATTTTTCATTTTGATGTAGGTTTTCATCCTGAAAGGAATGCTAACAAAATCAGAGACTCGAAAATTTGGGATAGGTAATATTTATTCCTCTGCATATTGAGAAAATAAATATATTGAAAGAGAGGGAAATCACTTGAAGGAAATGGTAACATTTAGGTAAAAATAATGTTGTTCTCAGTGAGGAAAAACTTCAATATTAATTGTTCACAACGTAGTCACCAAACCTGTACATGTCATCACCATAATATATTTAGCTGCTTATAGTTAATTATTAATAGAATATCAAGTAGAATCTTTTGTAAATCAGGTGAATGCGGCTGGGAAAGTGAAATAGTCATCAAATTAATGCATCTGGCCAACTTGCATCGTTATAGGTTTTCAAAGTGCTTCTAAGTGTTTGAAATGGAAAGATAATGCTACCTCAGAGGTGCAGTAGAGAGATATTAACATTTAAAAATGGAATGGCGTTGATGCATGCACCAGTAAGAAAATTATTCCATTTTGCACATATGCCACTATTGTTGATTTAAACATGAGTAAGTGTCACAATATTTTATCCTGTAGTACTGCTTTTGAGAATAAGTGATCAATTGTGGCTAAATGAAATAACATTTCTCCTTAAATAACTGCTCAATAAATTATCCATATAAATTCGTGGTATAAATTCATTGGATAGCTAAGAATAACTATCTTGTACTTTCCTTTAGCTTGATGGATTTAATAACTTCACTGCCTAAAATGACTGAATATTTGGCCAAATGCTTTGCTGTTTGTTGCACCTCCTCTCGGCTGCAAAATAAACACACCACATGCAAGTTTTTCAATGATTTCTTCTTTCACATCTTGATAACATGCTGTCATGCCCATACCTGCAGTGATGGCCAAAGTAAACTTTGGCCATCACTCCTGGTATGGGAGACAAATCAAGAAAGGTAAGCATTTGCCCAGCTGCTAAAGTATGGTGTGACTGCTCACACAATTGGCCAAGTATGAATGTACTCAGTGATAAGTCTTTGAGTCGAGCCATACTCAGCCTGTGTCCGGAGTACTCTATTAGGGTGTGTGCTGTTCAACAGTTTCTCTGTCAAAACAGATACAAAAGTTGTGGTGCATAACCAGCCAGTAGAGTATAGCCAATGATGATGGCTGTTTTATAGGGCTCTATATCAGGCAGGACTAAGTAATTTTCCTTCAAAGATTATATTACTTAAGTATTTAATGATATTATCTATTAGTGTTTCTCCCAATAGTTTATCATGAATTTAAGGGACAGCTGAATAGTATTATACTTAATAATACTCATTAGTGATTAATCAATCAATGCCCCTATTTTCATTCCACTTCTGTTTTTGGCTTTGGCTATTAAGTTATTAGTTCTAGCACTGAATTCAACTTGTATTATGGTTACCTATAATTTTTCACTGAGAGTTGAGCTTCTTTTAGTTCCGCAATTAATGTGTGCACTCAGAATAATATGTAAAAACATTTTATCCCTTTAAGGACATAAAGTGTACCAAATGCGTATGACTTATAACAACTTCACTCAATGCTCTCTTTCAATATGTTTGAAGAATCTATGTCTTTGCGCCCTCCTTAGGCTATTTGCAGCCTGACTTTAGTAGACTACAGCAAAAACAAAAGGGAAAACTTGATATTTAAGTCATTGATATTCTTCTTAGTTGAGTAGGTAGGTACCTAATCATTGGAGTGAAAAGCCTTTTAAGGTGAGCTCTGGGGCAAGTGCAGCCTTGGGGTAAGTTTGCCATCAGTTGTACAATGCTGTGAGGAAGGGGACATGTGGTATGCTGTAGCTTTGTGTTGGGGAGATGCAATTGTGCTAAATTTTACTGCTCGAGTGCTTGCTATTGTCATTCAGTAACCTTAGTGCACTAGAAAAACTGTCAACACTACCGAAAAACTTGAAATGACATGCGGTGAAGGTCTTGTAGTTTAGGTTCGTCTTCAGACTTGGAAAAAATAAAGCTTTTCTAAGTACTTATTATAGTGCACTTACCTCACTCCTAAGTACTTTAAATGGTGTACTTGCCACAAAAATAGCAGAAGTGAACCATCAACATGAAATTTTCTGATGTGTGATTTTTTTCTCTTCAATATAATAATTTTCTCATCATTGAAAGATAGAACTTTGAATCCTAATGAGAACACCTTTTAGGTGGGCATCATAGCTCTTTTCTTGGTGCATGCAATAGAGACAAGAGCATGTCTAATAGTATGTTATTTCTGACTGTTTAAATGCTATATCTCTTGGTGCTTGCCCGTAGTTTCTAAGTTTTAATTTCCATGTATTAGGCATTCAAAAAATGACTGCTCCTCATCTATTTTCTACATTTCACCTTTCTTGTCTTGTGTGTTTATTGTGGCAGCTATTAGGGTATATATATCGTAGTGTAGGACATTATGCATTCAATTTTTTTTAATTCAACATGATTGTCCTACTTTCTCTCCCTTTGTAGACATTGATATTTATTGCACTATTTTGTACTTGATGATGATTTAGCAGTAAAATGAAATGTTCATAGGAAGTTAATATTTTGTAAAAAGAGTGAGCGTGGTACAATTAAGTCATTGGTATTACTGATCTGTCATGGCCCTTTAGTTCAAACATTGGCTAGTAAATTAAGCTCAGTATTATATAACCATTGATCTCATGCGATGATAATCTAAAAGTTTGATCACCTTCATGAGGTGTGTTATATAGACTGCAACAGAATCTGAACTACCATTCTTCTATTCTCAGGACATGGACATCGTGGTTTTGCATGGTGACAGTCCCAAGGTTAGAGAAGAGGGAGCCAAGGTAGATGGGATAGAAAGCCAGGAAGCGGTTGGTGGTCCATCACCTGAAGTTAATGCAGTGCCTGCTAATCCATCTGAGGCACAGCAAAATGAGAGCAAGGCAGAAAGTGAGCCCGAATCGGCAAATTTGGGTGTGAAAATGGTCACTGAGGATGGAGTTGCGAGTGAGACTCCGGAAGTAGATCTTGAAGATGACATGGCCTCACGGTTGTCCATCCCATGTGAATTTGGTGATGCCGCTAGAGAGATGGGACAGCTTGTTGCTGTGGCTGATGTGAGCGAAAGTGTCATTGAGGAACATAGCATCACTCAGCTGACAAGTGCAACGGAGGCAGAACAGTACGAGGACAAGAGAGAGATGGAGGAAGCTGTACAGAACTTGACGGAGCATATGTCCGAGGAGGTTAGTTTGAATATTTTCCTGTCATTTTAACTTTCCTGTTAAATTACCAGTAATGCTAGAATACCAGCTACCTATAGTAATATTAGGTAATCTTCTTTCTCTTGTGGTGGGATTATCATGGCATATCCTATTTCTTAGGGAACTTTACATAGCCTTGCAGTTCAGTAGGTAAATTTACTGTTCCTGGAGTATTTGCACTAATCAAATGGAATTTTTGAGTGGTAATAGATATCAAGCAGCACTGTTACCCGTTTCAAATATCTTACTGCTTCAGCTAAGGGCATTTTTGCGATGATCCAAGTGTCGATAGAAGAAGGATCTGGAGCTCTTTCTAGAGGTCTAATTTACTGAGAGGGGAGGGAGTAGGAGAGTGAATGCACCTGTCTCTGGTTGGATTGAGTGAAAGGACAGCCAGAACATCCACACAATGCATGGTTGTGACTCACAATAGCGATGACCTTGGCAACACAGCGCACAGGAACATGAAGTGAATACGAATGAGGCTTGAGGGCGATGGAAATTTTAGTGGATTATGCTGCGCCCCCTAATTGCTCATTGGCTCTGTCCAAGTCACGTGCTGAGAGCTTCCTTCCCCTCATGAGGTCAGAAGCACAAATATATTTGAAATGGATTATAGGTACTCTCATTGGCATTAAATAATTATTAGTTCATTAAAATGAGTTCAGCTCTTTAGTTTCTACTATCAATTTTTTAATTAAATCAATTCATCATATTTCAAATCAACATCATACATTTTATATGAAGTATGAGCAGTTGCTTTGGTTTTTTGGACTGCTTCCTTTTACCTTTTTATAACATTTCTCTGCATGCAGGATGCACATGAGTCATGGGGGTATTATAAACTGTGATGATAAGAAATCTGGAACACAAAACACAAAAATTGAATGTGCTAACCAGGAAAACGTGCTAATCAGGAAGGTAAATATTGTAATTCAGGAAATTCCAATCTGAGAAGAAGTCAAAATAATTACCATTATTTGCGTAAGTTCTCATATTCATGCCTTCCTTTACTATTTTCAAGCTAAAAATTAACAAAATAAGTGCTAATTTGCCAAGCCAATGCAAACTGAATGATAACTACGTTTCATAGCTTTCCCAAAAAAATAAATACATAAAAACAACATCGCTTCACCTTGATTCATTGATAAGAAGAGATGTTTTGCCAAGTCATATAGCCTTTATAAGGTCAAATAGCCCCAAATATAATGTTAATTAGTTGTTTTAAAACTGATCAAAAAATTCTGAAACATAGTACCATGATTGTAGATTGTATTTACTTAAATTTCTGCAGCATCCATCTTCGCATAATACCATTAGATCAATTGTAAGATCGATTGATATATCGATTTATAACAGTTAAATTCACATGTTTTATTGCGTACAGATTTTTAAAATTCAATGGTTTATATTCACTTTAAAAAACTGTCCAAGATACTCTGCTTTTTATTTTTTGTACCGAGCTCCAATATTCTCTCATCAAGCTTCGGGGGGAGAGTCAAAGCGTCGTCTACTCCCACAACACTCGTCAAACAATGGCGCGTGTACTCCATAGCCTCGAGTGTTTTGGTCAGAGTTGGAGGCGTTGGAGATGAATGAGACTCAGTTCCTTGCTCGGCATCATCCTCATCATCTATTTCCACCAACTATTGCTCGTGAATCTCAACAATCGACATGGTATGGCAAACATCAAGATCATCATCGCACTTGCAGTACTCATCAAAATACACCTCTCCAGCAATCGGACGCCACTCCTCTAGAGGAAAATAAGTCGTTTCTGCCTCTTGTGTCGTGTCATTCGTAATGCCAGGCTCCATATGACTAAATCCTGCTGCCTTAAACAAACTGGTGATAATTTTTTTTCTGTTAACGGAATCCCATGCGTATTTGATGAAGTGCATCGCATGCATAACATCTGTCTTCCACTCAGCTGTTTGTAAGGTGGCCAGCCTCTTTTGTACCAGCAGTCTTCTATATTTGTGCTTGAAACATCGGATGATGCCTTGGTCAAGGGGCTGAAGGTGACTTGTTGTGTTTGCTGGGAAGAATTCAACCTGGATGTTTCTAAGGTAGCTTGTGTCGCCGGCATGAGCAGTACAGTGGTCGACAAAAAGTAAAATTTTTCTGTTATTACCTCTGAGTTTGGTATCTAACACAAACAGAAATGTTTCAATAATTGATGTTGTCATCCATGCTGCAGGGTTGGCTGTGTATTGACAGGGAAAGGTTTTAATGTTCTATAAACACCTTGGGTGTTTTGATGTCCCTATCACAAGCGGCATTAGCTTGTCAGTTCCACTCTCGTTGCAGCACAACAGAACTGTTAGTCTCTCCTTGCTTAATTTTCTTCCATGACATTTTTCACCTTTAAATGCATACTTTCGATCTGGTAATAAGTTAAAAAAATAAACCAGTCTCATCAGTATTGTAAATATCATCGGGGCTGTACCCTTCAAGCAGCGTGGCCAGGGTCGTTTTCTGCCAAGTTTCAACCACATCAAGGTTAGCACTGGCGGCCTCACCACGCTCACACCTATAAACTAATCCATGTCTGTTTTTGAAGCCACCGATCCAACCATTGGAGGCATGGAAATTTTCAATGCCCATTTTTACAGCCAAATGCATCGCCTTTTCTTTGATTATGGATCCATCAAACGGCACGTTTGAACTTCATGCTTGTTTGCACCATTTAAGGAGAATGGATTCTAATTCTGGATATGTCCCTTCTCGAATGCGCTTTCGTTTTTTGTCATAATGACCACTTCGGATTTTATCGCGATTAATGACAATCGTGCTTAAAGTGGATGCAGGAATGTTCAACTTTCACGCCAACGCCTTGCTTGACGCGTAAATTTCTGTCTACTTCTTACAGAATTTGAATATTTTCTGCTGTTGTAATCTGCTTCACAACTAGTTTGCTTTCCATGTTAACTGTCCTTATAATCACAAAACGTGCAATATGAATGACTGCCTGCTCAAGAACTACACTCCCGCTAATCGGCCCCGTATTGTTTTATGTCACGCCGTGAAAATAGGAATGCATATGGATAAACATGCAAATTCTAAGGTTTGATATTTAGTGTATAAACTCGGGAGTTTTGGTTGTTTACATGACTAAACAATACTAAAAAAATGGTGATCGGGTTGCTTAACGGCAAGTTATTGAACGTACTAACCAGGGAAGCGCCAGTATTTAGAACGTAGTAACCAAATAATTTTACCTGCATTTTGTCCCTATGATTATGGGACCGTGATAAATCAATGTGATAAGGAGGAAAACAAGCTAAGGAGGAACGTCCTAACCAGGTTCCACTGTATCTCAATATCAGTCTCTTGAAAAGGTAAATGATAATACTTTTTTTCTATATTTCATCAAAAGACCTTGACAACTGTTTGCCATTGTTATTTACTACTCCCACTCTTACCAAAGCTGTACTGTTTCATGAGTTGCACCAACTGTTTCAATGTGCTAAATTGAAATGGAATTGCCAATGATGTGGTGGTGCATCGGAGAGGTTTATGCGTGAAATGGAACTGCGTGAAATGGAACTCATCCCCAAGTGAAGGTAGAAATGACAAAAAAAGAAGCAACGAGCAATATGGGAAGTATGAAAAAGATCACTCGCAAGATTACAAATACATACAATCAAGAGATTTTACACAATTACAGCACTTTTGATGCATGATGCACCTGTGGTGTTATTGGTTTTCTCTAGTTAAAATGGTAAATTGTAAGCTAAGGGTATAGAGGTTAGAATTTCCAGAAAACAGATAGCTTATTTATTGATGCCGCTTTTCTTACCTTATCTGATAGCTCTTGACTGTCCTACTTAATTTAGGGTCTTCACATAGGAAAAAAAACCTAGCTCATCAATAGGCATAAGATCCACTGGTCATGGTAGACATTTATTGTGCAAGCATTTTGCTCCAGATGTATCTTTTTCAGTTTGTGGATTTGGTTGTTGAATGGAAAGTAAAAAACATTTGTGATGCTGCCCTCTAACATGGAATGTGAAGAGTTGATGCAGAATGGGTTGCCTCTTGAGGTAGGGGAGGCAGGGTATGTCTGCACTGCTCTTAAGTTGTGCATCCATAAATTACACCTAGTGTATGTTCGTATGTTGCTTGGCTTCCATTGGTGCTTGTAGTGAGTGTGAAGAGGAGAGAAATTGAAGTAGGTGCCAAAATACACCACTTTGCTGAAGAGGGATGATACAGAGGAAGTTACGCTCAAAACACATAAGCATATGCTTGGGATGGAACATAGTTAGCTATACATGAAGTGGGTGATATTATTAGAAGTTATTTATTTTGTTGCTTGACTATTCACTCGGTGCATGAGGGATAAACAGTGATGTCCAGTATATCTGAGAATTAATTTTGAACAATGATTATATTTTCTTTTCTGAATTTGAAGCAGGTTAAATTGGAAGAATAAAAAAATATGAACTCAACATTTTGAAAATGTATGGAATTTTGAATTAACATAACCTAATTTATATTTTTTTCAAAGAAGATGGCACATAGTTATTTCATGGAAGGAGGGGAATGCCCAGCATTTGTTAGTCAGGACCATAGATCTCAACTCAATGGAATAGAGATGTGGCGAGGGATATATTTTTTCTTTTCAACCCAACTGGAAGCATGGGGTTATCAAACTATATTGTTTTGTATATTATATCTTAGCCTTGCTCTCAAGTCTCTTTGTGAGAGTAAGCTACAAGAGCCAAAATCTTTTACATCTTAGTCATCTCAAGGAACCAGGAACAACTCTCCTATTAAATCATTGAATGATTTCACACTTTCTGGCATCTCCTCTGGTACTGGCTACTACTTCATTGAATCTCTGTTTTAGGATAATAACTGATCCATTGTTTTTGTATTATTTTTCTGAATATAATTTTATTTAATTGTCTACTCTATTAGTTGGCAACGTATATCTGTATTATTACATGACTTGTGTGTGCACTGCTTTTTTTACATATACTTAATAATCTCTGCCATGTATATTAGGACTAATTATTTTAGCTTAATGTTGCAATGCCACTCTGCTATTGCCACCAGTGAATAATAATATTTTCGTTGTTGAAAAATTATGCTAGATGCACCTTATTCAGGCAAAAAAACTGTGGTGAACTGTCCATCATATGGGAATACTGTGAACATTTAGGGATGGAGTTAAGATAGGATGAATTTACTGCCATATCTACTGTGAACAGAAGATAGAGAGATAACAAGAAAGATATGTATTTTACTAATTTGTGTTGTTCATCATTGCTATGATGATGAGATATATGTGTGTCTGTGTTAATGTTGCTGTTTCAAGTGCCGGTGGTTTGAGAAGTGAAGACTCCACTAGGTACAAAATGAGCCTTCAAGGCAGGCAGAGTTTAGAGCTTTTGCTACAAGAGCAAGGTTCATGCCATGAATGTATATGGCTCTGAGAGCTATCAAACCATCTCTTTGCAACAAATGGATCATCTGGAATTTGGCAAAACCTGAGTAGGGGTAACTTATTTAGACTTCAGTGGAAAAATCATGTGTACCAAGCTTTATTCCTCATACCATTTCACTCTTTGGATTCTATTATGCTTGGAGTTTTCTCTGACCAGAGGTTTTTTGTGGCAGTATGGTGTGTTCAACTTAAAGGCCTCCCTGTTTTATCGCTTTAAATGGCGTATGAATGCCATTTCTGGGGCATTCGTATTTGTGGTAGCATAGAGATCTTCAGATGAATAGGATGATGGAAATTCTGGTGAAATTTTAGTCTTGTAGCTGATAGTGGAGTTCATCAAGCTCTAAAAAAGAACACATAGCCAGAAACATTGCTCAAGACCTACACTGATTAGCCCATGCATGGATGTTTATATCAAAACATTGAAATGCATGGGAAATCGAAGGAGCTGATTTTCACCTTTTTACGTTCCGCAGGTCTGGAGTCGGAAACAGAGGGTTTTGTCCTCGCATGCAATGATGGCATCGTAAGCACTTGTGTTCCGTCGCCTCATCTTCAAGGCAGACTTGATGAACACAAGATGCAGGGTGCACCAACGCCAGCGGGAGACTTTAGGTCAACTCCCATCCAACCGTAGCTACTACACCAGATCAACTTAGTTCCTCCAGCTCTATGTGACTCATCTGAAGCTTTCTTTCCTTCTACAACACCACTATATCATCGATAGAGTGCATTTGCTGCCTTCCTCCTTTGGTGATATTGAGTACCTTATCGAAAATGACTGAAAGGTTTAGTGGTATCATTCCTATCCCACCTTGAGGCAGCTCATACCAATCAAGCATATTAGCTTTCTCCTCTACCATCTCTTGCATGCCATATCTTACATTAGACTTTCATCTGGCTGAAATGAAATTGATGGCAAGGGAAATGGAGAAATAGGCCAAACGTCAATACCTGCTTTGTGGACAGGCACACACATAACCGGACTACCCCAAGTGGCTTGATCTCATGAATATGTGCTTGGTGTCATTAAATTGAAATGAAAAGTGAACCCCAGCCTGCTGTGTGAAAGTGAATTTCATCTTAGGCCATGAGCTGAAAGCCAGAGATGTGGTCTGCATCACACACATGATCCTCTTGCATGACAGCTTGTCTGTACATTAATGCCCGATGTGATTACCAAGTTGCCAAACCTGTCTTGAGCCCTGGGGCCTTAGGGGAGCATTACATCCTGGGGCTCAATTGTAGCTTTCATCCTGAGGTTGAGCTGAGTGAAGTAATACACTAACGTTAACAATCATCATTGAATTATTGCCAACTATAGTGGTCCGAGAGTGATTCCTGTCATGTGAAGATACAAATGTCATAGGATTTTATGCACAGCTAGAACCAACACTGTCTGAGAAGTGGTTTTGGTGTAAGTAGGGGGTGTAAAGCTTGAAATGTGTGGGTAATGAAAGAATGTGGAGTGGATGCTCCAGGGATAGACATATATGAAAGGAGCACAATTTGTTGGTATGGCTGTGCTGAGAGAATGAATGAGAATCCAATAATGATATATTTATGATAAGAGTTTGGTAAGAATGGTGTAGGAGGAAGGGGTAGATTGAGAAAGTGATTAGTGAATGTGGTGGAGGAGACTTGTAAAAAAAGAATTAATAAGAGTATTAAGAACTAGAGAGTGTGTAAAAAGCAGTGCATGAATGTAACAGAAGCTAAGGAGGTATACAATGATAGATTGGTATGGAAGATATTATCAAAATGGAGTCAGCCTCCTGGGCCTAAAACCAATATTTAAGCTCTTAAAACTGTACCTAGCTTGGAAGGGAATGGTGTGATGGGGTTGTGTAAGTATATTTGTATTCTAGACTTCGCTTTTGGGTACATATTTTTTTTATTTTTGCTTTTTCCAACAAATAATTGTTTACAAGTGAAATTGTAGTAATTTGTTTGTCATGAAAATTTAATCATTCTTCTTGTACTGAAGTTGGTGTTGCATATGCCTACTTATGACAAAGCCCATTGATATTGTGCATCTCTATGGATTGAGTATTATTTTTTGTTCAAGTATGCAGCCAATCTTATATATGTAAATAGATATCATTTGCTCAGACATGTGGTGTTCTGCCCAATTCAGAATTATTTGTCTGATGGGATTGTCTCTTTCCTGCTATGTGTTTGCTAATCATGGAATATATTCTGAGGATTATTTGTTTCAAATATTTTAGAAAGTGATACTCAATATTTATTAACTTTATGTTGCAGGAAGTTTTGGAAGAACATGTTCAGAAGGAGGGTGTGGCAATGGAAGAGACGTCAGAATTGGTGAGCAGCCCTGCTGTTGTTGGTGACTATATTTCTGAAAAGGTTGATGAAAACTGTGTGGAAGTGGTTTGTGGCTTAACTGAGGACCATGAAAGCTCAAAAGCTGGCAAAGATGTAAAGGAATATCCTAAGGAGAGAGTGGATGAATCTAGTGCTAGTGGAGATGGCCCAAGTGACATTTGCCTAAACTCGAACAAAGTGTCAGACGACAAGAAAACTCTGAGAGATGTGTCAGTAGATGATAAGGGTAGAACTAATGTCTCAGAGGTATCTGAAAAGCCTATTGATAGCAAGGTTGACAAAAAATCCGTAGGAGGTGATAGTGAAGCAAATATATGCAATGGCTCTCCTGTGGCGTCACCACCTGCAATGTCAACTTCAGTGTCCTCTCCTGCATTAGACAAGAGTGCTCAGCATGCAGCTCAACATCATTCTGGAGTACTCAACCATCACCAGAACACTCACCTTTCC
Organism: Pyrrhosoma nymphula; assembly: GCA_963573305.1. NCBI lineage: Eukaryota > Metazoa > Arthropoda > Insecta > Odonata > Coenagrionidae > Pyrrhosoma > Pyrrhosoma nymphula. Next base: position 28,521,198 of record OY754332.1, read on the forward strand.
CCACCTGTGTCATTGGTCAGTCAGCAGTCTAATGCCAGTGCCAATGATCGAATGGCCAACTCAAATGCCACAGTTGCTGTAATGGCAGTGGGTTACAACAATCTGGCTACAATGACTACTGCAGGACACTGTGATACCAAAGTAATAGTTCCAGGTGTGGAATCTCCTTCCAGCCTTCCAGAGGTAGGTATAGATCTACTTTGTGGATCATACAGTCCCTGTGGTTAGTGGTCCCATTTATTTATCCCACATTAATTGCTTCAAGGTGTAAGATATGGGTGGCTTCACTTTTTATGCCAGGCATAATCATTTTGCTTTTGTTGTTTAAATATTTGGGATGTATTTTGAATCAGGAAGTATTAACCATATTATGGCATTCACATTATCCTCAAAATACACCCACACTTTGTATGGAGGAAATAACACTTGCTTTTGGTTGTGTTAGTAAAGCATCCCTCATAGGTTGGCTAATAATTAGGCAGCAGTCATTATTTAATCAAAGTTTTTTGTGTATTGGGTTGAACATGTGTGTATTGAGTATTACAACAGATTAATATTGCCTTTTTGAATAATATGCGTGCAGGAGGAAGAATATAGCATGCTGATCTGTTTCATGTGTGTCATAGAAGCAAAATTTTATTTAATCATTTTGGAATGTAGTATGCAAATACAGTGTGTCCTCGTTTAAAGTTATTAACTCGTTCCTGAAAAAATAGGCGTTAAGCGAAACAACGTTAAACGATGCAGTATTTTCCATAAGAAACAATGTAAAAAATTAAAATCTGTTCCAAACTTAACAATTCTTCATTTCATAACAATAACGATTTCCTCACAGCACAGCGATAAGAGGTTGGATATATGGCATTATTGAATGAAACTTCCAAACTAATTTTCTAAAACATTTTAATGGTGAAACTTTGATATTTTCAATCACAAAAGAAATTTTGGAATTATCCTCTATCCTGGTGGCACGAAAACTACAGGTGATAGGAAGTTACTTTTGGTATTTAAAAATACAGGGGACCTGGTTGAAAGGCGTTATCAATGGATTAATGCACAAATATAGCCAATTTCCTTAAAAATTGATGTGTTTTTATGGACTGCTTTGCGTCATCCTCCGCCGATTTACAGCGTATTTTCATTATGCAGGCAGTCAAACAGATTTCACCACTAGTCAGAGAGCTTCATATCTTAGATGAAACAAACTGAAAAGGCATATGTAATACAATAAGTACCAGGTTTCCCTCCTATATTTCTGATATTTAGTGCTGTTAGCACCCGTTTCCCTCTGAGTAAATATACATTTTTGTCCTTCACTGCGGGAGCGTGCGCATGCGAATGTAGTGAACGTCAAAAATTTCGCTCGCTGCGATCGTGAAGACGTAGGAAATCAATTACAATAGTGAGTGAAGTAGGGAAGCTTGCTGCTGTGTACAAAATATTTGTTATTTCGTAACAATTTTTTAGGTACAGTATCACCCTTGACGATTTACTGCATCATGGAGGGTTTAGAAAACTTCCTCTTGCATAATAATTCAACACGAAAAACACGTTTTCGATTCACCTCAAACAGCAGTGAATCAAATTTTTCTACCACCAATTCTACCTTATGGTATGGGATTTTCAGGTATTTTTTCCTATAGACATCTGCCCCTGGATCTACCATTCAGACATGGCATTATTAATACCATGCCATTCAAGATGGTACACTAACATTGGTTTGAGTTTTAAATCACCCGATTCATTGCCCCCCAATAATAACATAGTAAATAATAAGCAAATACAACAGTTATGAAACAAATAACGCAATAATTATTCGCTCAGGTGGAACTTTTACACACGCTATGGGGAGTTAACGCCAAACTTTTCCGCCGAATGGAAATTACGCATCAGATGCGCCAAAGTCCTATTTGTTGTTCATTTTTTTGGTTGCGCAAAATTTGAACAACGTTATCTTGAAGTACTGACTACATTGAACGATTAAGGGTTTTAATTGTTGGACAACGTTACCACCAAACAACGTTAAACAGGGCAATGTTAAACGAGGACACACTGTACTAATTAAAATTTTGGTTTTGATGCTTCCATTAAAATTTTGAAAAATATTATTTTCAGTTAAATCAAGGGAGACACCAAAAGTGCAATCATAGTGAGTTTGATAGAAGGAATCAGACAACACCTGTGCCTCCCCCTCAGCCCCACACAGAGGTAAGACAGCAGCTTCAGTTGCTACCTGGGATTGAGGAAAGAACTCATCAGTTACAGACTCGAGTGATGCAGCACGTGCCCCAGGTGGAAGTGAGGCAAATATCTGGAAATACTCCTGCCAGAGTGGAAAACCATCCGCAGCAGCATTGCATGAATCACAATTCAATCACTCACATTGAGGAGAGGCAATGCAAAGGGCATTTGGGTGTTGATGAACACAGTGGGCGCTCCTCTGTCCCAGAATCACGGCAGCAGACTACCAATACGCACTTTGATGATGGGGCCCTGAGGCAATCTCGTCAGAGGCCTTTATCACAGCAAATGCAGTCTCTACACAATTCTTCTCAGCATCACAGTCACTCACTACACACACAGCAACAGCCCCAACATCAGCAGCAACAAAATCAGCAGAAACTATCACAGCAGCAGTCTGCTCACCAACAACAATCCCAGCAGAAACAACCGCAACAGCCACAGCATCAGCCACCTCAGCAGCAGCAAGCACCTCAATCTCAGCAGCCATCCCAACAACAGCAACAATCCCAACAGCAACAACCATCCCAACAACAGCAACAATCCCAGCAGCAGCAGCCATCCCAACAACAGCAACAATCCCAACATCAGCAGCCATCTCAACAACACCAACCCACCCAACAGCAGCAATCATCTCAGCAGCAGCAACCACCTCAGCAGCAAAATCAGCAACCATCACAACAGCAGCAACAGCAAACTCAACAGCAGCAGTCACAACAGGCTCAGCAGCAGACAATGCAGCAGCATCCTCAGCAGCCGCCGCAGGCTATCCAGCAGCAAGTACATCACCATCACCACCACCATCACCTCCACCGTAGCCAGCAGCATCAGTTTGAATCTAGACAGCAGCATCAAGGTCACCATCATTCCTCTTACATGGTTTCTGAGGAATCCTTGAAGGTAGCCTCTCATCAGGAAGAGAGGCAAATAGAAAGACGTTCTCAGGATGATGAGCGTACAACCCCTGGTCATCTGCCGACAATGGAGGAGCGGTGTAAGTCTCGCTTGGAGGAAAAGCAGAGGAGAGTGGTTATGGAAATGGAGGTAGGAAATGGAGATGCAGTTTCACGATTGGAGGGAGTAGATGGAGGTGGGCGTTCGGCTACCCCAACTGGGGCATTAAAGCGAAGTAGCACTTCAACACCACCTCAACAGCAACCTGACATTCCTAGTCTAGGTGTTTACACTCCTGATTCAACTACCAATTCAGTTCATTCTATCCACAGTGGGTCTGGTTATGGCCAGTGTGATTTAGACGTTAGTCAACTGGGGCTAGAATCACCTCCAGCATCCATTTCATCAAATGAAGTTGGAGGACCAAGTTCTGTGGAACCCACTCCTCCACCCGCTCCCCAACCTACTGTGCAGCAACATCAAACTGCCTCAGTCACTTTGGGATACCAGGAGAGGTCTCAGGCTCCTCCTAGGCCCCATTCAGGACCTCCACACCCTCCAGTTTCATCAATGCAATCCCTCCATGCTCAAGTGGTTGTGACACCATCTCCACCACAGCATTCAATGCAGCAGTCCACTCCTCCAACTCCACAGCCTACACCAATGCAGCAATCAATTTCTTCTGTTGCCCAGCAATCCCATGCCGCTATCTCTGTATCTGTTTCTCAGCAAACCATGGGTGTTTCATCCCTGGTTTCCACTCAACCCTCCAAGCCACAACAGGGACCTATGGCCTTAGCACAACATCCAATGCCTATCCAAACTCCTCCAGCAACTCACATACAACAGCATACTCAGCAGTCTCAACATCATGCCAACATTCAGTCTCAACAGCATCATCAGCAGCACCATCAGCAGCAGCAACAACAACAGCAGCAGCAGCAGCTTCATGTGTTACAGCAGCACCAAGTTGTCAGCACTCATCAGGGCACGGGGTATCATCTCTCTGCAGCTGGACAACTTACTCCTACAACTATGCAACATCACCACCATCGAGGTAATGTAGTCATTGGTCAAGGAAATTACATGGATGTGTCACAGATGGCTGCCGCTGTCTCCTCCCCCACCTTCTCCCAGGCACCTGTCACTGGTGCATATGTGAGCATGCCCATGACCACTGTAATACAGCACAGAGTTGCTCCCCCTCAACATGTTGGCCAGTCTGGTACAGGCCAGCATTCTGGATCTCATCATTCAGGGTCCAGTTGTGCTGTTTCCAGTGCAACTAATTTCTACATACGGGCAGCTGCAGCTGCGGCAGCATCAGCTGTGCCATCTCCACACCTCCCACCTGGGCCATCCCCTGGGAATCACAATCAGGCCACAGAGCGTAACACAGGCACTGGTGGTGCATCATCATCTTGCAGCCTTGCAAAGTTGCAACAATTAACGAATGGCCTTGAAATGATCCCTCCATCCCCCTGCAGCACAATGACCCCACCGCCAGCGCCCACCAACCTCACGCCACCCCCACCCCATGCCACAATGACGCCTCCCCCTCAAATGGTTCAAAGGAATTTGACCACACCTCCCATGCCTAATTTGCAAACGCAGGTCACCCTCGCTGCTGGTTATCACAAGTATTACCAGGCTAGTCCTGCAGCAGTGGCTGCGGCAGCTGCAGCTGCACGCTCACGGCAAATACAGCAACAGCATGGTAGTCCAAATGTTACTATAAACCCAAATTTGATGGCCGCACAATACCCCGCACTTAATGGGTATAGGGTAGCTCAACAGTCCCCTGCAGCTGTAGCTCTAAATGCAGGATATATAACAAACACTGGGTTTATTAACCAAGCTCAAATTCCAGTGCAGATGAGTGTCATGAATATGCATCCGGCACAGGCTCAGTATCAGGACCCAAGCATTCAACGTGGTGCAGCGCAAAATACAATGTACACTACTTATGGTTACATTAATAGTGGTCTCATGCAGCCCCTAAACAGCACCATGCGACGGTAGTTGTGTGTGACTAACACTTGTACACTCCATGCCTACAATAAAGATATTCTATGTGGATACATTTTTGCAGGTTTATAAAAATAATTCCAGAGCCATAGTTGTGGCTTAGTGTAAATGTGGTTTATTAGCCAGCTGTGAAGACAATGAAAGTGAACTGGTTTGGAATTGGTACATGAAGATTCAGTATTTGTGTATGCTTGTGAGTTCCTTTGTTGCTGTTTACAGAATTTTGGTAAGTTTGTGAACTGTGCATACTAATCTGTAAATATTGAAATATGCCTACGTGAATGCTAAACTGTGTTTCAGGATCATTTGATCAAGTCTTGAAAGTTTGAACAATATTTGAGGCTTTTCCATGCCGTTTTTTGGGCCGAAGTGAAGACTTTTATGAGTGTAATTATATTCACCAACAGTTCTGTTTTCTGTGAGAAAAAAATCCATGATTTTTATCTGAATCACCTTATCGTATGATCAAGAGTGAAATCCACAGTGTAGGGGAACCATCACAATTTGTTTTTGTACAAATTAATTTTATTTCATCATTACTGTGAAAGTTGAGTAAAGTTAAAGACTTTTGAACTCTCCCGTTCATCCCTTCCCCAGAATTGATGGGCCGCCTTGTTTCTTTCCACTGTGCTTACTCCTTGTTTTTATTCTTTTGCTACTGAATGAACAAAGTGCTCTGGTGTAAATGTTCATCCTTTCGAAAGTGTCTGGCTCACTTTTATGTTTGAACACTTGTGTCACTTTTGTAACTTAATTGACTACTAGCAGTTCTGAAATGCCCAAAAAATCATTACAAAATAATGAATTTAAGGCAATCATGTTAGATGACGTGAAGAGCCTTTATTTATTACAGTTATAATATTCTAAGTATTTCGTTAAAAATATTTTGAAAATTGAAAGTTTTCTTAACATTTTGTCATGGAAATGTAAATTGAATTGTCAATAAAATTTGTAATCATCAGTATCATTGTGGACATTTAGAAGTTCTAATGCTTACTCTTGGTAAAGAGGTGACTAGAGGACTAGTTGCTTTGTAGAGTAGAAGTTTGCTAAAAAGAAAATTTGAACACTTAGACTGGTGAAAGTGCATGAAATTTATTTGAACATAAATTTAATATGTTGTGAATCAAAATATTTTAGGTAGGAATTGGCTGATGGTTTTACAGGGTGGGTGACTTTTAAAACCAGGAAAAGTCATGAAATTTTGTGACACATTCTGGAAAATTTTTCAAATAGGTAACAAAGTATTCTATGCCTATGTAAACAAGTGTGTATGCTTAAAAGAGACAAATTTTGGGCAGAAAATAATGAGCGGAGTAGCGCCTGTCTGTTGGATGGGTCCCCTTGGTGCCTTTTGTTAAGCTCAGGCAAACACCGATGCTGGGTTTCTCTCCACCGTTCCTCCATTCCCAAGTTGTCCTTCCCTTACAAACCCACCCACCTATCCTTATTGGTGCAAATGGTCTCAGTTTTTGCTCACCTCCCCAAATGAATTACCAACCACCTGAGTAATGGTGATGAAATAGGCCTCAATGCATATTTCACAGCATACTGTGACTGTACGATAAGCTCCCAGTACAGTGAATTAGTTTAATGTGAAGAACTTGTAGCTGTATGTGGCTCATGATTCACGATGGAGAACTTATACTAAAATGGCACATGTAGTATAAAATTCTCTTCTGTACTTATGTATATGTTCCCCGGTCGCCCTTTATTCTGCATTCCACACTGGCAAAAAGTGTGTATCTCTTTGATGCCCGTACATTTTGCCCATGCAAACTCTGATTGCATTCATTATTGTTTACAAAGACAGTCTGGGAAGGGGGTACATCTCTGTCAAACAAGTCAAACTCCACCTTTTTGGGTCTGGACAGTGAGCAAAGCGTCAACTTAAAGCGACCAAATACTTGTTGTAGCAGACAAATCACTGATGTTAAAAATTTTTGCTTCAAGCCCTTTCACTGCCAGCATGGTATGCAGGGACCAGGTAGGGCGTGCAAAGACTGCCCAAGGCCATTTTCTCATATTTTGTCTATTTTTACATGCTTTTTTTTAGAACTATGTAAACCAAAAACTATATTCATTTATTCTATCGGAGTAAGATTTTCAAATATTTGGTATACTTTTGGGGATTAAATTGTTGGAAATTATACTTTTAAATGGCATTTTGAAGAAAATTAAAATTAACATTTTAAAATTCTTATAAAAATGCTGGCCTATATATTTGACCAAGGCACTTTACACAAACATCAAGAAGGCTGGTGGATGGTTCAACAGCAGTCAAAGGGTTATAGTATATCCATGGTTATTTCTATTGAGTGCAATTGATAGCCTTTATGTCTAGCTTCGTGTTGAGTTTTTTGGCTACTCCTTGTCTTCAATTCATTGGTGTAATCCTTATTGAGGGCACTTCTCATTGCAATCATTTAAAATGTACAGTGAAACTGCATTAGCACTAAAAATTGTGCCCAAGCATGGCATTTTGCACCTTGAAGACATTCGATTTTGTAGCCCTTTTATGGATTTCGTCAAGTAAGGATCAACTATTTGGTTAGGAGTTGTACTTGGGACTCCCTTATGTCAACACTTAACCATTCTGTGTTGATTGTCCTCAAGTGATGCTCATTCAAATAGGTAGGCAAGCTTTTCCATCATTAGTCATTTTCACTCAGAATGGCCCCTTAGTGACTTAGTGCATTTATATTAGGAGGATTGGTTCTGACCATCTAAAATTGTGCATGAATTGCCCCAAAATGTTATTATAGAGTTCCATTCACACGTTTGAGAAGCTGGGGGTCTCGAAGCCAACTAGAGAAGGCGAGACAGCCCTTGTGATTTAATAAAATGAATGTAAAATACACCTGGAAAAATCGATGAATTGAAAAGCTGGAAACTAGCAAACATGCTGTTTTAGCATTGTGCAAATTTCAAATCTGTGGTGAGATACATAGAATTGGCTAATCCCTTCATTATTCGAGGGCCTAAAGAGTCCACTCAAAGACCCAGGAAGTGTAAAATATTTTTTTCCTGAAAACCGTCCTCAATTTAACTTTCTACTGACAATGCTGAGTTGAAATTTCATATTTTCAATGATCTCTGCATCTTTCTGTTGCTGACCTGCTGTTTTCACTAATGCAGCATTAAGCAGCTGTTGGATGGAAACGTTTCCAAACTCAAGGATTTATTCCAGTTCCATGACTGCAAAATATTTTCACCTCTCATTCATTTTTATATTCTTGGGTCATTCGTATGATGGGAAGTCAAATGAGTGGAGTCGTCACTTAAGTCCAGTGGTGGGAATTCACCTTTTTCTTTCCCCAGGAAGTTCTTATCTATGGCTTTGGAGACTGAGCTCGCCAGGAAATTGCTAAATATGCCATGCTGTGTTCTTCTATTCTTACTCTTTTCTCACTTTATCTATTAAATATGTACTTATTTGACGTGAACTTCAATAGTGCTCCAGTGTTATAGCCTGGTTTAAATCATTGCATCAGCTTTTATGGGCCTCTTATTTTAATTAATGGAAAATCATTTTTAAAAACTACTCTGCCCATAGGTTACATTTTTATGTTTAAGTTTTAGTGTTCACATTTTAATGGGTGATAGTGTGACAGTTAATTATGCATTGTCAATATTATTGAATATATTAAGTAAGCTGTTCAATACATAATTGGAATCTTATTTAGTGTATATGAATAGAAAATGGCTAAAATAACTGGAAAAAAAATTCTCCTTGAACATGTATGTTATCCACAAAAAGGAAGATATCAGGCGTGATGTTGTGGAATTTCAACATAATGTATGTTATCCATTGTAGAGTGTTGGTATTCTGTGCTTAGTTTACTATAAATGCAATTGATGTCTTGTAGCCATGGGCAATGGCATGCCACCATTGGAACACCGGTTCCCGATCAGTCGCTGAAGTTAAGGTTGGGCTCTGCTTGAGGTTGGAGGGGTGATCCTCTGATTTGGCCGAGTGCTGTTGCCCCTGTCTGCATGTGGCAGACAGACAGTAAGTGCAAAATGACCTTAGCCGTCAATGCACGATAAACAAATATACTAATCACGTAGCCATTCAAAGTTTTACAAAAATTGGCCTCCACAATGATTCATTTTTGCAATGAGTCAAGGAGTGAGTTGTCACAACTCAAGTGTTCTGTTGACTGTAGTTGTTCCACTAACCCTGCAACAATTGTCCAGTTCATTTGGTGGAATGTTTCCATCCTCTGTTCATGATATTCATTTTGCCATTTTTTTTTCCTTGATTATATCTTCTCAGGTCCCTTTCTTTGGTGTACTTATCCAGCTGTAACCTGTCATTCAATGTTTATCCATACAAAATGTCAATCTCTCTCAGTATTGCGTTGGCTGTATATTCTGCTTAAGTCTTCTGTATGATTCTATATCCCCAATGCAACTCAAAACGCATATCTTTAGCAATCATCTATCCATGGATGAAAATGAGATATCGACCTTTTAAAAGCCGGCATTCAGATTCTCTTGATAGTCCCACTGGCTGGAATATTTTGAGGTATTTACATTAACTAGTGGTCCCTGAAGTGTCCATTGGGCAAATGGGACTTCATTTTTTGGTAGGAGCAAAAGTTCCTTTCAAGGGGATAAAGGTTGGTTGACTTTCTCATAGTGTTGATGATTTTTTTAAGAAAACCTATAGATTCGGAGCCCTTATGTAATTTCAGCTCATGCTAATGGAGAAATCTTGGTTAACTGGTAAATTTTTTAAGTCTTTTCTGAAAACCTTTGTTGATGAAATGAAGGCATAAAGAACACCCTTGGGAGGTGTCTTGTCGATATATTGGGAATCTTTGAAATTTGAACTTTTACCTAACCTAATGAGAGAATTCCGCAAAGCCTCCCAATGTGACTCCTCTCACCAACAAAACATAGGCTGTGGAGCCCTAATGTAACTTGATTCTGTTGGACTCCTATGGTAGTCTCCATCAACTATTTCCAACTAACATTGTTTTATGAATTCTCTGGGTGAGCTTTGATGGCAATCTATTTTGATGAACTTTCCATTGAAGCAGGACTCATCCATCTTTTGAGGAAATAGGATTTGCGAGAACCAGTTGGTGAGGAATGGCTCAAAAAAAATTAAAATAGCATGAGAAATTTACTGAAAACTGGAGAAATTAAATGCATTATTTTTTGCTGTGCCATTCCCAAATATTATCCTATTCTTTGATAAATAAACCATAGTATAATAAATTAGCGTAATGATATTTAAAAGCTGTATGAATGGCCTTGGTAGTATTAGCATACCCTAGCTGGAATCTGCTGGCAGTGAAAGGGTTGAGATTAGGCTAATGCCTATTCTGGGTTTCTCCCCACCCTTCGTGCAAGACTTAAATATTCCTTCCTTAAACAACCCACCCACCTATACCCAACGGTGAAATTGACTTCAATGGTAAAATTGGCATCTTATCTAATGGTAGCCAACCGAAAAATTGGACGGGGAGGCAGAAACAAGAGAGAGAGAATGAAATATGTAAAAGGGAATGTATGGCATTAATTCGACAAGAAAAATAATATGAGATACATATATACTTTCAAGAGGCTGGTGAACTCTTTGTCTCCAAAACTAGACCACGGCTCTTGGAGTAGACTTGTCACTAGAGTGATGAAACCAACACAATACTATATGAATTTCTTACCTCACAACTAACCTGCAAAATTCAGCATTTAAATCCTCACTGAAATTAGCTGGCCTAAATTTTTCGGGCATCTAATATTAATGAACGTTACCAAGTGGTCCCTAAATTTCCCATTCAGTAAACAGGACCCATTGTATGGGAACAAAAGTTCCTTTCAGGCAGATACAGGTTTAGGCTCTGGAATCGAGAAGTAATTGTTGGTCTTGACACACCTCGTTTTGAGTGGCTTTAGCTTCCCTTGGTGTGAATGCTCTTGTGATGTTCTTTTCTTATTAAGTAGTCATGAGTTATATTTTCCCATGCATTGCTTAGGTCTGGTAAAATATTATATCATTGTAAAATCTGGCAAATGATTGCACCATTTGCATCATAATCCAGACTGATATGAAATGCTGTTGGTTGAAATTATCATGGCAGAAACCATCTCCTCAAAATGGATGCATGTTCTTCATATAAGAGCCTGTTAGGATTTGCAGTTTAGTTACAAGATTAGCCTTACAAATGTTTATTTCTCTCTTTTAGTTTGTTTTGCATACCAAGCATGGATTGTTATTCTTGTTAGTGGAGCAGGTAAATCCCAAGCACGCCTCATCTTTTAGGCGGAAAATGCTTTTGTAGGTGTTATCCTACAAAGAACTTTCATATTTTTGCCAAATGTGGTACTTTGCAAATAATAAGGGATTTCTGGCATTAGCTATAGAGGCTTTTCACTATCTCAAAAAGTAGGTATAAATTGTTTTCATGAATTTGTGTTTAAAATTGTGATAGGAAACTCCTGTGGCCAATGTAGATACTGCTAAAAGATCTGTATGTTTGAGGAAAGCAAGGGAAGACTTCAGCAATCAATTGTTGACTTAATCAGAAACTCACTAAGTGGGAAAATCCATAACCCTTGTCTGATTGGAGTAGCAAATGTGGTCTGCAAACAGCCATGCATTTGTAAAAGAAGAGAAATCACTTCAACTTTTACCATGCAAGAAAGCTATTACCACAAATCCTGATTTTTCAAATTTCAATCTAATTATGATGATTTGGAAAACTTGCAAATATGTTTGAAATCACGAATAAATATTCAGACAGCTTTGTATGACATTCTAAGTATAGAGATTGATATATATGATTGAATGTGTTTAGTGTAACAAGAAGTCGTGCTGCTCTTATCTGTGATCAAAGTATTTTAATGAAAACTTAGTAACTTATGGAAGTAAAATATATGGTGACACTCCTGTGGGTCACGAGACATGTGATGGATCATTGACTAGTGTTGGTCAAAATTGATACTAAAAACAAGACCATAAGTATGTTTATGGATTTATGACATCTCAGTGGTAGTCAGTAGCAATAAAAGAAATTCAGGTACTGTACCCATTATCTTCCTTTTTAGCAGCTGCACAGATAAAAGCCATGAAAATGTCTCCATCATTGACTGCCTTGGCGGCACAGGGTCATAATTATTTTCCCTTCAAAGAAGTTCATCTGTGCCTTTTTCTGAATGTTTTTGCCTGTTTGATACAGAGATAAGAGAAAGTTGTCTTCAAATAGTGCCTTATTTGAGCAAAATGAAAGAGTACCTATGTCATCATGCTGCTCATCACTAACACTTCATACTCAATGTAGACATTCTGGCAACGTATTTCACAGGAACATGCACCTAGCCACTTGATGATGAGAGGGATGTTGTGGCTCGTATTGTTGTAGGTTTCTTAGATCATCCAGAGTGGATCTGATATTTTAAGTTAATTTGATCTATTCTGATAGTTTTGGAAACTGTAAGGGAATGCTTGAGGTCATTTAGGTTATTATTAAATTAAATAATTTCATGAAGACCTATTTCCACAGTTGTCAATTTCATAACCACGGGAATGTGGACTAACAAGTCAGATTCGTAAGAATCTGCAAAGTAAGTGACATCACTCCCATGATGGACACAGCTTTGATTTTTGTCTTCGCTTATGATTCTTCAGTTTACTTGGCTAATTCAGAGGCCATTTTCTAGCCGACAATTCATGTTTTGAGAACCTTTTTATCAAGTATGTTCTGATAACCACCATTAGCAAAGGTGAAGGCAATCTTAGCTGAGGGACCCTTGGCGAGGGAGGACCAAGGCATCACTACTTTGTGAAATGCCAGGACTACAGTTTATTCCTTGAAAAAGTGAAGTTAAGCATTGTGATGTGTATGGGTTTTGATATTTTGGAATTTTTTGAAGATTTACATTTATTCTGGACATTTTTTAAACTGCTTTCTTTTCTTGGTTATTATGAAATATGTGTGCAATTCTAATATTTGAGGAATAACTTTCAGGACTAGCATTTTAGTGAAAATAGTTGTGCATCAAACCTTTATGGCTCTTTTCCTTACTGAGTTGGGTTCCAAAGGTTGTCTTTATCCCTTGGAGGTTACCCCCAATTGCTAGGTGAGGTTCTAAATACTGTGATTGGTCTGCCGTCTTCTTTGGACATACCTCATAAATCAATTAATCCCATGCAGAGAGAAAATGAGCTAAATTCTCCATCCATCACGGAAGTGGTGTTGCTTTGATCAATTTTTGGGGGTTTTATAGTATAAAACTGTGCATTAAATTGTAATTGACCTATGGAGATAAGACCAGGTGTTGCTTTTTGTGGCTGACTTGTGCTAATGTTTTCACTTATGATGATATTATCCATCACCAATGGAGAAAAGCTGCAAATATCAAATTAATTAATTGTAACCTTCACAGAATATGTTAACTGCTTGTGCATGATCATTTTAATCAATGTGAATGATTTAGCTTTTATCTACATACACTTTAAGATGCAATATTTTCTTAAAAATCGATAGTGAGGTACGATACTTGTAGCACAATTTGTGATCCAAAAATGGAAGTGTATCTATTAAATCTGTGGTTTTGCCCCTTGGTGAATAATCTTAAGGAAATTCTCTCTCAAAAACAGTTATTCTCTGTCTTTAACTACAATTGTGCCATTTCGGTACAAGATTTCATAATGCACGTGTACTCAATTTTTTGTCTATAGTTTTCTGTTATTAGGTCTTTCCTTGATTAGACGATATTTTATCAACCCTTTCGCTTCTATGGCATTTTTGTTTTTCACTTTCAGAAAGTTTGTGGCTAACTTTTGAAAATTTCAACTATTTATTCAAATATAGTTTTTGTGAGTCTACTACATAACCTAGCGCCTATGTTGAAATTTTTGTCAGTGCTCATAATAAAATGCTATTAAAATAAAATAAAAATAAGGTGTAATGAAGTAGTATAACTCTTTTAGAGGGATATTAAAGGTATTTTTATCTTGTTCTTGAGTTTCCTGTAGCCATAATTTTAGGGCAATAACAATGCCCCATAGCTGTACCCTCATGGCTGATGCATGAATTGGAGAAAACCATACCACTATTGTGGAAACTAGTGAACTACTCCTGAATTTAGGAAGTATAAATACATAGGTGGTATGCTGTGGTAACTTAAAAGAATGTAAGAGACTGTGGTTGTGTCTCTTGTGCCACTAAATATTAAGCCACAGTCAATGAAACTCACTGGCTCTCACTCTATTATTCCCTTTTTCCGTATATTTTGTTATACTTTCTTAGCTTTTGCATGACAATTTTAGTTTGATAATCTGGCATTTCATTGCAACTGCCTTTCATTTTTCAATGGAATCACTCTGGGAATATTAGATTCAATGCTCATCAAAAGTATTTTAAATTTTTTTGTTCGAATAGAAGCAAAAAGAAAATGCAACCATTTCATTTGTGGCCAAATAGCTTTTCCAGTAGCACAATTATCTTAATTATTCTTGAGAAAAACCAACTTAGTTATTTCCACAAATTTTAATCCACTGGCATGACCCGTGTTTCACCACACTGTGGCACATGAATATGCCACAGTGTGGTGAAACACGGGTCATGCCAGCAGAGACTTTTGTGGAAATAACAAAGTTGGTTTTTCTGAACATGGACATCCATAATTTCCATGAGGTCAGGCTTGATATCATCAGTTTTAATTATTCTGTTAATAAGCCAAGTAACCCATGGTTTGAATAACTATCATAATATTTGGAGATGAAACTTTTAGGGGTTTTTCAGTAGTCATGTTTTTTGGGATGGATATTTTATTGATCACTCCAGTATATCATGGTATGATATTTTACTTTCTTGAGCTTCTTGACGTACTTTACTGTTAACTCTTGCAATTTTTCTAAAATGGGATGAGTTAATGGGCTCTGCTTTATTTTCTCTGTGAGGAGTAACTGTGTGAGGCTGCTCATTGGATGGAGTATTGGGCTGCTCACTTGAAGGCCCAGATTCTAATCAGGTAAAGGTTTCATTGGAAACGTACCGCTCATCCCAATTTTAGCAAATTTTCCAGGAATCATATCTTTGTGGGGAACTGCTGGCAGCTCCGGAAACTGGCCCATATGCCCTGATGTTTGTACATACATCATTCATCATTGCACTAACTACTTAGCGATGACCCCTTCCCTTGTAGGGTATAGCTACATTTGAATTGTATACTGGTTTGTGTTTGGAAAACTGCCAGTTGCAATGCTGATTCTCTTATTATAACAATTTAAGATCATATTTGGAAAGATACAATTATAATCAACCATGCTGTTTTAATTTCTGTTGTGTGAAATATATATAATATCTTCTCCTGTACCCTTGTACCCATTTCCACCTTATGATTTACCATGGCTTGAAAACCATACCCCTATTCCTCAACAATGACATGTTTGTATCATAACCTCAACAAATCCCAATTATTTCAGTAAAACAAGTAGGTAATTGTTCACAGATGTGTCTACTATATATGTACTGAAATTTCTTTCTGAAATTGAAGTCTGCATTTGCCTTTATCTCCTTCACTCTTACTGTTCTTTTCCTAATACATACATATAATATATTTCAATTATTCCTTTTGTGTCCAAATTTGGTGTTTTTACAGGTATCTTAGTTAAACCCCACACTTAAAGAGCATTAATGATGCAATGAAGTTCTCTTTAGATCTCTCATCAGACTTAATAATAAACGTCTTCCAAAGAAAATCTATCAATGATATTCTCCTTGTTAGGTTCCATTACATATCCTCCTAGGGCAGGTTTCCAGCATTAATTTTGTTTTGGACACTAATTGGAGAATGGAAAATTTCCTTTATCTCATGGTGAAGACATGAGAAAGTCTGGGAACACTTCTCAGCATACTATAGAAGAGATTCAACATTTAACATGCCTATTCAAAAAAATGTATCATAGAAATAGTCAGCTGTAAAAATTAGGTTATACTATTTCTTGAGTTGTGTTTAAATTATTGTTTTAAAATACTTACGAGAACTTTACATGGAGTGGAATCATGTGCACTGAGTTATTTGATTTTTGCTGAAAGAAAGTAATGGCTTCTTGCTTTCAATGTTGATTGTTGTGGGTGATTCTATTCGTTTTCATCTCAACATTTTTCATTTAGGAGCATAATTATTCCCCGATTTCCAATCCAGTCTAAGTTGTTCACTAATGTAGGAGGTATAACATGGAGTGTTGATGAATTAGTGTAGTAGATTTTTTGACGGCTTCTTCAATTCTTAAAGGGGTTATACCTAATCCGTTTTATTTGCATACTTTGGAAAAATCCACGAGAGTAAATTTTATTTTTCTATTGTAGAACTATTGCAGAATAATATCAAGAAAATGTACTCTCAAGGGTTCAATGACTTATGTATAAGCTCAGAGTTTCCTATGCCTACTCATGGTTAAGCTCGAGACTGTGATGACTTATGCCATTGCTATTTAATACCTGACTAATGTTGAACTATTCATGGCGTGACTGTATATTTTAATGGAAGTGTGAATGAATAAATATTGTTTCAAATGAGGGGGAAATTGAATGACTCTGATACAAATTTAATGATTAGGAACTTGGTTACTTTGAAAAGAAGTTGGTGAAACTTGAATTAGGGCATGCATGTGGACTCATCAAAATTATATTTTTATGGTCATTGTACCTCATTTTTGTTGGAATGTAAGCTATGTATAATAATATTTAATTGGTTTTTGTTTATTGTGCAATTTTTATAAAGTGAGTGATCATAAATGATGCAGTGATTTTTAGATAAAAGTTTCATTACCTGAAGAAAGTGAAAAAAGTGCCACTGCTAGTTACGATGAATATATTGTTGCATTCCTTCTATGCTGACTGAATGTTGCTACATATTTTAAAATTGAGAAGGTGCTTGAAGTGATGCTGGGATTCTCCCCTACCTGTAGAATATTTGAGTGTGGTGATGTTAGCTGGCACGGCATAAAAGTGGACATTTTACAAATTTTATCAGCCTGTCCAGCATATGTTGTAATTATTTTTATGAATAAGAAGTGGAAATAGCCTATATGAATGCTTTAGTGTCTTTTTTGTAAATAATTGATTAGTGGCTCCTAGGTAGAATTTTTATGGTAATAATGATTTATTACTGATGTACCTATAAGGTTTGATGAATTTCTCTCTGATTTGTTGATAGTGCCTGTACATTTGCTAGATTAAATCTACTAATACTCATTGTATGGTGTGATTTCATTTAAATTTGTTGTGCATCCACATGATCACCTGAAAAGCATTTTATAATTACATTGTGAAAAATTTGGAGATACAGTAGACCCATCCCCGCTTAAAGGATTAAGCCATCAGACCTGCAATGACGTACATTTAGTGTGAATGATTTATCAAATAGCATGAGATGGCATGCTGCCACATCATCAAAAATTACCTCCTGAAACAATTTTATCGTTTGATGTCATACTTGTCACTGAAATAGTGTCAATAGCTTGACAAGACTAGTATTCTTATTTTTTTAAATTAGTTCAAGGAAAACTCAAACTTCATATCAATGAATGTGATCATTACTTCTGCATGAAATGGCGGTTTCAATGAAGGAAAAATATCTTTCTACTTAAATGATTAAATATCGCAGGATAGACTTGATTTAAAATTTATTTAATGAACAAAGCTAGGATTGCTTATTTTTTTCAATTTTTATGCTATAGCCATGTATACACAGACAAGGAGTCGCATTTGGCACACTAGCCTCAGTTCGCCGACTGCTACTTCTTGAAAAGTGATTGGGTATAAAGGGATTACGGAGGAGAATCGAAGGAGTGGCAATGAAAGTCTTATTTTTCCAGTGGTTACAACGGTCAATATTGGCTCGCAGTTAGATGGCAAGTATGGGGGCGAGATGTTATGTACATCTAGCGTATTCATGCAAGGAAATTTGATGCTTTAAAATTTTGTTATATCTTATACAAAGTTTAAATATTGGTTAAATAATATTTTTAATAATTTATTCCAGCATATTTCGTACCTATACTCTATTGTGTACCACTGAATGCACAAGTGTTGATGTAGTTAAACTGATCCCTTGTCCGGTAACATGCTGGTTCACTTTATGGCAGAATTCACATTATGAGCGGTCCTGTGGAATGGATAAGCATCGTAAAGCAGGTTTCTACTGTAATATATGCTCAATTTTCATAGAAAAAAATCAAGGGAAGGCGAGGGAAGCGTCAATGCATTGTGCTCCGAATAAGTAATTCTCGGTGAAAGCATTTCACTGACATATAGCCAGCTCATGAGGGTGATTGGAAGGTTTTAATATCTTCATATGATTTCTGGTGAACTGAATCACTCGGTGACAAAGTTTACTTGGGGCACTTGTATGATTATTTTAATAATCAATGTATGTGGAAGAAGAGGGATAATAAATATTTTATTATCACGGTGATTTAAAATGGAGACATTTTAACCATTTTTTTCAGTTAAGTATTCTACCAGCTGATTGGTAGGTACTTGGACAGTCCCCATTCTGCATCCCAATTTCATAGACTTTATCTAACTTTCCCTCCTAAGTATCTCCTGCCATTAGATCCCTCCTAAATTCCTCATATCTTCTACCTCCTCTTTTTTCGTCCAGAATTTCTATCCTCTTCCTTCCTCTTCCACACTTCGCCAGTGTTCTCCCCTCTGTCACCCTCTTCAGCATGCCCTCTCCTCTCAAGACCTCCTCCATCCATCTCCTCTGCCTTCTCCTAACCTCTGCCACAAGCTTCCTCTCCTCTCCAACCATATCCAATACCTCCTCGTTCATCTTCCTCGCCACCCAGCTCACCCTCTCCATCCTTCTCCGAACCCAAATCTCAAACGCCTCAAGTGCATCCTCCCTTCGCAATGACCAAGTTTCCGACCCATACAGCGCCACGCTCCACATTAAAGTTATCACCAGCCTTTTCTTTACGTCTCTTCTCAGACTCCCTTCATTAATTCCTTTCTCTTCGAGAATGCTTCTTTAGCGAGGGCAATTCTGCATCTGATGTCCCTACCACTAAACCCATTCTCCTCCAAAATACTACCCAGATACGTAAACTGCTCGACCTCGCGCTGGCGCGAGAGGGCGCGACTGGGGCGGCGCGCGCTCACTCTTGAGGCTGTTTATCGGGAACCAATGGACAGAATTTAAAGATATTTGAAATAATACACCACAAATGTCTAATGAGTCGTTGCAAATAACACAAAAGCAACAGAAAAATTCGAGAGTTCCATTATCGTCAGTTATGTCCGAATAACAGCCAAAAATCCAAAATTTCAAAACTTCAAGTGCGATGCGGCACGTTTTCCCGTCATCCGATTGCAATAATATTTCTCACGATTTATTTGCTAACCATATGGAATAAATCTGGGGGGTTTCCCAAAGGAAATTCGAAAATTGAAAAATGAGGACCATGCACAGGTGTCAATGAACAAACTCCTATGGGTGTGCACCCGGGAGTGCACCTACCCAGGTAGAAATGTTTTACTCGATATAACTGGTCTGTATGAAGACCTCTGTAACTGGGATGGAAATGAATTGAAACAAGCTCCACCCGAGTTGCACTCCAGCTCAGGGTGTCCAAAAACCGAAAGTTTGAAAGTTGAGGGGGAATTTCCATTTTCCCATGTGAATGCATAAAAAAACATCCCAAAAACATTTCAGCTCAATCGGACAATATTTGACCCTGCCGAAACGCATTCAAAGTTCTGAAATTTCGATTTTCCGCATTTCATACAACGTTGCCTATCCTACAGGGGCCCGGGTGTTAAAACGCTAATTGTAAGTTCGAACCATCACCTCGAGCTCCCTAGTCGTTGACGGCGACACTCGAGCCACGGTGAGTATCGTAGCCACGTAACTTGGTGTGTTTACACGCCTCGCTCGCTGCTGCGGCCGCCAGCCGGCTGGTCAGAACGCGAGGCCGTTCAAGTATTAGCTAAGACGATTTATGCCATTTTTGATCCCCCCTCGCCCTATGTAAGTAAGGCAATTAAGATTTTCCCAACCCCCCTCCCTCTCTGTTTTACGTAAGACGTTAGATATTTGTATCTACTCGACGTTAAATGTTCGCTTTCTGCAGTTTCATATTTCCATAGAAGCCATCGTACAGGTTTGAGCACTGGATATCGTATAATTGAACAGTGTCGGAGTACCAAATTCATTGAACGTGGAATTAATGTAGCTAGCCTGTCCGGCGACAGAATAGGAGCATTGGTGTAGCGGTGAGATTACGGAAAATACGCCATTTACGAACGGATGCTCAGGGGCGGATTAAGGGGGGGAGGGCGGCCTCCCCCCCCCGTATTTCCCGGAAAATAAAAAAGATGGTAATCTCTAAGATGGCTCTCCAATGCAAGTTTTTATTTTTATTTTAGAAATAGAGTTTTTTGTAGGTAATGATACATTTATAAATTAATTTCCTTGATGAAGAACCTAATTACGTAGTGTTTATTATAATTTTCACGGGGCGACATTGAACTTTTTTGAGTTGATTTTCATTAAGTTTATCATTACGATATACGAAAGTGGTGAGCACTTTTTAATTCAACCCTAGTATACTTGTGCGTGCATATGCTTAGGGAATTCTAAGATTATAACCAAGGTTTATGAAGTGTTCGTCTTCGCTTGAAGGAATAAGGGATGGGAATCCAGGGGCGGAATAAGGAGGGGGCGGGGGGGGGCCGCCCCCCCCCTTTATTTTCACAAAGCAAGTTTTTATCTCACCAGCTCAATACACAATGTTTAAAGATAATTGGAAAATATCTTAAAGTAACTTGTCTAAACAGACACAGTATCCTCGATGTTCGCAATTGTACTTTTGTAGGCCTTTTGATGAACAATGTTGTGAAAGCTTTGGTCCCGTAACGGAATAGTTATAAGCTATTATACTATGTACGCAGACCTATATACACCTATTTACTATGTATGCAGAGAATCGTGCCGCGAGTTTGGGTAGTTGAGTCGTAGTGCGTCTGCGTGTGGGGAATACAGTCTCCACGCCCTCCTTCAGCATTGACTATTATGCGACACCCTACGCTCTCGTGCTCGTCGCGACATGTCAGTAGCCCGGCTCTAGCGAGTGTATTGTTTCAGTTGTAGTGAGTGACAAGTTCAAGAGTTCTTCACATGTTTAGGACCCTGCGTCCTTTTTACTTAATGCTGTGATATACCTGGCGTGTAGATCAACCTTTCAGCCAGAGATGGTATGTTCAGTCGGTTAATTACAACGTCATAACTTATTTGCACTTTCTCGCGCTCGCCATTAGGGTCGGACGGCCGGCTTCAAGCTCGGGCCCACATTAGCCTCCATTGCTATTTATCTAATTTTTGATCAAGGAATTGAACACCCACCTATTTACTGGACTTTCATTTTCATTTTGTTATCATAGAAATGCTGTGAGGTCCACCCACCGTAGTTTTGTCCCGTCTCCTTTTGATAGCAGTAAAATTGAGGACTCTAAGTAAAGCAAAATAATTTTCAAGTATTACGCAATAGGGTGAGAAAAAGATATGCTTATAATGTTTTTTGCAACTCGTCGCAGAAGGAATAGCTAATGTATACTTTTGTTTACAGGCGTCTTATTCTAGTAGGCCTGGTACAAAGAGGAAAACTAATAGTGCCTCTGCGGACCTTCGAAGCTTTTTCTCTCGCGTCCAAAAACTAAAGACGCCAGAAGCAGCAGGAGGAAATACACGATTTGTTAACACCATGCCTTCATGCTGCACAACTGACAAAGAGACTCAAGTAGAGTACATGGTCCTTTTACAATCCCCTCCACGTAGCCACGAAACATCGACCGAAGCTTCAATTTCTTCACTTCCTTTGGCTGAAAATCTCAGCTGTGATGTAAGTCTCTTCATTGTACCAGGAAAGAAAAGACCTGATGATAGAAAAATAGCAGAACTTTTGGAAAGCCCTTGGACATCCACAAACGACTACAAGTATCCCTTTTCAACTCATAGGAAGGGAACCGCGGAAGAGCGTCGTTACGTGAGGATAGAAAATCTTAAAAAGTACCCTTGGCTTGTGGTTTCTCCCTCAATGAATGGACGTTTTTGTAGGTATTGCCCTTTTTTCCTATTCAACGGCAGCTTGCGTGACAAATTTGCAGTTAAATTCCCTCGTTACAGAGCCGTTAAAGTTTTCAAAACTGCTAGGGAAACTAGGTGATCTGGGAAACCACCAACACACAGTCTATCGCAAAGGTGCAGTGCCCAGTTGGCCCTGAATTTTCTGGAAAAATACAAAAAACCTGAAAATCAAAACACAAGCCAACTGGACGGCTACAGAAGGGAGAAAATCAAGAAAATTAGAGAAAATCTGAAGCTGATACTTAACATGTGATTTTTCTTGGCCGTCAGAACATACCATTCAGAGGTCATCGGGACGACGCGACGGTGCATTTTCATTGGAAGAGCCCTTGACGAATGACGGTAACTTCCGAGCATTACTGCTTTTTCGTTGCTAGGTATTATAAAAAATATAAAAATATTAAAGGAAAATAGTATTTTCTGAATATGTACTTATATTTCTATTTCATTCCAACCAATTTTCATTTTGTACGGCATTAAAGAAGATTTCTTTCAAGGAGTTCGAAATCCTTGTGTAGGCTGCCGCGGTTTGATGGATGGGAAGATGCAGGTCTTCCACGTTTTGCACCACGTTGGTCTATGTTTCCTTGGACGACAGTTTCGTAGGCGTTGTAGTCTGCTTCTTCTGGTCGGTGAAGTGAAGGTGCAGCCATTCGTCGTCTTATATATCTCAATCGTTAGACCTGACTCCAACGGGTGAGATATATAATACGACGAATGGCTGCACCATCACTTCACCGACCAGAAGAAGCCGACTGAAACGCCGCTGAAACTGTCGTCCGAGGAAACATGGACCAACGCGGTATAAAACCCGAAAGACACTTCACTTCATAAGAATGGCATCCTTTGCATCGTTTTTTTAAATGTGGTTAGATAGATAAACTCAATAATTTATCACATCTCTTATACCTAATATGGCCACACCAAAACTAAGTTCCAAGCGCTTCATTTCTTTTAATTTTCCGAGTGAAGTCCACCCGGACCTCCATTTAGTTGAAATGTATTGCCTACCCCCCAGGCGCCGCGGGGAATTAGTGATCCCCCCCCCCCCAAAACAACAACCTTAATCCGCCCCTGCGGATGCTCCATATCACTGCTAAATTTCAGTCGGAAACGATTGATACATTGTTTCAAGATAGACAAAAATCTTACGTAAATTGGTTCCAGACCCTCTGCCCCCCCTTCATAAGACAATGTAAGATTATACCAACCCCTCTTCCCCCAAAAACGTCTTACGTAATACTTGGATGGCCCCTTACGGCGCCGCCGCGTGGCGTTGAGCTTGGAGCTCTACGGCGGTCAAAGTATCACATCTCAGTCAGTTAGTCTATCACACTCCACTGGGGAGGTCGTGTCGTGTGTGCCGAGGTCGAGGCTGTTTCGGCGGTGGCCAGAATGAGCGCGAAGTCGAAGGGTACGCCGCGGCGTACGGCGCGCCGGTTATGCGAAGTGCGACAAGTGTGTGGTTGGTGGGCAATGAGTGCGAACATTTGCCCAGCAACGGTAAACTCCCAACGCTGCGGGAAGTTCTCAAGTTTTTCTTCTACAATCTACACTGTGCTCCTGGATCGATGTCAGCGGCAGATGCAGCAAGGATTACGATGAAAGAGTTGCTTGTTGTGTGGGGAAAGGCTAATATTCCCTCGCAGGAGGTCCGAGCAGCTATCAAGAAGCTCCTGACAGCTTACGAGCACTACCGTTCCCTAGGGAAGGACAAAAAAACTAGCGAGAGGTCAGTGTCCGCAAGAGATGAATACACCAAAGTGCTTCACCGTCTGTTTGACATCGGCCGCAAAGACACCGTTTCCAAAATTACTGTGGAGGAGGATAAGTTGTTTTACATTTCAATGTAGACTGATCGAAAAGGATACGTGGCGGGTATTGATAGGAAGTGGTGTAAACGCGTTGAAAATCGTCTGAGATTTCAGGAAGAGGATTCTTTAAGGAAGAAACGGCATGAGAAAGAAAAGGAAATATTGGACAAGAAAGTGGACCTCGTTCGCCAGATGTCTGCGGATAGTACATGCGACAAGCTCCTTGGACACGGATTAAGGTAATTTTTTCCGGAGGGGGGGGGGGAGACCAATGGGGGAAAAGAGGGAAAGGCAGAGCTTCAGAGCATGCTAAAATTTTCAGAGTGCAACGATCGGAACTCTCGCAATTCGTCTACAAGCGAAATTGTAGTCCGTCTCAACAAGTTATTCTGATCATTGCGATCGCGAACTTACTGCGTAAACTTGGCGGTGGCAGGCTTCATCTAGTAGAAGTTTTAAGTTAGTTTTAATTAATTATGAATATCATCAGTGCGGGGGTTATAACTATCAATGTTCATCCTTTGACTCTGTAAGATTGTTGTTTTAATGTATCTCAACATGCAGAAAATTTGTTTTTGCGCGTAATATATGGGATAAATGTAAAAAAACTAATGGTTTCGGATCTTACGCCGACGGAACTTTACAGGATATTTGGGATAGGTGTAGAATCACCCGAAAACCACCTTATGAATATTAGCCAATTCTCCCTAGAGCGATTGCTGTATTCGTACATGCAACTTATGTTAATGCTAAAGCTAATAGACTTCTTAAAAAATCGTACCAGTCGTACTAATTCATCATGGCGTACGCTATGGCTTGGGTTGCGAACTTCGTGAGGGCTAATTTGAATGCATCTTAATTTATTTGCCATTATTAAGTTTAACAACTGTTATTATGTTCCTGTGTGACTCGATAAACATTCATTTGCAAGTAAAATTTCATTTCTAGGAGTTTCCACGAGATATGCCAAGGTGCTTGGCATATCTCGTGAAAATCTCACGGAATGTTTGCACTTACGCGCATTTGTCTCACTACTTTCGGGTGTCCAGCCATTAGTCACACGTAATTAAAAAAAATCAAATTAGCATAGCTATAAAATTAATCTTGAGAGATTTATCATTTAGACTGAGTCTTTTACGTGTACATAGTCGCTACTCATTCGATGTATGGCTTCAGCGACTTAGGCTTTCCCAGCGAACATTCTGGTTGAAAAGCTCTCGGGTTTTTCCGCCGATCGAGGTTCTCCAATGCTTCCAACGTTTCGACAGGCGAGCCCATCGTATTCAGGGATCTTTTATTCCAAGATCACTGAAGACGGTCGCCTATCGAAACAATGATGGTAATGGAGAACCTTATCCGGTGGAAAACCCCGAGACCTCAACGGCCACTCACTCCATTCCGCACATGTGAAGAAACTGTGGTTACCACTGAATTAAGACAAAGGGCCGGAACTTCCGGTTGATTTCACTCCGATGCGGTACATTTCCTGATTTTCAGCGTAGTCAACTGGCAAGGCTTGTGTTTCGTTATCAACTGCTGGATTGACTACCTGAGTTCTTTTGGGACGTATTTCCTGCGGTTCTTCTTTTGAAAAATATTTAAACCTCTTCTTTTTCCTGTAAGGCATCAATTGAATCACCATCGTTGTGATCTGATTTACGAAAAAAAGTTTTTTTTATTTTTATGCGCGGGGTCTTGATGCAGGCAAAGGATATAGCTACGGATGAAATGAGAGATCTTTCCAATGAGGGAGGTAAACGATTAAAAAAATAACAAAGAGTGAATTAGGGAAACGGAAAATCAGGGAACCACGTAATGTAGTAAAACCTGCACGAAAGGAATACTAATTTTTCACATGGAAAAGAAAACACGGATATGATAAATGAATTTTTGGAAAAGGAAGATGAAGTTAAAATGAGTGAAGCACAATATTCTCTGAAAAATTCGTTTTATTTCATTGATCATTTTGCCAAAAAGTAAGAACACTGATCGCTGCGTAAGCCATCATCGTTGCTGCATAGAATTATGTTAAGTGCAATCACCTAATAAATTAACTTTCCTGCTTGATCGCAGCTGAAGAAGACAAAATGATCCAGTTAAACGCCACTCATACAAAATCACGATGCTACATCTACACGTGAGCCGCCGCAGAGGCGTGTGGCAGGGTGTGTTTGGACCCCGGCCATGAAAGGGGCGGCGGGGATAGGGAAAAAGAGGGTGGAGAGGACAGAGGTAAATCGTAAGTTAACGGTCTTTAATATGTTAGTGTCTCGCTGTTTTTTTATAGTTACTAATGGTTCATGGAAAGAAGGAATTTTTGTACCTATCAGTTCGAATGGTATCTATATTTTTTGTCACTTCTATCAATTCTAGAGATATAGCGCGGGGTTAAAAATTAAATCCAGTGAGCCACTCTGAAATTCGTGTAATCTGAAATTTTCAAGTAATCTAATTAGATTACTTGAAAGTTTGATTACTAATAGGCTTAAGCCTAGTGAGTAACCTCTGCGTTTCTAATGGCTCCCAACCTAGTCCTCCAGTTTCCTTTGTGTAACACTTTCTTTTGCTCTGAACAGTGTTTAAGGAAGTGTGCGGCTTTCTTCGTGTTTTATTTACTTTGCGAAATAAATCTATCCATGCAGGGTCCCAAATTATCGCGGCGTATTTCTGATTTGGCCTAGCCAGAGCAAAGTAGCATCTCTCTTTCACGTTTTTGTGGGAGAGCCTTCCTATTATTCGCGTGATACATCCTAGTGCCTTTAATGCAATACTGCAAATGTTTCTTGTGTTTTCCCCACGCTAGGTCTGAAGTCACAGTGAATCTCTGGAATTTGACTTCCTCTGAATATTTACCCCTCCTACTTTATATATGTATGGCGTTGAAATGATTTATTTTGTAAGATGTGTACTTCAGTGAATCTACCGAGGCTAAGTTCGAGCCCCCACTAGAGACGCCACGAGTTAACATCGTTAAGGTCCGATGAGAGAACTTGAAAGTCAGCATTTGAGGTAATTTCTCGGTAGATGACAGTATAGCCCTCACACAACCTACAACCGACTCTGTCCTCCCAGGTTATCCTTAGCATCCTCCTATAATACCACATCTCGAACGCCTTCACCCTCCTTTCTTCAGCCATCCCGAGTTTCCAGGTCTCACTGCAGTGTAGAAATAGGTTTTCACAAGACGCTTCCTCAGGTCTACGCTGATGTTCTTCGATGACGGAGTTTTCCTTTCCTTACGATCACCTGAAGTCGAACTGGCCCCTATTCGTCGCGGAATTAGTATTAAGCATGCGGGGACGGCCGATACTGATATTGAATATGTCCCCATATTTACGGTACCCATAACTTCAACATACAACTTCAACAATTTGCTTCAATTATACTCATAAATATGGTTTTAAGAAAAGCCAATACGAAATCGTCGGCATTGAGTACTTGGGTATATCGATGTAAAAGTTAGAACAAGCAAGAGACCAGGTTGACGCATCTGAAAAAGTGGAGATGGAGGTAAATGTTAGGAATAAGTTGGACTAAAAAGAGAAAAAAATTCAGATTGTAAGGGAGTTAAATTAGGACAAGAAATCATTAAAGGGAATTAAAATGGACACACTAAAATCCTAAAATTCTAAATCCTAAAATCTGGTACTTTAGTGGCACCGTTAACGGTGTAGAGTAAAAATAATGTCTTTGTGTGGATAAGAAATAATATTTCACAATGAAGCCAACTTTTTAATTAGTTTTTCCGACAATAATTAATAGTCCGACATCATTAATCTCATGCGCCAACGATAGTATAACCTGAATAGGAAGTTCATTATTATTGATTGTTGTAGCAGAGTTTTGAAATCAAAGTCCTTAAATGAGGAGATAATTCTTTTATGTCAGATTAAGATAATAAGATTTTTCTATTAGTGCATCACAAAAGCTCTCTAAATCCTCGCTTAAAAATGGCTACGTTCAAAATACTGGCTTAAGTCTGGCTTCAAAATGAGTACGTTCCTAATCTGTCCAGCATTGCAGGTAGCTCGCAGCTGTTTTCATGATAAGCTGCTTCAGCGCGGTCTCTTGTCAGCAACCCATGAAGAGGAAATGGAGAGGAGATAAGGAAGACCTGTGACTTGAGGTCGCAGGAAGCCATGGGAAAAGAGAGGTGGTATTTTAATTCGCCGCGGCACGGTGCCCCTTCGGACGCCGAGAAATGCGAGATTTTAGACATGTATTTTTATGCAAACCATTTTATGACCAAATAGAAGAAGAATGCAGCTATATTTTTACAGTAGTTAATGTACAAAACTTTAATATTGATGTGAGTTATCGTAAGCGAAAATTCAACCAAGTTTCCTCACTAAAGAAGATAATTCGGTCATAAATTCCTAAAATAAGTAAAAATAACCGGAAGTAACTTCTTAAAATGCTTATGTTGTAAATTAATAAGTAAACACAGACACTAGAAAAGACAAGGAACTCATTCAAACGTAGAAGGTGGCGATGTGAACAGTTTTACCAGACCTTGTTAAAGAAACCTTTAAACTTAGGTAATGTGACTGGAATGACTTCATGACAATCATACGGCTGGGAAAATTATTGAAACATATTGCCAAAATATTCAGATATTGGATCTGGTAACTTGCTACTCTTTGTTGATACATAGGAAAAATATTGGTGCCTCTAAGGGAACAATTAGAGCATTGTTCGATCAATACGGCCCAGAGTCAGTTGGTAACTCTTGGATGACAACGGAGGCACAATGAAAAAACACCATTAAGGAAAGAGTGGGAGTAGTGGAAGGAATAAAAATGAGTTTTGGATATTTCCCTCTAGTAAATGTATCCGCAGGAGAGAAGAAACAAGCCAGCGAATAATGCGCCATTTGCGGAATCATGCTTCCGCCTTCTTAAACAGTGGACCTATTGAAGTATCCATCACCATACATCCTCCCAATCCTCAATCCAAATACATTGACTTCCCACGTTCCGAGAGGGCTTAGACCGAGCGGATGATATAGGCTTACTTGGGCACGCAAAAGCCCCTTTTCCAAAATTTGAATATAAATAGCATAGATGAGTTATTGCTTACAGGCCTTCCTCCGCGTAATGCTGCCCATTTTTGGCAATGGTTTCTCCAGCGGCGTCTTCAGGTCAGTAATAGGCTGATCAACAACCGTTGTCAACAATGGACACCATTACGCGGAGGGACACCCGAAAGCAGTTACTCGTCAAGCTGAACGCCACTGAAACCTTACAATCAGTTTTAAATAGTATACTTTCTGCATAAAGTACGAGTAGGTAAGCAGTAAGGAAAATGATACGTGAGAAATATGCCGGAGGTTGCGTGAAAATTGATAATTATGGAAAACCTTGTAGCTCACGCATGATCGGTCATGTTCATTTCTCTCGAGATATTGAAATTCCCGCATTCACTCCCGGAGGCTATACTTATGAGTCGCTAGGCCTGTGAGTTACACACAGGGTTGTTGTAAATAAGCCCGGTCAAAAAATCCTGAACAAGCAATAAAACTTTCTTCTGCTGTGTGTGGACATTTTTGGGTTTTAGAAGTTGATTTATGGGTAGAAGTTAATGTTTCAGTTGTTTTGTTGGCTTTTAGCGCTTACGTTTTCAATATATTGGATTCAAAGTTCCTAGATTCTCTTATATCTTTATGCATGTATACGCACAATACGTTTTGGGTTTTGATATGCCTTATTCGTTTATTCATAATTTATTCGTCACTATTTTGGTTTACAACTTTTGATAACTTTACTGGAAGTTATAGGATGGAAATGTTTGGGATATAACTGGGTTTGTATTACTTGAGATCGAAATAATGTATGCTACCGATTTTTATACAACAAAGAAATAGGGAAGAACTCTAGCGAGTGATTGATTACCGCCTCGGTGTTGAGTGGTGTGCCATATTATTCAGTGATCCCAGGCGCGGGTTAATCCTCCGTAAATCTTTCAACTGCCCCTCCCTTTTTTCTTTCCATTCTTCCAGAAAGGTAATTGTTTACGGCCGTTGAAGTAATTACCTTGACTTTTTAATGATTTTTACAATGCTTTTACATGCTAAAAACGAGAGAGTAAATTGTATGAAATCCGATGGTGCCAATTTCAGATAATTTTTCAGCTCATCTCTAGTTACTGTACGCTCACAGCGTGACTAGTAACATTTATGTAGGTAAGCAAAAATCTGATAATGCCGGAATGTTCGAGACATAATGCTTCTGGCAGCAAATCATCAGAACAAATTATACAAATTCCTATTCTTGATTCCCCAGAATCCTGCCATGCCATGCATCCCGCCATGTATTCATCACCGGCATGCATTGCTCTGAAAATCGCTGCTTTGCTTTTTATGGATCAGTCCTCGACTTGATTCTCTTTCCAGCTGACTTATACCCCTACATAATTCCATACATTAGCATTCCTCACTTGCATGATAATTCTTTGATTGTCTTTCTCATTGGTTCTCCTTCATGTTCTCATCTGTTTTCATTTTCAAAGTAGCCATATCGCTAAGTTAAGAATTAAAATGGCTTGTTGTCAATCTAATTTACTCAGATCAGAATTATAATTCTTTACTAAATTCATACAAAATTTTATGAAAAAGTGGACCTACTGTTGGTATTATTAAGATAGAAGAACTTATTTTGAGTGAACTTTGTCCGGGTGAAATATGAAGATCATAAGCTTTTCACACATCACAACCTTTTATGTATGTCTATATGTATACCGTTGAGGTGGTTACCTATCTATATCGTGTAAGTTTAACATTTAATTCATTGCCAGAGAAGTAAAACAGGATTTATCATCGAAATCAGCAAATTATATTCAAAGGGATCATCTCCGTTTGTCAAAAGCAATTAATTTTAGCAAATGCGCTTTTAGTTGAAATTATTCTAGTTGGCACAAAATCTACAAAACTAGTGAACAAAATTGATTTAATCCAAAACATTTCAATCCCAGTATACAGTACTTTACAAAAGTACTTCCGATTGCGAATTCCAATTCCCATTTTTCATGGTCAATCATCTAATCAATTCAATCGTTGTACTTTTCGCGATATCCCAGCAACATAAATAAAGAATGGCAGCCAACTATGATATCATAGGTTATATTAAATGCATGATATAGTTGCTGAATAGCGTGTGTTAAAACTCATTTCTGAATTGATAATGTTGCGCTTCCAGTTTGGATAAAAATAAAAAAAGCTAATAATGGTGACTAATAATTTTGAGAAAAATAAAAGAAACGCATCCACACCAAAAATGTCGTCAAAAATACTTAATATAGTTCGGAAAATCTTACCTGAACTTTCATCATTCGGCATACTTAACGTACTACAGCGGGTGGTCTTTAGTTACTCGAAGGAATTTTATCCATCCAGTAATCCTTCGATTCTGTACACTTCTCCTTTCTCTTAGTTATACGAAATACGTGAATATAGGGCCAAGTAGCCAAGGAGAGAGAGCCGTGACGTCGACGTGATCAGCCCAAGGCAAGGTGTCCTTCACCATAGACGTATCCGACATCGTTGAGTTGCACTCACCACTTGATGTTTACGAACCAATTTTCGTTCCAAGTGCTTTTGTTACAGAAGAGGTTCGGTTTCATGAACTGTTTCTTTGGACCGAACCCTTCCAGAAGCGGTTCATGGAACGAAATTTCGTTACGTTTCCCATCCCTGGCCACTTCAAGCCCTCAATATGTTAGGCCTAGCGGGAACTGGATTGAACAGATAAGTGCGAGCTTCTCCAAAGACAAGGAGTCTATATGTACCAGAGATGTCATGTGGTAGGGATTTTCCGTCACAGCTCCGACCCAGTCACAGCGCCAAAAACCTACAATTTCTTCACGGGTGCGATTTTAAATTCAAGATATACATACTTAGAGAGCGACCGCTTCGGAACAATCAGGAGATCGAGACGACTACGGATCGTGACAAATCTGGAGAGCGACACAGCTTCGGAGCAGCACCGAACGACGCACGAGAACTCGACACATTGAACTTTGGAAGCACACTGCTCCAGAACGACGGGAGCGACCAACTTCCACCGTCACGGAGCGCTGAAATACGGACCGATGCTTTTTCCCAGAGCTGTGATTTCGCGAATCTTATTGCGGCTCTGAGTGGTGACAATAGGATCACTGTGGCAAAATTACAGGTCGTGAAATCACACCCCATCACTTCTGTCGTACTACTTTGAGTGTGGAATTTTACCCAGTTTATGTATTTATTATTGTTATAAAACTCTGTATACGTTGTTGTCAAAGAAAAAGTGCCGCGAATCAGCAGTGCGTCAGTGTGGCGAGGATAAAGGACATACACATAAAACAAATTTCAGGTCATATGTGGAGATGAAGAATGAGATCGTAACGGCTGTGAAAATATTGAAAAATGGGATGGCTGCAAAGGCTGCAGGCGCAGCGCAGTGAGTGATACGTACAGTGGTAATGCGATGGTGTCACGTTAAATATACTGTCGGGAAGTGTCGTAGGAAGCCTCTCCAGTTATCAGATTCTTTTAGCATGGAAATACAAGATAGAGTACGGAATCCTAGCGGCTAATGGCTATGGGGCTCCACCACTTTCGTGACCGGCATCGGGGTAGGCAAGACCTCCGTGCTCTTCATCTCACATCTCCGTGGCCTTCATCATCCTTGCGCAACAACGTCATCAGTGGATACAAGGACTGCGAGAGAGAAGAAGAAGAAACAGAATAATGTGAAAGCAGCGTTAAAAATAGGAACTTGGAACGTTTGGACAATGATGAGGGCAGGAAAGATAGAAATTATACAGGAAATGGAGAAAGGGAAAATAGATGCTTTGGGGCTATGCTAGGTGAGATAGAGGGATAGCGGGGACTACTGAAATGATAGTTATAGGATGATTTATAGGGGGGGGAGATAAAGAGTCCACGAGGATAGCTTTGGAATGGAATGAAAAATTGGAGGAGAAGGTAGTAAACATTGAAGAGTTAAGCGACAGGGGTTGAAATAAAAGCTCATGCGGCTAATTTCGTAGTGGTTCAAGTACATATGCCTACAAGTAATCCTAGGGAGGTTGAGGTGGATGGCGTACACGATAAACTAAAAGAGATAAGTAGAGAAGTACCGGGCAAGAAAAACCTGATAGTGATGGGTGATTGGAATGTAGTAGAGGGGAAGGGATAGATGGATATGAAGTGGGAGGGCATGGGATAGGGACAAGAAATGACCACAGTGAGAAGGCAGTTGAATCTTGGAGAAGAAATTAATTAGTAATAACGAACACCGAGTTTAAATACTCCGTTGTCTCAGGCGTGATTTGATGGAATTTGCTTAACATTGTAAATGAAAAGTAAAGCTTAGTTATTCCACATAGATTTATTAACACAATACGACCTAGGTTTCGACGAAGCTCGTCATCATCAGGTACATTAGAAGAAGAAGACCCATATTAAGGGTCTTCTAATGTACGAAACGTAGGTCGTATTGTATTAATAAATCTATGCGGAATAACTAAGTTATATTTTTCATTTACAACGTCGAGTTTAAAAATTATCTTAGACGTAGGTACACATGCATTCCATCACCATCACCTTCTCTCCCCTATTCCACCTTGAGGGAAGTGGAAAAACTCCAATAATGAATTAGGAGGTATAATAAATTCAATGATAAATCCCGGCCAGTAAAAAATCGGGAGAAGAAAAGCTGATAGTGTGGATAATGCGAGGAAATGGAAAAGCTATAGAAAGAGGGTCAAGTGGCTACGCTAAACTCTTTAAAGTTAAAACGTTACTGGGTGGTAAGAGGAGGCAAAAGATTCCAAAAATAAAGAATAAGACGGGGAAAATACAAATCGAATGGGAAGAAATTAAAAAAAGGTGGAAGGAGTATGTGGAAGAACTATTTGACAGAATCAATAAGCATGTGAACTTAGATACAAGGGAGGACTACTCCGTAGAGAAGGATAACCTCCGATAGAAAATAATTTATAACGAAATAGAGATGGCGTTACAAGAGATGAAGGTAAGAAAAACTGGGGGAGTATACTACATCCCTTCGGAGTTACTGATGAATTTGGGTAATAACAGAAGACTAACTTATTCGTAGGATCGACGAGGAAAGGGATTTCGTGAAAACAGTTTTAGTACCTACCCATCCTGGAGAAGAAGAAAGCGTCGGAATGCGAAGGCTTTATAACAATAAGTTACATTTTACACGAGGCAAAACTTTTACTTAAAATCATAACTAAAAGGTTGAAGACAATACAAAATTACTACTTAGGCGATTAACAGTTTGGGTTCATGAAAGGGAAAGCAACTCAGAATGTGATTGTGGTGAAGAGAACACTCACAGACCTATAGAATAATCAGGATGTTTTTGTTTGTTTTGCACACTTCGAAAAAGCGTTTGACTGTATGAGAAAAACTAATGAAGATACTCATTAAATGAGAATAAACTGGAAAGATATAAGACTCATCCGAAACTTATGAATGGCACTGAGGGCACAGGTTAAGATGGCTGACGGAGAATCAGGGTGTGCAGTTATAGATCGTGGGGTAAAGCAAGGCTTCCCGTATGCCGGGGAAACGATAAAAGAGAAGATGGTGGAGTTAGATGAGGAAATTAAAGTCAAGAGATAAGTAAAAAGAGGCCCGCTGATAAAGTCTGTTAGATTCGCGGACGACTAGGCATTGGTTAGTTTACCACCCAGAAGATTGCGGACATCAGAATCCAGCAGGGGATCAGTGTGAGAGATACAGAATGAAGATCTGTCATAAGAAAGAAAAGTAATGAGATTTTTTAGCACAAAGAAAGCGAGGCTGGTGATAGAAGCTGGTGGATAGAGGCTGGCGAAGCCTTTAATAAGGAGTGTAGTGTTGTGCGGTGCCGAAACCAGGAATGTGATGAAATAACTCCAAAGAGGTGTTAGAGATGTGGGTGTGGAGAAGAATAAAGAAAGAGCGGAGGACGGAAAGGAAGGCGGACGAGAGAATGCTTGGTATGGTGGATTGGGAGAGGAAACTTCTCGGGGAGATTAGGGGGAGGTAGAGTAGGTGTTGCAATAGGTATTAAGAGGCGAAGGGATGCCGATGGCCGTGATAGAGGGGAGGATATTGAATAAGCGGGGAAGGGGAAGGAAGGGAATAGGTTTTATGGAAGGACTGAATAGAGGAAGGACGTATGCTGATTGTGAGATGAGACAAGAAAAAAGAAGAAAGGAAATAATGAAAATGGCCATCCAGGGTAAATCTGGTGGTCAACGAAAGCGAAATGAAAACATAAATAACTCTACTAAATCCTGCGGAATGGGTTTGTGAGGTGGCTGGAGTACAAGCTTCCCCTTAATGAAAGCCGGTATTCCATTCCCGGCAAAGGCGGAGATTTTTTTTCGGATTCCGATCCCAGCTTGGGAGCTATGAGGAAAGCATGTTAAGTGATGCACTCCGTCCTTCCGGGAGACAGTGAAACTATGAAACCCTTTTATTATGAGTAGGCTGATGCCGACGCTGAATTTGTTTTCACCTCTTCCTTCGGTCTTCAAATAATCCTCCACTAACAGTCCCACCCCCTGTCCTCATTGCCGCAAATGACCTAAGTTTTCGGTCTTCTCACCAAATAACCAACTTGCGAACCGTCAGTGGATATTATCCTTTCCAGGCAAAACGAATCATGTTCGAGATGTCCGTGGGAGAAGCAGGCGTTGACGAATGAGCCTTGGTTAACAGATGTGAGGCCATTGAATCCTCATCCGACACCTCGTAGAGCCGGCCTTCTCATTACAAACAGACTTCCACTAATCACGATTGCAAAATTCTTATTTCGAGGGAAACAAACAAAATATGATTTAAAAAAAACGATGCGATATCTTAATAACTACCATAAACTTAGCTCATAACAGACAATTTAGCTCATGCTATTCTTGAGTGAAAATAAATGTCCATTTTTTAGCATAAAAAGTTATAGCGTTAAGGTATCACTTTTATTTCCCCAAATAGAACATTTAAACGTCGCGTGACGGTTTGCGTGACACACGCATGGCAGAGGCATTGGGGCGTTTACGGAGCCAGGAAAAAGGACGTCATTGAAGGGCCCGAAAATGGAACAATAACGACTTTTTTCAATTATACCTTCAGGTCAAAAAACCATTAAGGGATTGTTGACGAAATTTCAGATTAGCTTCAACAAAGATTCCTGAATGGTGTCACAGGCTTACATTTGCATTAATTTCGAAGGCCATTTCCGAGCGGAAGTGGTAGACGTGGTGCTAGTTGAAACCGCTTTGTATTTAACGCGCTATCGCACCAAAATACACGATTCAAGTACAGCAACTCAATGAATGTGCAATGTAGGATTCGAAACTATCGACCTTTGGATGACCCATCTGGCGCGCTACGGATAGGAAGTTCGAGGCCGATAATACTGAACTTCCTCTACTATGAGTCATGATCTAGGTACTTCACTAGATAAATCTCTGAGAATCGCAATAGAATCCAAATACCCTAACTTTGTCGCAAACTACGGAATCCAAGTTATTTATTTTGATCATGAATGATTAGGGAGTAGAGGTGGGCCAAATGATTCTTTTTATTGACTCGAGTCATTTGGATCACGTAACTTCAATGACTCGTTCACTTAAGTGAGTCTTTAGAATCACTTTGGAGTATTGCGGGGTACATAAATGACGAGGCTTACATTTAACAGTAAAGCTAAATTGTGAATGAGTAATGATGGCTTTAAAGATTTATAGAATAAACGGGCAAACTAATTATCTTTGGTTAATGTGACCAAGGCCACTATACCCAGAATCAGATCTTTAAATCACCTTTATGCACGATGACAGAGGAAAAAAAACAATAATCTCGTTGATATCTCTAAATGTGCGGTTATGTTATTCCTTCTTACGAAAGACACACTCTACGTCAAGCATTGTACAAATAGTGCAGCCAAATCAAAATAATAAAGCCGAGAGTTTAAATGGCAAAATCAAATAATGTACAAAATTACTTACTGACAGAATATGAATAAAATGACTTTTAAATCATTTTACGGTGGAACCATCTGAAATGCTAGAGGCGTGAATATCCTTTGAAAATCAAATCTCTGGTTGTCAAGGAAATAGGCTATTGTTGGTTTCAGAGAAAAATGTGCGTTTTTGCAGCCATAAAACGCGATTTTCAGACAAATACGAATTGAAAAAGATAATTGATTGAGAGAATTATTAAGTTAATTCTTTCAGCCATTTGACAAAAAAATCCCAACCCTCTATCTTGAGCGAATGGTATTTTAAAAAGCAAAAAAATGAAACCGCTGCACAACACCCATTGCATTGGTAGTGTAGACCACCAAACGGCCCCTTTTTGGGACCTATTGGGGCCCTGACATCTTTTTAAAATAGCCTACAATTTTCCTCCTGTCTTGAAATATTAGCCTGCAAACTTTCAGCACGATCAGAGTAAAATTTTTAAATCGCAATACTATTTCACTTGGTGGACAACTTTTAGGGCGTATGGACCACTGTGCGTCGTTTCTTAAGTCTGTCCCTCCTTTGCCCACTAAAAACCCTTGCTTTCCCGCTTCACTTTCCCCCTTCCCACTCCACTTACCTCCCCACCCTTTTCCTTTCCCCCCTAACCCTTCGGTCAAGTGCTATATATCTACAGCTAAACCGAAGAACCTTGCACGTGATTATGCCGCAGAGTGGTGAAATGCGTGTGGAAACCATCTGGTCTAGAAAAAGAAGTTTTATCTATGTAAAATAATTATTGTATCATATTTTATTGGTCATCTACTTCCAATTAACTGATCATGATACCGATATGTGTTTAACTCTTTGTAAACTGTTTTAATAAATGCAAAAGACATTTACCGGATACCACCTGTATCTGTGTTGTTAATTTGTAAAAAAAATAAATGCCTACAATATTCATCTGAGGGTAAAATTAGAGTTCCCGAACTGCTAATACAGTGTATTAACCGGTAGATTTCCAGCTATAATTAAGAGATTTTTAATTAACCAACGATATAAGTTGAAAGTCATCATATCATTTACGCGATGCTTAAAGAAGGACTTAATTTACTCCTAAAATCTAGCAAAGTTGCTGATCTTACTGTAAGAGTCTTCTTTTGACAGTCATTAATGAATAGTAAGTCTTGCCACTCAACGAGTCGCTGGGATTCAATGAATGGTGAAGAGTCTTTTGAGTCAGCAATCCAGTCAGTCCCGCCGTCACGTCTCCGAGTCAGTGTGTCCTTTGTGGTCCTTTTGGTGTGTGAGTCCTTTGAGTCTTTCGAGTCAGCTTGTCCTTGGAATCTGTGAGAATCATGGGGACTCTGCGACTTTACCTTTATGAGTCAGCGCTGCACTCAGCGGCTCAGCCGGCCCAAACGTTCACTAAAGAGTTGTTTCTCCCAGACCTATTGACTCGAGTCGTCACACTCACCTCAGTGACTCGTTTATTTGAACGACTCGTGACTGATCGACCCAACTCTATTAGGGAGCCTAAAACTCGCAAAATTCGTAAGCGAAGGGTCGAGATAACCTCCGTCCGCCGGCCGTGGAAAGGCCTGTCGCACGGTGGGCGGAATCGAAAAGTTCTGGCCAAAATTCATGTCTCCGTCATTTTTAAAATTAGAACGATGATTTACCATTCTAATTTTTTTTGCGCCAAATTCTGAATCTAGTGTTAGTTTTCATTCTGAAACAACATGGTGGAAACGATCAATTCTCTCCTTCAACTATGAAATGGAGGATCATCTATAATTGATGTCTGTGACTTTTTTATTCCTGAAATTACTGAAACCATTATCAGTTATCATTATCTATTTTTACCCGTAAACCACTTTTCCCTTAAGATACCTATACTAATTATCTAATATTTATCGAATATAATTATTTTAAAGTATGGGAATTCGTTAAAAAAATCAATGAAGGTTAAATTCGTGGTACCTATTCTTTTTGTTCGTATTGCAATTGCACAATATTGCTGAATTATAATTGATGAAGGGTGCTTCCGATTAAGTATGGCGATAGCCGGCTATTGACTGCAGCGATCGGTGACCAAATGAAATAGCTCAAAGCAGCTGTTCACTCTGTTGCCCTTCAACTATTTGGCTCACCTCAGAGGGAACAGCCAGCGACGGCCGGCTAATCCAGTAAATCGAAAGCACCCAACGTATGCAAACAAATAAATCCCGCTAAAAGTTGCCCTGATCTGAGTATTACTAGTCGCTGTTTCAGTCTGATTCTAATGGCTTATCCATCAAAAGGAGATCCCGAGCTTCTTTGCATATTTTCCTGTTCTCCATACTCGTTACTTCCGTTGATGATATCAACGGAAGTAACGAAGTGTGCCGGAAAGGTCGGAAGTAAGAAGCAGCCTTCGGAAAATATCTTTGAATATAACTAATACCATGGGTACAAGTTCACGTACATAGCATGAGTAGAAGAGCAGTAATCGCTGAAAGCCGTATCATTAATTGGAAGTACACTAGATAAGACTATGAAAATTGTAGAAAATCTCTCAATTAGCTCCTCTCAAATATCTGGATGGAAAAATGTAACGAATAGATTTCAACACAATGTAATTTTAAATGAATATGCCGATTTTAAACTACGAATCGAAAACACGAATTTTCACCTCAAATGTAAGTGGTCATTTACGTATCGGAAATTACCGTAAAAAGCTTCGGATTGGAGAAGTGCCTTGTAGTGCTGCCATCATTCATTATTCCACTACTAGGTTTCAGGATGGAAGCCAAAAGTTCTATTCTTTTAATGAAAGAACGTTGATATAATTTTTCCCTCCTTTCCACTTCATTTTAACTCCCGTTAGTCTGATCATAAATCACGAAATTTAATTTCGATAGTGTTTTGACGCAATTCGGTAGGATTATAGATTATTCACGATTAAGTCAGATAATTTTGCACCACAATTATCTGCATAGTTAGTCAGTCATACCTGAGGGTCGATGTCAATCTTCTCCTTCCGACATGTAGGGACTGTCCGTAGAATTAGGCACCTCTCAGGCAGTAGGTGGCTAAACTTTGGAAGAAGTCTCTTTCATGTTGGCGAACATACTCTTTGATCTTTCTGGACTAACCAACAAAATCAGACACTTCGGTGAGTAAATCTGAGAAGAATTTAAGTTTTTGAAACCAAAGGAGCGTGCGCATTATCCGAAAAATTGCTCTGTGTACCGCTAGGAAATCCGTGCGCACACGTGCTCCAGAGAAGTGATCTTTTAGGGTATATAAACCAATGCACATGTACTGGTCGTAAATCAATTCGCGGTATCTTTACAAAACACCAACCAAATCCCAAAAATCATCTTCACGAACACCTTGCTTTTACAGGACTAAATATTCGGGCGCACATGAGGCATCATCTATTAAACAAAGGGTATGGGGAAACGGATTAGGGCCACCAAGGATTATTGCGGTCGGTCGGGTTATGGCCGCTCTCACTTCAGTATCTTTGCCCTTTCAAAGATTGAATTTGTTGCCAACTGGAAGGAACTAAAACGTGTTAAATCCTAAGTTTACATGTAAGAATCAATAGGTGTAAGTTATGTAAAAATATTCCGCTCTGCAGGCATCAGCCCCGCTTCATACAGCAGGCGGGCGACCGGAGGCCGTGACGAGACATCCTATTTCGATATGCCTCAAGGAGGGATATTGTTATTGAGGGAAAAGTACATATGTTAGGTTAGTCCGTAAGTAACCACTTACGGACAAACCTAACATATGTACTTTTATATATGGAATGTACAGTTCTGTTCAAAAAAATCGTACCGCTGAAAATTTCTAAGTCCCAATTTTTTTTCTATCTGGCAACCTGGCAGAACCACGCCCCCCTCAGAGAGCATTAACCTCTACAAGCGGCCCTTCCTGCCCGTAGCTGCGCGACTTGAACCACCCCCGGCAGGAAAATTTTGGCCTGCGAAAAGGATTATTTTCGAGTGGAGGGCTAGGGTTTCTTTTGTTGTAATGTGTGAGTAAGAAGAAAGACGGAGATCTGCGAAGTTCAGGCGCCCCAAGATCCCTCGCACACAACAGATGCAAGCAGCCACGGAAAACAAAAGCCAATCTTAGGTCTCAATCCCCGGAGTTCCTTTCGTTTTTTATAAGCATTTTAATTTATACGCGTATTCATTAACCCTTTCGCGCCGGACGTCGACCATAGCAGACGACCATTTTCATACGCAAACGACCGAACGTCGGCTATAGCTGGCGTGGTTTTTCCAACGCAAACGAACGGACGTCGGCTATAGCTGTCGCGGTGGATGGGAAGTGACCGCTGAGGTAGCAATGGTCGGAGGTATTCAGGCCCTGCCTGAGACCCAGCTTAGCGAGTCCTTAGAGTTAATCCTCGGCCATTTGGCCCAACCCTCCTACTCATTTACGATCCTCATAATAGCAGGAATCCTTGTTGAAGTGGTTGAATTGTCAATGATTTTTGAAAAGAAAAGTTTATTGCAAACTCCAATTTTTTATAATTTGAAATGAATTCTTCGTTTTCTTCTGTGCATTAAGCAATTTTTAAACGAAATTTTAGTGTTATTACTAACGGACTTCTCGAGTGAAAGCCTTGTGTGTTCATATGCGATAAAAATACGCAAAAAGAGAAATGTTGTCGTTTTATTGTCTATATCGTACGTGTTTGTTACAATCTGAATGCCTATTTACACTATATGTCCTCTATTTTCCGATTCCTTCATTGATCCCCTTAGTAATTACTCATATTCCGGTATTTTTAGGTAATGTATATTGTAAAAACATACTTTTAACTTCGCCTACGTTGGTCCAAAGCGCGAATGAAAAAGAAGGATGGGAAGTATTATTTGGAGGTTTATTCAAAGAAAATTTCGAGACGTCCTAACTAGTTGTAAAAATGGAAAAGTCCTAACTTTGTTATTATTAACGCTAGAAATCCGTTTAAAATTCTACAATGCTTAAAAAAATGTAAGTTATTCTTATATAAGTGTAAACTGTTAAAAATCATAGACAACATTTAATTTTAAAAAACACTGCTAATGCAATGAGTTGACCGTGGACTCCCGCTAAGAAAGGGTTGGAGGGTCGAGTCCAGTGGCCGGGGTAATACCCGGGCGCTGGACTCGACTTAAGTAGGGTCCCAAATCGGAGGGACGAGAGTACCTGGGCCACTCCACCCCAAAAAAGTGCTTCGCAGAGCGAGGTATAAAATTTTCGCAAGCTACCCGTAGCACGGAAAACATTTTCATTTCGTAGTCGCCGGCAGGAAAGGGTTAATGTAAAAAAATTTCAAATGTTTGACGCATTTTCGTTATCTGGAAGTCCTTGTGATATCGCAATCTATATTATATTTGAAATGGTGTAATATTTTCTGGATCGAAACTTGATCACCCAATTTTGCTCTGAAGTAACCGATATTGTCAGGCTCGAATTTGAGCGCACAACTGTCCTTGCAAAGCATTAAGGGAAAACATTTTCTATGGACGATGTATTTCTGAGCAAACAATTGTTTAATTTTAAAACGATGAGCTTTTAATTTCAAATTCTTTTAGCAAATAATTTCGTGATAATTCGCGGCTCAGAAAGAAGGACGTGCAGATTGAAAAATTCACCTTTCGCACTCATCTCATCCTTTTTGTGAATTCAGTCGTTTTATTATCCAATGCAGAACTTCAAATACGCGTA
This sequence comes from Pyrrhosoma nymphula, assembly GCA_963573305.1. NCBI lineage: Eukaryota > Metazoa > Arthropoda > Insecta > Odonata > Coenagrionidae > Pyrrhosoma > Pyrrhosoma nymphula. The sequence continues at coordinate 28,563,956 of OY754332.1, forward strand.
TATAATGTGTTCACTAATGACATTATGCCGTATATAAATGACTTGAGCTGGCTGATCTTAGATTAGTGGTTTTATCAGGTTCAATTCGTCACCCTCTTGCTTCACCGCCATTACTGCGTTTTCAATTCGCCATAGGTCAGATTTTTCGCATGCGAGATTCATAGAAAAACGTTCGAAATAGCACTTTATACAAAGCGTTGTGTGGCTTTTTTCCTAACCTTATTACCTAAGCAGCAAATATTTTATGGCGAAACATAGAAAATTGAACCTATGTCCTGTAAAACGTGCAGAATTAATTATGACGTTTTGAAAGTAATAGGAATTTTGATACCTCAATGACTCCCAGACAAAGAAAATATAAATGCTATATATTTTGAATCAACCTATTCTAAGCTTATAACGCTACTTAATACGAGTAGGAAACTAATAAAAAACGAAACGAGTAAGGGGGATATAAACCAATGAAGTAAGCATTTCGTTTCCGTGCTTCCTATAAGCTGCTGTGAACGAGAGATCATGTAAGTTTTCACATGTATGGGCCGCTTCTACGAATCCACATAATGTGCGGAAACAGCTTGACCGACCACAACGTTGCTTCTTCGCTCACAGTAGAATAAGAAGCCGCTGCTCCCTTCCATTGTCACTTTTTGGCAGTTTCGGGCCTTTCTTCAAGCGATGGTGATGGAAGGGGCTTCCTTTGGTTCGGAATGTTTATTGCTCTCTCAGGGAAGATTAGATGGACCAAAGGGGTGGTGCCTCTATGCAAAGATCTTCGCTAATACAGGAAACTCACTAACTGAGTAGCAAAGATTATATACACAGGACTGAGTAGATTGAAAGAGGCATTTGAGAGGGATGAAAGGAGAAATTATTTGCATCAGGTAACTTTAATGGTAACAAGGAAATTTAATCCATATCCAACGCGAAACAATAATTGAGTACTGGCTGAAGTTCATGATTGAGTGGATTGAAAGTTTTTTTTCCTAGGCATTCCAATATTGGAATAAAATAGCATCGATCTACTTACATCCTAAGATATTTGAAGTGGATACGGCTTCCCTTGCCTCTCGAGAAAAAATGGAAAATCAAAAAAGCGCAGACATATAGTTCCAAGCATAGCGAAAGAACTTGATATGATATTGGATACTTTAGAAAGCTCACTACTTCAAAATTAAAAAAATTAAAACATTAATTAGTAATAGTTTGCGCATAAATACATCAACCCTGAAATTCTCTTTCCCAGAATACTTTGCGAAGATAGGTGTGCGCTAAAATTTGAGCCTGACATTGTGGGTTACTACAGAGCGAATTTGAGTGATCCAGTTTTAAATCCCTTATCCAAACTATTGTTCTTTTATTGTTAATATCGCACATTCTTGTAGCTAGTTGTGTATTGTAATTCCACCCACACCAAATTTATCTCCGCACCTAATTAGATCAAAGAAAAAGTTGTAAGCGCTCTTCTGAAAGATGCGTTTCCTGGCTTACTTTCGGAAAGAATTAGCAGCCATAAGGAGAAATTAAACAAAAGTCCGAAAAGAAGTAAATGACTAAAAACAATTTACGAAAGTTCAAATACAAAAGGGATTGCACTGCCTCAATAATATGAGATAACAAAATTAAGTCGAAATTGCGATAATTGTTAACATTAATGAATGCGCTTGCAAATTTAAATAAATTTAAACAATAAAAACGAATCCATATCATTTCCAAGATGCCATAATTAATTCTTGTCATTTTACCCTATATTGGTTCAGTTTTTTCCTTGCAATCATTTACTGTTTCTGGAATTAAATTTGGGGAAATTTACTCAGGCAGTGTTAGTATTCATTCTTAGGCGCATTTTTTGCCGTCCTTTTTTAATTTATGTCATGCTGTTAGTTGTGATTATTCAATGGATTGTTCTATAAAAATTACGTATGCTACAAGGCAATGGGGGATTGTGAAGGCAGGCTGGCATATTTCACTGCGCGCGTGCGCATCTTCCTATGTCTTTTCAGCTGATGCTGGTTGACGGCAGTTGGATGTTCGGGCGACTTTAAGGTTTAGGACGTTTCCTTTATTTATTTTTTTAAGTCGTGACCTTTTTACTGCAGAAAGTGGTTAGTTGATATGAAAGGGTGGGTAAAACTGCCGCAGACCAATCAAGTAAATGCTGAATCCGTATGACGATTCGTCAGTGCGTAGCAACCATCCATTTTTATTCGGTTAGTAATAGTTGAATGAAGGCAGGCTTTGAGCTTATTTCCTAGCTGGTTTCCACGGCATTCCAGCATTATAATTAAATTGCATTGGTCTATTTGCATCCTAAGAAAATTGACATGCATACTGATTCTTATTTATTATCGATGGAAAAAATTCAAATCAAAGAAGCGCAGCCATATAATTACAGGTCAAACTTTTGACAAGTTCCTACGTCAATGAATACGCGTATAAATGAAAAATACTTATAAGAAACTAAAGGAGCTCCGGGGAGGGAGACGTTTTATTTTTTCACGTAAGGGAGCGGAAGAATAACCAAAGAGTTAACGAATCCAAAATAATTCATAAATTTTCTTCGACACGATTCGATCTCTTCGAGCGACGATTCGCGGTAATAGCCTTTTCTAGAGAAAAAATAATGTAAGATATGTCATTTACAGCGGAATTATTCCCCGTACTCTGATAAAGACTTTCAATGGATATTTGAGTCCTGGCTTCTACATGGTAGCTTTCTATTACGAGAGATATCTGGTGACTTTGGCCGACAGACCGATCGTTCATCTACTCATTTTCGCTCACACATAACCAAATGAGAGTCCGAAATCCAACCCATCTCCTCAAAAATCCCTTAGCAGGTCAAAATCGTCCTTCGGGTGGAGGTTCCCTATCGTCAAGCGAGTTCGGAAGGAGGGCCGCCCTTCGCTCGGAGAGTTTATTGCTTCCCCGCACATCTCCCTTTTCTTCTTACTCACACATCACATCACAAGAAAAGAAACCTTACCCCTCCCCTCGGAAATAATCCTTTTCCCAGGTCAAAAATTTCCTTCCGTGGATGGTTCAACTCCCCCAGCTACTGGGAGAGAGGGCTCTCGTTCCACTTGGAAAGTTTGTTGTTCTCCGTCACAGGGGGGCGTGGTTCAGCCACGATGCCACATCATCAAAAACTGAGGACTTAGAAATTTTCGGCGGTACGATTTTTTTGAACAGAACTGCAGTTAGGTGTACACTTACCTATGGAGTAAAAATCATTGAGATGGTGATTTTATTTGGAATGTGATTGAGAAACTACAAAATTAGGAAATTCCGCGGCTTATTACCGTCCTTGCCCTACCTTCTTATGCATATCATACCCTTAGCGGAGAGGAGGGTGAGAGGGTGGATATAGAATTTTCTTTTTCGGTATTTAGTTTGGTTTTTAGATAGATATTTGTAGATATTTTTCTATGACTTTACGCCTTTTTCGAACAAACGGTTTATTTTTTTTTAATTTTGAAATTTGGGATCAAGTAACCCCTGGGTTGCGGCTATAGTTGGACCCAGACGTCATTTCCATTGATGAAAGCAATTTAAATAGGCGATGGGCTCAATTAGGACATAGAATCTGGAAATAAAACTCCTAAGAGACATTTTAGTGAGTTCCGCTTATTCGGGTCTTCGCGCTTTGATTCATTTTAATGGACATGAGTTTCGCTCGCGTTACAGCTAGCGTCGTCAAGTCCTTGGTTACGACACATTCCGGACCTGACGATGCTAGCTTTAACGCAAGCGAAACTGTTGTCCATTAAAATGAATCAACGCGGGAAGACCTCGAATTAACGGAACTCATCAAATCACCGCAGAAGCCTCCGTACCAGACATTTTAGTGTTATTAAATAATCTTTTAACTTGAAATAAAATATATTTATACACCGAAAACATCACAAGGAATGAGATGTGAAATAAAACTATTTTAAAACTAGTATTAATAAGAACAATACTAATCATGTGCAAAATGCCCATTTACAAAGTTAGAGAAAAACACTCCCTTTTTATAAGTTTTGGTGGACTGATTTTCCTTTGTATATCACTCCACTTGTAGTACAAAATGTTCTTTTCTACGGGCCATTTCCAACCTTTTTTGTCTTTTTTCATACAGTTGACAATTGCACCGTTATCGTCGATGCTCATGACTGAACCTGGAAATAGAATGTCATTCCATGGCACTAGTACAAAATTCCCTTTATTACGGAAAATTTTACGGTAAGTACTTCATATTCATCTGCCTCAGGATTAAGAGAGAGAGAGAGTAGATCTGATGCTGGGAGTTTTGAATGAGTCGGGGGTGGCTGAGCGGTTGGCGTATATATTTCATCCTCAAGAGTCCTCAGATAAAACTAAGTCACTTTCTCCGGAATCCTCAATGCTGTAAGCATCATCATCCTCTGATGTAGAATCATCAAGATCTTTTTTCCTGAGGGTTAATTTGGAGGGGCTTTTTTTCTCAGGAACTGGTTTGACCCTCATTCTTTGTTTTGTCGGATTTTTACAAGATGTGGAAGCTTCTGTTTATTGAGGCCGGATATCACTAGCTGTGATGCTTTTACCTGGCGTGACTTGAATTTTTTTCTTTCTAGTTTCATGTTCTACAGTCTTGCCTCTTCTGATCAAGGTGAACCAAGAGCGCTTCTCCAACTAGATACAAGTTTACTGATCTGTCTTGATTTGGCAATCGAGATAAAATTGCTTCTTTACTTGTGGGGAAAATGCCAGTTTTCTTAAAACCAGCTTTCATGTTGTTTGCCAAATCAGGCTCCATCTCGTTCAATACAGTTCTTAGTAGCATAGGGAACTGGTCTTTTGGTGGAGATACTACTCTCTTTCCAGCCTCAAGACTGCTTCCACTTGGTCAAAACATCCCTTCACTTAGATTTTAGGGGCCAAAAGTAGCCAATATAGAAGGGCTGAGTCAAATGTGAGGAGTTTGGTGGCAAGTACACAAATATTATGTCATTCTCCTCACAAAAATTAACACATTCAAGCTTATATGCGAAGAAAAATTATCTCCTACCACAATTTTAGTTCCCGTTTGTTTTTTGAGCACAGGAAGAAAGTGGCTAGTAAACCATTCATCAAATATAGCAAGGTCAATCCAACCATGCTTACTCCTATTGTACCTTGCACCCACTGGTCCATTTTCTGCCCAAGTTGGCCAAAGGTATTCGGCTCTGTATATAACGTAAGATGGGATAGATGACCCTTATATCACCGAAGTTATAAATACGATCTGGAGGGACATCCCTACTTAAATCACTCAAGTTATCAATGTACTCAGAAACTACAATGTCGTCAATGGTAACACGAGCTCTCTTGATATTGTTTGAAAACCTTATTGATAACTGTGGGTGTCTTCTAAAAAACAATTTTACCCAGTCGCGTCGTAACTATCGTTTATCAGCACAACATAACCTCAACCAGACCATGGCGGGAAGAGCAGAAACGTGGCTCCACGTCTCAGTCAACATCTAGTACAGTTACCTGTTAGGGAAACGGCGAGTCACGACTATACGTTCAATACTGCAGAGTCAGAACTGATTTAAAACTTTTACTTGCTGTGTGTCCAAGTAACCCCCCAGGGCCCATGGAAATGTTTGGATGAAACCGGATGGAAAACTAAGTGTTTGAATTATTTTCAATTTGCCGAAATTATACAAAGTAGAGCCGCAAACATTTGAATTTACGTTGCGTTGAATTTATTTGCGACACATTATGGCTAAGGTCTCAGTGAAGGAGGACGAGGAACCCTCAAACGCCTCGTCAAGAGAAATTTACAGCACTAGATAAAGGGCTTCATTGCGACTCGAAATGGCTTGTAAAATTGGTCGAGAAATAATTATAAGTCTATGGCCAAATGGTTAACTATACCAACAGATTCTTAGAGGACGGACAGAGTGCTAGAGGAAGACTTCGTTCACCCATATACTGCGGTTTCAAACGATTCATTCGCACCTGCATTTTATGCCTGCCTGGTTTGTATCTATGCTTAACAGGTTTAAATGATATTTCATAGTTAATACATATTATAAAAAATATAAAGCTGTCTGTAACACCATATTGTTATATTTGCATAGAAACTTGCTAAAGCAACAATACATATCTGTAAAATATATAAAACTACGCTAAAATGTTTTAACTCTATTAAATTTGTTATTGGTATATATAACAACAGCCATTCTTCATTCATTAAAACCATTGCCCTCTCTATAACTCATTCATAAAAACTTGAATCGTTGTAAAAGCGTGTGAAAAAAAGACAAAAATGAAAAACAAATATAAGATAAACAATCAAGGTAAGTGAAAAACTACTAAAATGCTTCCATTTTCAAAATTTTTAAATTAATTTTTAACACCAAAGTTGAATCGCAATACCTCGGAAACCATCATCGAAATAGAATGGCCACAAATAGGCATTTCTGAGTGACTCTATAAGATCAAAGCTGGCGGAAAAATTTGGGAAAATCGGAGGGTGTACATTTTGCAATTGACATGGACTCAATTACCCCATACATTCCGCAGCCCGCGAAGAACCATATATCCCAGCTTTTCCCCAATTTTGTAAAGGAAATATTACGTTTGTATTCCACTGCTAATCCAACTCCATAATTAATCCCTCTCTTCCGAAGTCATTTTATCAATGCAGAGGTACGCAAGTGCGAAATGAATGAGGATATATTGTTTACTTTATTCATTTTTACATTTGATTGGGCTAATTCCTGGTGGAATTTTTATAATCCACTTAAGGGCGTTTAACATTGGAAAAATGCTATTTGCCGTTTTAAATGCAAAATATTAATAAAAAATTTAATACAAGAATGGAAATGAATAATAACAAATTCACATCCTCACAATATTTCTCTATTTTTAAATTCCTGAACACTTGTTGGAAAAGGGTTAAAATGTCTTAATGAAGGGCATTAAAGTCTTCTATTTCCCTACTAATAAAGGAGGGATTGCTTTGTCACTACTCTGCTTACGAGCCTTAATTTTGTATCAGCAGCCATTTTCCCCCCTTTCTGTATACTTCTGCTCATGTCCTTCCAGTGGCGGATACAGAAAAAACTCAAGGGGGCAAGTTATCGCGACGATTGTAGCTTTCAAACTGACTGCCTGGCAGCGACTCTGCTTCCCTTATATATGTAGCTCGGTTGTTTCGAGAACATTCGGTGCCAGAACGTTCGCTTCCAGACTTTTAAGGAGTGTGAACAACTACAAACAGTAGAATATTCGCGACTTTTCTCGAACAAATGCCAGACAGAATAACGTATCGAGATCACTAGAATGGCCGCGACTTTTCTCGTAGGTTAGCTATCTATGTGCCAGACAGAAACGTGTAAAATACGATGACGCGGACGCGCGCGTGAGCTACATAAGAAAGTACAACTACTCGATAACTCGACTCAGAGTCGACTGACGAAAGAAACGAACGAATAGTGTGCGGGCTGACTGGCGGGGGCGGCGCGGGCGGCAATGCGGGCGGCCCCGCAAGGGGGGGGCGCGCGCCCCCCGCGCCCCCCATATGTATCCGCCACTGTGTCCTTCCTACCATTTTCAAGGGTGTATGCCTAGAACAGACTTTCAAGTCTGTTTTATTGCTTGTAATTTTTGCTATTTCAATTCTCAGCTTGACTAATTGACGGAGCAATGGCTTCAACGCTTTGAAGAATAAAACCAATAGCTATCAATAAAGTTTTATCAGGAAAAATTTAATGAAATGCTGCTGTCAGTTTTCTAAACTGGAGTCCCATGCTGTACTCTAGGAATGATACTGCCTCTTCAGAATACGGAACTGTGTTAAAACTTTTTTTTATAAACCGACCTTTCAATCGCAACTGTTCATTCATATTCGTGATAAAATATGTAGTTTAATTATAAGGTCTGTATAAATAAGTAACCTATGTTTCTAAGCAACTGTAAATAAACATTCAGCTTCGCGTGAATTCACGTACGCGACGACGCCAAGTTCAAAGTACGTACTACTATACTCCATGGATCAATCGAAATACTATTTTTTTCAGTTTTAATAAATTAATATATTTCATACGTTTACAGTATTTAGATCACTCTGAAAATTAATACATTTATTAATAATTGATAAATTAGATTGATTTTTTGGCTTTTGATATTTGCTGTTTATTATGATTTGCGTAGTAGCGTAAGAACTACCTTAAGTGCGAGAAAATAATAACATAAAATATTTTCAGAAAATATATTTCGCCCCACGCTGCAACATACAATGACAACTGAATTTGTTCGTCACGTAACATGGGCTATGGCTTCAAAGACTCCCAAAATTCCAACTGGAATCGAGGGCAGAAATAGGATTGCTTGACGTGTTACCTACTTTGAAGGAAATTTAAATTGAAGCCGAGTCTGTTTAGGCTACAGCGGATGCAAGTTCTGGCGGAATCGAATAGGTCAGAACATAGTGATTACGCTGTGGGTGCATTATGGACATCAATATGTCTCTACCTCCCAGGAAATATGAAAGCCAGTGATGACTGTTCTTTCATTGAAAGTCCGTTATTAAAATTATTATTCAACTAATGGATGAATTTCAAGCACGGTAGCGATGATTTAATGGTATTTAGAAATCATCAATGTACGCCAAAACACCCTATTTAAAGTTAATAGAAAATACGAAGCGAGGGAATTCCGTTGTTTTTCTTTCCTTGCTAGAAATATTTGATCGCTAATTCAGACCATATTACACCTCCTACAGCTTACATACACCTTTCTTAATTTAAAGCACAGTATCACTTGCTTGAAGAGAAGTATATTTGTATCATTTAACATTACCTCAGCCTTACAATGCAATTTCTACAATCTCTCTTCACCTGCACGAATTCAATGGTAGTGTCGCCGTAGGACGACCGGCCAGATTTGAGTGGGAAAAATAATCGGCAATAAGTTCTTCTCTATAATTGATGATTTTTTACAATAAATACAGAATTACTACACCGATATTATTAAGCTCACACTTCTACTTCTGACATGGGCGTCCTGAAGGTATTAAATGAAGCTTATCTTTCCATTTTTCTCTTCCTCTCAGCGCTCACGTAGTCTTCGATTTTCGAGAAAAATTTTGCCACCATCTTGGCATCAAGGGTGGGAAAATTTACTGTGTGTGCTTTGACAAATGCATTTTCCATCTCGCTGTTATTTGGTACTCAGGAAATTTCTCGCAGGTTAACTAAACTACTCAAGAGATGATCCACACGTCCCTGCAATTTAGTCACTCCGCGTACTCCCGCAACCAAGCCGTGACGTCACAATCACGTCAACCAATCACCGAGCGTTTTCATTTGAGTTCAATTTTTTCGCGAACTTTGACTAAACAATTCTCTCAATCTGTTCTGTCTGCGCTTGAAATACTTAGAAAATTATTTCCTTATCTCCTTCATAAAAAACAGTCGTTAAAATTGAATTCGGGGCATGATGAAAACTGCCTTATAGGCATATCGCAATACGAATTCGACTTCCCACTTCGAGCATCATTCGGCCGGAACACGGCGTTCACAATCGAAATTTGCGTGCGCTTTGTATCCTTTGAAACAGAACATGATTAAGATGTCTTCCGGCCGTTGCAAAGTAGGAAATTTCCGAAGGAAACAAATTTTGTCTAAATATAGCAACCCGAGTTGCTGATAACGCTCATATTGAGGTCGTTATTTTGTTTAGAATTGGTGATAAAAATTCTGCTTAAACTATTGGCAGAATTCATACCATCTTTGAGAAAATCAAGAATTATAATTTGATGAGAAGTAAGGGAATCGTGAGGCGGTCCAAACATGGCGGCGGGCGTGAGCGAGTGAGACGCGTCGCCCCGCCTCGCCGCCACAGCGCACTGACCCCCCGCCCTCAAGATCGATCTGTGGATGCTGCTGCGCTTGCCTCCTGCCCCAGTGCCCCCTCTTCCCCCTCGGCCTCCCCCCACTCACACTATTCGTGGAGAAAGCTTCGACCTATAGATCCAGAAGATGTGTCGTGCGAGAATCTCATAATTTCTCCACATCTGATTTCATTACCCTATCGAGGGTGTGCATAAACGAGATTGCGAGTTAATATTCCGCGTCCTAGCGGGCTTTTATTTAACCTGAGGATCATTTAATAACGTACCTACGGCCCGCGTAAGCTAATTAACTCGCCACTCATCCGTAGCTTTTGAATGATGCAGTCTCCGATAATGGTCACGGACGCAGGATTCCTGCATTCGTTGAGTAGGTGAGCTCGTGAAAAGGGCTTGCGTCGAGAAATCGAGAGGACATAAAGGAGCAGGCGCCATGAATGGGAATGTGATCCACCCCTCTGGCTTTCACGGCAAGGTCGCGGAGGTGCACGGTCGGAGTGCCCCCTCCGACGACCAGAAGCTGTTCATCGTCGTGTCCGTGGCCGCAGCCACCGCCTGCTTTCTGGTGAACGCCGTGGTCATCGGAGCTCTCCTGAGCCGTCGATTCTGCCTGCCATCGTGCCGCCGGAGGATTCGGCCCTCGGAGCACCATCGCCTCACCAGCGACGCTCTCCACCTGAGCCAAGCGGTGGCCGGGATCCTGGCGAGCGCCGCGGCCGTCTACCCGCTCGAGGTGACCGCCATTCAGGAGAGCCACAAAGCCGGGGGTCACAGCACCCGCCCCCCGCCCGACATGGCCTTTTTCACGTCGCGGGTCGCCTGCTACGCGCTCGCCTCCGCCCCTCTGCTCTCCACCGTTCTGGCTGCCCTCGGCACCAACACACTGATGGCCCTCGAGCAGCGACTGTCCCCCTCGCCGCTGCGGCCCCCCGTGGGCGACGGCCGCAAGCTGACCCGCGCCTTCCGGTGTGGCGTTCCCTTGCTGCCCGTGGGGTTGTTCGCCGTGTGGCTCTCGGCACTGCTCGTGCCAGCCCTGCCCGTCATGGGACCGGGCTCCCGCTGGCTCGGATTCTGCGTGCTCCCCGGGGTGTGGACGGAAGCGTTCACGGCCGTGGTGGCCTCCATCGTGCTTCTGCTGGTCTTGCTCTCGCTCTACTTGTACGCCGGGATATTCGCGAAACACCGGGGAGGATCACCCGCGGTCAGGTGTGAGGAGCGTGGCGGGAACTCCTCCGAGGAAATGCCCATATGTGAGCCACCCTCCTCCCAATCTTCTGATCCGGACGATTACCCTCCAGTTCTCCGTTCCATCCCTTCTCCCCGAAGGGCAAAGGCCAATTTCATCCACTTCTGCCTTCTGCTTGTCTGTTACGTGCCAGTTACTTGGCACTTGTTTTCAAAGTTTGGGGACCCAGACACATCCGCTGGGATCGGAGGTATAGCAGCTGTGCTGGAGACAGATTCAATGCTACCGTGGGCTGCCGTACTGGTTGTTGTTGCTGGTATAGCTTCCCCTTTGGTGTACTTGCTCGTGGATGATGAGCTGCCTGGGTTGACTATGGATTTTGCTAGGGCCCCTTTGTGCGAATGCTGTTGGTCAAGCAATAAAAATGTCAGCCATAAGCCAGTTAGTATGGACTCAGATGATGAGGCTGGGGAGGAAAACTGATTTCAGGAAAGATATGAGTACATATCATTTGTTTTGGATTTTCATATTAACCACCACCACACATACATATCAGTAAATAACTTTAAGAGTAAACAAAACTGAGGCGAGGACTGAGTTAACCATGTGGATTTCACCACTAAAATATTTTTTCCCAGTGCAAATTTTGGCTATTTAAGTGTACTGCTAATAAAATCCAATAGGATTAGGTAAATAGCATAGAAGCTTGTATTACATGTAATTTCGATTTTATCTTCAGATGAGGTACCTCATACCAAAATTTATTCCCATGCAAAAGTTAACATCAAATAGCTGCTTATTATGTTTAAAAGTTTCTTCGGGGAAAATTTTACATTCTATATTTAATCAAGCAAATGTGGTGCATTTTCCTTAATAGTTAACCCTCTAATATAATTAATTGATGACATCACTGCTTAGTGTTACACCTAGGAATTCATTTGTTTAGCTGAATTCAGATGAATAGTTGCCTTTGGTGTAGTAGCTGGCCAAAGAAGTTTTCTCTTTCTATGCTTCAAGGTTTTACTGACTTCTGATGATGGTGATTTTTTATTTATACTCAGATTTTTTTGTGTATGGACCTTAAAAAGCTGTTGTGAGTGTCCTCATTGCTTACATTCCAAGTACCTGATACTTAGGTAATTCATATTCAAAGACAGTGGTGCTTGTGATTCGCATTTCAGGGCATTAAAGGTGTGGTCCCCATTCCAATGCTCATCTGTCGTTGTATCAGCCATTTTCTATATCCTCATTCATTGGATTTCTCTTCTGTCATATATAGTTTCAAATTTTATTTCACCTTTTTAGTCCCTTCTTAGATTCTCTCTCCAAAGAGGAAGAGCAGCCTCACCTCTATACCTTGTAGGAGGTTGCCACTGTTTAAAGACTACCTACTAAATTGCTAAGGCAAAACCTAGTTCTGATTTCTTATTCATGATTTGTTTTTACAGATAATTCTCTCATTACAGAAATTCTAAAAGCATGCTTTCATGATGAGGATTTCAAGTATCATTATATCTGTGAAAAATTGCTGATCTAAAATTTTTATTAAAATTTCATTTATTGCATACCTACATATTCTCATTTGCGGAAGGATATTGATGTATATTTTCTTACAGATATTTACCTATTTGTATTAGTCAGTAATGAAATTAATTTGTATTATTCAGTTAAATTAAAAGCTATTACAGTAAATGGCAAACTCTTTTAAATTGCAAACCTTACCTTGAACCATTTAGTAATTTTGTAGCTGCGTGAACACCTATAGATATAATATATTGTTCCACCATCAGCTGTTGAATGTGGCATTTTGTAGCTCATCAGACTCATTGTTTCTTGAGCTGAACCCAAGTCTCAAAATTAATGTAACACAAGGCGTAGATTAAGCTGGAGGAATTTGTTGCTTGAAAATGACTGAAAAAAGGGAACAAAGAAATATTGGGATCAATTCCCAAGTGATTCTCTTTCATGTTTATCGATAGATTGGAGGAAGTAAAACATGCAGAAGAAGGTTTTATCTCCATTTTCTTTTTCATTAACCTACTTGCTATTGGGTTGATAATAGATAATTTGAAACAGGGAAAAGAACTGTAGTGCGAGTCTCAATATATTTTACATTTAAACATACATACGTATCAATATATTCTACATTAATTCTAACTCTCGTGAATCAATTTTATTTCAAAACCATGCAACCATAATATTAAATATTTAATACGTTAAAGATGTTTTGGTCCATTAATTCAATTTACTAGCATATCTTCAACTAGCCATGATAATTCAAACTTTGGGCACTATTAGTGATACAGCCGAATAGTGTAAAGCATCAGAGATCACAAGTATTTCATTCTGCGGGGGTGAGATATCTAATAACCAATACCAAATACTACAAGGTTCTTAAAGCATCGACCAGTCATTCAAATGAAACATCCGATGATTCAGTATAAAACACAAAGGTAGGAACACTCAATTATACTGTTCATTAGAAAAAAAAACCCAGGACTAAAAACGTGTCAATTTTCAGGAGTGAATTTCAGTCTTTGAAAATCAGAATTTTCAGAACTGTTGATGCCAATTAAAGCGCTATTTATTAATTGTGCATAGAGTTCTTGATATGTTAGAGTTAAAATATATAACATACATAATTAAGGTCAAATCATAATAATAATATTAAGAAATTCACTCTCCTTGGACACCAGAAGAGAAACTTCCTTAGTAAGATGGTAGGACTTGAATCTACAATTTTGCTGACCAGTGAACGAAGCTCAACTACGACACGAAACAACAAAATTAGACAGTGTTCAATACAAGATTTAAGTTCGTCTCTATTGATGAAATCAATGAGTTAATGATGATAATGAGTAATAAAATGAAGATGATAAAATTTGAATGAAAAAATGAAATGTGACTGAAAGGAAAGAGAAAATTAACTTTGCAGCTATGGGAAGGTCCAGTCGCACGACAGCTTCACAGTAAACATTCATGTACAAAAGAGAGTGTCATGGTCAAAAAATAGTTCCTTTGTTTGGTGTATCATCTGTATCTGGATATTCTGAAGTGCAATCCTAATACCTTTTGACTAGTCTATTGTCAGAACAAGATATGAAGATAGATGTAGGTAATCAGGATATTTTTTATTATATTTTGCATGAGACTTCTAAGAGACGTCTCTGAGACATCACTTTTAAGTCATTTTTGCATTTTTTAATAAATGGTCCTCTTTTTCATATAAAAAGTATTAACACTTGTTCAGGGTTGATGAATAAAGGTTGTTACAGAAATCTGAGGGTAAATAAAATTTTTTATATGCTCATAGTGATCTCTCTGAGATGTCTCAGAGACATTATCTCAGCTATGTGGGTAAGTATGTACACTGCTAAGAAGCTCTGAACACATTTCCTGCTGTTTACACCCTAAGTACAGCAGTTTTGTAGCGATCTTGCATCAGTGCAGAAGGGTCCATTTCAACTTTTGTGTTTTTCATATTTGTGTAGCCGTAATGTATACTGTCACATGAAATCATCATGAATAATTCATCCTCATCCTACTGTTTATACGGCTGGTCCATTATCTGAATACTGCCAATCCAATACTAGTGTCTCACAAGTATGGATTTTATATCAGTTTACACAGTTCATGCATCCTTTCATTTAGTTCTTGAGAAGTGAGGCCATAAAACATCAATTTATTATACCTAGGAATCACAGCACATTAAAAAATATTTCAGTATATTTATCCTCAGGCATATGAATAATGCATACTATAGTTATTTATTCAATACTTTTAATATAAAATATTAATATTAAGACCTTTTTAGTTAATAACATCCTTGTCTCAATTACCAATTTCAATGATTAACCTCTTAGTGACAATAGCTAATGCATTATTATATGATTCTCAGGCAAAAAGTGCAAATGGCCAATATATCAGCTCATGCATATTATATCAATAAAGGCAGACTGATTTTACTGTGTTTTTACGGTTCCTGTGATTGAGAAAATAATTTTTATCAATTATTACACAAATGTAATAGAGTGTAATCTAACAGAAGATTGAAGCTACTTGACGGAATACTAAGGGGAATATCAAAACCATGAAGAACACTAGTGCCTGTCGGACAGCTGTCTTAAAAATGTCTTTCTAGATGGACTTAACTGGCATTCAGAATTTGGTGCCTGTATAGCCTCCAGAATTAGGAATCCTGGGTTGTGTAGTAGGCTGAACGTTAGCCCATAATGCCTGAAACCTGAAAATGCAAAATTCCAATATATCAGATTGCCAAATGCTAATACTGTCAATAACTATTGACATTTGCCAATATAGCCTGGGCTAGCACAGGTTATATTTACATACATATCCAATAATATGGATTAATAAAGGGATGAGTTGAAAGGGGAAGAAGGAAGGCAACAAGAGAAAATACTGCAGGAAAGATAGAAACAGTTATGAAATAAAAGGTTAGGGAGAATGACTATTGCAATGAAAGATATTGGACACAACATTGCAAAGATTTTAATTTAGACATGCATTCCATGTCATAAGGTATGAGTTACTAGTCCCAACATTTCACAATACTTAAAGTAAAGCTCAGCCATAAAAATTTGGGAGTTCAAAACTTCAATGAGAACAGTTTTATGCATCATTTGACAAAAGAAAGATTTCCCACCATTTGTGGGTTCACGATTTGCCATCACTCTTCCCAATGGAGGCTGCTAAGATGCCTTTTTCAAGGAGATTATCCCCAGCAACTTTATTAACTCAGCCACTACCATCAGGGTTTTTGAGAAATTCAGATAAAACATGTTTCACCCCCAAGGTCATTTTGATGTCAATGCCTGCTACTTGATAGAGGAGTAGCAACTCATGGGATGAATTGAGTGATCACCCATATGAATTCGAGCTGAGCCCAATGATGCTTAATTCAAAGAACTGCGGAACTGGATGTGCAGGAGTGTTCACCGAGTGACCCGCTAATGATGCCATTGTGTGAAATTCACTGCCAAAAAATCATTTGCCTGGACTGGGATTTGTACCCTGACTCCACAATATCAATCCACGTGCTCTAACCACTTAAACTACCAAGCTGGTTCCTCTTCTTTCACTGAGGCATCTTTTTTCACCAAATCGATGATGCTTCACTTTTTTGATTGAAAAGGTGGAAAAACTACCCTAAGGACTAATATTTCCTGTGATTCTCATGTGAAAATGGTGTGAAATAACCTCTGGGAAAAGCATGTGAAATGTAACACTACGGTCATCCATTTCACTGTCCCTGATGAAACTTACTAATGGGATTTACTAATGTATCCTCAGGTTAATATGGGAATACTGTGAGAAGTATATGTGAAACTCATAGGGAAGCTGTGGATTCTGTGAAATTTGTGGGGGAAATACAAGAGTTTCATGTAAATTGGCATGAGTTTCCACACAGACATCCACCAGGATGAGGAAATCAACTCTGTGAAATTTGTGGCTGGGGCCCTATGAAATACTTTGGTTTTTTGAACACCTATCCTCTACTCCGTCTCATCCCTTCCTTCCTCTACACCCCCATTCCACTGCCCACCCACCTTTGTATTTTCAGATTCACACCTGCTATATCAAAGGAGAATTAAAAAAAGGAAAAACAAACTTGGGAAATCATTTCATAAGATGACAAGTTTATTTTGATAATAAAAGTATCAAAAAACATGAACAGAAAACATTACAATGTTGTAGGTTGTTGCATCTTCCATTGAAGATGGCAATGGGGGTTAATAATAATGCGTCTTTATTATGAGCGAATTTAGGCATTTAAAGACCTTTCTTACAATTAACTCATTACATATGACATATTAACACCCATGCC
This sequence comes from Pyrrhosoma nymphula, assembly GCA_963573305.1. NCBI lineage: Eukaryota > Metazoa > Arthropoda > Insecta > Odonata > Coenagrionidae > Pyrrhosoma > Pyrrhosoma nymphula. Next base: position 28,580,852 of record OY754332.1, read on the forward strand.
CTGAGCGGAGAAGAACCCACCCAGGCGGGACACGAACCACTGACCTTCAGATTAGCAGGCGAGGACGTTACCCCGCCACTACCGAGGCCAGGGGTATAACAGAGGGTTGAAAGATTAATTGGAAGAGGTTGAAATATAAGCTGTGCGTTTAGGGGAAGGGTGATGATATAAGCTAAATATTGGGTCAGGTGGACCCATCTGTGATAGGGAGAGACTACAGTGTTTTTATCATCCCGCATCCACTTATGTGAAGTTATTAAACCTCTTATAATTTGAAAATAATCACACTGACATTTTTTTCATAATTGGATTTTTTTTCATGTTGTATGGAAGTAGCAGCATTCTGGATATTCTGAGTGGGTGGGAAAACTAACTGAAAAAATATATCTAATCAGCCACTAACCAGCTTTTCATCTTTACTTTGCACAAGTTTTATGTACCATCATACAGCTTACTATGTACTGACTGAGAAAGTTATTTAGTACAGCGTAGTCATTTCTCCACTTGTGAAGTGCTAATCAACTTATAATTTCAACTGGCTTAACTGCAGGCAGGCATACTGAGTTGAGAGACTAGGTGTGCATTTGCTGTATTTTATTTTCAAACTCCACTTCAACTTTATAACACATTCTAGTGGCCTGGTTACATGATGCATAATCCCGCATGGGTTCATGCATGATTGCATATCCCTTCAAAAAGTCATTGTGTAAACGACATGCACGAAAGCATGTCCAGAAGATAGTTCGTTCTAATTCCCTGAATGTGTTCATGCATGAACCCACATGGGTTCTTTCATCGTGAAACAGGTCTTAAGGGACCCCCTGTTTCAATTGCTGAGTCACATTCTTTTTTTCCTTGTCTCATCAGGAAATCTGGAGGGTTAGGAACTTGTAAATCTCTTGTCTCCAGTTAACCTTTAGCGTCCGTGCGGTCCCAAAAGGGACCACCTAATGTTTTTCGTTTATGGCCTTGCGGTCCCTCTAGGGACCACTGAGACACACACTGTTTAAAATCGGCTAATAATGAGTTTCGTTATTTATAATTAACTGGAGAGCTGTTTATATTTTAAACCTAGGCCATTAAAATGCCCGGCCATGCAGTGATACATCTGGGATTTAAAGCTGTCCTTTAAATGTTAAACCATTCTAGTCATGTGCTTCACAGTTATACTTAGGATAGAAGATTTATTCAATGAGCAGTTGTCCTTTAGCCATGATATTACAATAGAAAATGATGTATAAGTAGGTATATGCATTAAATCAAAGCATGACATCAGTGAACTGTGGTATGTAATCCAAAAGACAGAAAAAGCTCAGTATCAACATGCAATATATAAATTAATAGCCGATAAATACCGCTGTTAAGGTAAGAGAAATACATGCATTAACAAAACTTTACAGTAAGTTTATATTGAAAATAATTGAACAGTAAAAATAGAAGACATTCACGAAAATAGTTATTAAATACAAAAATCAATGCATACTGGAAAAAACAGAGATTTGAAAACAATGGTAATACATAATTTGAGATAGATGTCAACACATTAAAATAAAGTAAGCTATATATGTACTCTCATACACAGGGCCATAGCTAGAGGCTGGCCAGGGGGGCGGCAGCCAGGGGCGCAAGCCTCAGGGGGGCGCACTTTGCAGACCCACAGCCTGCGGGCCGCTGGGACACAGGCACACAAAATTAAAACATGATGCTAACTCGCATTTAAACAACGCAACTGATTACGATAGGCACCCCTACAGTTTAGAAACGGCGCCCCTAACGTAACACACAAAATTTGTACCAAACCCTAAATAAAAGAAAAAAAAAATTACACACAAACTAATATTTTGTCACACTCATATGTACATTAACATAGGCCGTTTTTCCCCTCTCCGGCACACGCCAACCAAAGCGGCCGGGCGGCGCGGCGTGCCGGCACCAAACCGGCCGTGTTGGCTGGCCATACTTTGTGAGAACGACCAACAAGCGTAGCAAAACACTGTGTGGGGAATCCCCACAATTTGTTCGTTCTGATTATTAGATACATAGTGTTTTTCCACTCTCCGGCACGCACACGCCGACCAAAGCAGCTGGGCAGCGCGGCGTGCTGGCACCAAACCGGCAGTGTCGGCAGGCCATACTTCATGAGAAAGACCAGCGAGTGTAGCAAAACACTGTGTGGGGAGTCCCCACAGTTTATTCATTCTGATTTTTAGTACCTAGTGTTATAGTCAGTATAGCAGTGGGCGCAAAATTATATATTGGGGGGTGCAAAATTCAAACCTTGCCAAGGGCACTGGTGACCCTAGCTACGACTCTGCTCATACATTTTCTTTTCCTCAATGTACAATCCATAACAAACAAGGTTTTACTACTTGAGATTCTGCTTCAAAAGTTTAAGTATGATATCTTGATGTTCTGTGAACACTGGTTAACTCAAAAAGAGCTCCTAGTACTAAGAGTAAATGGCTTTAACTTAATGTCTCACTTTTGCAGGCATTACGCCAAGGGAGGGGGTCTTATTTATGTAAGGGAAAATTTTGGCACAAGGTGTTTTGAGGTTATCACCAGTGTGGAGAAAGATCTTGAATGTTGTGCCATAACTCTAAAATCTAACCGTATAAAATATGGTATTTTTTGCATGTACCGGTCCCCAAGTGGGAGTTTTGAATCTTTCCTTTCCAATTTCAGTGATATCTTGTCATCATCTTTTGCTAAAAATATAGACAACATTGTTCTCTGTGGTGATCTGAATGTAAACGTTTCGGGGAATTCCTCCGAGCAACTTCAAATTATAAATCTGCTAAAAAGTTATGGACTTAACATCATCAATAAGGACCCAACATGAGTTACACATTCTTCGTCATCTGTCATGGATTTATTAATATCCGATGTACCAATTACTGATCTCTCCTGTACCATTTTTGATACAGGTTTCTCTGACCACTCTGCATTGAGTTTCAGTCTAATTGTAAATAATCCATCTGGCACTAAGCTAAATCCCCATATAATGCAAGAGGTTTTTTTCTTCAAATGCTATAGAGGACTTTTGTCTTTCTATATCCCATGAATAATGGGAAGATATCTCCCATGCCAAAGGTGTTGACTTAAAATTTCATTTGTTTCTGAATACTATTCTATTGCATTTTAACTCCAATTTTCCTCTGAGAAAGGTAAAACAAAATACTTGGAATCTGAAAAGCAATCTGTAAACAAAAGATCTGGTAGACAAGAGGCAAGCTCTACGAGACCTTCACAAAAAAGTAAGCTTGATCTGAGTCTTTGTGAACTCTATTGTACCCAGCTTAAAAAATTCAAGAAATTAGTTATAAACCACAAGAAAGCCTCCATTGATAAATATATATCCTCCTCCAATAACATAATGAAATCCACCTGGAATGTAATAAGAAACAACACCAAAAGTGGAACAAATTCACCAAACCCAGAATACATGGTTTTTGATGGCCTAAGTACAGCAAACCCTCTGGAAATAGCTGAGAACTTTAATCTGCAATTCTGTCAACCTGTTTCAACTATCCCAGCACACTTTGCAAAGGCCTTTTTTCTGCCTTCTCAAAGGTCTTTGAAAAAGCTTTTTACGACCGCCTGATACATTTCATGGAATCATCAAGGGTGCTTCATGACTCTCAGCATGGCTTCAGGAAAACTCATTCCATATCATCTGCACTATTTCAATTCATCAATGATATTTAACAATCATTAGATGAAAACCAATTCACGATTGGTATATTTTATGACTTGAAAAAAGCTTTCGATACCCTAAATCATGATATACTCTTGAATACATTTCCCAATTCGGGAGTAAAGGGGAATGCCCTTAATTGGTTTAAGTCTTTCCTAAGTAACAGACAGCAGGCAATCCGCCACACCAAGATCTTGTCCAATAGTTATGTAAATGCTACATCCAACATGCATGCAGTGACAAATACCACAAGGATCCATCTTGGGGCCCCTATTATTCATAACCTTTGTAAACAGTCTCCCCATTCATCTAACTCCTAGCAAATCTGTGTTATATGCAGATGACATATCCTGCTTGCTCAAATCTGTCAGTTTAAGAGATCTTGTTCATAATTCAAATCTATCAGTTGAAAAAATGGTCCAATGGTGTGACTCTAACCTTCTCTTGATAAATAATAACAAAACAGTATACCTACAATTTCATACAAAGTGGTCTGTTCCCGACGAAAGCCCCCTCATTAAAATGAGAAATTCATCAATGGCCAGGTCTTCCTCTCTGAAATTTCTTGGCATTCATCTGACAGAAAATCTCGATTGGAGTCTACACATAGACAACATTAATAAGAAATTATTCACGGGCATATTCATTTTCCATAGGATGTGGGATATTGTGTATATCAATACCCTGAAGCTCCGGTACTCAGCCAAAATAAAATCCCACAGGCAGCACCCAGATCTGTTCCCCGCAAATAGTGACTCCCACCACTACAACACAAAATGGACATCCATATCCTGGATTATAACCTGTCAAAAAGCCAAAAAGGCCCCCATCATATATAACAGACTTCCTCCGGTTATAAATATATATCCCCAATCACACAATTCAAAAAGTCTCTGAAGACTTTTCTAATAAACGAAGCATTTTATAGACTAAGATCATTTTTGGATGGTTCCTAATCTCATGAAAATACTACCTCCATTTTCTTTTTTTCATATTCCTTGTATACCTACACTTTGTTCTTGTCATTTGATATGTATGTACCTTCATGATAACTTAACAAACAATAAACTGCAGGGTAAGTATTTTCGTGCATATAAAAATGGGTCCGCCAGGAGTTTGAAAAGAAGCACCCTTTATTGCTATAACTCAATAACATTAAGGCCATAACTTCCATGAATATTTTCAAAGTGAAAGTCGGGGAGATATTTATAATTAGTAAAGCCTACTATACAGTGTAAGAATTTCTAAAGGATCATTTGCATAAGGGAACTTTTATATTGTATTTTATACTTATTCATATCAAATACCCATGTATTATCTGTGTACCATCGCTGAATTACTGTTTGTATTTTTTTGACTTGTTTCAATGTCATGTACCATGATCAAACGAAACTAATAATAATAGATCTACTGTTAATTTTTGGATCAATTTGGTTATTAAGATGGAGTATTATCCGAGGTTTAACGTAATTACTACTGTACTCCAGATATTTTCATTAAATATTTTTTAAGAGTGAGATCTTTGTCATTATTATTATTTCCATTTGAATTTGAACAAAAGGAGAATCATAGGCATAATTTTGAGCATGGTAACTTGTATCAAACAACACATTATGAATACATAATTTGTAGCTTGATACATACCTGAAGATGCTGTAACTTGCGAAACCTGGTTGTATCAATAAAAATATTTGTGGAGCTTACAAAATTATTTTATCACTTCAAATTATTCCTAGTTAAAAAAGAAGGAACTCTAAAAGCTATTTCTCCCAACACTTCAGAGGAATTTACGATGTTAAATGTATCAGTTTATAAAGAAAAGTAACATTAAGCCCCTTGATGACTAATACTGGTTTCAGTCTTGTCTGGGTGAATTTTTCACCATCCATGAGCTTTTAAGACTTTAATTACTCTATATAAGAAAGACGGATTACCATTAGTAACCGAGATATATTTCTTCACTCCCACTGAATGAACAACTATTTCTCCGACTGTCATATCTAAATTATTGACACCTAATCAGAGCCCAGGAGCTTAGATAAATTCCATAACTACAACAGGTAAATTTTGGAACACTTGTTTACTTATTTCCACATTGTTTTCTCACATTCCCTGAAATCATTTAAATTCCCAACCAGTAAAAATATCTACATTACATCGCACACTTAAAGGGAAGCACGGAGCCACCAGGACAGTTAAAAGATAATTCCTATTTCTTATCGCTTTAATAGCAACTGACTTCCTTATCCTCATGGCATGCCAGAACGCAAGGCCGCACTGAAGACCAACTTCCTCCGAGGAGAGGATGTTTCTAACTGGATAAACGAAATTAAATGGACACTTCTTTGATGAACGGCTTTCTTCGTACGTCGCTGGATCCTCATACTTCCAGCATGTGCATTTTAATGCAATCCAAGGGGACCCACATGAAAAACGAAGGTTGTCACTTTTACACGAAATACTTCAATAGGTTACGTCTGAACGATTGTGAGGCCATTGACAGCAGAATAAACAACGTTGGTCTTCATCCTACAGACAACTTCCTTGAAAAGTTAACCTAAGGAATTAAGCGTCACGCTTGTTTCCAGATTCCCAATTGATGGCCACATATCTTAAGTCACTGACCAGACAGGTCTTACTCCAAGACGTGTCCTTTCTACACCAAAACAATGGCCAGAATTTACGTAGGTTTCTAGGAAACACATAATATTTTATTGGCGAAGCTTAGCACTTTAATCACAAATGCCGAACAAGATATGTTGGATTGGGCCAATGTAATTTCAAATTATCTACTTAACTATACAAAATAAACAATTATCGTATGCTGCATCACAACTATGACACTTACACTTTATGACGAAGGTTGCTGCAAAACATCTGTATTTATCATAATTAATAATTCAGCGCAGAATAGTAACATAATACATTAAAATACTAAGCCAAGTTTTTGTACTCCAACAGGTTGTTGATGAGCAACGGCGGGAAAACCGTGACGACGATGACGAACGAATATCAAGTTCGTCACGTGACTACGTATACTTCCTTTACATGTCTGTTTCGAGCGGATTGGAGTGGTCGGCTTCAGGGTACCTAATTCAGGCTGAAGTTCGAGATGGCGTCCAGAATTTTTGAAGCAGGAAAATTGAGTGCAGATGAAAAGGCTGAAATTAAGGAGCAGTTCTCTGAGGTGGGCGATTGTCTTAGAAAAATTTATCCAATGTTATTAATTCTACACTTTAATACTCGAACAATGGAGTCAGTGATTCAAAATCATCAGGTGTAACCTACAACTTTATCACTGAATTCACGAAAACGTCATTTCAAGTTGTTGTAGTTCCCCTGTTTTGTCCCTAATATGTGTCTCTAAGTGTCACGGATGTCAGAATATTGAGTTTCATTTGGAGTTATGCGAAATAGATGTCAGTTTCTTGTGTTGTCACAGGATGAACTAACGTTTAATACCAAACTGTGTTATAACTGTTGTTATGTATCCGTGAAACTATTTGGTGTCGAAAGGTTGTTAGACACTCAAAAAAAAATACATACAGGGTGTAAAACAAGTTTTAATGAACTCTCATTATATGGTTTGCAGGTAATATCGTGTGCTTTGAATGTCTAAGGGCACCTGTAATTATGCTTGCTGGAAATACCTTTATAATAAGGTTTTTCCATAAACTTTGAGCTTATTAGGAGTTAATATGTATATGCTATGCTGCGGGGACAGCTCCTCGTTGGGGAATGGGCGCAAGTTTTGTACACTTTTGGCCGGCCTACTGCATGCCGTGCGGATCAATGTAGTTTTACCTTGGATAACATCCAGTCGTACTTGGTGAGATGATCCTAATCACCCAAAAAATCTCTGTGAGGATCATTAATTTACCTTAAACCAGTTATACTATTTTACTAGTTAATTCTGATGTGATTTGAGCAAAAGTGATGAACTGTTTCCATAGGTGTGTTGACTGTCCTCGCAAAACTGCTTTTAATGTGCCTTCGTTTTAGTAGTGGGTGAGGATTAATTAATTATTAAGTTTTTCATATAAGGAGTTCGAGATTATTCTTTTACATGGGTTGATGCACCACAATATTTTCAATCCAAATGATTTGTGCATAAAAATTTAGTAACATCATAAACACCATCATTTGGATGACCACTCGTGTTCGGCCGACTTTGTTGTGATAATTTGAATCTCAATAGTTATTTGTTGGATTTTCGGAATTCCATAACTTGCGTGAAATTATTGTAATGATGACGTTTCACTGGTATTACCATTACGCTTAACCGGTACGTTAATCATTCCGACTTATCTTTCATTCTGCATTCAATTAATCATTATTCTCCGCTTTAAAGTATTTTAATATGCTTTGGTCACTGTGAAGTATGTGCTTAAGGAATAAACGCATATGAAATACGCGTGTTGTGGCTCATCGCATTTGTGATGCCGGTCGGAGGGCGTGGCCGAAATGTAACTTTTAAGTTCTGAGTGAACATACTCGGGATTGATTATTGGTCCTTATTGCCAGTGGCATAGAAGCGAATTCCCACGTATCAACGATTCTGATTCTAAAGGCCGAAAATTGAAGTTAGCTCCTCTTGATTCCCGTACACTAAATACAAACGCCCTGGAAACTTTTCTATTGCTCAAAATTTGACGAAACCATTCAATAACGCATTTAAATGTTTTCGCAGTTTGTTTAACTCAATCCTTCTGTTCGTTTATCTCGGTTTGTGTGGTAAAGGAATGACCCAGCCTCATAAAGCGTCCTGCCCGGTGAATATTTTACTAAAATTCTTTTGTGAAAACTACCTTTTTGATTATGCTCGATAGCAGGAAAAACTTTAGGAATGTTGTGTTTTAGACTGTGTAGGGTTGTGATTACTCCCATTGTGTGAGTGATAATTGCAAGTAGCTTAAGTGTAAATTGAAAGTGTTAAGCTAAGGTTAAATGACAAGACTCATTTTGTCATGGGAAAACCCACGTGTTTATAATGGTCCCTCTTTTTGTGGAAGCTAGAGCAGAATGTTTGATCTTTTTATATTTTGTATCCAATGGGAATGTTTCAGTTTGAAAGTGAAGGTATGAGAAAGGAGTTGAGCATACAAATTAGTGAAATTTCCCATGCATTTTGTGTTCCACTGCTGCTATTTGCCTTTCTGGGAAACCGGTTTCCGAGTAGGGATATTAGTACTACAGTGATATGGCGAACTGGTGCGCAAATCAAGTTGTTCCAAGAGACAAAATCATCCTACGGTCGCTGCCCTGGGATTTCATGGAAAACCTTCGTTCGTAGCTTTTTCCTCATCTTAGTAGGAATATTGTTTCATTTCATCAACTCGCCTATGCTAATCCTCGGCTAGTATTTCTGTTCCCACCGTTGTTTTGAAAAAAATGATGAGCTCCTGTGGATGAGCGATGTGATTCCACCGTAGTAGTTTCTTCCGTGAATTGCAAACCAAACGTGTATCATGTTGTAGACCTAGAATGTGTACCATGTTGTAGACCCAGTTCATGAGGTAGAGGAAATACCTGTGCCACCGTCTGAAGTCTAAACGCGTTCATGTTTCCCTTCTAATCCCGAATCCGGAGACGTTATTTGCCTCCGTATTACCGTTAGCCAATATCCGTGAATGTCATTTCGAATCATTTGATGCCGATTGTTGACTGTGGGACAGGAAAAATTCCCTATGAGTATTGTTTCAGAATTGGCTAATCTGAGTTCGCGTGTTTTTTTTTCGTATTTAAGGGCATCGTATTCTGTTCCCCTTTTTATATTTAATTGTGCGTTATTGGCTGTAGCTGTCAACAGTAGAGGGATAAATATTGATTTTACTGCGGTGCGTATTTGAGCGTGTTAGAATTTTTATGGTGCGTAGACGTACGTATTTCTACATCATAGAATTTCGAAATACGTCGCGTAAATTAAGGGCAAGTGAACAAACATACCGCGTCTTGGGCTCGGATGTTATATGGGGAAATGGAACAACTCGATGCGTGAATGAAGCGCGATGCGGTTGCCCACCTGAGTTTGCCGTCAAGGAAAGCTATGTTACCGGATTTGTTGCTTGCATCGCAGCCGGGAAACCCGATACATGGAACGTCTCCGTTTCGCTATTTCCCTCTGTAATATCGAAGTTCGCTCAAAAAGTTTTTTTTTTCGCGTCATGGAGTTTTTTTGACGTGTAATCCATTTATATTTCTTCCTCGGCATTAAGCGCTACATTACATTGGCTAGTTGTATTTGAAGATACCGAAAATGGTCACCCGTGCGCAATTCTTTTGTGGTGAGAAATACAATAAGGAAAGAACCTTTGCGTGTCGAAATATTGCATGGCTTCACGGCATGGGGTGCAGGGAAGGGGCGGGAGATTTTAAAATTACAATGGCACGGAAGATTTTACAGTGTGAGGTATAAAAACAATGAAATCTTTAACTCCTACGTATATTAACTGTTGCTCAGTTAGTCGATGCTGTTCAGTTATTTTTTATTTTATTGCGTATTCGTTGTCGTAAAGGTTTTAAATAGGTATCGATAGTTGGATTTTGGGGGTAATTTTTGATAAATCAGAATCGAATACGGTCCAATGTTTTTTTAAAATTACGTACCATGGTATAGTTAACGAGATATCAGGTATTTCGTCGAAGGGTTCCCATACCAAAAATGCATTCATTATGCAAGATTGGGACAAAGGCGATATTTGTTGGTGCATACCGGGTTTCGGGTCAACCACCACTTATCAATGCATCTCGCAAGGTTAAAAAATTGTAAAAATAAATTTCTCTCAGTTCGTGTTCAATGGATGTCAACATAATGAGTATCCCCGACTTTGAGGTGATGTGTTTGATTGAGTGGAATATAGAATATAACCACTCGAAGGAGAATATCATTCATCTTCGACGATATATTAAGAAATTCCACAATGTTATATTTATTGTCTCCTAGAGTACATTTCATGAAAAGCAGACACAATTCGTGTTCTCTTGGAAAATTTGAAAGAATATCTGGTAGAAATATTAGTATGTTACGTTAGGTGTTTTTACTGTTTTCTTTAATTTTTACACTTTCGTGTTAAATTGTTCACCTTAGAAAACAAGAAAAATATTAATTATTCTGACGTACTCTGCCAACCTATGCATTTATCATGCATTAAAAGCCAACCTGTTCAATGGAGAACAAGAATCGGTATCTCATTACTAATTGAAACCAACCACTTAATTTTTCACTTAACCGCTATGGTTTTTATCTTTTCGAGGTTAGCGGTCACCGTTTCCGGTATTCTTTACTCGCTTGTTTTTTTTTCAATGTCTTGGACAAGTCTGCAGCGATAGGCCTCAGTAAAAATTTACCGTCGATTATTTTCGCTTGTCGTGACTAGAGTACTGGTTTTCCATTTCGAGTACCCAGATTCGAATCCCGGCAGTCTAGAGCCATACGTGGGAGCCAAGTGGAAAGCATTTCAAGTGCAGTACTCCGTCCGTCGGAGGGAACGTAAATCTGTGACTCTCTTGCCGCCTTTTGTTAAGAACAGGCTAATGCCGACGCCGGGTTTCTCTTAGCCCTTCCTCCTTCCCCCAAATTATCCCTCCATTCCTAACCCATCTGTTCTAAATTGCGCAAATGACTTCAGTTTTCTGTCGCCTCCCCCAACAATCAACCGATTCGTGAATCAATCATCCAGAGAGCCAACTTCTCTTCTGTCTTTCCGAAAAGAGTCTCGTGCTAGGCAGCTGCATCTACATACTACCCTGCGAGCCTCCGCAGAGGCATGTGGCAGAAGGTGTTCGGACATCAGCCATGAAAGGGGAGAAAATAGGGAAAAGGAGGGGGAGAGGACTGGGGTGTATGTTAACGGACTTAATTATATTATTTTCTTGCTGTTTTTGTTGCATTCACTAATGGTGCGTGGAAAGGAGTTTTTGTACCTATCATTTCCGCAGTGTATCTCTCTTATGTTGTTGCTTTCATAAGTTCTGGTGATATAACGCGTGGTCATACTAACACCATTCGTGTCGTACTGAAACTCGCCTGATCTGAATTTTTCGTGTAATCTAAGCCAATCGTGTAGCCTCCGAGTCTCCCAACCTAATGCTTCCGTCAGCAGTGTAGCGCTTTCTGTTCGCTCGCAACAGGTTTTAACGAAGCGTGCGGCTTTCCTTTGTATTTTATTTACTTCGCAAATGAAATATTTCCGTGCAGGGTAACAAATTATCGCTGCGCATTCGAGATTTGGCATAACTAGAGTAGTGTCTATCTTTCTTTTTTTCATCGAAGATCCTTCCTACTATTCTCTTGATAAATCCTATTTCCTTTAATGCCGCGCCGGGAATGTTGGTGCATGTTCCCCCCAAGCAAGTAGTGGAAGGTAGGGCCGTAACAGAACTGATTAGAACCGTAATTTTTGATTGTTTAATGATTACCGAGAATGTTTTGGTAACCAGGCAGCTCCAGACTTGAATTCTTGAGTTGAGAGCACTTCTCGACACTTGTGGTTTTCGTTTCCGGACAATTTCTCTTTTTAAATCCCGCGAAGTATCTCTGCTACCAAGGTTGTCTCATTTATTCCGCTCAAAGTCGATCTGGGGAGATGTAACATGGTCAATCACGTAATATGCTCCATCACGTGTTTTCTTCTATAACGCTCGAAATTTGTTTGTAGCCACCATGTTTTCTTCCCGTTAGATAACTTCAGTGGTCTTTCTCCTGTCTCTTCGCTTTCCCAGAACGGACTGTCAGGTTCTGCTTGCGTCATTGCTCTTTCCAGCTCACCATTTCATTTTGCTTATCAAGTTCTTTTACTTGGCTGCGGACTTCTACCATCGTATACCCCTACTATTTCTTCTTCTTACGGGCCTGATGTCGGTTTATGTAATATTACTGTCGCCCGCTCTTCGCCACTCCCTCTTACTAGTACAACAGAAAGCTTTCCTTGCACCGCCAACGCGCATCGACGTTTATTGTCCAACCTAGATGCCAACTGGCAGCACGTCCTTCTCCTTAGCCAACATGCGATCGACTGGACTTCGGCCCACGCTTCTCGACAGGGGTAGCCTACGGACAAAAGGCCAGCCCAGCATTTCAAGTCGTGGAGGACTCCGGTGAGCACGGTTGCTCAGGTTGGCTTCAGAGGGTACGTACCGCCGTACCACTTCCTGGGAAAATCCATTATTAAATTGAACCCATTCACTGCGTCTCATGATACATGGTTTAACTCTAAATAAATATAGAGTATCCAAATAAAGATTTCTGTCTTGAATAATTGCAAGTTCCATTGTTTGACGCAGAAATAGCAAAAATAATTTTATACCGCTGGTGCGTGATGGTAAATTACCACTATATATATATACACGATACATCTGTGGATATACTCGGTCTCTGCATAGGAAGGAAAATATTTTTTGCGCTGGTGGGGTAAAGTCGAACTCAAGCGATGAAAATATGCATTCGGATATTAAACTACTTTGCAGCTAAAGGATGGAGGTGGATGGAGCGATTTTTGTTTACGCTCAGATTAGCTTGAAACTTTGCTTAGGTTCTTATTAGTGATATCTATGGGTAAAAGTGAAACTATCTATTATATTCTATCTTATAGCCTCATAGCGAATGGGATATGTTTAGTAATATTGTATCACATATGTACCGATTTATATCTAAACGCGAAGTAATGCATTTCATATCATTGTAATGGTTGATTACAAATACCAAGGTCAAAAATTCTAAAAAAAAACATTTTCATTTATTTTCAAGTCAAAAATTCTAAAAAAACATTTAAATATATTTTTTGCCTAAATTTCGAATGCCCTGCGGAAAACTATCAATGGCTTAAGTCATAGCGTCCTTTAATGAAGACAAAAGTGTAAAATATAATTCTTTTATACTTTCCATTACTGAATGAGTGGACAGTTCCACCGCATAAACATAAATGATTCGAGTGAATTGGTTGGAAATTCGGTGGTTTTTGAGATTTTTCAGTGTAGTCCAGATCCTTACTTAGGTGCTACGTAGAGGTTAATTGGAGCGAATTTCTCCGCCCGTCAGATGGGACGTTAATAGGTATACACGTTGAAGCATTATGTTAAGAGTGGGCTACTTCCGACGCCGGGTATCTTCTCACCCTTCATCTATACTCTAGGTATTTCTTTCTATGGCAACCTCCCTACCCTTACCTTAATGTTTAAAATCAACTCAGTTGTTGGTCCCAAAATAACCAACCTTACCAAACGAAATGCGAAAAGAAATTTTGTTCACGCATTGTTCCTTTGAATACCTTTCAAACATCGAATTCTAGGAAAATCATGGATCAGTATGTTTTCTGAGGTTTTATTTACGCATGTACGGTGTTTTCCCATGAATATCCAAAGGAACTGCATTAACTTTGTGGGGCGTACGCCAATTATCATTTCCACCAATCAGCGTCCAGCATTCTCCTGTGCCGAGACGCCGCGCTACGAGTCGAGCACAAGGGATGTCTACTTGGCGTAAAAGAGGGGATAGGTAGCGATTCAGGTAAGGAAAAGGAGTGGTATTAACTTAATGAACAGCAAAGTTGCTTCGAGCGGTGTCTAAGCTCCGGTGTTGTAAAATATACCTCTTTTTACCAATTACGATTCTAGTCTAACCTAATCTCTAGCGGTAAAAGTCCGCATAAGATAAATAACAAACATTTTTTCGGTTTCGCTGCCTTGTGTTGGTACCACAGACTTAGATTTAACGTATGTTAGTACTACTTGCCATGCTACTTAATTTTACACCGAATTTTGCTTGCAGATTGTAAGTGCTCAGCACATAGCAGGAAAGACTTTTACTCTCTGCCGTGCCATATCAGAGGTGTAAATTATAAAAAATGGAATGGGCCGTATGCCGTATGTCTTGAATAATTCAGGTCACGTTGAGTTTCAGGGTGACGCGAAGGATCTCGCAGTTTCACCACAGAAGTAATAGAAGCGAAAAAATATGCCATTCCGTATTTTTAATTAGCGTTCTGTAATTTGAGACTTGTGTCGTAAAGCGTTTTCAGATGTAGTCTTATATCTGTAACTTCTTTTAAGCAAACATTATTCAACATTGCCCATCTGGGCATCGCGTGTCAGGTGACCAGAGTGTCGCTGCCCTAAATGTTTCTCGGTTGTTTTGTTTTGACCTTGCAATCGTGAAGAATGATTTTGGCCATCATCCACTGCTTCATTCAGGTTTGGAATTGGCTGCATGCTAGAAAAATGGTATGCATGCCATTAAATTACATTCTACATACATTTACTACCCGCTAGGCGCCGCAAGGGCTTGTTGCAGGGGGTGTAAGGACGTCAGCCATCAATAATGGAAGGTATAGGGAGATAGAAGACGGAAAGTGAAATGTGTGTTGACGGGATGTGTTGGTGCCTCGCTCTGATTTCCTTTTGTAGCCATTAAAAGTGCATAGGAAGAAAGAAGTTTGGAACATCTTTTTGACTGTGTACCTTCAGTATTTTTTCCCTTCTATTACTTCTGTGGTGAAACTTCGGGATCCTTCGTGTCACCCTGAAACTCAACGTGACCTGAATTATTCAAGACATCTTTGCCTACTTTCCTAGTTGTGTGTTGTTTCTGAGTCTCTTGCAACTCCCACTCTTTTTAAGTCGTTTATTCCACCACCGTTCATTTATGCCGCGGATTAAATCTTTTTGTTCCGAGTCCCCGATACTTCGACGTGGAATAGTAAATTGCATCCGTATTATTCGGTAACATTTTGCAACCATTCGGATTTTATCGCTTTTCATTGGCGCAGAATCACGTTGAAATTTTGAAGTCCAATTCACGTGATATAAAGGAACTTCGCGATATTTCTAATTTGGTTTCTTATTTGTCTTTCTGGTTGGGCCTCAGGTATAACATTTGGATGGTATCCATTTTAGTAATAAAACTTGGCCTTTTTCTACACTTTATTATAAACTGCGACCTGTGTCACCTTGATAAGGCATCAGATGATTGGAAAAGTACAGTTTTTTTATTTAAATGGATATCATGCACTTCCACGTGGTCAAACCTGAAACTTTCTTTTGATGGTAGTTTAGATCTTCAATAGGTAGACGTGACTTATGAATGATAACGATAACATCCACGATTGGCAAGATGCTTGGAAGGACGTTGTGACAATCTTATCGTTGTATCAGAATGCTCTTTCAAGAACGCATGTGGAAATCACTATCTGGCAGTTTGTTGAAATTTTCCGACGATATTTAAAACATCTTACGTACTCTTATCATACGATGGTAGATTTTATCGTAGACCTAAGATTGTCATGGGGATAGATTTACTGTCGTTCCGCGTAAGATAAGTGATCAGAAATGTTATCATTGGGATCAGTTTAATAGATTATTGAACAGTAGCCTGATTGTAACGTATCTGTATCTCAGCCGTTGACCATTCTAACCGCTCCCCACCGCGTGTTTTGCATGCGTACCGCACTTTTCATACCTCACCGCGCGCTACTGCTCTAGGCGAATATGACCACCATAGACTACTTGTTCAAACTCTAAATACTTAGTGCCAATAGTGTAATACATGTATCCACTATATGCAAGAGTTCCACCATTTATTAACGCCCAAGTTTTACGTATGGTAAATGATCACCCTCGGCAGCAATTCCTTTTTAAATGACCCTGGGTACCTACTTTGTTATTTAAGACATAATCATTCTTCTTGTTTTAATTTCCATCGTCAGCGCCTGAAGCCATTCTTGTTTAATTAGTTTGTCTGTTTGTAACTAGAGTGAGTTCAAGATAAAAACGCCATTGACAGTTGGAAATGCAGCAAATTTGTAAAAAAATCCAATTCCGTTTGCTGAATGTAATCACGTGACCGAAGAATCCATGATGATGGCCTTTGTTCAAATCATACGATGATGGAAAAAATTGTTTACTTTTTATTTCTTATAAGTCTAATCAGTATCTTTCGATTGCACTATTATATTGGTCGGACTCTACCGTGGCTATTATAACAAAAACAGGGTTGTCACAGACCTGGAAAACCGGGAGAACCGGGAAAAGTCAGGGAATTTAAAAATGCTCATGGAAAACCTGGAAAAGTCAGGGAATGTTTTAATGCGACCTGGAAATTTCTTTAAGTTTCAACGTTATCCGCGTCATTTTTATAATCCCGTAATTTACATTACGATTTGTCAATTGGTTAAAATTAGTGTAAAAACGATTTACTAAGATCGCGTATCAAGCATAAATAATGCCGTCTTCCCATTTAATTTGTCTGCGTTTTTGGAGCAAAGCAAAAAATGAAGTTTCTACTCGTTATTTCAGCTCCTCTTTCTTAGGACGCAGTACAACTACAGATCTACTGCATGGTTTTTTGAAAGAACTCCCTGGTCTGTACCTCAAAAATCTCAAAGTCTCAATGGATGGGCCCAATGTCAATTTCAAATTTGTAGCAAACCTGCAGGCACACCTTCAATCCATGCATGATGTTGATGTTCCCTTGCTTGTCTCTATGGACTCACGTATGAAATTTTATGTACAGTATGAAACTGTACATAATGCTTTTAAAACTGGAGAAAAGGCCACTGGATGGAATGTGTTTCCCATTCTTAGAGCTTGCTATTATTTGTTCAAAGATATGCCTGCGAGGAGGAGCGACTACAAATATTATACTGAGAGTTGTACATTCCCTAAGAAGTTCTGCCCAGTTAGGTGGCTCAACAATGCGTAAGTGGCAGGAACCGCGTTGAAAATTCTTCCAAATTTGAAGAAATTTGTTAGTGTCATGGAGAGGGATGGTAAAAGGGTGACTTCGCGCAGCTATAAGGAAATGTGCGCAGGAATAAAGGACAAACTCATGGGACCTAGATTAACTTTTTTTCTCATGTTGCTCGCTTTGTGGAGCCCTTCCTTTGTTATTTCTAAAGTAATGATCCATTACCCCCCTTTCTGTACACATAACTAACTCGTCTTATGGTGGATTGAATGTCTTTGTTTATGAAGGAAGAAATACTCAAGAATTCCAGCAGTAATGGCCTAGTCAATATTGAAATGAGTGGCAATCTAGTCCCAGTAAAACGTTTAAAATTACGGAATTCAGTCAGAGCTGAGCTACGCAGTGTAGTTCTTAAATATGCCGAAATATTTGTTTTCAAGAAAGAATGCAGGGTGTTCTTGAAGAATATGTGCTTAAAATTGACTGAAAAGTCACCATTGAACTATAAATTACGCAAAGGAATTACATTTGCTGATCCATCCCTGATCAAGGATTTTCCCGACCGTGCACTGATGCTGTTGGATATAACACTACAGATTTTTCAAGAAAAGAACTGGCTAACTTGCCAGAATTGCGAACAGATTAAAAAGGAGTTCAAAAATATTACTACCAATCCTCATGGAGGTAATGAAAACTTTTAACAGAAATTATCAGAGGCTGGACCATTTCTGGATGAAAATTTTGTCTTATTCATATTTATCTGATCTCCTTGTCAGTTTTCTTCGCAAGGTGCTAATACTGAGCCATAGAAATTAATTTGTGGAGATGTGATTTTCAATTAATAAAGAGCTAGTTGTTGAAAATCAGCTACTTAAATCTCTTGTTGCACTTCGACAAGTCTATGATGCAGTGCAGGATGTTGGTGGTTTAGACTGCATGAATTTGACGAAGAAAATGATCCTGAGGGTAAGGAATGCCAGGTCTCATTACGCAGACGCATTAGTTGAGGAGAAGAAGGGAATTATTGAGAGAGAAAATGAAGGATGCTAGAAGAAACGGGTCAGTGGTCAGTTGAGAGATCTAACTGAACAGAAACATTTTTCTAGTAAGCCAAAGGGAAGTTGATGCCATTGATGAAAATATTAGTGTTCTTAAGAGTAGCAATCGAGAATAAATTTTCACCAGTGACAGAATTGTCGTATTCTTTCATAGCCAATCAATGAGCTTATTTTTATGTATTTTTATCATTCATTTAATGTATTTTTTTGAGATTCACTATCCAGAAGGAAAATCTAAGTTTCTTTTCCTGGTATCATTATAATGTACGGAGTCAATCTTTAAGTCTTAATTTTTTCTCCCTTTCTAATTTATTATCTTAATGTTATAATTTTTTTGGGAAAATATTGCTGGACATGCCAATCCCCATAGGCTGATAGCTGTTGGATAGTCTTCTCATTTCATATTTTAGTATGGAATAATAACTACAAATAATGTGTGATCTCTAGTTAATGCATAATAATTGTTTTCCCATTCAATAATTTTTCTAGTTCATTTCTAATCACTTAGCTACATTGTACCTTAAACTGAATGCATTTTCATTCTTAATTTTACTTAAGTCTTATTTTCGATTTTTAAATTTCAGACATTTTTTACTTTTTCTCTTTAAATCTTATTGTGGTATTTTCGGAAGTCTCTCAGAACATTCCCAACGACTTATAGTTGTGGGAAAGCCCTCTGGAATTTTCACATTGTCGTGTAATTTTAAAATTCGTATTATTAGCAATATTACCAGTTATCAAGAATTTATTTTTACTTAAATTTTCCTTTAAAACTCCTAAGCAGTGACAAAGGCATGTGAAAACGTTAGATATACATGGAGGAAGGCAGTGTCTTGTATCAAAAACACATCTCGTTCCCACAGGATAATTACTGCTACCTAATTTTGATGTTTTAATAATACTATAATTTTTGAAAAGGTCAGGGAATAAGTTGCCAAACACCTGGAAAACCTGGAAAAGTCAGGGAATTCAAAAATTCAGATTTTGTAACAACCATGAAAAAAACGCCCAAAACTCTTCTATAATCCGTTCTTTGTTCCGTTTCACGTTGTCGTAGAACCATTTTTATCTTTCGATTGCGACTCGAAGAACGGTTCAAATAGTCGATTTTTCTGGTTTGTGATAAGTCAGATACAGTCGTTCATATTAGATGTTCGAAGCTTACATTTTTCTCCTAGTTATTGTATTATGGCATATTCAATGCTTTGGCGACAGTGGTTTTTAATAACTTTCCTATTAGATAGCGTCATTTATTTTTATTACTTATTAGGGTGATTTTACCGGTAAAATTACCGGAAAAAACTTCAGACGCAGGCCCCTATCCCCTAACAAGATTTCTTTCTCTATCTCAGCTTACGTTCTACCTCACCTCATGTTGTCCATGAAGCCTAGTAGTAGTAGTACCAGTATTCTCTTTCTTCCCCTTCCCCACTTGCCATGCATCCTCCTCTCTATCACGTCCTTCAGCATCCATTCGCCCCTCATTTCCTCTTCCAACCACCTACTCTTCCCCCTCCTAATCTCATCCCGAAGTTTCCTATCCTCATCCACACTTACCCACTAGCACTTATTTGTTTGTTTTCCGTTTTTTCCACCACCCCTTCTCCATTCTCCTTCATAACCACATCCCATACGCCTGGAATCGTCCACTCGTCCACTGTCTTTAGAGTCCACGTTTCTGCTCCATACAACGCTACACTCCATATTAAACTCTTCGTCTACCTTTTGTTTACAATATTAAATGATGTACCTGTCATAAGCTCCCTCCTGTACTTGAACGTTACTTTAGATTGCGCAATCTTCCTTTTAATGTCCTTACTTCTCTACCCTTTTTCCTCCAGCGTACTACCCAAGTACTATTCTACTTCCTCCAGTTTGTGCCCTCGTACTTAATGACTTGCCTCGTTTTCTTTTTCCTGCAAATCTCATTACTCATGTTTTCTAATTATTTATCTTCATTCAGTATTTCATGCACTAATTTTCCAGAGCATGGAACTATGCTTGCATTCCCTTGGACGGTCGACTATTAAAAATAACACTAATAATTAATAATAATTAATAATTAAATAATTATTATTATATTATTAAGCAGTCTGTTATTAATTTTAATTATTTAATAAAATTAGTTATTGTAATTAACAACCGTCCGCGAATCTAACCGACTATATCAGCAGTCCGACTACTTTTATTCCCACATCTAGCTCTTCCCATGCCTATCCTCTCTCTTCAATCTGCTCTTATTTTCATGAGTATATTCATTAGTTTTTTTCCCAATTCACTCTGTCAGGCGCCTTTTTTAATCAATGAAACGTGAATAAATATCCTGATTATACTCTAGGATCCTTTATATAAATTGTCTTCGCCGAAATTGCATCCCGAGATTCCTTTGTCTTTCTAAATCCAACAACGTCACTGTACCGTGTGTTCTATTTCCTTATTTGCTGAAGAGTGGTTTTCGACGGCAATGGGTTGTATCTTTCAGAAAGCCTGTTTCTTGCTGTTGCTTTCTAACTATTTAGTTAGAATTATTATTTAGGATTATAGAAGAAAAATGAAGTTAAAATGGAGTGAAGAACTTCTGCGAAGAGCTGGTAGAAAATGTTTTATGAAAACTCTTCGAAAAAGTTAGCGCCATCACCTTATTGGGCTAATTTTGAGGCAAAAAAAGCCTCTTGAAGACAGCCAATGGAGGGAAATTGATCGGCGATGATTTTTGATAAGAAAGACCTAGGGTGGAAAATATGTCAAACAAATATGAGAGAAGTTTAAATTTAGGGAAAAAAGTGCTTAGCTGGAAAGAGACAGGAGTGGAGGTCGACGGTGAACTTATCGCCGCGTTAATGGCTGCTTATGCTGATAATCAAGGTCGTTTTTTTGATAGCTGTATTTATGATTTATTTTTTCCATTTTCATTCAGTGAAACCTACCGCGGACTTCCGCGGCTTGCCTAGAAGTCCATTCTGTACCCAAAGATATTGTAGTTTCGTTCTGACTTTTTTCACGCACAGCTTTCCTTTATTTGTGACTGGAGCCGTCTCAAGTCTTCCGCCAGTTCAGGTATTCAGGTGCCGCGGACGCGTTGAGTGACTCAGGCACCTTGGGGCTTCCTCCTCAGTGACTCACGTAATGCCCTGAGGACGATTGATGGAGTTAGTCATCGAAAGGTCGGCAGCCGGTGAATACCTGAATTAGCGGAAGACTCATGAAGATTCCTTTCGCTAAATATATCGATACTTTTCTCCGATTCGTCTAAATGACTTGTCACTGGAGGGCGTTGTTGCTGATTACGGATGGGAGGCAGTGTCAGCGTGTTATCAACGTTTTACGAAGAAGTGATAGAAGGTATAGGGTATTTATTTGCTGCAATCACTTTTCGCTCCACTGGAGGAATTTAAGTTTAAATTTAAAATTCAAAATTAAACAAATTATTTTTATGTACACTTAATTTTTTCATTCGGTTTAATGTTGTATTTAAAAAATTACGAAGTTCTCGTGCGTCATAATAAACGAATGTGTGTTGTAAAAGCTTGAACTTTTAAAATACGTTAAAGGTTAATGGTCATTTCTTCACTTTTAAATCTGGTGGTCCCAACCATTCCTGATTCTTCGCATGTGGCATGAGGTTTTCATGAACCCTTTTTTACATCACTTATTGATATCATTTTCTCTGCTGCGCTACTTCCTTTAGCACGCAAGGCTTCGGCGGAGAGATATTTAAATGCATTGCGATTTATGAAAAATTGTGAGAAAAATAAGCTGTGATACTCATTTCATGTCGGTCTTTGAGCGTAGCATTTAATGTTATGTATATATGTATTTACAATGTAGCAATGCCATAAATTGAGTGGGATAGTTCCATTTTTACTTTACCTGTATGTAATTACCCCTCCGCTAACCTTTGCCGTTATTTATTTTCTCTCGCCGAAACCAACGGCTCGTTCACAGCAATGAAATGATTATACGTTACCGTTGTGCATCGCCACGGAGGGCAATGAGCTCGAGAGCTATGCCGACACTTCCCGGGTAAAGGCCATGACTCGGGGATGTGAGCTCGTACTACGAATGTGGGTGCCGATTTCCCCCCTGAACCGCTGTTCTGCGGCGGTGCGTTTCCAAATGCGATCTTCCACGCATCATTGAAATACCTCGCGCTGCCACCCATCTCGATTCCTCTCCGGAAACCGACGCAAGCCCTTCAGCCGTGGGTTAAGTCCTGCGGCATTAGCCGTGACAGTCGATTTCGTAGTCACCTGCGGGGGAGGTGAACTAATGTGAGAAATTCACAATGAAAAAATCATTTGCCTGGTGAGGTTTCAAACCAAGATCCCCCTACTGTTACACCGAGCGCTTTGACCAATCACGGCACTGCGTGGATTTGATGGATCCATGCTAGACCCAGCCTGAGCGTATAATTTTTTTCATTATTCATCCCATTCATTCATTATTTATCATTTTAATTAGATATGACGTTTTTATCACATCAGTATGATGAAAGGGTCATTTATTTAGTGTCGATTTGAATCATCTTCCAGCAATTTAATCACGTCGATTATAAGGCCATTCATCGATGGCGAGTTCCATGAAATACTTCTGACCAACATTCAGGCATCATACGTGGAGATTATTTGTTGTGTTTAAATACTCAAGTTATCCGGACCTGGTTCTTGTTTTCTTGAATTATATTGCCCCCAAAATCACAATTTTCTGTCCCCGTATTAATTAGATTGAGGGAAAAATGCACTTCCAATACAGCAAGGGAAGTGAATTAAGGCCTTGGTATGAGAAAAGGGAAACCCGGATCGTGACACTTTTCCCATGTGAGAAATTGAAGCATTCCTTCGATTCTCTTGAGAATTGTTTGACGAGTGAAGTATGCTTGTAACTGGAGGATTCTATCTTTGAATGGATACCGACAGTGGGACACCTTTCCATAAGTCAACCTGCATTTTCACATTTATTGTAACCCTGAATTGTGAATTGCTTGTACATTAGACTATGATGTTTCGTCTTGTATTTCAGTCCGAGTGAGATGTCCATATCCAATGTAATTGAATTGTTTATAACGATAAGGCTGATGGAAAATATGTATTGGAGGAATTCCAGTGACTGTTTTCGATTTACCTTGGTTGTTTCATCGGAAGGTTGCTCGTGTTACTTAATTTTTTAGTCAGTTACACTCGCATTGAAGTTTTTTTGTAGAGGAGAGAAAATACAATGAGTTTGCATCTCTCTTGCGGGTAATTATCAGGACACGCTTAGTTAAGACCCTTACTTCCCTTTACTTCATCCGCGTACTTGATTACCTCTAGCGAAGGTTTTACCGCAGTCACCTTTGGTGTACTACCTAGGTATGTTTAATGTTTACAGTGACCGTCTTGTTGTTTGTGGCGATTGGTACAAGTCGTTGGTGTTTCTTAAGAGTTAGGCCTGTAAGATGTGTGGAATTCACGTTGCTTTTCCGCAAGTTGAGAACTTCTATTTTTTCTGAAAAAAGATCGTAACCTTCGTCGGGATCTACTGTTGAGTACTTAGCAGTGTACATGTCCTTAACCTGAAGTTGACCCAACATCCTTGCTGTTTTAAAAATTGTTTTGCCTGTGGAACGGGAAGGAATTCTGTTCTCAGTGTTCTAATCAGTTTGGCAGAGGAAACAATTTTTATTGCAATCGCCGAAAACTCGTGCATTTTATTTTCTCGATGCATGACAAAATTAGAATTTTATGCTTCTTCAGGTATCTGTGTTTGCCTGGTGTGCAGTAGCTTATGCCTTTTTATATGTAGTTGATTCAGGGAGTGAGAGACTTGCGGAGACTGTTTCAAGGATTCCGTAGTCTTTGTTTCCTGAAAACCACAAATATTTTCTTGTTGAAAACTTTGTCTTCATATATTTTGTGATTTCGTATTTTTGAGGAAAAGATCTAGGTATTGGACTATTTTATTTTGACGAACATATAACGTTTTTCCGTATGTATTGGGGAATTTAGATAATTGTTCCTGTGATGAAAATGATTATATCATTGCTCATAAATTTTTAAAACAATTTTTTGTGTGTTGAAGGAAGGAGTTTTCTCAAAGTTCATTTTAATTACAGTGCATTGCTAAGCATACTATTCTGCAGCCTTAGCACTGATGTGGAATATTAGATTAGGAATTTGCTTAAGACTACTCCTGAGCTGCAGCTGCCAGCTCTTCGAATTTCCGGTGCTCCCTCCATCCCATCAAAGCGCAGTGATGCGCAACTTCTGGTTTATGCACTCCGGAAATAATAACATATGCACCTTTTCCTGGGTGAGTTGATCCATCTGAAAGAAAAATCGCGTTACGCGAATAGTTCAACTCGGTTCGAGGACTGTGGTAACGTTAACTTAATGGCATACTTCGTTATCAATGATCTGTTTACCGGAAGCAGAGGTGCGGCTGGTCAAGCGTTTTCGGAAATATCTCTTGCTTTCTCCTAAGTCTTTTTTATATCAGTTCGCGTTGGGAGCGCCGAGATAGCTTAGTTATGATGTTGACGGAATGAGTGGGGAGGGTCGCTGTGGGGCGACTGAGGTGACTTGGCGCTGAGGGGGATGGGGGCGGGAGGGGAAGATGGCCGGGGAAGGGGAGGGTGATGAGTGGGAGGCGGTGGGTGCGTGCGCGC
Source organism: Pyrrhosoma nymphula (assembly GCA_963573305.1). Classification (NCBI taxonomy): domain Eukaryota; kingdom Metazoa; phylum Arthropoda; class Insecta; order Odonata; family Coenagrionidae; genus Pyrrhosoma; species Pyrrhosoma nymphula. The sequence goes on from OY754332.1 coordinate 28,605,928, forward strand.
GGCGGCCATATATGGTAGCCCCTGACACGAATTCCTCGGCGTCTTCTCTCGATGCGTTGTCCCGCCGCTCCCGCTGCTCGTCAGCCATTGAGCAATCGCACTGCGTACCTGTTCACGAGAATTACTCGATCAATTCCACGCTCTCTTGGCACACCTGTTTGTTCCGGAGCTGACGCTTTGTTGGCAGCCACTAGTTTTTCCCGTAATGTTTATATTTTTGAAAATGATGTTAGGATAAGGTTTCACGATGGATCGTGCTGTGAAATACTATAATTTGTCACCCTATATTTTGCACGATTGATCTGCCATTTAAATTATTCACTTCTCAATTGTTGCCTTAGTCGTTTTTTAAGGTATATGAATTGATTGCTTTGGCCCCTGTGACCTTGGTTGTATGTCACGGTTTTCATATTTTGTTTTATAATTTCACATTTTGCTTTCGCTGTTCATCCATTAAAACTAAGGGTCAAATGTCGTGAATATTTGAATCATAAATAATTATTTATGATATTGTGTGATGTTCGGTTAAGAGATCTTATTGCCATAACTAGATTTAGAAAGGCATCTAATGTCATATTACCCGTTAAAGGGGTAGGGTAAAGTATTCCCGAGGAACCTCTTTGAGTAAATTCACCCGATGCTTGAGCTATCGTGTAAAGTCGTAACTCTCAGTGGTATGCTTTCAAGTACGTGAATTAGGATGACCAGTTGTATGGGCAGTGGCAGGCTTAGGCACGAATCACCTAATATTGATTCGAGTCACGAATCTTTGAAGGAAATTGGATTGGAAGCACAAATCACGATTCACTGCTGGAAATTTGATTCAAATCTCGAATCATGAAGCATGTGCTTTTTCCTTTAAATATGATTCCTGCGGTTCACGAATCATAGTGCTATTGCAGAATGACAATAACACTAAGTAATGGTCACATTCTGAACATTGCTCCCATAATTGGGAACCTATGCCAATTTTTTCGCCTGTTAATTAACACTTGTGTAGATACATTGTGGATTAACTGAATATCATAAATTACCAGTTCTTATGTACATCTACATAATACCCTGCAAGCCACCATAAAGGTGTGTGCCAGGGGGTGAATTATCACCTAACATTCACTACATATCATGCATGAAAAAGAATTCCCTTACATCCCTTTACAAATCTTGCCGATCTTCGCTGCACGCGTTCAAGTTCATTATTTAGACCGATTTCGTAGGGATCCCATACACTGGCCGTATATTCCAAATCTTTCCTATCTTCGCTGCACACGTTCAAGTTCATTATTTAGACCGATTTCGTAGGGATCCCATACACTGGCAGCATGGTCCAAATGAGGTCTAACAAGGGAAAAGTAGCTGATTTCTCGTACATGATCGTCACATTTACCCAGTACTCTTTTGATGAATCCCGGTTTTCGATTAGCTTGACCCATTATTTCACGTATGTGTTTACCCCATGAAAGATCATGTGTCAGTCTTATTCCAAGATATTTAATAGATTCCACGTTTGCTTATTCATTATTACTTATTTTGGAAGTGCTAGGAGGAGAACAATTCTTTTTCCAGAAATTCATTACTACACATTTAAAAAAATTTAATTCTAACTGCCATGTATCACACCATTTTTCAATTGCTTGTAGGTCATCATTTAAATGTTCTTTATCATTTGGGCATAGAATTTCTCTGTAGACTACTGCGTCATCGGCAAATAGACGAAGCTTACTTTTGACCACGTTATTGATATCATTTATGTACAGATGGAACAGGAGTGGACCTATCCCACTACGTTGTGGGACACCTGAAGTGACTTCAATTGCCGTCCAAAACAACTCTTTGAACCCGATCATGTAGGAAATGATTTCTCCATGATATAATATTACTGTCTAACCCATAATATTTTAATTTTTAAAATAGCTTGCTATGAGACACCTTATCAAAAGCTTTCTTGAAATCGAGGAAAAGAGCATCCACTGGAATATTATTTTCGCCAGAAACTAAAATATCGTGGGAAAAGAGAGCAAGTTAAGTTTCACATGATCTACTCTTTCGGAAGCCATGCTGAACATTGGAATGTAATGTTCATTCACCTTTCTTGCAATGTTCTCGTGTAGCATCAATGATTTTTTCTGCACAAGTAGTTTTTTCTATTGAACAGTAACAATTACAGATGGTTAGAAAAAATAATGTCCACTTTAATTGTACTTACAAGTTGTTTTAGATTAAATACAGAACTGGATTACATATGGTTAAAAATTCTTTTAAAAACCTATGAAAACAAAATTACTTGAGACTGCAATATGGTTGATTACCTTTCAGAAATATTAACTTCTCGAACACCTTGTCTGACATTTTTGCTCTTTCTGGTTTCAAAATAAAGTTACCCCATGAAAATAGTCTCTCCACCGGACCAGAAGAACATATTGGGGTATTGTATTTAATTAACAGTTTACGAATATTAGGATGGTCCTTAGTAAAACATTTGAAGGTTTTCTCTGTATCAGTCATAAAAGATGCAAACTCTAACTGATCTTGAGATATCTTGCTTTTACTTGGTGAGGCTAAAACATAAAAATCTGAGTCCTCTTCACTATTACTGTGGATAGAAGGTGTGCTATTATTCTTGACTTCTATACAATTTAGGCACAGGTTAGTAATACGCTTACTATCAATATCACTCACATTATTTGGCAACCAAAGCATTTTGAACTAAGGGTGGAATGTTGCTGCCAGTATTGCATCATTCACTTCTAGAGATAGATCATAATATTTACCAAAACGAGTGTTCAGAGCAGTCAACAACTCAGGAATGATATATAAAGTGTACTGCAGTGGCCTCTCCAGTTGATCCTCCAGTTTCTTGTGTATAGAAAATAATGTGGGTAGAAGTTGTCCATAGAAACAGCTGTTCCCACTTTGAAGCACATCAATGGCTTGTGCAATTGGTCGCAAGCAAGCAATGAATTCTTCCATATAATCAAATTCTGTATCAGAGAATAACTGCTTCATGTCAAGTTTCCGTACCACATCATTCATTTTTGGTCTCAATTTTACAATTTGAGAAACTGCATCATACAGTGAATTCCACCGAGTAGGACAAGGGTATAAGAGACTACAATCAAGAATTTCAGTAATCACTTATGAAGATTTAGGCCTAAGGGTTGCATTCCAGATATAACTACACTTTGCCATTACAGATTTGTGCAAGCGATTAACCAAAGATGGAGAGTTATTGAGAATTTTTGTTAAATCTGTTGTTGCAATAAAGGATAATGTATGAGAAAAACTCAGCAAATGTTTGGGTAAAAACCTGTCTTCTTCTAGATCCCCACATGCCATATTTATTGAGCCAAAATTCAGATCGATGCAAAGCTCTTCAATGTCGCTATCATCTTCATGCATGAGCAAATCTGTTAGAAAGAAATAGAAAACCGATTTAGCAGAGACATTGAATTTTTATATATAAATTGTACTGTAAGAAATTCATCAATAATAATTATCATATTATTGTATTAAATTATTACCACCACTGTCTATATTTATTATTTCGCTGCAGCCAAACTCTTTGAATGCCTTTACGAAGTTAGACCCATTATCCGTAATCATTATGGTAACTTTCTCATTGTTTAACCCAAAACTGAGTCTACTCAGACGACGAATAATTTAAAAAAATGATCCGAATCACAAATCACAGTTTGTTATTCGCGAATCATGATTCGTGATTCATGAAGACGAATCATGCCCATCCCTGGGCAATGGTAATAATTAAAAGGCGCGACTGACTGCCTAGTTCATTTGTATCATTTAGGATTGATGGGCAGATGTTTTGAGGACTGGAGGGATAGAAGTATGGAGGAAGGATATAGAGATACCTGGTGTTAGCCTTCTCTAAACGAAAATCGGCAGTGTCGACAGTTGTGCCCGTCCAACGGACAATGTAATGCGCTTACTCATCACAGTACTCGGTTTTTTCCGAAAAAAATTTGAACCCGTGCCCATGGGGTGGGGAGCAGGTACAATTGCGAGCAATCGAGCCCGATCCCCTCGATGACCGGCATAGGAGGTTATTTCTGGTGAATTTGTGTGCTGAAGAAATGCTGACAATCTGTGGTTGATGCGATTACAATTATTTAAAATGTCATATAAAGCTCATTAATTTCTTATTTTAGTCAAGTAAAGCACGCGTAAATTTTAAGGTAAATGAATGAAGAAGAAATATGCGATTTTTCTGTTAAACACTTATCAGACTACCCAATGGGTCAGGTATTCTACTGCAGCCACGGTTCATATACCACGTAGCATATACCACGTAGCATATACCACGTAGCATATACCATGTTCATGGTATATGGTTCAGCCTTTCTACCGCACGTTTACACATGCAAAGAGGAAGGAGGATAAAACTGGAATACTTCGGCCCTCTTTAAGGTCTTCATCGAGGGTAGGAAATCGTATACTTCTCCAGTAGCTTTTCTCTACGTTTACTCATACAAAGAGGAAGGAAAATATAACTGGAATACTTCGGGCCTCTTAAGATCTCCTTGAGGGTAGGAAATCATATACTTCTCAGGTAGATTTTCTCTACATTCAAGCTGCCTTAGTTTTGATGAACTCTAGTCGACTTTGAAGAGACCACGATGGCGCTATCTGGACTTTTTTTTGTGAAAGTTGAGGCACAATCAATAATTTTTTTAACGTAATTCCTCAAACTTAAGGGATAGCGTTGTTTGAATTCATTTTTTACCCTCGTTAGCCTATTTCAGCCTATTCCTTTTTTCACCATTCGCGGGAGATACATGACCATTTATACGGAAAGTTAACCAACCCAGCGGTCTGCGAGATTCGATCGATGAAACTGCGGTGAATTGATCAGTGCTTCAAGAAGTAGGCTTTGAATGTCATTCGTAATAAAGTATGCAGTGGGACACATGCGGGGAGTTAGTCATCAAACACTTTTAATCGTCGGCCTTGGAAGAGGAAAACAAGCTTCTGAGAAAATCTGAGCTATGTTGCTGTACCATCTTTCTAACCTGTCGCTAGAATTTTGGATCACTTAAAAAAAATCAAATATGCGAATTATATGAAATTCAATGAAATAATTAGCGGAAATAGTGCATGCAAACTGAAAGATTCACCGAGTTTCGGAGAAAATGTGGGTTGGGGAAGCTCGGTTGAACTAGTGTCGTGATAATCTATTCAAGAATGCGTGCAGGTTGAGTGACGCCGTGGGTTTGATTCGCTGCGCCGCTGTACGTTGGCTGGCAGAGCGGCTACGCGAGGTTGGATGGAGAAGATTCTGTTGAAGAAAGCGGCGCAGAAAAAAAACATTTACCTCACGTAAAACTAGTGATCATGACGATGCAGCGATGCACTTATCCCGCCGCGGTGGCACAAATGAAAGCCCCAACGCCTGCAGAAGTGGCGACGTGAAACTTCCTGTTTCGAAACGAAGGGACAAGGGTGACCTTTCCCGAGAGCAGTGCGAAAGTAAAATAATGCAATGGCTATGCGTGGCAGTCTTTCCTTTGCTAGTGGGTCTCCGTGTTGTTCCTTAAGAGCAAAGTAAAATTCTGTAATAACGTTTGAAGTGCGCTACTTGTAATGAAAATAGCGAAGTGCTCGCGCATTACTTTTTCCGCGCCAGCGATGCTGCTGGCCGTTTTTCAATGTGGTTTCAAGATAAAAGTTATTTGACGTGGAATAATATCTAAACATATTTGCATATTATTTTCTCCCGTTTCTTAAAGCAATAACTTTTCTGTTTCATTCCACCCGAATTGCCATCTAAGGTGTAGGATGGAGAGCTTGTTTTACGGGAAACTAATCATATTCCCAACGGTTCCCATTTCCTTGCTTTTTTCCTTCTGATTGCCGAAGTCCTTTTTTTTGCAACTTTTTCAAATTTCGCTCAAGCTTCTGAGTCCGTGGTGCACTTTTACTACCCAATGTAAGATTGTTTCTCTTGCCCTGGTGTGCACGGCTAAGGGCCCGAGCGCTATAGTGTGAAATAACGTTCTCTTTGGAATGCGGGTGCGTTGTGATGACTGACGTGTGAAAAAAGGATTTTTGAGCATTTTGGAAACGTTTTTATTTTGTTGCTTTCTTGTCTGTTTGTCTGTTCGGTACAAATTTTGCAATCGATTTTAAAATAACTTCCCGATGAGCTATAAACTTGAAACTTTAATTATAGCTCAGAACTGGATGACAATGCTATATATGTAATAATATATATGGTATATATTATGTATATATATTATATATATTAAATATTACAATAAAATATATATCTTATAAATGATGCATGCATGATGTATATAATATAATAATTAATTAATATAATTAATAATTTTTTATATTGTTACAAAAATCTTATAACATTAATTTTGCTTGCTTCTTTAATTTAATATTCTGGAAAATAACAATTAAACAGATTGATATATTATCGGTAGATAGTTTTGTATTTAAAATATAATAACACAAGACTAAAAAACAAAACAATTATTTAAATAAAAATAATTTTAAAAAACCACTTTTTTAAAACGGACCAAAAAGTATAAAATTATTTCTCCTCGCCCCACACATTTATATCTCCATACAGATTCATAACGTCATTCAGATTGTCCTGATAATAATGACGGTAGGGAGTAGCTGTCGTTGAGAAAACTCACATAACAGTTCATATCATTTGGGGTGCAATAAAATTGGTGGTGACTTAGGTGAACTATTCATGCATCAATTATCTTATTCATGCGCCCCACGTTTTTCGTTTTCAATCTTACAAGTATTTTCGAAGCGATTAAAATTTACAATCACAAATTTTCAGGACAATCTGTATGAGGTTATGAATCTGTATGGGGATATAAATGTGTGTGGGGCTAGGAGACATTATTTTATACTTTTTGGTCCGTTTCAAAAACATGGTTTTTAAAAATTATCTTTAATTTATATAATTATTTCGTTTTAAGAAAATAAGAAAAAATGCCAGTGACATATTTTTCTTATCCTGGGAAAAAAGAATTCATTCAAATCAGAGCGTTCAGCTGCTTCGAAGTTGATATTTACAATGTACGAACTGTACATCTCTAGACAGGCGCCATTTGAATTAACCAAAGACAAGGAGCTCGAAAATTATATTAATGGCGTACTTTTCGCACAAGTGCTCGTTTTTGTAAGTTAGCCGACGTTTTTCCGGTTTAGAAGCTGCATCGCGTGTTTAGTTGCAAGCCTTCCTTTCATCACTTTATAGGGAATAAGTAAATATTGGTGCTAATTGAAATTTGCTAAAATTATTTTAAAACTTAATTTTTATTTTTGAAGGAGGCGTTATAGGCTTATCGTTGATTCTCATTGAGACCAGTGTAGTAGATGCGTCTAGCCAGAGATGCATAAAATTAACCTTCATTAAGCTAATATTAGATTTTTACGAAAAAAATGAATTGACCGATCAGCAAAACGTGGGAAGGCAATAAGCCATAAACCAAGTCACCACAAAAAATGTACGTGGAAATTATTTTACTCGCAATTTACGCTTGGTGTTTTCACGGCGTATTATTTCCGATTAAAATGGAAATGTCTTGATTTCATTGCGGTCTTCCCCCACTAATAGTGATATTCATTTCATGGATATCCGCGGATGCTGGTAGGATAGCTGTGGAAGAGCTCTGTATGAATTGTACTGTTGGTAGCTCCGTAGCTCTGAATGGATGCTCTGTTGGTAGCTCCGATTCCGTTACCCACCGGGTTTTGTAGTTTACCGAAGAGCCGTAAGAGATAGCTATCTGGCCCTGGTTTTATTGAGGCGAATGAAACCTTAAGCTTTAAATTAAGAAAAATATCAGGATTATCAAGAATTGCTGAATTTTTCATTGGGAGTCTTAGTCCTCTTATGACTTCAGATTCTTTCTGCAACTCAGTCTTTATCGTCTCAGATGTGTTCAGTAAACTAAGAGATAAGTGATAAGACTTTTCCGCCTTCGTGAAGCCGAGCAGAGCCGAGATGGTAACACTGGCAGTTCATGCTAAGTGCTAAAAATCTCTTTCCATGAAGGAATGGCGAGCTGGAGACTAATCAACGCTATGGAAGATCGTTTTTATGTTTCGAGGGTTATTAAACAATTTTTTGTCAAATGTCGCTCCCACCTGTGGTCTGTGGGACAAAACTTACCGTGAGTGGTGGACGCGTGAGGAAGGGACAGCGCTAGAAAATGGAAAGGCTCTGCAGCATTTACCGAAAAATGCTGCCCTCCCAATCGTGGTTGCGAACATACATTGTGAAAACTACTGTGAACCCATTGCGTCCGTGTGTTGTCCCCCTAGTTGGTCTCTGTTTAATGTACAAAACTTAAACATTCATGAGTGAGGGACTGCTCGAGTTGTGGAAAACAATTTGATAGTTACGTAAGGAAGTTAATAAATTTCGAGGTATGTTTTCACAAGTTTTTAATGAATTTGAAGCGAACTGAATACTTAAATTTCATCAAGGGCATCGACTATTTCCTCGAAGTCCAGCTAATATTAGTCTCATATCTTCGCAGGACTGGTATTTGAATGGTGTAAGAATGAGTAATTTGCTGAACTAAAACGTTCTACGAATTTAATGCTCATGTTAAAGGTTAAATCGCACTTTTCATAAGGTTTGAATATTGATATTTTTATGTTGGTTTTAACAAATTTGAACCTGCAGGGCTTTGCCACAGTTTAGTTTTTGGAATACAACTTTCAATTGTTATAATAGAAGCCGTTTGTGAATTTTTTATTCACATACGTGTACAAGTACGAAAGGCTGGCAAAAATTAAATTTCATTTTGAAATGAACTCGTTTGGTAAATTTCCACTCTAGCAAGTGTGAACATTTTCCTATTGAGTAGATTTAAAGATGATTATCGTTTCCACAAGGTGATGTGCGACCCCACTTCGTAAAAATTAAAAGGAACACTCACGAACCGTTCAATAATAGTTATCCATTGAACCTCGGGTCTTCGTTTTTTGTGGTATCGTAGTTTTTCTTCGAAGTTTTGAATACAAAATTTAGTGTAGTATGCTTGATTTATACTCGACTCCTTTTTTATTTACCTCTTGATCGTGTTTTGTTGGTCAGTTCTCTAGGAAAACAGGAATAACTGCAGGGGGTTGTCGCTTATTCGGATTTGGATGTTGAGGTACGGGGTTTTTAACGCAACAAATGTGAAATATTCATTATCCGTTTTATTACACGTGGCTTTTAGTTTTACAACTCCACTAGTTACAATTATATACTTTCGCATTAATAACTAAAACACTCAACACTAAGCTGCCAACCCAGGGGTTTCATTTTTTCATTATCAACTTCAAAATACTAACATCTCCCCTTAATGACAAAATGAAAAAAATGTCTTTTTTATACAAGACACGATACATCAAATCACTTTTTTCAATAATATCACATTATAAAAATGGCATACATCTACAGCATCAAATATTCAAATTAATTAAATGCAATTATATTCTATCATATCTCAAGAAGTATTGTATTCATGAATTTGGTAAATTTCACTGATAAAAGAAGTTTGGTAAAAATATCTGCTAATTGTTCATCTGAGGGACAATATTTTAGAGAAAATAAACCATTTCTATACTGATCACTCAATGAGTGATAACGCGCCTGTATGTTTACTATTTCTAGTAATTTGACGAGATTTAACCATCTAAATGGCACTTCGATTGTCCATATTAAGAATTACAGGCACAGTTTCACCAATTAGCTCCTCTATCATAGTTCTTAAAAACTCAATTTCTTTACAATAATCTGCTGCGGCTATATATTTTGCTTCGGTAGAAGACAAAACAGCAATTTTCTATTTACGGGAGCACCAGCAAACATCTACATCTACATACTACCCCGCAAGCCGCCTCAATAGACGTGTGGCGGGGGGTGTTAGGACACCAGCCGTTTGCATATAAAAAGGAAACGCTGTAATGAAATTACGCCTAACATTTATTAAAGTCCCTTATTGTTCGAGGGAAAAACGAATTCCCGTACCTATCCGTTCGGCAAAATATCTCTCTTAATTTATCGTTTTTCATATCATGAAATATTTTCATATCAAGATATCATGAAATATCCTGACGTATTTTTCCTATCTTTTTCATCACAAGCAAAATTTGTCTGTAACCACCATCTACAGCAAAATTTTAGCCACTGAATGCTTCTATACATTAATTTCCATTTGAAGGATGATGAAGTCCTAGTTTTACAGTTGTTTTTAAATATTTAAGTGCTCGTTTTATGTTTTGGACATCTTGATTGGTAGGATTTTCCACTGATCTGCTCTCAAAATTCACACAATAAGCTATATCTGGACCCGTTTTACAAAGCTTCCAACAGCTGCTCTGTATGTAAAAGTTGACTTCTTTTCATCTTAATGTTTCTTAGCAGCAGGCAATATAGGTATAATTATTTGATTGCAGTTCATCATATTTAAACGCTTCAGCACCTGATTAGCATAATTTTCTTGAGAAATGTTTAGGCCATCTTTTGTTCTCTTAATTTCCGTACCTAAGTATGGAGCCTGCTGCAATGCATAAAGAGCCTTTTTCAGGAGGCGAATATTTCTTTTATTTTGAAATTCTTCTGGTATTCTTACGAAGACCGCTTCCCCTAGTTCTCCATACAAGAAAGCTGTTTTAACATCAAAAGTTTTAATAAACACATTGTTCTTTGCTGCAATAGCGAAGAGGATTCTTAGGAAGCTTCTTTCTACTACAGGGCTGAATATTTCTTCGAAATGTATTCTGTCAGCTTTTTGTCCACATCCTATAACAACAAGTCTAGCCTGCTCTGAAGAACTAATTTTACTCTTACTTCTTCAGGGTTAACTATTTCCCAAGTTTTATTTCTGATAAATGATTTCTTTTCTTCATCTATTGCTCTCTGCCATAGCTCTCGGTCTTTCCCATTTATGGATTTACTATAGGTTATCATTCTTCCAAGTCCTAATAAATTTCGAAATTTTCGTATCTCTCTGGTCCCGGTGTTGTATCCCTTGGCCCCAAATTATATATGTCCCCTCTTTCCTCATTTTCTTGATCTAACTCTTGACCAGGTGTATCCTCTCCTTCTTCATCATCATCAGCAATTTGTCTCTGCATCCCTCTGTGGCTCTTTTGAGGATCTAATTCTAATGACTGATTTGTAAAAAACCGCAACTCTTGACACAACAATTCTTCTTTCAGTCGGATCCCAAAGGCGATAAAAAAATTGTTGCATAACCTACGAAAATATACATTTTACCTCGACTGTCTAGCTTTTTAAGGTGTCCTAGAGTCATGGCATAAGCAATACAACAAAGAATCTGATGTTTAGACAAGTGAGACATTTTAGAAAACCTCTTTTCTGCCGGTGTGGAATCAACGGCTGTAGTTGGACTTCTATTTAATAAATAGGCAGAGGTATGCACTGCCTCCCCCCACATTTACTTTTCTATTTTGGAATCAAATATTAATGCACTCGCTTTTTCGATTAAAGTACGATTAAATCTCTAAGCAGTGCCGTTCAGTTGAGAATATGGGATTACATAATCCAACACAATGGCCTTCGCTTTACACCATTGTTTGAAGGCAATGTTTTGGTATTCACCACCATTATCACACCTTAGTTTGGAAACTTACTGACCAAAGTATTTTTCTACATCACCAACATATTGTTTCAGGTACATTGGTGCCTCATTCTTATGAGTCAGGAGATACACCACACAGAAATGTGTACAAATGTTACACAATATTTATTACCATTATGTGTAAGAGGATTTATGGGTCCACAAACATCTGAATGTACTATTTGTAAAGGTCTATTTGCTCTAGTCCTATCTGTAACAAAAGGTTGCCTCACTTGTTTCGCTTGCATACATATAGAACAAATAGCATCACTTTTCAGAATTGGTTAGGGTCTGCGACACACCACGCAATTTTGGAACCTACATTAGATTTCTGTAACTTGTGTGTCCCAATTTTCTCTGCCACTCTACGATTGGTTTGTTACACTGCATTACTAAAGCTTCAATTTCTGTTTTCAAATTTGCAATACATAATCCATTATCATGTTTCTTACCCTCAATCACCACTTCATTGTCTTTAAAGACTCACATGTTCTTTGGAAAATACAACAACAGCATCGTTCTCAGTAATAGCACGCACATACATACGATTTCTCGTAAGGTCAGTTACACGATAAACGATTTATAAGTTGCATATATCTCCATTAAATGTTCTCATTAGCTGTGTATTCATGCTTTGATTTTTCTTTGCTACCTTAATTTTCTCTTTACTAGATTCTTAATTACTTCACAATTCTTTCTGAACTATAAAGTGGCATGAGGAACCGCTATCAATCACAAACTCAAAATCATTTTTCAATTCATGTTTAACAGGTATTTCAGTTAAAAAACATTTTATTACCTCCTCTGTTTTTGCTATTATCAGTATCTCTGAAAAATAATCATCTCATTGATGATTTGTTTTACCGCAAACAAGATAGTGTTTATTTCTAAAGTAGCAGTCTTTCTCTGCATGGTTATTTTTCTTAAAAGTTTCACATCTCCGAGACTTACGTCAATTTTTCTTAACGTGCCCTCTGCGGTATGTGGCGAGAAGTTGTGGAACATAATCAATAAAATAATAACAAAAGTTGTCGTGCGTCGAAACGAGTTATAGAGCTAAACATTAAAGTGGACATTACGACAACTTTTGTTATTATTTTAACGTGCCCTTTTTCACCATTGGAGTAGCACTTGGGTGCGTACTTACTTAGGTTACCTTTTGTTTCTGCTTTAAAGGCATGGGTAGAGTCTGGTCGTTTTCACTCGTCGAGTCCCAGGCGCTGCCAAAATTTTTGTATTGCTCCGGCAGGATCGTCATGATCTTCGTCATGACCATGGTGTCGTCAATGGGTTGATCCATGCTGTTCAGCTTGTAGCCGATGTTTTGTAGATGGCTTATGTTAGTCGTCATGCCCTTAGTTTTATCAAAGTGGAAATTATAAAACTCTTGGATTAGGAGACATTTTCGCTGCTCGATTTCCCTATGGAAAATCTTTTTCGGTGTGTCAAACATTTATTTCGTTGTAGTGCAGGTTAAACTGTGAGACACCACCTTTCTGTCGATCGTCGACAAGATATAGTGTTGTGCCGACGCATCTTTCGTTTTCCATTTCTTAATTTTAACTGCATCAGATCTCTTAAAGTCTCATTCCCGTCGAGCTCTTTTGCACTCAGAAGAGTTTTCATTCGGAAAGTCAACATTGAATACGTATCGGCCATTATCAATGTCTGAAGGTTAGCGGTGTCATCCGAGGTTGGAAACGTCATTTTCACGTTCACATTTTCTGCCATATACTTAAACTTTTCTTAACGATATCATTATCTTTGTTTTAGTGTTGTACACCCTGAGCCCATAACCTGTTAAGGTCCGGGGTTTTAACGCAACAAATTACTGTGAACTCTTCTGCAACCGTTAAATTACACGTGACGTTCAGTATTACAACTTCTCAAGTTCAAATTATATTCTTTCGTATAAAAAATGAGAAACGCTCATTGTCAGCGCTAACTCAGCTGCAAACACTTCATTTTTCATTTTTCATTTTTTCATTACCAACTTGTAAACCCTAAGTTTTAACATTGGAAAGGATAGTGTAAAATCGGTACCGCGTTACTTTGTCGGTAAATCTGCCATGTATTTGACAGTTTCCGATAGAAAATCCTCGATACAATTTACAAACCCTTCCTCCCGGAACTCAAGACCTGTTCAAGGCTAAAACTGGCATAAAATGTTCATCGCCACCATTTCTCCGCTATGCTCCGGGTGTCGTTTCTGTCGTAGACTTGGAGCGTTAGGAGGAAACCTTGAACCGGATTCATAAATGTTTCGTGAGAAGCCCTTCCGAGCCCTTGACGTTGATTCGTCTGGATAAGAAGCTCGGAATCCAACTCATCGTTATAGAAATGGCAAGGGTTACCGCGTAGCTCCGAGGTGCGGCTCAAGTGATCTTTATCTTCTCGGTCTATCCGGAGACGAGCACTCGGGATGAGTCTGCACGATTGCAGTGCGGAGGCGGGCTTACTAAGGGCTCGAGTCTACGTAGCTAATCTGAGGACCGTTCGCTGTTGTTTGTACATCTATGCTGCCGTCTGATAAATTATGTGTCAAGAATTTGTGTTCTCAGCATCGCTGGGTACGTTCTGTATGATACGGGCTCCCAGATCTATTTGAAATAGACGGAAGATTTATGAAAAATCTATGGGAGAATTTGTTTGGCCTCATAATCTTTGTCTGTTGGAGGATATGGCACTCAGCTTATCCGTGCTCTAAGGAGACTGTGGTGTTCTGGGATACTTCAATATTTATGTGACAGATCAATGAATTGAGTCAATTGTACTGTGCCAGTTGAAGATTAAGGTAAAAAAGATTGAATTTTAAATATAAAAATATTTATTTAATTAATAGCTTCATTAGCTTTCAATTTGCGCCATTCCTTGCTAAGGAACGCTGGCGAACGATGTCACTCAAAACATGATTGTTTTGGCCTGGAATTCACACAATTTGTAAGAATTCTGTCAATAATCTTTTGCAAAAATCAGTGAAAGTCCTTGATTAGTCTGTAAAACCTTGCAGGGAACACTGGTGCGGTGACATAGTGGTATCCTGAAGGGATGCGCAACATAATGTCAAAAATAGCCCCTGAAACAAAATCATCAATCTTGCTCATAAATCCGCTGTAAGGGATTATCTTTCGGAGAAAATACTTTTAATGCTTTTATCACTTGAATTAGTATGTCGTTTCCTTTAATGCTAATGTAAGAATAAAACGATTATTAATTGTTCCTATGCGTAGAGGAAATAAAATTTTCACCTGACTTTATCACCGATAATTAAAATCTGAAAAAATAACTACTACAATACCGGGGCACCCCAGGTAGGGCTATCCCCAGAGTGTTCTGAGTTTGCTACAGCATGGAGCTTAACTGTTCATTTTTCTCCTGTTATCGGAACGATTTTCCGCTAAGAGATCGCGATTTTCTCATGTGTGGTAGTGGTTCATCACTTGGAGTTTTTTCTAAAGAGTGCATAGCTCAACTTATTTTATTACAAATATAGAGTGATTTATGAGCATAGAAATGGTGTCAGTGAGGGATTTGGAGTCTTTAGGTGAGAAACTCTTCCCGAGATGTGTCATGAAGTGGTGGCTTGTTTTCTTGCGAGTGAACTTAGTTACTGGAAAATGACAAGATTTTCAGTTAGTGTAGCAGGAGACCATAAGTGAAGTTTACGAGCTAGGGTGATGGTGTGTCTGTGTATTTTCGATCTTAATCCCTAATATATTTACTTTCAGCGACATTATTGCCATGAAATAGCCTCTTTTTTCATGCGAATCATTTTTTTACCTACTAAGCACTCACTTAATAAAAAAGGACTATGTCTCGCACTTTTTTAATTCTCTAATTATGACTGCGTGAAAAGTATGGCATTAAACTCTACCCGTTCGGAAGTGTTAATTCCCTGATTTCATTCTCATGGTATTATCGACTGTAGTATGTCGGGGTTTGTCAGTTCTTTGTTAAAGATATCGGCGTCTAACTACCTTGAAGAATTCAGACTAAATTTTAATTTAATATATTAGTATTCCCATCTTAGTGGTTGCAGTCGGCTTGTGAATGATTGGCCTCCCCAGGCGGATGGGGAAGTGAATACCGGGCTGTCGGCGGAAGCTCCCGTATCAATACATCGGTCCTTGGAGTGGGAAGACCTCTTCCGCGGGAACATACATTAACAAAGAGCGAGGACGGGGAACACCGTCAGACTATCGGTTGAAATTTGAACAAAATCTTGTAAGTTGTAGGCCGATCTCTTTTCTGACGACTTTAAAATAATTTCGCGAACATCAACGTATTGCAGTCAATAATATCATTGGAAAGGAGTGGGACTTCCTAATAGACGAGTTTGAAATATCATTTTTTCGCGAAAATTATAGACCATTAAAGCGGCCACTTCGAATGAATTAGGTCGTTTGGTAGGCAATTTAGGGAGCTGATTTGCTGCATAAAGCTGTTTTAATAATAGCTAGCCAGTACTTACAACACGTCTCGCTTGAAAACTTGTAGATCGTAAAACCTTTGTAGTATTAAGTGTTAAGCATATTTTGCTGGAAATCCACTCTCTGCCCCACACCATTGTGGTGGCTTTGCAGGGTACTCTATTGATGTAGAGGTATGATTATCGGGATGTGTGCACATTCAATGTCTTCTCAAATATGGAAAGATAAAGTATCAGGTACTAAAAAAGATCATCTTTCTAGTAAAAAGTGTAAGCATTCTCGGAGTAGCTTAATCTTTTTCTTCTAATCAGTTGGATTTGAGTCCTCGAGTCCGTTGTGTAATCTCAGTCGTATTCACCATGTCGGCAGATGGACGGATCAGAGAGAACCAAGGTTCGTGGCCCTGAGCTGGGGAGGGGACGGATGAGCAGCGGGTGGGCGAGGAACGAGGGGGTGGAGGGCGATGGGAAGGCGGGCGAAGGTACGAAATTCGCAGTGAAAACATTATTTGCTTGTACTGGGATTCGAACCCGTACCCCGCGAACTCGTGCCGTGTATTTTAACTTCTTAACCTGCTCAGTCATCCTCTTCCGCTGCGAATCTCGTTAAATAACATCTGTTTTCGTCCATAATATAAATATTAGTCATTAAATTAATGTTTATAATGGAAATGAGTCCGATATGCATGTTATTGGAACAAGATGCAAAGGTTGTAATACATAAATCGTCGTAGTAACAAGAGTTGTAAGTAATTGATCAAACATAAATTAACGCAAATATTCACTTGGAGTATAAATCCAGCTCATTGCGGTATATAACGAGTTAAATAACTTAGACAGCTGGTAGGGCACAATAAGAGTCAATATCAACAGTATAAACTTTTAAGTTAAAATTTTATGGCTGAACAAATGTAAGTCATTAATAGTGAGTTAAAATCCATTTTAGCGATATATCTAAATATGTCTTCTTAAATTTTGGTACAATGTCACTACGTAAATCAGTAGGCATTAGAAATAAGAAACTAGTAACATCGAATCATCCTTGTGATTGTGGAATAAAAAGGGAAGTTTCTACTACAATATTGGATTTTGAATCACGTCTTTGTCTCTCTCTTTAATCTCGTGGACTGTGGCGCCGTGCGCACGAATACGAGAACTTAATTGCATTATGTGCTCGGTGCTCGTCAGAACAAAGAGTCCCTTTGAAGGCTCTAGGAACTTCGAGGTGGAACACACCCTCTGGATATTTTAACTGGGTACAGAATTCTGTGGGAATTCAGGGTATCTTGGTGCAACTCCTAGCCTGGGCGAATGATTTTTTAATGTCTCATAGGCAAATTCGCGTCTCTTCTCAGCGGTTGGAGTCAGGTAAAGTTTGAATCCTGTGAAGGAGTATTTTAGGGCTGGCCTGGCGACCGGTTTAGGTGAATGAGCTCGAAAACCTTCCTATCCCGCGAGCATGTCATGTGTAGAACAAATGAGCGCATGAAAAAAATAAACGTGTATTTTTCAGAAAAATGTCTCGGTAAACGTATTTGAGTGCTACTCAACGGCCCTGATAACGGTGCACGAGTCGGGCCAGTCGAACCTTTGGCCAGTATGGTGAGTCTGACCCGGTGGAGAACCCGTGAAGATTTCCTCCATCAAGTACGCCGGGAAAGTACCTATTCTTAAATTACTAAAACTATTTCTATGCTAAGAATTTATTATTAAAGTAGGTAATTCTCTAGAATATGGCATCTTTGATAATATTTTCTTGATTTATCATGCAATAAGCTGTTATTCTTGGCTTTTTTTCTCGAAAGTAAAATGATTGGATTTTTAGTCATACTTGGAAGGATACATGTGGGGAACTTGGGTTTCGAATTGAACTGTAATGACTTCATATCTTCTCCCCTAAACAACTTCGTTGGTACTTCCTTTTTCCTTAGCCTTTTTGGGCTAGTTACTACGGATGGAAAAAATAATTGTTGATTATTTAGAAGTGGGTACAAGTTTTTATTTTGCTTTCGTTGACCGCAGCAAAGGTAGGAAATATTTTACATATACGTAATTTCTCAAGGCCACTCGTAAAAGCACAGCATTGGGGCTATCTTAATGGTGCTCTTTCAGGAACAAAAGGGTTTATCTCCGAATAAAATTGTCTTGATAAGCGCACTATGGACAGTAGGCGTGGTAAACGAAATCGCATTAAAGGTCTTCCGGGCCGAGTATTCAGAATATAGTCAGATGGCAGGATGTCACTTTGTTGAACATCTCGGAAATATTAGTTCGCATGAATTAGTTCTTCTCTTGTTTTTCTTGTGTTCTTATTAAGCACGAATTATCAATAATTGCTTGTCAGGGCTACGTTTTTGAGGGATATTCCTCAGAAATGTTGTGCGGAAGGAAAACAAGGGACAAGGATTGGGACTGGATGAAACGAGATATATGACTGCTTCAGTTTATTTCTCACGCAGGTGTGATTGATTACATGGAGTTTTTTTATATCTTCATGTTCATATGGGTCGGCGGAAGTCGAGAGCGTTGTCCGAAGTTGGTGAGTCACATGCTTAGTGATTTTGAGCGGAATGGGTCCCTTAATTCTCGAGAGTCGAGCGCCAACTCGGTCCTTATCGGACAAGGATTTGCTTCCCCTCTCCCACTCTTGGTGGCTGGACGGAAAGTGAAGGATCCAGACCTTGAACCGACATGGGAAGCCATATCGTCTTCAGCGACTTTACCCAAAGGAGTGCCCGAGGTAAACACATAAATAATAACTTGATTACCTGTTTTCGGAAAAAATATGCTGTTCCAACTTTAGTTAGCCCCAGCTTCCAAGGCGCTAACCTGCACGATTGCGAAAGCTTTCACCCACGCGGAGCAAAGGAATGAACTAAGGAAGATGATTTAGAGCTTCAGCTAGAATTACTTCAGCAGTGTAGGGGTTTGTTTTGCCTTAACCTCCTTGGATTTTGGACTTCAGTCAGTCAAGGTTGGTCGCTGAGTAGGTGAGTGGTAGTTCAGCAAACTTAAGATTCGTAACTATTTTTAAGAATATATGTACATAATCTTAGTCATTTATGAGCACCAAAAGCTCATTTCTACGTATACATATTTTTTATCTATATTTCCACGGATGTTTTATCGCCTTAGTAGCAAGTGGCATTTAGATAAGATGGAAACATTATTTACGCCCCACTATTTTATTCCATTATTTACATCCCACAAAAACGCTGTATAGACGCATCTAAAAGCTGAATGAATATTAATTTTTATTTATGAAAAATATAATTCCTTGTGGGGAGTGTGTATAGTAACCTAATGGAACGCTTGTAAAGATAGGACTTGCAAATATTTTTGTGGCTATGTACTTCAGCTCTACAATTATGTAATGTGAAGAGGCACAAATCTAGGACGGAATAGCCAGGAGACGACGACTCAACCTCACTTGAATTTGAAACAAAAATCAATTAATGAGCGAACCATATTGAGGGTATTTAGGGAAATTTCTCCATCCAGTACTTTTGTGGAACTCCGCACTTGAATTATGGTTGCTTATTACGCCTTTGAATGGCACTTAGGACTGCACCCTAGAGAGCGGCATTCTGCAAGTTGTACACGATTACGTGATTGTTGTCTTGAAAGTTGCTGATAGATTAATCCAGAACTGATTTTCCACAAAACCTAAGAGGGGTGGTGTGATTACATCTTTCGACATTTTTTATTTTCATAATTTTGTATTAATATATAAAAACAACGATTTTGTTGTCTTCCAAAAAATGGTACCTTTTCACGAAGTTAAAACCTTTGACTGCGAATTTTATGTGTATTATTTCAAGGGTCAGTTCGAACTACGAAAACGCCACTTTGTTCTATTTATTAATACTTATGACCTTGAATAGGTACGAGAAGTAAGATTACTTTTAACTACTTTGACCTTTCGTGATAAATATTGGTGTGAGAAAAGGAATATTTGGCGAGAGAGGAAATTGGTCACATGTGCCTAATGATATTTTATTCGCTTGAGACAATTCTTTAAGATGCTAACAGAAAGACGAAAGGTCTATTGACTCAAAGTTCAAACTGTTCTACCGGAATTGGAATAAATTGCAAAATGCTTTCTCAGAACTGACGTCAGTTCCTGCAAAGGCTTTTTACTTGCAGTCTCTCTTCACTGGGATTAAAGGATGAGAATTCATGAAGCTCGCGTTATCTCAACTCGTAAGCGGGTGTAATTCGGCCTGAAATCCAATTTTGGTTGTTGGAGGGAGGTGATGGATGACTGAGGTCATGTGCGGCATTGAGGACAGGTTGGAAGGTTGGTAAATGGAGGATTATTTAGGGGTCGAAGGAAGAGTGGATTGAAACCTGACGTCGACGTTAGCCTTCTCTTAACGAAAGGTGCCTAGGGGACCAAAGTTTAACGTCCTATTCGATGTACGGAGCACTGGGCTTGGAAGTGTCTTCCACAAGACACCCCAAGTAGGGATTGGGATTCGAATGGATAATCTCAAGCACTCTTGGGTGATGAACTCTTCTCGGGCTCTACACGGGGTGAGTGATTGAAATGTTGCCGACGTTTCGGGTAGCGACTCGTTACCCATCCTCAAGGCATATGTCACGTAAGGATGGGTAACGAGTCGCTACCCGAAACGTCGGCAACATTTCAATCACTCACCCGATGTAGAGCCCGAGCAGAGTTCAATACTGCAATTCGCCGGGAAAGCGTGAAATCTTACTAGCACTCTTGGGATTCGCACCCGGTGCCTCAGGATGGGTAGCCAGTGTTGTAGCCACCGCAGGAACCCGATATCCGCCTAAAAACAAAAATTCTGGCTAATGTTTTAGCTTTTGAAGCCTTCAAAGATAATGTAAATCGAGAAACTTGTTTTCAATCTTGCTGTTTGTTTTTCAAGGCATAATAACGTGTTAGTTTTACATCCTTCCCTACCTTAGCTTTGATGCTTTTATTGCATTGTTGGAGCATGTTCTTCTAAATTCATTTTGATATTTTGTTGAATAGCGATGAGAGTATTTGTTGTCTTTCCTAGTTTAATTTTTACACTAAGCATATTTTAATAAATGATCTGATCATCTAGAGATGAAGATTGTTTTCTGTTTCATGTTACTGTTGCAAACACAGGAAATAACTGATCTTGAGATAAAAATATATATGGTAACTTTTTTTTTAACGAGACGAGAGACTAGTTAGGAAAACGAGACTGACACCAAGTTTGTCATATCATCTCGTCTCGCGGCATCACTACTTTAGCAGATAAGACTTGTAAATTTTTTGAAAAAATGTGTCTTCAGCAACAAATATTGTTTTCATCATCACCAGTCCTCAATCTGAGGATGTCAGAGACTACAATGCCCCCTGAAGTGATAACGTGATTTTAAGTCTGAGCAGGCGTAAGAGCATACACAATGATTCATTTGGTATTTTTTCCCTTACTTCAGATGGATGGACGTCGCCGCAATTCAATAAAAATATTTAGTTTTACAGTCTGAAAGCAATCGTCATCGTCATCAGCAGTCATAATTCGGGTGATTGGTTTGTTGTTGCTCTCCAATCCGCTTTGTCATGAGCAAACGTGTATTTCTGCATACATCTTTTTTCTGGTGTTCCCCATGTTTTACTTAATTTATTCCATCCTTGGTTTTTTTTCCGGCAATGCTTCTTATTCATTTCACATTCCAATACTGTTTTCAAGAGGCTGTTGAGTCTCGAGATGTGTACAAAAATGTTCTATTTTCTTCTTCGTCGGGTTTTCATTAAATATTTGTTCCCCCTACTCTTTGCAGGACTTCATTGGTGATTCTCTCCATCCATTGGATTTTCATAATTTATCTATAGAGCCACATTCCCATTGCTTCCAAACGTACTTGTTCTGCAGTTATCGTCCAAGCTTCACTGCCAGGAAAGAGCATATCTTACATTTGTAATGAAGCGCTTCCTTACGGCCAGTCTTGTGTTCCTGGCTGTTAGGAGAGACTTCCTCTGGTAGAATGCATTCGCTTCTCTTCTCACTCTATCTTTCGTGCTTCTCCCTTCACTGGTCATCCCACTTCCCTAATAGTAGTTTTGTCTATAAATATAAAATGTTATGTGAAAAAGTCGTCTTTTTGCTCATCATCATTCTCGCTGAGCATGATGGTCACGCACTTGCCTCGTCAGCGAACCTCCAGCCGCGCCTGAAACTCTCGTGCTTGCTCCTCGTACACCGTTTGCGAAGGCTGTATTCAATTTTCTAATAGAAAATCTTTGGAATGATGAATATGGATTGCATTTTCAAAGATTGCCGTAGTCCACTGAAGGATTGCAGTCCCTAATACTTTGAGTGGAAACATTGGGAATGTTGTCAAAACAAAAATGGGAATGTTGGGAAACAAAGGGTCATAGCGGCTCGAAAATGTATACTGAAGTGTGAATAGGCAGAATACTCAATCCTGAGTCAAAATTCTCGTTGAAGTAGAAACTTTCCAATTTGCCTGGGACCATCCGGACGATTATCGATTCCTATACTTGCTATCCAGTTAGTAGTGGAATGTATCGTGTAGCCTCCGTTTTTAATCTAATTTGACTTGCGTTGTTGAAGTGCTCTCTTTTTAGAATACATAAATTGAGTTCGGAATTTACAGGCGTTTTTGATCATTTTTCTGTCCTACAAACTCGAAGGTAATAGGAAAAATCCTTAAGCCTCTCTAAACGTACGGTGATTAGAGTGCTTGGTCACATTGGAGAGCTGATTATTTGGAAGCTCAACCGCAGATAGCTTAAGTATTGAGTAAATGGATTTTGTTTAGAGATTTTCAAAGTTATTTCGGCAGTGAAAATAATTTGGAACTCGGTGACATTGTCCTTCCCGGATTTGTTTCTCAGTAGTAGTTGGCATTCGTCGAGAAAGATAGTGCTTTAAGTGGGGGCCTCTACCACTGACCACATCCTTCCGTACTTCCCCTTGCACGCGGAAATTCTCTCACCACTGTTCGACTGTCATTATTAGTCGCCTATTTGCTGCCAACGGGTGAACGAACAGTTTGCTGCCCTGAGGTCTGTAAAATCGTAGCGAGCGCAATTTTTCAGTTCTATTTTCTTTTGGGGAAAGTTGTCCTGGAGCATCACTGCCAGAATGGATATATCGTTGCGAAGACAACAGAGCACTTTCACGCTTACTCCGGAGCTTAAGCATGAGGTTTGTGGAGTTCAGTTTTTTGCCCCTTCACGTAGTCCTAAAAATTGTACAAATTTGATCTAAATAGATTATTTTACTTTTATTTTGTTACCGGCTCCTCATTTCTTCGGATTCCTGACTATTTTGAGCATTTAACGTCTGAAAGGCATTCCAAAAGTGTTTTCTTTTGGATATCGTTTCTTTTTACTTAAATTTTTCACGCAAATTTAGCGTTTTTATTCGCGATGTCTTTTTCTACAGGTTTTATTGGTTCAGGACATATTTTCCAAAGACAGAAGTACTTATTCTCGGTAATCAAACTCGATAGTTAAAATTAGAGTGCATTTTTATCGTTAGACTATGTGATTTTATTTTAAGGTAATAATTTGTATTAAATACGTTTTGAATACTTAATATTGCCTGATGTCGACCACCAGTTTGGCGTTAAGATAGGGTAAAGTCGCTTGCTGTGGAAGTGTATTTTTTGTTGTTGCAGCATTTGAGTTGGTTGAATCAGGTGTTTTATTTTTTGTGAATTGATCATATGCTGGAACTATTTATAAAGCGGCTGAAATCGGTTACCTTAATAACCCGCTTCATTAATGAATCCACTATATATGTGTTGTGGGCTAATATTGCAATTTTTTCATGATGAATAGAGTGGTCATCACAACCCATATCAAATTGTCAGTTAGTTGGTAATCATGCATGAATGATTGTTGTTTAGGAGTATAATGTAAGTTGCGAATCCTAGCTGTATGCATGGTACAGGTTTTAGAATTACTCGAGCTTTCATTTGATGCGACATGGGCTTGAATAAGTTGTAATCCAAAGAAATGATTGTGCATTAGTGTTGTATAGTAATCGTAATTTCAGTTACCAGTGTATGTTATGCATCGTGACACTCCTTTTAGAATTCACTCCCGTCAATCCTATCTAAAGCTGTAGAGATCCCGTTTCTAAAACCTTATTGCAAATTCTATGTGCGCTTCAAATTCCCCCTCCCCCCCAATATATACTCATTCGTTTGTCTTACTGCCTCTCCTGCGTTTTTCCCGTTTCCATCTCAGCTTAACGATAAATAATTAAAATCGTGTACACGGAATGCATTCAGTACCCACGAATTTTATCATTTATAATATATCATCCCCTGGAAGTTGCCTGGTGTTAACAGTTTTTGAAGGGCTTAGGGTTAATGTTATAAGAAGGGCCCAAATGTGATAGTTAAACATCTACGCTTTGAAATCAAGCCCTTGCCTGTCATTACTTAACATCCTTTCTAAAATTTTCTACTGGTTATCCCTTTTTCTAATTAATTTTTTCACTACTCATTTATTTTCTATATTATTTTGACATTTTCAGCCAAAATTACTGAAATCGGTAATTATTTTCTTTTAATTAATCATCATCTGCTATAGTGTTTAACCCACCAATTATTAGTGAAAGGAAGAATTCTTTGTAGTTTTCCTCTTTTATAAAATCAGTTTTTAATGCCTAGAAAAAGATTAAAAGTGGAAAAATGCAAATAATTCTTTCTTCAACGATGTATTAAGTTCTACCACATATGTCCAGAAACAAAACCATCCACCAATTCATCTCAATCGAAGACCATTCGCATTTTATGAAGTTTTTCCTTGCTTTCAACTTTAATCTTGCACCGTCAATCCCCACTTATTTGCCTTTTTCGTTTGACCCTTGCGACGTCCTTGTTCCATTCTCTAAAGGTTTTACATAAATGAGCTAGTGTGGCAATTGTCAGTGTTCTGTTTGCCTGTGTCACGGCCTTAATTCTATATCCTCTATCCTAACCTTTGTTGTGCAGTTTGATGGAGGCTTTACACAATGTGTAATTCCTTTATGTAACAGCACTTAAATTATCCATTTTGAACTAATAATTTCCCTGTATTCTCTTATCCTTACTTAGCATTTACCCTTCTATTTTCACCGTTGGCGCT
The DNA here is from genome assembly GCA_963573305.1 of Pyrrhosoma nymphula. Lineage (NCBI taxonomy): Eukaryota > Metazoa > Arthropoda > Insecta > Odonata > Coenagrionidae > Pyrrhosoma > Pyrrhosoma nymphula. The sequence continues at coordinate 28,631,099 of OY754332.1, forward strand.
TTCTGTTAAGAGCCGGGTCTCCCTCCACTCTTCCTCCCGTCCCCGGATAATCTTTCGTTTACCATCCTACTCACTTATCCTTAACAGCACAAATGACCTCAGCCAACGATCGCCTCTCCAAACAGCCAACCAATCCAGAAATTAGACAGAGAAGGTTGAAGGTGGGAGATGTACTTAGTTACATTTCCCCAGCAACAAATTTAGAGAGAAATATTAGCATTTTAATTTTAACGGTGTTGGTTGTGTGTATAATTAGCCAAAGCAAGAGATAGCAGATCGTTTTAAGTGGAGGTATGGAAGGCAATAGAGTGATGTTGTCATGGCAATGGAGGTTTCTATAGGGTATGACAGGTTATGCTATATTTATTAAGTTACGTAGAGTGCTCATGTTGTAGCGTACTGATAAATGGTGACGGAAGTTAAAAATAATATCGAGTCATGGGCGGAATTAGCGTCTTGTGTGACTGAAGACTGCGCAAGTATGAGCTGCGGATGAAGAATCGGGAAGGGCTGCAACAAGCCAGTGTGGCGAGACTGGGTTTTCTGTTATCGCTAGAGGTTTTTAACGTTATCGCAGAGGAAGTGGCGCGGCCTACGGAGGGTGGGGGATGAGGAGGAGACCCCCAGGGATTGTCCGTAGTATATCAGACTTATTTTTTAAAAACTAGTGATCACTTTTCTTTTTCCTTTAAGTTTTTCGTCGGCTTTCGTACCTCCTAATCTTTCTTTCCCTCTCTGAATTTATTTATAGTATTAAAGTTATCTGTAGTACTGTTGTCTGCTCGATTCATCAATTTTAAGTAAGCTTTTTTATTTCCCGGTCGTTTTTCCAGCGTGTGAGGCATGCGTAAGATTTTACCACGCACATGTTTTTCTTGAGAATTCGGAAGGGGGTAAGGATTTCATTCTTGTATTCTGGTTACTGATAAAACACTTTAAAGTAGTATATCCTGACTCAGAGGATGGAAGCTGGGTAGTCCCGTTTTATTTACGAGTTTGCTTTAGCTTACTGGTCCTTGTGTTTTACCTGTCAAGCGGACGTGTTGCATATTCTTTCTATTCTTAGTCAGGCTAATTTTGGCAATGGAAACGAGATGTGCATTTAATATTGGTTACCGTATTAATCGACAATACGTTTTCCGAAGCAAAAAACTTATGAATTTTCGAATTTAAACGCTAACATAATAACTATAATACCTCCCTGTATGTAAGTACTGCTGAAAGAGAGGTAGTGATGCCGTTGAAGTGTCAAGCTGCAGGCGAGATACGTATTGTATCGAATTCCTTCTCAAGTTACTTAACGACTTTGGTCTGTTTTGTCCGTATCTGAAAATCGGTTGCATGAATCGCCGTATATTTTACGCTTTTACGGAAATTTGTATTGTTTTTGCTTTGTACTGTTTGCAGTTTTTACACGTGCAATTTGGTTTATCGTGGAACCGAAGATGGAAGGTCGTCGAATCCGTTTAGCGGTCTTCGCCCTGTGAACCCGATTGCATGCGGGTAATCGATTACTCAGCCATATTTCCACAGCCAAGAGCTTCTCACTTCCTGCGAAGAGCTCTTCCTCCTCAGAGCGACGCGCCACACCTCTTCCCTCGCGCGTCTTTTCCTCGTGTGAATTTTCGATATTTCCCAAGTTGGTGGGCCTAAATTAAAGCTCGTGGAAGGAAGCTTGAAGGGAAGCACTTTTTGGGATAGCATAGTGGTAAGTGTTACGGGAAAGTTACCGTAGATTCATTTGTGAGAAGGATGGGGCTAATGACTATGATGTATAGACATAGCTGAACATCAGCGTGGGAGTAGTAGACGTATGGTGATTTAAGAAAAGGGAATATTGTTTTTTATACGTTCACATAGTTTGTGAATGGGGAAAGAGAATAGATTCAGCAGTAGTTCTGAGGGGGATCGGGATCGCGTTGGTGTGGTGACCAGAATACTGGATTCCCATACTAAGGACCTGGGTTCAAATCCCGGTAGTGGTGGAGATTTTTCAAAGGAATCCCAATCGCTTCTTAGGTGCCGTCTGGAGAGCTGCTCTAGTGTAGTACTCGGTCAGTCAGATGGGGCGCTAAACTGTCGTTCCCTTGTTGTTCCCTTGGCGCATATCGTTTGGAGGAGTGCAATTTATAGATGGGTAGTTCACGGACGAACTATTCAAATGAACTATTCAAAGTAAAAATTAAACTATTCTCTGCCCCACGTGAAACTTCGTGAGTTCTGCTCAGAAATTTTGAGGGATCGTAAAATCGATGAGGTTGGTTGGTGCGATTTATCACTTCGAAAGGAAATTGAATGATTTTGGTAGCGAATAGAGGTCATTGAAATTGATAAAATTTTTAAAAGTATAATTTCCTAAACTAGCAATGAAAAATGCCTCTGTAGACAATTTGATAGTGTTAAAAATTGCATTGTAATGAAATTAATGAGTAATAAGTTCGGAGTGTTGCGAAGTCCTCTTCGTCTTCGTTTGTCGTGATAAGCGATAATTAATGTGGAATTAAATATTATACGATACTCTAGCTTCCGGATGTCTGACGGAATCACGGAATGTTTACATCCTGCTTTGTATCGTTCTTAAAAGTTACCCTTACGCTTAATTAATGAAAATGCTTAATTCATGTATTTTCGCCCGCTAGAATGCGCATGTATCGTACTTCATGATCAGAATGTGCTAATAAAAAGAAATAGGTTCGGCAGAAGTATATACAAGCGTCTTCTACTTGATGGCCAACCCGAAAGTTGGTTGATATGTTGCGAGTGCCAGTCCAGCTCACATTTCGCTCCAATGCGTGTGGAATTCACGCTTTCGGAGCAAGAACCCTGAAAAGGACCCACATAATGAATGTGGGATAATGGTTTTTGAGTGTGAACTTAGTATTTTGGAGGATCTCAGCCGGCGAATTTCCTTCAACTGATAATGAACTTTACATTTTGTGTTGAATTTTCGACTTAACCCACATTGCTGTGCAGTTGGCTTCTCCTTAGTTACACATTTTCAGACAGTGTGTGATACGACATACAATTTGTATAAATAAAACATAATGGAAAATAGTGGAGATTAGCGCATTTAAAATTTTATAGGTGAAAAATATTCTTTCTGATTCAGTCGCTGCTGGATGTGAGGGGATTTTCTTATATTCTGTCATCGCTTTGTCTGTTCCTTTCTCATGTACTCCAGCCTCATTCGTGTCTGTTGACACTAATTCCATCAAAATCGGTCTTTCATCCTCTAACCTTTCCGCCTACCGCGCTGGAGCTTACCATAATCCAGCCATATGCCCTATGAGGGCTCTTATGAGAGTTCTTATCTCGTCTCATAACTTAGTCGTATACCACCTACATCAACCTTTTAGGATTTTTCAGCTATGTGGACAATTCGCTTCCCCATGTCTTATTATACTGTCCATTCATTCCTAATCACTTTTGCGTGCGATTATTATTAGGATTCGATATTTTTTCGTGGCTTATCTCCACAGTCGTGCATTATGGATCTTAGCGTGAATATATCAATCGTACGTGTCTTTCACTCCTCACTTAAGGTTTGCGATTGTACGGTCTCGTCACGTTGGGTTATTTTTACATTTCTGCGAATGATAGTGTATAATATACTTAATATTAGCGGGAATATAATGTAATTAATGCTAACGGATGGCTATGGACACGAGGAGCGAGAGATGGAATTTCACGCAACTTGAAAGTGGTTACGCGAATTTTCTTGATCGCCATAAGGAGGATCAGAGCCAATTCAGTTTTGGCGATATTTCGCATTAGTGGGACGAAAGTTAGAATATGCGGGAAGTTTTTGGAACCCTCTAGAGAAATGGCGCATTAATGAATAAAGTTTGGTCAAAGTCGATCTGCAGGATTTCGTACAGAGCAAGGAGAAAATTACGTCAAGTTTCATGTCTTGTACTTGTTTTTACTAAAATGGAAATCTTTTGGAACCATAAAGGAAATTGCAAAGACTTCATACTGAATGGGTAGTAATAATGAATACACTGAAGGTAAAAGTAATAGCTTTCCGCACTGTTGGAGGTACATACTCGTTTTCAACTTGCCCACACGTAAAGTTTGAGCGACCGAGCGATTGTAAATGAAAGCCTGCGTCTTCATATGTAATTTTTTGTAGTGTCACCTCTTATTATTCCGCAATGTGATAAACATTGACGTGTGTTAACAGCCCCTGCCGTATACTCCCCAGGCTACTTTCTGTGTATGGCATGGTTGCATATTTAAAATTCTTTCGTTTAGGAAAAGGGTGCAAATTGTGTCAAGAAAAAGTCAACTTTTTAATGCTACGTTAGTCTCTAACTTATGCGTACGGCATATCATTAATTAGTATCATTTTAAAAATCTTCATTTAAATTCTAATCCCATTTCACACCTCTTTGATTTAGCCTTGTGACTTTTGGTTAAATTTTGGAGTACACACTCTTTTGTTCATCAAAGCTCTCGCGGCTCATGATGAGCTATCTAATACTTTGGTGTTTACCGCGTGTTGTTCGGTGTCGGCCCGACGTTTCGTGACCCTTCACGGGTTTTCAACGGCCACGAAACGTCGGGCTAACACCGTACAACACGCGGCATTCACACTAATATTTTTTTAGCTCACGCAATGTTTCCTTTTATTAATAACTGTGATATTTGCACCATTTGTCCCTTCGCCGAATCCAATCGTGGTGCATTTTGCCCCCTGAATTTTCGCTGATATGGTCAAACAAATTTCATTATGTTTTCATGGAAATGCACTGTGTGTTGTACCTTTATGGGGGGTTAATTTCTCCGCAAATTTGGTTTTAATTGCTATTTTTGATAATTAATATTAAATTATCCCGAAAGTGGAAATTGTAAATGACTCTCTTCCGTCGTACTCGTTGGAAATTCGCATTGCGATAACTTAAGTTCCCTCCCAGTTAGTGTCTCTTTCTTATCTTTACCTCGTCAAGTGTGCGGTCCACTTTATTGTTTCTGGATCTTGGGATAAGGGGAGGCATCACTTAGCGCGGATGACTTTGTCGAGGTGTTTCCTTGACAAGCCCTCTGGGTGGTCCTGCTTTGCGACGAGCGGTATCGTCTACCTTCGCCAGATTTGAGGAAGCCCAGAGATAGTGGAGGGAGAACTGATACGCTGTTCGCAGTGTGGGTGTCGGTTATCTTGCGCGAGGACGTCACCTATATTTTCCTCCTTTTCGACCGGCTTCGCGGCATTTGCGTCGCCCGCCCCGCTCCCCTCCTCGCCGTCTTCTTCGCGATTCGGGTCTTTTCCTGTCCTCCCCGCACTTGGTGTGTGCACCGCTGCTCAGGCTCCCATCGACTGCCGCCCGAGAAGCAAGCGCCAGAGCGTCAAGAGACTCACCCTGAGCCATGGATGCGTTCTTCTCGCCTCTCTACTCCGGATCCACCCCGATGGATGCGTTTATGGAGGTACATAGGCCACTTTTGCCCCACCAATCCTGTTTTCCCCCTTGCAGGGGGAAAAATCAAACCAGTGTAAAACTGGGATGGGATCAGTCTGTTGGCGTGGTGCGAAAAATTTCGCTCGTTGTTTTCGTGAAAAATTGTGTAGTGTGCTTGTGTGCGGTTGACGTATTTAACGCATGGTCCCACCTGGGCACTGCCCAAGGGCTTGTGGTGCCCAGTGCTTTATGAGGACCAAGGATTGTTAGGGGTTCTGTACCTAAACCCAGCGGCTCGCGACGCTGTTAAGACGGTCGTGCTTTTGTCGGTGAAGATTAAGGACTCTTATGCGAGTACAACATTATCACTGCCAGTGAGACCTGGTGCTCTTCCGGCGTATCTGTGGCATACATTCTTATCGGGTCTTCCACTGGGGCAAGGGCTCCATATCGGCCGACGTTTCGGCACTCGACTTGAGCATCGTCTTTGGGGTACATGATGGGGAGACGGACATCATCTCCGAGCACGATGCTCGAGTCGAGTGTAGAAACGTCTGCCAAAATGCAACCCTTAACCTGGTGGAAGAAGGGTCTTTCCACCCGATACGAATTTTTGAATTATCACTTTCAAATCAAACTCATTATTTCCACACTGTCTTTTAACAAATTCCTTGGATTGAAACACTGCGTGGAAGTAACAGTATGTTTAATGTGATATTGATAATTTTTGTGCTGCTGTCAAGTTGAGCTCCTTGTGTGCGATTGTGATGGCGTGAATTTATAGTGCTCTTAGCTTTTTTTTATCTCTTCCTAAATGCCCCCAAAATGATGATGTGGCTACCCTAAATAAGCTTTTTTACTCGGAAAATTTATCTTCGGTCGTCGTGAGTACCAGGTGAGAGGTGATAGTGTGCACGTGCATTCAAACCGGCGCTTTTCGAGGGGAAAAGCAGTCATACTTCGCAATCTCATTCATCCATGGACGTTAGACCGGTCGTGGGTATAGTGATTATAAAAAAGGTGCATTGCCAAGGAATGACGATTCTCCGGATACTTATCGCCGTGAAAATAATGAAGTCAATGCACAGCGGCGCTAGAATCGACATCTATGTCCCTCCAGCAGAAACTTTGGGCTTAAATTATCATCCCTAGTTTTCCTCATGATTATGATTATCGAGATGTGATCGGTGAGATACGTTATTTACGCAGATAGTGGTAGCCTTTCATTCGAGTCGTTGATGTTATCGCAGATGTGAGCACATCAGCGCACTTGAATGCACACGGATGACGATGAATGGAACAGTGTGGACGGGGGAAACGCGAACATTAGTTTGGTGACCTGCCGGTGGTTTGTATTCTGTATTTGCACTATTGACTCGACCGAATATTTAGTAAATAGGGGAGGCATATGTTCAAGCCATGTACTCAAAAATGCATTTTTAACCACATAGTAATTGTAAACTTAAGTTCTACATTATTGAAGAATCTCAGTTTACTCGGCCAGCGTTTACTGAAAGCCAATACAAAAACTGCAACATTCTGGAACGCGATTATCGAAGTTCTTTTCCTATGATGCCCATTTCAGTGCCCGATCAACTCTTTTCCCGATCTGGGGGGTTATTTTGTAATCTCACCTTTTTAGTGACTCTTAGTGGAAAGGCGGGAGATCCGTTTCCCTCTCTTAATGATCGGCTCACGAACGGTTCGTGAATTGTCGAAGCTTAAATTACCTTATATAAAATAAAAGATGCCGAGACTAGCGAATACCCAGATTGCTCAACATCTTACGGAAGATATCTTACATTGTACAGTCCACGAAAATCTAAATACAGTCAAAACTACAAGCGACATGTAAGCGATCACTCAATATTTAAAAAAAAAATAAGTGCATCTAATTAGTGTTCGATTCACAAGCACGGGAAATATCTACCAAGAACGTAGATTTTAAGGCAAAATTTGTTAAGAGTCTGAAATTTGGGAATAAATTACTGAATTCCATTCTCCATACACTGGCGGATAGGCACACGAAAACAATGGTATCAGCAACATTGTTTGGGAAATATTGATACGAAATATATACACAGATAATTCAAGCTAAAAATAACATAAGCATTTCAAACAAAGCATACCTTCAAGTGCCCAATATATTGGAGTTGAAAATGCTGAAGTTCTTCACGTTTAGCAAATTACAACAATACGATTTAAAATCGTTTGTATCTTTCGCTCCCTTGTTTATTTTCCAACTCAAGCAAGTGGAAACGATGGTGGCTCCATGTCACGTTCTTTATGACAGGTGAGATGGAACTAATGGCAGGCGGAGATAATGAAACGGATCAAGAGTCTAAAGATACGGATCAGAGCGGATGAATCGTCTAAAAGACCAGCACATGACCGGCAGTTCACCGCTTAAGATCCGAAGATGGTCACGCCGCCTGGGTGGCGGAGTTGAACTACGAAAAAGTGACATTTTATGACGTATTCTCACTAAAGTGAGATTACAAAATAACCCTCTTGTTTTGTTGTGCGCTACCGGGAAAGCAACGGCGCTGTTGAGCTGCGAAGTGAGCGGTGCGCTAAAACGAGTGCAAAGCACCGTACACCAATGGTCACTTCCACTGGTGAACCCGTACTGCTGTATGTAGCACGTATTAGATGCTCTCTTTACCTTGTAGCTTCCTCGTTTTCTCGACCTCACGAGGCAAATTCAAGTGGTAACAGAATCTTCATTTTATTAATGTTCTGGCGGTTTTAAATAATCTTCGCAAGAGCAATCAAATTTAAATGTATGCAGTGAATCATTAATCCTTTTTATAGTGCTCTTGTGTACCCTTTGCTACGAACTCTTGGTGTATACTGCTAACGAATACGAAGGGCACCCTTTTCTGTAGACATATTTTTTTGGAATGGGTATAAAAACACATCAAATGAGAAACCTGAACTGAAAATGTTAATTTTTGCCTACCGTGTGCCACTTCAGAGAAATTCTTGGCCATAGGTCTTGGCATTGGAGTGTTGTTTTACATTTTGCATAATATTCTGTTCTTTTGTGCATAATATTCTGTTTTACATTTTGTGCATAATATTCTGTTTTACATTTTGTACATAATATTCTGTTCTCTAACCCTGAAACTTCCCAGTTTCTGTGTTATTTCTTCTTCGATCGCATTTACTGTTTGTAAATGAAAAATCTGAAACTGAAAGCCCATTATAATGCGAATGTAAATTCGACTGCGCGGTAGCCAGGTGAACCAAGAGTTAAACGTCTGACCTGTTGCGGGATGGGGGCGGAAGTTTCAAATCCAGGAGGAATTTCATTGGTCACGTTTAAAATTCAATCTGAGGGTTTTTTGGTCATGGGAGACCACTCAGGGTGCAGTTAAAGAACTTCCGTACCGTTCCTCTCTTCAACCGTGGTTCGTGACCTTCGCACGATTTTGGGACTGGCTGCGGTTGTCAGTTCCACCGGAATCTCTGGAGACTCCCGGAGTTAAAAAAAAATCTCCCGCCTCCCGGGTGAAGGGTCTTTCCTCCAGCTATTACTCCCCAAGCCGATCGTCTAACAGTTTTTTTCCGAGATCGTTAATTTTGTAGACGAGATACTCGGGGAAGGAATTCGAGATATATATAAAAGGGTTCAGGACAATATTATTTTGAAAGTATATCGGTTAGTTTACAAGATTCTGCGACATAAATCTTGTTTAATCATCCAAAATTATATTCAACAGTTGTCAAATTATATAAAACAAAAAATAACACGCTAGTTGTAGCATGGCATCTTGGTAATTTGCTTTGTTTTTATTGTCGTCTTTAATGGTGTGTGGAAAAAAGATATAATTTGTCCCTATCTGTTCGGCAGGGTGTCTCTCGTTTATTTCGCGTAGGTCACCTCTGAAGGTGTAGTGCGGGGCCAGTACAATACCCTGAAACTCGCGTGATCTGAAATTTCATGTATTCTTGTTAGATTGCACCATGTAAATGCCCTTATCAACAGGAATGTTTTAGTAGTTTAGATTGCAATTGTGTTAAACGTTTTGACAGTATTGCATGGTTGTGTGAACACCTCACGCGATTACTTTAATAACCATTAAAATCCAACAAATCTGAACTTATCCTACCTATGTTTTAGCCAGTACGTTCGCTAACGCTTTAGTCTCTCTTTGTGTTTGCACCTGAATTCGTTTTGTACACCTCTTATCTGTCAGTCCATTCTTATTATGGTAGTACCGTGAAACATGATAAATAAAAGTTGGGGATTTGGATTAGTTTGGCAGCAATAACACTCCCATCCGGTTCAAATCTCGGTGGTGGTGGAGAGTGCTGTTTTCCGTTCGTCCGTTTCGTCCGGGACGTTGAACTGTGAACCCCTTGGCGCCGGAACAGGCTATCGCCGACGCAGGGTTTCTCTCCACCCTTCCTGAACTGCCCTACTCATACTGGCGATTATCTCATTTGTTGAACCCTAATGATGTCATTTGTTGGTCGACTCCCCGAATAACTAATTAATCAAACGGCTTTTGACCATTTAAACTGTTTTTGGTCTCACCAGAATCATTTGGATCGTATATTAGCCTTGGAACAGTCCACATATAAGTTGAAACAAAAATGGATTGGTCTCTTCATTCTTGTGTTGACAATCGGCGAAAATAATGTCAAAACTTTCGTGGAACCTTCTTCCCCTGCATGGCAATGAATTGTCCATAGTCAGTCGTAGGTTTATTTTATACATATTTCTAGCGAGCCGCCAAATGGACTTGTGGTAGAAATTTGTCTAACCCACCTACCTCGTTTGTGATTACCTCGTTAAAATTAAATTAAAATTTTAAAAATCGTTTGCGGCAGTAAATCAGTGCGGATAATCTCAGGTCAAGAATTAAAGCGGAGAAATGCGTACAAGTCATGGGAATAAAATTTTTATCTGATGGGCGGGTATAAGAGAATGAACTTATTGAATTAGAATGTTAGTACACGTTTACGGTAACTGTAACGTTTGATGTTAAGATTTGTGCGCGCAGCTGAGGGAGCCAAATAGTCTGGTTTAACCCTGAAAAAACACATCATTTAAAAAAAGTTACCAGATGCCTATGGTGCGTCAGAAAATCTTTTATATTGCCTCTTGTTCGATGGAAAAAGGGACTTCAAAATTCTCAATTTCGCCCCAATAAAGACGTTTATCTATCTACCTTGTTTGGTACATAAATTTAGATCGTACTTTTGTTTATCACATCGCTACGTTTGAGAGATAGCTCTCAGACATGATCTTTTCCGCTGTAACCTAAACGGCTCTAATTATGATTTTGTTTTCGACCCCCGGTAAAAGTTTTTTTATCTAATATAATTTTAATGTCTTCAGTAAGCCATGTCACGTTAAAATTTAATGAGGTTTTCCGCAAGGAGAAGATCAGGAAGACTTGGGCTAAATAAATATGCTCCCCACCGAAATAGCAGGTCCATGTTTGCGCCCTCGCCCGCTAGTTACGAACAACCGCGCCTTAGACTAAAATATATCTATTTACTTCTCTAACATTGTTCATCACCGTCATCCTTCTGGGAACGTTTCAGGAATTAATCAACATTGGCCAAGCACTCATGACAACTCTACGTGTGGGATTCACGTATATTCATGGTAATTTACTTTGCATTTCCGCTGTCCAAAAGCGCAGCGTTTGCTAGTCGAAAAGAAGTTCATGTATGTATCTTAAGGATGTATTTTGATTTCCGTTAAGTTTTTTGTGAACATTTCCCCAAAGCTTTGTCATCTGTCATCACCATTAGTCATCAATCCGAAGATTGGTTTTCAGCAACTCTCCAATCCGCTCTTCTCTCTTCATTCAACCGCTTCATGCCTACGTAATTATTTTCCTTGACGTCCTTCGTGATTTGCCTGTATACTCCATTCTTTGTATTCCTGTGTAATTCTTTCCACCCTTTCTCCGTCTAATATGGCTTTCATTAGGCTGTTGTGTCGTAAAATGTGTCCAATAAGTTTCTCTCTCCTTCTTCGCTGTTTTTTCAGTATACTTCTTTTATCTTCATCTCTACGTAGGTCTTCTTCGTTAGTGATTCAATAAATTTTTATTGGAACCTCTTAGGCCGTGTGATTTACGACCACAACTTAGGGAAATACGAATGTGACGAACGGAAAACGCAATACCGTAATGGTCTGTCCATCACATCGACTCATAAACATTCACATTGTGTTCTCGCATCAGCAGGCCATCATCCGCGAACAGCCGGAATGTGGGCCCATGATCGTTTTGAGTTAACGAACAGAATAGGTTTCCCTAGGCATGTAGCTTGCTAACGTTTTGAATGCATTCCTTTCAATATGGTGATAAGGGCTTGCCTCATTCCTGCTAATTAGGTTTATCATACCCATTGATCCCTCCTTAGGTAAATCAGGACAGCATATATGGAACGAGCAAAAGTAATGGAATAGATTTTGGATTATTAATACACACGCGTGTTACTTATGCTGTGCGAAATGTGATGTAGGACTGAAATTATTTCTGGATACTCTCGATAAGCATTAAAGAGATTCTCTGAGAAATCACAAATATTGAAAAATTCTGCAAGTAAAATATCTTTTACAAAAAAGTCATTTATATTTTACTTGTGGAATTTGCCCATTTGTTGTGATTTCTCAGTGATGTTTCGTTTCCACACAATATCGCCTAAATCTTCAGAATTGTATTCCAAGTTTATGGGAGATGATCGAGGAGCAGGTCATAATTGTAATTCCTAAGTCTAAATTGTAGGAGACCATCGAGAAGCAGCAGCCCATACTTTTAATTCATAAATATAAAAATAATATTCAGTAGTGGGACATTAACCGCTAGAATCAAGGTATTTTTATATGGGAAAACTCATCAACGCTTCTCGCGTAGTTTTTTATCCGGAAATCGTATTTTTTAAAAAATAATTTACATTAGAGCTCTGTGTAGAGTGCAAAACGTTATGGATTGTGGACTCACTTTTATGAACGTAAATTATAGATCACCGCTAAGTGTCGCATGCTAATTGAGACTCTTATTTTAATACCACTCGACTGAATTCTGTGCAACGGTATTGCTTTTCATTTTAGATATGTCCTTAAATGGGTTAGATCACGGAGCGAGGAACGATTTCATTTATAAATTGCCTTTGACACTCTCTCGCGTGTCTGTGGATCTTTTCACCATGACGAATCCGATTAGCGGCTACTCCCCTTCTCCACTCCAGCTCCCCCCTCTCCTCCTCAACCCCACTCTGCCTCTGATTCACCCTTACATCCCGGAGATTTTCCCTTTTCTGCATCCCAGATAAACATCGTGAGTCTTTTCTCACACTCACTAGGTTGGTTGCAAACCTCTAGTTAATTATTTCGCGTTACCGCGATTTTGTGACAGTTTATTTCACGTTTATCCACTTGGCCTTCTCTGTATTAGCATGAATCATTTCGTGAAATAGTTCTGACATTATCGTACAAGACTTAATTTATCGTGGTCAACCATCTTGAGAACATGACACAGCGTAGTATTCTTTCGGTGTTTTATTTTTCATAAAAAATCATCACGGTCAACTGGCATCGATCCGGAGACAAGCTCTCCAAGTTATTTTAGGCAAATGAAAACTTGGTTATATTCTACACAATTTTATTAAGAACACAGTGTTCTTAATAAAATTGTGTAGAATATAACCAAGTTTTCATTTGCCTAAAATGCATTCATTCTACGAAGTAAACTCGCAGACCATTGATTTTTTCTCCAAGTTATTCTCTTTCCTGTTAACCGATTTACTCCTCAATACCTTATTTAAACATTCTTCATGATTCGCTTTCGGCATGTGATACTTGGGATTCCTCGTTGATCCTTTCCACTCATTTTCCCATCCCCCATTTTTTTCCGGGAATATCTTTGAATTTGTTCAATAATTCCCTCTTGTCTATTTACTAGGTTTTCATTATCCGCCATTTCTCCAAGACTATGTCTATTTGATCACAACCAGTTTCTGTGATGACTGTCAGGAAAGAATAAAACTTTGCTAGTTCCACATTAATTTATTCACTCGCGACCGGTTTCGATACAGTGTATCATCATCTGGCACAGTTTACAAAGTCCTCTCATGTTACATATCCATACCCCTATATAACATGAGAGGACTTTTTAAACTGTGCCAGATGATGATACACTGTATCGAAACCGGTCGCGAGTGAATAAATTAACGTGGAACTAGCAAAGTTTTATTCTTTCCTGACAGTCATGAAGGAGTTCCATCAAGTTACGCCTGAAACCATTGAGTTTCTGTGATGCCTATTTTTACCCTTTTATTCAAACTTTTTTCTTCGACTGCTGATATTTTGAAGTTGCAATGCCATATAGAAACATGCTTCGAGTAATGTCTCTTTATAAAAGAAAGAAATTCTCAAAAAATCTTGCTTACTCAAATTAAACGTTCTGTCGTAGAGTATACTTAAATTAATAGTTTTTTTTCTTTTCTTAACTTTTACCGTTCTTTAAGGGAGTATTTTAGCGCTTAATTTCCCTTCCCGAAGTTTTTTTTCAACATTTTCTCAACTATCTGGGTCCAGTTGCGGCTACCTGAACACACGGTTCATTGCTTGAAGTTTCACGCTACTAGTGTGGAGACGCAACATTTGCTATTACTTTTCTTAAAGTGAACCGGTCTGGCCGCCGATGAACGACTAAGGATGTTTGAAAACTTTTATTTACTAGGCTCAAGTCTATAACGTTAAATAACCATTTAGTTCGCATGGAGTAATTTTCCTGAAAAACACTACTGGCTGTTATCATTTGGAGTTAACTCATTTTAGCATTCTAGGCCTCATTTCGTGTTTATGATTTCGTATGGAGCATGCCACATTAAAAAACGAGAATTTTTAAGCTATGTCATTAAATATGGTGGTACGCTCGTACCGTCGAGGTACTGCTCATCAGCTGGTTACGTTCTCTGAGTGGCACTTAGAGGGTAATTTTTTTTTCGGATAACTGGAAGAGTTTGTTGTAGCTTAGATTAAATAAATACTAGTGCTGCACTCAGACATTAAGAAATCGGGAAATCCAGATATCAAGAGAGGAAAATGAATGAACTTTTAGTTTTCAAGTGACTGGGAAGAATGAGCTGAAATAGCTATCAAGGTTCTCATCATCGAAAGAATCTTATGGGCGAAATTTTCCATTTTGTGACATTAAAAAAGAATATAAGGTTTTAAAAAATTTCAATCAAAAATTACGTTTGATGGGTGACGGGAGGTTTGCACCCCTTAGATGCACATTGCATTAGGTTAACAATTACTCTTATCAAGTACCTACTTACTCATATATATATATATATATATATATATATATACAAATATAAATATACTTTTAAAACACAGGCACACGAAAATTAAAAGGACACTCACAGAATAATTAAACGCAAATTATTCTGTGAGTGTCCTTTTAATTTTCGTGTGCCTGTGTTTTAAAAGTATATTTATATTTGTGTTTTTATTCGCCGAGTGCGTTTTCTCAGAAGACATTATATATATATATATATATATATATATATAATGTCTTCTGAGAAAACGCACTCGGCGAATAAAAATATATATATATATATATAAATTCATACAATCATAGGAAATGGAAAGGGATAGGAACACATAAAAGGACGAACACAGGGTTTGGTGGGGAAGATGAAAATGTGTCGAATCCAGACAAAAAATTTCACCTTACCCAGGATTCGAACCTGGATCTCCCAATTGCCGGTCGAGTGTGCAATTGGGAGATCCAGGTTCGAATCCTGGGTAAGGTGAAATTTTTTCTGTCTGGATTCGACACATTTTCATCTTCCCCACCAAACCCTGTGTTCGTCCTTTTATGTGTTCCTATCCCTTTCCATTTCCTATGATTGTATGAATTTATTCGCGCCTTTGAGCGTCTGATTTTCGAATGGATGATTATATATATATATATATATAATAATTTGAACAGAAGGTGAAAGAAAGAGATAGGAAACATATAATTGAAATTGGACGAAGACACTGGTGATCTGGAAGATGGTACAGCCGTGAAATCAGAGGGTAAAAATGTGCCGTGACCAGGACTCGAACCCGGAACCTCCCGATTTCGCGCCGAGTGCTCTACCATTCGCCTGAAGGCGGTGTGTGAGTGAGTGAACGAAATATATATATATATATATATATATATATATATATATATATATATATATATATATATATATATATCGTTCATTATATATATTTCATTCATATATATATATATATTTATTTATTTATTTATTACCTTTACTGGATTCCTGCAATCTAAATGGTGCTAAGACGCATGTATTGTCGTTTTAACTGGGAGGTTCGATATTAAATGACAGAAGAAGGATAAGGAAGGATCATCTATATCATGATAGGTACGGTGTTAATACATTCAGAAATCGCCTATTATAGTATCTATGTAGGTAGCATCTCAATGTCCTTTTGGGATGTCTATTTATGGCGTATTTAATGCCGGCGTTTCCTGTTATCATTTCGGAATTATCGAATGTACCTATGCGTATGAGTTTCGATTCCTTACGGTCGAAGATAAAAATTAACATTGTGGTTGTAAGCAGTAAAGCGTCTCGCATCGAGTTAATCCATGGTGGCGTCGCTAATATCGTCATTGGTGCTGCTCTAAGCATCCTGAAATATTGAATTCGGTAGTAACCTTTTCCTAATCTTTCCAAGTAGTGTCATTGCTGGCAGTAGAACATTCGAGGGTTCAAATCCCAGCGTGTCCCTGGGGACTTCGTGATAAAATATAAGCTGCTCACTTTTCTGGATATCAATTACAAAAACTTCAATTTAATGCCCAACCGCTGGTTGTGCGAAGAAGTGCCCCTTTTACTATGTATATCTGACTTTGTCACGCTATTATAAAGTTTGAGGCCTTCCCTCGACTGTTGCAAGATTGCCTTTGAGTTGATTAACACGTATAGTATTTTCTCTTTCGAGTATGAAGTTGTTCAATAACGGTATATTAATTCAATGCTTGCGCATATGGGCCAATGTCAGTGTGGACACCATTGAAAATAAGACTTGAAAGAGAGCTGCGCGGGCTGTACTTGGCTGTGGGTCAAGTGGCTGGCCATTCGTGAGCCATCGTCAAGCCTCCTCCCTATGTCGAGGAATGGGGGTCAAATGTCCCTCTTTGTCATGGGTTTGCTGGCAGCAAGCCCGGAGGGATCTTGCGTGCTACGAATGACGTCACAGTATTGAAGGAATCGCCAACTAGATAGGACGATTCACTGAGGGTTTTTTCACGGACGACTTAGCCATCTTATTGTTAGGTCTCGGCGTGGCCTCAGTGACTGACGGCCACCGGGAACTGGCGGAAATTTAGAAGGGTATTCATTCGCTTATCATGAAATACGTGACGCGAAGTTTTTGGCACAATGCAGCAGTTAAAATGAAAAAGTATCTGTTTTTGGGAAGGGAGTGATCTCTTTATTGCTCGGATAAAATTTAAATACTTGTGGGGATTGGGTTGTTGCGGCCTCTTGGGTACTGGCATTCCACCTCGAGGACGCGAGTTTGAGTCCCAGCAGTGGCGGGGATATTTTAGGAGACTCCCGATGATTTTTTGGGTGTCATGTGGAAAGCTCTTCAAGTCAGAACGTAAATCTATGGACCACTTCTCGCGCATTGTAAAGAGGAGGCTTAACACCGACGCCGGGTATCTCTCCACCCTTATTCCATTCCCTAAATAATCCTCTTACAAACCTACACGTCCTCGATCGTGCAAATGACGGAAGCTGTCCATCGCCTCCACTAAAAGCCAACCAACCGGTAAACACTTAAGGTAGTTTGATCGAAAAATCACTTCACCTAGAATTTGATGAATTTGGCCTCATTTTAAAGAAAAAACTGGTCTTTCCAATGGTATCAAATTATCAACCCCTTGGCGAACTACATTTCGAGCAATTTGCCTAAAAATGTAAGCTGTTTTACATTGGATAGATTATGGCTGTGTGCTCCAGAGGGAGAATATTAAACAAATGAGGAACTTCTAGCACCTAGATTTCGTCAAAAAACTAACGGTGTGTAGATTGCATTTTTTCTCATCTATTTATAAAAAATAATCTATTACTCACCACAGTAATTTTTACAGAATCGCAAAAAATGTGCTGTTTTGAAGGGTTTTCAGCCATACGGTGGGAAAAAATGAGACTTCTGTGGCATTATTTATGTAATTACTAAGAATCTTGTTCATATATAACTATATCTTTGCGCCATTAATATTGCAATATTTCTTCATACTTATTACAGACGTTGAAATAAAAAAATAAAATTTGAATATGGTCTCCATTGTGACTAGGGAACTATCTCGCTCAAACCCCACCTTAAGTAAAATGCCGATACCAGTCTATTGGTTTATTTTCAGATTCTCTCCACTCCTGAAACCATAGATCTGGATTTTCTGTTGTCGCAATGGCTGTAATAGTGTCATAACC
The DNA here is from genome assembly GCA_963573305.1 of Pyrrhosoma nymphula. NCBI lineage: Eukaryota > Metazoa > Arthropoda > Insecta > Odonata > Coenagrionidae > Pyrrhosoma > Pyrrhosoma nymphula. The sequence continues at coordinate 28,648,981 of OY754332.1, forward strand.
TTGAGTCTCTTTCCCCTCTCCTTTTCAATTGTCATTGTTCACAGTCGTGCGGGGAGTGACCTCGTACTTCATGCCCTCCCAATCTCTTGGAAGCGTGCACCGTCCGAATCGTCCACCGATACATGACTGCAATTAACAAACGATGGGATCGCCGCTCATTCAAGGGAGATGGAAAAGGACTTAAGTGAACGTACTTCTTCTCCTTTTGTCTTTTGATTTAAACATATCATTCGAGAAACTAAGCTTTCTTTCTTAAACACTGGTCTTTTTCTCAATCAATTTTCAATGTGTTTTTCCAAAGTTATTTCTGGATGTAAAATTCTTTTTCGATATCAGTTGTTTACTTTTTAGGGATAATTTCTGGTCGTCAACGTGTTTTTCGGAATCATTTCTAGTCGCAAAGTACTTGATATTTCGTGACAGTGTATTTATAACTCGTCTATTAACCGTCAGAAAAACACTATCCCGCAAAACTAAAATAGTTGCTGCTTCTTGCAGGGATTATTTAACAATAAATCACGTCCAAGAAGAAATTGGGAATGTTGAAGTTACTTTTCTGAGTAGTTGAAAGGCACCATAAAAATAAATCACTCGAGAAAATGAATTTTAGGATTTACCAGATTGTCAATGGAATTTAAAATGCACGGGAAGTATTTTGGCGTCTCAAATTCACCTCTCCACTCGCGAAATTTAAATATGCTCTTTATGTGATAAAACTTCCTTAAATCTTGCCAATATTGAATGGCCTTTCGAGTAAAATTAATATTATGATGGATTTTTAAGAGACATGTTTTTAATGATAAAAGTCACATTTTTAAGGTTAATAGTTCCAATGAATACCCTGAAACTTTAACAATACCAAAAATTAAATCTTTCAAAAAAGTTAACTACGCATTCCTCCAAATTCAGTTTAATCTTTAAACTCTTGCTCCTGGCAGTCTTTCTTACTAGTTGATCCGAAATAGCGACATTTCAATGTTCTGGCATAGATTGTGAAAGTTGCTAATAATAAGTATATTCTGAACATATTTCCAAACCAATAGATCTATATAAATAACGAATACACAGAGAATAATGAATTAATTTAAAAAAATATACCACGTTTTTAAAACGGACTAAAAAGTATAAAATAATTTTCCCTGGGCCCTTATAAATTTTTGAGGGTGAATTTTTAGTGGCTATGGAGATATTTGTAAGAATTGAAGATAAAATCGTGGGGCGCAGGCAACCCATGATAATTAAGGTGGAGTAATGGGACCCGGTGTCGTTGAGCAAACTCCCACAATTAATACCATTTGCAATGTACTAAAATTGGTTGTGAATTCATCCGGATTATCTACTTGTATTATCTACTGCCTGCGCCCCACGTTTTTCTCTTCAAGTCTTACAGATATCTCCATAGCCACTAAAAATTCACCCTCAAAAATTAAAAAGGGCCCAGGGAAAATTATTTTATACTTTTTAGTCCGTTTTAAAAACGTGGTATATTAAAATATTTTATTTAATTAATTATTTTCTGCTTTGTAGTCTTATGCCCGGGTGAAAGTTTCCAATCGATTTAATACATCTTGATGTGACTCTGACAGGGACACAGGAAATTCCCGATGCATTTCAGATTCTGTTCAGCCGAGTGTGGAATTGAAATTATTAATTAATCGTTAATTAATTAATTGTTATAACATGTAGCTAACATTGCATTGTCATCCACTTCTGAGCTATGGTTAAAATTACAAGTCGCTACTAGCACATCAGGAAATATGTTAATTAATTTATTGTTAATTAATTAATCAATTAGAATAATTAAGTAAGTTAATTAGATGAGGAACTCTGGAATAATCGTGAGGCATGGAAATTGGGAATCGGAAGACGTAGAACGTCGTAAACCGATGTATATATATATATATATATATATATATATATATATATATATGCTAGCAACAAGGCGTTGAGGTTGGGGAAGGATAGGAAAGTAAATCCTCCAGCTGAAGAAGGGTCCTTAGCCCGAAAGCTACCCCTAAGCAGTGGACACCGGTGTCGTCATGGATCATCTGCCAGTGAGTGTCCACTGATTTACTTTCCTATCCTTCCCCAACCTCAACGCCTTGTTGCTAGCATATACTTTTATATTTATTTCCTTTCCTTTTATATATATATATATATATATATATATAATGTCTTCTGAGAAAACGCACTCGGCGAATAAAAACACAAATATAAATATACTTTTCAAACACAGGCACACGAAAATTAAAAGGACACTCACAGAATAATTTGCGGACGTTTCGACGGGCAAGCCGCCATCGTCAACGACAAGAGACTAACTAGTGGTCTGTTACCTCGGGTGGGGGGGAAGCGGAACAGGAAAAGGGAAGGGGGCTGGTGGGGAGCGGGAGCAAGGGGTTGCTATTGGTCAGTGGGCGAAGTTAAGCCCGGGCGATTCAAATTCTCTTAAGAACCAGAAAATATATATATATATATATATATATATATATATATATATAATCAATTAATTGTTATAATAGATAGCTAATATTTCATTGTCATCCACTTCTGAGCTATGGTTAAAATTTCAAGTATATAGCTGATCGGGAAGTTAGTTTAAACTCAGTTACAATATTCCACCCGGACAGACAGACAGGCATGACGGAAACCGAACTAATAAAAACGTGGTAATAAGTCAGCTATTCGCTGTTCACTACGTGAGTGAATATCCGATACTCCGTTGTCATTCCGTGATTTGATCTTTTCTCGACCGCCTTTGGTCAAATGGAAACTGAGTACTTTAAGTTGGACGAAAGAAGGTGGGGAAGGTTGTAAAAGATGCATCTAAAGGCTTAGGAGACATTGGTAAGGGTAGCAAATAAATGCTCCATAGAGTTGCATATCCAAGAATAGAGGTCGAGAGAGTGTCTTATGACACTGAGTATATTTTTTCTCGTCCTAGTGACTCTAGCCTTGAGTCACTTTCCTTCCGCTATGCACCATCCGTTGCATATGTATGACCCCCAGACAGGCACCACGCGCTCGTGAGCGATACGCTGCGTCGTGAGCAGTCCCAGAAGAGTGGGAATTGAGCAGTCTTTCATCTGCCGCCTGCTCACTCGGAAAACTCAATCTGAATTGTTTCCCTTCAAAAGGGAGCAATGAGTGCTTAGCAATCTATGTAGCCAATAATTTCTTCGCAAATTCAGTATGCACTCTAGTTCAATATCCGGTGGATTCATTAGAAAACAATGCTGTTATAAAGAATGAGCTAAATATCAGATTGCTTTTGTTTTTCCTTCTATAATATCAATGAAAATTTGGGAGAAGCTAGGCATTCTGTATAGTATGTCTTCTTTGAAGCTAATTCTAGCATAGGCATTTTGGCTAATCATTTAGAGTAAGTCTAGTATTACCTTATTCGTCCATAATTATAGTTGAATTAAGTCGTTATCCTTTCTATCACGGTTGCTATTGTCTAGTGAATGCTGTTTGGTATTATAACCATCTGGCATAGATTTTACGTGATTTATTTTTTCTCACGCTCCGTACTTCTCCGTTTGCGAGTTTCCCTCAATTCTGTGAAAGAAAGTTTCGTGCACATGAAATCTGTAAATTTTAATGTGTCCTAGCTGTAGTATTTTAAACGCTCTACGGCAGCTGTTGCCATTTAGAGTTCACTCTCTGCCACTAGAAGACTAGCGAGAGTTCCCGGAACGAATAGGAGGATCACCTATTTTAATTCAAGCCGGGACCAACGATGCCTCATTTAGACGATTGAGCCGGAACCACTGTTTCCATCGTGAATTGACGTTGCTTTTATTTTTCCTCCTTGCACAAGTATTTCAATTAATCAAAACGCTATTTACAGAAATAAATCCTTCCAGGAAATTGAATGGCATCAAATAAAAGCTATTTGTCGTAGTTATGGAATTATTAGCAAATAACCACTTATTGAAGTCAAAATGCGGTAGTTTAGTGGAAATGTTTCTGCGATCGGCTCCTCGTACTCGGGAAATTATTTCTTTAAAAATGTTTCGTCGAGTTATCTTCATATTTAGTATCTTACTTTTTTCTAGTAGCCAAGACATATGATGATAGAAGGCAGTATTTTTTTAACGGCAGAAATGAAACGTTGGTACATGTTTAGTATTTCTTTTGGCTCACATATTTTCGTGGGAACCTCTATAAGATTTAATACGCACACTTGGTCGCGTTCATTTCTCTCGGAGCCTTCTCCTGAAAAAAAAACAAGAGTCGTTATGGTGACGCAAAAGATCTACCCCCTCAGCCCATCCTCGTACCACGCGCCTCTCCCACCACCCCCGAGCTCTCTGCTTCCGGTCATGTGGTCATTTGGTTCCCCCCACGCCCCTGCTCATCTCACTCCCTCGCTCGCTCCACGCAGTACAATCACCTTCCAAGCGGAGGATGAGTATACAGCAAACATATTTGGCACTGTATATTGTTCTCAGCTCGTTCATTGGTTGCTTCAGTTGAAGTCAAAGTCATTGACGGTCTCCTTGCTCCTCCTTCGGCGAATACAAATTCACGCCATGGATCCGGCTGGTGTGGTGGATAGCTTCCCATCCCTAGAGTTTGGGTTTGAATTAATACGTGGCATTTATTTATTTGTAGAATCCTGATCCTAAATAATGTCTTTTTAAAAGGTTTTGTTTTCAAGTCCCGTACACCATCCGTCGGACGTAGAACTGTGTTCGGACCCATTGGCGCCTTTCGTTGAGAGTAGGCCAATGCTGACGCCCGGCCTCTTTCTTATATCATACTCCACGTAATCCTTCCCTCACCAACCAACTCTCCTGTTTTAAATGACGCTCAGTTGTTGGTAGCCGCCTTTAATCAATACTGTTATTGCTACTATAATTCACGCTGTTCATGGCACTTTCTCTTTAATTAGGGAATGAAAATTTTCGCTCTCCTGATTAGGTAACTAGTCTAGAAGTGCGGAATCGTTCATGGACCGCACTAAGGAAGCTCTCGATTGGTCACGTGTCTCGGATGCCTGAAAATGTTCTTGGCATGGCGTCCAGCGTAGTGGTGGCCACGTCTCGACCGCTTACATGTGATATTTGTCCAATCATATCTTTGTGTTTATTTGCAAGTGCTGTTGGTGTAACTTTTGCTGCATGCGCAACATTGTCTTGCTCTTTACACCCTTTGGGGTGTTGCTAAACATTCGTATTTCCCTAAATGTTTACGTCCTCATTTCGTGGAGCATGATTGTCGTTTTTTAAGAATGGTTTCCATTGTCTAGATTATGTTAGTTTATCATGAAGTCTCGGTATACTCGGAAACTGTCGTTTTGCATTTATGAAACTGATTTAAAATTCTTGTAGTAAGTTTTGCTCCCTTTGTGGAGCGCTTGGAAGCCACTCACCAGTTCTCTCCAGTAGGTGGTAGTCATCAATCACGATAATGTAGATAACGGTTTGTGCTTGAGACCTTCCTTAAGTACTGCCGCTCGTGCGTCCTAGACGTACTGGCATCTAGTGGTCTGCCACAAAGATCTGGTTATTATTTTTCATTGGTGTTTTTTCCATGTCAGTGTAGCATTGAAAATTATCACAGTGGAAATGTGATACCATTGAAGAATAGTGAAGACCAGATGGACGGAGAGATTCACCAATGAAAATGTTCTACGGAGCTTTATCTTATGGCATTTTACCGGTCAGGTTCGTCGGTCACTTGAAGGAGGCAACCTACAGCTGTATTAATTTGCGCCTTTAAGGAATGGTGGGTTGGTTGGTAAAGGGAGGATTATTCTGGGAATAGAGGAAGAGTAGAGGGAAATCTGATGTCGGAATCATCCTAGATTCTTAATTAAACGCCGAAGGGTCCATATTTTAACATCTCTTCCGACGGATGGAGTACTTCGCTTAACTGCGTTTTGCTCTCCACGTTGAACCCAGTAGGGACCGGAATCCCATTAAAAATCTCCGCCGCTGCCTGAGCTCGAACCCAGGCCCTGAGATGGGAATCTAGTACACTAGTAGCTATCGTGGTGGTAAATTCTAGTTTTGTATTTGTATCCCCTCATGGGCGATAAAAGGTTTGAAAAATCATAGGTGCACCCCATGATTGGTGAGGTATTTGTGTGTTATCAAAAGGACTAATACATTTAGGGGACTTTATATCGAGTAATTGTTGACAGCTGGGATCGTTTCAACTTAGATTGAGAACCGATTCAGCTGTATCAGGCGAATTGTGGTGGAAGCGAATTTCGAGGAATAAAATGAAATAAATCTGTTTTTCCTCTTAAACTTTTAGTTTTGACTCTTCGCGTTTCATCGCGTCATCTTCATGTATTGTGTCATTTATCACTACGCTGTACCTGAAGATGGTGCCAATGCGTTGAAACGCGTAGCATTAAAAAAACTGAAGAGTACGAAGTATTTTTTTATTTTATTCTTCGTTGGAAGATAGTTATATACTGAGGATTTCACTCTCAGGAGCTTCAAAAGCTTTAAGTGAAATCTAATCAATAGAAAATTCACAAAATTTGAACAAACAGAGTTACAAAAATCGTCTGTCGTCACACGAGCCCAAATCTTCTTATTTCCCGTAAGGTATATTACTCCGACTACATCCACAGCACCTTAAATAGTTTTAAATTTCCCATTGGCCACCTTACGAACGGACTTAAGTAATTCTTCTACCGCTGGTATTTTTGCGTGAGTCTTATATCAAAAGAATGCTTTTTCGGACTCGCAACCTATTGATGTTTTTTCCATTCCCCATCATTTCCTTCCACTCCTTCACCGCATCTCCTGTTCCACGCTTGCGTTTCGAAAAACCTGGCTTCTTCGCTGACGTGAGCAAAATCTGTGGATCTTTGTGTTGCGCTGTAAAATTAATATTAACTTTTCCAGCCCACGCTGTCCCCCATATTTGATTTGTGTTAGGTTGTGTCGCTTTACATGATAGGGAAAACTTGGCTCCTCACTGGTGAAGCATGGAGATGGTGTTGGCCACTAATGCTGTTTCCGTATTAGGTACTAAGATGGAACTATTCGGGAACGTATCTAGTTTCTGTTGTTGCGAGTTGGTTATTTGTGGTGGCGACCGATAGCTTAGGTCATTTGCGTCATTAAAGGTAGTTTGGTAGTATGGGAAGGAATAAATTGTTTGGGGAATGGACTGGGAGGTTGGAGGAGAAGCCTGACGTCGGAATTAGCATACTGCTTACGAAAGGCGCCAAAGGGTCCACGGTTTAACGTCCCATCCGACGGAAGGAGAACTGCACTTGAAATGCTCTCCACATGGCACTCAAGTCAGGATTAGAATACCAATGAAAAGTCTCCACCACTTCCGGGATTCGAACCCGGCCCTTTTGAATGGGAAGTCATCACTCTTGCTGCCGCACTAACCCGATGGACAGTTTCTGTTGTGATTACGCAACAAAGTGAAGTACTTCCATTAGTTTTGCAGTGAGTATGTACGTTTTCCAAGTGCACAGGAAAATATTTTCACTACTCTTTATCAAGGATTCGTGTTAATTGACTTTTTCAGCCATCAACTCAAAGTTTAGTTTTTTAGATGGGATAGAACTCGGATCATAATTCGCCAATGATCGTGCAACTCCATACCTTCACATCGTGTGCTAGTTCCTTTCCTTACCTGGCTGGTCCACTGTATAGTCTCATTAGAAGTTCTGGTACCGAGAAAGTTACTCATCATTGGTGTTTAGGCCGCGGTGTGTTTCCGGGCTTTGCCCCAAAATTTTGAGGAAGAACTCGCTAGACTGCAGTTCGTAACAAAGCGCCCTACATATTTCCTTAACGAAATCAGTTACTATTTCTTGTAACAGGAATGGGTTCATAGAAGTATCACAGCGCGGCATTGTATACTGCATGTGTGGCGGTTTAAAAATGCGGAATACGCAGAAATGGACGCGCTAATGATTTCTGAGTTTACGGCCGGTCGCAAACCGCCATTCCTCGAGGAGAAGAAGGCTGAGATAAGAGGGGAGGATTGGAGGTGAGGAAGTGGGACAGGAATGAGCAAAAATTAGTTAGCCCTGTTGAGACCTCGGGCGTCGATATTGATTGAACTTATACCATGAATGATAATTTGTTGCTAAAATATGGTGTTGAAGTATGTATTTATAATGAAACAGCATTTTCAAGTCCTTATTTACCCTGGATACGACTGATGTACTTCTCAAAGTTAACGCGCATAATATTACGATAATTATGGAAGCGAAAATACTTAATTTAAAGGTGTAATGTGATTAATTCATTATAATTTATGAATCGGTAGAATTATTTAGAATTAAAATATTATCCTAAAAGTACTACTTCGGAAGCCGGTGGTAGCATGAAAATCGCGTAGCCGGGACTGAGGCACAGTAATCGGTGAATATTTGGGACGAGGACGAGGGTGTGGGGGAGGGAAGCGTAAGGGGGTATGACTCACTGCCTCGTTGAAGGTCTGGCTCAAGATATTTTGGTTATAAAATAATGTTCACCCTTTTCTCTCCCTCCCTCCCTCGCAGATGCAGTTCGACCGGTTAATGTCCGTTAAAGGAGTCCCTAACGTCCCCTTCAGCGCCTTATTTGACCAAATGCATGGCGAGGTTGATGTCCTATAGATTATATACCGCTGCCCGAAGCCATAGGGAAATTAAAACGTTAACTTCCCTAATTAGTCCTCTTCACGGATTGGTTTTACTCTAGTTCGTCGGGTTTCAAATTAACGATTAATTAAGTAAGAAGGGTAATTCTTTGCTTTATTTTAACTGCGTAATTGAAACGGCCGCAATGGTATGTCTTACTTTGATATGTAACAATTTAAGGCATATTTAAGTATGGGTTGTTGCTTGAATGAGTATATTTTCGACGTCGTGTGTCAATAAAAAAAGTAGTTAGCCTGTACGCAGAAGCTATGGAACCTCCCCTAGAGCTCCGCCGACAGTACCTGACGACCACAGTTTCTACGCGCTTACTTTCTGTTAGAGGGTGCCCTGCTTATCCAGCCCTAACTCCGAAACCAGTAGATCTAAGATTTGAGGCTCGGACCAAGAGCAGTCGACCCCTTAGGATACGCCTGAAGGATATTGCCGCCAGTAGCGCATTTGACCTGCCCTCCATCCAAATAATAGAGACGTACAAAACACCCCCTTGGACACTCCCAAGACCCAGGTTAAACCTTAAGCTCCGACAATTCTTAAAACAAGAGAATCAACCTGAGCTTTATAAACAGGCATTTCTAGAATTAAAAAGTTCATATCATAACTATAATTTCCTCTACACCGACGGGTCAAAAACTAAGGACGGAGTAGGATGTGCTGTATTGGAGGATGGTATTCCCATCTGCACAGCCCGCCTCCCTCTTTCAGCAAGTATCTTTACTACCGAGGTTCTAGCGATAAACTTAGCCCTGAAAAACATTCTAAACCAGAACCACCAATTTTTTGCAATCTGCAGTGACTCGTTAAGCTCCCTTCAGTCATTGGACAGGATGTACAAAGTCCATCCCCTACTACTGGACTTCCAACGTCTACTCTATGAGGCATTCCATATAGGAAAATAGATCGTTTTCTTGTGGATTCCCTCTCACGTGGGTATCCGAGGAAACGAATCTGCAGACACCGCTGCGAAAGCTGCTGCCCACTCTGGGATACAGCAAAGCCAAATTTTGCCACCAGCGGGTATGATTGGGCTAATCCGTGCATTCTTCCGCCAAAAATTTAAAGAGCTGTGGGACCATGTCCAGAATAACAAGCTGAAGGAAATACGAAAGAATTTGGAGTGCTGGGAGAGCAGTAATGGACGATGTCGCCAGGAGGAGGTTAAAATTGCAAGACTCCGTATAGGCCACACGAGGCTTACCCATAACTTTATCCTCCGTAAGGAGAACCCTCCTGTGTGCGAGCCTTGTGGCGCAACCTTATCAGTAAAACATATCTTGGTCGAGTGCGAGAAATTCACTCAGATTTGGAGAACTTTTAATATCCCGGAACAGATTGACCTAGCCTGAGGGAATGACCCACATATGATCGACCGAGTTTCAAATTTTTTTTAAACATATTGACATTTTTAATAAATTATGACCATAAATGTATTTATAACTTTTAATACTAATTAAATAGCTCATACCTTGCTGTTATACGCATAAATAAAGGCGTAAATTTTAACTATTTATTTATTATTTGCTAAAATTACACAGTATTCAGGCGCTAATAACAAAAATGTTGACGCGCCTAATACACAATCAATCAATCAGTGTCAATAAAATTTTCAATACGTGGTATGTAGAGGGTGGCGAGAACCATAGTGGTTAGAGCTTTCGGCTACCTGCCCGAGGGTTTGTGGTTCAATTGCGGGTAATGCCTCGTGGCATTTATAGCCTACAATGCTCCCGTTGCCTTGTAATGGGTACCGGAACTAAAGAAATTTTCGGAGCCATTTATCGATAGGGTTCGTTGTGTGTAGCTTAATAAATTATTCTTTAAAATGATCGACGCGCCTAAGCTCTGCTTGAAGTAGGTCTCTGGACACTTATTTTATACCAGAATTTTAAAGTGCCATACCTTGTCACGTGTTTAAAACGTATTTCGCTTGCTGACATCTTGAATGACGCCAGGTCTTTTTAGCGACGTACAGAAAAAAATTGAATGTTTTGTGTAAGTAAATATTTGTCGACGGAAATAAAAAATAAAAAAAATACTTTCCGACCGCATGCATCTCAGCGCTTCGAGTTGGCAGGACGTGGCGTCCACTTTTCACCTGTCAGCGGAAGCATGTATCGGAATGGTCAAGTGATTAGGACATGAAAGGACGTGCAATACGTAATTTTGAAACGGAAAAATTAATTTTCTTTCAGACGATGTGTCTTACAATTATTTTTAATGTTTATGTAAGTTATTTACTCATTAAAGCAGAACGTTTTTGTGCCCAAAAACCTATTTAAAGGCTTTAGTCGTGATTTTGCTTGAGGAGTAATTGAAATCGGGAAAATTACTAAAATTGGCGATGTGGAATCTGGTGTGGGCTTCAAGTTAGGTGCTGTGCGAGGGAATAAATGATTCTGTATTTGAGAGAAGCAAGAGTTTGCGAGTCTCGGTATGCATGGTGCAAAATCTTGATATTTTCAAGATCGGTGGCTCGTTTTCTTGTAGCCGTATGCCGTGATACGATAGCATTCAGTTTGCCTTGTCTATCAGCGCATTGCTAGACACGAGTTTTTTCGTTTGTGATGAAATATCAGTAACAACTCTGACTACTTGATCGAACTATATTCTCTATTTCCGTAACACATTGAAAACTTCGTTAACCAAAGATTTTATCTGAAATAAAAATTTTCCCCTGAAGGAAGGATTTTAGAAACAAAATGAAGTATGCATTGGCGTTACCAATGGGGGTGGCTAATTTATGATGAACGCCAATTTACTGTTATGATTTTAAACTTGTATTTTTTGTAATTTAATTTTTTGATGACTTTTCGGTAATTTGAAAACATTTACAAATTTTATTTTAATTGCGCATATTTAGTTTTGTTCAAGTTGTCTCTGGTTGAGGACGTCAGTATCCGGTTTATCAGATAAGCATCGCGGAAGTGTGTTGTGAGCGCGATTAAACTTTTATTTGTAGTAGTAATATACAGTGTAGGTGCAGTACGTTGCCTGAAAACGATTTTTTACGAATTGTAACCTTAGAATTAGCTTATCTGAAATGTTGCAATTTTTTAATGGACGATAACCGTTGCCCGATATCAGCTAAAGGACGTAATCGATATTTGTAGTCGTCCATCGGCTTAACGAAAAAAAGACTACGTGAAAGCAATGGCCTCAATGAAACACTTAGCATCACTGATAGTTCATACTCACTTGAATACTTGACGCCTTCACTCCAATTTTTTTGTGTTCTATCAACTCGAAAAGGAGCAAGTGTCCGCCAAATGTTTTAAAGTGCGAAACTTAGCATGTTGCATTTTACGTGTGTTTCATTCTACCGCGTTAGTGGGAATTCTTTGCATACGATCAGTGCAATGTACTATGGGGGAAAAAAGTTTCCCAACAACCGGAGCGTCGCCACTAGCGCTCTGGAGAAAAATAGGCCTTCTCTCTTATGGCATACTATTCCAAGGCAACGACGAGGGAAATTCGAACACAGTAATGTGATGGACTCATCGTCGAAGCCAGTGAAGATTACTGGCCGCTTGCCTTCCCCGAGTGTTATTCGCGCTGACTTCCAAATTGAGGCGCATTAGACAGCCACGGATGCATTTCAAACGTATCATTGAACCCATTGAACGCTCTCGTTATCGCCATAGCTTCCTCTGCATTCTTTACCTTTCCTCTCCTTTTCATCTTGGCTTCGCTCCAATTCTCGCACTATAGCAAGGTCCTGGGATTCACCCGCTGTCTACTATCCTTACAACCGGCGATATTCAAAGAACACCGCATTGAATAAGAGTTTCTTCTTTTAATCGTGAATACAAACGTATGTTCAATGCACGTTTCAAGCATGGCGGTAGATTTTCAATGAATAGGCAAATAAATAAGCTTTTTATGCGCAAATATGTATTAATGAATTAATAAATACACAAATAAAATAGACTCGGAGAGACTCGGAGGCTGCGGGCTAGGCTTAGATTACTTGAGCAATTAAGAATAGATATCTTTACGAGCGACACGGAGAACATCATATTAGAACCCCGCTATATTTCCAGGTCCTACAGAAACGATAAATTAAGAGAGATATTTTGCCGAACGGATAGGTATGCGAGTTCGTTTTTCCCCCGAACAATAAGGGACTTTAATAAATGCTAGGCGTAATTTCATTATAGCGTTCCCTTTTTATATGTAAACGGCTGGTGTCCTAACTCCCCCCGCCACACGCCTATTGAGGCGGCTTGCGGGGTAGTATGCAGATGTAGATGTATATAAAAAGACAAAAAACAGTAAGTAAGATAGGTATTACATTTTGCTTATGATTGATTGCCTTTTTGAAATGTTGAACTATTTAAGCTTCTAGATGGAGAAAGAAACCACTTTAGATTATGTAACTGGAGTTATCATAGTAAATTCCAGCATATCAAAAAAATATTTAAGGCATTTATTCAAGATGGAAGTTACTTTTTTTAATACCGTAGTATTCGTAAATTAATATTTTTACAGCATTTTAAAGTAACTCATTTTAAATAAACGCAAAGAGAATAAATAAACTCTTGGTAGATGCACTGTTGATCAAATTATCTGTCAAGTTCATGAAGAAATGCAAAGGAAACAAATTTTCCGGCCACTCAAAATGGAGATACATAGCAGAAGTCCTGACGAACGGTTTAACTCATACTTTACTATTAAACAGTATTTAATTTCACCCCCATCACAATCAATGACTCCTTCAAGTCTTTGACTCATTGACCCTATGAAATTATGTAGGGCGCCAACCCAAAGATGCCCATACCTCCCAGACGTGACCTTTCAGTGTCTCTTGGTTCTTCCCTTTGCAATTCTGCCATTCCTTGACCATTAAGTCGCAAATATTTTGTATTGGATTCAGGTACTGTGAGTTTGGAGGGAAGGGTTACGCTGTACTGTGCGAATGCTCCTTGAAAAATCTCCTGAGTTTCGCGCACTGTGGATGGGACAAGTGTCCTGAACATATATTATTTCTTCGCATAATGGTACTACGTCGTTTATGTAAGGAAGTGATGAAAATACTAAAGATTTAGGCGTAGGTAATCCTTAGACGTCACTCTAGGTGGTGTTCTCAACAGCAATCCCGGCCCGACTGCAGAAATAGCTCTCCAAAAACGCAGACATTTATGCCCAGATCTATTTTTCTTAGTTGTTTTTGGGTGATACGTGACAAACAGGAGGAATATAACTTTTTTTCTAAATAAGTAAATGTTCTAAAAAGTACTATCAATTAATAAAGTTATATTTACCAACAATTGCATGTTCTCAATAGCTAAATATGTCCATAATCAACACTTCTAATGTTTAATAATTGATGAAAGTTACGATATTCTAATATGATCCCGTTATGAATGACCGAATTCTAACCTTGCCGTTTAATTATTATCGCTAATTTCTGGCTTTCTTACTGGACTGGAACTTCTCATATCGGCTTCATGGAGGCGGTTTCTAATTATCCAGGTGCTTTTAAGTTTAATGTCCTCTTTATCACGGCCACCCCACCAATAGTAAGAGAATTGTCAGCAGGATGCTAACGAATGCTGCCATCATCATCTCGAGACGTACATCTTGGTATTCGCTTCTTTGTCGTATTGTCATCATCTCATCCCCTCCCTCTAGCATTTTAGCCAGCAATATACTGTCTTTCTATTCCAATTCATTGCCCTCGATATTTGAGCGAAGTTGAGACTACCTCAACTGTCTCATCGATTTATCCCCTCTCTCCTGGACTTAATGGAATTTTTTTAATATCCCTGGAAGTTATCACAGAGAAATAGTGTCTTCAAAAGCAAATGCTTTCAAATCCACATTCCACATAACCTACCGATCAACTGCCATTCGTCTTTTAGCGATAAGCTTCCTGTGGTCTTACCTTTATCACTACCTGGTTTTAGTTGAGCCGTACGAGAGAATTCAAAGAAACGTTTCAAATGCATTCAAGGTTATCTAATGAACCTCCGTTCTTGGGGCCAGCGCGAAACCCACTCGGGTCATGCGAGCAGCCGGGAATCCATCACCGATTCGGACGAATTTCGGACGGATTAGTCCATCACCTTACTGTGTTTGAATTTCCCTCCTCGTGGCCGAGACCTAAGAATAATATGCCATCAGAAAGGAAAGCGATTTTCCACCGAGAGCGATAGTGGCGACGCTCCGTTTGTTGGGAAACTTTTTTCCCCCATAGTACTCCAAAATGAAGACCACAAGCGTCTTTTTTCCGAAACCAAATTTCGCGCTCTCTTATGCTTTCGTCTCGACAAAGCAAACCTAATGATTTGGTCAAGTTTCACGACAGTAATGGATGCGTTTTAATCTCTAAAACATCAACACTGAAAGTTGACAGAACGGTGGCAATGTAGCAGTTAGTATACCAATATGTTACGCTCAGCTAAAAGTAAAATGAGATGTGTTAACCCACAAGGAAGAGGCCAATTATTCCTAACTCCGCGAAATTCACTTCTTTCGCGACACCTCGTGCGATGTGTCGATGCGTTCGATGTGCCGATGAATAGGGAGCAAAACAAGAAGACCATGCCATTTTTTTAGCCATGCTTTCATGTTTATTTTGTCTCAACAGGTCGCTCTCACAGAATTTTGCGAAATTCTGTGAGAGCGATTTTAGGGAAATGAGGGAAATGTCAGGGAAAATCTTCGAGCTGTCAGGGAAAAATTGGATATAGGCGCAGGTCGATGAATTGGTCAGTGGCCGACGTACCCCAACTATACGTTCGTTCGTTGTTGCCGGAGTCGATGTTTCATCTTCTGATTTTGTTTTATTTCCTTAAATATGTCATTAAATTTGATGAGTAAAAGTAACATTGGTGTGTTTTCTTAACTTTCATTTGCACTTAAATTTTCACTGCTCTCTGAACGTCAAGGAAACGCATGAGGAAAATGTCAGGGAAAATTATAATTTTTGTCAGGGAATTGTCAGGGAAATGTCAGGGAAATGTCAGGGAATTTCATTTACAGAATCTTGTGACAACCCTGGCTCTGGGAACATAAGATTAACCATAAGGATGCGGTGTTTAAGATAAAGTATCCGTATAGAGTGCTGCACTTAACGGGTTGATGGCATGGAGCATTAGAAAAAACGGGATAGGAGAGAATAGTCAATTTTGAAACCTGGTGTTTGAGTGCTGAAGATCAAATGAATGGATTAAATTTGAAATGATGAGGGATGCCGAAGAAATGAGATGAATAAATCTATACGGCATAATCTAAAGAAGAGATCCAGTTGTATTGGCCCACACTTGGCTGAGACACAATGAACTCATATGAACCATGTTAAAGTGGAAAATAAAAGGCACGATTAGGCCATTCGAGGGTGACCAAGGGATAATTACGTTAGTCAGATAAAACAGGATTGCAAACAAATCGGCGCATAACGGAATTGAAAGGGTAAGGGGAAGAGCGGAGGGCTGCAGTCGCTCAATCGTAGTTAGTACGAAGAGAAATGGAGTATAAACAGCCAAGAGTAGGAGCTTTTATGTGAGCCAAGACTGAAGTTTGTCAAAGTCAAAGCTTTCGGTGGTATGGACGTCTATTGTGATAAGGTTTCAGCGTGTCCGTATCAACGTCAACTCAAAACAGGTGCAAGTTCTTCTAGGGGCGGGTGGTACGTCGGTTGTGGCCGTGTGTGTGATTGGCCAACGGGACGCGGGAGGAGTGGAGAGGGCAGGCGAAGCGAAGATGAGTATGAGGAGCTGGAAAAAGGGCGTTGAAAGGCTGCGGAGGTGGCGGTGAGCAGAGGGGGAGCTTGGAATGAATATGGGCAAATTCACCGCGTTCCTGTTCCATTGCGTGTTCTCGAGAAAGTGTGAGCGAATGGTGGGCGAGACCACATTTCCAATACGCCTTGATATTCGTGTCACAAACCGAATGAAGACGCGGCGAAACCTCCTAAAACAAGGC
This sequence comes from Pyrrhosoma nymphula, assembly GCA_963573305.1. NCBI lineage: Eukaryota > Metazoa > Arthropoda > Insecta > Odonata > Coenagrionidae > Pyrrhosoma > Pyrrhosoma nymphula. Next base: position 28,665,542 of record OY754332.1, read on the forward strand.
ATTTGCCGCGTGCAGAATGTGAAATGCCGTGTGTTAAGGCATTCTTGACATGAGAATCGGAAGAAATGTCATTATGACCGTTTGGAAAATGGTCTGAATTTTTCTAAAAACAAATGAAAGCTTAGGTTAGCTGGTTTAAATTAGAAATTACTCGCAGATGTTGGAATATTCCTCGGAATATTCCAATTAGTTTGGAATAACTCGCAGACGAGTCAGTCGCAGACGTTAGAATATTTCATCAAAACGCTATGCTTAACGCCTTTCTGGTGTATGATTTCAGAACACTTATTGTCATTGTACATTTTGAGCATATACAGGTATAATTTAAGCATTTATTGAAATTAACTATCGGCATTTTCTTTCTGCGTGAAAGATTTTAAGGAAGTTATAGTCCTTCTTAATCCTTTTGCCGCAAATTACAGTAAGTAATGGTACATGTTTATTCACATTGTAGAAAGAGAAACGCTGGTAAAAGTTTCCTTGTGTTTCTCTTTCTTCAAGAGGGATATATTATGTTTCCACAAAGTCAATGCCAATGCTCTTGCATGTGTACATGTTTATTATTCGTCTGTGTATTGAAACTACAAGTATAGAAAAGGAAAAAAATCGTCCATTAGTATTCCGCCCCTCTGTTAAGTACTCAAGCAGTAACTGAACTCACGTTCTGGATTTTTTCATACCCTGGTTTTAAAGTTGTACGTCCTAAACCCCCCATGGACAAATACTATTTATATGAAGTTTACTGTAAAAATTTATGTGAGCAAATTAAAAACGGTAAAGTTACACGAAAATAATGTTTAAGATACGGTACTTAAATTTTAAGCTTTACTGCATGCTAATTTTTACCTGTTTCTCAACCTTGCAGATTGATAAAAATGGAGATGGATACATTGATTTATCCGAGCTCAAGACTGCTCTCGACGTGTGCGGCTTCAAACTACCCGGGTGGCAAGTGCGCCAGATGATTGAGGAGTATGACGACAAAAGGAAAACGGATCACCCAGGAAGACTGTCTTACGAGGAATTTGAGAAGGTTTGTGGATACTCGCGAATGATTTCCACTCGAGCATCGGCAGCTTTTTTTGGCCTGCGCCCTTTCTCTTGCTTGTGACATAGTAGTCGCGAGTTAGTGTGTCATAGGGCCCCCAGAATTACATTCTTCTTGGCTCTAGCCGACATATATGTTTGCCTTTGGTGAGGTTTTATCAATATTTTTATTTCAGTGTTAATGAGTTCGGAGGAAAATGGGGTGGTTTACCTAGATTTTTGAGGAGTTGTGAAAAATAATACACCAAAACTATAGATTTTAAGTTTGCTTCAGTCATGGGTTTGGATGGGTTACGTCAGACCGATTTGACTAGTGGTCTGAGCAATGTCGTGCATTCGAAGCTCAACGCCTCAGGGGAAGTTTAAGAGTGGGATACCTTAAAGTTCTGTATTAGGACTAATCTAATACAGAACTTCAAAATATCTACTCTGAAAGCGCCACTGCGGGCTCTTCTTCTTGACTCATTTCTGGGCGGATTGTGAGAGATCAACGATTTGTATTTTCGAAGAAATGCGAACACAAAATTGAACTAAAAATGGTTTATTCCAACGCGGATAGTGTTTTGAGTTTTTCGATGACCAAAACGCAAAGTATCATCGTTTCGGACCCGATTTTAGCGTTAATTTTGAAGGCGAACTGTTGGTAGCTACTTTAAACAACAATTATACCATAGGACTGTAGATCTATTGAGGTAATTTACCGTATCGCAGGTTAAAAAAATAGAACCTATTAAGCTTTGTAAAGGTTCCATTGAATATTTGTTACAGTATTGAAAAATGTCTTAAAGTTCAAATCTTTGTTCACATTACTGAGATAACAGAAATCGTTAATACCTTGTCATACGCCTACAATAGTGTGTTCAAGAGAAGAGCCTGCTGTGGCACTTTTAAGGAGGTATCCTATACCCTTAAGGAATTCTTTCAGATATTCTCCTTACATCTTCACATCATTTGATAAGATTATGATCCAATTTATCGCAGTCTTTAGGAAATATGGTGCCTGATGATAGTAAAGCTACTCCTTGGTTACGGAATTTTATTTGTCTTTGAGTAGTCATTCTGTATTACTAGAGTATTAAATTGATCTAGCCACATTTTGCTCAATACTACCGCATGCATAGCTATATATCCGCGGTTAAAAAACTGCGGAGACGAATTACAGGGAACGTAATGAGGCTATTTCGTATACATTATCAAGACAAATGCTATTCGATCCATCCAAGTGTATTTAAAAACAGCAAAAATGCTGGATTAGTGTATTGTAATTTTATATACCTTTGCCTCAACGATAGATACCTTGCTTTGATACTTGTCCACCCGATCTACATTTTCATTGGTTAAAAACTGGAGTGAGCTTTTGAAATGCATCTTTCCGATTTTTCACCTATTTTTGGAAAGTAACCCACTATTTATTGTTTTACTCTAAGGCATGCTTATCGTCTTTAAAAAAATATTTACACGATGTTTTGCGTATCAGTAGGTGTATCCTTGCTGGCGATTACCAACCCAGAAACAGTTTTAAACTAAAGTCTAAATATATTCCTAAGTTTCCCCATTTCACACCACAGATACTACATTTATTCGAATATTAAATTTGTCAAATCTGATAAAACCTTCTTTATCATCGGTTATAGGCAGAGGAGGGCAAGATGTCACTCCGCGCTAATTAGTGTGTGAAAGGTTTTTCTCGGAATCCCAAGGTTTTGATCTTTAGCAGGGTTGAAGGTAATGAGCCAATGGGTTGAAAGCTATTTGTTTGTTTAGGTTGCCTTCGCAGTGGGCCATTGCATTTGCTAAATTCGAGTTCCTCTAAATTTCTCGCGAACAGCCTATTTACAGTTGTGTTTATTAACTCTTCGAGCGCTTGTTTGAATTGATAAGTTCAACTTTGGTGCCTCTGCCACGGCATGTGTATTGTGTGTAAACTTCATATGAATTTATAAAACCATCGCTGTAATGTTATCCTATGAAATTTAAGAAAACATGAATGTGGAAAAATAAAATATGTAGTTAAACACTTAAAATTCATGGATTTAATATAGACCTCTTATTCAAAATTCGTCGATAGCAAAAATCGATTTATCTCAAGCCAATGTCTCACAGTCAAATATTTGGCGAAAAATTTGACTCAACAAGTTTGAGTATCATGCGAGAGGCAGAATTTGAATTAAATTTGAGGTGATTCCAAGAATTTGTTCGATTGATCGATTGGTTGATAACTAGGAATCAATTTACGTTTCTTTAAATTCTACGTGTCGCACGGTACGCAAACGTTTTTGGTCAAACATGTTGTTAAAAATCTTCACCTTAAGACATCGACATAGTTTTCTGGAGTGTTAGATGTCTTCGACCTACTTGGAGAAAGGGATCGCATAAAATTTTCCAAAGTGGCAAAGTGGCGCATTTCTTTACCTGTGGTCGGGTTGGTGTGGTGGATACAATACTGGCTTTACACCCTGATGTCCTGGGTTTGAATCCCGGATGTGGTGGATATTTTTCTGTCGGCATCCCGATATGTACTTGGGTGCCTCATGGAGAGCCCTTAAAGGGGTAGTGATCCGTCCGTGGGATGAGACACTAAAAGGTGGATTTTTTTCATGTGTCGCTGAGAGTTGGCCGATGTCGACGCCAGGTTTCTCTCCATCCTTCTTCCATTCCACGAAAAATCCTTTCCTTACTAACCTAATGACTTAAAAGTCGTAAGTCGCCTCCCCTAATTACCAATTGACTTCAATTGTCAAGCTATGCATGGTTCTCGTCGTAGTTATTGTCATTAACCCTTACGTGCACACCCGGGTACCCGGGTGCCCATCATGTCACATTTTTGCTTATAACGTCAGAAAAAAAGTTAAAATATGTATACGAGTTTCCGAATGCCCATTATATAACACTTTTAAAGCCAAGAAACCACAGGTAATATTTTTTCAAATTGTTAAAGATATGCAAAATGATGTCTTAAGTTCGTGTGCTCAGCGGACACACCCATGTACCCAGTACATGAAAGATGAAGTTTTGAATCGGGAATTGATTAATAACATTGATAAATAAGTAGTTGAGGTTGTAAGGACTTAGTTATAAATCTTTCTAATAATTTTAAGGTAAATTAATCAATATTAACATTTATTTATCACAAACAATACATTGATTTGTTGTTACTTCAATTCAGAAATTTACTTCAAAGGCCGGTTTTTCGCAAGCATAACAACATTTTTGCATTTTCCTGCGCGCTTTTTAATTGTTTCTTTGTAGCAAAAATGACAAAAACCTGTAATTTTTTTCCCATATAACGGTCCCGAGGTTCCTTTCGTCCTTTGGGAACAGCGGAAGGAGCGACCTGTAGCCCGATCTCGCTCTCAATGGCAATATTTTTTGTTGGCAGTTGCTTTGGCAATTGCATTTGTTTTGAAAGTTCCTCACGCAAAGGACGCAAGAAAATACGTTGCTGATTAGTTTTCTTTTCTAACAATTTGTGATTTTCATAATAAATTTTATATTAAGGCAGAGCGCCTACATCAAATATATATGAAAGCAATGCAAACGGCCACCGGTGTGTTGTGCATCGGCTTATCACTTGGTTCATTGTATCTACGTCAGTTTTTTACTCATTATGATAAATGATAATGTGAGACTTTTTTATTTTCATCACCATTTACAGCAATATTAAGAGTGCATTGTCGATAGTAGGCTCCGAACGTAGCCTCCGAGGAAGTCCGCATTGCGAAAATGTTCACATCCAAGTAAACTTAGAAGGACTAAAGCCGGAAAATAGCGACAATATTCCCAAAACGCGTACTCCAGCGAAAGAAATTATATCAAATGTAATAAGCACTTCCAGTGAAATTCGCCCACCTAATACCCATAAGCGTGGAAAAGAACCAACCGACACTCAATCTACAAAATATGACATTAACTTTGTAGTAGTTAATTGCCGTAGCGTTAAAAACAAGCGCGCTGAAATCGAGCATATATTTCAGGACGCAGACGTGGTCATAGGAACGGAGAGCTGGCTTACAGAGGATATAAGTGACAGCGAAGTTTTTCCTCCAGGATATAAAATCTACAGATGCGATCGAAGCGATAGGACAGGAGGCGGAGTTTTTATAGCAGTTAAATCACATTTACACAGCACCGCCCATGAAATAACTGATAATGAAATAGAAAGCGTATGGTGTACAATTAAACAACGAAACAAAAGGAGTATACATGTTTGCTCTTTTTATAGACCTCCAAACTCCGAAGCTGATATTATTTACCAATTAGAAAATCAAATATCCGCATTTACTTTGAGAGACAGTAAAAGTGTAATCATTATTGGGGGAGATTTTAATCTGCCATCTATAAATTGGGATTCTTACACTGTAAAGCCAAATTCAAGGAATAGGGAAATCAGCGAGATCTTACTCAACACACTTACTAAGCACTCACTCGCCCAAGTAGTTGACAAGCCTACGAGAGGAAATAAAATATTAGACCTTTTTGCAGTAAGCCATCCTAGGTTGATAAAACAACTCGATATTATTGATGGCATAAGTGATCACAGAGTAATTTTTGCAGCCTTAAAACTTGAAGTAGAGTCAGCTGTAAAACCGAAACGCAATATTTATTTATTTGATAAATGCAACTTCATAAAATTTGGCGAGATGCTTAATGATTCGTACACTGACTTCGTAGCTAAAACAGAGGACAAAAGCACTGATGCATCATGGAAATATTTCTTAGAAATTCTACGCCAGGGAATCAACGAATATATTCCGCGAAAATTGAAATGTGATAGTAAAGAACCTCGCTGGTATAACAATGATGTTAGGAGGGACCTTAAGAGACAGAGAAAACTGTACAACTTATTCAAAAAGTCCATTACGTTAGGTGACAAATCGAAGGAACTTGAAGCAAAAGAAAGTTACGCTGCACAACGCTCAAAAACCAAGAAATCAATGCGTACTGCATTGCGAAATTTCAAGAAAAAAGTACTTGGTGAATTACTCGAAGAAAATCCGAAATCTTTTTGGTCATATGCGAGAGAGCTTCAGGGAAAATCTTCAACCGTAGATTCGTTATTTGATAAAGATGGCAAACTTGTCACCGATAATATTGACAAAGCTAACACGTTAAATTCCCACTTCGAAAGTGTATACACTACAGACGGTACTCCATGTTATTTCGACATTTCATTCACTGAGGAACCGATGAAAGAAATCACTATTCAATGTGATGGGATAACTAAACAGCTACAGTCGATCAAAAATAGTAAATCTCCGGGTCCGGAGGGAATACCCGCGCGTGTCCTCAAGGAATTAGCGCCACAGATCGCACCGTTCTTAGACATAATATTCAAGAAGTCATTGTCTGAAGGAAAGATACCAATAGACTGGAAAATTGCAAACGTTACACCGATATTCAAAAAGGGAAACAGACATGACCCAGGGAACTATCGACCAATTTCATTAACGTCTATTATAGGCAAGATACTCGAACATATCGTCGTTAGCAATATCATGACGTTCCTGGACAGTCGTAACTTCCTTCATGGCTGTCAGCACGGCTTTCGGAAAGGTAGATCATGTGAAACACAGCTCGCGCTCTTTCTTCATGACGTTCTCAAATCTGGTGAATCGAAAACACAAGTGGACGCATTATTCCTAGATTTTAAGAAAGCTTTCGACACGGTACCTCACAACAAACTTTTATACAAATTACAGTCATGCGGCCTAAACGAAACAGTAGTAAACTGGATACGCGACTTTCTGAGTGATCGCAAGCAAAAAGTAGTTCTTGACGGAATTAGCTCTGATGCAGTTAAAGTGACATCAGGTGTCCCACAAGGAAGTGTAATCGGCCCCCTTTTGTTCATTATATACATAAATGATCTATGCTCTCGAATTAGCAGTAAAATACGTTTATTTGCTGACGACGCTGTCATCTATCGCGAAATTAATGATCACTCTGACTTTGAAATTCTATCATCGGATTTAAACAACGTTCATGTGTGGAGCCAAGAGTGGGGACTCGAACTTAATCTGAGCAAATGTGCGGCGGTACATTTCTTGCGGAGGTCGTCCAACTATCCCCATGTATATGCTGTGGATGGCGTTAAGATAAAGGCGACAGATGAAGTTAAGTATCTGGGAGTTACGATAACCTCAAACCTATCGTGGGGAACACATATAAGAAATATTTGTGGCAGAGCTCTGAAGAAGCTAGGATTCGTCAAGCGTATTGTGGGAAGATTCTCAGATGAAAAAGTAAAAGAGAGGTGCTATTTCGCACTCGTCCGGCCACACCTTGAATATGCAGCAAGCATATGGGATCCGGTGCAGAAAGAATTAATTCGGGAACTTAATAAAATACAAAGGAAGGCTGCGCGATTCGTCAAAAACTGCTACGGGCGTACAGACAGCGTTACGCAGATGTTAAACGAATTAGGCTGGGAGCCGCTAGAGACTCGGAGGCTGCGCGCTAGGCTTAGATTACTTGAGCAATTGAGAACAGATATCTTTCAGAGCGACACGGAGAACATCATATTAGAACCCCACTATATTTCCAGGTCCGACAGAAACGATAAATTAAGAGAGATATTTTGCCGAACGGATAGGTATGGGAATTCGTTTTTCCCCCGAACAATAAGGGACTTAAATAAATGCAAGGCGTAATTTCATAGAGCGTTTCCTTTTTATATGTAAACGGCTGGTGTCCTAACACCCCCCGCCACACGCCTATTGAGGCGGCTTGCGGGGTAGTATGTAGATGTAGATGTAGATAGTAAAACTACAGCTTTGTTTTTCTTTGACACGTACGAGCAGAGTGCAGCATGCTCGTGAAATGCAATGAGATTCTAGTATTCTTCCCCAGATATATGTGGAGCCATTTCTTTTGGAATATAAGTTTAGTTTTTTCTCTAAGTACCAACAATAGTTGATTTGAAGTTAGCAAGAGGTGAAGTAGTAAAATAAGTATCCATGGTAATATTTCAGCCATTATCTTTAAATAGTGCTGCAAGATCTTTTACAACCCACTCTCCTTGATTTTTTCACACGAACATTTCGAGTTTTTCCTGTGTACGTAATTCCACGAGCAGGGTACGAATTCTGGCATCGCAAACCTACCTAATTTTTATCCTGTACTTGCTGGCTTCCAAGGTATATATTGCGTAAATTTCTTATGACCTCGGATGGGATAAGGATGTTCATCAGTAGACAAATTTGATTTCAGTTATTAAGTTTTATCCGAATTTGAATTGAACGTGTTCCAAATATTGCGAATGGGAGCAGCCCTATCCTTTTCTACACGTCGTCGAATCGAATAAATTGGACTATAAATTTGATTGTTTCAGGCTTGATTTCGTAGAAGTGAAATATATCAATTTTTTAATGAAAAACTTTGTACTTTTCCACACTTTATTTTCTTAAATTAAGTTTGGAAAAGTATAGTTTTTTATTCAAAAATGGAAACGGCACAACGTTAAGAAATCTGTTGATACGCAATGGCGCGCGATAAAGAGGATATGAAGTACTCATTCAAATATCACTTGTGAGGTGCAAATTTGAATTGTCCAGAGCAAATCAAAATTCCAAAAAACGCATACCTTTGTTAGGTAGTTACGGGCTTTCGAGATCGCTGTGAATACGTATTCTTCGCGTTATACTCATCGTACACTTTCTCGGCCTTCTTGTTAGTATTCCGAACTCTAAGGTCTACGATTTATAATGTAATTATTTTTTTGAAAGCATCTCCTTTTTATAGTGTCTGTAGATCTTTGTGGGCCACTTCTTTGTTGCAATACATAGTGAGAAGGCGTTTGATGTACTTGAGGCGGCATCTTATTCCAAACGGTTTTGTCTTTAGCTGTGCTCACACGTGCACACACTTTCTATGCCTACTTTATCTGCCGCTGACACACCCCTAGCCGCCAGCGCCCTTGCCACTTGTTCTTCGATCTCGCTTTCGTCGGACTCGCATTGCTCTCTTCCTCCTCTCCGGACGTCTCGTCTGTAGTTCCCAAGTCCGATGATGACTCTCCGGCTAAGGCATCACCAGTTCTCGATAATAATTCATCTTCCATGATGAGAAAACTCTGAACCGGTAAATACCTCATGCTTCAATCGGTCACAGAGTGTTAAAAATCAAGTAATTGTCAAACAGCGTTGTATTATAAAAGAAAAAAGCGTGACGCTCTGCCGACGTGCCGCTGTGTTCTCAACACATTTTCCCGGTTGTCTCTGCGGTACACCTCAGCCCTCGACAACAAAATGATTCTAATGGACGCACAGCTAAACAGCCTCTTGTCTCATTTTATAAAAAACGCCACGCCACTGTTCCTGCTTTCTAGATTTAGAATTGCCCCCTGCCGCCGGTCACCACTAGCCAAAATCTGTGAAAACGCTTCGTGCGCTTCCCGCGCGGCACTCAAAGACCTTTCTATCTCTTTTAATGGATACTGTAGGGACTACTGTACAATGGGACTTTTAAATGGCTAACATACTTTCAATTGATGTTTTTTAGTAAAGTAAATTAATTCAAAACGATTCCGTTCTCGTGCGGACTCGGAAATAAAGAAAAAACCGGAGGTGGTACCCGGGTACCCTGGGTGTGTAACAACGCGGAAAAATTTGGGTGTGTACATATTATTTGGATTAATATAATTCCACATTGTGAAGCGTAACGTCCTCAGTTTAATCTCCATGCTTTGATCGGCACTCGGTCAAAATTGGAAGATAAACTTTGCTGTTGAAGATTCAGTACATCCTGGAGGAAGAGTTAATAACTATCATGGATTCCGTGGGGCACGCACCCACTTCCCAGGACGCCAGCTATCACTGTGGCATTCTTCTTTTCTAATCACCACCTCAGTGAAAATCTTCACTCCTCATGGCACCAGTGCACCCAGTGTAAAAATTCTTTTCGGTATACTTAAGCATGCATTTTCTATAAATCCTGATTCGTTGTCCCTTCAAAAAAGTCAGTTTGGATTGACCTACAAACTCTTTTCGACATTGGATAAGGATATACAGAGATTATTTCAGCTATTAGTAACAAATAATAGAAAAGACTTTTCGTTTCCTTTAAATGAATACGGTATCGCTACGATTTCACAAAATACCTCACTCAATCTTTTAGGGCATGCAATGAATTAAGACCTGCTATCCTTTTATCTTAGCGCCTTTGACACGGATGAGCCAACGAAGAGCTCTAGTAGTTAAGCTCGTGTAATCTTCCATCTGGTTGTCACCGTTACTTGTTCTGAGAGTCATCCGCTACAATCATTCTTGGGATTTAATTAGATTTCCCGATAGATAACTAAAACAGTTGAAATGTGCGACACCGTTTGCGATTCTGTACGATACATTGGTTTTGTAACCTCACTCATAGCTTCAGTAATCGAAACTTAATGATGCTGCGTCTTTATTTGAACTCCTTCAATACTTGGAAATGAATTAATGGTCAACAAGAAGCCTGTTTTTCGGGGAGTTTAGTGCTACATTTCGGTGAAGTGTAAGTAAATGATTGAATGTGAAGCCTCGTGTTACTCAGTTCTGTTAAAACAGGGTCAAATAATTTCTTGCGCAAGTCGTCATGGTCGCGGTCATCTCCTTACGTGGCGTGGAGACCGCCTAATCTCGCTCCCTTCTGCGTTCATCGGTTTTGCGAATTGGAGTATGGCTGCAGAACCAGAATGTTTGAGAACCTCCTCCCTCCGTTAGGGTGTCTAGCCAGATCGATGGGAGATGCCTTTATGGCTGCCCCGTGATGCCGATTGCTGTGGCTCGAAAATTACCTGTGACACTTGAGGCTCTAGTAAGTTTCACTTCACCCATGATACACTTACGAGAGAAACGGAGGCAGTCGATTTTTATCTGCCATTTATCGTTACTTCTTGTGGAACGTAAGCACCGCATCTACGCGTGTACCACACGCAGGTTTTTTCCTCGATAATTAGCATTTAAAAATCGGGTGCATGTCAAACACCAGGATGTGTTTTCACCGTGAGAACCGTGCCCGTTCCGCCATCCGCGTGTCTGCTGGTCGCTCTCTAGCAGACACCCGGCATCATTTTCTCTATTACAGTTATTCACGCCAATGCCTCATTCCAACCCCTTTCGCTCCCTATCCAATCGCAATGTGCGGGTAACATTTTGTTCACGATATTTTTAGTGTAAAAATTACGGCATGCGTTTTACTCGAGGGCGCGTGGTACACTCGTAAGTACGATATATCTTGAAGAAGGGCTGTGCAATGCGGTGTGAAAAATGCCTTTATCCTGTCCACATTTTGTTGGTATTATCATTTTGGCTCTATAAATGCGTTGCATAGATGATCGGTCCATGGTGAGGATTGATTTTTACCTCCGTCATATATTGTGTTGCTGCTGTTGTGCGATTTCAGATCACCTTGTCCTCGTAACGAAAAATAAAACTTTTACAATCCACAATTTTTGGTCAAAATATGTATGCCCGATCCGGATTTCAGTGCTTCAATGGTCAATCAAGCACCTGATGATGATGTAAAAGCATTGAAATCCGGATTGTGCGTACATGTTTTGACCGAAAATGGTGTATTGTAAAAGTTAAATTTTTCGTTATAAAATGGAATTCCACCATATCAAAACTTTTTCTTTCTAATTTCTTTTACACCTTGTCCTCTTTGCGAAGAGAGCAGGGAAACGCATGAGCGTTAAGGCCGTTTTACACGATGAAAGATTTTGTACAAACGAATGTACGTTTGTCTCAACGAAATTAGAACAGGTTCTATTTCCCGTGCAGGCATTGAGACATTCGCACAAGCGTTCATACAATTTGCCGCTTTACACGATACATTTTGCCTCCTGCAAGAGTTCACGGTAGAGTTAGTACAAACAAATGTACCGTGTAAAACGGCCTTTATGGAAACATCAGGATGCGGAACTACTTCGTGTGTGTGGTTTGTTTCAATTCGAAATTACGCGATGGAACTTGGGAAAGGGATAGCGCAAATCACTTATGACGAGAAACTGAAAATACTATCGAAATCTGTGTTGAGACTGCGGACAAAAATTTGAAACTACAGTCGCTTTCTGCTAAGTATTTCAGCGCACATTGGTATATATTTTCCGCTCTCCTCGTGGTAGCTCCGAAAAGATAGAAGTGTAATGACTACTTAAACGTAGTTAGGAAATGATGTGCAAGTTACCCTTTTAAAAACCCCGGACTCGCTCTGCGAATTTTGTGAATAATATATTATAAGTTTATCATGCTTACGACTTAAATTTTTCTGAGAAAATTTGCAATGTCTGAATGTCCTTGTTTCCTCTTCTCCAAATTGAAGGAAAATAAAAAAAATCATGTGGTGCCCAAAAATGAAATCCGTAAATATGCGACGTTATGGGCAAGTCTCTGTATGAATATCGTATGAGCAGTTGTAACATTTTCTTTGTTTTACTGACTCCGAGCACGAACATTCCGTGACATTTACAGGAAAAAAAGTTACGGACTTGACAACCGAATAATTTGTTAATGCTTAGGGGGAGTACATTCGGAAGTGGAGGGACTGTACGTTTCCAATGGAAGTTGCAAATATTTGTTCCGTTGAATCCGAAACTAATGGCACTTCAATGTAATGGATTGCAATGCTGTAGGTAAAGCGGCTGCATCGAGTACAATTAGTGCCAGTATACGTGCAAACGTGGGGAAAGAGCAGTAGAATCGCACCGGTGCCAATTACACTCGTTTTAGCTGTACGCTCATCATTCTTTTATCTAGGGTGGAGGGTTTTTCTAAATATTTTTACAACTGAATGTCTAAATGCTGAATACCTGAAGAAAAATATACTTACGGCCAGCAACACAATCTTGGAAGTTCGGACGCACTTCCATGAAATATATATTTGGAGAATGCTCTGATATGGCTGTGAAATATGGACTATAACAGCTTGAGAGCGACAAAGGTTGGAAGTAATGGAGATGTGGTGTTATCGAAGAATGATGAAAGTCATAATGGACTGAGAGAATCAACGCGTAGAGCTGGAGAGAAAATACGTAGTCCCACGTAGAGCTGGGGAGAGAATACGTTCAGCAAAAACTCTAATTAGCAAGAGGCAAACTTATTGGGCACATTCTGCGACCAACCAGCCTCTTGAAAATTTTACAGGAAGGAGAAATGATTGGGAAGAATAATCGAGGGATGTAAAACCAAAAGCAAGTTATGAGTTATTAAAAAAAAAGAATCACCAAGGAGTTAAAGCGGTTCACTGAGGGATGATTAGATTGGCGAGCTGCTGCACACCAATCTCCAGATTGATGACTGCCGATGGTGATATTTCAATCCACGAACAAATTTATTGCCTCTCCAGGGAGAAAGTGTAGCCGGTGATGTCTTTCGCCTCCATCGCTAGGCCTAGTTTCAGCGCCAACGGCCGCAACGTACTACAACGGCGTCGCGCGGTTGGAAGATGACACTCCCGGCAGCAACCTTTGCGTCGACCGCCAGTACCTTCAAAACGATTCGAGATACAACAAATATGACGGAAATTATATTCCAACGAATTGCGGACTGGAATATTGGCCGCAGATCAGGCTTTTTCGGGACGAATTTTCGATATTTGCGCAGTGGGAGCCCGTACTGGAATTCATTGGCCTTGTTCGCTGCCAGGCATAGAACTTGCGCGTTCTTCATAAAAATGAATGAACTGCAGGCGAGCGAAGTGAAGAAAATCGCGTCGTTTCTCCTTGCTACCATCGCAACTCTAATGCTCACGGCATTCACAGGAAGCAAGCGAAGAAATGCTGTTCTGGGTTTAAAGGTAGCGAGATTAATCTTCGCTGATGTCTCTCAGTTTGCCCTTGACGCTCAATGACGGTGAAGATAACACGCATAAATAACGAGGGGATTGGGAAAGCCTTCATTGTTCTGACATAATTAGAGATTTTTCATATTTCCTGTTGTAATGAAATTGGACACTCGCTGAAAGTCTCTGTTTTCATGTAGGTCCAAAGTATACTTAAGGTTTCATTCACGTTAGGTACAGCTGAAGGTCAAATTAAAATATCTGATGTTACTTCAGTGTGTGTGTGTGTGCATTTGTGCACATTGACAATTATATTTCATTTTCTTTTGTAGATGTTGAGATGGATAATGAAATACACATAAAGGCCTCAATAAATGGCATTGAAACACAAGGCTTCGAATGACGAAATTATTTGACTTGCTGTTAGTTTCCATCAACAGGATGGCATGCATTTCTCTAATGAAGTGCCTTTAGTAATTATGTGTAAGATGGTTAAGGAAATAATTAAATTGTCCTATTCAATGACGTCCAAGTCTATAATTCTCTTGCTCCATTTGCTGATGTTTAATTCTCTTCTTTCATTGGCAACGTAAAATCTTAATCATGTTTCTTATATTGAAGGTACCTGTTTTTTGTCAAATAATTTTGCATGCATGTGATTTTTAAATTTTAAGTGTAATTTGTTATGGCACTTGTCTTAAGAGCGATACATTTGCTGATGAACGTTCTTTTTTTAATTTAGATGTGCTCTGATCTCAAAGCAAAGGAAGTTGGTAGCACATTCAAGAAGGTAGTATCGAAGAAAGAGAACTTGGAGACATTAGGAGGAATGTCGAATGCTTCCAGTGAAGGAACTACGCACTCAGTACGATTGGAAGAACAGTTAGCCTTTTCTGACTGGATTAATTCCAATCTTGGTAGTGATGTTGATTTATCCCACCTACTGCCAATTGATGCAGAGGGAAAATATTTGTATGATAGAGTGAAAGATGGAATTCTATTATGGTAAGTTGTGACTTAATTGTAGAAAAACATGGTGTAGTCACCGATTTTGATTGTTGAATATATTTTCATGAGGTGGTATGAGCTATGAAAATCTATGTCATTGAATTTTAAATGTTTGGCTTATTTTATTTAATATTTGGTATCTAACATGACATCTTTAGTGTTAAGTGTTTGGTATGGCCACTGAAAAGGTTGTATACTGTAAGTATTAGGTAACAATTAATTATGCTATCATCTTTGGTAATAATGAGGACTTGATGTCTTGGGTAATTTTTAAATGAAAACTTTTAATATTGAACGTTTTTTGCATTTGCATATGACAGAGGCTCTTATTCAGGTTATTAACCCTTTGGATGTTAAAGGTCCAGTCTATCAGTCCTTTGTGCATTTGGAAGAACTGTTGCCAGCAGTTATATTGGCTATATTTTTTATGGATTTAAGGTAGTTTGAGCAAAAAATCACTTCACCTAAAATTTGATGAATTGGGCCTCATTTTAAAGAAAAAACTCTCATCTTTCCAATGATATCAAAATATCAACCCCTTGCCAAACTAATTTTCGAGCAATTTGCCTCAAAATATGAGCTGTTTTACATGGGATAGATTACGGCTGTGCACTCCAGAGGGAGAATATTTAAAAAATTAGTAACTTTTAGCCCCTAGATTTCGTCAAAAAACTAACGGTGTGTAGATTGCATTTTTTCTCAACTATTTGTAAAAAAAATAATCTATTACTCTCTGCAGTAATTTTTACAGAATCGCAAAAAAACCTGCTGTTTTGAAGGGTTTTCAGCCATACAGCGGGAAAAAATTAGTGAAGTTAGAGACTTATGTAGCTTTATTTATTTAATTACTGAGAATTTTTGTCAAATATAACTATATTTTTGCACCATTAATATTACAATATTTATTTTATACTTCTTACAGATTCTGGAATAAAAAAATAAAATTTGGTCTCCATTATGACTAGGGAACTATCTCGCTCAAACCACCTTAAATACAATTTAGTTCTTTCAAAATGCAAACAAAATTTTTCTTTTGGCCAAACAATCCCCTATATTTCCTTAATCTGTTAAAACTTAATGTTAGTGGAATAAATAACAATATTTTTTTTTGGAAATTTAAACATGTACTACAAAAAATACTGGCTCACCTTACCTGAAATTTGGTGGCAGCGAAGTGGTTAAATGGTAGAAGTTATCAGGTTTGATGAATAAGGAAATACTTACCCAATGAATAATTACATGCATAAAATTTTGAAATATGTAAGTACATTTCTTTGCTTGAAGCCATATCTATGAAATTGTATGTACGATCCCAGCAAATCGTTTCAAGCTGATATAGTATTCAGGTATAAATAATGGATTTAGCTAGGTATTAGACTGGTCACTTGGTCTTCCATGAGGTATGTTGTTTCTGTGTTACATAGTCAAATTGTTGAGTAATACAAAATTTTATTCATAAAATTTTGTATTACTCAACTTTACCTTACTCAAAAAAAATAAAATAGGTTGTTATAAATCCCGATCATGTAAGAAAATAGTTTTTTAAAGCACTTTCAGCTTAAGGTCTTCAACTGAGAATATCCTTATAATTTAAATTATCCATGTAAAAATTCTAGCTGGTAGGCGGAAATTTCCTACATGCTTTGTAGTTTTTGGGTGCATATTAAATGGATAATAGCGGAAGTAAGTCTGTATTAGCCATGGGAATCTAAATAACCAGCATTTTTCATTATGATACGAGGTAGGATTTTAGAAAATGATTGACTGTGGAGTATGCAAATTGAAAGAGTTTTGGGAATTGCTGTTCTAGTTTATATGAGTCACTGTGTTTTATGCCTTCAGCATACATCACAGGGCTAATCATTTGATCCCTTTCTACGAGCTGGTTCCAGTTAAATTCTGTGTAGAGACCTCGTACTGGAGTTTTTTGCCTGGCCTGTAAGCTCTTTGTAGGTTTCCTGGATATTGGGTGAATATTGTGTAGTAATTGGTCATCTGACAGTGAAAAGTGTATTGAACTAAAAAAAATACTTTTCTGGTCATTAGGAGTGAATACGCTTATTTATGCAGATTTCATGATTCCACATGAGGTGCAAAACACTGTGGAGCTCATGGTTATTAAGTCCCTCTATCAATAATATGTAATATAACATAAAATATGATTGCCAACTGGATATTCCTTCACCATCCACAGTCAATTTATCCTTCAATAACTTGATGTGCTAGCAAAAGCTTATCAAGTGTTGAGGTGATTTCAGGCTAAATTTGTTAAGGTACACCTTGTACATACAAATTTTATTATTAAGAATTATTAAAGGTTTTGTTAAACACCTTGTTTAATAATTCAAGAGTGTAATGAATTACAAGTTGTTGAACTCAAATGTTGTCAGATATTTACCAGTTACGATATCTGTGGTGCAGACAGACTATTGTGATTGAGTAGATAATATAAACTCATTTGATAATTTGTCTTTTTCAGTAAAATTATCAATCATTCATGTCCAGACACTATTGATGAGAGGGCTATCAACAAAAAGAATTTAACATTATATACCAAGCATGAAAATTTGACCCTGGCCCTCAACTCTGCTCAAGCTATAGGATGCAATATAGTAAACATAGATGCCCATGATTTAGCAAATGGAACACCTCACTTGGTGCTTGGCCTTCTGTGGCAGATAATCAGGGTAAATATAAGTACCTTTATATAGAACATTAGCTGATTGATTTTTCTTGGAATGTAATCTAATTTAAAAAGCAAGAACTATAATTGGTAATCCTTCAGAATTTTATCCTTGTAATACATATTCCTTATTTTGGCATGTGGGTCTAATGCACCCATCAAATAATTCTTTTTAGTAATTTGATGTTCAAAGTTTTACTCGATCTAAATTAGTTTTATATTTGACCCAACCACACATAATTAATTAGGCCTCATACTTTCTAGATCTGACGCTAATCATGAAATGTGGCTGTTTGCTGCACCTACACGCGTCATTCATGCATTCATATGATCAGATACAAAATTTAATTGAGTGTTTGTCTAAAACTTTTCGATTTGAGCTATGTTAAATAAAAATATATTTTGTATGTAGAATGTCTGGGATTCTTGGATTCTGGAGAATTTACTGCTCAACTATATTTGTGATTTTTTCCTTGATGAAAGCACATTCATGAGATTCAGCAAGAATGGAGAAGTATCTCCAAAATCCCAAAGTTACTGTATTTATCATGAAAACCTCACTCTTATGCCATATTTCGTATGTGAGCATTTGCAAATTAATTGTGAATTAATGAAAACAAGGTTTCCAACATTGGTTCAGAAGAAATTTCTTCAACTTACAAGTTTAATAGAGGTAAATAATTTTATTTTGCTTTGGTGCTAGATTGGTTTATTCAATCAAATAACTTTGGAGAACTGCCCTGGATTAACTACACTGCTGAACTCTGGTGAGCAAATTGAGGACTTGATGAAGCTGTCACCGGAGGCAATCCTACTAAGATGGGTGAATCATCATCTGGAAAGAGCCGGAGTGCATAGGTAAGCTATAATTTAATGTAGCTCAGATGTAATAATTCTACATACAGTAAAACTTCGATTTTACGTGGTTGGATGGACCAGTAAAGAGTAATTCAAAGTTTGATGGGTAATGCATGATGTGATATCATTTTCTGATATCTTCATTGTATTAAAAATAAAACCCGGAGTCATATGAATTTGTTTTGATGAGTGAATTTGAGTTGAATAACCGTATTTTACGGCTGGTTAGATGTACCTTTTTCCCCAAAATAAACACGTAAATCACCCCTGGGTCTTATATGCGAAGCTACCATATTCAAGCTGAAGTCATCCCCAACGCTCTCTACTGAGGACAAATTTTATCTGAGATGGTCTGTACCACCCAGCCCTAAGTATTATTATTCATTCCTGGTATTTTTGTTACGAACAGAACTAGGGTCGATGTATACCACACTTCAATCTCGTCCCAATAAAGCCATATTATTATTATGTATATGTCCCCCATCAACTTGTCATCTCTATTTATGGAAATGGATACCTAAGTTCTATCCATATCTACTCTCGTGCCTCGAATTTATTTGTATTTATCTTTTTTGAATGAAAAATAACGTTGGACATATTTTTTCAGGGTATCCGCAGATCTAATCCGAGGATAAATATTCAATACGCAATTGTATCGCGGGTTGCATACATGGAATTTTCTGCGGCGTGTTTTATATCGATTGAAATATCGTCATGATGAAAAAAATGAGATGATAAAAATAGTTAGTGAATTCTTAGAATTATCGTTGAATTTTTGAGCAAAGTTGCTCGTCTATTTTCGACGGATACCTCAGTTTTAGCGGAAAAATATTTACAACACCGATGCATTGCGGGTTGCATACGTCCTTTACCGAGTTGTCATGCAGCCGTAACATCATAACATCAAATGAAGAGACATTAAATAGTAAAAACTTTATAAATTCATAATATAGTTCTTATATTGCTGATATGAGTAACATTAGCGTATTACTACCTATTTTGCTCCGTTATTTTGGACCATTAGCAAAGTCATCTCTTTTCATGCTCGAAAATAGTTCCTCTTCCCCATTTTACTACCGATATTAGGCCAAAAATGAGGGGAATATTCGGTTATGTACGGTATATTGTTTTGATGGCTTCTGCGATATTGAAGAGCGATGTATAGAACGTCATATGGTCGCCATATCAGGGTCAGCTCCAGACCAGAGGTTCGTGGGGGGGGGGGGTCACCAGCGGCTCTTGGGGTATGGAATACCCCTCAGGAAAAGGGGGGTTCGTGGGTCTCGTCCCGAAAATTCGTAACAAATTATGTGCAAAATGGTTTTGGGTGGGGGCAATTGGGGCCCCCCCCTTTGGGTCGCCAATGCGCCGTATAAGGCTTTGTTATACCATGCCCCTAACTATGGAAAAACCAGACAAAACAAAAGTCTCCAAATGTAAAACATATAATTTCGACACGGATTATGACATGCACAGTAGACTCTCGATTATCCTGGATGTAAGAGGAATAATTTTCCTGGGTATTCAGAAATCCCGATCAATTCACTTTTCACTCAAAAAATTTACAGGGCATTGCACGTTTTATTATGGCGATTTTTTTATTTTAAGGCCTGTTGAATTAATTTTGTTGTTAAATTCAAGGAAAAGCACTATCCGTCAACCCAGCTTACTTACTAACCTAGTGTTACCCGTGAACATTCTACCGGAAGAACTATCGGAGACAAAAGAGTGTTTATTTAACATCAGACGAAATAAATTACGAAAAGGTTTTGCCCGGGGTTGCCTATACTTCAGGAAACTGGTTTTCCTATAACCACACCGGCACAGAGGATTATTGAGTTCACAAATGATATCTTTCCTCAAGATAAACATTTTTGGGGGCATCCCGGTTAATCCACATCCATGTTATCCCGATCCCGAGTAATCGAGAGTCACGGTACTTGTAATAACTGCCGAAATAATGTTACATATTTCGGAAGACAGTGCATGTAGTGCCGTATTTTCTGTGCATGCTGCAAGAAAATGGAGTACATAGTTAGATATACTTGTTAGCATGCTGGGGTGGATGTCGTATTCAATAGTTTTAAGCAGCATTGCAAAACTATGTAGAAATGAGGATAAATTTGACATTGGGGACCAAGTATGACTACGTAAAAACAAGTAACTCTGCAAAATCAAAAGTAATGTAAAATCAAGGTGTGTAAAATTGAGGTTTTACAGTAATTGTACAAATTGCCTGCAGTTTTAGCCTATGAGCGGCATAGACCTTCTTAGCTATTTACTGTAGCTCTGTAACATTTTACAATTCTTTCTCTTCCAGATTTGAGGTGTTGTTGGGATGCTACTGAATGGGTAGTCTTTGTTAAATTTTAATCTAAATAGAGTAACACATGACTTTAACGTCACGAATTTCAAGATCCCTGAACATGACTCCAATGTCACAGAAGCCCTGAATCAGTTAATTTAAGGCAACCCATCTGTACATTAATATGATATGGATGGCACCTAAAGTGTAACACATTCTGTTGGATGGAAGGTTATGAAGTGTGAAACCTTGTAGCCATTCATTGTGGGCCAACATGGACACCTGGATTCCATTTAGTACTATTCCTCCTATGTTCCTAATCCTTAAACTGCCCCATTCTTTTGGTAGCCAAAGTAGATTTTATGGTGGATTTTAACCCAAATTATCTCTTCTGGTTCCTTAATTTTCAGTCCTCCCTAAAATTTTTTCTTAGTCAAAACACACTCCTAATAATTCTTGATACTTAAAAAGAACGAGATTAATTCCCCCTGTATTCTATTCAGCCCTTGCTTGTACCCATACCAAACTCCATTGTTATCACTTCATTAACATTGATATGTACATGTTTAAAAGTTTTATTGAAAAAATGAAATTTGCTGCAACAGTGATTATTTTAACTTGACAAAATTTTGGTGGTAAAAGCTTTATCGTCTGCAAGAAAGTTGATGGTAGCTTGAGAAATTGAACTCATCAAAAAAGGTTTGCCAGCCTTGCACACTAATTGAATCTGGAATCTGATGCAAGAGGGCATCCACAGAGTATATGTAGACTTGCTTGGTTTTTTTTAAAGGTTTGTTAAATGGTTTTTTTTTAATATTACCGGAGGTATGCTGTATCACTTAGGAATATTCCACTGAATATCATGGTCGACCACCACAGCAAATTTGGGTGGCATTGGTGATCTTGAAGTGAGGTTTTGCTCTTTTTAGATTAAATTTAAAGAAAAGGCTCTATGCTCTTTGGTAAAATTTAGCAGTCGAACTATCTCACTTATGCATATTCACTTAAATGTCATGATCTGTGCACCATTACTGCAAATTTTATTGATATCAGTAACCCAGGAGACATGTGTTCCCCTTGTGAGATATGCTAGGGGAGTTTCAGTGATTACTGGGATATGGAAGCTGCCATAAGTGACTTGCTTTTTGTGGAGAGATACTTATTTTTGGTGTTTTGATCATAGTACAGGAAAGGTCGTTGAATTAACAATGATTACAGGATTTTTTGGCTGACTATTTTCCATGTATCTGGTTGCCTGGCAATTACTGCTTTAATATTATTGTTTCCCTATAACTTCCGAGTAAAATAGAAATTCAAAATGGCTTACTATTTCATTGATTGAAAATGCTGAGAGCGTTGTGAAGCTTTAGCTATTGGTGTTTGGGAAGTTAAATACATATGTACATATGCATATGTACTTAAAGCATATAAAAAAACTTCTCCTTTAAGCATCAATCAAATCGGAATCCTGTGTTCACATGAGCCATTTTTTTAGCTCATTTTTTTATGTTCCTGATGCACGGATGAAATTACCAAGCAAAAATAATTAACAAATTTTAAATATATGGTTATAAATGGAAAATAGTTTTTCTCATTATTTACTCCTCACATTTTAAACTTTTTCTTCTAATCCATGAAATAGTTTTTATTTATAATTTTCTTTCATAATTCTCAGAACTAGTAAACAATCATGGGAAAAGTAATCTATCATTATGAAAGGTTGTGAGACTGTGAGTGGCTAAGCTCTAAACTTATACAAAACTTGAATTCTTGTCCCTATGTCTGGCTTATATAAAAACTCTGGGTCATTTTACATGTGGAACCTACTTATTCTATGTTCCCTGATTGCATATTTTTTTAGCTCGACATTATCACCCTCAAAATATTCTGCCATATTCTCATATGTTTGCTATTTTCCAGGCGCTGTAACAACTTCCAGAGTGACATACAAGATTCTGAAATATATACATACCTTATTAAACAAATTGCTCCTGCAGATAGTGAAGTGACTATGATGGCATTAATGGTGAGTCCGTGCATGTTATTGTACATATGAATACTTATGTATATATATTTGTTTTTTAGGTGATGTGTGCTTATCATATTGGTAAATAATTGGATTACTGTCTTTAAAATATCTTGAAAATTAATATTCACCTTTTATTATCCAACTTTGAAAATGTATGTCCATGTCTGGTGGTGGAATTTAGGTTTAGGCTCCCCTTGGCACGCATTTGTTATTCCCCCTTTCTGTTGCTCCCTTGCCTACAACTTTTACATAAATACTTAATATTTTTTTTCCTTTTTTAAAAAAGCCCTGATTTTTAACTTTGAAAAGTCCTTTCTCTACCGTTCCTTTATTATAGTTTTTTAAGATTCTAATTGGTCATATTTTGTTGTTGCGGAATATTGCATTTAATTATATTTTTCTGCATAATATTCCAGTGAAAATAAAATATCATTAATTAAGTATTTATATCAGTATGAAAATTTTTTTAGCTGAAAATTATTGATTTCCGATTTTCTAAGATTCCTTTTTTCTAGCATCCGTATTACATGTAGCAAAACTGTCACGAATTGTGATTACAAGAGAAAAAAATACCCCCTTGAAAAATACCCTCTTATTAAAAAAAAAGAAATTTATAAGTGGAGTGATGGGAGAAATAGCCGAACTCAGGAAGGGACTTCTTTTTGAGCTCTGCCACTTCACATTGTTATGTTGATTTTGTGGTGATAAAAAGCTTATGGTCCGAATATAATGCTTGGGATTGATAGATGCAGCAATATACCCCAGGGGTTATTGACCTACTCTATCCAAGTCCCAGGTTTGCTTCGGTTTAATGGGTCAAGCTCCATTCTTGTTGTGAGGATTGGATACCATACTGTGTTAATTTATATGTATCAATTGAATAGCAGTTGTAATAATAATATAAAAAAATAATAACTCCTGATATTCCTCCTCGTAAGAATTTCTCACACCACATTCACCCATGACTCTCGTGGTCTACCCCTTCCTTTCGCCTTGATTTCTGGTAGTGCTCTTGTATGCCAGAGATATAACAGCTGCAGGTGTTGAGCAATAGTTACCAAGGTGGAAGATGTTTTGCTTTGAGATTTTTGGTAACAGTTAAGTCATTGTGTTGCTAGAATGTCACTGCTATCGAATACATAGCTCCTTTTGTAAAAAAAAGAGTGGGGATGGGAAAGATGTGGCTAGAGGCTAGAAAAATACTCTTTATCATTCTTCTCCTGAAGTAATAAGTTATATTTACTGAAAAAAATTCAAATTTGGTAATTGACATTTTCAGATCAGCAGAAGAAAATAGGTAATGTGCTTCATCTTCAAGTGAGGGATTTCATAAATATTCTTTTTTTCAGTTTTTGAACTTAAAGCCATAGCTTTTGCAATATCTACACCAAAAATATGATAGTGGAAATGAAGAGTTCTGATGAAGCGGTCCTTCATATTGAGTCCTTCCTTTCCGCTGAGGGCTCTATTTAACTAGGCTCCTGCTTACCTTTCCCATCATTCCTCTCCCATTCAGTTTTTTCAGAATACACTCCCCACCTCTTCATATTAAGCGAAACTCTTCCTCTGCTATGTAAACAGTAGGTACTTGGTTGTCTGTTAGACCACTTCTATTCTTCAAATGAATTTATGTGTAGAAAATTTAAATCAAGACTTTATGATCCTTCGATTGTAAATATTGTTACAATGGTGCATGTGATGCATATTGTAAATTGAGGGGGAGTAAAATGTGTGCCATTGTTGTCTCTGCTGTCCAATAGAGCTGATGAAATACCTATTAATCCTGCCATGAGGTATAACTTAAATTACACATTACTTTAATTATTTAAACCTTAGTGTATTAATGTTCTCATACAATTCTAAGCCTTAAGTATTAGAGGTGATGGATCCATCCTTATATATAATATTTTTACATTATGAGACTGACTGAAGATAATTTCTGACAATTGTTTTATTCTAGTCCTTCGGCAACAATTATACACTCATGAAGTAGGGAGGTTTTTTTATTTTCATTGTACCAATGTTTAGAGAGATTATTATAGCTATTTCAGAGGTTTAAA
The DNA here is from genome assembly GCA_963573305.1 of Pyrrhosoma nymphula. Classification (NCBI taxonomy): domain Eukaryota; kingdom Metazoa; phylum Arthropoda; class Insecta; order Odonata; family Coenagrionidae; genus Pyrrhosoma; species Pyrrhosoma nymphula. Next base: position 28,690,288 of record OY754332.1, read on the forward strand.
ATTATATGTAGTGCTTCCTGTTACTTCTAGTGCTTTGCTATGCTTTTTCTACATATGTTGACATGAATGTAAAGTTTAATGATTCAAAAAGAATTTTACGGAAATATTTATTTTGGAGCAAATATTTTCGACTGTCATTGTTTTTGAGATTGATCAATCTTATCATGTTGAAAGCATTATTTAAAATTAATTTAGTTATTTGCTTTTATTACTAGCTTCTGCTCCTGTAATGCACAATTTTTTAATGTTTGCCATAGTCTGAGGAAATCATTTGCTCATTGGTTAACATGTTTGTTAAAAATTGTTTTTAGTGTACCTGGAAGTCTGTCATTATATGAGCTGCTACATAGGAAATGAGTGAAAATATTTAAAACTGTATTTTATATTTCTAAGAAGTATTTTTCCTTTATAGTGTGGGCCTTAAATCATTATGAACAAAAATTGGCTAATTGTTAAAATATTCATGGAAATACGTTTTTTCCATCATTCTCTTCTATCACTCCCTAGAACTTTACAAAGTCGGACATTATACCATGTAATGTTTCATTTATTAGTTAAATGGTGTGGAATATACTAATTTATTACAATTTGTTTTACAGACTCATGTTTCAAATGTTTTGGCTCATATGCCAATTATGCTGTCTCTTTGGATGATGTATGCACTTATGTAAGCTCTTTTGAGACCCTTAATTTTTGTATGTTTTGAGCTTTTCTAACAGCAAAGATAGGCCTGATCCTTGTGATTATATACCTAACTCTTTCTTGTTGGTGTAATTTGTATATGTGCATGATTTCATGGACCTTTTACTCGTTGAGACCTTGATCATATACATATTTATATATCCCACTGCATTGGCTTGGTTTTTATTTTTTCACCAGTAGGCATATTTTTTTATCTGTTCAGTAATTGTTGGTATTTACTGATTCCAAATAACTGGAATAGTAAATATGGCTTCTTAATGATAATACCGTTTCGTAATGCTCTCTAATGAAAGTACATACATGTGTTATCAAAAAGTAATTGATAATTTTTTTCATATGGTTTAAAAAAACAGAAGTTTTATACAGTAGACCTTCGCTAATCTGGACTCTATGGGGCAAGGGGTTGTTCGGATTGTGTGAAATCCAAATTGTCCAGGGATTTCTCAGAAGGACCATTTATTGAGTTTTTTAGTGAACTCTCACTGTTGGCAAACATTGGTTGAGGAAATAATTTTGAATGTTGCAGTAATGATGCCATCTCACAACCCCTTGATAAACCACGTTCCAGACGACTGTCTGAAAAACATGGAAGTCCAGATGTGGATTCAGATTAGCGAGGGTCTACAGTACATATGTCATATACAAAAGATGTGTGTTAACCCTTTCAGTGCTATGCACGCATATACATGTGTTTGGGCAGAGCAGTGCCATCAGCGCTACGCACGCATATATATTTTAAAAAGCAGGAGTTTAAATACCAACAACAAAAGTATGCACGCTATGGTGAGCGTTCTTTGGGATGAAGCTTAGCACTGAAAAGGTTAAGATTAAAATGCTTGTTTTGAAGCAAGATTTTTTCCTTGTGTGTGCTGTTTTTTTCTCGTGAAATGAATCGTTTATGGTGATGTTTCTCAAGGTCCCATCTGTGGCTTATTGACACCAGCCATGCACCAGATTTCTTGAACCACATTCTCCCCCTCTCCATTTCTGAAATTTTAGTTTTGTAAAGTAGTTTTGAACAGCTCAGCATGTCTTACATGCATTGTTATACTTAGCTTATAAACCCTTGCACCGTATGCATCAATTATTCAATAACTTTTGGATTGTATTAGGTAAATTTATTCATCGCAATATGCCTTCCCTCTACTAAATGACATTTAACACAGCAAAAGCCTCCGCTCTAGTTTTGTGCATGGGGCTGACTACTAGCTCATCCATTTTATTTAATCCACCACGGTGAGAACCCCTAATTGCTCACCATGATGCACTGGCATTCTGAATGCAGGTTAGCTGGGCTAGTCAAAGTCTTTTGAATTCTCTCTCCACATCTAGCTTATCAACCTTCATCTTGATCTTAAACAAAATATTATCCTCAAGACAAGCTGCCATGCCATTAAATTAGTATCCTGAACAGCTCCTTGAACAGCTGTGGAATGGTGTCATATGCTGGGATTATTTTGTATATCCTCATGCCTCACAATGCATCTCATGTTCATTTGCATAGTACAGTGAAACCTCATATTTGTGTTATCAGAAATAACGTTTTCCCACAATTTACACCACTTTTGCAAAGTCCCATTCAATTTCTTATGTTCCCAATGTATGCAGAACCCCGAATTTAGACTATGCATTTTTCAGTTTTACTGCAATTTGCACCACAACGCACTCTCATTCAAAAAATGAAATTCACTTCTTAAGTCCATTACTCATGCATGTCATCCTTTGTAAAATACTTTTTGACTTTGTCTTGTACACATATGCGGAAAAAATACGAAAGAGAGCAGCAATAGGACCTGTTTTAAGGAAGAATTGAGAAGGCAGGAATAGTATACAGCACCACTAATAACAGAAATTTTTGAACTACATCAACTCGTAATCTGCCAACTCGTAATCTGCCAGATATGATTCAAGCTATGAAATGAGTACATTGTAAGGCTAGAAGCTAACTATGTAATTTATGCAATGTAATTAAAGCTGCGGGGGAGTATTAATTTTTTACCCAAGTAGAAACCTTGAAGGATGAAAATGGATTCTTATCCAGACATGATGAAAAATGAAAGAACTCGTACTAGTGGACAACTGAGATAATTTGCACTGCCTCGATTCCTGAGTTATAGCTATTTTAGGCTACTAATGAATTAAACTTATCTAAACTTGCTTTATCGTACCTTAATTAGACTGAATCATAAATTTTATTTTTTTTGCAAATTTTTTTAGTTGAACAATTGTTTGCAATAGTCGAACATCACGGCTGATCAGATTCTCATGTGTTTTTAAGTCATCCTCAACTAAACTGGGACGTAATTTTATTCTGCTTGGCAATGGGAAAGCGAGGAGGAAAAAGGACATTTTCAATCAAAGAGAAAATGGACATTTTAGAACAAGTCTATTCTCATGATGGAACTCGCGTTGATCTAGCGAAACTGCTACGATTGCCCATCTCTACACTAAATACTATTGTCAGAAATCGCGATGGGATTCTGAAACAAGCCAGCCAGTGCAGTAATTTGTCTAAAAAGAGAAAATATATTAAGAACTCAAAGTATGAAGAAATGGAAGGGTTATTTAAAGAGTGGTTTTTGAGTGCTAGATCTTATAATATCCTTATAAATGGTGTCATTGTACGAGAAAAAGCTCTGCACATCGCCACAAGATTGGGAATTGAAAATTTCACAGCATCCAATGGCTGGTTGGATAGATTCAAAAGTAGGCACAGCCTCGTATACAAGGCTGTGTGTGGCGAAAGCAGGAGTGTTGACATTGACAACTTCCATTGATTTTGTGAGATATGTAGTAATCCCTTATTTTATGTATCAATAATGAAGGAGAAAAATAATTTTCACTTTTCTATTCATCTAAGATGTTTAATGTCTTTTTTTTTCATCATATACAAATTAATGAGAAGAGCTAGTTCAAAGAATAAATTATGACACTGCTCTTTTTCAGTTTATCAGTCTATTTATTATTTTAACCCTTACTCCAGTGAACGAACATGGTTGTAGAAGTGAAAATTCTACTTTTCCTGCAATTTGCATTTTCCCGCAATTTGATTTTTTTTAAGGATCCCTAGAAAAGTGTAATTTAGGGGTTTTACTGTATTTGTTTAGTTATGAGAATTTCCATTACTATTTTGATATTCCTATCATTCACAAAATTATATTTTCAAGAAAATTTTCAAGGAGTGAAATTGACCCATGCTTGCTGTATAAAAACAATGCATTAGAATTAACTAGCATTATCTCTCAAAACATTAGATTACTGGTTTAACATCAGTACGAAATGCTCAAAATTTCATGCTCTCTTGAAGGCTAATGAATTGCAATATTTATGGGTGTAAACAATGGCATAACCCATCGTGGCATATGCTGTCTATAAATTATCTGAAATTTAATTGAAGTATATGAGAAAATGATGATTACAAGTATGTAACATCTGTATGTACCTTACTGCCCTGATGTGTATAATCCCTAAGTGACTGAGTTCTAATGTTATCCCATTCCTTACTTGTGGCATTGAGAGCTCCCATATTAGTGAATTTATCCTCTTTCTTGGAAGGTGCATTATCCTCGACTGTTCTCTCATCTGATTGTCATCACTACGCTTAACAATTTTTATATTTTTAATTAATTTTAAAATTAATTTTTGAGAATATTCCTAGTTGTCAAAGTGCATACTACAAACCACTGAAGCATGACCTTGACCACAAAGATGGTATCACTGGTCAATGGTGAACCAGTTGCTGAGTTCCAACCACAAAACATCTAGTTTGTTTGATATTGTTTTAATTAAATCTGAATTATTAATAATGAGAGCTAAAGTTAGATGATAGTTGAAAGGGAAGTGTAAGTGACGAATTTGCTTTGGGGTAAATATCAGTTACTCCAAAGGCTACTACCTGTGGCAAGTCCGCAAGTTTAGATGCATTATCATGCAAATGCTTTAAGTTTGCATTTTGGAAACCATGGGTGATGTAGAATAGGAATGCCCCCCCCCCCATTTCTCTAGAAAATAATGGTTCAGTGAAACGTCTCTTTTACTCTTTTGAGGGGGGCAAAGGAAAAGAGTGTAAATCGCGGGAAAATGTAAATCGAGGGAAATCTTAATCTGTAGGAAATGGAGGCAAAGGCATAACCAAATGTTTCATCATTTTATTTTATTTGAATGTGTTATACCTAAATCCAGTGGCTGCAGCTGGCTGGTGCAATTGGCTGGGAAAAGTACTAATTTAATGTTCCTTAATTTCAAGTTAACTGGGTGTGCAGGGCACCGATCCTATAACGAAACAATTTTTCTGTTTTGACCCCCAAACTTTGCATCAAGGGCATGCATTTGTCCTTCAAAAAATAATTTGTCATCCATTCCCTTGTGTTGGCTGCATAGGTTGTAGGCAAGGTCCTAATGTTTTTAAAATCAAAGTGGATTTCTGGATTTTCCTAAAACAAAGGGCTTCAGTCTCTCACTGCCATCTGCAGTACCTCCTAATAAAACAGTGAGGCAAGCTTTTCTATGTTTGCCCCCATGGCAGGAATCCTCTTTGGAGTATAGAGTCTTGTGTGGCAATAAATAAAAAAACCTGTCTTGCCCACATTAAAATGTCTTTCATGCCATCAACATGATTATGCAAGGTTGGGCACTTGCAGTGAGAAACTGTTTCAGTATCTACACTTTCAGATCAACCACAGATGATTTTATGAACAATATTATATTTAATTTTGGAATGGTCTATCCAGCAATTTGATGCTTTGATGTCATCAATGCCTAGTCTTGCTGCTAGTACCTTTTCTTTTAACAATACTCCACCAATTGGTGTACCTGCAGCTTTGGAAGATTGAAACTGCGTATTTAATATTTCTTCAAGCTCATCATACTTAATATTTAATGTATTTATGCCTTTTAACCATAGGTCCGTATTCCTCTGCACTTTACTATACTTTTATGGGATTTTACTATTGTGTTCTATGTTGAAATTGGTATATCAAGGTCTTTAGCCAGGGACTCACAAGTGCCCGTATAAGAGCCTCTTTGCAAAATGTTTTTTTTCTTCTAATAATAATGATTTTCTCACCCGCTTGTTTGCCATTTAAAAATATGTTTCCTCACAATGGCCTTAAATAATCTCAAATATAGTATAACAAAAGGTGAATATACTGAAAATGCGAGATGAACTGGAAAACTGCGTGAGTTATGATAAATAAAAAAGAACACTACAAAGTATCAGCATGGGAGTTGGCAGCAATTTTAATCTTTTTGCCATTATGGCAGCAAAATAGTTGTGGTAGTTGGCGAAATAACATCCAATTAAAAATCTTTGCAGTGCCCACTAAATTTTAAATGAACATTCTACATTTTCTATTACATTCTACCACTCTACAAAATTATTCCATTCGAAAACAATCTGGATGGCAATGATCAAAACCATTGCAATATTTGGCATATATATTTTTCAGCTATGCTAGTGATAGAATGCCCTACCATCTAACAAATAAATTTTTTTTGTAAATCAAATAAATCAACATTCATACATAATGTTTAGCATACATATCATCCATCACTGGGTCGTCAGTTGATGTGCATAAAGTGCACCAGCCACCTTCTTGCTTCTTGCCAATGGTTTTAAATTGTGGAATATTTCAAAATTTGGAAGTGTAAATAGCGTGATAAGATTACATTAGAAGGATTCAATTATTCTTGGAACATGAAGAAAATGTTGTAAATCAAGGGGAAATGTAATTTATAGGAACGTAGAAGTGAGGTTTCACTGTGCATAATTTGTGGTAGTTTTGTGGGAAGGTATTCGTGAAAGACAGGCAGCTATGTATTTATTTGTGTAACGTTAGTCTCACTTCCTTGTTAATGGAATGAAATGTTCCCACAGGGATTGCTCTCATATATAACCAGTTTGCAGTTGAACACAGTAACTGGAATACTTCAGATGTGTCTATTCTCAGAATAAATAATTCTTCTTAACCTAGCCCAATATTATCTTTGAGTAAAGAATACTCCCATTATCCTTACCTAATAGTATTCCTTACTCAATATCATAGAAAATATCCAGAAATTATAATATACCTTTTTAATTACTATATTATAGGTCTCAAATAAGGTTTAAGCAGTATTTCATACTGACCTTCAAAAACAGAATAATAGTGAATTTCTTTCAGTGAATTTTCTGGAGAGAAAATTAATGATTGTTTCCGTTCCTTTTACTGTATATTCTGCCTTATAAGATGCACAGGCATGTAAGATGCACCTTAGTTTTGGCTACAGAATTTTTAAAAAATTCATAACATTTCTATTGTCCTTTGATATTGCTCACGGTGAAACAAGGAAGCCATCTTTTACTGAATACCCAAAAAATCTCATTTTAAGAATCATATCACACAGATTTCAACAGGCAGGTGAATGGAAAATGTGACCTTGACATTGACCATACAGTATGAGCATATGGAGTGGTTTTCTACATGTTTCTAAGGGAAACTAAGCTTCTTTGAATGAAGTCTTCCCCGGTCCTCAGCTGAGTGAGAGGTTCCATTGTCTCCGATGTTTTTAGGTCTGCCACATTCCTTGTCATCAACTTCCCTGATGACAGGGAACGTGATGGACCTTAAAACGTTGGAGACAATGGAACCTCTCACTAAGCTGAAGATCCGAGATGACTTCATTTAGATAATTTGCTGGGAAAGTGCCAGATCTTTCTGTATTATTTGCCGTGAAATACAATATACTTATAACCATGGTTGAAAATACTTTTGGAAATTGGTAAAACATGCTTTCATTGTGTTACAGGATTGAACCAAGCATGCTACAAAAGTTTGTTTTTTTTCATGACATTTTTCTTTTATTTTTTATGGGTTACACAATCTGAAAAATGTAAAGAAGCCAAATGAATCAGGCTATAGATTTTGTACTGCAGTATGCATATCATTTTGTCATTATGTATAGCGAATTTATACTTTTTGTTCATTCTACCATAATCAACTTGTTTGATGCCCCTCTTTGTATGCAGTGTACCTATTATTCCCAGACAGCATGAACACTACATTTTCACAAATGTCATTCAAGTATGAATAAAGTTTTAATGGTTGTGCTATGTGTTTAGCAAGGTAATTCATTGAATTTTTTTGAGTATTTGGACGATGCTAATAATTTCGTCATGCCTAATGCTTATACCTCATCAAGGAAAGAAATGTGTTTGGAACTTGAAAGGAGCGAGCAATTGGTTTTTACCCAAAAATTCTGCTCAAAGGAATTAGGATGTCTCGCCAGTTCTATTTTTTCCTGTCCAGTGGTAGTGCTTCATGCCTTTGGTGAATTTTCCATGATGCACAATATCCTGTCCATGCAAGATATCTTGGTTCCTTATGTTGCCTAACTGTTAGAGAAAGTGATTGACTTCCTTTTACTGTAGTTTTCTCATTCACAATTGTTTTTTATTCCTCAATGTAACTTCTTCCTAGCCACTTAAGTCATTACTAATGCCATACCTTCTTCTATGTGATATGGATTTGTTTTTTGTCTGTAGTTAGACATGTATTATTGACTGCTTAACCCTTTTGTGATGGGAGAATTTGCTGGGATATGTCTACCTGACCCTAAGTCCCTTAGGAAACCCTCTTCACCTTCTTATTGAGTACTAGGGAGGAAAGTTTCACTTGCACACAACTTTACCTATTGGGAGAATATTGGACCCTTTCCCTGAAGTCTGGTCAGCAGCATGCTCTATCCTTTATTGCATTGGCAGCTCCCATCGCAGCTCGTGTGAGGGGAGCTGCATAATCCAATGTGTGAGGTCCAACTACATAATTGCTCATTGTAGTAATTTTATGAAAAAAATATATTTCACATTTATAAAGCGATGAATTCCTTAGGTTGTACTGATGGCATTCGTTTGGACAAAAATCTATGGACATTATTTATGGTGGTAGTATATAAATGATTGCAATAGTTATGTGCAAGATATCACTTTCAATGTCATCAACATTTAAAAAAAATTGTTAAGGCATGGTGACACCTCAGGAATCCATTTTGAAGTTGATATTTTTGGTATATGGCACAGATAGTTTTTTAGTAAAAGCACTGCAATGAGCCCTTAGTTGAGCCTGGATGCATGATGTGAGAGGGGCTACCAAGAATGGGTCATAGTTGCCACTGTGCAGTGGTCAAGGAATGGGTCCAGTGTCCCAAAAAGTTGGTATGCAAAGGGTATAGTTGCATGCCAGGGAGCTTCGCTTTCGCGATCACTTATGCATACCCCGCTGTTGTGCCAGTAAGATGTTCATTCTCGTGTGTAGAATTCCAATGTTGTTGGTACAACATTTGGCGTGGAAAAGTTAAAATGATACACAATTGTGTGCTTGCTTGTGTACTTGTGCACATTGTGAAAAAAATTAGTATTCTGAATGCAATGGAGGAATATAAGAACATACCTTCTCAGTTCCTAGAGTAGCTGGGATTTCTTGGATACTGACGGCTACTGACATTGCATTACTTTATTAATCAAATTCAAATGATTACCGTGATGTGGTTTGGTCTCTCGTCTTTGATGATGTGGAACTGACAACTATTCCATGCATACTTGCTTGAGACACAGAAACATTGATAGAGATGGTGTATGGGCAACTGTGAAGGAAGTTGTTTATTATTTGCAGTACCAAAAGAAATTGTTGCCAAATGATATGTATGTGGACTTCTCTGTAACAAACAAAATATGTTCATGTATGGTTATGCATGTTTGTGCCCTTGAGTGTATGCTAAATGAATACAGGTAGTAGTTTATGTTGCCATTAGATCTGCGTTTTCTTTTCTTAATTTTTACTTAATTTAGTAATTATGTGTGCTGATAGTTCTATAATTCAATTTTACCTTATTTCAGGAACCAGATCATTTGACTCGTGCTGAACTTATGTTGCAAGAAGCTGCTAAGCTTGGATGTCGGAGTTTTGTCACTCCAAATGATGTAGTGAATGGCATTTATAAACTTAACTTGGCTTTTGTGGCCAACTTGTTCAACAATCACCCTGGATTGGAGCAGACAGAGACGAGCTTGGAAGGCCTGAGCAATATAGAGGAAACACGAGAAGAGAAAAGTGAGTGCCTACTTACTTAGAAACAGTACTAATGAGTATTAACTGACTATTTTATCATTCTATAGCCATTATTTTAATTGTACATAGTACATAGTGTCAGTTGTAATTGGAAATTACATTTGAGCCCAGGTATAGCTGTCACAAAAGCTTGTGTCACTATGCTGTTGTCTATTTTGATACGTGGGTTTTTTAATTTTTTAAATCATTTAGAACCAGGGGAGGGAAGTTGTTCTGTGTTGAAATTCAGCTCAACAACCTTTTCTAATTGCAGTTGACTTGAGCACATTTGGAAATCAGTCCTCGCTCCCTGTTGTCTGGTTGATAATCGTTAGACCTCAAGACCTCCCTTAGAGTTAGGTCCCCTTGATTCACAAAGTGGTTGATTCCTCTACCTCACCATCATATTCACTCTCTCCACTTATCTCACACTCCTTGACATTCAGGACTGTGCCAGATACTTGCTACAGCTATATCGGAAGTTTCCTTATCTGCAGTTTCTGTTACCTACCATTTGCTCTGTTTGGAAATTATAAGTGAGAATATCTTGAAAAAATCGATCATAAGTTCAAATGTGTGCCATTCTGATAGGTTAAACCTTGTCCCCTAGCCCTTAGTTCTTGACACATTGCCTTTCTTCCTCGGCTACCATCTAAGCCAGCAAAATATGCTCCAGTGGGTCTCCAACATTCTCATTGTCAGTATCTTGCTGCATCGCATGTTGCTGTGACAGTTACCCCTTAAATTTTTATGATGGCTCCCTTACAAAAAAGTATTGATAGCATTTCAGCAAAAGTGGAGAGGTGGGACATAGTGAATAAACTAGAAAAAATTGGGTATTCTCAATTTAATGCAGGAAGAAATAAACAATAGCTGAAGTCAATACAATTTATGACAAAAACAAATCATCCATTGGTGAAATTATGAATAAAAAATGTTCAATCTTAATTCCATATATTAATGAGATAAACATTAAAAATTTGTATTTTTATATTACTTTTGGTAGAAATATTTTCATTTAACCACTTATGCTGGGGAGCAACTGCAATAAACACTCAAAACAAAAGAAAAACATCTTAGGCATTACAGTCTATGAGATGTAATCATTATTTTCCTTACTCATCCATACCCTAAGAAAAAAATATTGGCTGAAAGATGAAAACTAATGCCTCAGTGGCAACCAGTTTTACTCCCATGCTTGACATCAAAAACACCTTGTTTTTTTGTAATGCCTAAGATGATTCCTATGAAATGGTCTCCTTGCTATCACTCCTTGTTCACAACTCAAACATATCCTTTTCAGATACATGTTTCCTCTCCATTTTTTGCTGTGAGCTAAATTAAAAGTCACGTGAAAAAGTAAGAGGGTGTGCACACCAGAGCAATGATTGCAAGGCACTGGAAATAATTCTTTACAAATTCTGAACCACGACACATGGCCGGTTTTACCAATACGCCTGTGGAAAGGAAACCCAAAGTAGCAACAGTACACACACTGTTACATGCATGTGCATCATGTCCTCAAAGGGATAAGCAGTTCGGGAGAAAGGGAGAGTCGAACGGGATGGAGGGCTGGGCAAAAGAATTTTGAAAGGTCATAAAATGGTCCATTTGGGTGCTAAAGCAGAATGAATATATGCCCACACCATCTAACATATCCAAAAATACATTCTTGAAAACCTTATAGGCCTATGACCAAAAGTGTGTTTAACACTGCGAGAAAATAAATGAAAACGCATATGCGTGCGTAGCACTGATGGCACTGCTCTGCCCAAACACGTATGCGTATGTAGCACTGGTGGCCTTTCTCCGACCGAATGCATATTGCATAGTGTGTAGCAGTGAAAGGGTAAATATAAAATAAACCAAAGTGAGAGTAGTGGTAAGGTTATTTCCCTTGCATGGTAACCTGATGGCATTTAGATAGTGGAAAAATGGTGAATACATTGCACACTCAGTGTCTGTAGAAGATCACTAAATGAACCTACATTGGTTATGGGGTTCCACTGTGTTGGATATCATCATCAGAATTTTTAGTGATATATTCTCAAAAGGCGGAAAAGAAGTGGTTGAACCTAGTGATGGAAAAATGGCGGTCATAATCGATTTTTCGAGCAATCGATTTTTAATCGAAATGAAAAGCTCTACTTTTCTACAAAAATCGAAATTTGAACCAAAAGATCGATTAATTGAAAAAATCAACGTTATTTAAAAAAAAACAGTTGGTACAAAAACATGTTTATTATTCATTCGAAAAACGCTCATAATGCATATTTGAAAAGTATAAAAAATCCCTAAAAATGAACTTAGAATACATTCTTGAATTATTTGTAGTAAAAACTTACAAATGCACGCACATTAAAGTTTGGGGATCACCGCTGGGAATCATTCGGCTTCACTAAAATTTTTAAGAAAGATCAACTGATTGAGATGCTTTCTTGATGGTCTAGGGCGTGCCTTTCCAATTTTACCGGCCTTACAGAAAAGTCTTTCACATGGGACGGATGACATTATCATACTCAGCACTCTGATCGCGAAACGGTACGAAATGGTTAAGATCGAAGTTGAAAAATCGAGTTTGGATCAAAACTCGTAGATCATGGCTCGATCTCGATTTCCTCGATCTTTGACTATTGAAACTCGATTTTCGATTTTAATCGAAATCGATTTTTCCACCACTAGTTGAACCATAGTGGGTAGTGTACCAGGTGAATGACATCTTTGGAAAAGACTAGGAATCGAGAGCCGTTATTCTGTTGCATTGCGTTAGTTGTGACAGGGGAGTAGTAAGTAGCTTGAGTCCTGGCGCATTGAAATGGTCCTGCACAAAATTAATGTGCACCTCCTCTCTGTCCTTGGCTACCCTCACTCCGGGCTCCTTCCTTCCCCTACCGTGCATCCCCTACCAGCGTCACTTCATCATAGTTGCCAGCTCTTGTCATTTCGGTTCTCTCTCGGTTTAGCACGCTTCTGGGAGGCCGGGAGGTTCTCTCCACTGGTGTGAAGAAAACTGACAACACTCTTTGTCTCTCCTCCAGTGTGTGAATGAGAGAGTAAAGAAGGGGAGGTAAGGCCAGAAGGTGGGGTAGGGAGTCATAACTCCACCCACCGTTCACCAAGAAGGACCATTTCAATGCAGCTGGACTCTGGCACATGGGGATGAGTTGTAGTCCATTTATCATATTTTATTGTTGAATGATTTATCATCAAGAATTTCTCTTTCTGGCCATTAAATATTTTGAGGAAAAAGGAGTGCTAATTTCCATTAGTGTTTTGTTGCTCTTGTAGGGGATGTGGGTGGCATAGTCACTGTTCTCATGGACATGTCTTGATAATGTACTACATGACTTTTCAATTTGTTAAACTGCAGATGTCTCCTTTATTGCTGTTATTATTTGAAGTAATAATTTATCATCCCTCCTAATAATAGTTTTTTCTTTTCAGCGTACCGAAATTGGATGAATTCAATGGGTGTTGCTCCCCATGTAAACTGGTTGTATTCAGACTTGGCTGATGGCTTAATAATATTCCAGTTGTATGACATTATCAAGCCAGGTATAGTGAATTGGAACAAAGTACATCGGTAAGTTTCTATACCGTAAATTATATTTTTCTTATATGTTACTATGTAGTTTCAGTACATATTTTTAATTATATACTTCTGTCTTAAGAAATATTGCATAATCATTAGAATAACTTTGTAATTTTCACAGTGGTTTGCTGCCTTCCTTTTATATGTGCATTTCACATGTTCTCTCTATTTTTCCTCCACTACTTCAGTGTTGTGTGACTGTCATTATCATTTTTTGGGTAAACATAATGAATGCATAATGTGAATAATGACTAATATTACTGTCACTAATAAAAATAGAGTTGTGCCTTTAAGGATGGGAAAGGGCATTGATGAGATGAAATAATGTTTACCAGTTCTATTTTCACCTTGCAGAAAATTCTCAAAATTGAGGAAGTTCATGGAGAAGCTTGAAAATTGTAACTATGCTGTTGAACTTGGGAAGCAGCTTAAATTTTCACTGGTTGGAATTGCTGGACAGGATCTTAATGATGGAAACGCTACACTCACTCTTGGTAAGAAGGAATCAGGTTAACTTGTATGAAGGACATTAGCTATATCTCTGCATTTTTTCCGGGTTTTCTTCCGGAGATCAAACCATCACCGTGGAAATCTTTGCTCTGACATTAGCTATAATTTACCCTCAGAAGCAGAATGACCATACTCTGTTTGGTAGAAGGGAATATTAGAATGATGGTGATGGAAATTTGGTCTCAGAACTCTTAAAAGTGTTAAATTTGTGAAGCCTAATTATTTTTATTAATTGGGCACATACACATTACCATGTTTTAATTGAACTGCAGTGAAACTTTACTGAACGCAAGGGTTATGCTCTGTAATTTTACTGTGGTGTGTGAATCCACACTGAAGGAATCATTTATTTTATGGAAATGAGAGGTTTTCATTCCAAGATGAAAAAAATATCCACCTTTAGGGCAGCCTTAATACAATCATGATGTGGTAGTGTATATTTTTTTAGATGTGATCACCTAGCAATTACAGCAGTATCTTTTGATATACTTTTGCAAAAATATGGAATTGAGGGGATTGAAAATTTTTGAGTTCACATACTAATAACAATATTTATTGGCCCCAACAGATCTACTAAAGTAGATTTAGGGCAAGTCAGGTACGTACATTGGTATAATACCGTTAGATTACAATATTAAACAATAAAATTACAATGCAAGATAATTTAAATCCAAAATATTTTAAACTTTGATTCCTGAAATTCTGTCTTCTGTTTCATAGTACTAACATCAATCTTACAAATCACATTTTTACACCAACTACCGCTGCCATATTCATACTCATTTCTATATTCTTTAACATCAACAATGAATGCACTTGAGGTGCATATTGTACATGTGTTGTCATATTGTACATGTGCTGCCTCCTATTACGTGGTGTGTGTCTGTGTCACTACTCATGGCTGTCAGTCTTGTGTGCACGGTCGCTTATGTTAACATGTGAGGCAATAAACGAGTATATAACATGAGTAATATAATGAAAAGGATAGGGCCAAGAATTGAGCCATGAGGAACTCCTATGTTAATTTCTTGAATGCTAGATTTTGCTTGGCCTATTGAAACATATTGCTTCTGTTTTGACCAGTATGATTTGATCCAGTCTAAGGGAATCCCACGTATTCCCAGTGATTCTAATTTTCTGATCAATAAACAGTTATCTACCATCTGAAATGCACGTGTTAAATCAAAATGTAGGCCAAGGGTATCATAATTTTTGTTTAGGGAATCCAGGATGTTATTGATTACGTTGAAAATGGCTAAATCAGTGGACATTCCTTTGCGAAAACCATATTGATACGGAGACGAGAGAGTGATTTTCTAGTAAGGATGTTAATCTTTTACAGCATATTGATTTGAATATCTTTGAAAAAGAACTCTGGATGGCAATAGGTCTGTAATTTTCAATCCTATCTTTTTTGCCTTTTTTATGAATTGACAATATTCTGGAGGTCTTTAACAATCGTGGAAATATACCCTTAGGTAGAGATTCATTGCATAGGAAAATTAAGGGTTCTTTGACTAAGTCAAAACATTTTAATATGAGCCAGCCGGGAATCTCATCAAAACCATATGATTTCTTCTGCCCTATTTTTTTTTAACTATGTCACTTATTTCATTTTCATTTGTTGGGGACAAGTAAAAAGAGTGTGAAGCTCTAGGAGGGATTTTTTGGATGTTGGCATTGTGGTTTGATGCTTTGGGAATTGAGTTGATGAAGTGGGAATTAAAAACATATGCTATTTGTAAAGGGTTGGTTATATGGTGACCTAGTGTATTTGTGATTTTTTGTATACCTAGTTTTTGTCGGAAGTTTTCGTTGTCCCTTATTAACTTCCATGAATCTTTTGCTATATTCTGGCTTTGGTTGATGATTCCATCATTAAAAGCCCTCTTTGACATCTGAATTAGTTTTCTATACGCTTTTTTGACATTTTTATACTCTGTACTTGATTCTGGTGTTTTATTGTTAACATATTCCTGATATTTACCTCACCAGTTCAGCCATTTTAATAATTTCATCATTGATCAATTTCTTATTCTTATTTTCACTAATTTCAATTTTCTTCAGGGGAAATTCAAAATCGAAAAAGTATGTAAACGGCAAATAAAATGCTTCGAAACTTACATCAAAAGTTTCCTGAGTAAATATCTTAGACAAGTCATATTTTGCCAGTTCAAATCTGAAATTTTTAGCACCATATAAAACTCCATAAATTAACACACATAATTGAAAATTTTAACACCATATAAAACTCCATTAAACACCATAACAAACCATAAATTTTTAATTTTTACACTTAACCGATTCTAATTTCTATAAGTTTCTCTGTACGGAAAAATGTGGATGCATACAATTTTTTTAAATCTCTGAAAGTAATAAACACTTAAAAGCCTTCTTGGAATTACTTAGAATTACAGTAGAAGCCCCATATAATGTGTCGGGCATATAACGAGAAGCTAGAATTTGCAAGGGATGGCCAAAGAACGATTTAAACCCTATGATTTACGTTTAAAATAAATCTGTATTAGCGAGGACAACAACCAGCCTCCTCTGGGGTCGTTTACTATTACGAGTGGAAAATGTCTGCTTCAATCTCGGTAAATGTGCACAAACTTGTGCTCATGTCCTTTGTCATTGAAATTATGTCTAGCAGTGTTTTTTCCACATAATTTGACGTTCAAATGCACATTTCGGACATTCACGGCATGCCCATATTCACACAAATGAATTCCTCGTAAGTCCGTGCATTTCATTGTTTTTTTGTCATCCTCCCGCTTTTTTATCAAGTTCAGTCTGACTGATACAACATCATGGCTGGGAAATGAAAGTTGTTGGATCTGAAAACTAAAATACGAATTATCAATGAATGCGAAAGTGGCAATGGGTCCAAAAGCAAGATAGTAAGGCGATTTGGCATATCTACCTTGACCTTATTCACAATTCTGAAGAATATGGAAAAATTTCGTGCCACAGTGCTTTAAAAAGGACGTCCAAGCAGCCAGAAATATTTGCGGCCAGGAGAACATACGCAGTTAGAATCTGCCCTTTTCTCTCGTGGTTTTGCCAGCAGAGAGCAGCCTGAATTCCGATAAATGGCCCATTCATGAAGGCAAAAGCAGAGTATCTAAGTGAGAGGGTTGGTATTGACAAGTTTAAATGCTCCGATGTTGAATACGTAAATTGTTATGAAATCAGATTCCCTTTATTTTAAGTTGTCTACATATTGTATTGTCTTTTGTAATTGTTTCAAAGATTATAAATATAGAAAACAGGTCAAGGATGATTCATTTCGATATGCAGGAAAGGTATGTACTATAAACCATAGGTCTATCTCGCAGCAGGGAGTGTAGTCCGTATTCTTCATCTACAAGTTCCTGCTAGATGTAAGTACGGCTGAAGATAATATGTGTATCGTGATGGAATCCATTTTGGAACTTAATACCTTGGGAACTTTCTGCCTCGCGCTCGAAACTCGCAGCAAATCACTATATGTACCATGGAATACCTAAAAAAACAGTGAATCATAAAAATGTTGATGTGCCCTGCCAACTGGTGGCTGCAACATGCACTATCGCTTGAAAAATGCATGTCTTGCAGGAGCCGATACCGTATTCGCTAGGGATAAAAAGTTTCACAACTTATCTAAATGCAGTCGATCCATGAAAGTCAGCATTGTGTTCCCCCTCCTTGCTTACAACTGTCATATGTGGACTTGCTTGTAACAATTATGTTTCCTTAAATTAAAGAGAGTATTCCACGCATAGTTATTGTAATAATAATAACACAAATGACATTATACTGTTAAGGGCTAATCGTAAATGCTGGTGATATTGGGCTCTTTAGTTCCGAAAATCCAAAGTCAGCTGTTTTCTGAGGCGATCTTACAGACGTTGAAGTCCTCTCCTTTATTTCACTATTTAACTGGAGAAGATAACAGCCTGGTGCTTGCGTGGAACAAAATCTCCGTACGTTATATCTTGGTCATTAAGTTATCTAGCATATTAGCAAATTTCAAATAATAGAACTTTCTCCGAACTATATATCTGTTTTTATACACTTTTTAGGGAGGTAGGAGGCATGAAATATTTTCTCGTTTCTGAAGTATTTGCCATTTATAGTCTGTTATATTGCTATTACTTGCAGCGGTGACATATTTGGGGCACCCAAAACATCAGGGCAATAACAATACAGCAATGCGCAGTACAGTCCACATGTCCTGAAGTGTCAAAATTCGACATCTAACATAGAATTTGATGCCATCGAAAGTGAATGCGATCATAAGTAATTGGTGTTCGAAAATATGATTTTTAATAGCTATCTCAATAGAATGTTTTCGCCACTCACCAAAAATTCCACATTAATGGCTAAATTAGCGTTACAGTTGTAGGAATTGGCTGTGGAGTGAATATTAATCATCTTTGGTATTAACGAGAGTTCTATTTAGAGAGTGATTTTTTTCAGATCCTGAGAGCTCTAGCTATATAGGGCTTCTACTGTATCTTTGTGGAACTGAAGAAATTTGAATAATCCTTGAAAAATTGTTGAAATTCTTTGGCAAGGAATCCATTGGTGTTAGAATGAGTCTATTATTATGTCTTCTGGTTCTTATTGTTGGTTCATTTTCACCTCTCGGCTGTGCTGATGATGCAGCTGAACTTCTGTCCTTATGTTCATTCAGTATAATCAGCTTATCCTAAAAGAGGATCATTTCCTGTTTCGAGGATCTTCAATAGCACTTAAAACTCGTTTCTTTGTACTCACTTGGAGGAATGAAAGAGCATTTCACAGCATAGGAGAATAAATGAGCTGGCTTTGGATATATGTACTATGAATCATAGTCAAGGTTAGCTCTTGGTATTATCCATCCCATCTTGGGATAGGAAGTATGAAAAGAAGAATATGTAGCAGTATCTGGTTGAAGATTATGACCTCTTTATATTTGTTGAATGATGGCAGGTCAGTGTATCTAGTTAGGTGCTAGCTGTATTGGATTTATCTTGCCATTAACTGATTCAGCTTTGGTAACCCCTGTTGTGAGTTTTGTGTACTTTGACAAAGTGAGAAAATTGTTTCCAAACTAGCTTTTGGATGGTAAATTTGGGGAAAATCCAATGGAACCAATCCTTGGTACTACAGGGTGCTATGAATATTTACCATCATTTAAGCAATGGCAGGCAAGGGTCAATTCACACATGACTCAAAAAACTATGTTAAACATGTTGAATCTCTATACTGGAATGAAATCAACATTAATGTAAATTTTAATCAATGTTGTGGAATGCTACGTTTAGCCAAGTTTCACTCTTCAACATCTCTGCATTTTATTAAATCTTTGCCTAATTTTTTGTATATGTACTCGTATTTGTTGGTGGTCCTTCTTGGTTAATTTATGTAAGTGAAAGCAAGAAATGCTAATATTTTTAATAAGTCAAAAACTTTTTGTTACAGCTTTGATTTGGCAATTAATGAGAGCATATACATTATCAATACTCACCCAGCTGGCTAACACTGGCAGTCCAATAGTTGAAAAAGAAATTGTTCAGTGGGTAAATAATAAATTGACGAAGGCAGGTAAATCAAGCTGTTTGAAAAGTTTTCAGGTAAGAAATCTTTTGACATTTGGTGAATAATTATTTATTGATTTTAATTACGGTCCTATACCGTAGAGTGTTTTATTTTAACTTGAATTTTCTAAAGTTTTCTTTTGAATTTGTGGAATCTTATGTTTTGGAAATTGCAAAAGGTGATAGCTTAGAAGAGATTTATCTTGGCAGTGATGTCCAAGTTATAATTTCCTCTTTAATCTGGCCATGTTCTAAATTCCAGGATTCATCTTTGGCTGATGCAAGAGTGATTCTTGATCTGATTGATTCAATCAAGCCTGGAGCTATCAACTATGAACTTGTTAGAGATGGAGGTGCTGAAGAGGTAAATATTTTTCCTTAGTTGACTATGATTCCCTACGTAGTGCTTGATGGCAGTGTTAATCTAAACAAACAATTTTATTAATTGAGATGCTGAGTGGTAGTGAATGTGCATATTTTGAAACTTTTGAACTCCTGTCTTCCAACCACCATCCATATGCTTACATTCTAAAGATACAGAGTGGATTAAGTATCTGTTATATGTGGTAGCCCTTATTAAAATTATTTGGTTTATTATTGAATTTTTACCATCTCTATTAATTTGTGAATTTAATCTATTCCAGGATAATTTGGCAAATGCGAAATATGCTATTTCAATGGCCCGTAAAACTGGAGCCACAGTTTATGCCCTCCCTGAAGACATCACCGAGGTTAAGCCTAAAATGATCATGACTGTGTTTGCGTGCCTAATGGCCATGGATTATATTCCTAATATGGATGTGAAAAAGTCATGAGGTTTTTTGTAAGAAATCTTGTTTTCACCATTATTTTGAAGCTTATCATTTTATATTTGTTTACAATCACTGTTAAACAAGGATTAGCTTTTTTTGTGCAATTGTAACAGTAAAATTTATTTGTTTGAGGAGGGTGATTATTTTCCAATCTAAATAACTACCAAAATGATACTAGTATTAGAGTTGTTTTTACATTCCATAATATTTTACATTTTAAAATCTTGAATTACATGTTTTGAAGTTTAAAAAAGGGTATCTATCACAATTCTGTTAATCATACTGGGAATCGTTTTACTAAATTTATTGAAATGCATGGAAGAGCTTCAAAAGCCCTTGAATTAACTTTGCATAAGAGTATTTTTATTTTGAGTCAGAACTACTCAGATAAATGTTTGGAATTATGTTGGATTAATCTCCTTTCACTTACATTTATGACATGAAATGTTCAGTTGGAGTGATGTGAATAGATTATTCATAATTTGGTCCCAAGAAAATGTGTTATGTGATAATGTAAGCTGCACTGATTTGAATGGGTTAGTGGGTTTGTTTCTTAATTGGTTTATTACTTTGAAATACATGTTGTGTTTCTCATCATTCAATTCTAAAGAGTGGGTATTGTATGTTGTGCCGAAAAAATGGGAAATTTAAAAGAACATTTTTACCAATTCATGTGTCTTCATACGTTTCATTTTCTTTCATGTGGCAAAATAGTCAATGTGTTGTATTCAGTTCATTTTTTCTATAATCTGCACAATGAATTTAAAATCAAACATGGCAATGAAAGTGAAAAACACAGGCCTTTACAGTCTAGTTTTGTGATTTCGTTTTCTTACTGTCAATTTTTATGGAAAAGGTGATATATTTATTGTTGTAATGTCTTAGTTATATCCATACCGTCCAAAAGTATTGTGTATGGTTTGTAGTAGAAAAATACAATCAAATGTGTTTCAGGATTCTGTATTTTATCGGTGGTTCAATCTAAACTGTGAAACACCAAAATCATCAGTAAAATTGACTACCATCTGTTAATTTATGTTATATTGTTAGGAAAGACAACAATTACCATTAAAAGGGCTGTTGTACATGGTAGAATTTCTTGTACAGTATCTTTTACCTTGCACAAATTGTATCATGCATTCAACTAAATTTCTTTACTTAAGAAATTTGAAATTTATGACGAAATTAAGGAAGCTTTTTTTAAGGATCCACTCATATTTTCATTGGACATAGGTTTTTGGCACCACTGTGAGCATGAGGTGTAGCACTCTTGAGCACCTCTACTCTGCAACTTAAGAGCAACTGTTGTGCCATAATATCATCATTAATATTTATCTATGAATGGTATATCTGCACATTATAAATGTGCACTTATTTGCTAAGAAGCATTTCTTGGCAAAGTTTCCTTTGAAATGTTGGGCTGTACATTTTATTTGTTAATGAAAATGTGCAAATAATTTTATCATGCACAACAGCATTGAGGTTCATGTGTCACCAAAGCTTATGGTCCTGTGCTGTGCCGAACATGGCATTGGAAGGTGAATACTATCATGAGAATGTTTGGGTGGCTACAGCAGTATTGACCAAACTTATGTTTTCTGCAGCATTGGGAGTTGCTCGGTTGAGTATTATACTTTTAAAAGTTAACAACAAAAAACGGAGTTGTGATTATGGTAATCAGTGGCTCACAGCTGCTGCCCACTTCCTGTAGCATCCAGTTTTAGAAAATTGTCTCTTGCGTTCCCGAAATCTTGCACTGTTCAGTGTTATGAGCTTTTCCTATATTCATGGGCTCTTACAAGTACCATTATGTTCCAAGTGCACATATCTTTAAAAAAACCTTGGCATTTAAATCTGCCATGTTTGGGAATGTGGAATATTTTATGCATTTTTATAAATTTTCTTTATCTAAGATATCAGTTTTTATAGTTATATTGGCTGTCTGAATTTTCTATGTGCCCAGAGATATTAAAAATTATTTATTTACTGAAAACTGTCTTGCAATAACCCATTGGCTGTACAGTGTGACAAGTAGCATTGTATGTTTCTTTGAATATGAGTGGTTCCCAGGTATGATAATCTGTTGACATGTTTTGTGTACATTTGTCTTATATACATGTTTATAATACCCTAGTCAAGCCGTATCTTAGTGGCTTTAGGTTTTATCCCCTGAATATCATCATTATGTTGTAATATGCTGGAAGTGTTTATTCAAGTGCCTTTTTGTGGTCAAAATTTGTATAAGGGGGTGAAATTATTTGTACGAATGACATCTGTTTGCAACATTCAACTGCATTTTGGCTGTTGTAAGGTTTATACAATTAACTATTATTTTATTACTCTCCATTGTCAAAGTCGTAATCTGAAGAGGCATTTATTTAATAGAGATGGAGATTATTGGCAATGTGATACTTTTGGATCCATTTTGTAACAGTGTTTTGTAATCTTTTGTACCAACCTCAGAATTAAAGAGACAGTTTTGAACCTCTTCAGGTTAATTTACTGTATTTAGATGAATTATATTTTAACTCTGTTCAAGTTATTGGAAAATATTGTACTCTGGGTTTCTATTCATCCTGTATCTTTTCCCTTTACAATGTCTGATATCAAGCGAAGGATTGACTCTTGCCAAGAAGGCCTTAGTGACAAGAATGCCATTGAAGTCCTCATAGAAGATACAGTTAGAAACCAGCAAAATGTTCTTTGACAAGTGGAAACCAGGAAGATTGGTCAAGTTCTAAGAAAAGTTCTAAGTTTTAGAAATACAATAGAAGAAAGCATTTGAATAGGAAGGTGCTGAAAAGTTTTCTACTCGGCTGGCATTTTGAAGGCAGGAAGCTTTATATGTACTTTTAAATTTTCAGGGGTGTCAAAACTTACTCCATCCACTTATTCTGCTTCCACCAAACCTCAGCCACCAACTTCCTTTCCTTTTCTAGGATACCCTATACCTTTTTGATGGTTTTCTTCTCTACCCAGCTCCCCACCTCCATATTTCCTGGAACTTACATCTCAAATGCCCCCAATATACGTACACCCTCTCTCTGCAGTGGCTTAGATTCCAACTCTTATAGCACCATGCTTCAAATAACAGTTTTAACCAATCTTTTTCTTTAAGCCTCTCCTCAGACACCCACTAATTAATTCCCTTCTCCTTGTAAGTGCGGCCAATCGTACCTGCTTCCATAAGTTGCTCCAGATATCTGTATTTTAGACTCACAGTAATGCCATGAATAGAAAAATACAAGGCAGATTCTACTGTATTAGACTATTATTTTCTTATTTTTCTTTGATATTTTTTTCCCATTTCTCGAATTCAAGCAGCTGATTATTTTTTTTGCTTTCTAGGATCCTATTTGATTTCTCTCTCTCCTTAACCATTTTTAAATTAATTATTTCACCTCAATATTTTAATTCCTCCACTTGATTAACCACCATTCCATTATTATTATTTCAGATTATTCTCCACTTTTGATTACTAAATGTTCTGTCTTTAAGCTTACTCTCAATTCTATTAATGCTCCTGCGATACCCTCTGTAAATTGTCAGAGTATGCATGTAGTGCACACTCATCAGCATCCAAAGAGGTAGGAACTGAAGCTTGGAGAGTTTTTAGCAGTTGAAAAGGTAACATATCTTGAGGAACCAGACACCCCTGCGGGTTGGGGGATGCAGAATTCTCCCGCAGTATCCCTGCTTGTCGTAAGAGGCGACTAAAAGGGTGTAGAGCAAACTCGGATAACAAGCCCCCTGATCAGTTGGGGTATCACTCAATCAGTACGTGAACCTACTGCTTGTGATTGGCTCTACTGGGTGCTTAGCAAGGAAGTCTGGTTTTTCCGTGGCTGTCAATCCTGGGGGGATAGAATCCTAGTTGGTGAGTTCTCTTGCACTCAACTGGGTTTCGGATGTTTGCTATGGGCTTGGTAACTCTAGTCTACGGTTCAGGATTTGTGGTTGATGGATGGCCAATTGTTAGCTGGCCACAGTAGAGGGAAAATCTTTCATCTAGGACAAGGTCTTCCTTGAAATATCCAATCCAACCCCCATCGACCACCCACTTAATCTCAAGGTCCAAACATTTAGAGCGCATTAAAAAACAAAAGATTGCGTCTTTTATTAGTCATAGGAAAAATTATAAGTGATGGGGAGTATGAAATGTGTATGCAAGGTAATATGCAGTTTTTGTACGACTTATTAGGCGCAAAAATTACAATAATAATATCAATTCATATCACCAAGGTAGCAAAGCAAGCTGGAATCCTACTGGAGCAATCTTCAAGTCCAATAAACCTCAATTTTGCCTAACAGGAAAGTTCTGCATTTTTATTGAAATAGAGCCAGTGCCGGAAAATAAACAGCAATGAAGTATAAAAATTAGTGACATGAAAGATGCAGCATAAAGCTCTGATTAATCTTCATAGCAGAAAGTATCTACTCCCGCGCCATGGAGGAGCCCATAGTCTAATGGACGGCTCATCCTCCCTCGCTTCTCCCTGCCTTTTTCCTTCTCGCCGCTCCCAGATTTTTCTTTCACTAGGACAACACTACTCCCGAGTCTATCACGAAACAGGAATTGTTGAGGAGGTGGGGAAGGATACAATTGGGCCAGCCCCCGAACTTAACGCGACCGTGATTTATGTTGCACAATAACAATTCGAGCATTCAATCGCAATAATTGATTCCCAAAACTTAAACATAAGGCACAACTAGACAAATTTACGAAAAAATACTCGATGAGTCAAAGCATTTCCGATTCAAACACAATCTGATCGAACAACCTAAGATTTACCATTCATTCATAAAAGTATTCTACCAGGTGATTGGTAGGTTCTTGGACAGTCCCAATTCTGCATCCCAATGTCATAGACATTGTTTCGTTTTCCCTCCTAAGGATGTCATGATCCCGCTTCCATCTCCTCCATTAGATCCCGCTTCAATTCTTCTTATCTTCTACGTCCTCTTATTCCGTCCAGAATTCCTATCCTCTTCCTTCCTCTTCCACGCTTCCCCAGTGTTTACCCCTCTATCACTCTCTTCAACATCCCCTCTCCTCTCAAAACCTCCTCCATCCATCTCTTCTGCCTTCTCCGCACCTTTGCCACAAGCTTCATCTCCTCTCCAACCATATCCAGTACCTCCTCGTTCGTCTTCCTCGCCACCCAACTCACCTTCTCCATCCTTCTCCAAACCCACATCTCAAACGCCTCAAGTCTACGTACGTCCTCCCTTAGCAATGACCAAGTTTCCGACCCATATAGCGCCACGCTCCATATTAAAGTTTTCACATGGCTTTCCTTTACGTCTCTTCTCAGACCCCCCCTCATCAATTCCCTTCTCTTCGAAAATGCTTCTTTAGCGGGCGCAATTCTACATCTGATGTCCTTACCACTAAACCCATTCTCCTCCAAAATACTACCCAGATACGTAAACTGCTCGACCTGCTCTATCTTCTGCCCTCCCACCCTTACATTCAGCCCCGGCTTCTTACTTCTAGAAAATCTCATCACTTTCGTTTTCTTGTGGTTGATTTTCATCCCATACCTTTCGCACTGCACCTCTAATGCATTCAACATTGACTGTAACCCCTTGGCCGACTGACTAACCAATGCTTGATCATCTGCAAATCTCACTGGTTTTATCAGCTCCGCTCCTACATTTATTCCTACCTCCTTATCTCCCCATGCCTCCCTTACCATTTCTTCTGAATATACGTTAAAAAGCAACTGCGATAGTGGGCACCCCTGCCGCACTCCCCGTCCTATCGTGGCCCATCCGGATTCACCATCGGCTATCCTAACCTGCGCCGTCTGGTTCATATACAAATTCCGAATCAGACGCCTGTCCCTCAAATCGACCCTTAATTTCGTCAGCACTTCCATTAATTTCCTCCAGTCCACCCTATCAAATGCCTTCTCGAAATCTACGAAGCATGCAAAAACATCCTACCCATACTCTAGGTTTCTTTCTACTAGCGACCTCATCACCTCTATAGCATCTCGCGTTCCCGTCCCTCTCCTAAACCCGAACTGGTCGTCACCCAGGCATTCATTAGCCTTCTTCTCTAGCCTTCTGTTTTTAATTCTCAGAACCACTTCGGCCGCGTGGGATATTAAGCTTATTGTCCTATAGTCTTCGCACGTTCTTGCCTTCCTCGTCTTAGGGATAGGAATTGGTACAATCTTCCCGAAGTCTTCCGGCCACACTCCATCCTCACAAATCCTACCAATAAGCGAAAAGAGTTTTCCTCTTCCGTTCTTCCCCATGCTCTTTAAAGACTGCAGGTATGTCATCTATTCCCACCACCTTATTCCTTTTCATATCTCTTAGAGCTCTTTCGATTTCGCTATCTAGAATACCTGGTCCGATGCCATCTCTGTCGATGTCGTCTTCCCTTTCTTTATCTAACATATTGGGCCTTACTTCTTTACCATATAGCTCTTCAGCATACTCCTTCCACCTCCCCTGGATATCTTTTGGTTCTACGATAATCTTTCCCGTCTTGTCTGTTATCGTTGTAATTCCCCTTCTCTTATATTAGCACCCGTCAGTTCCTTCACTTTCCTATATAATGCATCTGATATTCCCTCTTTTTAGTATTTCTCTAGCGAGTCGATCTGCTCTCTCCACCAGGCCTCTCTTGCTTTCTTTGTTTCTCTTCTAAGCCTGTTACTTAATTCACGGTATTTTCTCTTAACTAGCTCTTGAGTTTACGCTATTCCATTTCCTTCTCTCCTGCATCTCCATTATCATCTTCGTGATCCACGCTTTTCTAATTTTAGTTTACCTGAGTTACGTGTCCACTGCTTATTCGCCGCGTGCATTGCATTCACTACCACATCTGCAGACATCTGCTTCGATTGCCTAGTAGTCAGCTCCCACCGGCGTGCGATGTCCAAAGCCTTGGTCAATGTCAAATCTGAGGCTTCCGTGAGAAGTTTAGCACGAAGTTCACTGGAACAACACCTTGCAACGATCTGGTCCCGGATAGCTTCCTCAGCTTGCTTCCCCTGCCAGCCCGTGTTCTGGATCTGTTGTCTCAGCCTGATCACAAACTCGTCCAAGGTCTCAGTAGCCTCTTGACAAATCTGTCCAAACTTATATCGCTCATATGGCGTGTTAACGTCCGCGTCAAAATGACGGTTGAGGATTTTAACTGCTTTGGCATACTCATCTTCTGGTCTTCCAGGTGACTGTGTAGTCCCCCCGATACTATCATGAGATGTTTCAGCATAGTCCGCTGGAAGTGCAAAATAAATGTCTTGCACATCAGGTCCCGCATAATGCAAAAGCATAGCCTTCTTCCTAGCAGCAGCAGAAACATTTTTCGACTCTGCCATCAGCTCGAAACCTCGTAACCACCTTTTCCAACGAACACCCAATGTTGAAACGTCGCCAAAGGGGTTAAATCTTTCGTATTCAGGGCCGGCTGCCATATCCAATCCGGACTACGGCTGACGGAATGCGTACTTATTTTACTCGCCTATCACGACAAAATCACATTTAACGTGAAAGGAACTGTCTTTCCGTCGAAATTAAATTCATCCTCGTCGCCAAAATGTATTACCCCGAACTCTAATGCTAGTATCGGGAGACACAATCAAAATCACGCCTTACTTGTCGCCATCTTTATCAGCTTCCCTCCCGGAAGTTTACATCCCAAACTACAGAACATTTCCTCAATGCTGCCAACCTTAGGACACTACAATTCCCCTTCTCTTATATTAGCACCCGTCAGTTCCTTCACTTTCCTATATAATGCATCTGATATTCCCTCTTTTTAGTATTTCTCTAGCGAGTCGATCTGCTCTCTCCACCACGCCTCTCTTGCTTTCTTTGTTTCTCTTCTAAGCCTGTTATTTAATTCACGGTATTTTCTCTTAACTAGCTCTGAGTTTACGCTATTCCATTTCCTTTTCTCCTGCATCTCCATTATCATCTTCGTGATCCACGGTTTTCTAATTTTAGTTTCACTGATTCCACTGCAATCCTAACCCAATATCTCACGAACCTTCTCTCGATACTTCTACTTCATTGCCCTAGTTAATGCCTCCGTATTCCACTTTCTTACCCTCCTTCCCATTCTTGTCTTTCTCCTTTTTACCCGACATTTCATGACTAATAAGTCGTGATCTGTGTCTGCATCAGCTCCTGGATAGGTATTCGAGTTTTTAACACTGTTCCTATATCTGTGACGAACCATTATATAATCTATCTGGAACCTATCTGTCTCTCCCGGCTTCTTCCAAGTGTACATACGTCTAAGATGTCTGAACCATGTATTTGTAATCACTAGGTTATTTCTACGGCGAAACTACAGCCTTCTCGCCGCGGTCGTTTATCCTTCCTAGCCCGTAATCGCCCACCTCCCGTCTATGTATTCCTTCACCCACCACTGCGTTCCAATCCCCCATTACTACCAAGTGCTTACTCCCAGATATCCTACCAATTATTTCCTCTAGCTGATCGTATAAACCATCTACATCCTCTCTATGATTAGAGGTAGGCATATAAACCTGGATTATAACTAAATTCTTTGGATCTACCTCTAGTTCCACGACTATTATCCTATACATTACATCCTGCATACATTACTTTTCTACCAAGTTTCCTATTCATTACGAATGCAACCCCGCGCTGACTTTCATTCCCTCCACTATATATTACTTTATAGCCATCGCTCCAGTAGTCCCCGCCATCCTTCCATCTTACTTCACCCTGACCCATGATGTCTACACCCACCCTCTCCATTTCTTGCTTTATATTCTCTAGCTTCCCCGCCCTCAGCATAGTCGTAACATTCTACGTGTCTATTCTGATTGTTTCGTTCCTCTTCTTTATCTTCTTTTCCTCTGCTGCTACTACATCTGAGCAAGGATTTCGTGTGATGACGACCGCAGGGGCCTTGCTCCTACCGCTGCCGGGCACGACACCCGGCCCACTGGGCCGAGTCCCGTAGTTGTCAGGATTCATTTTCATTTGAGAACTATCCATAATTTCAAGTTTTTAAAAATTGAGATAGTATTCCGTGGCCTTAATAGTGTTTTTTACGTGACACCATCACTTCAGAGGCCACCCCAGTGGGATCGGACGCCTTTTGCAGCCACCTCACTGAGGTGCAGACGCTGCGCGGACTACCATTCGTCTGTCTCCTAACCTTCGACCAATCTTGCATGGGTGACCCTAACAGGAGCAATGCTCTCGCCAGTTCAGCTTTAGGGGTCATCGGAGCACGCAAGCCCTTCTACCACGATGAGGTTGTAGTCCTAGGGAAAGGAGGTTTACCATTCATTCACTAGGGTAATGTACCGGTTAGAGGTAGGTTATGATGAAAGTCAGAGAATATCCAACTGACTCTTACACGTGCCGTGCCCTATCTACCTCTAACATTTATTTCTTCATATCAGCGAGTCCTACCTTTCTTCATTACGTCCATAAAGATAATCTCTTTCTTCCCCTTCTGCGCCTTCCCAACATCCTTCCCTCTATCACGGCCTTCAGCAAACCATCGCCCCTCATTACCTCTTCCAGCCACCTACCCTGCCTAACCCTAATCTCATCCACAAATTTCCTCTCCTCGCCCACCATATCAAGCTTTTCCTCATTTGTCTTCCTTTCCGTCCAACGCACCTTCTCCATCCTCCTCCACACCCACATCTTGAACGACTTAAGCCTATTTTCGTCTTCCTTTCTCAAGGTCCACGTTTCTGCCCCATACAACGCCACACTCCATATCAAGCTCTTCACCAGCCTCTTTTTTACATCCTTACGTAAGGTCCCCGTCATCAGCTCCCTTCTATTATTGAACACTTCCTTCGCTAGTGCTATTCTCCTCCTAATGTCTTTGCTACTATGTCCCGTTTCTTCTAGCGTACTACCCAAATAATTAAATTGTTCGACTTGGTCCAGTTTGTGACTTCCTGCACTTATCACAAGCCTCGCATTCTTTGTCGTAGATCTTCTCATTACTTTTGTTTTCTTATTATTATTCTTAATCCCCTATTTCTCGCACTGCTTTACCAATGTATCCACTAAAGTTTGCAATCCTTTCGACGACCGGCGACCAACGCCTGGTCGTCCGCGAATCTTACGGACTTTATCCACTGGCCTCCTACTTTCATTCCCATATCTAGCTCCTCCCATGCCCCTCTTTCCATTTCCTCAGCATAGATGTTAAAAAGCAAAGGCGACAACGGGCACCCTTGCCGCACCCCACGACCGATAACTGCCCACCATGATTCACCGTCAGCTACCCTTACCTGAGCCCTCTGCCCCATGTATAAGTTTCGGATGAGTCTCTTATCACGCCAATCTATTCCTATTTTCCCTAGTATCTGCATTAGTTTCTCCCAGTTTACTCTGTCAAACGCCTTTTCGAAATCCACAAAACAAGCGAAAACATCTTGATTATACTCGATGTTTTTTTTCTATAGGTGCCCTCATTACCGCAATCGCGTCTCTGGTGGCCCTTCCTTTCCTGAACCCAAATTGGTCATCGCCTAAATAGTAGTTTGCTCTGCTCTCCAAAATTATATTTGTTATTCTAAGTTTTTATAAGTTATTGTATTAATTTTATATTAAAGTCTTCAATCATCTTTAGGTCATTCTCTGTGGCCACGCTGCAGCAACACGATAATGCTTTCCCTAATAAATAGATGCCTCGCTTTCCCCGTCGGTGAACGAACTCAAAGGTGGTCCATGAATTGTTCATTTTTTGGACGGCGATATCCAAATATGATGCGGATTCATCCAGAGCCCCAATCGTCTCACATAGATCGTCACTTTACCCACCGTTCCCTACTCCATTTTCGCACGATACATATGACTGAGGGACATTAGTAATATCTTTAAGCTTGTCATTTATCTGCTTAAGCCTAATGTACGTCCTTGTTCTGATGAATAACGAAATTACCTCTTTCGGCCATTTGCTCTACATTCCGTCTGACAACTTCAGAGTCCTTTGAAAAAATGTATTGCTCGTTGCTTAGGTATTCACCGTGATAATTCATGAATTCTTTATTCGCATATTGAATATGTGTCAGGAATTTATCTGATGGACAAATCAGGCCACCTCTAAATAGGTGCGTAATGCATCCCTCACCGCCTTCCAAATTGCGAGTAGGATTGTCCAACCAGAGTCTGGCACTACGCCGCACACCTAACGCTGAATTTCCACCAACCGCCCTCCCCAGGCGACATCCTCCCTATATACCCTCAAGACGCCCTCGAATAGGACGCCGAGCGGGCATAGTAAGGAAGGACGGTCCGGGAAGGGCGGTCGGCGGGATTCGCGTCGGTTGCGACGTAGTGCCAGGTCACGTACCGTGACTGATCCTTTATTAAATTCACATTAAGTACAGATAATTCATGTATGTAGAACAATAGCCCACGACATTTTGTCAGGGCATAAACAACAGCCTGATTGTCACAACGCACTACAACATTGCAGTATTCTCAAGCCACAGCTGTTACATGGGTAGCGGACATCAACGCTTCACGCTTCAGCTTCATAAATTGGTTTTTCCAAATCAAATATCCATATTTCCGTCACGTCCCATTCAGGGACCACCCACGCCACTTGAAATGGTGTGGTATCACAGTAAACTTCTACTGTAGTTACAGACAAAGAAAAATACCGAGGGAGAGACCATATTCCTTCCTCCCAAAACATTTCCAACCATTTGGTATAACGCTTTGCCGTATCCCGTATAAGAAAGTACGGGAGGCCACGAACATAAACACACCAGGCAACAACATACCCGATGGCACGGGGCATATCGCGGGTACACATCTTTTAATGTTACAAATTACATAATGCAAACGAGTAAGTGAGGCAGGAGTTAATGTTAAGGACATTTCAACAGTATTTAATATATAAATATTTTATATAATACTCCCAAATATTTAATGCGTTGGACAGGTACTAAAACACACTTTTTATAATTTAAGCTTATCCCCCAAGTCCCTTCCAAAAATTCACATATATCACGCACTAAATTCACATTATCATCATTAAGGACTAACAACCAATCGTCCAAATAACACAAAATATACACTTGAAACTTATTAAACACTTCTCGAGCAACTGCTCGTGCAAATCTTTGCATTATAGCTGGTGCAAGTGCGTGCCCCATGGGCAATCTGTTCCAAACATAGTATTCATTATTAATATATACCCCATAAAATTTCTTTTGAACATTGTGAATCTTTATTTGTCAGAAGGGGTCAAGGGGGAACTTCAAATCAAGTTTGGCTAGATAAGCATTATGGGGAATCGTACGGGCTTTCGCTGCGTCCTGTGAAGGAAACTTTGGTTTCCTGTAATATCTTGTCCAAGGACTGATGTCCGTTATCACTCGTTCGCCCCCGGAGGCCTTCGGAATGGCAATTAATTTAAATGCGCACACGGGCCTGGCCATGGCCAACACTTGTCTCTGCACTAAATTGTTAACAAACTGCATCAATTTATCCGTTGCTCGTGTGGCCTCGAAAATATAAGTGGCACCCTCCGGCATTGGAATATATAAGTCCCTGTTGTAACCAGCTCTCTAATAGACGCTGAGGGGTAAGCGTAAGGCTTTACACAGGATAACACTCCAGGCTCAAAATCACTTTCTACGATGCTCTGCACTGGGGAAGCCCGTGGGGACACTTCCGGTGAGGGAGGCGCAAAGGCCTCTCCGTCAATAGGCTGCAATCCTGGAAAATCTACCGCAAAATTTGAGGGAAAGTCTAGGGATACTGTACTTACAACTGTAGTATCGGAGTCATATCCGCGGTCCTCCGGCTCGTCCTGAGGGTCGTCCTCGAAGGCCGAGTCACTGGCGTTGCTTCCGCTTTCATCATCACTAGAAGAGTCAGCCGCCGGTAGGTCCACTGGATCGTCAGGAACCCCTGAGTCCTGCCAGCCCAGGAGCTCATCTAGGGGGTCTTCTTTCGCCTCGGACTCCTCTTCAGAGCCGCAAGCAGTCTCGGACGGGCGTTCCTTAGGTGGGAGTTTAGGGCGGCCACTCTTCGCAGCTCTGGGGAACGGCGGTGGCGTATTAGCGATTGCGCGGGTAGCTGTTGCCGCCTCTCCGGCCCCCGCGGCGTCGAAAGGGCTGAGCGGGAGGTGGCGGCGTCCGGCTGCGGTATGGAGCTGGCGTCTGCCGAGCGACCGGCACTGCTGGTTGCTGCTTGACAATAATCCTGGGCTGAGGAAGAGGCACCACGTGGGCAGGCAGACGCAGATAGTTTTCCGTACTTCCCTCCGCCGCACGGATTACCGTTTCCCATACGTGGGCCTGCACTATGGCCAATATGCGGATTCTATTGTACAAGATCACTTTTGCCGGTTGAGGTAGCACTGGCCAGTCTGCTGCAATGGTTAACAGAGCGTCTAGCTCATGAATGTCTCGCTTATTCAAACGGCGAGATTCACGTTTGATTTTAACACTATGACACATGTGTAACACTTCCTGATCTGGAGGCAATTCTAATTGGGCTACACCGGGATCACACCTAAGTGACTCAAAAGTCAGTTCCACTGGGCCAGGGGGGGAGCTGCAGCAGCTGCTGGTGCTGGTTGGACCACCCGGGCAATATTCTGGCTCAGAACTTGTACCGATTCGCGAAGGGCAACGGCCCACGCGGGTTCTTATCCTTAGCTGAACATGGTGGGAGATGACGCTTGCTGCGGCCGAGGGTCCGGCATCGGGACTGCTGCCGGTGGCACGTTCGTAAATAACGCTGGGGAATTCCGCGTTGGCGAAGAATGAGTGGATGACGAAGATCCGGCTTTATGCTTGTTACGTTGTCGGGTTGCGATATATTCTGCCTTGTATTTGGATGCAACATAGCCAGCTATATACATAATTTCATCATATTCAAGGTCATATGTTTGTGATGCTGGAATGAGTGCAAGTTAAGATCCTTTACGTCATCCTGTTCAAGATGAGATTCAGTTGGGAGTAAGTCCTGGGGAACATCAACAGTGACACAAAGTTCTTTATCCACATTGGCTCCCATGTCATACTGCTCGCCAAAATGAACTAAACAGGAATCTGTGCTGGTTCCACTGGTGTTACAATTTCGGGGGAAGAGAACTTCTGAATGTTTGCCCATGGTAAATGCCCTGAATCTATATTTCCATGCTCTGCTTGTTGGGTGGTCATTTGTGTGCCCTATTCCCCTAATGTAAGAGAAGAAGCACTCAAGCACATCCTGTTGTATAAGCTCCAATGGGTTGTGTGGTCTCTCCAGATGATTCGTTGGTAGTCAGCATCATCATCCTGCACGAGAATTTGCCTGGTTCAATTTTGTGGTCAGGAGGTATTTGACCCCATTGCTCTCAGTCTCAAAGCTATGCAGCCGTTTAAGTCACATTATGCACACCAAGAACCCTTTTTGAAAAGGTTGTAAACCTTCGCTGCCAATTACACGAACATACGCAATAAATCCTGTTCTGGTGTTCCAAGTTTGTGCCATAGGCACGACGTAGGACCTGCTGGTCGTACAGCACGTAGGAGTTGAAAACATCAAAGAAGTTGTTGACCAATTTGATTGCTGTTGCCACGTCTGCAGCGTCTTCATATAAAAGACCTTTCTCAAAGCAGTAGGTCAAGGCTGAAGCGACAGTGCTTGACAACAGCTGAGTATAGAAAGCTTCACCTTTTGCCTGCGCAATACATAGGAATTTAAATGCTCTTTGCTAATTTTTGGAATGATGTTCAGCTTTTTTTTAACAGTAGCTTCTCCAGAGTAGATCCCAAAATGGTTTTTCCTGACGCAGCAAAAATCCACGATCAAGGAGGTGATTTCTGATCGTTTTCATCAGATGTGGCACATCTGCAAAGACAAAAATCCTCCCTACTTGGGTCAGATGGATTAACATATGAGGTACTGTTGATACTTATTCCCAACTCCTTCCAGAGTCCTCTATTGGTAGATCCTAGATCACTGACTTGGGCAACAACCTTATAGCCATGTCCTCTAAGGCTGTTATAATTTTAAACAGAATGGATTTGGTCATGCTCTCATCGAAATCATAGTAAATCGGTTGCTTCCAAGAAACAATTAAGCTACGAACTATGACTGTCGGAACTCGATCACGAGGCCCAAGAACTTGCTTTAACTTTCTTTCAATGCATAAGTCGGAGCTAATTTTTATTTCGTCAAATGAAATTACAGTTAGCTTCTCCATCTCGTTTAAATTCCCCCTCTTATTTTCGTGATGGATAAAACGTTATCCTGTAGCCCTGGATTGAAATCGTACTTCAAAACTCAGCTTTTCAAAGAAGATTAACAGGGGAGAAGGAAACTTAAGGTTCTCCAATACCTGCATGCCTTGGACCTATCATATCTCAGAGATGTCATTGGAGATATCTGATACAGACCAAACCACACGCTTTCCAGTGTTCAATATGGCCTTAACCTGGTTGGTAGAAAACAAATGTGACAGAACAATAGTCACTCACTGTGCTGCATTTTCTTTGGTGCTCTTTTCTTTTCAAGAAGTTCAGATTTCAGGCTAAGATTTTCCTTTTAGAAGAGGAACTCAGACCCTCAATTGCAAATGCACCCTATTCTCCTCCTCCAAGGCTGTCAACTTATGGCTGGTAGCCTCGTTGCAGGTCTCCCTTTCTACAATTGCTGATGCTTCACACCTAATTAACGAAATATGTACAAATAACATAAATCATATATTATTAAACAAGCTATATTTGTACGTAGGCGTGTACATTTTTCCTTGAAAACTACCAATCCTTTTCTCCTAGCAGAGAGTATTTGAGGGTTCTTCTTCTAATTGACTTCGAAATGACTTCCAATTAGATGGGTGTCCCTTGAGCCAACATAAGACTACTTTGGAATCAGTACAACAGTGTATCTCATCTGGCTTAAATA
Organism: Pyrrhosoma nymphula; assembly: GCA_963573305.1. Taxonomy (NCBI): domain Eukaryota; kingdom Metazoa; phylum Arthropoda; class Insecta; order Odonata; family Coenagrionidae; genus Pyrrhosoma; species Pyrrhosoma nymphula. The sequence continues at coordinate 28,726,433 of OY754332.1, forward strand.
ACAATTCAGAAAGAATATATGATATCGCTCGAGAAAGTAATAATGCTCCACATAATTCCAACCTCGGAAGACTGGCTGTCTTTATGGGATCTACCTTGGCTTTAGCGAAAAAACGTTTTGCAAACCTTCTCTAGGACGATAGTAAACTGCTACTGCATAAGCTCGTTCCGAAGCATCTGCAAATCCATGAAGTTGCCAAGTATCTGTCGTGTTGGTTCCAAACTATCGCGGGACTTGCATCTCCTGCAGGGCTAGTAGCTGATTTCTTAGCGAGACGCAGTCGTCGCTGAGCTTGCCCGTGATTGGAGTATCCCAGTCAAACCCAGATATTATATTCATAAATCCTGAAGAAGTCATTTGGTTTTGATTATAACAGGGGATAGCCATCTTAGAGGATCAAACAGTTTTACTACCTGGGATAAAATTTTCCTTTTAGTAATAACTGAAATAGAGGTTAACCAGTTAACTTTGAATGAAAAATAGTCCATCTCTTGCGGCCATTTGAGGCCTAGCGTAGGTACAGCTTCTGAGGAAACAATAGCCTTTTCCTCTGAAGAGCGACTCTGAATACTGGTATGTAACCCCTTTGAATTTGACGACAATTTTCCCAATCGAAATCCAGCTGAAGCCAGGATCTCAATTAGCTGATCTCGCTTAATTACTGCATCCTCTATGGTATCTCCTCCTGAAAATATATCATCGACATATATTTAGCGTCGGAGAATCGCAGATCCCTTCGGGAACCGTTTTGCCTCATCCTCCGCCAATTGTAGTAGTGTCCTGATGGCAAGATAGGGTGCTGAGGCTGTGCCATAAGTAACGGTTGTCAGCTTAAAAGCTCCATAAGTGTGGAGCTCCAAGCTTATAAGTGTGGGGTCTCTCCTCCAGATGATTCGTTGGTAGTCAGCATCATCCTCCTGCACGAGAATTCGCCTGAACATTTTCACGATATCGGAAATAAATAAAAATCTATAAAATCTCCTATTAGTTAAAATCATGGACAAATCAAGTTTTAGTTTAGGACCAGCCTTTAAATAGTCATTAAGACGGTACCCGTGGGGACAGGAACGCGATACATTGAATACCACCCTAATTGTTTGAGTTCCATAATTGCGAATAACTTCGTGGTGTGGCATGCAATATGAAGATTGGTTGTTAATGTCTTTGTTTGGGACTGCCACCATATGCCCTAGTCTCTAGTACTCTTCCATGAAATGGATATAGGCAATGTTTAGTGTAGGTTGCCTTTTCCGGCGACTTTCTGCTTTCAGAAAAACCGAAACAGCTGTGTGTCTGGAGCCTGGATAGTGTGGTGTGTGGAATAAAGTTAGTTTTACCACATAACGTCCGTCTTTGTTGCGATACACTGTTTCCCTGAAGAGTTCCTCACAGCGGTTATCATCAGGTGATCTCCGTGGCTACGCTGGAAATTCCTCCATTTCCCACAACCTGGAGAGCATCTCGGATGTGTCAGGCTGAACCGTAGTTTGAAACGCGGCTGCATGACCACGTGATGAATCCTCCGAACCGCCGTCTGCTGTTTGGCCGGTCAGGATCCAATCCAGGGCTGTCTCTTGTGCAATTGGTGTAACTCGAGGTCCACGCCTTACCCCGTTTCTCAGCACGGTAGCGTAGACATCAGCGCCCAGGATGCAGTCGACTCTCAGCGGCTTATGGAAGATTGGATGTGCCAACTGCAAACCCTCGAGGTGAGGCCAAATGTGGTGAACGACCTCCTCGTTGGGTAAAACTGAAGTCAGCTTATTCAGAATTAGAACTGAAAATTTAATAAAAAATGCATTATGAATATTTAAACTTAAAGTAAGAGTTGCAGAACCACGAGAGACGGCAGTAACACTTCCTCCAACTCCTGTGATAGAAACATTCACTTACCTTCTCTTTAGCACAAATGAATTTGCAATAATTTCAGAAATGGAAACCTTTCTGCTGCAGGGTCCAGTAAGGCTCTAACAGTAATTGCAAATCCATCATTAGATTTTAGCACTACCTGTGCAGTGGCCAATAAAACCAATGAAGAATAACTAGCTGCTGTTCCGTCATGCTTAACAGCTTGCGAAGAAGTTGAAGCTTTTTCATCATTATAACTTTGGTTTTGTACATGGTTAGTCTTGGAACTCTCGGTATGTAACTTCGTATTATGTTTTTCTTTACAAATAAAACCGACTGGTGATATTGCAATCTGATAACATATGGTTTTGGCGAAGACAGTTAAAACAAAGTTTGTTTCGCTATACTAGTTCCCTTCTCCCTGTAATCGTCATCTCACTGAACCTTGAGCAAAAGCACTAGGAATGATTACCTTTACATGAAATGCACGACTTTTCTCTCCTTTGCTTGGGATTTGATCGAGCGACATTAGCGTAAATCTGCTTGGATTTGTTAGGTCGTTCTTAATTTTCCTCAAAATGTGCTTGCTCAAACGAATGCACCCTTTTTTCTAAAAACAAACTCAAACTTTTATAAGTAGAGAAGCCCTCGACGGCGTCCTGCGTGATTTCCCAAGCTTCTCTGGTTTCGTAGTCCAGTTTTTGACTTATCAAATGCACAAACCATTGATCTACCGGACATTGCAAGTCGCGAAGACCCTGAATAGCTTCTTCAGAAATATCAATCAATCGATTAATTTCACCTGGGGACCTGTGCTTGACCGGCTTGTGATAGATTAGTCTGTCTAAATGAGTAGCTAAACGAATGCGCGGGTTGTCGTAACGACGTAACAATTTTTCCCATGCTACTTCAAGATTTGCGTCAACAATATTAATTCTCTTGACTCGTTGAGTAGCAGGACCTTCTAAACAGTTTATTAGATCTTGTAGTTTAACAACGGGCGAAAGTTTGCGATTGTTCTAAAAATAGAGCAAAATAATCCCTTAAAAGTTTCCCACTCTCGCTGTTTCCCGCTCTCGCTGTTTCCCGCTAAATTTCAGAACGTTCAGTGAGGGAGTCGAATTAACACTGAAATCATTGTGCACTACTTGAGCCGCGGGTACTTGATTAGTTGAAGTAGTATCAGAACCTTCGACTGCGTTAGACTGTCTTAAATCGGCCATCAATTCGGCTTTTGCGCATAAAAATACTTCTTCGACCGTACTGTACGAATCGAATTTAAAATAATCGTCGTCTAATGACTCCTCGTATTCAATCAATTCATTATGCCTCGAACAGAGTTCTTTCCAATACTGCTCGAGCAGCTCCAATCGGCCTTGGAAATACAATTCGGTCTGTCCGAAATAAGAATGAATTCTGAGTTACAGTGATTCATTCTATATCCTGTTGATGGTACAAATTACAGACTTAATTGACTGACTGCGACAGCGTGGCTTCTTCACTGTCGAGACTGACTGACACTGCGTTCTTAGAGCGACTGCCAGGCGTAGCTTTCGGCTCGAGCTCCAAGGAATGACTGTAGAGCTGTGTCGTTCATGAATGAATCGTTCAGAATGAACGATGCAATGGCAAGAACCGAATGAATTGAATCTACGTTTTCCACTCGAATCGTTCAAAATGAACGATTTGTGTGGAAGATTCAAATCCGCCAAATCCAAATCGTTCAATACAAACGATTTGAATTTCCACACAAATCATACAAAATGAACGATTTGTGTGGAAAATTCTGCTAGCAATTCTCCGAATCCGCCAAATCCAAGTCGTTCAATAAGAACGATTTGAATTCGTCTTGACTGCGTTGATGCTACCCACGAAAGGCGGTGAATTATTATTAGGTTATGACTGACGGTAATACAGGTTGGTAATAAAAATGAACTATTCGCCTTAATTACTATTGATTTGACTTGTATGTGCGGTATGTATTTTAGTGTGATGGAAGAAAATATATACTGATTTCGTTGAACGTTCTATGATAAAATCTTCTTCACGGAGTTATCAATACTAAAACTATTCTGACGATATCAGTGAAATGAAAATTCTTGAGGTACGGGAATTTTTGAAGATGGCATTAAAGTGAATTCTTCATTGTTACAATTAAATGTTTTAATAAGTTAACGTTCTTATGAAATAGTTGTATGCAATGGAATGGTTATGTATTGTAAAAGTGTTTTCCCTTGGGTTATTGGGAAAACAATAAATAAATAACTTCAAAAACAATTATCATATTGCAATAACCATATAAATACCATTTGAATACTTCTTCAAAGATCTTGTGTTCCCTAATTGAACACAGTTCAGTGCTTCAAAAATATAATATTACATTTTCAATGACCAGAAAACCCTACAAAATACCATTATAACACCTTGTCAAAGGTCTTGTGCTTCTAGATTGGGACACCTCTAATAACTACAAATATAAAATTACAATTTTTCAATTAAATGGAATAAATACCCTTGAAACTTCTTGTCAAAGGTCTTGTGTTTCCGAATTAAGGCACCACTCAAAACTTTGAGCATCACACTTTTTTGCAAATAAATTAATTGAGATTAAAATTTAAGAAAAATTTATGATAAAAATTGTTTGAAATTTGTTTGAAAATTTTTGAAAGCTTATTAGGTTTGAGACTCCTCCACCTTTCAGACAAGATGGTGCCTGCTTTGGAGAAAACTCTTTAACATGGAACAGAGGAACCAACTATGCAGAGCCTTTTCTGCATCACCGGAAAAAGTCTCGGGAAAGCTCCTTGATTTTTATACCACCATTGAAGTGGATCTTCGTGGCGCAGAAGATGCGGTTCCTTCAAATATTTATCCACTTCAGTAATGGCAGCGGCAGTTTGGGACCTTTCACAAATTTTGTGTTGCATAAGGGAATCTTAAGTGCTTCCACACACACCCAGATGTTGCCAACTCCATGCTCATTTCCTGGTTTGGACCTGGGGCTTCGTTGATAACAGAAACAGCTGTTGCTTTTCTGATTAAATTATTATTAGCTTTTTCAATAGCTTTATTGTTATCAAAGCCCATGTTTTGAAAGCGGGGGTCTACTATGGATGCCTCAGCTAACAGTGGTATGTCCTCAATCTGTGAGAACCTCCTCTCCATCTCGCTATTAATTTTTGCAAAAAATTTTGAGACCTCTTCTTGACCATCAAAGTTCAGGGTCTCTAGGTATTTCCTCATGCCTTGAGTTAGGTGCATTAATTTTGAGGCTGTGACGTGTTTTTCTGAACTAATTTCCAATGTAACCTCATAAAAAGGTAATAAAATTTAGCACAGTTTTTCCATAATGTCAAAATCCTCTTGTGTTAATGTTAGCTCTGTTTTCAGTGGAGCTAGAGTGGATAGAAGAGGCTCTTTGTTTTTTATTACGGATTGAAACATTAGGTATGTGGAATTCCACCTAGTGGGTACCTCCTGCTCCAAAGTGGGGTAGACTTAGGGGGACTGCACAATTCTAAGCTTATGATGGGCAGCAGGACTCCTCTTAAAAACTGCACCACTTTCTTAACCCTATTTTGGAGGTCCTTAACCTCAACCAATGAGTTTTGCACTATTAAGTTGAGGGTGTGTGCAAAGCACGGAATATGCGTTCAGCCTAGAATTTTGGCTGAGGCCATCATATTTGCTGCGCTATCTGAAATAAATGCGACCACTTTACCATGCTGGTCCCAGTGGCTAATTATATGCTGAATCTCTTCATCAATGTTACTGTCTGTATGCCTATCAGTGAAATAAATGCAATCGAAGAGAGCTGATTGCAATTGCTCATTGTAAATGAAGTGGGCTGTTACTGCCAAATAGCAGTCGTTTGTGGCCGAAGTCCACCCATCTGCTGTAATTGAGCACAAGCTGAAATTTTTCAGTTTTCCTATAGTTCACCCATTGTTTTGGAGTACAGGGGCTCTAAATTGGTTGGCCAAAAAGTTCCTGGATGGTGGTCGGTAATTAGGGTTTAACAACTGGAGGAATGACTTGAATGCTGGTTGCTCAACTAGACTGAATGGTAGATATTGTGATACAATTAATTTTACTAACTCCTCGTCAATACGTTGGTTGGTCTTCAAGGCCAAGGGACGGTGAATATATTGTTTAATGGTAGTTTGAAGTGTGGACCCAGAGGAATTTCCTTGAGGAATATCCATGCTTGCATCAGGATGCTGTGGTAGGGGGCTGGTAGAGGCTGCTGAAGTCGATGGTACTTGTACTTGTAATACCTGCTCACTACTCTCATTGGTGCTGTGGTAGGTCCTTTTTGAGGCATAGTCATCAAGACTAATTGATGGGTGCTTCAGTTTTATATGGCGGAATAAATTTGAGGTGCATCCAGACAAACGAATACTGTTGCTTACAAAACAAGCATTCAGCTGACTCAGCAGATATTTTGTGGTAGTAATTCCATATTGCACTTCTTCTCCTCGTGGAATCTATGATCTGAAAAAATTCCAAATTATGAATTTTTTGTCTGGTGACTATAAATATATTTGATTTGTAATACATTTATCAATAAATGGCACTTTTTCATCTCCTGATAAGTTATCAATGGCTTATACAGAAGTCACTGAGGATCCTCTTTCCAGAAAGTGCGATATTTGTATAAAAGTCTTACACAAGTGTCTTAACTTATAAGCATACCTAACCTGCAAGAAATAGTCTACGTAATTGGAACTTGACATAACCAAAAGGATTCCATTGTATTAAACAAATTTGTGAGAAAGGTACTGAAAATTACCGTAGGCCTCGAAGGACTTCACCGGGTCATCACTTTGGAAATGCAGTAAGTCGACTCGATTTACCAAGATTCACTTGGATTCGAGATTCACATGGATTCGAGATTCACATGGATTTGAGATTCACATGGATTCGAATCCATTCAAATCGTTCATTATGAACGATTTAAAGAACCGAATCATTGCCACGAATCTAATCCCATGAACCGAATCCACAAAATGAACCGAAATTCCCACCTCTATATGACTGGGTCTCGGCCGGCTGGTTCGTCTCGTCGTCGCCCAAGGTTGCAGCGCCCTCTTGACGCTGCTCTAAAAAACAAGTGACTGCATGTTGGCGTGAACACTACCAAACATAAAATTCAAGAGCATCCATGTAGTCAGTAACTTACTTTCAATGCGCATTGATTCCAAATTTTAAATAATAGTTGAAACAACGAAATATTATCATCAGTCATTAATCTTATCCGACTCTTCAAAGGTTTATGCAACGCTTGAAACTCAATTCCCGTAATAAAAAAATCATTAGGAGCTTAATTCTACCTAATACAAACCTTTTAAAAGTAAAAATATCACCACCAGAGCACACGCAATATATCACATCACATATAACATTTGTAATCAGTGAAATACCACTATCAGTAAACAGTTTGGGTTCGGAAACGGAAAGTCAACCCGTCACGGTAATTCGAGAATTAGTGTCTATTAAAGAATTGAGTTCCTAATTTTAATGGTAGGTACGGTACGGTAATGAGGACCTTAGTAGAGAGCAACCTAGAATAAAACCAGGACATTCTTACCTGCTTTGTATATTTAGAAAAAAGCTTTTTATAGGATGAACTGAGTGAAGCTGGGTGAGGGTTCCTGACGGGGAATCAGGGTGGGTTTAATTGAAAAGGCATTGCAATACTTTCCAGTGAATTTCATTCCTTAACAGCATGCTTTTCATGGTGTTACATTTTCAAGTTGTAACACAACGAAATGTGTCGTGTAAAGAAAGAAAATTCAGAGGAGAGTATTGTAATGCCTTTTTTATTGAACATTCATAACTTCCACCACGTGGTGCCTGTAAGAATACTTCAAGCAGGGTGGGACTTACCAATGAAGTGCGAATCACTAGAAATCACTTTCTGAACCACTACATATCTACATGGCACACGACTTGTTTAGAAGAGAAAAAAGCATATGTAGCAAACACAAACAGGATATGTAATAAAACCTAGGAAATAAAAAAGGGATATCTTTGCAGCTGGAGGTAATTTTTTATTTAACATTGGAAAAATAGTGTCACACCAAAATTCCTTTGTTTCATTGACAATTTTCTGGCAAAAATGAACATCGAACTTGAAGATACAGGTGCAACAACTGTTATTTTCCTCAAAATGAGGGTCAGCCACTGCGTAGAGGCACTCTTCCTTCCCTGTTAGCAATATCTGCACCATCATCTGCGTCGCATATTTCGCTGTTGGTGAGCCATGTACAATGTAATGACGTAGCCTACTGGCTTTCTGAGGGCACTTTACTTTCACTTAACTTTCCCCAAAAACTCCATCGGGGGAAGCTGCCAGGTATCGGAATTTTGGATCCAATCCAAGTCCATACTTGATAATTTTGCACCCCAGTTTTTTCTGGAGTTCGTCCAGAACCTTGCCCTCCAACTCCCTCCCTCGCTTTATTGCAGTAGGGTCTCCCACCTTTTGGGCACCGAGGATCATGTCCATCAGCAGCCCATCTTTATTCTTGCAATGCATAGCCTCGGTATGCCCTTGAAGCAGATATCCTGCCCAGCCGTGGGTGGTGCCAGAGAGGTGACTCCTATTGAGCCTAAGTGCTCTGAAAAACTAAGTCACAACTCTTGCTCCCTCATGAAGAGCTCTGCATACCTCAAGAAACCTAAGGCCGACGTGTCATCATCAATCCTTTCCCGGAATCAATGAATTAATTGGGGAATTGAAAATTGACGGGCATTCAGGCAAAAACTCAGTGACATGAGCCCACTTTCGAATTCTCCCTACTCTTCTAATGCAGCAACAACTTGGCTTCTAAAACTCCCTTCTTCCACAACGGCAATTGGAGCTGCCCCAGTCATATCTATGACTTTCATTACTCCGGTAGTGCCCAAAGTTGAAAGCTTCGATTTTTTCCAGTAATTATCTACTTCTGTTGGAGATGGCTCCTCACTCCGCCTATGCTGCCACATCAGAAAAGCGACTGAATGCTTACAACCTCCTGAAAAGAATATAATAAAGCATGTTGTTAGATTTAAACTAAACGAATGTTTGTTTGAGCACCTAATTTCAATTCTTTTCCATAAAAGTAGTTAGAGGGCTTAAAATGCTGATGCAGTCCCTTATCTGTATTTATTTCTTACACTGTATTTCCTTGGTAACAACGGCATTGGATTTATGAATGAGGACTAAAGCCAATTGTAATAATAATCGTAAAATTGTAATAAGTAATAATAAAGAAATTCATTGTCATTGAAGGTCTTAATAGTAATGCGCTATGGACCACATTAAACATTCACGCATCATTTATAAACAGCAACATTTTGATGCAGCATAATTATTTAACGAAGCCTGATATATTCTGTAGAGAAAGAAGTACCATGTCATTTTTTACTCTTTCCCCTCCCCTTGAAAATCAACTGGTTTTTCAGCTAGTATAATATTAACACTATAATGTAGCTACTCTTTCAGTAATTCCTCAGAACCTTCAGCGCTCTCATCCTTACTTAGATACTTAATCCACATATTTTTAGTGCAAGCATCAAAATAATCAATAATGGCACAAGCAGCTCCCAGCAGCACACACTTAGGGCCGGTTTTATAATGTCTGGTTAACGCTAACCATAAGATGATACAGCCTATACTTTCATCTAGAGGTGGCTGTAAGTTCTGGTTAGCTTCAAGTCTGGTCCAGAAGCTAACCAGAACTTACAGCCTCCTCTTGATAAAGGTAAAGGCTGCATCATCTTATGGTTAGCGTTAACCAGACATTGGAAAACCAGCCCTTAATGTGTCTCCTTACTTACCAATAGCTGCTGCACAACCATAGCAGTTGGTACTTTCAACGATCTCCCCATCCTCATCTACTGTCACAATAACGGTGTAAGGCTTCACTTTTACCTTGTGTTCTGGAGTGACTTTGGCCGTGACACTGCATTTTCCACCATCCCGCTTCACTTGAACGTAGCCAATGGCTGAATCCCCATAGCTCTCCCTTGCTGATCTAAAATAGATATAAAATTTTATAAATAAAACAGTCTAATACGAAAAAAATTAATAGTGACACTTTAACAGTACTGATCCTAGTAATATTACAACTTAATTCGTGAAAACGAAGTCACGAAGCAGCAGTACCCATACCTCTTACATAAATATTTATCGTATGAGTTAGAGAAATAATCTCTATTTTAAGAGTTGACAGAAAACGCGAATAAAAACTAAAAATTAAAGGCTGAAATATATGTATGTGGAGTCTAAGCTAGTCCATTACTAAAATTATCCATTAAGTTCATCGTGAAATACTGATATGAATTGGTGGATAGTCGTAACAAAACACAGTAAAAACTTGTATCTTGAAAACCTATAAGCTTATACTGCGAAAAAATGCAGAAGTGACGAACCAACTTAAAAATTGTGCTAACAAATACTAAGAGAAGCATATTAATACAGAATGAATGAAAAGTAATCGTCTAACCATACAATAAACAATCAAACATTTGATATCCAGCCCGAATTTTCAATAACATTATTTTAAGATACACCTCACAAATGTTATTCATAAACCTCGCACAAGCAAATGTATAGCTGACTGACATCTATATTGGCGAAATTTAATTAACCTGGATAAACTTTGAGATAATTAGAACTCTACTTTTGATTACATGAATTCTATGGTAGAACAAATACTTCGATAAAAAGTGCGTTTTGTCAAAGAAATGGAAGTCAGATTACTGCTTGGACTGGACCTACATTTAACTCCAGTTAATATTGCTTACGTTTCAATAGCCCACAAGCTGCGAAAATTAAGTAATGAATCATGGATATTCATTCAGTCACAATGGGCCAAGTATCAAAATGAAGAGTTATTTTCTCGAGGGTAAGTAATAATAGTAAAGAAAATTATTCTTCATTTAAATTAAGGTCGATATTTGAATTAATGATACAAATATCAGTGGCTACCTACGCACCTGCACATTTACTTGGGTAAACCTTCGAATCGTGCTTACACACTTTTGGCCAATTACTGTTACAAACACTCTTACTCCATTCACTTTGACCTAACTTCTGATAAGGTTTCCCGTTGATTATTCTTGATCATGAATGAGACCACACAACGGAAAAGCGTCAGTGCAAAATTAAAACTTAACCATGGCATGTATAAAAGAGAAAAATGTCTATGGCAACTCACCGTGCTAGTTTCACTCCTCGTTGCTTTGGTCCAACATAATCGGCATGGCCACCATAAGGAAGTGGCCAACCATTAAAGCATCCACCGTCGGGAGATTATTTGAAGAAGCCTTCACGAAACCTGATTCCATGATATGCACGTAAGCGTATTTTCCTTTGCTCCAAACAGATCAACCAAAGTTTTCAAAATGCACACGTAGATCACCGTAACTGAGTCACCTTGCACGCTGATGAGATATAGTACGAAATGACGTCACATACCGAGGAGCCAATAGCTGAGGGTTTTCGTCTGCACAATATTGATGCGAAAACAATGCATATTAAATATTAATTATTACACAAACTCAGCGCTATTAATCGAAAGAAATGTTATTTATGATGCACTTTATCGAATCAACTGCATTTCAATCGTAATCCTCCCGGGTGCAAATACTCAATTACACTGTCGCTTCTGCGAGCTTGGTTATTAGGTATAGAGCCAAGTACTTGCATTTTTTGGAAGACGGCGCAGAACTCACAATGCGTAGGTACCTGTTATTGAATTATTGACTTTAAAAATTAACTAAGCCTATTATTTTCTTGCAATAATGAATATTGACTATTAGGTAAATAACAATTGCGATTTAACACTTGAGCAAAAGAGACTTACATCAAATTTTCAATAAAAAATAATTTTTAGGCATCCAGAATATTTTTATGGTTGCACCTTAAGAACATGACTTGTTGAATGGTGATTTCAAACGACACATATTTAATGAATTAAATATGAGGACTAATATTCCACTGCCTTTACAATGGGTAGTTTCTTTAGCTGAGAATTTTCTTAGGATAAGAGAAAAAGAATGACCAATTAATGGAATTCAATGCACACTATAATTATATGGTTACTACCTAAACGAAATATGAACGATGGTGTTAAAGAAAAACAAAAATACCGCCAAATATGTACAAGAAAATTGGCAGTAGCATGGAAATCATCCTAATTATCAAGGCCTTAGAATATGTATTGAAGACATAAATGTTCACGTACAGAAGAAGACATCATAGTCTAATTGAATGCAGATATTATACGAGTATACACAAATAAAATAGATAGGAAGTATATGATTACCTGGAATAAAGTAATTCGTGGCAATACTGTAACGCAAGCCAGTGAAACTTGACGTCGCAAGTGAATTGACTGCGATTGGTAGGCGGAAACGAGAGAAAAATGAAAAACAACCTTAGCTAGTTTGATTAATTTCCAGTAACAGCATTTATATAATCACAATTATTACAATAGAAAACAAGCCCGTAGGCTAAATACCGTCCACTTTGCCTATACAAGACCAGCACACGTCACAAGTGGCACCAAGCAGATACGTCCTTCTCCGCCCGCGGTCCGGTTCAAAGAAAGCTAGTCAGCTCTCGGTAGACTTTGTCAGCGCAGGAGGGGAATCAGCTGACCAGTGGAGGAGTGGGGGGAGGAGGGGAAGTGCTATCAACCTTTGGATTGGTGGGAATGTACACAGGTCGACTTGAAAGTGGAAAAAGATGTCAGCACCAGCGCGGACCGAATAAAAGGAGCAAGGAGTCTATAATTCTATTATTCATGAAAAGGAGGGTGCTTGCAGGAATCGCGATGACCTGAGCGTTCGCGTTGACAAGAGCAGATCGCGGCACTTGCCTCATCCCTCTCTGGCATTTGGCGAGAAGTCTCTGAGGATTTTCGAGTCCCGAGGTTTCGAGGAGGGAAAAATTGCACATCCACTGCGGGAAATATTATGAAAAGAAACTGAAGAAAGGGAAGGAGAATTACACAGCACTGACACAATCACAGCAAAATTTCCTGGCTTGCTTCGCTCGATGAATGAATAACTTGTTCGAGGTTTAAATAACCAAACATAGGAAAAATATAAGCATTGACCAGACCACAAATGAATATTTGTCTTCGATGCCTGTATCTCTACCCAGAGAGAAATTATTTGTGTGGTCACCAAAGGGGTGACAGACCAAATCAAGCTAAGAACTAAAGGTGAAATGACAACAAATTTACAAGCTATAATATTAAACTTAATGATTATACGTATAAACATAATTGAAATAGGCGAGAGTGGGCCGAAGATATTTTTTTCATATTCAATTTTTGTTAATTATTTTTTTTATTATGCATTTTTTTATTAATCAGTAATATTTTTTAATTCTTTATTTTTTTAAGTGAATGTATTCTTATTTAGATTATTTTTTTTTATTTTATTCAATTTTTTGGAATCATTTCATGGCCCACATCTTACCGCCAAAAATTAACAATATTGATAAACCATATATGGCTTTATACAGAGAAAGATTACACCACTAGATAAATTACATAAGAACCATAGCAAGTGATCAATTAAAAATTAAGCTGGAGATCACCATTTTAGGCCTTGTAAACTTCTCAAAAAAAAGATAAAACAATTGCCCATGAAAATGTGCTATCAGATTCAACGTCTCTTGAAGACAGAGAGAGAGAGAGTTTCATGGGTGGCATCATAATCACGAATAATCATCCAATATGAGAAAAAATGTAATAACAACCTATAGATTTACCACTAAATGGGCAGAGATATGAGAAAAGCATCTTAATAACATAATTCCTGTCCACAGCAGCATAAATACCAAATACACCTACTGCATGTCTCCAGTATGGCACAACACATAGCCAAGTGGCTTAGAAATTGATTAGGATTAGCCCATTGACGGCTTAAGTGTGGAAAATGGAAAACTTAGCATCATCACGAATAACAAGAATTTAGAATTAGTAATAAGACAGTAGGATACATGGTTGGATACTATGGTGTAACTAATATAGAAAATTCCCAATCTAATTTAATCCTTAAACCTAGTTAATTTTTTGTGCAAGAGAATACACGGTTAAGCCATTGAACATTTCAATGGAAAAGTTTCATATAACAATTGACCTCTAAACAGAGGGTCAATTGGGCCCAGGGCCGGTTAATGGCAAACGCGTTAAAGAAAACTAGAATAGGAGAACTAATTAAGATGGCTACACGAACGTTTTTCATCCAGAGAATACATATAGTACTTCATATAGTACTTGGGGACAACCCCCGAAACAGCTATTATAGCTGGGTGCTGACTGCGGCAATTGCCGGGCGATGGTATCGCACCCCTACGCCAGAAGGTGGATTGAAAGAATCAATCCTCAAAGCCCGTGAGAAAAACAGTTTCATCACGGGGTGACCCCCACTGAAGGGATATCACGAGAGTTCAGGCTATCAGCACAGAACAACATTTCTATTTCCCCAAGCAATCAGCTGACTTGGGTTGGACTACCACATAGGTTCTAGGATCCCTTGGGTTGATGTTTTCCTTGGGTTTAAGTAGGGGAGACCGGGGCACGTTGGCCCACTTTTTTTCTTTTGATTTTTTTCACTATGTATTTTTTTATTTTTTACCATTATTATATTTTTGTACAATGCTAAATGTATTCAGGTAGTAAAAAACATTTTTATTTTGAGTTGTTTCTGAAAATTAAAGCCCTCAAAAATTATTTTAGGGGTTGATGCCATGTGGGCCAACCTGCCCCGTGCACGGGGCAGGTTGGCCCACTGGGTGGGGCACGTTGGCCCATATTGCTATTACCTTGTCATTGGCTATTAAGGTGTAAACTAAAAGTCAAATTAGAACAATAGAAATGTATTACATAGAAAAACACATAGTTTCACACAAAAAATGTCTTTTAACATCTCAATCACTTAAAAGTCAAATTAGAACAATAGGAATAAATTGCAAAGAAAAAAACATAATTTCACACACAAAACCTGTCTTTTAACATCTTACTCACTGTCTGAAGCCATACAAAAGGGATCATTGCAGTGTATACATTCATAAAATAAGCCGTTGATTTCTTTTTCAACACATTTTACATGTGCCCATCGTTTGCAACTCGTGCACTGGATCCATTCTGCCCCAGGTACACTTTGGTTGAATTTCTTCAAACATCTAAGACACAATTCATCTTCGGCTTCCGAGTCGGGTTCTTCTTTGATTGCTTTTTTCACCATTCTTCTGCAGTCAGAGGAAAATAGATTTTTTTTGCACATGGGTTTCTTTTACTCGTAGTGAGTTTTACTTTAGATTCAGCTTTTTTGATCATTTCCTTTTCAACTTTGATCTTTTTTCTTTCCTTTGCTATTTTTTGTTCAAGCTGTAGGGCTAACTTCACTGGGGTGTCTGTGAGTATTGCAGAAGTTCTCTTCCGTCTATTCACGAGTTTTCCTTTCCTGGGCTCTGCCTTCTTGAATGGTCTCACGTCTTCTGGGGATGGTAAAGTTTGTAGTGGACCCTTTTCAGAAGAAGTTCCTGGAGTAGGAGGTACATCGGAGGCATCTTGATGTCCATTCGACAGGTTCTGGTTGGCTTCACATCCCACACCATTTTGTAAGTTTGAGGGATTCGGTCGATCAGATACGTACGAAGGCATGAAATCATCATCCTTAAAGATGTGCCTATCAAAGGGGCTTATTCCTGTAACTTAAAACCCCACTATTACGTTCACTGGATTTACTGCACTGGGGAGGGCAGTTTTCACAATTCCTGGGATATCATAAATTGTCATCGGCCGCCTGTTTGTCGTCACCCAACTGTCACAGGCTGAATTCACAAACTTTTTAAACGGTCCGTAAACAGTTCTGTCTAATGGTTGAAGTTTATGACTGCAATGGGCCGGAAAAGATAAAAGAGTTATACCATTGTCTTTGCAATAATCTAGCACATCAGACGAAAGGTGAGAGCTGTGGTTATCTATCAATACAAGACAATGGTGCTCTTTGGAACAACGAACATTCTTGACAAAGTGTTTCATGTAGTTTAAAAACCCACTTTCAGTCATCCACCCAGATGGATGTGCATATCCGGAACAACCGGTAGGACCATCTCTAATATAATGTTCTTTGAAGTTCACTCGAGGGAAAATGAAGAACGGAGGGACGGTGTTCCCGGTTGCATTCACTGCCAAAGCCATCGTAACTAAAGAACCACGTCCTGCAGAGGTCACTCGTCCTATCTGCCGAAAACCACGTCGGGCAACGATTCTGTCGGGTTTCTGAACCGTTTTTACTCCGGTCTCGTCAATATTCCAGATATCAGCAGCTTTTATTTGGAGTTTTTTCAAAACACGTTCAAGATTATCAAAAAACAATTCTGTATTGTGTTTGTTGAAACTAGTACATCTTGAAAAGCTTGTTGCTTGAGGGGTGCGAATTGACAATCTTGGATGTCTTTTTAGAAACCCCGTGAACCAATCAGGACCGGCCATTTCAAACTCAGCCCAAGAGTTTGGAATTTCCCTCTCACCTACTACAGCATAGGAGTAGGCAAATCGCCTGACTTCCTTTGGCGAAAGACCAAAGTATATGTCACTTGCCTTCATTAAATATGCCTCAAGCATGTCTTCCTGATCAGAGTCAAAGACCTAAAATATTTAAAAAAATATAATTTTGCAATAAAACTTTGAAGGTTTGCAGTTTTTTTTATCTTAAAATTTTCATAGGGTGGTGCAAAATGAACTACTATTTGAAATTTACCAATTTTCATTTTTTATGTTTTATTCATTAGACCTATATTGAATTTAAGACGGTTTAAGTAATGAAGCTCTGTCGGTTTTTACAAAAGAATTTAAATCTTAAATTTCATTGAGATAGAGCCCAATTTTTAATTTTCTTTGTAGGCTTAGTGTAAAATATACTATCATACAATAATACAGATACTTTAAGCAGTCCTACCTGAAAGCGTTTTGCAAAGCCAAAACTTCTGAAGTCTCCGATGGAAGAAGTAGCCTCACAGGTTGTTGTGGAAGTCACATTATTTCCTTCTGCTGGAAGTTTTTCCTCCATTGGGTCTGATGGGGCATCGTTTACGGTGTTGTCGGTAACCACAGGATCTTGGGGAATTTCTGATTCTTGCTCTTTGGGAACGAGACGATCTTGACCAGGTACTGTACCTTCGTTATCATTGCTTCTAAACTTAAGACAATAACGTGCCAATGTTTTTCTAGGGATATTGAACTGCTCACTAACACGTCTCACCGATTTTTTAAGTTTTAAAACTTCGTTGACGGCTGCCAACATAGTCTCTTTTGAAAACTGGCCTCTCTCAGTTTTCTTTTTATAATTACGAACCATGGTTCCTGAAAAAAATTAAAAAAAAAGTAGAAAATAATGGAAACTCTGAACAATGTACTGTAGGCCTAAAACAATGTAGTTTTATAGAGCTTTGGTAGTTATCAGCATTTATGCAACAATATTATATCTTAGACCAAACTTCCTGCGTGCCTTGATGTTAAATATTGAATTTCAATTAGAGATTTCGAGAAAGAAAACAACTAATTCATCACTCGTATTGTGTATTTTCCGTCGGGGCAGGTTGGTCCACCGGGCCAACCTGCCCCGATTCAGGTGGGCCAACCTGCCCCTTCGCCATATTGGAAATAATTGTCCAGTTCTACCCAAAACTGTGTAACATTTAAAAAATGTAACTCCATCAAAATATTCCTAATATGTTAAGGTTTCGAAAGAACACTTACCTCTGTTTCTGCTGTGTATCCACTAAGAGCTATGAAATGTTTCACACAACCACTAAAAATTACTTTGGAACTGGAAAATCACAAAAACTAGCGTGCGTTCTCGTCTATGTCTCGGAGCGAACTGAGAGTCGCGGAGCAGTGGGGGAACAATATTGCCAACCTCCAGTCCGACTTGTGGCGCATTCTGGCGGCTGCATCGAGAGTTAAAGCGCCTGGGCCATCGTGCCCCTATGGCCAACGTGCCCCGGTCTCCCCTACTCAATTAGGATGTATAAGTGGAAACGAGAAAGCAGATTCAGCAGCCAAACAATCCCTGAATGAATCAGATTCAGCATCTGCCCGTGTACCTCCGTATGATATCATGGCTGCGTTGCGGAATGAAGCCCTGAAAAAGTGGATCTATGGACCAGCACAATAAACAACAAATTACGTGCGATTAAACCTGTTACATTGGCGTGGTCCACCTCCATCAGAAGAAACCGCGCTGAAGAAATCGCCATCACCAGGTTGAGGATCGGGCATTGTGCACTGACACACAAGTACCTGTTTACAGAGGAGAAAGTACCACTCAAATGTGAAGAATGAGACTCAACCCTCAGTGTAAAACACCTCCTGACGGATTGCAACGGGTACGGGGCAGTTAGAGAAAGACTACTCATTCAAGGTGAAATAGAGAACGTTTTGGGCGACAACTATGAAAACATCAAAAAAATAATGAAAAATCTTCAAATTACAGATTTACGAAAAAAATATAAGTTAAAATAACCTGAACTATTTTAGTACAATAGTTTCATTATAGAAGAGTAAGTGGTACGAAATGACCGCAGTTGTCGAAGCACCCTTTAAAAAATACTACTACACTCAATTAGGACCCAATAATTTCAAAATCGAAATAGGGGTTCATAGGCTGCTTAGGTTAAGCCTCAGTCAAAATTAGAATCCCTAAAATTAGAAAACTCACAGACTTGGGTTGGACCTCTAGGTCCAGAATATCAACATTGAAAAGTATTGATGACAGCAGCATCAGCTCAAATCTCCCAAACCAGAACTGGGTTTACTGGCCCCAAGTTGCAATACATTCCACTTTCCAAAATTATAGAAATAATTATTAAACAAACTAGTTTCTGGAGACCCATTCAGTGGCAGAATAACAATACACAGTAAAAAGTAAGTAATATTGAAGTAATGATGTAGATATTCAGTATGTATTTAATTATTTAACATAAAATAGCACTTGAAACAATGTATCATTAATTATCAACAATTATTACGAAGGTGGTTATTGACATAATCCAATAATTGATCATGGCATAGCATATTATTACCCTTTTAAATCTATACAAATTTACTTGGAAGAGATTTTTGTTCTTAACAGACAATACCATTATTCATGGTATTCCTTTAGATGAGAGACGAGCAATTTTCTCCCTTTTAGGCGATACCTTCAACACTACGGTAACGGGAGTAAGCATTTTAACAATGGCATAAGGCCCTTCCCATTTGGGGAACAATTTATCAGTTTAATTTCTGTATTTACAGCTTAAAGTGTGTGTTTTCACAAGTACCTTGTCCCCAACTTAAAATTTGACTTCAGAATGGAGTTTATTATATTTTAGAGATTGTCTCTGGTTTGAGACCTGTCAAATGTGAAATTTGTGATAAAGACTTTACTCAGAAGTCTAGCTTAGCTAGACACTCTGCCATACCCTGTGGTTCGAGACCATTCAAGTGTGTAAGTTGTGGTAAGGCATATACTCGGAAGTGTCACTTAGTTACACACTCGGCCATACGCATTGGTTTTAGACCTTTCAAGTGTGATCATTGCGGGAAAGGTTTCACTCATAAGTCTTATTTAATCACACACTCTACACTCTGGTTTGAAACCTTTAAAATGTGAAATTTGTGAAAAAGAATTAACGCACAAGTCCAGCTTAGCAACTGGCTTCATCTGACCATCACAGGACTGGTTCAAGACTTCCCAAGGCAATCTGGCTTGCATCAACATAAAGGTGAAATTCCTTATCAAAATATGGAAGACTAAGGACTGGTGGATTAGCTAAACACTGCTTTAACTTTAGAAATGAATTCTGGAGCTCGGTGGACCAATTGAAAACTGCACCTTTGCGTTTTAAGCGATTTAAAGGAGCAGCCAGTTCTGCCAAATTTGGAATAAATTTAGAATAAAATCCACACATACCCAGAAATCTTGCAACTTCCTTTACCGACCTCGGAGTGGGAAAGTTTTTGACGGTCGAAATCCTTTCCTCATCGACCATCAGCGTCCCATGTGAAATTCTGTGGCCCAAGAAAGCGATTGAGTTTTGCGCCAGGTTCAGTTTTTTAGGATGCATCGTTAGCCCGGCGTCTCTCTATCTGGAAACGATGGCCTCGACGTCCAACAGATACTGCTAAATCCCTCGAATAAACACAGAGATCATCAATGTATGGAAAGACACAAGAATACTTCAAATCACCAAGTACACGATCCATTAGCCTGCAGAAAACCTAGAGGGAGGTAGTCAGACCGAAAGGAAGCCTAGTGAATTGATAGAGACCAATGGGGGTGACGAACGCTGTATACTGCTTCGCCTAGTCTGTTAAGAGGAATTTGATGAAAAACGAAATTCAAATCAATGATAGAGAAAAACTTGGCATTGCACAGATACTGGAAAGCGTTTTCGATATTTAGAGTGGGAAGATTGTCAGCCTTTACCTTTTAACTAAGCCTGCGATAGTCAACCACCAGTCTGTCGGATCCGTCTCGTTTAGGAATTAGGAATGCCGGACTAGACCATTGAGATTTAGAAGGCTCGATAACCTTGCTATCGAGGATTTTCCTCAGCTGCATTTTCATAGCTTGGAGTTTTGGAGGGGACAGGGAATACGGAGCAGAGCGAACAGGTATCTCGTCTGTCAACTCAAGTTCGTATTTCAACTGGTGAGTGAGTGACTCCATGCACGGAGCTAATAACATCCGGGAACCTAGAAAAAACGTTATTAATTTTTTCCTGTAAGACAGACGGAGGAGTGGGGGTCAAGCGGGTGATTAAATGTTGTTTATGCGAACACAAATAACATTCGTCGTTCAAAATCATAGATTTTGCAATGCAGTGTCGTGTCCTCTCGTGGACAGCTCGACAAGGGGCGACTCAGACTTGGGATCTTGACCGACGCTGAGGGATTCCGGACTGCAAAGGTGGTCCTCTCGGAGGGACAGTATCGGTGAGAAATGAAAGATACGGAGCTTGCCGCAAGGAGTGTATTTGGAGACAGTTGGTTGTTGAACAAGAGTGATCTCCTCCCTCGGATACTCCGGGTCAATCGTAGAGCTTCCCTTCCACGGCCTTCCGGGCGCCCGCTACGCGTACTACAACTCTTGACGAAATGACCTCGAGTGAATGATGCGTGCAGTTTTTAAGGCATCGCGGCATCCGACCGCCCCCCCGTGCGTTCTAAAACTTTCCGCTGGTGCACCATTCTTTTCTGTAAAGTGCAAACGCACCGGCAATCAAAAATGCGATTCCCACTTTCAGCAAAATCAGCATAGTACGGGCATAGTGGCTTTCCTTTCAGAAAAGCGCACACGCACCGTCTATCAAAAATGCATTCCCCACTATCAGCACCGTACAGGCATAAAGGAAAGTTCCAGAGACTAACGCAAAAAAAGGTGAATAAGACGGACAAAGAGGATGCATAGACCGGAAATGGAATCGGCCAAAAGAATAGACACGCATCAAAAAAAGGAGTATGAGAACTTAATTGACAGAAAAATGAAGTCGGGATAGCTCTCCCCTCAAAACTTCGACCTCCGGACGAAGCCTTGAGTGGTATCCTTGGAAGCGTTACTCACCGATTACACCATTAGGCGATTCGATCACTCTCGATGCCAATTACATAGTATCATAATAAGAATAAATCCCCAAACAATTTCTTCCAAAACCCTAAACAGAATCTTCAAAGTAAATATCTTGAATCACAGAACAATATGTTTGAAAACGCAAAAAAATGACAATCATACACCGAAGTACAAAGAATTTAACCTTAATCACTGCAAACCATAATATGACAAAATCATAAAATGTACTAGTCCACAGCTAAAAGAAAAATTCACACATTTTAACTCAATTTGGAACATTTTGAAACTGGTTTTAAAATGTCTTGGCGAAAAATTATTTAAAAATTAGGGCAAAATACACCCAAATAATATTGTCTTCAAATGTTTCATTGCCAGATAACCATTCTCATAATCACCGTCTATGTTGTTGTATACAACCGATGCTGTCTCTTCTGAAATTGTTGAAATAGGCGGAGGAATGGGTGCCCTACTCTCAGGGGGCCTACTAAATCTTACTGGCGGTTCGGTGATACCTACTTGCACACGGTCACCGTTAGCACTTACACTTTCCCGCGGTCTCTCCACCGTTGGGAAGTAATAATCTTTAGTCCTACAACTTAGGTGATGCACCATATACACAAAGCTTATCACGGAGAATACTAAGGAAAAACTACTAGCATACATCACATAGGAGGATGCCCCCTCACTACTATAGTTGTCGTTATCAGGTACTGTATTCACATTTAGGCATTCACTCAAATTAGTACAATTCGCAAAAATTCTTTCGTCGTAAGGGGGTAGTTTCAAGGAAGTTAGGGATGCCCATGAGGCTGGTATAATCCGGTGCATTCCCACCTTCGTATCACTGAGTTCACATGAAGATCGCGACGCAAAATTAGATGTACCTAATTTCAACACACATGTGCAAGGGACTGTGATTTTATAAGCACCGAGTTCTAATTTCTCATCCAAAGTAGCATTGATTTTTTCACCACAGTTAATTGCTGAATTGGACGGGGGATGGGTTATTATGTACAAATCACTACCGACCCTAGTGACGATAGTGTCATTTGACTTCTCGCACTCCAATGGGCACGCTGCTGCCATTTCTTTGGCCGTGGCCCCCTTGACTATCGCCTCTGCGCACCTAATAGTCATTAGTGTGTCCCCAAATGGATCTTTTAACATGCAGAGCTCATCCGTGTAGATGTTACACGCGAGAACTTGGAGGCTCGTACCTGTGCTGGTACGCGTGACTGCCAAATGGACTGGGTTCCTCCGTACTAGACAGGTGTCTTCTCCTCGGGCAAAAGGTATGGGTAGGAAGGTTTGCAGAGTTACTGAATGCATCTTCTTGTGCAAGGGGACGAAAAGGATAAGGTAAAGGTGTGTTGGAGATCGCAAACAATCCAACAAGGGTAGGATATAGTATCGGGAGAAGTCACTAATGGCCGGTTCGTAACCCGCCGCCTCATTGGTTCGTTTAGCTGCATGAAGTCGCTCCTTCAGGGTTTGGAGACTGATGAGCTGCGGGGAGAGCTTGTAACTTTGGCAAGCCCTAATGACTCCCGTCTGCGAAGTGATGGTGTACTGGAGGTAAGCCAGAATACTCCGGCCAGGTCCTCCAGGTAATTCTGCATACCCCGGTGTCATTGCGCGTCGTGCCGGTAGTGTGAGTAAGTCACCAAGGTCCCGCATCGTCCTTTCGAACTTCTCAGCTTCCCCCTCCGATACGACGAATCGCCCCGCGTTCCGCCGCATCGGAAGAGCGAAAGAAGACGTAACCGCTCCCCCATCTGGTGACAATGGTGCCTCTGTAAGTTGGTTAGCCCAATATCTCGGGTTCCAATTCTCTAGTGCCGATGCCAGAGTGGTGCGTATGGCGTCACAAATTCCTGGGTGATTTCCTCTTTCGCATTCGGATGTAAAGGATCTGAAATTTTCCAACTCCCTCCTTGGATTAAAGGGAACCTTCCAAACCCAAGTGTAGGATGTTTCATATACTGTGAGATTAGTTAATTTTCTAAATAAAGCTCCCGCTGTGACGTGTACAGGTATGTCCGTCATGTTCTCCATTCCATAGGTGACCGTAATCAGCATTCCCAAAAGGCAGGTGTAATATTTAATCTCCTTCATTTTCCTGAGAGACGTCCACGGGCTTTACGTGGAGTCCCTTTGGTTTGCCCTGAGAAAAAGGGGAAAAGATGGTTGACCAGGCCACCCATTCCGTCCTCTTTCACAAAGCAATAAATTGGAACCAATTACCTCTTATTTACCATTATTCCTTTTGCTCATTCTTTTTCCACTCTAACTTACTAATGTGGTACAACAATTCTCATTACACAACCCTCCTGGATTGTTCAGCTTTTTTTTTCTAATCCTAGGTCTTAATCCTAAATCTAAAAATCTAAGTTCTAAGTCTGCTATTTACTACTTTAACAACCCTTTTAATGCGCGCTTACATTCTGAATTTTCCCTCTACTGGTACCATTTTGTTTGACAAATGTATTGTACCCATGGAATTCCATCAAAGAGGCAAATCTCCTCGTTGTCCCCCTTCCTTTCGTCCGAATGGAAGGTGTCTCGGGACTTTACAGCTGTTTTTCTTTGTTACTTGGCCATTAATTTTCCTTCCCGTCCCCCCTGCGGGTAGGGGGATTGAGAATACTCCCGCAGTATCCCTGCTTGTCGTAAGAGGCGACTAAAAGGGCGGGGAAGGAAACCCCGAAAACAAACCCCCAGGCAGCACAGGGATGCGTCCGGACAGTCTTGTGGGTCTACTGTTTGTGTGCGGCCATACCAGCTGGCCTGCGATCCACCCGCATGTTGGCCGTGTGCGGAGACCCGTAAGGGGGAGAAGGGGATCCTGGTGGGTGAGTTCTCCGGCACCCAGCCGGGTGTCGGATGCCCGGTATGGGCCGGGGTTCAATACCCCACTTTGGCCCTGGATCCTCTGTAAACGGGCGGTCAAGATCTAGCCAGTCTTGATCAATCGGCTTATCGACACGTTTCGTTGGCGAGTGCTGGAGTGATGGGGGTCTGTGTAGGGCGGCCAAAGGTGTATGGGTTTGGAGGGCCCATGCGCTGGAAGCCTGACCCGAAGCAGACCGCCTACACGATAGTGCTATATCCCCTGGGTAACCCTGGCGACCACACCGGCTCGCGGTGTGGCGTCCCAAATGTGTGGCTCCGTGGTGGGTGGGGAGCCCAGGGGACGAAATCCCGTTCTTTAATGGAAAATAACAATCCCCCTCCATTAAGAAGATCCCGTCCGGACACGGGCGGGGGAGATAGGTGTAATGCGTGCACACGATTTTTGGTAATGAGGTTTCAAAAGGAAGGTGAGACCCTTAAAAAGGTGTCTCCCTTTCTCATTCGCAGAATTCTGTCGGCTTCAGTATCTGGAGATCTGAAGAGTGCAAGAAAATTGCGGGATGGCACACTTCTCATTGAAACGGCCAATGAATCGCAGAGCAAGAAGATCCTGACTATGGAACGGCTTCATGATATCCCTGTCTCGGTGGAGGTGCACCACACCTTGAACACTAGTCGGGGAATTATCAGCCATTTTGACCTTCTCTACGTGGAAGTCGACGAAATCAAGAGTGAGATGGCCTCTCAGGGGGTGGTTGATGTTCGTAGGCTTACCACCAAGCGCAACGGAGACATAAAAAACACCACGTCCGTAGTACTAACTTTTGCCATGGATAAACTCCCCGATAAGGTTTTCGTTGGTTACGAATCAGTGCCAGTGCGACCATACATAACGGCTCCCATGCGCTGCTTCCAGTGCCAACAGTTTGGCCACATCGCTACCCGATGTGAGGGCAAGGCCACCTGCCCGCGCTGCGGCCTGGACAAGCACGAGAATGCAGAGTGCAGCAGCGGTTTACACTGTGTCAATTGCGAGGGTACCCACGCGGTCTACTCTCGCGATTGCCCTAAAATGAAAGAAGAGCGCCAGGTTATGGAAATTAAAACCCGAGACCGGATATCATATTTAGAAGCACGTAAAAAGTACCGCGAACTCGTTGCCCCAACTTTTTCCCGATCATTTGCGTCGACTGTAACCGCAGTAAGTAAAAGTAGTATTGCCATCCAGACGGAGAAAGAAGAGACCGGAAATCCTGAGACCCAAGCTAAAAAGTTGGTTAAGCCGGATAATGGCTCCAAACCGGCAGATCAGAGAAATATGCAAGATTCAATTTCTCCCAAAAAGAACCCGCCCAAAAACGCCGGGGTCGTGCCGCCCAGGCGTGCAAAAACCATCCCCGGGTCCCTCCGGATTACCCAAACTGGGTCAACCGGAGTCCATGGAGGAGGATGAATGTCTCTCCGAGACGGAAATCCTCCGGGCTCGAACTAAAGGAAAGAAAAATCGCCACCGTATACGGCGTTGATCCCCCAAGTACGGATACACTGCTGTTTTTTTATTACTTATTCAATTTTAATTAATTTTTTATGGCGTTAATTTTACAGTGGAACTGTAACGGCTTTTATCGACATAAGGAGGAGCTGGATATTTTAACGCATAATTTTAACCCGTCCTGCTTGTGTTTGCAGGAGACACATTTTAAAGCTAAGGACAAAGGATTTTAAAAGGTTTTAATGTTTTCCGACTTGACGACACCAGTGGCCAACGTGCCCAAGGTGGAGTGGCAATTGCCGTTCGGGAGGCCCTATACACCTCCCCCTTTGACATATGTGAAGTTTTTGGGCAGTCACTCACCAAGACCAGCAGCAACTCCAACTTCGACGCAGCATTTGTGAGTATGAAAGGAAAAGTCGAGTCAGCGCCGCTTCATTTTAAAACCATAGGCCCTCACGCTGCATACAACGAACCATTCTCAATGTGGGAATTGACATCCGCCATCGCAGACTCCCGTGACAGCGCGCCAGGGCTAGACCAAGTTCACAATGCCTTTCTTCGGAATCTTCCAAAGGCTGCCCTACCGGAAATTCTGCGAGCTTTCAACAAAATCTGGTCTGATGGTAGTTTTCCGGAATCCTGGCGCGTTTCCGCTGTGGTGCCCATCCCTAAGCAGGGAAAGGATAGATCAGTCCCGAATAATTACAGGCCCATCTCACTTACCAGCTGCATCTGTAAGGTAATGGACAGAATGGTAAACCGTCGACTCGTCTGGTGGTTGGAGCGACGGAACCTTCTCTCAGATATTCAATGTGGTTTTCGCAAAGGTAGGTCAACCCTTGATCACCTTGTCCGAACTGACAATTTCATACAGGAAGCCTTCCTTTTACGCCAGCACGTGATCGGCGTTTTTTTCCGATTTAGAGAAAGCGTACGACCGTGTTTGGCGCTACAAAATTTTAAAGACATTGCACAATTGGGGATTTTGGGGAAACCTACCCATTTTTATTAAGAATTTTTTATGCGGGCGTGTTTTTAAAGTTAAAGTAGGAAAATGTCTTTCTAGATTTTATCCACAAGAGAATGGAGTACCTCAGGGCTCCGTTTTAAGTGTGACGCTATTCGCTATTGCAATAAATGATGTCGCAGAAGGTATCCGTTCTCCCGTTATGGCTTCCCTGTTCGTTGACGACCTGGCTATTTTCTGCCGATCGTCAAAAATTACTAGTGCCTCCAGACTTATCCAATTAACGTTGAACAAGCTGTCCGACTGGTCTCAGAAAAATGGATTTCGTTTCTCCGTGGAGAAAACGAAGTGTGTCCATTTTCACAGGATAAGGGGATTACACGCTCCACCGGCCCTGTATCTCGGTCATCGGGAACTTCCCTATGTAGAATCTATCCGATTCCTCGGGGTGACTATTGACCAACGTTTGACATGGCGTGAACATTTTAAAATTTTAAAAGACAGATGTGTGAAGGTTTTAAACATTTTACGGTTTTTAACGCATTCGACATGGGGTGCGGATCGCACTACAATGCTTTTATTGTACCGAGCTTTAGTGAGCTCTCGGTTGGACTATGGATGCGTAGCGTATTCTTCTGCACGTGACTCGTATATAAAACCATTGTCTGCCGTGCACAATACCGGACTACGGTTAGCCACTGGCGCCTTCAGGACTTCACCAGTCCTGAGTATTTATGCGGAAGCGGGGGAACCCCCGCTCGCTACTCGTCGAGAAATGTTGACATGCAACTATGTTGCCAAGATTTTATCATCAAAGAATCACTTGTGCTCTAATATTATTTTTAACCCACGGTTTTTAAACGTTTTTAATAGGAGGATAAGAGCAACGAAGCCTCCAAGTTTACGTTTTAAAAATTTCATTGACGAGCGAAGTTTTAACCTACCAGACGTGTACCCGACCGGGTACATGAGAGAACCGCCGTGGTCGATCCCACGGCCAAATGTTATTTTGCGGCTACTTCGATGCCCAAAATCCTGCACCACATCTACGGAGTACCAGCAGCTTTATAAAGAAATTATCAGTTATCACCACGAGTTTATCCCCATCTTTACAGATGGTTCAAAGTCTGGAACCTCTTGTGGATGTGCAGTGGTGTCTACGTACCACGGAATCATCAAAGCAAGGCTCAATCCGATGTGTTCAGTATTCACGGCAGAATTGGTTGCCATTAAATTGGCCCTGGCTAATATCAAGTGCAGCAATACCTCGTTCTTAATCTGTTCAGATTCTTCGAGTGCATTGCAGTCAATCTCTGGGTTTTCACCATCTAACCCAGTTGTACAAGACATCCACTCTTCCATATTATCCCTCAATAGGGAGGGAGTGAAAATATCCTTCTTGTGGATTCCAGGGCACATGGGAATTGACGGCAATGAAAAGGCCGACGCAGCTGCTAAAGAAGCACTAAGCGCCCCAGACCTGACAACATCGCTGGTACCCGTAGATGATCTCAAGAACGACCTCCGGCGCGTGGCCTTGGAAAAATGGAAGGAGCTATGGACTGACCAACATAGCAATAAGCTCCGCGGAATAAAATCCGAAATATCAGCGTGGCCCACTTCCGTCGGGAGAAATCGCAGGGAGGAGGTCGCCATTACTCGGTTGAGAATAGGGCATTGTGCCCTGACCCACTCGTATCTTTTTACTGAAGAGAAAATTCCGCCACGATGTGACGAATGCGACTCTCTATTAACAGTGCGGCATCTCCTGACGGAGTGTGATGTGTATCGGGTAGCGCGGGAACGCCTAGACATCCGGGGAGGAATAGCACAAGTCCTAGGAGATAACACAGAAAACATAACCAAGGTTTTAACGTTTTTAAATAATTATGGATTTTACAAAAAAGTATAAAGTTACTTTACCAATGTGATATTTACCTTAGTATATATCCCTTTTTATAATATCAAATTATCAGCAAGAAATAGTTTTTAGTGGTGCAAAATGACCTCAGCCGTCGACGCACCCAAATTTACACCGAAGCACCCACACACCACCGGGGGATCTGGGGGCCCAGGAGAACGGAGAAAGAAAATTGTTGAACAATTTGTGTATTTAGTGAGTTTTTAAGGCAATCTAGGTATTAAATTTGTGATGCCATATGTTTCGTTTTTTTAAACAAAAATACCTAGTTTTCCTAATAAAGCTTGATTAATAAATACTATATACAGTAGACTCTCTGTCAAACGGATCGGCTTAGTCCGGACTCTCGATTGTACGGATCAATGATCTTGAAAAATAAAAATATATTTGTTGAGATATTTTGCAAATAAAAAAGAAAATACGTAACTTTACGTTTTAGCGCCTACATTATTCGCGCGGATATGCCCACAATACACTAGTGTTTTTCGTTTTGCAATCATAAGGCGTTCTATGTAAAATCTATACAATATTTGCAATGATTTAGGTAGCAATGGCACTTGTAACACGTGAGGAGGGAGGGGAGTGTCACTGACCTCCACTAGACAACAAACACTACTAGAATTCGCGCGCTTTGTTATTGCAGATGTAACCTTTGATTGCTTTGTTGGCGTTGCTTCTTGACTACAGTATGATTTAAAATTAATCATTAAACATTTCTCACACATTTTTAATGAAATCTGAAATACTCTACTTACATACCTTTAGTTATATTGCTTGTAGCAGAAGTCCATCCTTCTTTCCATCTGTCCAGCAAAGTGATTAATTACACGTTCGTTGAAATCAGCGCTGGACAACAATTTCTTTTCGATTGAACACATGGCAAGGGCACTGAGTCTATCTTCTTTCATCGTGCTTCTAGTAAATGTCTTTATTCGTTTCAATGTTGAAAAACATCTTTCACTTTCTGCTGTTGTCATTGGTATGGTGCAGATGATCTGGAGTAGTTTAACTGATTCTGGGAGAACTTCTTTTAGGTTGTTGTCATAAATAAAATTAAGAAGCCGCAATGAACCGGTTGCCTTTGAAAAATCTCTTCTGCTGTATATAACTAGAAGTTCTTGTTTCAGTTCCACTTAGTTTAGTTTAAATAGTTTAGCTGCGGTTTCAAGTTCATGTTCTGGAAAACTCTTGGTAAATTCTTGAAACCATATAGGCTGGAATAATTTTGCTACAGACAAATAGTCCAAATTATTATTAAAGCTATTGTCAATTCCCGTCATAATTACATCGCAAACTTCCTTATCCACCACATTTCTTCTATCTTCATATCGACCACGTTTCTTACTCGGCTCGGCCTCTGAAGTCGAATCATGGGTATTTTGGGAGTCAAGTTCTGAAGAATTTCTAATAGTTTGGATAGCAGACTTAAATTCGTCTACATACTTCAAGGCCTTTATACAATCAATTGTCCTGTGTTGTAGTTCATTGTACAAAATGTCACAATGAGGCATAATTTTATTGAAAAAAATCAACCAAAAATTGAAATCGTCGCGTCGTCTTTGATAAAGTGATTCAATCCAACTGCTTTATTTACAGTAGAGTAATCATTGCTGTCATCATCAATTATTTTGTTTAAGCACTCTTTTATTTCATTTTTATATTTGAATATTGTGCTAACAATTCTTGATTTAAAGTTCCAACGAGTGCTTGAGCTTTCAGGTATTCGTTTCTTTACTACATCATCAAGAACTGCTGTTCTTTTAGTAGATTGAGAAAAGAATGAAGAAAAACCTTCAATGTTACTAAAAAATATTTTGACTTGTTTGTTTTGAGTTGCACTTCGTTCAGTAATCAAATTTAATAGGTGGGCATAACAGTGCACAAATAGTGCATTTTGGTATACGGCTTTTACTCTTGCCTGTACCCCTGTGTGCTGACCACACACAACGGAAGTACCGTCATAACTTTGAGCTATCACTTTTTCAGGCGTTTCATCTACTTTCAGCTTTTTAAGTTCGCCAAAAATAGCCTCACTCACCGACGCTGCATCATGACCTTTTGGTATTACAAAAGTAATAAATATCTCATTTATTGACCCATTTAGTTCATAGCGAACTACAAAAACAAGCTGGGATAATGTAGCACAATCTGTTGTTTCGTGTGCTTCAATCGCGATGAACTGTGTTTGAGTAAGCTCATCGCGAATAATTTCTAGGCATACGGCATATATGGATTCAAGAAGCTCGTTTTGAATAGTTTTGGAAATGCCCAAAAAAACTCTGTTATTCGTCCTGTCAATGTGCTGTTTCAATGTTGAATCCAATTCAGCCATAAGATTAACTAAGCCACGAAAAATGCCAGGATTGTCAGAAGTTTCCCTTTCGTCATGTCCCCTTAAAGCCAATTCAAATGCCTCACAAAACTTAATGGCATCTATCAATTTACTTTATACGTAATGGTTTTTTGACACTTCTTCATTTAGTTTTTGAATTCTTAATCTGTACGCACTATCTAATTGGACTCTTATGTCAACTTTGCCTAACACGGCATACTCAATGCAAGCATTAATTTGTTTTTCACTCAATTTATGTTTTTTGACTTTATCATTTAAATGTTTTAAATCCGAGACACCATCCACCGTCCATGCACGGTCTGCAACTCCCATTACCAAACAAGGATAGCAAAAAAAAGAATGTTTAACTTTGCACCCACACAACCAATCAGCATAGTTGTACAAATTATTGGAAAATTTCCGAACGAAACTATTTCGTGCTTTAGAGGCCTTTTGTTGTTGATTTATATTTAGTATAGGCCTAGGGGGGCCTGAATTTTTGAGCTCGATCCTATGTTCCAGGTCCTTAATTCCATTACTAATAATAAAATTCACATCGTTGGAAACAGACGAGGCCATTATGAAACACTAACACACTAAACAATCACTAACACTAAAACACTAACAATCACTAACTCGATTAACTCAACTACAACGAGACCTATTTACATACCAATCACTCATTCGATAAAACAATTTACACACAATAAGTCAACTGGTCACCAGAACAAGGTATTCTGCAACACTGCAACACCAAGCAGACGCCAGATTATACGGCCGCCGGCCGGCGCGGCGATCAGCTGTCAACTCATTAGATACGTCGCTCTGCGCATGCTCGGGCGGCGTCCCAAGACTTCCATAAGGCACAATCTTAGACGCGTCATAGCACCAGCAGCCCCCACCACTACTACTCTTCATATAACTGCATGGTTATGGATTGGGACGTTCTGGCCAGCGCCCCACGGCTGCAAATACGAACTTCTCGCGCTATTTTTGCGTGTTTTTTTCCTACATTTTCGATGCATGCGATTGAAAAAACACTGGTTAATTAGATGCATAATTATAATTGAATGGGTATTTAATTTTTTTTCCTTTTTCAAATCTTTGGGAGGGGCGGCGTCCGAGAGTCCTTATGGGCAAGCCGCCACTGGTTACCGATTGGCACTATCTGCCGGAGCAACCGTAAAAAGAGAGACTGCGAGAATCTTCCTTGACACATGAACTTATTTCCGTTCACAATTACACGATCACACACGAATAAAACTCAATATCCCGCATACCGGAATGTCGTGCCGATTTACCCACTCATGAGAGGTGAAACGACCCACCTCATTGCCGCTGGCGAACAGACTCGCCTTATGCGACGTGACTCCGCTCTGTGCGGCCGGGCTAAACCCCACCCTCTTGTGGGGAAAAGAAACACCAAACAAATGAATGGCGGGGGCGCAAACCAAACGCATTCCGCGTTCAACACGGCGCGAGTCATTAACTTCCTGGTGGCTTGTGTTAACATGTTCTCCAACTCGGCGAGAGTTGAAGGTCTTTGACAGAAGACAAACACGGACTCTGAGGATTTAAGCCCTCCAAAATCAATTCCATCAGTTCGCGGTCGGTATATAACTGTCCTAATACCTTGTTAGCCGACACAATGGAGTAGTAGAAATCTCGAGGGTTTTCACGCGGGAATCGAAATCTCTTAAGTTTTGTGGACACTAGACGATCGAATTCGCGATATGGTACGAACGTGTCCCAAATTTCCGAAATTATATTCTCTCAAGAAATATTCCTACGAATCACGCCCTGCCAGAAGGAACGACAGTTGGCCGGTAATTTGCGCAACAGGAGAACGAACAAGTGAGACTGTGTGGTCAGAGATAAATCTATCAATTCTGAGCTTTTAGAAATGAAGAGAAACCAGTCACTAGAGGGAGAATATGAAAAGGCGGGTAGGTCGTCGATCATTTGACGAAAAACACGTAAATCTTCTGCGTTGGCCAAGTCAACGAGGCCAGCGTCTTGCGCTGGGAGAACAGCTACGTCGGGGGAGGTGGTTCCACGTTCTCACGAGCATTTTCACGTGCACGCCTGTCCTCGGACGTAGTATTAACCCATTTATGCCGAAGGTTTGAAAAATGCGAATTTTACCCTGATTTTTACATATTATAGGTAAAAATACGTATGAATACAATATCCGAAAGAAAAAACAATGTATCTCTTGCCAATTATTAATAACGAGGTGTTCCAAAAATGGAACACTAGGCAAATCCACTACCATGACGTACTCAGTGATAACAAGCAAATCATTTTATTCAGGCATTTGTTAACTCACTATTAAGATATATCGGGGTGAACACTTAACATGCAAGGATACGTTGCATTTTTTACATTGAAAAGTGGTAATTTTGTGACATTGGACACAGCGAGTTTGCTTTACAATCGTATGATTCATGCCGTCATGACGTGAGTCAAGGTTACGCTTCATAGATGGACTCCCTTTTCTACCAGGCTCAGCAGTATTACCATATGTCTCTATATAGTGACAGGCCACACGGCGACGAAATTCAAGATGATCTATTGGCTTCACACCGTTTATTTTATGCAATTGCCAAGCATTTTGTAAAGCCAGCTCAAAGCAGAATAACAAGGGGCTCGAGTACCATTTCTTTCCACGGATTGATGCTCGATACTCGTCAATATTTTCATCAGCTCGGTCCACTCCTCCCATATACTGATTATAGACCTTGATTAAATTTGGCTGAGTAACTTGTATCTTTTTTTTCTGCTTTTGAGAATAACGACTGACCTATTGCAAAGGATTGACACCGACACCAGATGATGCAACAGTCACAACACTGTTATCATTCCAACTACAAACAATATTGCCTTTTCCATCAAGTGGGTAATCAAATGTGCCCCTATCTTTTTTCTTTAGGGTAGCATCAGATAGTAAAGGTTTGTCTTCGCGATCTTTTCTCGCTATGCCTGTTGCTTGATGGCCCATTGAATGAAGTTTATCAAGGAGTGCAATGCTTGTGAAAAAGTTGTCGAACACAAAATGGTATTTACCAGGATGCTGCGTTGTGAGTGCCTCAGTAAATTGCAAAACAACTGAAGCACCTACACCATATTCTTGGTATTGAGTGTTCGGGTTTTTTCCTTGATAAGGCTGAAACCAGCAAATGTAGCCTAGACGCGTTGCACCATACCAGAATGTATACCCAAACCGAATATGCTTACAACGAATGAACTGTTTGCACCCGTGACGACCGAAATAGAGAATCATGGCCTCATCCAAGCTGAAGTATATTTCATTTGGTACAAATTTCATACATCTGTCATTCAGTTGCTCTATGAGAGGTCGCAGCTAGGAAAACTTGTCCATGTGGTTCAAGTTAGAATTGTCAGCAACATGCAAATTTGAAAATAT
Source organism: Pyrrhosoma nymphula (assembly GCA_963573305.1). Lineage (NCBI taxonomy): Eukaryota > Metazoa > Arthropoda > Insecta > Odonata > Coenagrionidae > Pyrrhosoma > Pyrrhosoma nymphula. The sequence continues at coordinate 28,760,902 of OY754332.1, forward strand.
TGTTTCAAATCGGTCACGTCTCATTGCACCACTAACTAGAGAATTATGCGAATCTGGTCTTTGCTCCCAAAACATACGCCGTCTCGGAACAGACGTAACCACTCAGAAAAATTATTCTCAAAAAACACCAACAGTCAGTTCAAGGTTTACGCCCTTACTTGCAGCATATAAATTGCAATATTTGACAACCATATCAATCACTTCAATATCCAGAAAGAGTTTTAAACATTCATCAGGGGTTTTCATTTTTGTGATTTTTTTCTTCTGAAACTCTACCTCCTACTGGCTGGGCAGTCAGATCGGCTTTCTTCCAATTGCGTACAACTTTGTTTACCTTTTTTCTTTGAGCAAGAAGAGGTTGAGGCGAAGCAGAAGCCGATGCACCGTCATTTTCAGTAGTATCACCATTCGGTATCAGCAAAAGGTCAGCATGGTCAAAGTTCTCGTCAGAAGAACCATGAATGAGATGAGCAGGAGCGCGCAGCAATGCACCGGGAAGATTGTTAATTGTTCAAACATCGTCATCCCCGGAGTCCTCGTCAGACACAGGTTTTGTTGCGTTATCAGGGGGTTCAATGATGATATCACGTACATCTACGTAATCTTCTGTCTCTAATAGATCATTTATTTCATGCACTGTCAAATATCTCGACATCCTGGTACTTTTAGCTAAAGGCGCGGTCACCCTCCACTTTCTAACGGACGGGACGCAAGACACATCCACTTCACGAGATCGTACTCAACATACAACTACTGTAAAAATTGATCACAATTCATCAGTTGGTTATCGATGTATTTATTCTTTCACTGAAATGGAAACTGATTATAGCCAAGACATAGCATCGTTTCCCTCAGTCACATAACATCTAATTGCTTACTTGATTTAAAATTAAAGTGAATATTTCAGTGCGCCTGAATGCACGCATAATAGTAGTGGATTTGCCTAGTGTTCCAAAAATGGAACACTGTTAAATAAAAGCTTATAACTAAAACAAAATAGATTGTTTAAAAATTTTCTTCTTAAAGTACTATAGGTTAACTATTACTGAACATGCAGGGAAAAATTAACAACATTTGGGCATAATGGCAAATAGTTATTAATATAACATTTGAGATGGTCTCAGAAAAACTGCCTTGAAAAAAAAGACCGATATTTCTCAACACACTGGCTGCGATGGGTTGGCAAAACTGACTAATTCTTTGCGCCCCGTAATACAATATATCTTTATAAAGAGGTACAGAAAGAAAAACCGTGGCATATTGGTGTATTATGAGTCGTAGTCATTAAATTAGAAAGTCGCATCAGGTGTTCCAAAAATGGAACACTAGGCATAAATGGGTTAAAGACCCTAGCATACGGGTTAACTGGAGGGGTAGCTATGCCTACAAAAAATCAAAGAAACAGGTAAGCACGGAAAACGGACGATGAATTTGCGAGAGTGAACAAACTTAATATCACACCTTGAGCGGGGCTTTACACCGTGTAAACTTAATGATTGTGGGAGAAAAGGACACCAATTTTGCACACCAGAGACCGATATATAACACACCTAGGTATTAAACTATAGTTATACCCTTAACCACTGCTGCGGACGCAAACACATCGAGAAAATAATGCACACTCGGAAAGTTAGTCGTCCAGCAAGGCTTAAATAACAAGAATTACACTTCAGCACCCAATAAAGAACAGAAAATTCGACCAGAATCCTGGTCTCGGCACCATTTTGCAACGCAAGCCAGTGAAACTTAACGTCGCGAGTGAATTGACTGCAATTGGTGGGCGGAAACGAGAGAAAAATGAAAAAAACAACCTTAGCTAGTTTGATTAACTTCCAGTAACAGCATTTATATAATCACAATTATTACAATAGAAAACAAGCCCGTAGACTAAATACCGTTCACTTAGTCTATACAAGACGAGCACAAGTCACAAGTGGCACCAAGCAGATACGTTCTTCTCCGCCTGCGGTCCGATCCAAAGAGAGCTAGTCAGCGCAGGAGGGGAATCAGCTCACCAGTGGATGAGTGGAGAGAGGAGAGGAGGTGCTATCACACTTTTGGTTGGTGGGAATGTTCACAGGTCGACTTGAAAGTGGAAAAAGATGTCAGCACCAGCGCGGACCGAATAAAAGGAGGGTGCTTGCAGGAATCGCGATGACCCGAGCGCTCAGTCAACGCGAACGCTCAAGGATAAAACATATTGAGTTTCATCAAAATTAGAGATGCTGGGTGTCAAACCATCATTTTCCAGGATGAATTGATTTCAAATGGCCCTATGGCTTTCAAAGGCAGGATGGGACTGGTAATGGGATTTTTGGGTGACGTGGAGTCATAGGTAGGGAAAGAAGGGGGTGGAACAGGGGGTGGCGGTGGGGTGGGGGCAGATGGAAGTAAAGCTTTTAGCGCTAACTACACCCGGGCGGTACGGGAGGATTAAGCGGTTGAGAATAGTGGGAAACAGAGGGTGTGGTGATGGGAGGCTCATGGAACAGGGAGATGTTGAGGATGGGGGAGCGGGAGGCATACAACAGATCATTCACAATTACACAATCGTTGCTGACGCATTTCAAAATTTCCAGCTGCTCCAGAGCATCTAGCCTGGGACCTTTTCCTACGTAATGCAGAATTTCGGGGATGAAATCACTGTGGTGACCATTGTCCAGTAGATGCTTGGCAAAGTTAGAGTTTAAATTTTTGTTTTTGAAACAGGCAATATGTTCTTTCAGCCTCTCCTGGAACTTCCTGCCCGTTTGACCAATATATACGGCTGAACACTCGCACTTGAGTTGGTATACCCCACTCTTTTCCAATTTTGGGATGACGTCTTTGCACTTGGAAATTATGTTTTTCAAATTACATTTGTTGTAAAACGCAGTTCTTATGTTATACCTCTGGAATAACTTGATGGTTTGCAGGGAGAGGTTACCCAAGTAAAGGCATTTTCTCCATTTTATGGTACTTTTACCCTGTGGGGAGGTGCCATAGATGGTCTTGACGGCCATTTTTCCACTTTTTCTGGTATAATCTTTCAATTAGGTGTGGTTGGTATCCATTACTCATAGCAATTTGTTTAATAACATTTAACTCTTTTTCAAAATTTACTTTGGATAGAGGAATTGTGAGGAGACGATGGAGCATGGAGTGAAAAGCTGACAGTATTTGCGTAAAGTGATGCCTAGACTAGGCATGAATTATTTGGTCCGTATATGTATTCTTACCTTCGGGACCCATTATTTCCTTTCTCCATCGTGAAATTGAGGGACTGGTCTAAAGAATTTAAATGGTGTAAGGTGTCGAGCTGCCTATTGGACCCTGACCACACACACAAGATATCATCCACATAGCGATACCAGGCACACACATTATTCACTAAAGGGTTCACGGATGAGAACAGAACATTTTCGAAATTGTCCATATAAATGTCCGAAAGTAATGGGGACAAAGGCGAACCCATAGAAAGGCCTTCAGACTGTTCGTATATTTTTCCATCGACTTTAAAATAGTTCTGGGAGATAAATGTTTCCAGAGCAAAGCACAGGTCGAACACTATCCGGGTGGAGACACGTTTCTGTTTGAGGATGTCTTCTGCTAGTTTGACGGCCTTTTTAGAGGGGACACTGGGGAACAAGTTGGCTACATCGAAGGAGACAAGTGTGCACTTGGGAGGGAGCACTAGTTGGGACTGTCGAACCGCCAAATCGACTGAGTTGATGACTCCGTACTTAGGTGAAAACTTAGAATGTTGTCTGTATATTTCGTTGAGTCTCCTAGCCAGGAGGTGATTGGGGCTGATACATTTGAAAAGACTTGCCTAATAGGGACACCTGGTTTGTGAACTTTTGGTAGACCAAAAAACCGTGGCGCCGAGGGGTTCATTTGCACTATTTTTCGTGAATCGTAAGGTGAAAACAGGGTGGAACAGGTGTTGATCACTGCTTTGATTTCTTTTTGAAACTTTACTGTTGGATCCTTTTTTAAGATGTCTAGGAAATATGGAAGTAGTAGATTATTCAAAGCTCCTTATCAGAGAGAGCAAGGATCTTGAGCTCAAATACCGCTGTGACTAAAGGGTGAGCACAATGGCATCATCTTGCCTCCTAACACAATACCCCGCAAGGGCCAAGTGGAAGGGCTTCCGCTAACACTTGGAAGTACTGCACAAGCCGCAGGCGTCATGGCTCTTCTTGATACGTTCTCGCCCGGATTTCCAGTAGATCACGAAGAGAAATAGTTCTCCATTGCCAGTAATGCCCTCTCCTGGCATCTGGAGAGCCTCTCCTCCCTAGCATGTGCTGCATCCTGCAGCTTCAGGAACCTGTTCTCCCGCAACTCAGCTTCATCATCTTTCCTGGATCTCTTTTCTATTGTCTCCATAACCCGCTTCTCCGTCTCCAACAAACTGCAGCAATTGAATGTTCGGAGCCTTTCGACGCCTATATTACTTTCTGCAAAAGAATAAAAGTTGAATGAATGACAATGGCCATAAAAAAAGAAGGGAAATGTTAACAGTTATCCCTCATCGAATGACCTAAAAGTGTAAACGCTGTATTCCTAACAATTTATGATACATTGTTATATTCCACCAATTTATTTTCAGGTACAACTAGTTTCGACGCAGCGGCGCAGTCATCTTCAGGTACAAAGAGTAAAAGCAAAAATATGATCCTCATCCAGGGTAGGCGTTGGGGTGGGGGAGGGGGGATGAAGAAGGTAGGTGGAAGGAGGTGGAAAACCTCAAGGATGCAATGTAGTGTTGTGAGCGGGTGGTGGGGATTGGAAAGGGGGGTGACCTTTGGCAGGTTGAAGTTTGAGTTTTGAAGGGTTGTTGGTGACTAAGGTAGTGGTGGGGTGTCCGTGGGAGTGGGGGGAGGGGAAGGATTACGGGCTACAGTATTTTCCGTGAGGGTCAGAGAGGCTTCTAGGAGGGGGCGAAGGTTTTCAAATAGGTTGTCATTAAGTAGAGGACGTTTATTCATCTGTCTCCTTATCTCCAACTCTTCCTTTTTGTCCATTCTCCTCCCTTTTTCCTCCCGGTGCAAAATCTTCGGAGTGAAATGACTGGTGTGGTTCTCCTCCCACAGGTGTTTAGCAAACTGGGACTGGGAGAGGTAACATATCCGGAAACAACTCTTGTGCTCTTCTGCTGTCATCCGGAAATTGCGGCCCTGAGTCTGTCCAACATAGGCCGTCGATAAGCATATCTAAGGGATCAATTTTATCTTTTGTTTTATTTAATTTTTGTTCAATTTTATTTTTTTAATTTTTTTTAAACATCCGCTCGACATATTTGCAAATATGGTGGAATATAACAAAGTTTGCTTTTCATTTACGATAAAATGAACTTCCACAAGGTTGAGTCTGAGACGATGGAGATAATTTATGATACCTTTTTCGGTGCATAGAACCCGACCAAATGAACAGTATAAGCATTTGAACATGTTGCCTACAAAAATGGCCAAAAAAGTCATATTTTTTTATTTCAGATTTTAGAAGCATTAAAGGGAGGCAAATCCGAAATTGTTTTCATTATTTTTTTATTCCAAATAACTATTGATTTATTCAATCATTTCTGATTTTTGCCCCTTAACTTAACAGAATTAGGCCACCTGCATATCAGTATAACTATCCTTCCCGTAATCCTTTGTTAGACATCTAAGGAGGAATGAATTTAGTTTATATGGAAAATGTATACACTTTGCTGACAACATTAATGTTAGCTATTAATTTCAGTCTGTAGTACATCAAGAAACAACGTACAAGCATTCATAGGAGTTAGGCAACCCGCATGATGACGACTTTCGCTCTCTAAATGTTATAACAAAATTCATTTTATGACAAAAAACAAGAAACTTGAATTCTTTTACTTGATTCTCATTGAAGAGGGCTGAAATCCCTTTCTTCAGTGTTCCATACGAGTCAGTGGAGTGTGAAGCGAGCAAGTCGCCTAGATCTGCTCTCCTTCCTCCTAATTGCTGAAGTTACATCAAATAGTTCCAAATATGGCTTCTGTTCCTCTATTTCGATCTCTCTCACTCATTCTGTAGACATTTGGTGCAGCAGACGACACAACATTCCTGTCTGGAGATGTATAAAAATTATCCGTCGTCAGGCAATATCATAGGCCAAATAATGGCTTCATTAGAGTAATTTTCACTTTTGAGGACATGGGTAAATGGGCAGTCTTTATCCGACACAGTCCCCTTTCCGTGTAAATTGTCGTTGACCACACGTATCCAGATCTCGATTCACAAAGTAAAAACACTTGCCAAATGAAGCTCTTTTCATAGGCATGATCTGCCGCCACCCCAATCTTCCCTTGTTCGAGAGTAGGCTCTTTTCGATGGTGACGTCCGTCTCTGGTGTATGGAGTGCCTTGAACTTTTTCTCCAGGTTCTGGAAAATCTGCCATATATTTTTTTTAGGTCGGCGTCGGGGTGTGTTTGGGGATCAAAATCTTTATTATAGGCACAAATTATCTCGCCCGCGTCAGAATTTGCTCGACCATTCGGGACGAGATATCTCGCCCACGTCAGGGAAGGGGTTAATAACTTGACTGTGGAGACTATGTGCTATAGGGTGGTCCAAAAATATTTTTTTAAACATCCGCTGCACATATTTGCAAATATTGTGGAATATAACAAAGTTTTCCATTTCATTTACGATAAAATGAACTTCCACAAGGTTGAGTCTGAGACGATGGAGATAATTTATGATACCTTTTTCGGTGCATAGAACCCGACCAAATGAACAGTATAAGCATTTGAACATGTGCCTACAAAAATGGCCAAAAAAAGTCATATTTTTTTATTTCAGATTTTAGAAGCATTAAAGGGAGGCAAATCCGAAATTGTTTTCATTATTTTTTTATTCCAAATAACTATTGATTTATTCAATCATTTCTGATTTTTGCCCCTTAACTTAACAGAATTAGGCCACCTGCATATCAGTATAACTTTCCTTCCCGTAATCCTTTGTTAGACATCTAAGGAGGAATGAATTTAGTTTATATGGAAAATGTATACACTTTGCTGACAACGTTAATTTTAGCAATTAATTTTAGTCTGTAGTACATCAAGAAACAACGTACAAGCATTCATAGAAGTTAGGCAACCCGCATGATGACGACTTTCGCTCTCTAAATGTTATAACAAAATTCATTTTATGACAAAAAACAAGAAACTTGAATTCTTTTACTTGATTCTCATTGAAGATGGCTGAAATCCCTTTCTTCAGTGTTCCATACGAGTCAGTGGAGTGTGAAGCGAGCAAATCGCCTAGATCTGCTCTCCTTCCTCCTAATTGCTGAAGTTACATCAAATAGTTCCAAATATGGCTTCTGTTCCTCTATTTCGATCTCTCTCACTCATTCTGTAGACATTTGGTGCAGCAGACGACACAACATTCCTGTCTGGAGATGTATAAAAATTATCCGTCGTCAGGCAATATCATAGGCCAAATAATGGCTTCATTAGAGTAATTTTCACTTTTGAGGACATGGGTAAATGGGCAGTCTTTATCCGACACAGTCCCCTTTCCGTGTAAATTGTCGTTGACCACACGTATCCAGATCTCGATTCACAAAGTAAAAACACTTGCCAAATGAAGCTCTTTTCATAGGCATGATCTGCCGCCACCCCAATCTTCCCTTGTTCGAGAGTAGGCTCTTTTCGATGGTGACGTCCGTCTCTGGTGTATGGAGTGCCTTGAACTTTTCCTCCAGGTTCTGGAAAATCTGCCATATTTTATTTAGCTCGGCGTCGGGGTGTGTTTGGGGATGAAAATCTTTATTATAGGCACAAATTATCTCGCCCGCGTCAGAATTTGCTCGACCATTCGGGACGAGATATCTCGCCCACGTCAGGGAAGGGGTTAATAACTTGACTGTGGAGGCTATGTTCTAAAGGGTGGTCCAAAAATATTTTTTTAAACATCCGCTGCACATATTTGCAAATATTGTGGAATATAACCAAGTTTTCCATTTCATTTACGATAAAATGAACTTCCACAAGGTTGAGTCTGAGACGATGGGGATAATTTATGATACCTTTTTCGGTGCATAGAACCCGACCAAATGAACAGTATAAGCATTTGAACATGTGCCTACAAAAATGGCCAAAAAAAGTCATATTTTTTTATTTCAGATTTTAGAAGCATTAAAGGGAGGCAAATCCGAAATTGTTTTCATTATTTTTTTATTCCAAATAACTATTGATTTATTGAATAAATTCTGATTTTTGCCCCTTTACTTAACAAAATTAGGCCACCTGCATATCAGTATAACTTTCCTTCCCGTAATCCTTTGTTAGACATCTAAGGAGGAATGAATTTAGTTTATATGGAAAATGTATACACTTTGCTGACAACGTTAATGTTAGCTATTAATTTCAGTCTGTAGTACATAAAGAAACAACGTACAAGCATTCATAGGAGTTAAGCAACCCGCATGATTACGTCTTTCGATCTCTAAATGTTATAACAAAATTCATTTTATGACAAAAAACAAGAAACTTGAATTCTTTTACTTGATTCTCATTGAAGAGGGCTGAAATCCCTTTCTTCAGTGTTCCATACGAGTCAGTGGAGTGTGAAGCGAGCAAGTCGCCTAGATTTGCTCTCCTTCCTCCTAATTGCTGAAGTTACATCAAATAGTTCCAAATATGGCTTCTGTTCCTCTATTTCGATCTCTCTCACTCATTCTGTAGACATTTGGTGCAGAACACGACACAACATTCCTGTCTGGAGATGTATAAAAATTATCCGTCGTCAGGCAATATCATAGGCCAAATAATGGCTTCATTAGAGTAATTTTCACTTTTGAGGACATGGGTAAATGGGCAGTCTTTATCCGACACAGTCCCCTTTCCGTGTAAATTGTCGTTGACCACACGTATCCAGATCTAGATTCACAAAGTAAAAACACTTGCCAAATGAAGCTCTTATCATAGGCATGATCTGCCGCCACCCCAATCTTCCCTTGTTCGAGAGTAGGCTCTTTTCGATGGTGACGTCCGTCTCTGGTGTATGGAGTGCCTTGAACTTTTCCTCCAGGTTTTGGAAAATCTGCCATATTTTATTTAGGTCGGCGTCGGGGTGTGTTTGGGGATCAAAATCTTTATAATAGGCACAAATTATCTCCCCCGCGTCAGAATTTGCTCGACCATTCGAGACGAGATATCTCGCCCACGTCAGGGAAGGGGTTAATAACTTGACTGTGGAGGCTATGTGCTATAGGGTGGTCCAAAAATATTTTTTTAAACATCCGCTGCACATATTTGCAAATATTGTGGAATATAACAAAGTTTTCCATTTCATTTACGATAAAATGAACTTCCACAAGGTTGAGTCTGAGACGATGGAGATAATTTATGATACCTTTTTCGGTGCATAGAACCCGACCAAATGAACAGTATAAGCATTTGAACATGTGCCTACAAAAATGGCCAAAAAAAGTCATATTTTTTAATTTCAGATTTTAGAAGCATTAAAGGGAGGCAAATCCGAAATTGTTTTCATTATTTTTTATTCCAAATAACTATTGATTTATTCAATCATTTCTGATTTTTACCCCTTAACTTAACAGAATTAGGCCACCTGCATATCAGTATAACTTTCCTTCCCGTAATCCTTTGTTAGACATCTAAGGAGGAATGAATTTAGTTTCTATGGAAAATGTATACACTTTGCTGACAACGTTAATGTTAGCTATTAATTTTATTCTGTAGTACATCAAGAAACAACGTACAAGCATTCATAGGAGTTAGGCAACCCGCATGATGACGACTTTCGATCTCTAAATGTTATAACAAAATTCATTTTATGACAAAAAACAAGAAACTTGAATTCTTTTACTTGATTCTCATTGAAGAGGGCTGAAATCCCTTTCTTCAGTGTTCCATACGAGTCAGTGGAGTGTGAAGCGAGCAAGTCGCCTAGATCTGCTCTCCTTTCTCCTTATTGCTGAAGTTACATCAAATAGTTCCAAATATGGCTTCTGTTCCTCTATTTCGATCTCTCTCACTCATTCTGTAGACATTTGGTGCAGCAGGCGACACAACATTCCTGTCTGGAGATGTATAAAAATTATCAGTCGTCAGGCAATATCATAGGCCAAATAATGGCTTCAGTAGAGTAATTTTCACTTTTGAGGACATGGGTAAATGGGCAGTCTTTATCCGACACAGTCCCCTTTCCGTGTAAATTGTCGTTGACCACACGTATCCAGATCTCGATTCACAAAGTAAAAACACTTGCCAAATGAAGCTCTTATCATAGGCATGATCTGCCGCCACCCCAATCTTCCCTTGTTCGAGAGTAGGCTCTTTTCGATGGTGACGTCCGTCTCTGGTGTATGGAGTGCCTTGAACTTTTCCTCCACGTTTTGGAAAATCTGCCATATTTTATTTAGGTCGGCGTCGGGGTGTGTTTGGGGATCAAAATCTTTATTATAGGCACAAATTATCTTGCCCGCGTCAGAATTTGCTCGACCATTCGGGACGAGATATCTCGCCCACGTCAGGGAAAGGGTTAATAACTTGACTGTGGAGGCTATGTGCTATAGGGTGGTCCAAAAAAAATTTTTTAAACATCCGCTGCACATATTTGCAAATATTGTGGAATATAACAAAGTTTTCCATTTCATTTACGATAAAATGAACTTCCACAAGGTTGAGTCTGAGACGATGGAGATAATTTATGATACCTTTTTCGGTGCATAGAACCCGACCAAATGAACAGTGTAAGCATTTGAACATGTGCCTACAAAAATGGCCAAAAAAAGTCATATTTTTTTATTTCTGATTTTAGAAGCATTATATGGAGGCAAATCCGAAATTGTTTTCATTATTTTTTTATTCCAAATAACTATTGATTTATTCAATCATTTCTGATTTTTGCCCCTTAACTTAACAGAATTAGGCCACCTGCATATCAGTATAACTTTCCTTCCCGTAATCCTTTGTTAGACATCTAAGGAGGAATGAATTTAGTTTACATGGAAAATGTATACACTTTGCTGACAACGTTAATGTTAGCTATTAATTTTAGTCTGTAGTACATCAAGAAACAACGTACAAGCATTCATAGGAGTTAGGCAACCCGCATGATGACCACTTTCGCTCTCTAAATGTTATAACAAAATTCATTTTATGTCAAAAAACAAGAAACTTGAATTCTTTTACTTGATTCTCATTAAAGAGGGCTGAAATCCCTTTCTTCACTGTTCCATACAAGTCAGTGGAGTGTGAAGCGAGCAAGTCGCCTAGATCTGCTCTCCTTCCTCCTAATTGCTGAAGTTACATCAAAGAGTTCCAATTATGGCTTCTGTTCCTCTATTTCGATCTCTCTCACACATTCTGTAGACATTTGGTGCAGCAGACGACACAACATTCCTGTCTGGAGATGTATAAAAATTATCCGTCGTCAGGCAATATCATAGGCCAAATAATGGCTTCAGTAGAGTAATTTTCACTTTTGAGGACATGGGTAATTGGGCAGTCTTTATCCGACACAGTCCCCTTTCCGTGTAAATTGTCGTTGACCACACGTATCCAGATCTCGATTCACAAAGTAAAAACACTTGCCAAATGAAGCTCTTTTCATAGGCATGATCTGCCGCCACCCCAATCTTCCCTTGTTCGAGAGTAGGCTCTTTTCGATGTTGACGTCCGTCTCTGGTGTATGGAGTGCCTTGAACTTTTCCTCCAGGTTCTGGAAAATCTGCCATATATTTTATTTAGGTCGGCGTCGGGGTGTGTTTGGGGATCAAAATCTTTATTATAGGCACAAATTATCTCCCCCGCGTCAGAATTTGCTCGACCATTCGGGACGAGATATCTCGCCCACGTCAGGGAAGGGGTTAATAACTGGACTGTGGAGGCTATGTGCTATAGGGTGGTCCAAAAAAAATTTTTTAAACATCCGCTGCACATATTTGCAAATATTGTGGAATATAACAAAGTTTTCCATTTCATTTACGATAAAATGAACTTCCACAAGGTTGAGTCTGAGACGATGGAGATAATTTATGATACCTTTTTCGGTGCATAGAACCCGACCAAATGAACAGTATAAGCATTTGAACATGTGCCTACAAAAATGGCCAAAAAAAGTCATATTTTTTTATTTCAGATTTTAGAAGAATTAAAGGGAGGCAAATCCGAAATTGTTTTCATTATTTTTTTATTCCAAATAACTATTGATTTATTCAATCATTTCTGATTTTTGCCCCTTAACTTAACAGAATTAGGCCACCTGCATATCAGTATAACTTTCCTTCCCGTAATCCTTTGTTAGACATCTAAGGAGGAATGAATTTAGTTTCTATGGAAAATGTATACACTTTGCTGACAACGTTAATGTTAGCTATTAATTTTAGTCTGTAGTACATCAAGAAACAACGTACAAGCATTCATAGGAGTTAGGCAACCCGCATGATGACCACTTTCGCTCTCTAAATGTTATAACAAAATTCATTTTATGACAAAAAACAAGAAACTTGAATTCTTTTACTTGATTCTCATTGAAGAGGGCTGAAATCCCTTTCTTCAGTGTTCCATACGAGTCAGTGGAGTGTGAAGCGAGCAAGTCGCCTAGATCTGCTCTCCTTCCTCCTAATTGCTGAAGTTACATCAAAGAGTTCCAATTATGGCTTCTGTTCCTCTATTTCGATCTCTCTCACACATTCTGTAGACATTTGGATCAGCAGACGACACAACATTCCTGTCTGGAGAAGTATAAAAATTATCCGTCGTCAGGCAATATCATAGGCCAAATAATGGCTTCATTAGAGTAATTTTCACTTTTGAGGACATGGGTAAATGGGCAGTCTTTATCCGACACAGTCCCCTTTCCGTGTAAATTGTCGTTGACCACACGTATCCAGATCTCGATTAACAAAGTAATAACACTTGCCAAATGAAGCTCTTTTCATAGGCATGATCTGCCGCCACTCCAATCTTCCCTTGTTCGAGAGTAGGCTCTTTTCGATGTTGACGTCCGTCTCTGGTGTATGGAGTGCCTTGAACTTTTCCTCCAGGTTCTGGAAAATCTGCCATATATTTTATTTAGGTCGGCGTCGGGGTGTGTTTGGGGATCAAAATCTTTATTATAGGCACAAATTATCTCCCCCGCGTCAGAATTTGCTCGACCATTCGGGACGAGATATCTCGCCCACGTCAGGGAAGGGGTTAATAACTGGACTGTGGAGGCTATGTGCTATAGGGTGGTCCAAAAAAAAATTTTTAAACATCCGCTGCACATATTTGCAAATATTGTGGAATATAACAAAGTTTTCCATTTCATTTACGATAAAATGAACTTCCACAAGGTTGAGTCTGAGACGATGGAGATAATTTATGATACCTTTTTCGGTGCATAGAACCCGACCAAATGAACAGTATAAGCATTTGAACATGTGCCTACAAAAATGGCCAAAAAAAGTCATATTTTTTTATTTCAGATTTTAGAAGAATTAAAGGGAGGCAAATCCGAAATTGTTTTCATTATTTTTTTATTCCAATTAACTATTGATTTATTCAATCATTTCTGATTTTTGCCCCTTAACTTAACAGAATTAGACCACCTGCATATCAGTATAACTTTCCTTCCCGTAATCCTTTGTTAGACATCTAAGGAGGAATGAATTTAGTTTCTATGGAAAATGTATACACTTTGCTGACAACGTTAATGTTAGCTATTAATTTTAGTCTGTAGTACATCAAGAAACAACGTACAAGCATTCATAGGAGTTAGGCAACCCGCATGATGACCACTTTCGCTCTCTAAATGTTATAACAAAATTCATTTTATGTCAAAAAACAAGAAACTTGAATTCTTTTACTTGATTCTCATTAAAGAGGGCTGAAATCCCTTTCTTCACTGTTCCATACAAGTCAGTGGAGTGTGAAGCAAGCAAGTCGCCTAGATCTGCTCTCCTTCCTCCTAATTGCTGAAGTTACATCAAAGAGTTCCAATTATGGCTTCTGTTCCTCTATTTCGATCTCTCTCACACATTCTGTAGACATTTGGTGCAGCAGACGACACAACATTCCTGTCTGGAGATGTAGAAAAATTATCCGTCGTCAGGCAATATCATAGGCCAAATAATGGCTTCAGTAGATTAATTTTCACTTTTGAGGACATGGGTAAATGGGCAGTCTTTATCCGACACAGTCCCCTTTCCGTGTAAATTGTCGTTGACCACACGTATCCAGATCTCGATTCACAAAGTAAAAACACTTGCCAAATGAAGCTCTTTTCATAGGCATGATCTGCCGCCACTCCAATCTTCCCTTGTTTGAGAGTAGGCTCTTTTCGATGTTGACGTCCGTCTCTGGTGTATGGAGTGCCTTGAACTTTTCCTCCAGGTTCTGGAAAATCTTCCATATATTTTATTTAGGTCGGCGTCGGGGTGTGTTTGGGGATCAAAATCTTTATTATAGGCACAAATTATCTCGCCCGCGTCAGAATTTGCTCGACCATTCGGGACGAGATATCTCGCCCACGTCAGGGAAGGGGTTAATAACTTGACTGTGGAGGCTATGTTCTAAAGGGTGGTCCAAAAATATTTTTTTAAACATCCGCTGCACATATTTGCAAATATTGTGGAATATAACCAAGTTTTCCATTTCATTTACGATAAAATGAACTTCCACAAGGTTGAGTCTGAGACGATGGGGATAATTTATGATACCTTTTTCGGTGCATAGAACCCGACCAAATGAACAGTATAAGCATTTGAACATGTGCCTACAAAAATGGCCAAAAAAAGTCATATTTTTTTATTTCAGATTTTAGAAGCATTAAAGGGAGGCAAATCCGAAATTGTTTTCATTATTTTTTTATTCCAAATAACTATTGATTTATTGAATAAATTCTGATTTTTGCCCCTTTACTTAACAAAATTAGGCCACCTGCATATCAGTATAACTTTCCTTCCCGTAATCCTTTGTTAGACATCTAAGGAGGAATGAATTTAGTTTATATGGAAAATGTATACACTTTGCTGACAACGTTAATGTTAGCTATTAATTTCAGTCTGTAGTACATAAAGAAACAACGTACAAGCATTCATAGGAGTTAAGCAACCCGCATGATTACGTCTTTCGATCTCTAAATGTTATAACAAAATTCATTTTATGACAAAAAACAAGAAACTTGAATTCTTTTACTTGATTCTCATTGAAGAGGGCTGAAATCCCTTTCTTCAGTGTTCCATACGAGTCAGTGGAGTGTGAAGCGAGCAAGTCGCCTAGATTTGCTCTCCTTCCTCCTAATTGCTGAAGTTACATCAAATAGTTCCAAATATGGCTTCTGTTCCTCTATTTC
Source organism: Pyrrhosoma nymphula (assembly GCA_963573305.1). Classification (NCBI taxonomy): domain Eukaryota; kingdom Metazoa; phylum Arthropoda; class Insecta; order Odonata; family Coenagrionidae; genus Pyrrhosoma; species Pyrrhosoma nymphula. The sequence continues at coordinate 28,776,226 of OY754332.1, forward strand.
GATCTCTCTCACTCATTCTGTAGACATTTGGTGCAGAACACGACACAACATTCCTGTCTGGAGATGTATAAAAATTATCCGTCGTCAGGCAATATCATAGGCCAAATAATGGCTTCATTAGAGTAATTTTCACTTTTGAGGACATGGGTAAATGGGCAGTCTTTATCCGACACAGTCCCCTTTCCGTGTAAATTGTCGTTGACCACACGTATCCAGATCTAGATTCACAAAGTAAAAACACTTGCCAAATGAAGCTCTTATCATAGGCATGATCTGCCGCCACCCCAATCTTCCCTTGTTCGAGAGTAGGCTCTTTTCGATGGTGACGTCCGTCTCTGGTGTATGGAGTGCCTTGAACTTTTCCTCCAGGTTTTGGAAAATCTGCCATATTTTATTTAGGTCGGCGTCGGGGTGTGTTTGGGGATCAAAATCTTTATAATAGGCACAAATTATCTCCCCCGCGTCAGAATTTGCTCGACCATTCGAGACGAGATATCTCGCCCACGTCAGGGAAGGGGTTAATAACTTGACTGTGGAGGCTATGTGCTATAGGGTGGTCCAAAAATATTTTTTTAAACATCCGCTGCACATATTTGCAAATATTGTGGAATATAACAAAGTTTTCCATTTCATTTACGATAAAATGAACTTCCACAAGGTTGAGTCTGAGACGATGGAGATAATTTATGATACCTTTTTCGGTGCATAGAACCCGACCAAATGAACAGTATAAGCATTTGAACATGTGCCTACAAAAATGGCCAAAAAAAGTCATATTTTTTAATTTCAGATTTTAGAAGCATTAAAGGGAGGCAAATCCGAAATTGTTTTCATTATTTTTTATTCCAAATAACTATTGATTTATTCAATCATTTCTGATTTTTACCCCTTAACTTAACAGAATTAGGCCACCTGCATATCAGTATAACTTTCCTTCCCGTAATCCTTTGTTAGACATCTAAGGAGGAATGAATTTAGTTTCTATGGAAAATGTATACACTTTGCTGACAACGTTAATGTTAGCTATTAATTTTATTCTGTAGTACATCAAGAAACAACGTACAAGCATTCATAGGAGTTAGGCAACCCGCATGATGACGACTTTCGATCTCTAAATGTTATAACAAAATTCATTTTATGACAAAAAACAAGAAACTTGAATTCTTTTACTTGATTCTCATTGAAGAGGGCTGAAATCCCTTTCTTCAGTGTTCCATACGAGTCAGTGGAGTGTGAAGCGAGCAAGTCGCCTAGATCTGCTCTCCTTTCTCCTTATTGCTGAAGTTACATCAAATAGTTCCAAATATGGCTTCTGTTCCTCTATTTCGATCTCTCTCACTCATTCTGTAGACATTTGGTGCAGCAGGCGACACAACATTCCTGTCTGGAGATGTATAAAAATTATCAGTCGTCAGGCAATATCATAGGCCAAATAATGGCTTCAGTAGAGTAATTTTCACTTTTGAGGACATGGGTAAATGGGCAGTCTTTATCCGACACAGTCCCCTTTCCGTGTAAATTGTCGTTGACCACACGTATCCAGATCTCGATTCACAAAGTAAAAACACTTGCCAAATGAAGCTCTTATCATAGGCATGATCTGCCGCCACCCCAATCTTCCCTTGTTCGAGAGTAGGCTCTTTTCGATGGTGACGTCCGTCTCTGGTGTATGGAGTGCCTTGAACTTTTCCTCCACGTTTTGGAAAATCTGCCATATTTTATTTAGGTCGGCGTCGGGGTGTGTTTGGGGATCAAAATCTTTATTATAGGCACAAATTATCTTGCCCGCGTCAGAATTTGCTCGACCATTCGGGACGAGATATCTCGCCCACGTCAGGGAAAGGGTTAATAACTTGACTGTGGAGGCTATGTGCTATAGGGTGGTCCAAAAAAAATTTTTTAAACATCCGCTGCACATATTTGCAAATATTGTGGAATATAACAAAGTTTTCCATTTCATTTACGATAAAATGAACTTCCACAAGGTTGAGTCTGAGACGATGGAGATAATTTATGATACCTTTTTCGGTGCATAGAACCCGACCAAATGAACAGTGTAAGCATTTGAACATGTGCCTACAAAAATGGCCAAAAAAAGTCATATTTTTTTATTTCTGATTTTAGAAGCATTATATGGAGGCAAATCCGAAATTGTTTTCATTATTTTTTTATTCCAAATAACTATTGATTTATTCAATCATTTCTGATTTTTGCCCCTTAACTTAACAGAATTAGGCCACCTGCATATCAGTATAACTTTCCTTCCCGTAATCCTTTGTTAGACATCTAAGGAGGAATGAATTTAGTTTACATGGAAAATGTATACACTTTGCTGACAACGTTAATGTTAGCTATTAATTTTAGTCTGTAGTACATCAAGAAACAACGTACAAGCATTCATAGGAGTTAGGCAACCCGCATGATGACCACTTTCGCTCTCTAAATGTTATAACAAAATTCATTTTATGTCAAAAAACAAGAAACTTGAATTCTTTTACTTGATTCTCATTAAAGAGGGCTGAAATCCCTTTCTTCACTGTTCCATACAAGTCAGTGGAGTGTGAAGCGAGCAAGTCGCCTAGATCTGCTCTCCTTCCTCCTAATTGCTGAAGTTACATCAAAGAGTTCCAATTATGGCTTCTGTTCCTCTATTTCGATCTCTCTCACACATTCTGTAGACATTTGGTGCAGCAGACGACACAACATTCCTGTCTGGAGATGTATAAAAATTATCCGTCGTCAGGCAATATCATAGGCCAAATAATGGCTTCAGTAGAGTAATTTTCACTTTTGAGGACATGGGTAATTGGGCAGTCTTTATCCGACACAGTCCCCTTTCCGTGTAAATTGTCGTTGACCACACGTATCCAGATCTCGATTCACAAAGTAAAAACACTTGCCAAATGAAGCTCTTTTCATAGGCATGATCTGCCGCCACCCCAATCTTCCCTTGTTCGAGAGTAGGCTCTTTTCGATGTTGACGTCCGTCTCTGGTGTATGGAGTGCCTTGAACTTTTCCTCCAGGTTCTGGAAAATCTGCCATATATTTTATTTAGGTCGGCGTCGGGGTGTGTTTGGGGATCAAAATCTTTATTATAGGCACAAATTATCTCCCCCGCGTCAGAATTTGCTCGACCATTCGGGACGAGATATCTCGCCCACGTCAGGGAAGGGGTTAATAACTGGACTGTGGAGGCTATGTGCTATAGGGTGGTCCAAAAAAAATTTTTTAAACATCCGCTGCACATATTTGCAAATATTGTGGAATATAACAAAGTTTTCCATTTCATTTACGATAAAATGAACTTCCACAAGGTTGAGTCTGAGACGATGGAGATAATTTATGATACCTTTTTCGGTGCATAGAACCCGACCAAATGAACAGTATAAGCATTTGAACATGTGCCTACAAAAATGGCCAAAAAAAGTCATATTTTTTTATTTCAGATTTTAGAAGAATTAAAGGGAGGCAAATCCGAAATTGTTTTCATTATTTTTTTATTCCAAATAACTATTGATTTATTCAATCATTTCTGATTTTTGCCCCTTAACTTAACAGAATTAGGCCACCTGCATATCAGTATAACTTTCCTTCCCGTAATCCTTTGTTAGACATCTAAGGAGGAATGAATTTAGTTTCTATGGAAAATGTATACACTTTGCTGACAACGTTAATGTTAGCTATTAATTTTAGTCTGTAGTACATCAAGAAACAACGTACAAGCATTCATAGGAGTTAGGCAACCCGCATGATGACCACTTTCGCTCTCTAAATGTTATAACAAAATTCATTTTATGACAAAAAACAAGAAACTTGAATTCTTTTACTTGATTCTCATTGAAGAGGGCTGAAATCCCTTTCTTCAGTGTTCCATACGAGTCAGTGGAGTGTGAAGCGAGCAAGTCGCCTAGATCTGCTCTCCTTCCTCCTAATTGCTGAAGTTACATCAAAGAGTTCCAATTATGGCTTCTGTTCCTCTATTTCGATCTCTCTCACACATTCTGTAGACATTTGGATCAGCAGACGACACAACATTCCTGTCTGGAGAAGTATAAAAATTATCCGTCGTCAGGCAATATCATAGGCCAAATAATGGCTTCATTAGAGTAATTTTCACTTTTGAGGACATGGGTAAATGGGCAGTCTTTATCCGACACAGTCCCCTTTCCGTGTAAATTGTCGTTGACCACACGTATCCAGATCTCGATTAACAAAGTAATAACACTTGCCAAATGAAGCTCTTTTCATAGGCATGATCTGCCGCCACTCCAATCTTCCCTTGTTCGAGAGTAGGCTCTTTTCGATGTTGACGTCCGTCTCTGGTGTATGGAGTGCCTTGAACTTTTCCTCCAGGTTCTGGAAAATCTGCCATATATTTTATTTAGGTCGGCGTCGGGGTGTGTTTGGGGATCAAAATCTTTATTATAGGCACAAATTATCTCCCCCGCGTCAGAATTTGCTCGACCATTCGGGACGAGATATCTCGCCCACGTCAGGGAAGGGGTTAATAACTGGACTGTGGAGGCTATGTGCTATAGGGTGGTCCAAAAAAAATTTTTTAAACATCCGCTGCACATATTTGCAAATATTGTGGAATATAACAAAGTTTTCCATTTCATTTACGATAAAATGAACTTCCACAAGGTTGAGTCTGAGACGATGGAGATAATTTATGATACCTTTTTCGGTGCATAGAACCCGACCAAATGAACAGTATAAGCATTTGAACATGTGCCTACAAAAATGGCCAAAAAAAGTCATATTTTTTTATTTCAGATTTTAGAAGAATTAAAGGGAGGCAAATCCGAAATTGTTTTCATTATTTTTTTATTCCAATTAACTATTGATTTATTCAATCATTTCTGATTTTTGCCCCTTAACTTAACAGAATTAGACCACCTGCATATCAGTATAACTTTCCTTCCCGTAATCCTTTGTTAGACATCTAAGGAGGAATGAATTTAGTTTCTATGGAAAATGTATACACTTTGCTGACAACGTTAATGTTAGCTATTAATTTTAGTCTGTAGTACATCAAGAAACAACGTACAAGCATTCATAGGAGTTAGGCAACCCGCATGATGACCACTTTCGCTCTCTAAATGTTATAACAAAATTCATTTTATGTCAAAAAACAAGAAACTTGAATTCTTTTACTTGATTCTCATTAAAGAGGGCTGAAATCCCTTTCTTCACTGTTCCATACAAGTCAGTGGAGTGTGAAGCAAGCAAGTCGCCTAGATCTGCTCTCCTTCCTCCTAATTGCTGAAGTTACATCAAAGAGTTCCAATTATGGCTTCTGTTCCTCTATTTCGATCTCTCTCACACATTCTGTAGACATTTGGTGCAGCAGACGACACAACATTCCTGTCTGGAGATGTAGAAAAATTATCCGTCGTCAGGCAATATCATAGGCCAAATAATGGCTTCAGTAGATTAATTTTCACTTTTGAGGACATGGGTAAATGGGCAGTCTTTATCCGACACAGTCCCCTTTCCGTGTAAATTGTCGTTGACCACACGTATCCAGATCTCGATTCACAAAGTAAAAACACTTGCCAAATGAAGCTCTTTTCATAGGCATGATCTGCCGCCACTCCAATCTTCCCTTGTTTGAGAGTAGGCTCTTTTCGATGTTGACGTCCGTCTCTGGTGTATGGAGTGCCTTGAACTTTTCCTCCAGGTTCTGGAAAATCTTCCATATATTTTATTTAGGTCGGCGTCGGGGTGTGTTTGGGGATCAAAATCTTTATTATAGGCACAAATTATCTCCCCCGCGTCAGAATTTGCTCGACCATTCGGGACGAGATATCTCGCCCACGTCAGGGAAGGGGTTAATAACTGGACTGTGGAGGCTATGTGCTATAGGGTGGTCCAAAAAAAATTTTTTAAACATCCGCTGCACATATTTGCAAATATTGTGGAATATAACAAAGTTTTCCATTTCATTTACGATAAAATGAACTTCCACAAGGTTGAGTCTGAGACGATGGAGATAATTTATGATACCTTTTTCGGTGCATAGAACCCGACCAAATGAACAGTATAAGCATTTGAACATGTGCCTACAAAAATGGCCAAAAAAAGTCATATTTTTTTATTTCAGATTTTAGAAGAATTAAAGGGAGGCAAATCCGAAATTGTTTTCATTATTTTTTTATTCCAAATAACTATTGATTTATTCAATCATTTCTGATTTTTGCCCCTTAACTTAACAGAATTAGGCCACCTGCATATCAGTATAACTTTCCTTCCCGTAATCCTTTGTTAGACATCTAAGGAGGAATGAATTTAGTTTCTATGGAAAATGTATACACTTTGCTGACAACGTTAATGTTAGCTATTAATTTTAGTCTGTAGTACATCAAGAAACAACGTACAAGCATTCATAGGAGTTAGGCAACCCGCATGATGACCACTTTCGCTCTCTAAATGTTATAACAAAATTCATTTTATGACAAAAAACAAGAAACTTGAATTCTTTTACTTGATTCTCATTGAAGAGGGCTGAAATCCCTTTCTTCAGTGTTCCATACGAGTCAGTGGAGTGTGAAGCGAGCAAGTCGCCTAGATCTGCTCTCCTTCCTCCTAATTGCTGAAGTTACATCAAAGAGTTCCAATTATGGCTTCTGTTCCTCTATTTCGATCTCTCTCACACATTCTGTAGACATTTGGATCAGCAGACGACACAACATTCCTGTCTGGAGAAGTATAAAAATTATCCGTCGTCAGGCAATATCATAGGCCAAATAATGGCTTCATTAGAGTAATTTTCACTTTTGAGGACATGGGTAAATGGGCAGTCTTTATCCGACACAGTCCCCTTTCCGTGTAAATTGTCGTTGACCACACGTATCCAGATCTCGATTAACAAAGTAATAACACTTGCCAAATGAAGCTCTTTTCATAGGCATGATCTGCCGCCACTCCAATCTTCCCTTGTTCGAGAGTAGGCTCTTTTCGATGGTGACGTCCGTCTCTGGTGTATGGAGTGCCTTGAACTTTTCCTCCAGGTTCTGGAAAATCTGCCATATATTTTATTTAGGTCGGCGTCGGGGTGTGTTTGGGGATCAAAATCTTTATTATAGGAACAAATTATCTCCCCCGCGTCAGAATTTGCTCCACCATTCGGGACGAGATATCTCGCCCACGTCAGGGAAGGGGTTAATAACTTGACTGTGGAGGCTATGTGCTATAGGGTGGTCCAAAAATATTTTTTAAACATCCGCTGCACATATTTGCAAATATTGTGGAATATAACAAAGTTTTCCATTTCATTTACGATAAAATGAACTTCCACAAGGTTGAGTCTGAGACGATGGAGATAATTTATGATACCTTTTTCGGTGCATAGAACCCGACCAAATGAACAGTATAAGCATTTGAACATGTGCCTACAAAAATGGCCAAAAAAAGTCATATTTTTTTATTTCAGATTTTAGAAGCATTAAAGGGAGGCAAATCCGAAATTGTTTTCATTATTTTTTTATTCCAAATAACTATTGATTTATTCAATCATTTCTGATTTTTGCCCCTTAACTTAACAGAATTAGGCCACCTGCATATCAGTATAACTTTCCTTCCCGTAATCCTTTGTTAGACATCTAAGGAGGAATGAATTTAGTTTATATGGAAAATGTATACACTTTGCTGACAACGTTAATGTTAGCTATTAATTTTAGTCTGTAGTACATCAAGAAACAACGTACAAGCATTCATAGGAGTTAGGCAACCCGCATGATGACTACTTTCGCTCTCTAAATGTTATAACAAAATTCATTTTATGACAAAAAACAAGAAACTTGAATTCTTTTACTTGATTCTCTTTGAAGAGGGCAGAAATCCCTTTCTTCAGTGTTCCATACAAGTCAGTGGAGTGTGAAGCGAGCAAATCGCCTAGATCTGCTCTTCATCCTCCTAATTGCTGAAGTTACATCAAATAGTTCCAAATATGGCTTCTGTTCCTCTATTTCGATCTCTCTCACACATTCTGTAGACATTTGGTGCAGCAGACGACACAACATTCCTGTCTGGAGATGTATAAAAATTATCCGTCGTCAGGCAATATCATAGGCCAAATAATGGCTTCAGTAGAGTAATTATCAGTTTTGAGGACATGGGTAAATGGGCAGTCTTTATCCGACACAGTCCCCTTTCCGTGTAAATTGTCGTTGACCACACGTATCCAGATCTCGATTCACAAAGTAAAAACACTTGCCAAATGAAGCTCTTATCATAGGCATGATCTGCCGCCACCCCAATCTTCCCTTGTTCGAGAGTAGGCTCTTTTCGATGGTGACGTCCGTCTCTGGTGTATGGAGTGCCTTGAACTTTTCCTCCAGGTTTTGGAAAATCTGCCATATTTTATTTAGGTCGGCGTCGGGGTGTGTTTGGGGATCAAAATCTTTATTATAGGCACAAATTATCTTGCCCGCGTCAGAATTTGCTCGACCATTCGGGACGAGATATCTCGCCCACGTCAGGGAAGGGGTTAATAACTTGACTGTGGAGGCTATGTGCTATAGGGTGGTCCAAAAAAAATTTTTTAAACATCCGCTGCACATATTTGCAAATATTGTGGAATATAACAAAGTTTTCCATTTCATTTACGATAAAATGAACTTCCACAAGGTTGAGTCTGAGACGATGGAGATAATTTATGATACCTTTTTCGGTGCATAGAACCCGACCAAATGAACAGTATAAGCATTTGAACATGTGCCTACAAAAATGGCCAAAAAAAGTCATATTCTTTTATTTCAGATTTTAGAAGCATTAAAGGGAGGCAAATCCGAAATTGTTTTCATTATTTTTTTATTCCAAATAACTATTGATTTATTGAATAAATTCTGATTTTTGCCCCTTTACTTAACAAAATTAGGCCACCTGCATATCAGTATAACTTTCCTTCCCGTAATCCTTTGTAAGACATCTAAGGAGGAATGAATTTAGTTTATATGGAAAATGTATACACTTTGCTGACAACGTTAATGTTAGCTATTAATTTTAGTCTGTAGTACATCAACAAACAACGTACAAGCATTCATAGGAGTTAGGCAACCCGCATGATGACTACTTTCGCTCTCTAAATGTTATAACAAAATTCATTTTATGACAAAAAACAAGAAACTTGAATTCTTTTACTTGATTCTCATTGAAGAGGGCTGAAATCCCTTTCTTCAGTGTTCCATACGAGTCAGTGGAGTGTGAAGCGAGCAAGTCGCCTAGCTCTGCTCTCCTTCCTCCTAATTGCTGAAGTTACATCAAAGAGTTCCAAATATGGCTTCTGTTCCTCTATTTCGATCTCTCTCACACATTCTGTAGACATTTGGTGCAGCAGACGACACAGCATTCCTGTCTGGAGATGTATAAAAATTATCCGTCGTCAGGCAATATCATAGGCCAAATAATGGCTTCATTAGAGTAATTTTCACTTTTGAGGACATGGGTAAATGGGCAGTCTTTATCCGACACAGTCCCCTTTCCGTGTAAATTGTCGTTGACCACACGTATCCAGATCTCGATTCACAAAGTAAAAACACTTGCCAAATGAAGCTCTTTTCATGGGCATGATCTGCCGCCACCCCAATCTTCCCTTGTTCGAGAGTAGGCTCTTTTCGATGGTGACGTCCGTCTCTGGTGTATGGAGTGCCTTGAACTTTTCCTCCAGGTTCTGGAAAATCTGCCATATATTTTATTTAGGTCGGCGTCGGGGTGTGTTTGTGGATCAAAATCTTAATTATAGGCACAAATTTTCTCCCCCGCGTCAGAATTTGCTCGACCATTCGGGACGAGATATCTCGCCCACGTCAGGGAAGGGGTTAATAACTTGACTGTGGAGGCTATGTTCTATAGGGTGGTCCAAAAATATTTTTTTAAACATCCGCTGCACATATTTGCAAATATTTTGGAATATAACAAAGTTTTCCATTTCATTTACGATAAAATGAACTTCCACAAGGTTGAGTCTGAGACGATGGAGATAATTTATGATACCTTTTTCGGTGCATAGAACCCGACCAAATGAACAGTATAAGCATTTGAACATGTGCCTACAAAAATGGCCAAAAAAAGTCATATTCTTTTATTTCAGATTTTAGAAGCATTAAAGGGAGGCAAATCCGAAATTGTTTTCATTATTTTATTTATTCCAAATAACTATTGATTTATTGAATAAATTCTGATTTTTGCCACTTTACTGAACAAAATTAGGCCACCTGCATATCAGTATAACTTTCCTTCCCGTAATCCTTTGTAAGACATCTAAGGAGGAATGAATTTAGTTTATATGGAAAATGTATACACTTTGCTGACAACGTTAATGTTAGCTATTAATTTTAGTCTGTAGTACATCAAGAAACAACGTACAAGCATTCATAGGAGTTAGGCAACCCGCATGATGACGACTTTCGATCTCTAAATGTTATAACAAAATTCATTTTATGACAAAAAACAAGAAACTTGAATTCTTTTACTTGATTCTCATTGAAGAGGGCTGAAATCCCTTTCTTCAGTGTTCCATACGAGTCAGTGGAGTGTGAAGCGAGCAAGTCGCCTAGATTTGCTCTCCTTCCTCCTAATTGCTGAAGTTACATCAAATAGTTCCAAATATGTCTTCTGTTCCTCTATTTCGATCTCTCTCACTCATTCTGTAGACATTTGGTGCAGAACACGACACAACATTCCTGTCTGGAGATGTATAAAAATTATCCGTCGTCAGGCAATATCATAGGCCAAATATTGGCTTCATTAGAGTAATTTTCACTTTTGAGGACATGGGTAAATGGGCAGTCTTTATCCGACACAGTCCCCTTTCCGTGTAAATTGTCGTTGACCACACGTATCCAGATCTCGATTCACAAAGTAAAAACACTTGCCAAATGAAGCTCTTTTCATAGGCATGATCTGCCGCCACTCCAATCTTCCCTTGTTCGAGAGTAGGCTCTTTTCGATGGTGACGTCCGTCTCTGGTGTATGGAGTGCCTTGAACTTTTCCTCCAGGTTCTGGAAAATCTGCCATATATTTTATTTTGGTCGGCGTCGGGGTGTGTTTGGGGATCAAAATCTTTATTATAGGCACAAATTATCTCCCCCGCGTCAGAATTTGCTCGACCATTCGGGACGAGATATCCTGCCCACGTCAGGGAAGGGGTTAATAACTGGACTGTGGAGGCTATGTGCTATAGGGTGGTCCAAAAATATTTTTTTAAACATCCGCTGCACATATTTGCAAATATTGTGGAATATAACAAAGTTTTCCATTTCATTTACGATAAAATGAACTTCCACAAGGTTGAGTCTGAGACGATGGAGATAATTTATGATACCTTTTTCGGTGCATAGAACCCGACCAAATGAACAGTGTAAGCATTTGAACATGTGCCTACAAAAATGGCCAAAAAAAGTCATATTTTTTTATTTCAGATTTTAGAAGCATTAAAGGGAGGCAAATCCGAAATTGTTTTCATTATTTTTTATTCCAAATAACTATTGATTTATTCAATCATTTCTGATTTTTGCCCCTTAACTTAACAGAATTAGGCCACCTGCATATCAGTATAACTTTCCTTCCCGTAATCCTTTGTTAGACATCTAAGGAGGAATGAATTTAGTTTCTATGGAAAATGTATACACTTTGCTGACAACGTTAATGTTAGCTATTAATTTTATTCTGTAGTACATCAAGAAACAACGTACAAGCATTCATAGGGGTTAGGCAACCCGCATGATGACTACTTTCGCTCTCTAAATGTTATAACAAAATTCATTTTATGACAAAAAACAAGAAACTTGAATTCTTTTACTTGATTCTCATTGAAGAGGGCTGAAATCCCTTTCTTCAGTGTTCCATACGAGTCAGTGGAGTGTGAAGCGAGCAAGTCGCCTAGATCTGCTCTCCTTCCTCCTAATTGCTGAAGTTACATCAAATAGTTCCAAATATGGCTTCTGTTCCTCTATTTCGATCTCTCTCACACATTCTGTAGACATTTGGTGCAGCAGACGACACAACATTCCTGTCTGGAGATGTATAAAAATTATCCGTCGTCAGGCAATATCATAGGCCAAATAATGGCTTCAGTAGAGTAATTTTCACTTTTGAGAACATGGGTAAATGGGCAGTCTTTATCCGACACAGTCCCCTTTCCGTGTAAATTGTCGTTGACCACACGTATCCAGATCTTGATTCACAAAGTAAAAATACTTGCCAAATGAAGCTCTTTTCATAGGCATGATCTGCCGCCACTCCAATCTTCCCTTGTTCGAGAGTAGGCTCTTTTCGATGGTGACGTCCGTCTCTCGTGTATGGAGTGCCTTGAACTTTTCCTCCAGGTTCTGGAAAATCTGCCATATATTTTATTTAGGTCGGCGTCGGGGTGTGTTTGGGGATCAAAATCTTTATTATAGGCACAAATTATCTCGCCCGCGTCAGAATTTGCTCGACCATTCGGGACGAGATATCTCGCCCACGTCAGGGAAGGGGTTAATAACTGGACTGTGGAGGCTATGTGCTATAGGGTGGTCCAAAAAAAATTTTTTAAACATCCGCTGCACATATTTGCAAATATTGTGGAATATAACAAAGTTTTCCATTTCATTTACGATAAAATGAACTTCCACAAGGTTGAGTCTGAGACGATGGAGATAATTTATGATACCTTTTTCGGTGCATAGAACCCGACCAAATGAACAGTATAAGCATTTGAACATGTGCCTACAAAAATGGCCAAAAAAAGTCATATTTTTTTATTTCAGATTTTAGAAGAATTAAAGGGAGGCAAATCCGAAATTGTTTTCATTATTTTTTTATTCCAAATAACTATTGATTTATTCAATCATTTCTGATTTTTGCCCCTTAACTTAACAGAATTAGGCCACCTGCATATCAGTATAACTTTCCTTCCCGTAATCCTTTGTTAGACATCTAAGGAGGAATGAATTTAGTTTCTATGGAAAATGTATACACTTTGCTGACAACGTTAATGTTAGCTATTAATTTTAGTCTGTAGTACATCAAGAAACAACGTACAAGCATTCATAGGAGTTAGGCAACCCGCATGATGACCACTTTCGCTCTCTAAATGTTATAACAAAATTCATTTTATGACAAAAAACAAGAAACTTGAATTCTTTTACTTGATTCTCATTGAAGAGGGCTGAAATCCCTTTCTTCAGTGTTCCATACGAGTCAGTGGAGTGTGAAGCGAGCAAGTCGCCTAGATCTGCTCTCCTTCCTCCTAATTGCTGAAGTTACATCAAAGAGTTCCAATTATGGCTTCTGTTCCTCTATTTCGATCTCTCTCACACATTCTGTAGACATTTGGATCAGCAGACGACACAACATTCCTGTCTGGAGAAGTATAAAAATTATCCGTCGTCAGGCAATATCATAGGCCAAATAATGGCTTCATTAGAGTAATTTTCACTTTTGAGGACATGGGTAAATGGGCAGTCTTTATCCGACACAGTCCCCTTTCCGTGTAAATTGTCGTTGACCACACGTATCCAGATCTCGATTAACAAAGTAATAACACTTGCCAAATGAAGCTCTTTTCATAGGCATGATCTGCCGCCACTCCAATCTTCCCTTGTTCGAGAGTAGGCTCTTTTCGATGGTGACGTCCGTCTCTGGTGTATGGAGTGCCTTGAACTTTTCCTCCAGGTTCTGGAAAATCTGCCATATATTTTATTTAGGTCGGCGTCGGGGTGTGTTTGGGGATCAAAATCTTTATTATAGGAACAAATTATCTCCCCCGCGTCAGAATTTGCTCCACCATTCGGGACGAGATATCTCGCCCACGTCAGGGAAGGGGTTAATAACTTGACTGTGGAGGCTATGTGCTATAGGGTGGTCCAAAAATATTTTTTAAACATCCGCTGCACATATTTGCAAATATTGTGGAATATAACAAAGTTTTCCATTTCATTTACGATAAAATGAACTTCCACAAGGTTGAGTCTGAGACGATGGAGATAATTTATGATACCTTTTTCGGTGCATAGAACCCGACCAAATGAACAGTATAAGCATTTGAACATGTGCCTACAAAAATGGCCAAAAAAAGTCATATTTTTTTATTTCAGATTTTAGAAGCATTAAAGGGAGGCAAATCCGAAATTGTTTTCATTATTTTTTTATTCCAAATAACTATTGATTTATTCAATCATTTCTGATTTTTGCCCCTTAACTTAACAGAATTAGGCCACCTGCATATCAGTATAACTTTCCTTCCCGTAATCCTTTGTTAGACATCTAAGGAGGAATGAATTTAGTTTATATGGAAAATGTATACACTTTGCTGACAACGTTAATGTTAGCTATTAATTTTAGTCTGTAGTACATCAAGAAACAACGTACAAGCATTCATAGGAGTTAGGCAACCCGCATGATGACTACTTTCGCTCTCTAAATGTTATAACAAAATTCATTTTATGACAAAAAACAAGAAACTTGAATTCTTTTACTTGATTCTCTTTGAAGAGGGCAGAAATCCCTTTCTTCAGTGTTCCATACAAGTCAGTGGAGTGTGAAGCGAGCAAATCGCCTAGATCTGCTCTTCATCCTCCTAATTGCTGAAGTTACATCAAATAGTTCCAAATATGGCTTCTGTTCCTCTATTTCGATCTCTCTCACACATTCTGTAGACATTTGGTGCAGCAGACGACACAACATTCCTGTCTGGAGATGTATAAAAATTATCCGTCGTCAGGCAATATCATAGGCCAAATAATGGCTTCAGTAGAGTAATTATCAGTTTTGAGGACATGGGTAAATGGGCAGTCTTTATCCGACACAGTCCCCTTTCCGTGTAAATTGTCGTTGACCACACGTATCCAGATCTCGATTCACAAAGTAAAAACACTTGCCAAATGAAGCTCTTATCATAGGCATGATCTGCCGCCACCCCAATCTTCCCTTGTTCGAGAGTAGGCTCTTTTCGATGGTGACGTCCGTCTCTGGTGTATGGAGTGCCTTGAACTTTTCCTCCAGGTTTTGGAAAATCTGCCATATTTTATTTAGGTCGGCGTCGGGGTGTGTTTGGGGATCAAAATCTTTATTATAGGCACAAATTATCTTGCCCGCGTCAGAATTTGCTCGACCATTCGGGACGAGATATCTCGCCCACGTCAGGGAAGGGGTTAATAACTTGACTGTGGAGGCTATGTGCTATAGGGTGGTCCAAAAAAAATTTTTTAAACATCCGCTGCACATATTTGCAAATATTGTGGAATATAACAAAGTTTTCCATTTCATTTACGATAAAATGAACTTCCACAAGGTTGAGTCTGAGACGATGGAGATAATTTATGATACCTTTTTCGGTGCATAGAACCCGACCAAATGAACAGTATAAGCATTTGAACATGTGCCTACAAAAATGGCCAAAAAAAGTCATATTCTTTTATTTCAGATTTTAGAAGCATTAAAGGGAGGCAAATCCGAAATTGTTTTCATTATTTTTTTATTCCAAATAACTATTGATTTATTGAATAAATTCTGATTTATGCCCCTTTACTTAACAAAATTAGGCCACCTGCATATCAGTATAACTTTCCTTCCCGTAATCCTTTGTAAGACATCTAAGGAGGAATGAATTTAGTTTATATGGAAAATGTATACACTTTGCTGACAACGTTAATGTTAGCTATTAATTTTAGTCTGTAGTACATCAACAAACAACGTACAAGCATTCATAGGAGTTAGGCAACCCGCATGATGACTACTTTCGCTCTCTAAATGTTATAACAAAATTCATTTTATGACAAAAAACAAGAAACTTGAATTCTTTTACTTGATTCTCATTGAAGAGGGCTGAAATCCCTTTCTTCAGTGTTCCATACGAGTCAGTGGAGTGTGAAGCGAGCAAGTCGCCTAGCTCTGCTCTCCTTCCTCCTAATTGCTGAAGTTACATCAAAGAGTTCCAAATATGGCTTCTGTTCCTCTATTTCGATCTCTCTCACACATTCTGTAGACATTTGGTGCAGCAGACGACACAGCATTCCTGTCTGGAGATGTATAAAAATTATCCGTCGTCAGGCAATATCATAGGCCAAATAATGGCTTCATTAGAGTAATTTTCACTTTTGAGGACATGGGTAAATGGGCAGTCTTTATCCGACACAGTCCCCTTTCCGTGTAAATTGTCGTTGACCACACGTATCCAGATCTCGATTCACAAAGTAAAAACACTTGCCAAATGAAGCTCTTTTCATGGGCATGATCTGCCGCCACCCCAATCTTCCCTTGTTCGAGAGTAGGCTCTTTTCGATGGTGACGTCCGTCTCTGGTGTATGGAGTGCCTTGAACTTTTCCTCCAGGTTCTGGAAAATCTGCCATATATTTTATTTAGGTCGGCGTCGGGGTGTGTTTGTGGATCAAAATCTTAATTATAGGCACAAATTTTCTCCCCCGCGTCAGAATTTGCTCGACCATTCGGGACGAGATATCTCGCCCACGTCAGGGAAGGGGTTAATAACTTGACTGTGGAGGCTATGTTCTATAGGGTGGTCCAAAAATATTTTTTTAAACATCCGCTGCACATATTTGCAAATATTTTGGAATATAACAAAGTTTTCCATTTCATTTACGATAAAATGAACTTCCACAAGGTTGAGTCTGAGACGATGGAGATAATTTATGATACCTTTTTCGGTGCATAGAACCCGACCAAATGAACAGTATAAGCATTTGAACATGTGCCTACAAAAATGGCCAAAAAAAGTCATATTCTTTTATTTCAGATTTTAGAAGCATTAAAGGGAGGCAAATCCGAAATTGTTTTCATTATTTTATTTATTCCAAATAACTATTGATTTATTGAATAAATTCTGATTTTTGCCACTTTACTGAACAAAATTAGGCCACCTGCATATCAGTATAACTTTCCTTCCCGTAATCCTTTGTAAGACATCTAAGGAGGAATGAATTTAGTTTATATGGAAAATGTATACACTTTGCTGACAACGTTAATGTTAGCTATTAATTTTAGTCTGTAGTACATCAAGAAACAACGTACAAGCATTCATAGGAGTTAGGCAACCCGCATGATGACGACTTTCGATCTCTAAATGTTATAACAAAATTCATTTTATGACAAAAAACAAGAAACTTGAATTCTTTTACTTGATTCTCATTGAAGAGGGCTGAAATCCCTTTCTTCAGTGTTCCATACGAGTCAGTGGAGTGTGAAGCGAGCAAGTCGCCTAGATTTGCTCTCCTTCCTCCTAATTGCTGAAGTTACATCAAATAGTTCCAAATATGTCTTCTGTTCCTCTATTTCGATCTCTCTCACTCATTCTGTAGACATTTGGTGCAGAACACGACACAACATTCCTGTCTGGAGATGTATAAAAATTATCCGTCGTCAGGCAATATCATAGGCCAAATATTGGCTTCATTAGAGTAATTTTCACTTTTGAGGACATGGGTAAATGGGCAGTCTTTATCCGACACAGTCCCCTTTCCGTGTAAATTGTCGTTGACCACACGTATCCAGATCTCGATTCACAAAGTAAAAACACTTGCCAAATGAAGCTCTTTTCATAGGCATGATCTGCCGCCACTCCAATCTTCCCTTGTTCGAGAGTAGGCTCTTTTCGATGGTGACGTCCGTCTCTGGTGTATGGAGTGCCTTGAACTTTTCCTCCAGGTTCTGGAAAATCTGCCATATATTTTATTTTGGTCGGCGTCGGGGTGTGTTTGGGGATCAAAATCTTTATTATAGGCACAAATTATCTCCCCCGCGTCAGAATTTGCTCGACCATTCGGGACGAGATATCCTGCCCACGTCAGGGAAGGGGTTAATAACTGGACTGTGGAGGCTATGTGCTATAGGGTGGTCCAAAAATATTTTTTTAAACATCCGCTGCACATATTTGCAAATATTGTGGAATATAACAAAGTTTTCCATTTCATTTACGATAAAATGAACTTCCACAAGGTTGAGTCTGAGACGATGGAGATAATTTATGATACCTTTTTCGGTGCATAGAACCCGACCAAATGAACAGTGTAAGCATTTGAACATGTGCCTACAAAAATGGCCAAAAAAAGTCATATTTTTTTATTTCAGATTTTAGAAGCATTAAAGGGAGGCAAATCCGAAATTGTTTTCATTATTTTTTATTCCAAATAACTATTGATTTATTCAATCATTTCTGATTTTTGCCCCTTAACTTAACAGAATTAGGCCACCTGCATATCAGTATAACTTTCCTTCCCGTAATCCTTTGTTAGACATCTAAGGAGGAATGAATTTAGTTTCTATGGAAAATGTATACACTTTGCTGACAACGTTAATGTTAGCTATTAATTTTATTCTGTAGTACATCAAGAAACAACGTACAAGCATTCATAGGGGTTAGGCAACCCGCATGATGACTACTTTCGCTCTCTAAATGTTATAACAAAATTCATTTTATGACAAAAAACAAGAAACTTGAATTCTTTTACTTGATTCTCATTGAAGAGGGCTGAAATCCCTTTCTTCAGTGTTCCATACGAGTCAGTGGAGTGTGAAGCGAGCAAGTCGCCTAGATCTGCTCTCCTTCCTCCTAATTGCTGAAGTTACATCAAATAGTTCCAAATATGGCTTCTGTTCCTCTATTTCGATCTCTCTCACACATTCTGTAGACATTTGGTGCAGCAGACGACACAACATTCCTGTCTGGAGATGTATAAAAATTATCCGTCGTCAGGCAATATCATAGGCCAAATAATGGCTTCAGTAGAGTAATTTTCACTTTTGAGAACATGGGTAAATGGGCAGTCTTTATCCGACACAGTCCCCTTTCCGTGTAAATTGTCGTTGACCACACGTATCCAGATCTTGATTCACAAAGTAAAAATACTTGCCAAATGAAGCTCTTTTCATAGGCATGATCTGCCGCCACTCCAATCTTCCCTTGTTCGAGAGTAGGCTCTTTTCGATGGTGACGTCCGTCTCTCGTGTATGGAGTGCCTTGAACTTTTCCTCCAGGTTCTGGAAAATCTGCCATATATTTTATTTAGGTCGGCGTCGGGGTGTGTTTGGGGATCAAAATCTTTATTATAGGCACAAATTATCTCGCCCGCGTCAGAATTTGCTCGACCATTCGGGACGAGATATCTCGCCCACGTCAGGGAAGGGGTTAATAACTGGACTGTGGAGGCTATGTGCTATTGGGTGGTCCAAAAAAAATTTTTTAAACATCCGCTGCATATATTTGCAAATATTGTGGAATATAACAAAGTTTTCCATTTCATTTACGATAAAATGAACTTCCACAAGGTTGAGTTTGAGACGATGGAGATAATTTATGATACCTTTTTCGGTGCATAGAACCCGACCAAATGAACAGTATAAGCATTTGAACATGTGCCTACAAAAATGGCCAAAAAAAGTCATATTTTTTTATTTCTGATTTTAGAAGCATTAAAGGGAGGCAAATCCGAAATTGTTTTCATTATTTTTTTATTCCAAATAACTATTGATTTATTCAATCATTTCTGATTTTTGCCCCTTAACTTAACAGAATTAGGCCACCTGCATATCAGTATAACTTTCCTTCCCGTAATCCTTTGTAAGACATCTAAGGAGGAATGAATTTATTTTATATGGAAAATGTATACACTTTGCTGACAACGTTAATGTTAGCTTATTAATTTTAGTCTGTAGTACATCAAGAAACAACGTACAAGCATTCATAGGAGTTAGGCAACCCGCATGATATCGACTTTCGATCTCTAAATGTTATAACAAAATTCATTTTATGACAAAAAACAAGAAACTTGAATTCTTTTACTTGATTCTCATTGAAGAGGGCTGAAATCCCTTTCTTCAGTGTTCCATACGAGTCAGTGGAGTGTGAAGCGAGCAAGTCGCCTAGATCTGCTCTCCTTCCTCCTAATTGCTGAAGTTACATCAAACAGTTCCAATTATGGCTTCTGTTCCTCTATTTCGATCTCTCTCACACATTCTGTAGACATTTGGATCAGCAGACGACACAACATTCCTGTCTGGAGATGTATAAAAATTATCCGTCGACAGGCAATATCATAGGCCAAATAATGGCTTCATTAGAGTAATTTTCACTTTTGAGGACATGGGTAAATGGGCAGTCTTTATCCGACACAGTCCCCTTTCCGTGAAAATTGTCGTTGACCACACGTATACAGATCTCGATTCACAAAGTAAAAACACTTGCCAAATGAAGCTCTTTTCATAGGCATGATCTGCCGCCACTCCAATCTTCCCTTGTTCGAGAGTAGGCTCTTTTCGATGGTGACGTCCGTCTCTGGTGTATGGAGTGCCTTGAACTTTTCCTCCAGGTTCTGGAAAATCTGCCATATATTTTATTTAGGTCGGCGTCGGGGTGTGTTTGGGGATCAAAATCTTTATTATAGGCACAAATTATCTCCCCCGCGTCAGAATTTGCTCGACCATTCGGGACGAGATATCTCGCCCACGTCAGGGAAGGGGTTAATAACTTGACTGTGGAGGCTATGTGCTATAGGGTGGTCCAAAAATATTTCTTAAACATTCGCTGCACATATTTGCAAATATTGTGGAATATAACAAAGTTTTCCATTTCATTTACGATAAAATGAACTTTCACAAAGTTGAGTCTGAGACGATGGAGATAATTTATGATACCTTTTTCGGTGCATAGAACCCGACCAAATGAACAGTATAAGCATTTGAACATGTGCCTACAAAAATGGCCAAAAAAAGTCATATTTTTTTATTTCAGATTTTAGAAGCATTAAAGGGAGGCAAATCCGAAATTGTTTTCATTATTTTTTTATTCCAAATAACTATTGATTTATTGAATAAATTCTGATTTTTGCCCCTTTACTTAACAAAATTAGGCCACCTGCATATCAGTATAACTTTCCTTCCCGTTATCCTTTGTAAGACATCTAAGGAGGAATGAATTTAGTTTATATAGAAAATGTATACACTTTGCTGACAACGTTAATGTTAGCTCTTAATTTCAGTCTGTAGTACATAAAGAAACAACGTACAAGCATTCATAGGAGTTAGGCAACCCGCATGATGACGACTTTCGATCTCTAAATGTTATAACAAAATTCATTTTATGACAAAAAACAAGAAACTTGAATTCTTTTACTTGATTCTCATTGAAGAGGGCTGAAATCCCTTTCTTCAGTGTTCCATACGAGTCAGTGGAGTGTGAAGCGAGCAAGTCGCCTAGATCTGCTCTCCTTCCTCCTAATTGCTGAAGTTACATCAAAGAGTTCCAAATATGGCTTCTGTTCCTCTATTTCGATCTCTCTCACACATTCTGTAGACATTTGGTGCAGCAGACGACACAGCATTCCTGTCTGGAGATGTATAAAAATTATCCGTCGTCAGGCAATATCATAGGCCAAATAATGGCTTCATTAGAGTAATTTTCACTTTTGAGGACATGGGTAAATGGGCAGTCTTTATCCGACACAGTCCCCTTTCCGTGTAAATTGTCGTTGACCACACGTATCCAGATCTCGATTCACAAAGTAAAAACACTTGCCAAATGAAGCTCTTTTCATGGGCATGATCTGCCGCCACCCCAATCTTCCCTTGTTCGAGAGTAGGCTCTTTTCGATGGTGACGTCCGTCTCTGGTGTATGGAGTGCCTTGAACTTTTCCTCCAGGTTCTGGAAAATCTGCCATATATTTTATTTAGGTCGGCGTCGGGGTGTGTTTGTGGATCAAAATCTTAATTATAGGCACAAATTTTCTCCCCCGCGTCAGAATTTGCTCGACCATTCGGGACGAGATATCTCGCCCACGTCAGGGAAGGGGTTAATAACTTGACTGTGGAGGCTATGTTCTATAGGGTGGTCCAAAAATATTTTTTTAAACATCCGCTGCACATATTTGCAAATATTTTGGAATATAACAAAGTTTTCCATTTCATTTACGATAAAATGAACTTCCACAAGGTTGAGTCTGAGACGATGGAGATAATTTATGATACCTTTTTCGGTGCATAGAACCCGACCAAATGAACAGTATAAGCATTTGAACATGTGCCTACAAAAATGGCCAAAAAAAGTCATATTATTTTATTTCAGATTTTAGAAGCATTAAAGGGAGGCAAATCCGAAATTGTTTTCATTATTTTATTTATTCCAAATAACTATTGATTTATTGAATAAATTCTGATTTTTGCCACTTTACTGAACAAAATTAGGCCACCTGCATATCAGTATAACTTTCCTTCCCGTAATCCTTTGTAAGACATCTAAAGAGGAATGAATTTAGTTTATATGGAAAATGTATACACTTTGCTGACAACGTTAATGTTAGCTATTAATTTTAGTCTGTAGTACATCAAGAAACAACGTACAAGCATTCATAGGAGTTAGGCAACCCGCATGATGACGACTTTCGATCTCTAAATGTTATAACAAAATTCATTTTATGACAAAAAACAAGAAACTTGAATTCTTTTACTTGATTCTCATTGAAGAGGGCTGAAATCCCTTTCTTCAGTGTTCCATACGAGTCAGTGGAGTGTGAAGCGAGCAAGTCGCCTAGATTTGCTCTCCTTCCTCCTAATTGCTGAAGTTACATCAAATAGTTCCAAATATGTCTTCTGTTCCTCTATTTCGATCTCTCTCACTCATTCTGTAGACATTTGGTGCAGAACACGACACAACATTCCTGTCTGGAGATGTATAAAAATTATCCGTCGTCAGGCAATATCATAGGCCAAATATTGGCTTCATTAGAGTAATTTTCACTTTTGAGGACATGGGTAAATGGGCAGTCTTTATCCGACACAGTCCCCTTTCCGTGTAAATTGTCGTTGACCACACGTATCCAGATCTCGATTCACAAAGTAAAAACACTTGCCAAATGAAGCTCTTTTCATAGGCATGATCTGCCGCCACTCCAATCTTCCCTTGTTCGAGAGTAGGCTCTTTTCGATGGTGACGTCCGTCTCTGGTGTATGGAGTGCCTTGAACTTTTCCTCCAGGTTCTGGAAAATCTGCCATATATTTTATTTTGGTCGGCGTCGGGGTGTGTTTGGGGATCAAAATCTTTATTATAGGCACAAATTATCTCCCCCGCGTCAGAATTTGCTCGACCATTCGGGACGAGATATCCTGCCCACGTCAGGGAAGGGGTTAATAACTGGACTGTGGAGGCTATGTGCTATAGGGTGGTCCAAAAATATTTTTTTAAACATCCGCTGCACATATTTGCAAATATTGTGGAATATAACAAAGTTTTCCATTTCATTTACGATAAAATGAACTTCCACAAGGTTGAGTCTGAGACGATGGAGATAATTTATGATACCTTTTTCGGTGCATAGAACCCGACCAAATGAACAGTGTAAGCATTTGAACATGTGCCTACAAAAATGGCCAAAAAAAGTCATATTTTTTTATTTCAGATTTTAGAAGCATTAAAGGGAGGCAAATCCGAAATTGTTTTCATTATTTTTTATTCCAAATAACTATTGATTTATTCAATCATTTCTGATTTTTGCCCCTTAACTTAACAGAATTAGGCCACCTGCATATCAGTATAACTTTCCTTCCCGTAATCCTTTGTTAGACATCTAAGGAGGAATGAATTTAGTTTCTATGGAAAATGTATACACTTTGCTGACAACGTTAATGTTAGCTATTAATTTTATTCTGTAGTACATCAAGAAACAACGTACAAGCATTCATAGGAGTTAGGCAACCCGCATGATGACTACTTTCGCTCTCTAAATGTTATAACAAAATTCATTTTATGACAAAAAACAAGAAACTTGAATTCTTTTACTTGATTCTCATTGAAGAGGGCTGAAATCCCTTTCTTCAGTGTTCCATACGAGTCAGTGGAGTGTGAAGCGAGCAAGTCGCCTAGATCTGCTCTCCTTCCTCCTAATTGCTGAAGTTACATCAAATAGTTCCAAATATGGCTTCTGTTCCTCTATTTCGATCTCTCTCACACATTCTGTAGACATTTGGTGCAGCAGACGACACAACATTCCTGTCTGGAGATGAATAAAAATTATCCGTCGTCAGGCAATATCATAGGCCAAATAATGGCTTCAGTAGAGTAATTTTCACTTTTGAGAACATGGGTAAATGGGCAGTCTTTATCCGACACAGTCCCCTTTCCGTGTAAATTGTCGTTGACCACACGTATCCAGATCTCGATTCACAAAGTAAAAATACTTGCCAAATGAAGCTCTTTTCATAGGCATGATCTGCCGCCACTCCAATCTTCCCTTGTTCGAGAGTAGGCTCTTTTCGATGGTGACGTCCGTCTCTCGTGTATGGAGTGCCTTGAACTTTTCCTCCAGGTTCTGGAAAATCTGCCATATATTTTATTTAGGTCGGCGTCGGGGTGTGTTTGGGGATCAAAATCTTTATTATAGGCACAAATTATCTCGCCCGCGTCAGAATTTGCTCGACCATTCGGGACGAGATATCTCGCCCACGTCAGGGAAGGGGTTAATAACTGGACTGTGGAGGCTATGTGCTATTGGGTGGTCCAAAAAAAAATTTTTAAACATCCGCTGCATATATTTGCAAATATTGTGGAATATAACAAAGTTTTCCATTTCATTTACGATAAAATGAACTTCCACAAGGTTGAGTCTGAGACGATGGAGATAATTTATGATACCTTTTTCGGTGCATAGAACCCGACCAAATGAACAGTATAAGCATTTGAACATGTGCCTACAAAAATGGCCAAAAAAAGTCATATTTTTTTATTTCTGATTTTAGAAGCATTAAAGGGAGGCAAATCCGAAATTGTTTTCATTATTTTTTTATTCCAAATAACTATTGATTTATTCAATCATTTCTGATTTTTGCCCCTTAACTTAACAGAATTAGGCCACCTGCATATCAGTATAACTTTCCTTCCCGTAATCCTTTGTAAGACATCTAAGGAGGAATGAATTTATTTTATATGGAAAATGTATACACTTTGCTGACAACGTTAATGTTAGCTTATTAATTTTAGTCTGTAGTACATCAAGAAACAACGTACAAGCATTCATAGGAGTTAGGCAACCCGCATGATGACGACTTTCGATCTCTAAATGTTATAACAAAATTCATTTTATGACAAAAAACAAGAAACTTGAATTCTTTTACTTGATTCTCATTGAAGAGGGCTGAAATCCCTTTCTTCAGTGTTCCATACGAGTCAGTGGAGTGTGAAGCGAGCAAGTCGCCTAGATCTGCTCTCCTTTCTCCTAATTGCTGAAGTTACATCAAATAGTTCCAAATATGGCTTCTGTTCCTCTATTTCGATCTCTCTCACTCATTCTGTAGACATTTGGTGCAGCAGGCGACACAACATTCCTGTCTGGAGATGTATAAAAATTATCCGTCGTCAGGCAATATCATAGGCCAAATAATGGCTTCATTAGAGTAATTTTCACTTTTGAGGACATGGGTAAATGGGCAGTCTTTATCCGACACAGTCCCCTTTCCGTGTAAATTGTCGTTGACCACACGTATCCAGATCTCGATTCACAAAGTAAAAACACTTGCCAAATGAAGCTCTTATCATAGGCATGATCTGCCGCCACCCCAATCTTCCCTTGTTCGAGAGTAGGCTCTTTTCGATGGTGACGTCCGTCTCTGGTGTATGGAGTGCCTTGAACTTTTCCTCCAGGTTTTGGAAAATCTGCCATATTTTATTTAGGTCGTCGTCGGGGTGTGTTTGGGGATCAAAATCTTTATTATAGGCACAAATTATCTTGCCCGCGTCAGAATTTGCTCGACCATTCGGGACGAGATATCTCGCCCACGTCAGGGAAGGGGTTAATAACTGGACTGTGGAGGCTATGTGCTATAGGGTGGTCCAAAAATAATTTTTTAAACATCCGCTGCACATATTTGCAAATATTGTGGAATATAACAAAGTTTTCCATTTCATTTACGATAAAATGAACTTCCACAAGGTTGAGTCTGAGACGATGGAGATAATTTATGATACCTTTTTCGGTGCATAGAACCCGACCAAATGAACAGTATAAGCATTTGAACATGTGCCTACAAAAATGGCCAAAAAAAGTCATATTTTTTTATTTCAGATTTTAGAAGCATTAAAGGGAGGCAAATCCGAAATTGTTTTCATTATTTTTTTATTCCAAATAACTATTGATTTATTCAATCATTTCTGATTTTTGCCCCTTAACTTAACAGAATTAGGCCACCTGCATATCAGTATAACTTTCCTTCCCGTAATCCTTTGTTAGACATCTAAGGAGGAATGAATTTAGTTTCTATGGAAAATGTATACACTTTGCTGACAACGTTAATGTTAGCTATTAATTTTAGTCTGTAGTACATCAAGAAACAACGTACAAGCATTCATAGGAGTTAGGCAACCCGCATGATGACTACTTTCGCTCTCTAAATGTTATATCAAAATTCATTTTATGACAAAACACAAGAAACTTGAATTCTTTTACTTGATTCTCATTGAAGAGGGCTGAAATCCCTTTCTTCAGTGTTCCATACAAGTCAGTGGAGTGTGAAGCGAGCAAGTCGCCTAGATCTGCTCTCCTTCCTCCTAATTGCTGAAGTTACATCAAAGAGTTCCAATTATGGCTTCTGTTCCTCTATTTCGATCTCTCTCACACATTCTGTAGACATTTGGTGCAGCAGACGACACAACATTCCTGTCTGGAGATGTATAAAAATTATCCGTCGTCAGGCAATATCATAGGCCAAATAAAGGCTTCAGTAGAGTAATTTTCACTTTTGAGGACATGGGTAAATGGGCAGTCTTTATCCGACACAGTCCCCTTTCCGTGTAAATTGTCGTTGACCACACGTATCCAGATCTCGATTCACAAAGTAAAAACACTTGCCAAATGAAGCTCTTTTCATAGGCATGATCTGCCGCCACTCCAATCTTCCCTTGTTCGAGAGTAGGCTCTTTTCGATGGTGACGTCCGTCTCTGGTGTATGGAGTGCCTTGAACTTTTCCTCCAGGTTCTGGAAAATCTGCCATATATTTTATTTAGGTCGGCGTCGGGGTGTGTTTGGGGATCAAAATCTTTATTATAGGCACAAATTATCTCCCCCGCGTCAGAATTTGCTCGACCATTCGGGACGAGATATCTCGCCCACGTCAGGGAAGGGGTTAATAACTGGACTGTGGAGGCTATGTGCTATAGGGTGGTCCAAAAAAATTTTTTTAAACATCCACTGCACATATTTGCAAATATTGTGGAATATAACAAAGTTTTCCATTTCATTTACGATAAAATGAACTTCCACAAGGTTGAGTCTGAGACGATGGAGATAATTTATGATACCTTTTTCGGTGCATAGAACCCGACCAAATGAACAGTATAAGCATTTGAACATGTGCCTTCAAAAATGGCCAAAAAAAGTCATATTTTTTTATTTCAGATTTTAGAAGCATTAAAGGGAGGCAAATCCGAAATTGTTTTCATTATTTTTTTATTCCAAATAACTATTGATTTATTCAATCATTTCTGATTTTTGCCCCTTAACTTAACAGAATTAGGCCACCTGCATATCAGTATAACTTTCCTTCCCGTAATCCTTTGTTAGACATCTAAGGAGGAATGAATTTAGTTTATATGGAAAATGTATACACTTTGCTGACAACGTTAATGTTAGCTATTAATTTCAGTCTGTAGTACATAAAGAAACAACGTACAAGCATTCATAGGAGTTAGGCAACCCGCATGATGACGACTTTCCATCTCTAAATGTTATAACAAAATTCATTTTTTGTAAAAAACAAGAAACTTGAATTCTTTTACTTGATTCTCATTGAAGAGGGCTGAAATCCCTTTCTTCAGTGTTCCATACGAGTCAGTGGGGTGTGAAGCGAGCAAGTCGCCTAGATCTGCTCTCCTTCCTCCTAATTGCTGAAGTTACATCAAAGAGTTCCAATTATGGCTTCTGTTCCTCTATTTCGATCTCTCTCACTCATTCTGTAGACATTTGGTGCAGCAGGCGACACAACATTCCTGTCTGGAGATGTATAAAAATTATCCGTCGTCAGGCAATATCATAGGCCAAATAATGGCTTCATTAGAGTAATTTTCAATTTTGAGGACATGGGTAAATGGGCATTCTTTATCCGACACAGTCCCCTTTCCGTGTAAATTGTCGTTGACCACACGTATCCAGATCTCGATTCACAAAGTAAAAACACTTGCCAAATGAAGCTCTTATCATAGGCATGATCTGCCGCCACCCCAATCTTCCCTTGTTCGAGAGTAGGCTCTTTTCGATGGTGACGTCCGTCTCTGGTGTATGGAGTGCCTTGAACTTTTCCTCCAGGTTTTGGAAAATCTGCCATATTTTATTTAGGTCGGCGTCGGGGTGTGTTTGGGGATCAAAATCTTTATTATAGGCACAAATTATCTTGCCCGCGTCAGAATTTGCTCGACCATTCGGGACGAGATATCTCGCCCACGTCAGGGAAGGGGTTAATAACTGGACTGTGGAGGCTATGTTCTATAGGGTGGTCCAAAAATAATTTTTTAAACATCCGCTGCACATATTTGCAAATATTGTGGAATATAACAAAGTTTTCCATTTCATTTACGATAAAATGAACTTCCACAAGGTTGAGTCTGAGACGATGGAGATAATTTATGATACCTTTTTATGTGCATAGAACCCGACCAAATGAACAGTATAAGCATTTGAACATGTGCCTACAAAAATGGCCAAAAAAAGTCATTTTTTTATTTCAGATTTTAGAAGCATTAAAGGGAGGCAAATCCGAAATTGTTTTCATTATTTTTTTATTCCAAATAACTATTGATTTATTGAATAAATTCTGATTTTTGCCCTTTTACTTAACAAAATTAGGCCACCTGCATATCAGTATAACTTTCCTTCCCGTAATCCTTTGTAAGACATCTAAGGAGGAATGAATTTATTTTATATGGAAAATGTATACACTTTGCTGACAACGTTAATGTTAACTTATTAATTTTAGTCTGTAGTACATCAAGAAACAACGTACAAGCATTCATAGGAGTTAGGCAACCCGCATGATGACGACTTTCGATCTCTAAATGTTATAACAAAATTCATTTTATGACAAAAAACAAGAAACTTGAATTCTTTTACTTGATTCTCATTGAAGAGGGCTGAAATCCCTTTCTTCAGTGTTCCATACGAGTCAGTGGAGTGTGAAGCGAGCAAGTCGCCTAGATCTGCTCTCCTTTCTCCTAATTGCTGAAGTTACATCAAATAGTTCCAAATATGGCTTCTGTTCCTCTATTTCGATCTCTCTCACTCATTCTGTAGACATTTGGTGCAGCAGGCGACACAACATTCCTGTCTGGAGATGTATAAAAATTATCCGTCGTCAGGCAATATCATAGGCCAAATAATGGATTCATTAGAGTAATTTTCACTTTTGAGGACATGGGTAAATGGGCAGTCTTTATCCGACACAGTCCCCTTTCCGTGTAAATTGTCGTTGACCACACGTATCCAGATCTCGATTCACAAAGTAAAAACACTTGCCAAATGAAGCTCTTATCATAGGCATGATCTGCCGCCACCCCAATCTTCCCTTGTTCGAGAGTTGGCTCTTTTCGATGGTGACGTCCGTCTCTGGTGTATGGAGTGCCTTGAACTTTTCCTCCAGGTTTTGGAAAATCTGCCATATTTTATTTAGGTCGGCGTCGGGGTGTGTTTGGGGATCAAAATCTTTATTATAGGCACAAATTATCTTGCCCGCGTCAGAATTTGCTCGACCATTCGGGACGAGATATCTCGCCCACGTCAGGGAAGGGGTTAATAACTGGACTGTGGAGGCTATGTGCTATAGGGTGGTCCAAAAATAATTTTTTAAACATCCGCTGCACATATTTGCAAATATTGTGGAATATAAAAAAGTTTTCCATTTCATTTACGATAAAATGAACTTCCACAAGGTTGAGTCTGAGACGATGGAGATAATTTATGATACCTTTTTCGGTGCATAGAACCCGACCAAATGAACAGTATAAGCATTTGAACATGTGCCTACAAAAATGGCCAAAAAAAGTCATATTTTTTTATTTCAGATTTTAGAAGCATTAAAGGGAGGCAAATCCGAAATTGTTTTCATTATTTTTTTATTCCAAATAACTATTGATTTATTCAATCATTTCTGATTTTTGCCCCTTAACTTAACAGAATTAGGCCACCTGAATATCAGTATAACTTTCCTTCCCGTAATCCTTTGTTAGACATCTAAGGAGGAATGAATTTAGTTTACATGGAAAATGTATACACTTTGCTGACAACGTTAATGTTAGCTATTAATTTTAGTCTGTAGTACATCAAGAAACAACGTACAAGCATTCATAGGAGTTAGGCAACCCGCATGATGATGATTTTCGCTCTCTAAATGTTATAACAGAATTCATTTTATGACAAAAAACAAGAAACTTGAATTCTTTTACTTGATTCTCATTGAAGAGGGCTGAAATCCCTTTCTTCAGTGTTCCATACGAGTCAGTGGAGTGTGAAGCGAGCAAGTCGCCTAGATCTGCTCTCCTTCCTCCTAATTGCTGAAGTTACATCAAATAGTTCCAAATATGGGTTCTGTTCCTCTATTTCGATCTCTCTCAACATTCTGTAGACATTTGGTGCCGCAGACGACACAACATTCCTGTCTGGAGATGTATAAAAATTATCCGTCGTCAGGCAATATCATAGGCCAAATAATGGCTTCAGTAGAGTAATTTTCACTTTTGAGGACATGGGTAAATGGGCAGTCTTTATCCGACACAGTCCCCTTTCCGTGTAAATTGTCGTTGACCACACGTATCCAGATCTCGATTCACAAAGTAAAAACACTTGCCAAATGAAGCTCTTTTCATAGGCATGATCTGCCGCCACTCCAATCTTCCCTTGTTCGAGAGTAGGCTCTTTTCGATGGTGACGTCCGTCTCTGGTGTATGGAGTGCTTTGAACTTTTCCTCCAGGTTCTGGAAAATCTGCCATATATTTTATTTAGGTCGGCGTCGGGGTGTGTTTGGGGATCAAAATCTTTATTATAGGCACAAATTATCTCCCCCGCGTCAGAATTTGCTCGACCATTCGGGACGAGATATCTCGCCCACGTCAGGGAAGGGGTTAATAACTGGACTGTGGAGGCTATGTGCTATAGGGTGGTCCAAAAAAAATTTTTTAAACATCCGCTGCACATATTTGCTAATATTGTGGAATATAACAAAGTTTTCCATTTCATTTACGATAAAATGAACTTCCACAAGGTTGAGTCTGAGACGATGGAGATAATTTATGATACCTTTATCGGTGCATAGAACCCGACCAAATGAACAGTATAAGCATTTGAACATGTGCCTTCAAAAATGGCCAAAAAAAGTCATATATTTTTATTTCAGATTTTAGAAGCATTAAAGGGAGGCAAATCCGAAATTGTTTTCATTATTTTTTTATTCCAAATAACTATTGATTTATTGAATAAATTCTGATTTTTGCCCCTTCACTTAACAAAATTAGGCCACCTGCATATCAGTATAACTTTCCTTCCCGTAATCCTTTGTTAGACATCTAAGGAGGAATGAATTTAGTTTACATGGAAAATGTATACACTTTGCTGACAACGTTAATGTTAGCTATTAATTTTAGTCTGTAGTACATCAAGAAACAACGTACAAGCATTCATAGAGGTTAGGCAACCCGAATGATGACGACTTTCGCTCTCTAAATGTTATAACAAAATTCATTTTATTACAAAAAACAAGAAACTTGAATTCTTTTACTTGATTCTCATTGAAGAGGGCTGAAATCCCTTTCTTCAGTGTTCCATACGAGTCAGTGGAGTGTGAAGCGAGCAAGTCGCCTAGATCTGCTCTCCTTCCTCCTAATTGCTGAAGTTACATCAAACAGTTCCAATTAAGGCTTCTGTTCCTCTATTTCGATCTCTCTCACACATTCTGTAGACATTTGGATCAGCAGACGACACAACATTCCTGTCTGGAGATGTAGAAAAATTATCCGTCGTCAGGCAATATCATAGGCCAAATAATGGCTTCATTAGAGTAATTTTCACTTTTGAGGACATGGGTAAATGGGCAGTCTTTATCCGACACAGTCCCCTTTCCGTGTAAATTGTCGTTGACCACACGTATCCAGATCTCGATTCACAAAGTAAAAACACTTGCCAAATGAAGCTCTTTTCATAGGCATGATCTGCCGCCACTCCAATCTTCCCTTGTTCGAGAGTAGGCTCTTTTCGATGGTGACGTCCGTCTCTGGTGTATGGAGTGCCTTGAACTTTTCCTCCAGGTTCTGGAAAATCTGCCATATATTTTATTTAGGTCGGCGTCGGGGTGTGTTTGGGGATCAAAATCTTTATTATAGGCACAAATTATCTCCCCCGCGTCAGAATTTGCTCGACCATTCGGGACGAGATATCTCGCCCACGTCAGGGAAGGGGTTAATAACTTGACTGTGGAGGCTATGTGCTATAGGGTGGTCCAAAAAAAATTTTTTAAACATCCGCTGCACATATTTGCAAATATTGTGGAATATAACAAAGTTTTCCATTTCATTTACGATAAAATGAACTTCCACAAGGTTGAGTCTGAGACGATGGAGATAATTTATGATACCTTTTTCGGTGCATAGAACCCGACCAAATGAACAGTATAAGCATTTGAACATGTGCCTACAAAAATGGCCAAAAAAAGTCATATTCTTTTATTTCAGATTTTAGAAGCATTAAAGGGAGGCAAATCCGAAATTGTTTTCATTATTTTTTTATTCCAAATAACTATTGATTTATTGAATAAATTCTGATTTTTGCCCCTTTACTTAACAAAATTAGGCCACCTGCATATCAGTATAACTTTCCTTCCCGTAATCCTTTGTAAGACATCTAAGGAGGAATGAATTTATTTTATATGGAAAATGTATACACTTTGCTGACAACGTTAATGTTAGCTTATTAATTTTAGTCTGTAGTACATCAAGAAACAACGTACAAGCATTCATAGGAGTTAGGCAACCCGCATGATGACGACTTTCGATCTCTAAATGTTATAACAAAATTCATTTTATGACAAAAAACAAGAAACTTGAATTCTTTTACTTGATTCTCATTGAAGAGGGCTGAAATCCCTTTCTTCAGTGTTCCATACGAGTCAGTGGAGTGTGAAGCGAGCAAGTCGCCTAGATCTGCTCTCCTTTCTCCTAATTGCTGAAGTTACATCAAATAGTTCCAAATATGGCTTCTGTTCCTCTATTTCGATCTCTCTCACTCATTCTGTAGACATTTGGTGCAGCAGGCGACACAACATTCCTGTCTGGAGATGTATAAAAATTATCCGTCGTCAGGCAATATCATAGGCCAAATAATGGCTTCATTAGAGTAATTTTCACTTTTGAGGACATGGGTAAATGGGCAGTCTTTATCCGACACAGTCCCCTTTCCGTGTAAATTGTCGTTGACCACACGTATCCAGATCTCGATTCACAAAGTAAAAACACTTGCCAAATGAAGCTCTTATCATAGGCATGATCTGCCGCCACCCCAATCTTCCCTTGTTCGAGAGTAGGCTCTTTTCGATGGTGACGTCCGTCTCTGGTGTATGGAGTGCCTTGAACTTTTCCTCCAGGTTTTGGAAAATCTGCCATATTTTATTTAGGTCGTCGTCGGGGTGTGTTTGGGGATCAAAATCTTTATTATAGGCACAAATTATCTTGCCCGCGTCAGAATTTGCTCGACCATTCGGGACGAGATATCTCGCCCACGTCAGGGAAGGGGTTAATAACTGGACTGTGGAGGCTATGTGCTATAGGGTGGTCCAAAAATAATTTTTTAAACATCCGCTGCACATATTTGCAAATATTGTGGAATATAACAAAGTTTTCCATTTCATTTACGATAAAATGAACTTCCACAAGGTTGAGTCTGAGACGATGGAGATAATTTATGATACCTTTTTCGGTGCATAGAACCCGACCAAATGAACAGTATAAGCATTTGAACATGTGCCTACAAAAATGGCCAAAAAAAGTCATATTTTTTTATTTCAGATTTTAGAAGCATTAAAGGGAGGCAAATCCGAAATTGTTTTCATTATTTTTTTATTCCAAATAACTAATGATTTATTCAATCATTTCTGATTTTTGCCCCTTAACTTAACAGAATTAGGCCACCTGCATATCAGTATAACTTTCCTTCCCGTAATCCTTTGTTAGACATCTAAGGAGGAATGAATTTAGTTTCTATGGAAAATGTATACACTTTGCTGACAACGTTAATGTTAGCTATTAATTTTAGTCTGTAGTACATCAAGAAACAACGTACAAGCATTCATAGGAGTTAGGCAACCCGCATGATGACTACTTTCGCTCTCTAAATGTTATATCAAAATTCATTTTATGACAAAACACAAGAAACTTGAATTCTTTTACTTGATTCTCATTGAAGAGGGCTGAAATCCCTTTCTTCAGTGTTCCATACAAGTCAGTGGAGTGTGAAGCGAGCAAGTCGCCTAGATCTGCTCTCCTTCCTCCTAATTGCTGAAGTTACATCAAAGAGTTCCAATTATGGCTTCTGTTCCTCTATTTCGATCTCTCTCACACATTCTGTAGACATTTGGTGCAGCAGACGACACAACATTCCTGTCTGGAGATGTATAAAAATTATCCGTCGTCAGGCAATATCATAGGCCAAATAAAGGCTTCAGTAGAGTAATTTTCACTTTTGAGGACATGGGTAAATGGGCAGTCTTTATCCGACACAGTCCCCTTTCCGTGTAAATTGTCGTTGACCACACGTATCCAGATCTCGATTCACAAAGTAAAAACACTTGCCAAATGAAGCTCTTTTCATAGGCATGATCTGCCGCCACTCCAATCTTCCCTTGTTCGAGAGTAGGCTCTTTTCGATGGTGACGTCCGTCTCTGGTGTATGGAGTGCCTTGAACTTTTCCTCCAGGTTCTGGAAAATCTGCCATATATTTTATTTAGGTCGGCGTCGGGGTGTGTTTGGGGATCAAAATCTTTATTATAGGCACAAATTATCTCCCCCGCGTCAGAATTTGCTCGACCATTCGGGACGAGATATCTCGCCCACGTCAGGGAAGGGGTTAATAACTGGACTGTGGAGGCTATGTGCTATAGAGTGGTCCAAAAAAATTTTTTTAAACATCCACTGCACATATTTGCAAATATTGTGGAATATAACAAAGTTTTCCATTTCATTTACGATAAAATGAACTTCCACAAGGTTGAGTCTGAGACGATGGAGATAATTTATGATACCTTTTTCGGTGCATAGAACCCGACCAAATGAACAGTATAAGCATTTGAACATGTGCCTTCAAAAATGGCCAAAAAAAGTCATATTTTTTTATTTCAGATTTTAGAAGCATTAAAGTGAGGCAAATCCGAAATTGTTTTCATTATTTTTTTATTCCAAATAACTATTGATTTATTCAATCATTTCTGATTTTTGCCCCTTAACTTAACAGAATTAGGCCACCTGCATATCAGTATAACTTTCCTTCCCGTAATCCTTTGTTAGACATCTAAGGAGGAATGAATTTAGTTTATATGGAAAATGTATACACTTTGCTGACAACGTTAATGTTAGCTATTAATTTCAGTCTGTAGTACATAAAGAAACAACGTACAAGCATTCATAGGAGTTAGGCAACCCGCATGATGACGACTTTCCATCTCTAAATGTTATAACAAAATTCATTTTTTGTAAAAAACAAGAAACTTGAATTCTTTTACTTGATTCTCATTGAAGAGGGCTGAAATCCCTTTCTTCAGTGTTCCATACGAGTCAGTGGGGTGTGAAGCGAGCAAGTCGCCTAGATCTGCTCTCCTTCCTCCTAATTGCTGAAGTTACATCAAAGAGTTCCAATTATGGCTTCTGTTCCTCTATTTCGATCTCTCTCACTCATTCTGTAGACATTTGGTGCAGCAGGCGACACAACATTCCTGTCTGGAGATGTATAAAAATTATCCGTCGTCAGGCAATATCATAGGCCAAATAATGGCTTCATTAGAGTAATTTTCAATTTTGAGGACATGGGTAAATGGGCATTCTTTATCCGACACAGTCCCCTTTCCGTGTAAATTGTCGTTGACCACACGTATCCAGATCTCGATTCACAAAGTAAAAACACTTGCCAAATGAAGCTCTTATCATAGGCATGATCTGCCGCCACCCCAATCTTCCCTTGTTCGAGAGTAGGCTCTTTTCGATGGTGACGTCCGTCTCTGGTGTATGGAGTGCCTTGAACTTTTCCTCCAGGTTTTGGAAAATCTGCCATATTTTATTTAGGTCGGCGTCGGGGTGTGTTTGGGGATCAAAATCTTTATTATAGGCACAAATTATCTTGCCCGCGTCAGAATTTGCTCGACCATTCGGGACGAGATATCTCGCCCACGTCAGGGAAGGGGTTAATAACTGGACTGTGGAGGCTATGTTCTATAGGGTGGTCCAAAAATAATTTTTTAAACATCCGCTGCACATATTTGCAAATATTGTGGAATATAACAAAGTTTTCCATTTCATTTACGATAAAATGAACTTCCACAAGGTTGAGTCTGAGACGATGGAGATAATTTATGATACCTTTTTATGTGCATAGAACCCGACCAAATGAACAGTATAAGCATTTGAACATGTGCCTACAAAAATGGCCAAAAAAAGTCATTTTTTTATTTCAGATTTTAGAAGCATTAAAGGGAGGCAAATCCGAAATTGTTTTCATTATTTTTTTATTCCAAATAACTATTGATTTATTGAATAAATTCTGATTTTTGCCCTTTTACTTAACAAAATTAGGCCACCTGCATATCAGTATAACTTTCCTTCCCGTAATCCTTTGTTAGATATCTAAGGAGGAATGAATTTATTTTATATGGAAAATGTATACACTTTGCTGACAACGTTAATGTTAACTTATTAATTTTAGTCTGTAGTACATCAAGAAACAACGTACAAGCATTCATAGGAGTTAGGCAACCCGCATGATGACGACTTTCGATCTCTAAATGTTATAACAAAATTCATTTTATGACAAAAAACAAGAAACTTGAATTCTTTTACTTGATTCTCATTGAAGAGGGCTGAAATCCCTTTCTTCAGTGTTCCATACGAGTCAGTGGAGTGTGAAGCGAGCAAGTCGCCTAGATCTGCTCTCCTTTCTCCTAATTGCTGAAGTTACATCAAATAGTTCCAAATATGGCTTCTGTTCCTCTATTTCGATCTCTCTCACTCATTCTGTAGACATTTGGTGCAGCAGGCGACACAACATTCCTGTCTGGAGATGTATAAAAATTATCCGTCGTCAGGCAATATCATAGGCCAAATAATGGCTTCATTAGAGTAATTTTCACTTTTGAGGACATGGGTAAATGGGCAGTCTTTATCCGACACAGTCCCCTTTCCGTGTAAATTGTCGTTGACCACACGTATCCAGATCTCGATTCACAAAGTAAAAACACTTGCCAAATGAAGCTCTTATCATAGGCATGATCTGCCGCCACCCCAATCTTCCCTTGTTCGAGAGTAGGCTCTTTTCGATGGTGACGTCCGTCTCTGGTGTATGGAGTGCCTTGAACTTTTCCTCCAGGTTTTGGAAAATCTGCCATATTTTATTTAGGTCGGCGTCGGGGTGTGTTTGGGGATCAAAATCTTTATTATAGGCACAAATTATCTTGCCCGCGTCAGAATTTGCTCGACCATTCGGGACGAGATATCTCGCCCACGTCAGGGAAGGGGTTAATAACTGGACTGTGGAGGCTATGTGCTATAGGGTGGTCCAAAAATAATTTTTTAAACATCCGCTGCACATATTTGCAAATATTGTGGAATATAACAAAGTTTTCCATTTCATTTACGATAAAATGAACTTCCACAAGGTTGAGTCTGAGACGATGGAGATAATTTATGATACCTTTTTCGGTGCATAGAACCCGACCAAATGAACAGTATAAGCATTTGAACATGTGCCTACAAAAATGGCCAAAAAAAGTCATATTTTTTTATTTCAGATTTTAGAAGCATTAAAGGGAGGCAAATCCGAAATTGTTTTCATTATTTTTTTATTCCAAATAACTATTGATTTATTCAATCATTTCTGATTTTTGCCCCTTAACTTAACAGAATTAGGCCACCTGAATATCAGTATAACTTTCCTTCCCGTAATCCTTTGTTAGACATCTAAGGAGGAATGAATTTAGTTTACATGGAAAATGTATACACTTTGCTGACAACGTTAATGTTAGCTATTAATTTTAGTCTGTAGTACATCAAGAAACAACGTACAAGCATTCATAGAGGTTAGGCAACCCGAATGATGACGACTTTCGCTCTCTAAATGTTATAACAAAATTCATTTTATTACAAAAAACAAGAAACTTGAATTCTTTTACTTGATTCTCATTGAAGAGGGCTGAAATCCCTTTCTTCAGTGTTCCATACGAGTCAGTGGAGTGTGAAGCGAGCAAGTCGCCTAGATCTGCTCTCTTTCCTCCTAATTGCTGAAGTTACATCAAACAGTTCCAATTAAGGCTTCTGTTCCTCTATTTCGATCTCTCTCACACATTCTGTAGACATTTGGATCAGCAGACGACACAACATTCCTGTCTGGAGATGTAGAAAAATTATCCGTCGTCAGGCAATATCATAGGCCAAATAATGGCTTCATTAGAGTAATTTTCACTTTTGAGGACATGGGTAAATGGGCAGTCTTTATCCGACACAGTCCCCTTTCCGTGTAAATTGTCGTTGACCACACGTATCCAGATCTCGATTCACAAAGTAAAAACACTTGCCAAATGAAGCTCTTTTCATAGGCATGATCTGCCGCCACTCCAATCTTCCCTTGTTCGAGAGTAGGCTATTTTCGATGGTGACGTCCGTCTCTGGTGTATGGAGTGCCTTGAACTTTTCCTCCAGGTTCTGGAAAATCTGCCATATATTTTATTTAGGTCGGCGTCGGGGTGTGTTTGGGGATCAAAATCTTTATTATAGGCACAAATTATCTCCCCCGCGTCAGAATTTGCTCGACCATTCGGGACGAGATATCTCGCCCACGTCAGGGAAGGGGTTAATAACTTGACTGTGGAGGCTATGTGCTATAGGGTGGTCCAAAAAAAATTTTTTAAACATCCGCTGCACATATTTGCAAATATTGTGGAATATAACAAAGTTTTCCATTTCATTTACGATAAAATGAACTTCCACAAGGTTGAGTCTGAGACGATGGAGATAATTTATGATACCTTTTTCGGTGCATAGAACCCGACCAAATGAACAGTATAAGCATTTGAACATGTGCCTACAAAAATGGCCAAAAAAAGTCATATTCTTTTATTTCAGATTTTAGAAGCATTAAAGGGAGGCAAATCCGAAATTGTTTTCATTATTTTTTTATTCCAAATAACTATTGATTTATTGAATAAATTCTGATTTTTGCCCCTTTACTTAACAAAATTAGGCCACCTGCATATCAGTATAACTTTCCTTCCCGTAATCCTTTGTAAGACATCTAAGGAGGAATGAATTTAGTTTATATGGAAAACGTATACACTTTGCTGACAACGTTAATGTTAGCTATTAATTTTAGTCTGTAGTACATCAACAAACAACGTACAAGCATTCATAGGAGTTAGGCAACCCGCATGATGACTACTTTCGCTCTCTAAATGTTATAAAAAATTCATTTTATGACAAAAAACAAGAAACTTGAATTCTTTTACTTGATTCTCATTGAAGAGGGCTGAAATCCCTTTCTTCAGTGTTCCATACGAGTCAGTGGAGTGTGAAGCGAGCAAGTCGCCTAGATCTGCTCTCCTTCCTCCTAATTGCTGAAGTTACATCAAAGAGTTCCAAATATGGCTTCTGTTCCACCATTTCGATCTCTCTCACACATTCTGTAGACATTTGGTGCTGCAGACGACACAGCATTCCTGTCTGGAGATGTATAAAAATTATCCGTCGTCAGGCAATATCATAGGCCAAATAATGGCTTCATTAGAGTAATTTTCACTTTTGAGGACATGGGTAAATGGGCAGTCTTTATCCGACACAGTCCCCTTTCCGTGTAAATTGTCGTTGACCACACGTATCCAGATCTCGATTCACAAAGTAAAAACACTTGCCAAATGAAGCTCTTTTCATAGGCATGATCTGCCGCCACCCCAATCTTCCCTTGTTCGAGAGTAGGCTCTTTTCGATGGTGACGTCCGTCTCTGGTGTATGGAGTGCCTTGAACTTTTCCTCCAGGTTTTGGAAAATCTGCCATATTTTATTTAGGTCGGCGTCGGGGTGTGTTTGGGGATCAAAATCTTTATTATAGGCACAAATTATCTTGCCCGCGTCAGAATTTGCTCGACCATTCGGGACGAGATATCTCGCCCACGTCAGGGAAGGGGTTAATAACTGGACTGTGGAGGCTATGTGCTATAGGGTGGTCCAAAAATAATTTTTTAAACATCCGCTGCACATATTTGCAAATATTGTGGAATATAACAAAGTTTTCCATTTCATTTACGATAAAATGAACTTCCACAAGGTTGAGTCTGAGACGATGGAGATAATTTATGATACCTTTTTCGGTGCATAGAACCCGACCAAATGAACAGTATAAGCATTTGAACATGTGCCTACAAAAATGGCCAAAAAAAGTCATATTTTTTTATTTCAGATTTTAGAAGCATTAAAGGGAGGCAAATCCGAAATTGTTTTCATTATTTTTTTATTCCAAATAACTATTGATTTATTCAATCATTTCTGATTTTTGCCCCTTAACTTAACAGAATTAGGCCACCTGAATATCAGTATAACTTTCCTTCCCGTAATCCTTTGTTAGACATCTAAGGAGGAATGAATTTAGTTTACATGGAAAATGTATACACTTTGCTGACAACGTTAATGTTAGCTATTAATTTTAGTCTGTAGTACATCAAGAAACAACGTACAAGCATTCATAGAGGTTAGGCAACCCGAATGATGACGACTTTCGCTCTCTAAATGTTATAACAAAATTCATTTTATTACAAAAAACAAGAAACTTGAATTCTTTTACTTGATTCTC
The DNA here is from genome assembly GCA_963573305.1 of Pyrrhosoma nymphula. Lineage (NCBI taxonomy): Eukaryota > Metazoa > Arthropoda > Insecta > Odonata > Coenagrionidae > Pyrrhosoma > Pyrrhosoma nymphula. The sequence continues at coordinate 28,817,279 of OY754332.1, forward strand.
ATTGAAGAGGGCTGAAATCCCTTTCTTCAGTGTTCCATACGAGTCAGTGGAGTGTGAAGCGAGCAAGTCGCCTAGATCTGCTCTCTTTCCTCCTAATTGCTGAAGTTACATCAAACAGTTCCAATTAAGGCTTCTGTTCCTCTATTTCGATCTCTCTCACACATTCTGTAGACATTTGGATCAGCAGACGACACAACATTCCTGTCTGGAGATGTAGAAAAATTATCCGTCGTCAGGCAATATCATAGGCCAAATAATGGCTTCATTAGAGTAATTTTCACTTTTGAGGACATGGGTAAATGGGCAGTCTTTATCCGACACAGTCCCCTTTCCGTGTAAATTGTCGTTGACCACACGTATCCAGATCTCGATTCACAAAGTAAAAACACTTGCCAAATGAAGCTCTTTTCATAGGCATGATCTGCCGCCACTCCAATCTTCCCTTGTTCGAGAGTAGGCTATTTTCGATGGTGACGTCCGTCTCTGGTGTATGGAGTGCCTTGAACTTTTCCTCCAGGTTCTGGAAAATCTGCCATATATTTTATTTAGGTCGGCGTCGGGGTGTGTTTGGGGATCAAAATCTTTATTATAGGCACAAATTATCTCCCCCGCGTCAGAATTTGCTCGACCATTCGGGACGAGATATCTCGCCCACGTCAGGGAAGGGGTTAATAACTTGACTGTGGAGGCTATGTGCTATAGGGTGGTCCAAAAAAAATTTTTTAAACATCCGCTGCACATATTTGCAAATATTGTGGAATATAACAAAGTTTTCCATTTCATTTACGATAAAATGAACTTCCACAAGGTTGAGTCTGAGACGATGGAGATAATTTATGATACCTTTTTCGGTGCATAGAACCCGACCAAATGAACAGTATAAGCATTTGAACATGTGCCTACAAAAATGGCCAAAAAAAGTCATATTCTTTTATTTCAGATTTTAGAAGCATTAAAGGGAGGCAAATCCGAAATTGTTTTCATTATTTTTTTATTCCAAATAACTATTGATTTATTGAATAAATTCTGATTTTTGCCCCTTTACTTAACAAAATTAGGCCACCTGCATATCAGTATAACTTTCCTTCCCGTAATCCTTTGTAAGACATCTAAGGAGGAATGAATTTAGTTTATATGGAAAACGTATACACTTTGCTGACAACGTTAATGTTAGCTATTAATTTTAGTCTGTAGTACATCAACAAACAACGTACAAGCATTCATAGGAGTTAGGCAACCCGCATGATGACTACTTTCGCTCTCTAAATGTTATAAAAAATTCATTTTATGACAAAAAACAAGAAACTTGAATTCTTTTACTTGATTCTCATTGAAGAGGGCTGAAATCCCTTTCTTCAGTGTTCCATACGAGTCAGTGGAGTGTGAAGCGAGCAAGTCGCCTAGATCTGCTCTCCTTCCTCCTAATTGCTGAAGTTACATCAAAGAGTTCCAAATATGGCTTCTGTTCCACCATTTCGATCTCTCTCACACATTCTGTAGACATTTGGTGCTGCAGACGACACAGCATTCCTGTCTGGAGATGTATAAAAATTATCCGTCGTCAGGCAATATCATAGGCCAAATAATGGCTTCATTAGAGTAATTTTCACTTTTGAGGACATGGGTAAATGGGCAGTCTTTATCCGACACAGTCCCCTTTCCGTGTAAATTGTCGTTGACCACACGTATCCAGATCTCGATTCACAAAGTAAAAACACTTGCCAAATGAAGCTCTTTTCATAGGCATGATCTGCCGCCACCCCAATCTTCCCTTGTTCGAGAGTAGGCTCTTTTCGATGGTGACGTCCGTCTCTGGTGTATGGAGTGCCTTGAACTTTTCCTCCAGGTTCTGGAAAATCTGCCATATATTTTTTTTAGGTCGGCGTCGGGGTGTGTTTGTGGATCAAAATCTTTATCATAGGCACAAATTATCTCCCCCGCGTCAGAATTTGCTCGACCATTCGGGACGAGATTTCTCGCCCACGTCAGGGAAGGGGTTAATAACTTGACTGTGGAGGCTATGTTCTATAGGGTGGTCCAAAAATATTTTTTTAAACATCCGCTGCACATATTTGCAAATATTGTGGAATATAACAAAGTTTTCCATTTCATTTACGATAAAATGAACTTCCACAAGGTTGAGTCTGAGACGATGGAGATAATTTATGATACCTTTTTCGGTGCATAGAACCCGACCAAATGAACAGTATAAACATTTGAACATGTGCCTACAAAAATGGCCAAAAAAAGTCATATTTTTTTATTTCAGATTTTAGAAGCATTAAAGGGAGGCAAATCCGAAATTGTTTTCATTATTTTTTTATTCCAAATAACTATTGATTTATTGAATAAATTCTGATTTTTGCCCCTTTACTTAACAAAATTAGGCCACCTGCATATCAGTATAACTTTCCTTCCCGTAATCCTTTGTTAGACATCTAAGGAGGAATGAATTTAGTTTCTATGGAAAATGTATACACTTTGCTGACAACGTTAATGTTAGCTATTAATTTTATTCTGTAGTACATCAAGAAACAACGTACAAGCATTCATAGGAGTTAGGCAACCCGCATGATGACGTCTTTCGATCTCTAAATGTTATAACAAAATTCATTTTATGACAAGAAACAAGAAACTTGAATTCTTTTACTTGATTCTCATTGAAGAGGGCTGAAATCCCTTTCTTCAGTGTTCCATACGAGTCAGTGGAGTGTGAAGCGAGCAAGTCGCCTAGATTTGCTCTCCTTCCTCCTAATTGCTGAAGTTACATCAAATAGTTCCAAATATGTCTTCTGTTCCTCTATTTCGATCTCTCTCACTCATTCTGTAGACATTTGGTGCAGAACACGACACAACATTCCTGTCTGGAGATGTATAAAAATTATCCGTCGTCAGGCAATATCATAGGCCAAATATTGGCTTCATTAGAGTAATTTTCACTTTTGAGGACATGGGTAAATGGGCAGTCTTTATCCGACACAGTCCCCTTTCCGTGTAAATTGTCGTTGACCACACGTATCCAGATCTCGATTCACAAAGTAAAAACACTTGCCAAATGAAGCTCTTTTCATAGGCATGATCTGCCGCCACTCCAATCTTCCCTTGTTCGAGAGTAGGCTATTTTCGATGGTGACGTCCGTCTCTAGTGTATGGAGTGCCTTGAACTTTTCCTCCAGGTTTTAGAAAATCTGCCATATTTTATTTAGGTCGGCGTCGGGGTGTGTTTGGGGATCAAAATCTTTATTATAGGCACAAATTATCTTGCCCGCGTCAGAATTTGCTCGACCATTCGGGACGAGATATCTCGCCCACGTCAGGGAAGGGGTTAATAACTGGACTGTGGAGGCTATGTGCTATAGGGTGGTCCAAAAATAATTTTTTAAACATCCGCTGCACATATTTGCAAATATTGTGGAATATAACAAAGTTTTCCATTTCATTTACGATAAAATGAACTTCCACAAGGTTGAGTCTGAGACGATGGAGATAATTTATGATACCTTTTTCGGTGCATAGAACCCGACCAAATGAACAGTAAAAGCATTTGAACATGTGCCTACAAAAATGGCCAAAAAAAGTCATATTTTTTTATTTCAGATTTTAGAAGCATTAAAGGGAGGCAAATCCGAAATTGTTTTCATTATTTTTTTATTCCAAATAACTATTGATTTATTCAATCATTTCTGATTTTTGCCCCTTAACTTAACAGAATTAGGCCACCTGCATATCAGTATAACTTTCCTTCCCGTAATCCTTTGTTAGACATCTAAGGAGGAATGAATTTAGTTTACATGGAAAATGTATACACTTTGCTGACAACGTTAATGTTAGCTATTAATTTTAGTCTGTAGTACATCAAGAAACAACGTACAAGCATTCATAGGAGTTAGGCAACCCGCATGATGACGACTTTCGCTCTCTAAATGTTATAACAAAATTCATTTTATGACAAAAAACAAGAAACTTGAATTCTTTTACTTGATTCTCATTGAAGAGGGCTGAAATCCCTTTCTTCAGTGTTCCATACAAGTCAGTGGAGTGTGAAGCGAGCAAGTCGCCTAGATCTGCTCTCCTTCCTCCTAATTGCTGAAGTTACATCAAAGAGTTCCAATTATGGCTTCTGTTCCTCTATTTCGATCTCTCTCACACATTCTGTAGACATTTGGTGCAGCAGACGACACAACATTCCTGTCTGGAGATGTATAAAAATTATCCGTCGTCAGGCAATATCATAGGCCAAATAATGGCTTCATTAGAGTAATTTTCAATTTTGAGGACATGGGTAAATGGGCAGTCTTTATCCGACACAGTCCCCTTTCCGTGTAAATTGTCGTTGACCACACGTATCCAGATCTCGATTCACCAAGTAAAAACACTTGCCAAATGAAGCTCTTATCATAGGCATGATCTGCCGGTACCCCAATCTTCCCTTGTTCGAGAGTAGGCTCTTTTCGATGGTGACGTCCGTCTCTGGTGTATGGAGTGCCTTGAACTTTTCCTCCAGGTTTTGGAAAATCTGCCATATTTTATTTAGGTCGGCGTCGGGGTGTGTTTGGGGATCAAAATCTTTATTATAGGCACAAATTATCTTGCCCGCGTCAGAATTTGCTCGACCATTCGGGACGAGATATCTCGCCCACGTCAGGGAAGGGGTTAATAACTGGACTGTGGAGGCTATGTGCTATAGGGTGGTCCAAAAAAAATTTTTTAAACATCCGCTGCACATATTTGCAAATATTGTGGAATATAACAAAGTTTTCCATTTCATTTACGATAAAATGAACTTCCACAAGGTTGAGTCTGAGACGATGGAGATAATTTATGATACCTTTTTCGGTGCATAGAACCCGACCAAATGAACAGTATAAACATTTGAACATGTGCCTACAAAAATGGCCAAAAAAAGTCATATTTTTTTATTTCAGATTTTAGAAGCATTAAAGGGAGGCAAATCCGAAATTGTTTTCATTATTTTTTTATTCCAAATAACTATTGATTTATTCAATCATTTCTGATTTTTGCCCCTTAACTTAACAGAATAAGGCCACCTGCATATCAGTATAACTTTCCTTCCCGTAATCCTTTGTTAGACATCTAAGGAGGAATGAATTTAGTTTACATGGAAAATGTATACACTTTGCTGACAACGTTAATGTTAGCTATTAATTTTAGTCTGTAGTACATCAAGAAACAACGTACAAGCATTCATAGGAGTTAGGCAACCCGCATGATGACCACTTTCGCTCTCTAAATGTTATAACAAAATTCATTTTATGACAAAAAACAAGAAACTTGAATTCTTTTACTTGATTCTCATTGAAGAGGGCTGAAATCCCTTTCTTCAGTGTTCCATACGAGTCAGTGGAGTGTGAAGCGAGCAAGTCGCCTAGATCTGCTCTCCTTCCTCCTAATTGCCGAAGTTACATCAAAGAGTTCCAATTATGGCTTCTGTTCCTCTATTTCGATCTCTCTCACACATTCTGTAGACATTTGGTGCAGCAGACGACACAACATTCCTGTCAGGAGATGTATAAAAATTATCCGTCGTCAGGCAATATCATAGGCCAAATAATGGCTTCATTAGAGTAATTTTCACTTTTGAGGACATGGGTAAATGGGCAGTCTTTATCCGACACAGTCCCCTTTCCGTGTAAATTGTCGTTGACCACACGTATCCAGATCTCGATTCACCAAGTAAAAACACTTGCCAAATGAAGCTCTTTTCATAGGCATGATCTGCCGCCACTCCAATCTTCCCTTTTTCGAGAGTAGGCTCTTTTCGATGGTGACGTCAGTCTCTGGTGTATGGAGTGCCTTGAACTTTTCCTCCAGGTTTTGGAAAATCTGCCATATTTTATTTAGGTCGGCGTCGGGGTGTGTTTGGGGATCAAAATCTTTATTATAGGCACAAATTATCTTGCCCGCGTCAGAATTTGCTCGACCATTCGGGACGAGATATCTCGCCCACGTCAGGAAGGGGTTAATAACTGGACTGTGGAGGCTATGTGCTATAGGGTGGTCCAAAAATAATTTTTTAAACATCCGCTGCACATATTTGCAAATATTGTGGAATATAACAAAGTTTTCCATTTCATTTACGATAAAATGAACTTCCACAAGGTTGAGTCTGAGACGATGGAGATAATTTATGATACCTTTTTCGGTGCATAGAACCCGACCAAATGAACAGTAAAAGCATTTGAACATGTGCCTACAAAAATGGCCAAAAAAAGTGTTATTTTTTTATTTCAGATTTTAGAAGCATTAAAGGGAGGCAAATCCGAAATTGTTTTCATTATTTTTTTATTCCAAATAACTATTGATTTATTCAATCATTTCTGATTTTTGCCCCTTAACTTAACAGAATTAGGCCACCTGCATATCAGTATAACTTTCCTTCCCGTAATCCTTTGTTAGACATCTAAGGAGGAATGAATTTAGTTTCTATGGAAAATGTATACACTTTGCTGACAACGTTAATGTTAGCTATTAATTTTAGTCTGTAGTACATCAAGAAACAACGTACAAGCATTCATAGGAGTTAGGCAACCCGCATGATGACCACTTTCGCTCTCTAAATGTTATAACAAAATTCATTTTATGACAAAAAACAAGAAACTTGAATTCTTTTACTTGATTCTCATTGAAGAGGGCTGAAATCCCTTTCTTCAGTGTTCCATACGAGTCAGTGGAGTGTGAAGCGAGCAAGTCGCCTAGATCTGCTCTCCTTCCTCCTAATTGCTGAAGTTACATCAAACAGTTCCAATTATGGCTTCTGTTCCTCTATTTCGATCTCTCTCACACATTCTGTAGACATTTGGTGCAGCAGACGACACAACATTCCTGTCTGGAGATGTATAAAAATTATCCGTCGTCAGGCAATATCATAGGCCAAATAATGGCTTCATTAGAGTAATTTTCACTTTTGAGGACATGGGTAAATGGGCAGTCTTTATCCGACACAGTCCCCTTTCCGTGTAAATTGTCGTTGACCACACGTATCCAGATCTCGATTCACCAAGTAAAAACACTTGCCAAATGAAGCTCTTATCATTGGCATGATCTGCCGGTACCCCAATCTTCCCTTGTTCGAGAGTAGGCTCTTTTCGATGGTGACGTCCGTCTCTGGTGTATGGAGTGCCTTGAACTTTTCCTCCAGGTTTTGGAAAATCTGCCATATTTTATTTAGGTCGGCGTCGGGGTGTGTTTGGGGATCAAAATCTTTATTATAGGCACAAATTATCTTGCCCGCGTCAGAATTTGCTCGACCATTCGGGACGAGATATCTCGCCCACGTCAGGGAAGGGGTTAATAACTGGACTGTGGAGGCTATGTGCTATAGGGTGGTCCAAAAATAATTTTTTAAACATCCGCTGCACATATTTGCAAATATTGTGGAATATAACAAAGTTTTCCATTTCATTTACGATAAAATGAACTTCCACAAGGTTGAGTCTGAGACGATGGAGATAATTTATGATACCTTTTTCGGTGCATAGAACCCGACCAAATGAACAGTATAAGCATTTGAACATGTGCCTACAAAAATGGCCAAAAAAAGTCATATTTTTTTATTTCAGATTTTAGAAGCATTAAAGGGAGGCAAATCCGAAATAGTTTTCATTATTTTTTTATTCCAAATAACTATTGATTTATTCAATCATTTCTGATTTTTGCCCCTTAACTTAACAGAATTAGGCCACCTGCATATCAGTATAACTTTCCTTCCCGTAATCCTTTGTTAGACATCTAAGGAGGAATGAATTTAGTTTACATGGAAAATGTATACACTTTGCTGACAACGTTAATGTTAGCTATTAATTTTAGTCTGTAGTACATCAAGAAACAACGTACAAGCATTCATAGGAGTTAGGCAACCCGCATGATGACCACTTTCGCTCTCTAAATGTTATAACAAAATTCATTTTATGACAAAAAACAAGAAACTTGAATTCTTTTACTTGATTCTCATTGAAGAGGGCTGAAATCCCTTTCTTCAGTGTTCCATACAAGTCAGTGGAGTGTGAAGCGAGCAAGTCGCCTAGATCTGCTCTCCTTCCTCCTAATTGCTGAAGTTACATCAAAGAGTTCCAATTATGGCTTCTGTTCCTCTATTTCGATCTCTCTCACACATTCTGTAGACATTTAGATCAGCAGACGACACAACATTCCTGTCTGGAGATGTATAAAAATTATCCGTCGTCAGGCAATATCATAGGCCAAATAATGGCTTCATTAGAGTAATTTTCACTTTTGAGGACATGGGTAAATGGGCAGTCTTTATCCGACACAGTCCCCTTTCCGTGTAAATTGTCGTTGACCACACGTATCCAGATCTCGATTCACAAAGTAAAAACACTTGCCAAATGAAGCTCTTTTCATAGGCATGATCTGCCGCCACTCCAATCTTCCCTTGTTCGAGAGTAGGCTCTTTTCGATGGTGACGTCCGTCTCTGGTGTATGGAGTGCCTTGAACTTTTCCTCCAGGTTTTGGAAAATCTGCCATATTTTATTTAGGTCGGCTTCGGGGTGTGTTTGGGGATCAAAATCTTTATTATAGGCACAAATTATCTTGCCTGCGTCAGAATTTGCTCGACCATTCGGGACGAGATATCTCGCCCACGTCAGGGAAGGGGTTAATAACTGGACTGTGGAGGCTATGTGCTATAGGGTGGTCCAAAAATAATTTTTTAAACATCCGCTGCACATATTTGCAAATATTGTGTAATATAACAAAGTTTTCCATTTCATTTACGATAAAATGAACTTCCACAAGGTTGAGTCTGAGACGATGGAGATAATTTATGATACCTTTTTCGGTGCATAGAACCCGACCAAATGAACAGTATAAGCATTTGAACATGTGCCTACAAAAATGGCCAAAAAAAGTCATATTTTTTTATTTCAGATTTTAGAAGCATTAAAGGGAGGCAAATCCGAAATTGTTTTCATTATTTTTTTATTCCGAATAACTATTGATTTATTCAATCATTTCTGATTTTTGCCCCTTAACTTAACAGAATTAGGCCACCTGCATATCAGTATAACTTTCCTTCCCGTAATCCTTTGTTAGACATCTAAGGAGGAATGAATTTAGTTTCTATGGAAAATGTATACACTTTGCTGACAACGTTAATGTTAGCTATTAATTTTAGTCTGTAGTACATGAAGAAACAACGTACAAGCATTCATAGGAGTTAGGCAACCCGCATGATGACGACTTTCGCTCTCTAAATGTTATAACAAAATTCATTTTATGACAAAAAACAAGAAACTTGAATTCTTTTACTTGATTCTCATTGAAGAGGGCTGAAATCCCTTTCTTCAGTGTTCCATACCAGTCAGTGGAGTGTGAAGCGAGCAAGTCGCCTAGATCTGCTCTCCTTCCTCCTAATTGCTGAAGTTACATCAAAGAGTTCCAATTATGGCTTCTGTTCCTCTATTTCGATCTCTCTCACACATTCTGTAGACATTTGGTGCAGCAGACGACACAACATTCCTGTCTGGAGATGTATAAAAATTATCCGTCGTCAGGCAATATCATAGGCCAAATAATGGCTTCAGTAGAGTAATTTTCACTTTTGAGGACATGGGTAAATGGGCAGTCTTTATCCGACACAGTCCCCTTTCCGTGTAAATTGTCGTTGACCACACGTATCCAGATCTCGATTCACAAAGTAAAAACACTTGCCAAATGAAGCTCTTTTCATAGGCATGATCTGCCGCCACTCCAATCTTCCCTTGTTCGAGAGTAGGCTCTTTTCGATGGTGACGTCCGTCTCTGGTGTATGGAGTGCCTTGAACTTTTCCTCCAGGTTTTGGAAAATCTGCCATATTTTATTTAGGTCGGCGTCGGGGTGTGTTTGGGGATCAAAATCTTTATTATAGTCACAAATTATCTTGCCCGCGTCAGAATTTGCTCGACCATTCGGGACGAGATATCTCGCCCACGTCAGGGAAGGGGTTAATAACTGGACTGTGGAGGCTATGTGCTATAGGGTGGTCCAAAAATAATTTTTTAAACATCCGCTGCACATATTTGCAAATATTGTGGAATATAACAAAGTTTTCCATTTCATTTACGATAAAATGAACTTCCACAAGGTTGAGTCTGAGACGATGGAGATAATTTATGATACCTTTTTCGGTGCATAGAACCCGACCAAATGAACAGTATAAACATTTGAACATGTGCCTACAAAAATGGCCAAAAAAAGTCATATTTTTTTATTTCAGATTTTAGAAGCATTAAAGGGAGGCAAATCCGAAATTGTTTTCATTATTTTTTTATTCCAAATAACTATTGATTTATTCAATCATTTCTGATTTTTGCCCCTTAACTTAACAGAATAAGGCCACCTGCATATCAGTATAACTTTCCTTCCCGTAATCCTTTGTTAGACATCTAAGGAGGAATGAATTTAGTTTACATGGAAAATGTATACACTTTGCTGACAACGTTAATGTTAGCTATTAATTTTAGTCTGTAGTACATCAAGAAACAACGTACAAGCATTCATAGGAGTTAGGCAACCCGCATGATGACCACTTTCGCTCTCTAAATGTTATAACAAAATTCATTTTATGACAAAAAACAAGAAACTTGAATTCTTTTACTTGATTCTCATTGAAGAGGGCTGAAATCCCTTTCTTCAGTGTTCCATACAAGTCAGTGGAGTGTGAAGCGAGCAAGTCGCCTAGATCTGCTCTCCTTCCTCCTAATTGCCGAAGTTACATCAAAGAGTTCCAATTATGGCTTCTGTTCCTCTATTTCGATCTCTCTCACACATTCTGTAGACATTTGGTGCAGCAGACGACACAACATTCCTGTCAGGAGATGTATAAAAATTATCCGTCGTCAGGCAATATCATAGGCCAAATAATGGCTTCATTAGAGTAATTTTCACTTTTGAGGACATGGGTAAATGGGCAGTCTTTATCCGACACAGTCCCCTTTCCGTGTAAATTGTCGTTGACCACACGTATCCAGATCTCGATTCACCAAGTAAAAACACTTGCCAAATGAAGCTCTTTTCATAGGCATGATCTGCCGCCACTCCAATCTTCCCTTTTTCGAGAGTAGGCTCTTTTCGATGGTGACGTCCGTCTCTGGTGTATGGAGTGCCTTGAACTTTTCCTCCAGGTTTTGGAAAATCTGCCATATTTTATTTAGGTCGGCGTCGGGGTGTGTTTGGGGATCAAAATCTTTATTATAGGAACAAATTATCTTGCCCGCGTCAGAATTTGCTCGACCATTCGGGACGAGATATCTCGCCCACGTCAGGAAGGGGTTAATAACTGGACTGTGGAGGCTATGTGCTATAGGATGGTCCAAAAATAATTTTTTAAACATCCGCTGCACATATTTGCAAATATTGTGGAATATAACAAAGTTTTCCATTTCATTTACGATAAAATGAACTTCCACAAGGTTGAGTCTGAGACGATGGAGATAATTTATGATACCTTTTTCGGTGCATAGAACCCGACCAAATGAACAGTAAAAGCATTTGAACATGTGCCTACAAAAATGGCCAAAAAAAGTCATATTTTTTTATTTCAGATTTTAGAAGCATTAAAGGGAGGCAAATCCGAAATTGTTTTCATTATTTTTTTATTCCAAATAACTATTGATTTATTCAATCATTTCTGATTTTTGCCCCTTAACTTAACAGAATTAGGCCACCTGCATATCAGTATAACTTTCCTTCCCGTAATCCTTTGTTAGACATCTAAGGAGGAATGAATTTAGTTTCTATGGAAAATGTATACACTTTGCTGACAACGTTAATGTTAGCTATTAATTTTAGTCTGTAGTACATCAAGAAACAACGTACAAGCATTCATAGGAGTTAGGCAACCCGCATGATGACGACTTTCGCTCTCTAAATGTTATAACAAAATTCATTTTATGACAAAAAACAAGAAACTTGAATTCTTTTACTTGATTCTCATTGAAGAGGGCTGAAATCCCTTTCTTCAGTGTTCCATACGAGTCAGTGGAGTGTGAAGCGAGCAAGTCGCCTAGATCTGCTCTCCTTCCTCCTAATTGCTGAAGTTACATCAAACAGTTCCAATTATGGCTTCTGTTCCTCTATTTCGATCTCTCTCACACATTCTGTAGACATTTGGATCAGCAGACGACACAACATTCCTGTCTGGAGATGTATAAAAATTATCCGTCGTCAGGCAATATCATAGGCCAAATAATGGCTTCATTAGAGTAATTTTCACTTTTGAGGACATGGGTAAATGGGCAGTCTTTATCCGACACAGTCCCCTTTCCGTGTAAATTGTCGTTGACCACACGTATCCAGATCTCGATTCACAAAGTAAAAACACTTGCCAAATGAAGCTCTTTTCATAGGCATGATCTGCCGCCACTCCAATCTTCCCTTGTTCGAGAGTAGGCTCTTTTCGATGGTGACGTCCGTCTCTGGTGTATGGAGTGCCTTGAACTTTTCCTCCAGGTTTTGGAAAATCTGCCATATTTTATTTAGGTCGGCTTCGGGGTGTGTTTGGGGATCAAAATCTTTATTATAGGCACAAATTATCTTGCCCGCGTCAGAATTTGCTCGACCATTCGGGACGAGATATCTCGCCCACGTCAGGGAAGGGGTTAATAACTGGACTGTGGAGGCTATGTGCTATAGGGTGGTCCAAAAATAATTTTTTAAACATCCGCTGCACATATTTGCAAATATTGTGTAATATAACAAAGTTTTCCATTTCATTTACGATAAAATGAACTTCCACAAGGTTGAGTCTGAGACGATGGAGATAATTTATGATACCTTTTTCGGTGCATAGAACCCGACCAAATGAACAGTATAAGCATTTGAACATGTGCCTACAAAAATGGCCAAAAAAAGTCATATTTTTTTATTTCAGATTTTAGAAGCATTAAAGGGAGGCAAATCCGAAATTGTTTTCATTATTTTTTTATTCCAAATAACTATTGATTTATTCAATCATTTCTGATTTTTGCCCCTTAACTTAACAGAATTAGGCCACCTGCATATCAGTATAACTTTCCTTCCCGTAATCCTTTGTTAGACATCTAAGGAGGAATGAATTTAGTTTCTATGGAAAATGTATACACTTTGCTGACAACGTTAATGTTAGCTATTAATTTTAGTCTGTAGTACATCAAGAAACAACGTACAAGCATTCATAGGAGTTAGGCAACCCGCATGATGACGACTTTCGCTCTCTAAATGTTATAACAAAATTCATTTTATGACAAAAAACAAGAAACTTGAATTCTTTTACTTGATTCTCATTGAAGAGGGCTGAAATCCCTTTCTTCAGTGTTCCATACCAGTCAGTGGAGTGTGAAGCGAGCAAGTCGCCTAGATCTGCTCTCCTTCCTCCTAATTGCTGAAGTTACATCAAAGAGTTCCAATTATGGCTTCTGTTCCTCTATTTCGATCTCTCTCACACATTCTGTAGACATTTGGTGCAGCAGACGACACAACATTCCTGTCTGGAGATGTATAAAAATTATCCGTCGTCAGGCAATATCATAGGCCAAATAATGGCTTCAGTAGAGTAATTTTCACTTTTGAGGACATGGGTAAATGGGCAGTCTTTATCCGACACAGTCCCCTTTCCGTGTAAATTGTCGTTGACCACACGTATCCAGATCTCGATTCACAAAGTAAAAACACTTGCCAAATGAAGCTCTTTTCATAGGCATGATCTGCCGCCACTCCAATCTTCCCTTGTTCGAGAGTAGGCTCTTTTCGATGGTGACGTCCGTCTCTGGTGTATGGAGTGCCTTGAACTTTTCCTCCAGGTTTTGGAAAATCTGCCATATTTTATTTAGGTCGGCGTCGGGGTGTGTTTGGGGATCAAAATCTTTATTATAGTCACAAATTATCTTGCCCGCGTCAGAATTTGCTCGACCATTCGGGACGAGATATCTCGCCCACGTCAGGGAAGGGGTTAATAACTGGACTGTGGAGGCTATGTGCTATAGGGTGGTCCAAAAATAATTTTTTAAACATCCGCTGCACATATTTGCAAATATTGTGGAATATAACAAAGTTTTCCATTTCATTTACGATAAAATGAACTTCCACAAGGTTGAGTCTGAGACGATGGAGATAATTTATGATACCTTTTTCGGTGCATAGAACCCGACCAAATGAACAGTATAAACATTTGAACATGTGCCTACAAAAATGGCCAAAAAAAGTCATATTTTTTTATTTCAGATTTTAGAAGCATTAAAGGGAGGCAAATCCGAAATTGTTTTCATTATTTTTTTATTCCAAATAACTATTGATTTATTCAATCATTTCTGATTTTTGCCCCTTAACTTAACAGAATAAGGCCACCTGCATATCAGTATAACTTTCCTTCCCGTAATCCTTTGTTAGACATCTAAGGAGGAATGAATTTAGTTTACATGGAAAATGTATACACTTTGCTGACAACGTTAATGTTAGCTATTAATTTTAGTCTGTAGTACATCAAGAAACAACGTACAAGCATTCATAGGAGTTAGGCAACCCGCATGATGACCACTTTCGCTCTCTAAATGTTATAACAAAATTCATTTTATGACAAAAAACAAGAAACTTGAATTCTTTTACTTGATTCTCATTGAAGAGGGCTGAAATCCCTTTCTTCAGTGTTCCATACAAGTCAGTGGAGTGTGAAGCGAGCAAGTCGCCTAGATCTGCTCTCCTTCCTCCTAATTGCCGAAGTTACATCAAAGAGTTCCAATTATGGCTTCTGTTCCTCTATTTCGATCTCTCTCACACATTCTGTAGACATTTGGTGCAGCAGACGACACAACATTCCTGTCAGGAGATGTATAAAAATTATCCGTCGTCAGGCAATATCATAGGCCAAATAATGGCTTCATTAGAGTAATTTTCACTTTTGAGGACATGGGTAAATGGGCAGTCTTTATCCGACACAGTCCCCTTTCCGTGTAAATTGTCGTTGACCACACGTATCCAGATCTCGATTCACCAAGTAAAAACACTTGCCAAATGAAGCTCTTTTCATAGGCATGATCTGCCGCCACTCCAATCTTCCCTTTTTCGAGAGTAGGCTCTTTTCGATGGTGACGTCCGTCTCTGGTGTATGGAGTGCCTTGAACTTTTCCTCCAGGTTTTGGAAAATCTGCCATATTTTATTTAGGTCGGCGTCGGGGTGTGTTTGGGGATCAAAATCTTTATTATAGGAACAAATTATCTTGCCCGCGTCAGAATTTGCTCGACCATTCGGGACGAGATATCTCGCCCACGTCAGGAAGGGGTTAATAACTGGACTGTGGAGGCTATGTGCTATAGGATGGTCCAAAAATAATTTTTTAAACATCCGCTGCACATATTTGCAAATATTGTGGAATATAACAAAGTTTTCCATTTCATTTACGATAAAATGAACTTCCACAAGGTTGAGTCTGAGACGATGGAGATAATTTATGATACCTTTTTCGGTGCATAGAACCCGACCAAATGAACAGTAAAAGCATTTGAACATGTGCCTACAAAAATGGCCAAAAAAAGTCATATTTTTTTATTTCAGATTTTAGAAGCATTAAAGGGAGGCAAATCCGAAATTGTTTTCATTATTTTTTTATTCCAAATAACTATTGATTTATTCAATCATTTCTGATTTTTGCCCCTTAACTTAACAGAATTAGGCCACCTGCATATCAGTATAACTTTCCTTCCCGTAATCCTTTGTTAGACATCTAAGGAGGAATGAATTTAGTTTCTATGGAAAATGTATACACTTTGCTGACAACGTTAATGTTAGCTATTAATTTTAGTCTGTAGTACATCAAGAAACAACGTACAAGCATTCATAGGAGTTAGGCAACCCGCATGATGACGACTTTCGCTCTCTAAATGTTATAACAAAATTCATTTTATGACAAAAAACAAGAAACTTGAATTCTTTTACTTGATTCTCATTGAAGAGGGCTGAAATCCCTTTCTTCAGTGTTCCATACGAGTCAGTGGAGTGTGAAGCGAGCAAGTCGCCTAGATCTGCTCTCCTTCCTCCTAATTGCTGAAGTTACATCAAACAGTTCCAATTATGGCTTCTGTTCCTCTATTTCGATCTCTCTCACACATTCTGTAGACATTTGGATCAGCAGACGACACAACATTCCTGTCTGGAGATGTATAAAAATTATCCGTCGTCAGGCAATATCATAGGCCAAATAATGGCTTCATTAGAGTAATTTTCACTTTTGAGGACATGGGTAAATGGGCAGTCTTTATCCGACACAGTCCCCTTTCCGTGTAAATTGTCGTTGACCACACGTATCCAGATCTCGATTCACAAAGTAAAAACACTTGCCAAATGAAGCTCTTTTCATAGGCATGATCTGCCGCCACTCCAATCTTCCCTTGTTCGAGAGTAGGCTCTTTTCGATGGTGACGTCCGTCTCTGGTGTATGGAGTGCCTTGAACTTTTCCTCCAGGTTTTGGAAAATCTGCCATATTTTATTTAGGTCGGCTTCGGGGTGTGTTTGGGGATCAAAATCTTTATTATAGGCACAAATTATCTTGCCCGCGTCAGAATTTGCTCGACCATTCGGGACGAGATATCTCGCCCACGTCAGGGAAGGGGTTAATAACTGGACTGTGGAGGCTATGTGCTATAGGGTGGTCCAAAAATAATTTTTTAAACATCCGCTGCACATATTTGCAAATATTGTGTAATATAACAAAGTTTTCCATTTCATTTACGATAAAATGAACTTCCACAAGGTTGAGTCTGAGACGATGGAGATAATTTATGATACCTTTTTCGGTGCATAGAACCCGACCAAATGAACAGTATAAGCATTTGAACATGTGCCTACAAAAATGGCCAAAAAAAGTCATATTTTTTTATTTCAGATTTTAGAAGCATTAAAGGGAGGCAAATCCGAAATTGTTTTCATTATTTTTTTATTCCAAATAACTATTGATTTATTCAATCATTTCTGATTTTTGCCCCTTAACTTAACAGAATTAGGCCACCTGCATATCAGTATAACTTTCCTTCCCGTAATCCTTTGTTAGACATCTAAGGAGGAATGAATTTAGTTTCTATGGAAAATGTATACACTTTGCTGACAACGTTAATGTTAGCTATTAATTTTAGTCTGTAGTACATCAAGAAACAACGTACAAGCATTCATAGGAGTTAGGCAACCCGCATGATGACGACTTTCGCTCTCTAAATGTTATAACAAAATTCATTTTATGACAAAAAACAAGAAACTTGAATTCTTTTACTTGATTCTCATTGAAGAGGGCTGAAATCCCTTTCTTCAGTGTTCCATACCAGTCAGTGGAGTGTGAAGCGAGCAAGTCGCCTAGATCTGCTCTCCTTCCTCCTAATTGCTGAAGTTACATCAAACAGTTCCAATTATGGCTTCTGTTCCTCTATTTCGATCTCTCTCACACATTCTGTAGACATTTGGTGCAGCAGACGACACAACATTCCTGTCTGGAGATGTATAAAAATTATCCGTCGTCAGGCAATATCATAGGCCAAATAATGGCTTCAGTAGAGTAATTTTCACTTTTGAGGACATGGGTAAATGGGCAGTCTTTATCCGACACAGTCCCCTTTCCGTGTAAATTGTCGTTGACCACACGTATCCAGATCTCGATTCACAAAGTAAAAACACTTGCCAAATGAAGCTCTTTTCATAGGCATGATCTGCCGCCACTCCAATCTTCCCTTGTTCGAGAGTAGGCTCTTTTCGATGGTGACGTCCGTCTCTGGTGTATGGAGTGCCTTGAACTTTTCCTCCAGGTTTTGGAAAATCTGCCATATTTTATTTAGGTCGGCGTCGGGGTGTGTTTGGGGATCAAAATCTTTATTATAGTCACAAATTATCTTGCCCGCGTCAGAATTTGCTCGACCATTCGGGACGAGATATCTCGCCCACGTCAGGGAAGGGGTTAATAACTGGACTGTGGAGGCTATGTGCTATAGGGTGGTCCAAAAATAATTTTTTAAACATCCGCTGCACATATTTGCAAATATTGTGGAATATAACAAAGTTTTCCATTTCATTTACGATAAAATGAACTTCCACAAGGTTGAGTCTGAGACGATGGAGATAATTTATGATACCTTTTTCGGTGCATAGAACCCGACCAAATGAACAGTATAAACATTTGAACATGTGCCTACAAAAATGGCCAAAAAAAGTCATATTTTTTTATTTCAGATTTTAGAAGCATTAAAGGGAGGCAAATCCGAAATTGTTTTCATTATTTTTTTATTCCAAATAACTATTGATTTATTCAATCATTTCTGATTTTTGCCCCTTAACTTAACAGAATAAGGCCACCTGCATATCAGTATAACTTTCCTTCCCGTAATCCTTTGTTAGACATCTAAGGAGGAATGAATTTAGTTTACATGGAAAATGTATACACTTTGCTGACAACGTTAATGTTAGCTATTAATTTTAGTCTGTAGTACATCAAGAAACAACGTACAAGCATTCATAGGAGTTAGGCAACCCGCATGATGACCACTTTCGCTCTCTAAATGTTATAACAAAATTCATTTTATGACAAAAAACAAGAAACTTGAATTCTTTTACTTGATTCTCATTGAAGAGGGCTGAAATCCCTTTCTTCAGTGTTCCATACAAGTCAGTGGAGTGTGAAGCGAGCAAGTCGCCTAGATCTGCTCTCCTTCCTCCTAATTGCCGAAGTTACATCAAAGAGTTCCAATTATGGCTTCTGTTCCTCTATTTCGATCTCTCTCACACATTCTGTAGACATTTGGTGCAGCAGACGACACAACATTCCTGTCAGGAGATGTATAAAAATTATCCGTCGTCAGGCAATATCATAGGCCAAATAATGGCTTCATTAGAGTAATTTTCACTTTTGAGGACATGGGTAAATGGGCAGTCTTTATCCGACACAGTCCCCTTTCCGTGTAAATTGTCGTTGACCACACGTATCCAGATCTCGATTCACCAAGTAAAAACACTTGCCAAATGAAGCTCTTTTCATAGGCATGATCTGCCGCCACTCCAATCTTCCCTTTTTCGAGAGTAGGCTCTTTTCGATGGTGACGTCCGTCTCTGGTGTATGGAGTGCCTTGAACTTTTCCTCCAGGTTTTGGAAAATCTGCCATATTTTATTTAGGTCGGCGTCGGGGTGTGTTTGGGGATCAAAATCTTTATTATAGGCACAAATTATCTTGCCCGCGTCAGAATTTGCTCGACCATTCGGGACGAGATATCTCGCCCACGTCAGGAAGGGGTTAATAACTGGACTGTGGAGGCTATGTGCTATAGGGTGGTCCAAAAATAATTTTTTAAACATCCGCTGCACATATTTGCAAATATTGTGGAATATAACAAAGTTTTCCATTTCATTTACGATAAAATGAACTTCCACAAGGTTGAGTCTGAGACGATGGAGATAATTTATGATACCTTTTTCGGTGCATAGAACCCGACCAAATGAACAGTAAAAGCATTTGAACATGTGCCTACAAAAATGGCCAAAAAAAGTCATATTTTTTTATTTCAGATTTTAGAAGCATTAAAGGGAGGCAAATCCGAAATTGTTTTCATTATTTTTTTATTCCAAATAACTATTGATTTATTCAATCATTTCTGATTTTTGCCCCTTAACTTAACAGAATTAGGCCACCTGCATATCAGTATAACTTTCCTTCCCGTAATCCTTTGTTAGACATCTAAGGAGGAATGAATTTAGTTTCTATGGAAAATGTATACACTTTGCTGACAACGTTAATGTTAGCTATTAATTTTAGTCTGTAGTACATCAAGAAACAACGTACAAGCATTCATAGGAGTTAGGCAACCCGCATGATGACCACTTTCGCTCTCTAAATGTTATAACAAAATTCATTTTATGACAAAAAACAAGAAACTTGAATTCTTTTACTTGATTCTCATTGAAGAGGGCTGAAATCCCTTTCTTCAGTGTTCCATACGAGTCAGTGGAGTGTGAAGCGAGCAAGTCGCCTAGATCTGCTCTCCTTCCTCCTAATTGCTGAAGTTACATCAAACAGTTCCAATTATGGCTTCTGTTCCTCTATTTCGATCTCTCTCACACATTCTGTAGACATTTGGATCAGCAGACGACACAACATTCCTGTCTGGAGATGTATAAAAATTATCCGTCGTCAGGCAATATCATAGGCCAAATAATGGCTTCATTAGAGTAATTTTCACTTTTGAGGACATGGGTAAATGGGCAGTCTTTATCCGACACAGTCCCCTTTCCGTGTAAATTGTCGTTGACCACACGTATCCAGATCTCGATTCACCAAGTAAAAACACTTGCCAAATGAAGCTCTTATCATAGGCATGATCTGCCGCCACCCCAATCTTCCCTTGTTCGAGAGTAGGCTCTTTTCGATGGTGACGTCCGTCTCTGGTGTATGGAGTGCCTTGAACTTTTCCTCCAGGTTTTGGAAAATCTGCCATATTTTATTTAGGTCGGCGTCGGGGTGTGTTTGGGGATCAAAATCTTTATTATAGGCACAAATTATCTTGCCCGCGTCAGAATTTGCTCGACCATTCGGGACGAGATATCTCGCCCACGTCAGGAAGGGGTTAATAACTGGACTGTGGAGGCTATGTGCTATAGGGTGGTCCAAAAATAATTTTTTAAACATCCGCTGCACATATTTGCAAATATTGTGGAATATAACAAAGTTTTCCATTTCATTTACGATAAAATGAACTTCCACAAGGTTGAGTCTGAGACGATGGAGATAATTTATGATACCTTTTTCGGTGCATAGAACCCGACCAAATGAACAGTATAAGCATTTGAACATGTGCCTACAAAAATGGCCAAAAAAAGTCATATTTTTTTATTTCAGATTTTAGAAGCATTAAAGGGAGGCAAATCCGAAATTGTTTTCATTATTTTTTTATTCCAAATAACTATTGATTTATTCAATCATTTCTGATTTTTGCCCCTTAACTTAACAGAATTAGGCCACCTGCATATCAGTATAACTTTCCTTCCCGTAATCCTTTGTTAGACATCTAAGGAGGAATGAATTTAGTTTACATGGAAAATGTATACACTTTGCTGACAACGTTAATGTTAGCTATTAATTTTAGTCTGTAGTACATCAAGAAACAACGTACAAGCATTCATAGGAGTTAGGCAACCCGCATGATGACCACTTTCGCTCTCTAAATGTTATAACAAAATTCATTTTATGACAAAAAACAAGAAACTTGAATTCTTTTACTTGATTCTCATTGAAGAGGGCAGAAATCCCTTTCTTCAGTGTTCCATACGAGTCAGAGGAGTGTGAAGCGAGCAAGTCGCCTAGATCTGCTCTCCTTCCTCCTAATTGCTGAAGTTACATCAAAGAGTTCCAATTATGGCTTCTGTTCCTCTATTTCGATCTCTCTCACACATTCTGTAGACATTTGGTGCAGCAGACGACACAACATTCTTGTCTGGAGATGTATAAAAATTATCCGTCGTCGGGCAATATCATAGGCCAAATAATGGCTTCATTAGAGTAATTTTCACTTTTGAGGACATGGGTAAATGGGCAGTCTTTATCCGACACAGTCCCCTTTCCGTGTAAATTGTCGTTGACCACACGTATCCAGATCTCGATTCACAAAGTAAAAACACTTGCCAAATGAAGTTCTTATCATAGGCATGATCTGCCGCCACCCCAATCTTCTCTTGTTTGAGAGTAGGCTCTTTTCGATGGTGACGTCCGTCTCTGGTGTATGGAGTGCCTTGAACTTTTCCTCCAGGTTTTGGAAAATCTGCCATATTTTATTTAGGTCGGCGTCGGGGTGTGTTTGGGGATCAAAATCTTTATTATAGGCACAAATTATCTTGCCCGCGTCAGAATTTGCTCGACCATTCGGGACGAGATATCTCGCCCACGTCAGGGAAGGGGTTAATAACTTGACTGTGGAGGCTATGTGCTATAGGGTGGTCCAAAAATATTTTTTTAAACATCCGCTGCACATATTTGCAAATATTGTGGAATATAACAAAGTTTTCCATTTCATTTACGATAAAATGAACTTCCACAAGGTTGAGTCTGAGACGATGGAGATAATTTATGATACCTTTTTCGGTGCATAGAACCCGACCAAATGAACAGTATAAGCATTTGAACATGTGCCTACAAAAATGGCCAAAAAATGTCATATTTTTTTATTTCAGATTTTAGAAGCATTAAAGGGAGTCAAATCCGAAATTGTTTTCATTATTTTTTTATTCCAAATAACTATTGATTTATTCAATCATTTCTGATTTTTGCCCCTTAACTTAACAGAATTAGGCCACCTGCATATCAGTGTAACTTTCCTTCCCGTAATCCTTTGTTAGACATCTAAGGAGGAATGAATTTAGTTTATATGGAAAATGTATACACTTTGCTGACAACGTTAATGTAAGCTATTAATTTTAGTCTGTAGTACATCAAGAAACAACGTACAAGCATTCATAGGAGTTAGGCAACCCGCATGATGACCACTTTCGCTCTCTAAATGTTATAACAAAATTCATTTTTATGACAAAAAACAAGAAACTTGAATTCTTTTACTTGATTCTCATTGAAGAGGGCTGAAATCCCTTTCTTCAGTGTTCCATACGAGTCAGTGGAGTGTGAAGCGATCAAGTCGCCTAGATCTGCTCTCCATCCTCCTAATTGCTGAAGTTACATCAAAGAGTTCCAAATATGGCTTCTGTTCTTCTATTTCGATCTCTCTCACACATTCTGTAGACATTTGGTGCAGCAGACGACACAACATTCCTGTCTGGAGATGTATAAAAATTATCCGTCGTCAGGCAATATCATAGGCCAAATAATGGCTTCATTAGAGTAATTTTCACTTTTGAGGACATGGGTAAATGGGCAGTCTTTATCCGACACAGTCCCCTTTCCGTGTAAATTGTCGTTGACCACACGTATCCAGATCTCGAATCACCAAGTAAAAACACTTGCCAAATGAAGCTCTTTTCATAGGCATGATCTGCCGCCACTCCAATCTTCCCTTGTTCGAGAGTAGGCTCTTTTCGATGGTGACGTCCGTCTCTGGTGTATGGAGTGCCTTGAACTTTTCCTCCAGGTTTTGGAAAATCTGCCATATTTTATTTAGGTCGGCGTCGGGGTGTGTTTGGGGATCAAAATCTTTATTATAGGCACAAATTATCTTGCCCGCGTCAGAATTTGCTCGACCATTCGGGACGAGATATCTCGCCCACGTCAGGAAGGGGTTAATAACTGGACTGTGGAGGCTATGTGCTATAGGGTGGTCCAAAAATAATTTTTTAAACATCCGCTGCACATATTTGCAAATATTGTGGAATATAACAAAGTTTTCCATTTCATTTACGATAAAATGAACTTCCACAAGGTTGAGTCTGAGACGATGGAGATAATTTATGATACCTTTTTCGGTGCATAGAACCCGACCAAATGAACAGTATAAGCATTTGAACATGTGCCTACAAAAATGGCCAAAAAAAGTCATATTTTTTTATTTCAGATTTTAGAAGCATTAAAGGGAGGCAAATCCGAAATAGTTTTCATTATTTTTTTATTCCAAATAACTATTGATTTATTCAATCATTTCTGATTTTTGCCCCTTAACTTAACAGAATTAGGCCACCTGCATATCAGTATAACTTTCCTTCCCGTAATCCTTTGTTAGACATCTAAGGAGGAATGAATTTAGTTTCTATGGAAAATGTATACACTTTGCTGACAACGTTAATGTTAGCTATTAATTTTAGTCTGTAGTACATCAAGAAACAACGTACAAGCATTCATAGGAGTTAGGCAACCCGCATGATGACGACTTTCGCTCTCTAAATGTTATAACAAAATTCATTTTATGACAAAAAACAAGAAACTTGAATTCTTTTACTTGATTCTCATTGAAGAGGGCTGAAATCCCTTTCTTCAGTGTTCCATACCAGTCAGTGGAGTGTGAAGCGAGCAAGTCGCCTAGATCTGCTCTCCTTCCTCCTAATTGCTGAAGTTACATCAAACAGTTCCAATTATGGCTTCTGTTCCTCTATTTCGATCTCTCTCACACATTCTGTAGACATTTGGTGCAGCAGACGACACAACATTCCTGTCTGGAGATGTATAAAAATTATCCGTCGTCAGGCAATATCATAGGCCAAATAATGGCTTCAGTAGAGTAATTTTCACTTTTGAGGACATGGGTAAATGGGCAGTCTTTATCCGACACAGTCCCCTTTCCGTGTAAATTGTCGTTGACCACACGTATCCAGATCTCGATTCACAAAGTAAAAACACTTGCCAAATGAAGCTCTTTTCATAGGCATGATCTGCCGCCACTCCAATCTTCCCTTGTTCGAGAGTAGGCTCTTTTCGATGGTGACGTCCGTCTCTGGTGTATGGAGTGCCTTGAACTTTTCCTCCAGGTTTTGGAAAATCTGCCATATTTTATTTAGGTCGGCGTCGGGGTGTGTTTGGGGATCAAAATCTTTATTATAGTCACAAATTATCTTGCCCGCGTCAGAATTTGCTCGACCATTCGGGACGAGATATCTCGCCCACGTCAGGGAAGGGGTTAATAACTGGACTGTGGAGGCTATGTGCTATAGGGTGGTCCAAAAATAATTTTTTAAACATCCGCTGCACATATTTGCAAATATTGTGGAATATAACAAAGTTTTCCATTTCATTTACGATAAAATGAACTTCCACAAGGTTGAGTCTGAGACGATGGAGATAATTTATGATACCTTTTTCGGTGCATAGAACCCGACCAAATGAACAGTATAAACATTTGAACATGTGCCTACAAAAATGGCCAAAAAAAGTCATATTTTTTTATTTCAGATTTTAGAAGCATTAAAGGGAGGCAAATCCGAAATTGTTTTCATTATTTTTTTATTCCAAATAACTATTGATTTATTCAATCATTTCTGATTTTTGCCCCTTAACTTAACAGAATAAGGCCACCTGCATATCAGTATAACTTTCCTTCCCGTAATCCTTTGTTAGACATCTAAGGAGGAATGAATTTAGTTTACATGGAAAATGTATACACTTTGCTGACAACGTTAATGTTAGCTATTAATTTTAGTCTGTAGTACATCAAGAAACAACGTACAAGCATTCATAGGAGTTAGGCAACCCGCATGATGACCACTTTCGCTCTCTAAATGTTATAACAAAATTCATTTTATGACAAAAAACAAGAAACTTGAATTCTTTTACTTGATTCTCATTGAAGAGGGCTGAAATCCCTTTCTTCAGTGTTCCATACAAGTCAGTGGAGTGTGAAGCGAGCAAGTCGCCTAGATCTGCTCTCCTTCCTCCTAATTGCCGAAGTTACATCAATGAGTTCCAATTATGGCTTCTGTTCCTCTATTTCGATCTCTCTCACACATTCTGTAGACATTTGGTGCAGCAGACGACACAACATTCCTGTCAGGAGATGTATAAAAATTATCCGTCGTCAGGCAATATCATAGGCCAAATAATGGCTTCATTAGAGTAATTTTCACTTTTGAGGACATGGGTAAATGGGCAGTCTTTATCCGACACAGTCCCCTTTCCGTGTAAATTGTCGTTGACCACACGTATCCAGATCTCGATTCACCAAGTAAAAACACTTGCCAAATGAAGCTCTTTTCATAGGCATGATCTGCCGCCACTCCAATCTTCCCTTTTTCGAGAGTAGGCTCTTTTCGATGGTGACGTCCGTCTCTGGTGTATGGAGTGCCTTGAACTTTTCCTCCAGGTTTTGGAAAATCTGCCATATTTTATTTAGGTCGGCGTCGGGGTGTGTTTGGGGATCAAAATCTTTATTATAGGCACAAATTATCTTGCCCGCGTCAGAATTTGCTCGACCATTCGGGACGAGATATCTCGCCCACGTCAGGAAGGGGTTAATAACTGGACTGTGGAGGCTATGTGCTATAGGGTGGTCCAAAAATAATTTTTTAAACATCCGCTGCACATATTTGCAAATATTGTGGATTATAACAAAGTTTTCCATTTCATTTACGATAAAATGAACTTCCACAAGGTTGAGTCTGAGACGATGGAGATAATTTATGATACCTTTTTCGGTGCATAGAACCCGACCAAATGAACAGTAAAAGCATTTGAACATGTGCCTACAAAAATGGCCAAAAAAAGTCATATTTTTTTATTTCAGATTTTAGAAGCATTAAAGGGAGGCAAATCCGAAATAGTTTTCATTATTTTTTTATTCCAAATAACTATTGATTTATTCAATCATTTCTGATTTTTGCCCCTTAACTTAACAGAATTAGGCCACCTGCATATCAGTATAACTTTCCTTCCCGTAATCCTTTGTTAGACATCTAAGGAGGAATGAATTTAGTTTCTATGGAAAATGTATACACTTTGCTGACAACGTTAATGTTAGCTATTAATTTTAGTCTGTAGTACATCAAGAAACAACGTACAAGCATTCATAGGAGTTAGGCAACCCGCATGATGACCACTTTCGCTCTCTAAATGTTATAACAAAATTCATTTTATGACAAAAAACAAGAAACTTGAATTCTTTTACTTGATTCTCATTGAAGAGGGCTGAAATCCCTTTCTTCAGTGTTCCATACGAGTCAGTGGAGTGTGAAGCGAGCAAGTCGCCTAGATCTGCTCTCCTTCCTCCTAATTGCTGAAGTTACATCAAACAGTTCCAATTATGGCTTCTGTTCCTCTATTTCGATCTCTCTCACACATTCTGTAGACATTTGGATCAGCAGACGACACAACATTCCTGTCTGGAGATGTATAAAAATTATCCGTCGTCAGGCAATATCATAGGCCAAATAATGGCTTCATTAGAGTAATTTTCACTTTTGAGGACATGGGTAAATGGGCAGTCTTTATCCGACACAGTCCCCTTTCCGTGTAAATTGTCGTTGACCACACGTATCCAGATCTCGATTCACCAAGTAAAAACACTTGCCAAATGAAGCTCTTATCATAGGCATGATCTGCCGCCACCCCAATCTTCCCTTGTTCGAGAGTAGGCTCTTTTCGATGGTGACGTCCGTCTCTGGTGTATGGAGTGCCTTGAACTTTTCCTCCAGGTTTTGGAAAATCTGCCATATTTTATTTAGGTCGGCGTCGGGGTGTGTTTGGGGATCAAAATCTTTATTATAGGCACAAATTATCTTGCCCGCGTCAGAATTTGCTCGACCATTCGGGACGAGATATCTCGCCCACGTCAGGAAGGGGTTAATAACTGGACTGTGGAGGCTATGTGCTATAGGGTGGTCCAAAAATAATTTTTTAAACATCCGCTGCACATATTTGCAAATATTGTGGAATATAACAAAGTTTTCCATTTCATTTACGATAAAATGAACTTCCACAAGGTTGAGTCTGAGACGATGGAGATAATTTATGATACCTTTTTCGGTGCATAGAACCCGACCAAATGAACAGTATAAGCATTTGAACATGTGCCTACAAAAATGGCCAAAAAAAGTCATTTTTTTTTATTTCAGATTTTAGAAGCATTAAAGGGAGGCAAATCCGAAATTGTTTTCATTATTTTTTTATTCCAAATAACTATTGATTTATTCAATCATTTCTGATTTTTGCCCCTTAACTTAACAGAATTAGGCCACCTGCATATCAGTATAACTTTCCTTCCCGTAATCCTTTGTTAGACATCTAAGGAGGAATGAATTTAGTTTACATGGAAAATGTATACACTTTGCTGACAACGTTAATGTTAGCTATTAATTTTAGTCTGTAGTACATCAAGAAACAACGTACAAGCATTCATAGGAGTTAGGCAACCCGCATGATGACCACTTTCGCTCTCTAAATGTTATAACAAAATTCATTTTATGACAAAAAACAAGAAACTTGAATTCTTTTACTTGATTCTCATTGAAGAGGGCAGAAATCCCTTTCTTCAGTGTTCCATACGAGTCAGAGGAGTGTGAAGCGAGCAAGTCGCCTAGATCTGCTCTCCTTCCTCCTAATTGCTGAAGTTACATCAAAGAGTTCCAATTATGGCTTCTGTTCCTCTATTTCGATCTCTCTCACACATTCTGTAGACATTTGGTGCAGCAGACGACACAACATTCTTGTCTGGAGATGTATAAAAATTATCCGTCGTCGGGCAATATTCTAGGCCAAATAATGGCTTCATTAGAGTAATTTTCACTTTTGAGGACATGGGTAAATGGGCAGTCTTTATCCGACACAGTCCCCTTTCCGTGTAAATTGTCGTTGACCACACGTATCCAGATCTCGATTCACAAAGTAAAAACACTTGCCAAATGAAGTTCTTATCATAGGCATGATCTGCCGCCACCCCAATCTTCTCTTGTTTGAGAGTAGGCTCTTTTCGATGGTGACGTCCGTCTCTGGTGTATGGAGTGCCTTGAACTTTTCCTCCAGGTTTTGGAAAATCTGCCATATTTTATTTAGGTCGGCGTCGGGGTGTGTTTGGGGATCAAAATCTTTATTATAGGCACAAATTATCTTGCCCGCGTCAGAATTTGCTCGACCATTCGGGACGAGATATCTCGCCCACGTCAGGGAAGGGGTTAATAACTTGACTGTGGAGGCTATGTGCTATAGGGTGGTCCAAAAATATTTTTTTAAACATCCGCTGCACATATTTGCAAATATTGTGGAATATAACAAAGTTTTCCATTTCATTTACGATAAAATGAACTTCCACAAGGTTGAGTCTGAGACGATGGAGATAATTTATGATACCTTTTTCGGTGCATAGAACCCGACCAAATGAACAGTATAAGCATTTGAACATGTGCCTACAAAAATGGCCAAAAAATGTCATATTTTTTTATTTCAGATTTTAGAAGCATTAAAGGGAGTCAAATCCGAAATTGTTTTCATTATTTTTTTATTCCAAATAACTATTGATTTATTCAATCATTTCTGATTTTTGCCCCTTAACTTAACAGAATTAGGCCACCTGCATATCAGTGTAACTTTCCTTCCCGTAATCCTTTGTTAGACATCTAAGGAGGAATGAATTTAGTTTATATGGAAAATGTATACACTTTGCTGACAACGTTAATGTAAGCTATTAATTTTAGTCTGTAGTACATCAAGAAACAACGTACAAGCATTCATAGGAGTTAGGCAACCCGCATGATGACGACTTTCGCTCTCTAAATGTTATAACAAATTTCATTTTATGTAAAAAACAAGAAACTTGAATTCTTTTACTTGATTCTCATTGAAGAGGGCTGAAATCCCTTTCTTCAGTGTTCCATACGAGTCAGTGGAGTGTGAAGCGAGCAAGTCGCCTAGATCTGCTCTCCTTCCTCCTAATTGCTGAAGTTACATCAAATAGTTCCAAATATGGCTTCTGTTCCTCTATTTCGATCTCTCTCACTCATTCTGTAGACATTTGGTGCAGCAGGCGACACAAAATTCCTGTCTGGAGATGTATAAAAATTATCCGTCGTCAGGCAATATCATAGGCCAAATAATGGCTTCATTAGAGTAATTTTCAATTTTGAGGACATGGGTAAATGGGCAGTCTTTATCCGACACAGTCCCCTTTCCGTGTAAATTGTCGTTGACCACACGTATCCAGATCTCGAATCACCAAGTAAAAACACTTGCCAAATGAAGCTCTTTTCATAGGCATGATCTGCCGCCACTCCAATCTTCCCTTGTTCGAGAGTAGGCTCTTTTCGATGGTGACGTCCGTCTCTGGTGTATGGAGTGCCTTGAACTTTTCCTCCAGGTTTTGGAAAATCTGCCATATTTTATTTAGGTCGGCGTCGGGGTGTGTTTGGGGATCAAAATCTTTATTATAGGCACAAATTATCTTGCCCGCGTCAGAATTTGCTCGACCATTCGGGACGAGATATCTCGCCCACGTCAGGAAGGGGTTAATAACTGGACTGTGGAGGCTATGTGCTATAGGGTGGTCCAAAAATAATTTTTTAAACATCCGCTGCACATATTTGCAAATATTGTGGAATATAACAAAGTTTTCCATTTCATTTACGATAAAATGAACTTCCACAAGGTTGAGTCTGAGACGATGGAGATAATTTATGATACCTTTTTCGGTGCATAGAACCCGACCAAATGAACAGTATAAGCATTTGAACATGTGCCTACAAAACTGGCCAAAAAAAGTCATATTTTTTTATTTCAGATTTTAGAAGCATTAAAGGGAGGCAAATCCGAAATTATTTCATTATTTTTTTATTCCAAATAACTATTGATTTATTCAATCATTTCTGATTTTTGCCCCTTAACTTAACAGAATTAGGCCACCTGCATATCAGTATAACTTTCCTTCCCGTAATCCTTTGTTAGACATCTAAGGAGGAATGAATTTAGTTTACATGGAAAATGTATACACTTTGCTGACAACGTTAATGTTAGCTATTAATTTTAGTCTGTAGTACATCAAGAAACAACGTACAAGCATTCATAGGAGTTAGGCAACCCGCATGATGACGACTTTCGCTCTCTAAATGTTATAACAAAATTCATTTTATGACAAAAAACAAGAAACTTGAATTCTTTTACTTGATTCTCATTGAAGAGGGCTGAAATCCCTTTCTTCAGTGTTCCATACGAGTCAGTGGAGTGTGAAGCGAGCAAGTCGCCTAGATCTGCTCTCCTTCCTCCTAATTGCTGAAGTTACATCAAATAGCTCCAAATATGGGTTCTGTTCCTCTATTTCGATCTCTCTCAACATTCTGTAGACATTTGGTGCAGCAGACGACACAACATTCCTGTCTGGAGATGTATAAAAATTATCCGTCGTCAGGCAATATCATAGGCCAAATAATGGCTTCAGTAGAGTAATTTTCACTTTTGAGGACATGGGTAAATGGGCAGTCTTTATCCGACACAGTCCCCTTTCCGTGTAAATTGTCGTTGACCACACGTATCCAGATCTCGATTCACAAAGTAAAAACACTTGCCAAATGAAGCTCTTTTCATAGGCATGATCTGCCGCCACTCCAATCTTCCCTTGTTCGAGAGTAGGCTCTTTTCGATGGTGACGTCCGTCTCTGGTGTATGGAGTGCCTTGAACTTTTCCTCCAGGTTCTGGAAAATCTGCCATATATTTTATTTAGGTCGGCGTCGGGGTGTGTTTGGGGATCAAAATCTTTATTATAGGCACAAATTATCTCCCCCGCGTCAGAATTTGCTCGACCATTCGGGACGAGATATCTCGCCCACGTCAGGGAAGGGGTTAATAACTTGACTGTGGAGGCTTTGTGCTATAGGGTGGTCCAAAAATATTTTTTAAACATCCGCTGCACATATTTGCAAATATTGTGGAATATAACAAAGTTTTCCATTTCATTTACGATAAAATGAACTTCCACAAGGTTGAGTGTGAGACGATGGAGATAATTTATGATACCTTTTTCGGTGCATAGAACCCGACCAAATGAACAGTATAAGCATTTGAACATGTGCCTACAAAAATGGCCAAAAAAAGTCATATTTTTTTATTTCAGATTTTAGAAGCATTAAAGGGAGGCAAATCCGAAATTATTTCATTATTTTTTTATTCCAAATAACTATTGATTTATTCAATCATTTCTGATTTTTGCCCCTTAACTTAACAGAATTAGGCCACCTGCATATCAGTATAACTTTCCTTCCCGTAATCCTTTTTTAGACATCTAAGGAGGAATGAATTTAGTTTCTATGGAAAATGTATACACTTTGCTGACAACGTTAATGTTAGCTATTAATTTTATTCTGTAGTACATCAAGAAACAACGTACAAGCATTCATAGGAGTTGGGCAACCCGCATGATGACGACTTTCGCTCTCTAAATGTTATAACAAAATTCATTTTATGACAAAAAACAAGAAACTTGAATTCTTTTACTTGATTCTCATTGAAGAGGGCAGAAATCCCTTTCTTCAGTGTTCCATACGAGTCAGAGGAGTGTGAAGCGAGCAAGTCGCCTAGATCTGCTCTCCTTCCTCCTAATTGCTGAAGTTACATCAAAGAGTTCCAATTATGGCTTCTGTTCCTCTATTTCGATCTCTCTCACACATTCTGTAGACATTTGGTGCAGCAGACGACACAACATTCCTGTCTGGAGATGTATAAAAATTATCCGTCGTCGGGCAATATCATAGGCCAAATAATGGCTTCATTAGAGTAATTTTCACTTTTGAGGACATGGGTAAATGGGCAGTCTTTATCCGACACAGTCCCCTTTCCGTGTAAATTGTCGTTGACCACACGTATCCAGATCTCGATTCACAAAGTAAAAACACTTGCCAAATGAAGCTCTTTTCATAGGCATGATCTGCCGCCACTCCAATCTTCCCTTGTTCGAGAGTAGGCTCTTTTCGATGGTGACGTCCGTCTCTGGTGTATGGAGTGCCTTGAACTTTTCCTCCAGGTTTTGGAAAATCTGCCATATTTTATTTAGGTCGGCGTCGGGGTGTGTTTGGGGATCAAAATCTTTATTATAGGCACAAATTATCTTGCCCGCGTCAGAATTTGCTCGACCATTCGGGACGAGATATCTCGCCCACGTCAGGGAAGGGGTTAATAACTTGACTGTGGAGGCTATGTGCTATAGGGTGGTCCAAAAATATTTTTTTAAACATCCGCTGCACATATTTGCAAATATTGTGGAATATAACAAAGTTTTCCATTTCATTTACGATAAAATGAACTTCCACAAGGTTGAGTCTGAGACGATGGAGATAATTTATGATACCTTTTTCGGTGCATAGAACCCGACCAAATGAACAGTATAAGCATTTGAACATGTGCCTACAAAAATGGCCAAAAAATGTCATATTTTTTTATTTCAGATTTTAGAAGCATTAAAGGGAGTCAAATCCGAAATTGTTTTCATTATTTTTTTATTCCAAATAACTATTGATTTATTCAATCATTTCTGATTTTTGCCCCTTAACTTAACAGAATTAGGCCACCTGCATATCAGTATAACTTTCCTTCCCGTAATCCTTTGTTAGACATCTAAGGAGGAATGAATTTAGTTTATATGGAAAATGTATACACTTTGCTGACAACGTTAATGTAAGCTATTAATTTTAGTCTGTAGTACATCAAGAAACATCGTACAAGCATTCATAGGAGTTAGGCAACCCGCATGATGACCACTTTCGCTCTCTAAATGTTATAACAAAATTCATTTTGTTACAAAAAACAAGAAACTTGAATTCTTTTACTTGATTCTCATTGAAGAGGGCTGAAATCCCTTTCTTCAGTGTTCCATACGAGTCAGTGGAGTGTGAAGCGAGCAAGTCGCCTAGATCTGCTCTCCTTCCTCTTTATTGCTGAAGTTACATCAAAGAGTTCCAAATGTGGCTTTTTTCCTCTATTTCGATCTCTCTCACACATTCTGTAGACATTTGGTGCAGCAGACGACACAACATTCCTCTCTGGAGATGTATAAAAATTATCCTTCGTCAGGCAATATCATAGTCCAAATAATGGCTTCATTAGAGTAATTTTCACTTTTGAGGACATGGGTAAATGGGCAGTCTTTATCCGACACAGTCCCCTTTCCGTGTAAATTGTCGTTGACCACACGTATCCAGATCTCGATTCACAAAGTAAAAACACTTGCCAAATGAAGCTCTTTTCATAGGCATGATCTGCCGCCACTCCAATCTTCCCTTGTTCGAGAGTAGGCTCTTTTCGATGGTGACGTCCGTCTCTGGTGTATGGAGTGCCTTGAACTTTTCCTCCAGGTTCTGGAAAATCTGCCATATATTTTATTTAGGTCGGCGTCGGGGTGTGTTTGGGGATCAAAATCTTTATTATAGGCACAAATTATCTCCCCCGCGTCAGAATTTGCTCGACCATTCGGGACGAGATATCTCGCCCACGTCAGGGAAGGGGTTAATTACTGGACTGTGGAGGCTATGTGCTATAGGGTGGTCCAAAAATAATTTTTTAAACATCCGCTGCACATATTTGCAAATATTTTGGAATATAACAAAGTTTTCCATTTCATTTACGATAAAATGAACTTCCACAAGTTTCAGTCTGAGACGATGGAGATAATTTATGATACCTTTTTCGGTGCATAGAACCCGACCAAATGAACAGTATAAGCATTTGAACATGTGCCTACAAAAATGGCCAAAAAAAGTCATATTTTTTTATTTCAGATTTTAGAAGCATTAAAGGGAGGCAAATCCGAAATTGTTTTCATTATTTTTTATTCCAAATAACTATTGAATTATTCAATCATTTCTGATTTTTGCCCCTTAACTTAACAGAATTAGGCCACCTGCATATCAGTATAACTTTCCTTCCCGTAATCCTTTGTTAGACATCTAAGGAGGAATGAATTTAGTTTACATGGAAAATGTATACACTTTGCTGACAACGTTAATGTTAGCTATTAATTTTAGTCTGTAGTACATCAAGAAACAACGTACAAGCATTCATAGGAGTTAAGCAACCCGCATGATGACCACTTTCGCTCTCTAAATGTTATAACAAAATTCATTTTATGACAAAAAACAAGAAACTTGAATTCTTTTACTTGATTCTCATTGAAGAGGGCAGAAATCCCTTTCTTCAGTGTTCCATACGAGTCAGAGGAGTGTGAAGCGAGCAAGTCGCCTAGATCTGCTCTCCTTCCTCCTAATTGCTGAAGTTACATCAAAGAGTTCCAATTATGGCTTCTGTTCATCTATTTCGATCTCTCTCACACATTCTGTAGACATTTGGTGCAGCAGACGACACAACATTCCTGTCTGGAGATGTATAAAAATTATCCGTCGTCGGGCAATATCATAGGCCAAATAATGGCTTCATTAGAGTAATTTTCACTTTTGAGGACATGGGTAAATGGGCAGTCTTTATCCGACACAGTCCCTTTTCCGTGTAAATTGTCGTTGACCACACGTATCCAGATCTCGATTCACAAAGTAAAAACACTTGCCAAATGAAGCTCTTTCCATAGGCATGATCTGCCGCCACTCCAATCTTCCCTTGTTCGAGAGTAGGCTCTTTTCGATGGTGACGTCCGTCTCTGGTGTATGGAGTGCCTTAAACTTTTCCTCCAGGTTCTGGAAAATCTGCCATATATTTTATTTAGGTCGGCGTCGGGGTGTGTTTGGGGATCAAAATCTTTATTATAGGCACAAATTATCTCCCACGCGTCAGAATTTGCTCAACCATTCGGGACGAGATATCTCGCCCACGTCAGGGAAGGGGTTATAATTGGACTGTGGAGGCTATGTGCTATAGGGTGGTCCAAAAAAAATTTTTTAAACATCCGCTGCACATATTTGCAAATATTGTGGAATATAACAAAGTTTTCCATTTCATTTACGATAAAATGAACTTCCACAAGGTTGAGTCTGAGACGATGGAGATAATTTATGATACCTTTTTCGGTGCATAGAACCCGACTAAATGAACAGTATAAGCATTTGAACATGTGCCTACAAAAATGGCCAAAAAAAGTCATATTTTTTTATTTCAGATTTTAGAAGCATTAAAGGGAGGCAAATCCTAAATTGTTTTCATTATTTTTTTATTCCAAATAACTATTGATTTATTCAATCATTTCTGATTTTTGCCCCTTAACTTAACAGAATTAGGCCACCTGCATATCAGTATAACTTTCCTTCCCGTAATCCTTTGTTAGACATCTAAGGAGGAATGAATTTAGTTTACATGGAAAATGTATACACCTTGCTGACAACGTTAATGTTAGCTATTAATTTTAGTCTGTAGTACATCAAGAAACAACGTACAAGCATTCATAGGAGTTAGGCAACCCGCATGATGACGACTTTCGCTCTCTAAATGTTATAACAAAATTCATTTTATGACAAAAAACAAGAAACTTGAATTCTTTTACTTGATTCTCATTGAAGAGGGCTGAAATCCCTTTCTTCAGTGTTCCATACGAGTCAGTGGAGTGTGAAGCGAGCAAGTCGCCTAGATCTGCTCTCCTTCCTCCTAATTGCTGAAGTTACATCAAACAGTTCCAATTATGGCTTCTGTTCCTCTATTTCGATCTCTCTCACACATTCTGTAGACATTTGGATCAGCAGACGACACAACATTCCTGTCTGGAGATGTATAAAAATTATCCGTCGTCAGGCAATATCATAGGCCAAATAATGGCTTCATTAGAGTAATTTTCACTTTTGAGGACATGGGTAAATGGGCAGTCTTTATCCGACACAGTCCCCTTTCCGTGTAAATTGTCGTTGACCACACGTATCCAGATCTCGATTCACAAAGTAAAAACACTTGCCAAATGAAGCTCTTTTCATAGGCATGATCTGCCGCCACTCCAATCTTCCCTTGTTCGAGAGTAGGCTCTTTTCGATGGTGACGTCCGTCTCTGGTGTATGGAGTGCCTTGAACTTTTCCTCCAGGTTCTGGAAAATCTGCCATATATTTTATTTAGGTCGGCGTCGGGGTGTGTTTGGGGATCAAAATCTTTATTATAGGCACAAATTATCTCCCCCGCGTCAGAATTTGCTCGACCATTCGGGACGAGATATCTCGCCCACGTCAGGGAAGGGGTTAATAACTTGACTGTGGAGGCTTTGTGCTATAGGGTGGTCCAAAAATATTTTTTAAACATCCGCTGCACATATTTGCAAATATTGTGGAATATAACAAAGTTTTCCATTTCATTTACGATAGATTGAACTTCCACAAGGTTGAGTGTGAGACGATGGAGATAATTTATGATACCTTTTTCGGTGCATAGAACCCGACCAAATGAACAGTATAAGCATTTGAACATGTGCCTACAAAAATGGCCAAAAAAAGTCATATTTTTTTATTTCAGATTTTAGAAGCATTAAAGGGAGGCAAATCCGAAATTATTTCATTATTTTTTTATTCCAAATAACTATTGATTTATTCAATCATTTCTGATTTTTGCCCCTTAACTTAACAGAATTAGGCCACCTGCATATCAGTATAACTTTCCTTCCCGTAATCCTTTGTTAGACATCTAAGGAGGAATGAATTTAGTTTCTATGGAAAATGTATATACTTTGCTGACAACGTTAATGTTAGCTATTAATTTTATTCTGTAGTACATCAAGAAACAACGTACAAGCATTCATAGGAGTTGGGCAACCCGCATGATGACGACTTTCGCTCTCTAAATGTTATAACAAAATTCATTTTATGACAAAAAACAAGAAACTTGAATTCTTTTACTTGATTCTCATTGAAGAGGGCTGAAATCCCTTTCTTCAGTGTTCCATACGAGTCAGTGGAGTGTGAAGCGAGCAAGTCGCCTAGATCTGCTCTCCTTCCTCCTAATTGCTGAAGTTACATCAAACAGTTCCAATTATGGCTTCTGTTCCTCTATTTCGATCTCTCTCACACATTCTGTAGACATTTGGATCAGCAGACGACACAACATTCCTGTCTGGAGATGTATAAAAATTATCCGTCGTCAGGCAATATCATAGGCCAAATAATGGCTTCATTAGAGTAATTTTCACTTTTGAGGACATGGGTAAATGGGCAGTCTTTATCCGACACAGTCCCCTTTCCGTGTAAATTGTCGTTGACCACACGTATCCAGATCTCGATTCACAAAGTAAAAACACTTGCCAAATGAAGCTCTTTTCATAGGCATGATCTGCCGCCACTCCAATCTTCCCTTGTTCGAGAGTAGGCTCTTTTCGATGGTGACGTCCGTCTCTGGTGTATGGAGTGCCTTGAACTTTTCCTCCAGGTTCTGGAAAATCTGCCATATATTTTATTTAGGTCGGCGTCGGGGTGTGTTTGGGGATCAAAATCTTTATTATAGGCACAAATTATCTCCCCCGCGTCAGAATTTGCTCGACCATTCGGGACGAGATATCTCGCCCACGTCAGGGAAGGGGTTAATAACTTGACTGTGGAGGCTTTGTGCTATAGGGTGGTCCAAAAATATTTTTTAAACATCCGCTGCACATATTTGCAAATATTGTGGAATATAACAAAGTTTTCCATTTCATTTACGATAGATTGAACTTCCACAAGGTTGAGTGTGAGACGATGGAGATAATTTATGATACCTTTTTCGGTGCATAGAACCCGACCAAATGAACAGTATAAGCATTTGAACATGTGCCTACAAAAATGGCCAAAAAAAGTCATATTTTTTTATTTCAGATTTTAGAAGCATTAAAGGGAGGCAAATCCGAAATTATTTCATTATTTTTTTATTCCAAATAACTATTGATTTATTCAATCATTTCTGATTTTTGCCCCTTAACTTAACAGAATTAGGCCACCTGCATATCAGTATAACTTTCCTTCCCGTAATCCTTTGTTAGACATCTAAGGAGGAATGAATTTAGTTTCTATGGAAAATGTATATACTTTGCTGACAACGTTAATGTTAGCTATTAATTTTATTCTGTAGTACATCAAGAAACAACGTACAAGCATTCATAGGAGTTGGGCAACCCGCATGATGACGACTTTCGCTCTCTAAATGTTATAACAAAATTCATTTTATGACAAAAAACAAGAAACTTGAATTCTTTTACTTGATTCTCATTGAAGAGGGCAGAAATCCCTTTCTTCAGTGTTCCATACGAGTCAGAGGAGTGTGAAGCGAGCAAGTCGCCTAGATCTGCTCTCCTTCCTCCTAATTGCTGAAGTTACATCAAAGAGTTCCAATTATGGCTTCTGTTCATCTATTTCGATCTCTCTCACACATTCTGTAGACATTTGGTGCAGCAGACGACACAACATTCCTGTCTGGAGATGTATAAAAATTATCCGTCGTCGGGCAATATCATAGGCCAAATAATGGCTTCATTAGAGTAATTTTCACTTTTGAGGACATGGGTAAATGGGCAGTCTTTATCCGACACAGTCCCCTTTCC
Organism: Pyrrhosoma nymphula; assembly: GCA_963573305.1. Classification (NCBI taxonomy): domain Eukaryota; kingdom Metazoa; phylum Arthropoda; class Insecta; order Odonata; family Coenagrionidae; genus Pyrrhosoma; species Pyrrhosoma nymphula. Next base: position 28,856,117 of record OY754332.1, read on the forward strand.
GTGTAAATTGTCGTTGACCACACGTATCCAGATCTCGATTCACAAAGTAAAAACACTTGCCAAATGAAGCTCTTATCATAGGCATGATCTGCCGCCACCCCAATCTTCTCTTGTTTGAGAGTAGGCTCTTTTCGATGGTGACGTCCGTCTCTGGTGTATGGAGTGCCTTGAACTTTTCCTCCAGGTTTTGGAAAATCTGCCATATTTTATTTAGGTCGGCGTCGGGGTGTGTTTGGGGATCAAAATCTTTATTATAGGCACAAATTATCTTGCCCGCGTCAGAATTTGCTCGAACATTCGGGACGAGATATCTCGCCCACGTCAGGGAAGGGGTTAATAACTTGACTGTGGAGGCTATGTGCTATAGGGTGGTCCAAAAATATTTTTTTAAACATCCGCTGCACATATTTGCAAATATTGTGGAATATAACAAAGTTTTCCATTTCATTTACGATAAAATGAACTTCCACAAGGTTGAGTCTGAGACGATGGAGATAATTTATGATACCTTTTTCGGTGCATAGAACCCGACCAAATGAACAGTATAAGCATTTGAACATGTGCCTACAAAAATGGCCAAAAAATGTCATATTTTTTTATTTCAGATTTTAGAAGCATTAAAGGGAGTCAAATCCGAAATTGTTTTCATTATTTTTTTATTCCAAATAACTATTGATTTATACAATCATTTCTGATTTTTGCCCCTTAACTTAACAGAATTAGGCCACCTGCATATCAGTATAACTTTCCTTCCCGTAATCCTTTGTTAGACATCTAAGGAGGAATGAATTTAGTTTATATGGAAAATGTATACACTTTGCTGACAACGTTAATGTAAGCTATTAATTTTAGTCTGTAGTACATCAAGAAACAACGTACAAGCATTCATAGGAGTTAGGCAACCCGCATGATGACCACTTTCGCTCTCTAAATGTTATAACAAAATTCATTTTTATGACAAAAAACAAGCAACTTGAATTATTTTACTTGATTCTCATTGAAGAGGGCTGAAATCCCTTTCTTCAGTGTTCCATACGAGTCAGTGGAGTGTGAAGCGATCAAGTCGCCTAGATCTGCTCTCCATCCTCCTAATTGCTGAAGTTACATCAAAGAGTTCCAAATATGGCTTCTGTTCTTCTATTTCGATCTCTCTCACACATTCTGTAGACATTTGGTGCAGCAGACGACACAACATTCCTGTCTGGAGATGTATAAAAATTATCCGTCGTCAGGCAATATCATAGGCCAAATAATGGCTTCATTAGAGTAATTTTCACTTTTGAGGACATGGGTAAATGGGCAGTCTTTATCCGACACAGTCCCCTTTCCGTGTAAATTGTCGTTGACCACACGTATCCAGATCTCGATTCACAAAGTAAAAACACTTGCCAAATGAAGCTCTTTTCATAGGCATGATCTGCCGCCACTCCAATCTTCCCTTGTTCGAGAGTAGGCTCTTTTCGATGGTGACGTCCGTCTCTGGTGTATGGAGTGCCTTGAACTTTTCCTCCAGGTTCTGGAAAATCTGCCATATATTTTATTTAGGTCGGCGTCGGGGTGTGTTTGGGGATCAAACTCTTTATTATAGGCACAAATTATCTTGCCCGCGTCAGAATTTGCTCGACCATTCGGGACGAGATATCTCGCCCACGTCAGGGAAGGGGTTAATAACTGGTCTGTGGAGGCTATGTGCTATAGGGTGGTCCAAAAATAATTTTTTCAACATCCGCTGCACATATTTGCAAATATTGTGGAATATAACAAAGTTTTCCATTTCATTTACGATAAAATGAACTTCCACAAGGTTGAGTCTGAGACGATGGAGATAATTTATGATACCTTTTTATGTGCATAGAACCCGACCAAATGAACAGTATAAGCATTTGAACATGTGCCTACAAAAATGGCCAAAAAAAGTCATATTTTTTTATTTCAGATTTTAGAAGCATTAAAGGGAGTCAAATCCGAAATTGTTTTCATTATTTTTTTATTCCAAATAACTATTGATTTATTCAATCATTTCTGATTTTTGCCCCTTAACTTAACAGAATTAGGCCACCTGCATATCAGTATAACTTTCCTTCCCGTAATCCTTTGTAAGACATCTAAGGAGGAATGAATTTAGTTTATATGGAAAATGTATACACTTTGCTAACAACGTTAATGTTAGCTATTAATTTTAGTCTGTAGTACATCAAGAAACAACGTACAAGCATTCATAGGAGTTAGGCAACCCGCATGATGACGACTTTCGCTCTCTAAATGTTATAACAAAATTCATTTTATGACAAAAAACAAGAAACTTGAATTCTTTTACTTGATTCTCATTGAAGAGGGCTGAAATCCCTTTCTTCAGTGTTCCATACGAGTCAGTGGAGTGTGAAGCGAGCAAGTCGCCTAGATCTGCTCTCCTTCCTCCTAATTGCTGAAGTTACATCAAACAGTTCCAATTATGGCTTCTGTTCCTCTATTTCGATCTCTCTCACACATTCTGTAGACATTTGGATCAGCAGACGACACAACATTCCTGTCTGGAGATGTATAAAAATTATCCGTCGTCAGGCAATATCATAGGCCAAATAATGGCTTCATTAGAGTAATTTTCACTTTTGAGGACATGGGTAAATGGGCAGTCTTTATCCGACACAGTCCCCTTTCCGTGTAAATTTTCGTTGACCACACGTATCCAGATCTCGATTCACAAAGTAAAAACACTTGCCAAATGAAGCTCTTTTCATAGGCATGATCTGCCGCCACTCCAATCTTCCCTTGTTCGAGAGTAGGCTCTTTTCGATGGTGACGTCCGTCTCTGGTGTATGGAGTGCCTTGAACTTTTCCTCCAGGTTTTGGAAAATCTGCCATATTTTATTTAGGTCGGCGTCGGGGTGTGTTTGGGGATCAAAATCTTTATTATAGGCACAAATTATCTTGCCCGCGTCAGAATTTGCTCGACCATTCGGGACGAGATATCTCGCCCACGTCAGGGAAGGGGTTAATAACTGGACTGTGGAGGCTATGTGCTATAGGGTGGTCCAAAAATAATTTTTTTAAAAATCCGCTGCACATATTTGCAAATATTGTGTAATATAACAAAGTTTTCCATTTCATTTACGATAAAATGAACTTCCACAAGGTTGAGTCTGAGACGATGGAGATAATTTATGATACCTTTTTCGGTGCATAGAACCCGAGCAAATGAACAGTATAAGCATTTGAACATGTGCCTACAAAAATGGCCAAAAAAAGTCATATTTTTTTATTTCAGATTTTAGAAGCATTAAAGGGAGGCAAATCCGAAATTGTTTTCATTATTTTTTTATTCCAAATAACTATTGATTTATTGAATCATTTCTGATTTTTGCCCTTTAACTTAACAGAATTAGGCCACCTGCATATCAGTATAACTTTCCTTCCCGTAATCCTTTGTTAGACATCTAAGGAGGAATGAATTTAGTTTACATGGAAAATGTATACACTTTGCTGACGTTAATGTTTGCTATTAATTTTAGTCTGTAGTACATCAAGAAACAACGTACAAGCATTCATAGGAGTTAGGCAACCCGCATGATGACCACTTTCGCTCTCTAAATGTTATAACAAAATTCATTTTATTACAAAAAACAAGAAACTTGAATTCTTTTACTTGATTCTCATTGAAGAGGGCTGAAATCCCTTTCTTCAGTGTTCCATACGAGTCAGTGGAGTGTGAAGCGAGCAAGTCGCCTAGATCTGCTCTCCTTCCTCTTAATTGCTGAAGTTACATCAAAGAGTTCCAAATGTGGCTTTTTTCCTCTATTTCGATCTCTCTCACACATTCTGTAGACATTTGGTGCAGCAGACGACACAACATTCCTCTCTGGAGATGTATAAAAATTATCCTTCGTCAGGCAATATCATAGTCCAAATAATGGCTTCATTAGAGTAATTTTCACTTTTGAGGACATGGGTAAATGGGCAGTCTTTATCCGACACAGTCCCTTTTCCGTGTAAATTGTCGTTGACCACACGTATCCAGATCTCGATTCACAAAGTAAAAACACTTGCCAAATGAAGCTCTTTCCATAGGCATGATCTGCCGCCACTCCAATCTTCCCTTGTTCGAGAGTAGGCTCTTTTCGATGGTGACGTCCGTCTCTGGTGTATGGAGTGCCTTAAACTTTTCCTCCAGGTTCTGGAAAATCTGCCATATATTTTATTTAGGTCGGCGTCGGGGTGTGTTTGGGGATCAAAATCTTTATTATAGGCACAAATTATCTCCCACGCGTCAGAATTTGCTCAACCATTCGGGACGAGATATCTCGCCCACGTCAGGGAAGGGGTTATAATTGGACTGTGGAGGCTATGTGCTATAGGGTGGTCCAAAAAAATTTTTTTAACATCCGCTGCACATATTTGCAAATATTGTGGAATATAACAAAGTTTTCCATTTCATTTACGATAAAATGAACTTCCACAAGGTTGAGTCTGAGACGATGGAGATAATTTATGATACCTTTTTCGGTGCATAGAACCCGACCAAATGAACAGTATAAGCATTTGAACATGTGCCTACAAAAATGGCCAAAAAAAGTCATATTTTTTTATTTCAGATTTTAGAAGCATTAAAGGGAGGCAAATCCGAAATTGTTTTCATTATTTTTTTAATCCAAATAACTATTGATTTATTCAATCATTTCTGATTTTTGCCCCTTAACTTAACAGAATTAGGCCACCTGCATATCAGTATAACTTTCCTTCCCGTAATCCTTTGTTAGACATCTAAGGAGGAATGAATTTAGTTTACATGGAAAATGTATACACCTTGCTGACAACGTTAATGTTAGCTATTAATTTTTAGTCTGTAGTACATCAAGAAACAACGTACAAGCATTCATAGGAGTTAGGCAACCCGCATGATGACGACTTTCGCTCTCTAAATGTTATAACAAAATTCATTTTATGACAAAAAACAAGAAACTTGAATTCTTTTACTTGATTCTCATTGAAGAGGGCTGAAATCCCTTTCTTCAGTGTTCCATACGAGTCAGTGGAGTGTGAAGCGAGCAAGTCGCCTAGATCTGCTCTCCTTCCTCCTAATTGCTGAAGTTACATCAAAGAGTTCCAATTATGGCTTCTGTTCCTCTATTTCGATCTCTCTCACACATTCTGTAGACATTTGGATCAGCAGACGACACAACATTCCTGTCTGGAGATGTATAAAAATTATCCGTCGTCAGGCAATATCATAGGCCAAATAATGGCTTCATTAGAGTAATTTTCACTTTTGAGGACATGGGTAAATGGGCAGTCTTTATCCGACACAGTCCCCTTTCCGTGTAAATTGTCGTTGACCACACGTATCCAGATCTCGATTCACAAAGTAAAAACACTTGCCAAATGAAGCTCTTTTCATAGGCATGATCTGCCGCCACTCCAATCTTCCCTTGTTCGAGAGTAGGCTCTTTTCGATGGTGACGTCCGTCTCTGGTGTATGGAGTGCCTTAAACTTTTCCTCCAGGTTCTGGAAAATCTGCCATATATTTTATTTAGGTCGGCGTCGGGGTGTGTTTGGGGATCAAAATCTTTATTATAGGCACAAATTATCTCCCCCGCGTCAGAATTTGCTCGACCATTCGGGACGAGATATCTCGCCCACGTCAGGGAAGGGGTTAATAACTTGACTGTGGAGGCTTTGTGCTATAGGGTGGTCCAAAAATATTTTTTAAACATCCGCTGCACATATTTGCAAATATTGTGGAATATAACAAAGTTTTCCATTTCATTTACGATAAAATGAACTTCCACAAGGTTGAGTGTGAGACGATGGAGATAATTTATGATACCTTTTTCGGTGCATAGAACCCGACCAAATGAACAGTATAAGCATTTGAACATGTGCCTACAAAAATGGCCAAAAAAAGTCATATTTTTTTATTTCAGATTTTAGAAGCATTAAAGGGAGGCAAATCCGAAATTACTTCATTATTTTTTTATTCCAAATAACTATTGATTTATTCAATCATTTCTGATTTTTGCCCCTTAACTTAACAGAATTAGGCCACCTGCATATCAGTATAACTTTCCTTCCCGTAATCCTTTGTTAGACATCTAAGGAGGAATGAATTTAGTTTCTATGGAAAATGTATACACTTTGCTGACAACGTTAATGTTAGCTATTAATTTTATTCTGTAGTACATCAAGAAACAACGTACAAGCATTCATAGGAGTTGGGCAACCCGCATGATGACGACTTTCGCTCTCTAAATGTTATAACAAAATTCATTTTATGACAAAAAACAAGAAACTTGAATTCTTTTACTTGATTCTCATTGAAGAGGGCAGAAATCCCTTTCTTCAGTGTTCCATACGAGTCAGAGGAGTGTGAAGCGAGCAAGTCGCCTAGATCTGCTCTCCTTCCTCCTAATTGCTGAAGTTACATCAAAGAGTTCCAATTATGGCTTCTGTTCCTCTATTTCGATCTCTCTCACACATTCTGTAGACATTTGGTGCAGCAGACGACACAACATTCCTGTCTGGAGATGTATAAAAATTATCCGTCGTCGGGCAATATCATAGGCCAAATAATGGCTTCATTAGAGTAATTTTCACTTTTGAGGACATGGGTAAATGGGCAGTCTTTATCCGACACAGTCCCCTTTCCGTGTAAATTGTCGTTGACCACACGTATCCAGATCTCGATTCACAAAGTAAAAACACTTGCCAAATGAAGTTCTTATCATAGGCATGATCTGCCGCCACCCCAATCTTCTCTTGTTTGAGAGTAGGCTCTTTTCGATGGTGACGTCCGTCTCTGGTGTATGGAGTGCCTTGAACTTTTCCTCCAGGTTTTGGAAAATCTGCCATATTTTATTTAGGTCGGCGTCGGGGTGTGTTTGGGGATCAAAATCTTTATTATAGGCACAAATTATCTTGCCCGCGTCAGAATTTGCTCGACCATTCGGGACGAGATATCTCGCCCACGTCAGGGAAGGGGTTAATAACTTGACTGTGGAGGCTATGTGCTATAGGGTGGTCCAAAAATATTTTTTTAAACATCCGCTGCACATATTTGCAAATATTGTGGAATATAACAAAGTTTTCCATTTCATTTACGATAAAATGAACTTCCACAAGGTTGAGTCTGAGACGATGGAGATAATTTATGATACCTTTTTCGGTGCATAGAACCCGACCAAATGAACAGTATAAGCATTTGAACATGTGCCTACAAAAATGGCCAAAAAATGTCATATTTTTTTATTTCAGATTTTAGAAGCATTAAAGGGAGTCAAATCCGAAATTGTTTTCATTATTTTTTTATTCCAAATAACTATTGATTTATTCAATCATTTCTGATTTTTGCCCCTTAACTTAACAGAATTAGGCCACCTGCATATCAGTATAACTTTCCTTCCCGTAATCCTTTGTTAGACATCTAAGGAGGAATGAATTTAGTTTATATGGAAAATGTATACACTTTGCTGACAACGTTAATGTAAGCTATTAATTTTAGTCTGTAGTACATCAAGAAACAACGTACAAGCATTCATAGGAGTTAGGCAACCCGCATGATGACCACTTTCGCTCTCTAAATGTTATAACAAAATTCATTTTTATGACAAAAAACAAGAAACTTGAATTCTTTTACTTGATTCTCATTGAAGAGGGCTGAAATCCCTTTCTTCAGTGTTCCATACGAGTCAGTGGAGTGTGAAGCGATCAAGTCGCCTAGATCTGCTCTCCATCCTCCTAATTGCTGAAGTTACATCAAAGAGTTCCAAATATGGCTTCTGTTCCTCTATTTCGATCTCTCTCACACATTCTGTAGACATTTGGTGCAGCAGACGACACAACATTCCTGTCTGGAGATGTATAAAAATTATCCGTCGTCAGGCAATATCATAGGCCAAATAATGGCTTCATTAGAGTAATTTTCACTTTTGAGGACATGGGTAAATGGGCAGTCTTTATCCGACACAGTCCCCTTTCCGTGTAAATTGTCGTTGACCACACGTATCCAGATCTCGATTCACAAAGTAAAAACACTTGCCAAATGAAGCTCTTTTCATAGGCATGATCTGCCGCCACTCCAATCTTCCCTTGTTCGAGAGTAGGCTCTTTTCGATGGTGACGTCCGTCTCTGGTGTATGGAGTGCCTTGAACTTTTCCTCCAGGTTCTGGAAAATCTGCCATATATTTTATTTAGGTCGGCGTCGGGGTGTGTTTGGGGATCAAACTCTTTATTATAGGCACAAATTATCTTGCCCGCGTCAGAATTTGCTCGACCATTCGGGACAAGATATCTCGCCCACGTCAGGGAAGGGGTTAATAACTGGTCTGTGGAGGCTATGTGCTATAGGGTGGTCCAAAAATAATTTTTTAAACATCCGCTGCACATATTTGCAAATATTGTGGAATATAACAAAGTTTTCCATTTCATTTACGATAAAATGAACTTCCACAAGGTTGAGTCTGAGACGATGGAGATAATTTATGATACCTTTTTATGTGCATAGAACCCGACCAAATGAACAGTATAAGCATTTGAACATGTGCCTACAAAAATGGCCAAAAAAAGTCATATTTTTTTATTTCAGATTTTAGAAGCATTAAAGGGAGTCAAATCCGAAATTGTTTTCATTATTTTTTTATTCCAAATAACTATTGATTTATTCAATCATTTCTGATTTTTGCCCCTTAACTTAACAGAATTAGGCCACCTGCATATCAGTATAACTTTCCTTCCCGTAATCCTTTGTAAGACATCTAAGGAGGAATGAATTTAGTTTATATGGAAAATGTATACACTTTGCTGACAACGTTAATGTTAGCTATTAATTTTAGTCTGTAGTACATCAAGAAACAACGTACAAGCATTCATAGGAGTTAGGCAACCCGCATGATGACGGCTTTCGCTCTCTAAATGTTATAACAAAATTCATTTTATGACAAAAAACAAGAAACTTGAATTCTTTTACTTGATTCTCATTGAAGAGGGCTGAAATCCCTTTCTTCAGTGTTCCATACGAGTCAGTGGAGTGTGAAGCGAGCAAGTCGCCTAGATCTGCTCTCCTTCCTCCTAATTGCTGGAGTTACATCAAACAGTTCCAATTATGGCTTCTGTTCCTCTATTTCGATCTCTCTCACACATTCTGTAGACATTTGGATCAGCAGACGACACAACATTCCTGTCTGGAGATGTATAAAAATTATCCGTCGTCAGGCAATATCATAGGCCAAATAATGGCTTCATTAGAGTAATTTTCACTTTTGAGGACATGGGTAAATGGGCAGTCTTTATCCGACACAGTCCCCTTTCCGTGTAAATTGTCGTTGACCACACGTATCCAGATCTCGATTCACAAAGTAAAAACACTTGCCAAATGAAGCTCTTTTCATAGGCATGATCTGCCGCCACTCCAATCTTCCCTTGTTCGAAAGTAGGCTCTTTTCGATGGTGACGTCCGTCTCTGGTGTATGGAGTGCCTTGAACTTTTCCTCCAGGTTTTGGAAAATCTGCCATATTTTATTTAGGTCGGCGTCGGGGTGTGTTTGGGGATCAAAATCTTTATTATAGGCACAAATTATCTTGCCCGCGTCAGAATTTGCTCGACCATTCGGGACGAGATATCTCGCCCACGTCAGGGAAGGGGTTAATAACTGGACTGTGTAGGCTATGTGCTATAGGGTGGTCCAAAAATAATTTTTTTAAAAATCCGCTGCACATATTTGCAAATATTGTGTAATATAACAAAGTTTTCCATTTCATTTACGATAAAATGAACTTCCACAAGGTTGAGTCTGAGACGATGGAGATAATTTATGATACCTTTTTCGGTGCATAGAACCCGAGCAAATGAACAGTATAAGCATTTGAACATGTGCCTACAAAAATGGCCAAAAAAAGTCATATTTATTTATTTCAGATTTTAGAAGCATTAAAGGGAGGCAAATCCGAAATTGTTTTCATTATTTTTTTATTCCAAATAACTATTGATTTATTGAATCATTTCTGATTTTTGCCCTTTAACTTAACAGAATTAGGCCACCTGCATATCAGTATAACTTTCCTTCCCGTAATCCTTTGTTAGACATCTAAGGAGGAATGAATTTAGTTTACATGGAAAATGTATACACTTTGCTGACGTTAATGTTAGCTATTAATTTTAGTCTGTAGTACATCAAGAAACAACGTACAAGCATTCATAGGAGTTAGGCAACCCGCATGATGACCACTTTCGCTCTCTAAATGTTATAACAAAATTCATTTTATTACAAAAAACAAGAAACTTGAATTCTTTTACTTGATTCTCATTGAAGAGGGCTGAAATCCCTTTCTTCAGTGTTCCATACGAGTCAGTGGAGTGTGAAGCGAGCAAGTCGCCTAGATCTGCTCTCCTTCTTCTTAATTGCTGAAGTTACATCAAAGAGTTCCAAATGTGGCTTTTTTCCTCTATTTCGATCTCTCTCACACATTCTGTAGACATTTGGTGCAGCAGACGACACAACATTCCTCTCTGGAGATGTATAAAAATTATCCTTCGTCAGGCAATATCATAGTCCAAATAATGGCTTCATTAGAGTAATTTTCACTTTTGAGGACATGGGTAAATGGGCAGTCTTTATCCGACACAGTCCCCTTTCCGTGTAAATTGTCGTTGACCACACGTATCCAGATCTCGATTCACAAAGTTAAAACACTTGCCAAATGAAGCTCTTTTCATAGGCATGATCTGCCGCCACTCCAATCTTCCCTTGTTCGAGAGTAGGCTCTTTTCGATGGTGACGTCCGTCTCTGGTGTATGGAGTGCCTTGAACTTTTCCTCCAGGTTCTGGAAAATCTGCCATATATTTTATTTAGGTCGGCGTCGGGGTGTGTTTGGGGATCAAAATCTTTATTATAGGCACAAATTATCTCCCCCGCGTCAGAATTTGCTCGACCATTCGGGACGAGATATCTCGCCCACGTCAGGGAAGGGGTTAATAACTGGACTGTGGAGGCTATGTGCTATAGGGTGGTCCAAAAATAATTTTTTAAACATCCGCTGCACATATTTGCAAATATTTTGGAATATAACAAAGTTTTCCATTTCATTTACGATAAAATGAACTTCCACAAGGTTCAGTCTGAGACGATGGAGATAATTTATGATACCTTTTTCGGTGCATAGAACCCGACCAAATGAACAGTATAAGCATTTGAACATGTGCCTACAAAAATGGCCAAAAAAAGTCATATTTTTTTATTTCAGATTTTAGAAGCATTAAAGGGAGGCAAATCCGAAATTGTTTTCATTATTTTTTATTCCAAATAACTATTGAATTATTCAATCATTTCTGATTTTTGCCCCTTAACTTAACAGAATTAGGCCACCTGCATATCAGTATAACTTTCCTTCCCGTAATCCTTTGTTAGACATCTAAGGAGGAATGAATTTAGTTTACATGGAAAATGTATACACTTTGCTGACAACGTTAATGTTAGCTATTAATTTTAGTCTGTAGTACATCAAGAAACAACGTACAAGCATTCATAGGAGTTAAGCAACCCGCATGATGACCACTTTCGCTCTCTAAATGTTATAACAAAATTCATTTTATGACAAAAAACAAGAAACTTGAATTCTTTTACTTGATTCTCATTGAAGAGGGCTGAAATCCCTTTCTTCAGTGTTCCATACGAGTCAGTGGAGTGTGAAGCGAGCAAGTCGCCTAGATCTGCTCTCCTTCCTCCTAATTGCTGAAGTTACATCAAACAGTTCCAATTATGGCTTCTGTTCCTCTATTTCGATCTCTCTCACACATTCTGTAGACATTTGGATCAGCAGACGACACAACATTCCTGTCTGGAGATGTATAAAAATTATCCGTCGACAGGCAATATCATAGGCCAAATAATGGCTTCATTAGAGTAATTTTCACTTTTGAGGACATGGGTAAATGGGCAGTCTTTATCCGACACAGTCCCCTTTCCGTGAAAATTGTCGTTGACCACACGTATACAGATCTCGATTCACAAAGTAAAAACACTTGCCAAATGAAGCTCTTTTCATAGGCATGATCTGCCGCCACTCCAATCTTCCCTTGTTCGAGAGTAGGCTCTTTTCGATGGTGACGTCCGTCTCTGGTGTATGGAGTGCCTTGAACTTTTCCTCCAGGTTCTGGAAAATCTGCCATATATTTTATTTAGGTCGGCGTCGGGGTGTGTTTGGGGATCAAAATCTTTATTATAGGCACAAATTATCTCCCCCGCGTCAGAATTTGCTCGACCATTCGGGACGAGATATCTCGCCCACGTCAGGGAAGGGGTTAATAACTTGACTGTGGAGGCTATGTGCTATAGGGTGGTCCAAAAATATTTCTTAAACATTCGCTGCACATATTTGCAAATATTGTGGAATATAACAAAGTTTTCCATTTCATTTACGATAAAATGAACTTTCACAAAGTTGAGTCTGAGACGATGGAGATAATTTATGATACCTTTTTCGGTGCATAGAACCCGACCAAATGAACAGTATAAGCATTTGAACATGTGCCTACAAAAATGGCCAAAAAAAGTCATATTTTTTTATTTCAGATTTTAGAAGCATTAAAGGGAGGCAAATCCGAAATTGTTTTCATTATTTTTTTATTCCAAATAACTATTGATTTATTGAATAAATTCTGATTTTTGCCCCTTTACTTAACAAAATTAGGCCACCTGCATATCAGTATAACTTTCCTTCCCGTTATCCTTTGTAAGACATCTAAGGAGGAATGAATTTAGTTTATATAGAAAATGTATACACTTTGCTGACAACGTTAATGTTAGCTCTTAATTTCAGTCTGTAGTACATAAAGAAACAACGTACAAGCATTCATAGGAGTTAGGCAACCCGCATGATGACGACTTTCGATCTCTAAATGTTATAACAAAATTCATTTTATGACAAAAAACAAGAAACTTGAATTCTTTTCCTTGATACATACGAGTCAGTGGAGTGTGAAGCGAGCAAGTCGCCTAGATCTGCTCTCCTTCCTCCTAATTGCTGAAGTTACATCAAACAGTTCCAATTATGGCTTCTGTTCCTCTATTTCGATCTCTCTCACACATTCTGTAGACATTTGGATCAGCAGACGACACAACATTCCTATCTGGAGATGTATAAAAATTATCCGTCGTCAGGCAATATCATAGGCCAAATAATGGCTTCATTAGAGTAATTTTCACTTTTGAGGACATGGGTAAATGGGCAGTCTTTATCCGACACAGTCCCCTTTCCGTGTAAATTTTCGTTGACGACACGTATCCAGATCTCGATTCACAAAGTAAAAACACTTGCCAAATGAAGCTCTTTTCATAGGCATGATCTGCCGCCACTCCAATCTTCCCTTGTTCGAGAGTAGGCTCTTTTCGATGGTGACGTCCGTCTCTGGTGTATGGAGTGCCTTGAACTTTTCCTCCAGGTTCTGGAAAATCTGCCATATATTTTATTTAGGTCGGCGTCGGGGTGTGTTTGGGGATCAAAATCTTTATTATAGGCACAAATTATCTCCCCCGCGTCGGAATTTGCTCGACCATTCGGGACGAGATATCTCGCCCACGTCAGGGAAGGGGTTAATAACTTGACTGTGGAGGCTATGTGCTATAGGGTGGTCCAAAAATATTTTTTAAACATCCGCTGCACATATTTGCAAATATTGTGGAATATAACAAAGTTTTCCATTTCATTTACGATAAAATGAACTTCCACAAGGTTGAGTCTGAGACGATGGAGATAATTTATGATACCTTTTTTGGTGCATAGAACCCGACCAAATGAACAGTATAAGCATTTGAACATGTGCCTACAAAAATGGCCAAAAAAAGTCATATTTTTTTATTTCAGATTTTAGAAGCATTAAAGGGAGGCAAATCCGAAATTATTTCATTATTTTTTTATTCCAAATAACTATTGATTTATTGAATCATTTCTGATTTTTGCCCCTTAACTTAACAGAATTAGGCCACCTGCATATCAGTATAACTTTCCTTCCCGTAATCCTTTGTTAGACATCTAAGGAGGAATGAATTTAGTTTATATGGAAAATGTATACACTTTGCTGACAACGTTAATGTAAGCTATTAATTTTAGTCTGTAGTACATCAAGAAACAACGTACAAGCATTCATAGGAGTTAGGCAACCCGAATGATGACCACTTTCGCTCTCTAAATGTTATAACAAAATTCATTTTATGACAAAAAACAAGAAACTTGAATTCTTTTACTTGATTCTCATTGAAGAGGGCTGAAATCCCTTTCTTCAGTGTTCCATACGAGTCAGTGGAGTGTGAAGCGAGCAAGTCGCCTAGATCTGCTCTCCTTCCTCCTAATTGGTGAAGTTACATCAAACAGTTCCAATTATGGCTTCTGTTCCTCTATTTCGATCTCTCTCACACATTCTGTAGACATTTGGATCAGCAGACGACACAACATTCCTGTCTGGAGATGTATAAAAATTATCCGTCGTCAGGCAATATCATAGGCCAAATAATGGCTTCATTAGAGTAATTTTCACTTTTGAGGACATGGGTAAATGGGCAGTCTTTATCCGACACAGTCCCCTTTCCGTGTAAATTGTCGTTGACCACACGTATCCAGATCTCGATTCACAAAGTAAAAACACTTGCCAAATGAAGCTCTTTTCATAGGCATGATCTGCCGCCACTCCAATCTTCCCTTGTTCGAGAGTAGGCTCTTTTCGATGGTGACGTCCGTCTCTGGTGTATGGAGTGCCTTGAACTTTTCCTCCAGGTTCTGGAAAATCTGCCATATATTTTATTTAGGTCGGCGTCGGGGTGTGTTTGGGGATCAAAATCTTTATTATAGGCACAAATTATCTCCCCCGCGTCAGAATTTGCTCGACCATTCGGGACGAGATATCTCGCCCACGTCAGGGAAGGGGTTAATAACTTGACTGTGGAGGCTATGTGCTATAGGGTGGTCCAAAAATATTTTTTCAACATCCGCTGCACATATTTGCAAATATTGTGGAATATAACAAAGTTTTCCATTTCATTTACGATAAAATGAACTTCCACAAGGTTGAGTCTGAGACGATGGAGATAATTTATGATACCTTTTTCGGTGCATAGAACCCGACCAAATGAACAGCATAAGCATTTGAACATGTGCCTACAAAAATGGCCAAAAAAAGTCATATTTTTTTATTTCAGATTTTAGAAGCATTAAAGGGAGGCAAATCCGAAATTGTTTTCATTATTTTTTATTCCAAATAACTATTGAATTATTCAATCATTTCTGATTTTTGCCCCTTAACTTAACAGAATTAGGCCACCTGCATATCAGTATAACTTTCCTTCCCGTAATCCTTTGTTAGACATCTAAGGAGGAATGAATTTAGTTTATATGGAAAATGTATACACTTTGCTGACAACGTTAATGTTAGCTATTAATTTTAGTCTGTGGTACATCAAGAAACAACGTACAAGCATTCATAGGAGTTAGGCAACCCTCATGATGACCACTTTCGCTCTCTAAATGTTATAACAAAATTCATTTTATGACAAAAAACAAGAAACTTGAATTCTTTTACTTGATTCTCATTGAAGAAGGCTGAAATCCCTTTCTTCAGTGTTCCATACGAGTCAGTGGAGTGTGAAGCGAGCAAGTCGCCTAGATATGCTCTCCTTCCTCTTAATTGCTGAAGTTACATCAAAGAGTTCCAAATGTGGCTTTTTTCCTCTATTTCGATCTCTCTCACACATTCTGTAGACATTTGGTGCAGCAGACGACACAACATTCCTCTCTGGAGATGTATAAAAATTATCCTTCGTCAGGCAATATCATAGTCCAAATAATGGCTTCATTAGAGTAATTTTCACTTTTGAGGACATGGGTAAATGGGCAGTCTTTATCCGACACAGTCCCCTTTCCGTGTAAATTGTCGTTGACCACACGTATCCAGATCTCGATTCACAAAGTAAAAACACTTGCCAAATGAAGCTCTTTTCATAGGCATGATCTGCCGCCACTCCAATCTTCCCTTGTTCGAGAGTAGGCTCTTTTCGATGGTGACGTCCGTCTCTGGTGTATGGAGTGCCTTGCACTTTTCCTCCAGGTTCTGGAAAATCTGCCATATTTTATTTAGGTCGGCGTCGGGGTGTGTTTGGGGATCAAAATCTTTATTATAGGCACAAATTATCTTGCCCGCGTCAGAATTTGCTCGACCATTCGGGACGAGATATCTCGCCCACGTCAGGGAAGGGGTTAATAACTGGACAGTGGAGGCTATGTGCTACAGGGTGGTCCAAAAATAATTTTTTAAACATCCGCTGCACATATTTGCAAATATTGTGGAATATAACAAAGTTTTCCATTTCATTTACGATAAAATGAACTTCCACAAGGTTGAGTCTGAGACGATGGAGATAATTTATGATACCTTTTTCGGTGCATAGTTCCCGACCAAATGAACAGTATAAGCATTTGAACATGTGCCTACAAAAATGGCCAAAAAAAGTCATATTTTTTTATTTCAGATTTTAGAAGCATTAAAGGGAGGCAAATCCGAAATTGTTTTCATTATTTTTTATTCCAAATAACTATTGAATTATTCAATCATTTCTGATTTTTGCCCCTTAACTTAACAGAATTAGGCCACCTGCATATCAGTATAACTTTCCTTCCCGTAATCCTTTGTTAGACATCTAAGGAGGAATGAATTTAGTTTACATGGAAAATGTATACACTTTGCTGACAACGTTAATGTTAGCTATTAATTTTAGTCTGTAGTACATCAAGAAACAACGTACAAGCATTCATAGGAGTTAAGCAACCCGCATGATGACCACTTTCGCTCTCTAAATGTTATAACAAAATTCATTTTATGACAAAAAACAAGAAACTTGAATTCTTTTACTTGATTCTCATTGAAGAGGGCTGAAATCCCTTTCTTCAGTGTTCCATACGAGTCAGTGGAGTGTGAAGCGAGCAAGTCGCCTAGATCTGCTCTCCTTCCTCCTAATTGCTGAAGTTACATCAAACAGTTCCAATTATGGCTTCTGTTCCTCTATTTCGATCTCTCTCACACATTCTGTTACATTTGGATCAGCAGACGACACAACATTCCTGTCTGGAGATGTATAAAAATTATCCGTCGACAGGCAATATCATAGGCCAAATAATGGCTTCATTAGAGTAATTTTCACTTTTGAGGACATGGGTAAATGGGCAGTCTTTATCCGACACAGTCCCCTTTCCGTGAAAATTGTCGTTGACCACACGTATACAGATCTCGATTCACAAAGTAAAAACACTTGCCAAATGAAGCTCTTTTCATAGGCATGATCTGCCGCCACTCCAATCTTCCCTTGTTCGAGAGTAGGCTCTTTTCGATGGTGACGTCCGTCTCTGGTGTATGGAGTGCCTTGAACTTTTCCTCCAGGTTCTGGAAAATCTGCCATATATTTTATTTAGGTCGGCGTCGGGGTGTGTTTGGGGATCAAAATCTTTATTATAGGCACAAATTATCTCCCCCGCGTCAGAATTTGCTCGACCATTCGGGACGAGATATCTCGCCCACGTCAGGGAAGGGGTTAATAACTTGACTGTGGAGGCTATGTGCTACAGGGTGGTCCAAAAATATTTCTTAAACATCCGCTGCACATATTTGCAAATATTGTGGAATATAACAAAGTTTTCCATTTCATTTACGATAAAATGAACTTCCACAAGGTTGAGTCTGAGAAGATGGAGATAATTTATGATACCTTTTTCGGTGCATAGAACCCGACCAAATGAACAGTATAAGCATTTGAACATGTGCCTACAAAAATGGCCAAAAAAAGTCATATTTTTTTATTTCAGATTTTTGAAGCATTAAAGGGAGGCAAATCCGAAATTGTTTTCATTATTTTTTATTCCAAATAACTATTGATTTATTGAATAAATTCTGATTTTTGCCCCTTTACTTAACAAAATTAGGCCACCTGCATATCAGTATAACTTTCCTTCCCGTTATCCTTTGTAAGACATCTAAGGAGGAATGAATTTAGTTTATATAGAAAATGTATACACTTTGCTGACAACGTTAATGTTAGCTATTAATTTCAGTCTGTAGTACATAAAGAAACAACGTACAAGCATTCATAGGAGTTAGGCAACCCGCATGATGACGACTTTCGCTCTCTAAATGTTATAACAAATTTCATTTTATGTAAAAAACAAGAAACTTGAATTCTTTTACTTGATTCTCATTGAAGAGGGCTGAAATCCCTTTCTTCAGTGTTCCATACGAGTCAGTGGAGTGTGAAGCGAGCAAGTCGCCTAGATCTGCTCTCCTTCCTCCTAATTGCTGAAGTTACATCAAATAGTTCCAAATATGGCTTCTGTTCCTCTATTTCGATCTCTCTCACTCATTCTGTAGACATTTGGTGCAGCAGGCGACACAAAATTCCTGTCTGGAGATGTATAAAAATTATCCGTCGTCAGGCAATATCATAGGCCAAATAATGGCTTCATTAGAGTAATTTTCAATTTTGAGGACATGGGTAAATGGGCAGTCTTTATCCGACACAGTCCCATTTCCGTGTAAATTGTCGTTGACCACACGTATCCAGATCTCGATTCACAAAGTAAAAACACTTGCCAAATGAAGCTCTTATCATAGGCATGATCTGCCGCACCCCAATCTTCCCTTGTTCGAGAGTAGGCTCTTTTCGATGGTGACGTCCGTCTCTGGTGTATGGAGTGCCTTGAACTTTTCCTCCAGGTTTTGGAAAATCTGCCATATTTTATTTAGGTCGGCGTCGGGGTGTGTTTGGGGATCAAAATCTTTATTATAGGCACAAATTATCTTGCCCGCGTCAGAATTTGCTCGACCATTCGGGACGAGATATCTCGCCCACGTCAGGGAAGGGGTTAATAACTGGACTGTGGAGGCTATGTGCTATAGGGTGGTCCAAAAATAATTTTTTAAACATCCGCTGCACATATTTGCAAATATTGTGGAATATAACAAAGTTTTTCATTTCATTTACGATAAAATGAACTTCCACAAGGTTGAGTCTGAGACGATGGAGATAATTTATGATACCTTTTTTGGTGCATAGAACCCGACCAAATGAACAGTATAAGCATTTGAACATGTGCCTACAAAAATGGCCAAAAAAAGTCATATTTTTTTATTTCAGATTTTAGAAGCATTAAAGGGAGGCAAATCCGAAATTGATTTCATTATTTTTTTATTCCAAATAACTATTGATTTATTGAATAAATTCTGATTTTTGCCCCTTTACTTAACAAAATTAGGCCACCTGCATATCAGTATAACTTTCCTTCCCGTAATCCTTTGTAAGACATCTAAGGAGGAATGAATTTAGTTTATATGGAAAATGTATACACTTTGCTGACAACGTTAATGTTAGCTATTAATTTCAGTCTGTAGTACATAAAGAAACAACGTACAAGCATTCATAGGAGTTAGGCAACCCAGATGATGACGACTTTCGATCTCTAAATGTTATAACAAAATTCATTTTATGTAAAAAACAAGAAACTTGAATTCTTTTACTTGATTCTCATTGAAGAGGGCTGAAATCCCTTTCTTCAGTGTTCCATACGAGTCAGTGGAGTGTGAAGCGAGCAAGTCGCCTAGATCTGCTCTCCTTCCTCCTAATTGCTGAAGTTACATCAAATAGTTCCAAATATGGCTTCTGTTCCTCTATTTCGATCTCTCTCACTCATTCTGTAGACCTTTGGTGCAGCAGGCGACACAACATTCCTGTCTGGAGATGTATAAAAATTATCCGTCGTCAGGCAATATCATAGGCCAAATAATGGCTTCATTAGAGTAATTTTCAATTTTGAGGACATGGGTAAATGGGCAGTCTTTATCCGACACAGTCCCATTTCCGTGTAAATTGTCGTTGACCTCACGTATCCAGATCTCGATTCACAAAGTAAAAACACTTGCCAAATGAAGCTCTTTTCATAGGCATGATCTGCCGCACCCCAATCTTCCCTTGTTCGAGAGTAGGCTCTTTTCGATGGTGACGTCCGTCTCTGGTGTATGGAGTGCCTTGAACTTTTCCTCCAGGTTTTGGAAAATCTGCCATATTTTATTTAGGTCGGCGTCGGGGTGTGTTTGGGGATCAAAATCTTTATTATAGGCACAAATTATCTCCCACGCGTCAGAATTTGCTCAACCATTCGGGACGAGATATCTCGCCCACGTCAGGGAAGGGGTTATAATTGGACTGTGGAGGCTATGTGCTATAGGGTGGTCCAAAAAAAATTTTTTAAACATCCGCTGCACATATTTGCAAATATTGTGGAATATAACAAAGTTTTCCATTTCATTTACGATAAAATGAACTTCCACAAGGTTGAGTGTGAGACGATGGAGATAATTTATGATACCTTTTTCGGTGCATAGAACCCGACCAAATGAACAGTATAAGCATTTGAACATGTGCCTACAAAAATGGCCAAAAAAAGTCATATTTTTTTATTTCAGATTTTAGAAGCATTAAAGGGAGGCAAATCCGAAATTATTTCATTATTTTTTTATTCCAAATAACTATTGATTTATTCAATCATTTCTGATTTTTGCCCCTTAACTTAACAGAATTAGGCCACCTGCATATCAGTATAACTTTCCTTCCCGTAATCCTTTGTTAGACATCTAAGGAGGAATGAATTTAGTTTCTATGGAAAATGTATACACTTTGCTGACAACGTTAATGTTAGCTATTAATTTTATTCTGTAGTACATCAAGAAACAACGTACAAGCATTCATAGGAGTTAGGCAACCCGCATGATGACCACTTTCGCTCTCTAAATGTTATAACAAAATTCATTTTATTACAAAAAACAAGAAACTTGAATTCTTTTACTTGATTCTCATTGAAGAGGGCTGAAATCCCTTTCTTCAGTGTTCCATACGAGTCAGTGGAGTGTGAAGCGAGCAAGTCGCCTAGATCTGCTCTCCTTCCTCTTAATTGCTGAAGTTACATCAAAGAGTTCCAAATGTGGCTTTTTTCCTCTATTTCGATCTCTCTCACACATTCTGTAGACATTTGGTGCAGCAGACGACACAACATTCCTCTCTGGAGATGTATAAAAATTATCCTTCGTCAGGCAATATCATAGTCCAAATAATGGCTTCATTAGAGTAATTTTCACTTTTGAGGACATGGGTAAATGGGCAGTCTTTATCCGACACAGTCCCTTTTCCGTGTAAATTGTCGTTGACCACACGTATCCAGATCTCGATTCACAAAGTAAAAACACTTGCCAAATGAAGCTCTTTCCATAGGCATGATCTGCCGCCACTCCAATCTTCCCTTGTTCGAGAGTAGGCTCTTTTCGATGGTGACGTCCGTCTCTGGTGTATGGAGTGCCTTAAACTTTTCCTCCAGGTTCTGGAAAATCTGCCATATATTTTATTTAGGTCGGCGTCGGGGTGTGTTTGGGGATCAAAATCTTTATTATAGGCACAAATTATCTCCCACGCGTCAGAATTTGCTCAACCATTCGGGACGAGATATCTCGCCCACGTCAGGGAAGGGGTTATAATTGGACTGTGGAGGCTATGTGCTATAGGGTGGTCCAAAAAAATTTTTTTAACATCCGCTGCACATATTTGCAAATATTGTGGAATATAACAAAGTTTTCCATTTCATTTACGATAAAATGAACTTCCACAAGGTTGAGTCTGAGACGATGGAGATAATTTATGATACCTTTTTCGGTGCATAGAACCCGACCAAATGAACAGTATAAGCATTTGAACATGTGCCTACAAAAATGGCCAAAAAAAGTCATATTTTTTTATTTCAGATTTTAGAAGCATTAAAGGGAGGCAAATCCGAAATTGTTTTCATTATTTTTTTAATCCAAATAACTATTGATTTATTCAATCATTTCTGATTTTTGCCCCTTAACTTAACAGAATTAGGCCACCTGCATATCAGTATAACTTTCCTTCCCGTAATCCTTTGTTAGACATCTAAGGAGGAATGAATTTAGTTTACATGGAAAATGTATACACCTTGCTGACAACGTTAATGTTAGCTATTAATTTTTAGTCTGTAGTACATCAAGAAACAACGTACAAGCATTCATAGGAGTTAGGCAACCCGCATGATGACGACTTTCGCTCTCTAAATGTTATAACAAAATTCATTTTATGACAAAAAACAAGAAACTTGAATTCTTTTACTTGATTCTCATTGAAGAGGGCTGAAATCCCTTTCTTCAGTGTTCCATACGAGTCAGTGGAGTGTGAAGCGAGCAAGTCGCCTAGATCTGCTCTCCTTCCTCCTAATTGCTGAAGTTACATCAAAGAGTTCCAATTATGGCTTCTGTTCCTCTATTTCGATCTCTCTCACACATTCTGTAGACATTTGGATCAGCAGACGACACAACATTCCTGTCTGGAGATGTATAAAAATTATCCGTCGTCAGGCAATATCATAGGCCAAATAATGGCTTCATTAGAGTAATTTTCACTTTTGAGGACATGGGTAAATGGGCAGTCTTTATCCGACACAGTCCCCTTTCCGTGTAAATTGTCGTTGACCACACGTATCCAGATCTCGATTCACAAAGTAAAAACACTTGCCAAATGAAGCTCTTTTCATAGGCATGATCTGCCGCCACTCCAATCTTCCCTTGTTCGAGAGTAGGCTCTTTTCGATGGTGACGTCCGTCTCTGGTGTATGGAGTGCCTTAAACTTTTCCTCCAGGTTCTGGAAAATCTGCCATATATTTTATTTAGGTCGGCGTCGGGGTGTGTTTGGGGATCAAAATCTTTATTATAGGCACAAATTATCTCCCCCGCGTCAGAATTTGCTCGACCATTCGGGACGAGATATCTCGCCCACGTCAGGGAAGGGGTTAATAACTTGACTGTGGAGGCTTTGTGCTATAGGGTGGTCCAAAAATATTTTTTAAACATCCGCTGCACATATTTGCAAATATTGTGGAATATAACAAAGTTTTCCATTTCATTTACGATAAAATGAACTTCCACAAGGTTGAGTGTGAGACGATGGAGATAATTTATGATACCTTTTTCGGTGCATAGAACCCGACCAAATGAACAGTATAAGCATTTGAACATGTGCCTACAAAAATGGCCAAAAAAAGTCATATTTTTTTATTTCAGATTTTAGAAGCATTAAAGGGAGGCAAATCCGAAATTACTTCATTATTTTTTTATTCCAAATAACTATTGATTTATTCAATCATTTCTGATTTTTGCCCCTTAACTTAACAGAATTAGGCCACCTGCATATCAGTATAACTTTCCTTCCCGTAATCCTTTGTTAGACATCTAAGGAGGAATGAATTTAGTTTCTATGGAAAATGTATACACTTTGCTGACAACGTTAATGTTAGCTATTAATTTTATTCTGTAGTACATCAAGAAACAACGTACAAGCATTCATAGGAGTTGGGCAACCCGCATGATGACGACTTTCGCTCTCTAAATGTTATAACAAAATTCATTTTATGACAAAAAACAAGAAACTTGAATTCTTTTACTTGATTCTCATTGAAGAGGGCAGAAATCCCTTTCTTCAGTGTTCCATACGAGTCAGAGGAGTGTGAAGCGAGCAAGTCGCCTAGATCTGCTCTCCTTCCTCCTAATTGCTGAAGTTACATCAAAGAGTTCCAATTATGGCTTCTGTTCCTCTATTTCGATCTCTCTCACACATTCTGTAGACATTTGGTGCAGCAGACGACACAACATTCCTGTCTGGAGATGTATAAAAATTATCCGTCGTCGGGCAATATCATAGGCCAAATAATGGCTTCATTAGAGTAATTTTCACTTTTGAGGACATGGGTAAATGGGCAGTCTTTATCCGACACAGTCCCCTTTCCGTGTAAATTGTCGTTGACCACACGTATCCAGATCTCGATTCACAAAGTAAAAACACTTGCCAAATGAAGTTCTTATCATAGGCATGATCTGCCGCCACCCCAATCTTCTCTTGTTTGAGAGTAGGCTCTTTTCGATGGTGACGTCCGTCTCTGGTGTATGGAGTGCCTTGAACTTTTCCTCCAGGTTTTGGAAAATCTGCCATATTTTATTTAGGTCGGCGTCGGGGTGTGTTTGGGGATCAAAATCTTTATTATAGGCACAAATTATCTTGCCCGCGTCAGAATTTGCTCGACCATTCGGGACGAGATATCTCGCCCACGTCAGGGAAGGGGTTAATAACTTGACTGTGGAGGCTATGTGCTATAGGGTGGTCCAAAAATATTTTTTTAAACATCCGCTGCACATATTTGCAAATATTGTGGAATATAACAAAGTTTTCCATTTCATTTACGATAAAATGAACTTCCACAAGGTTGAGTCTGAGACGATGGAGATAATTTATGATACCTTTTTCGGTGCATAGAACCCGACCAAATGAACAGTATAAGCATTTGAACATGTGCCTACAAAAATGGCCAAAAAATGTCATATTTTTTTATTTCAGATTTTAGAAGCATTAAAGGGAGTCAAATCCGAAATTGTTTTCATTATTTTTTTATTCCAAATAACTATTGATTTATTCAATCATTTCTGATTTTTGCCCCTTAACTTAACAGAATTAGGCCACCTGCATATCAGTATAACTTTCCTTCCCGTAATCCTTTGTTAGACATCTAAGGAGGAATGAATTTAGTTTATATGGAAAATGTATACACTTTGCTGACAACGTTAATGTAAGCTATTAATTTTAGTCTGTAGTACATCAAGAAACAACGTACAAGCATTCATAGGAGTTAGGCAACCCGCATGATGACCACTTTCGCTCTCTAAATGTTATAACAAAATTCATTTTTATGACAAAAAACAAGAAACTTGAATTCTTTTACTTGATTCTCATTGAAGAGGGCTGAAATCCCTTTCTTCAGTGTTCCATACGAGTCAGTGGAGTGTGAAGCGATCAAGTCGCCTAGATCTGCTCTCCATCCTCCTAATTGCTGAAGTTACATCAAAGAGTTCCAAATATGGCTTCTGTTCCTCTATTTCGATCTCTCTCACACATTCTGTAGACATTTGGTGCAGCAGACGACACAACATTCCTGTCTGGAGATGTATAAAAATTATCCGTCGTCAGGCAATATCATAGGCCAAATAATGGCTTCATTAGAGTAATTTTCACTTTTGAGGACATGGGTAAATGGGCAGTCTTTATCCGACACAGTCCCCTTTCCGTGTAAATTGTCGTTGACCACACGTATCCAGATCTCGATTCACAAAGTAAAAACACTTGCCAAATGAAGCTCTTTTCATAGGCATGATCTGCCGCCACTCCAATCTTCCCTTGTTCGAGAGTAGGCTCTTTTCGATGGTGACGTCCGTCTCTGGTGTATGGAGTGCCTTGAACTTTTCCTCCAGGTTCTGGAAAATCTGCCATATATTTTATTTAGGTCGGCGTCGGGGTGTGTTTGGGGATCAAACTCTTTATTATAGGCACAAATTATCTTGCCCGCGTCAGAATTTGCTCGACCATTCGGGACAAGATATCTCGCCCACGTCAGGGAAGGGGTTAATAACTGGTCTGTGGAGGCTATGTGCTATAGGGTGGTCCAAAAATAATTTTTTAAACATCCGCTGCACATATTTGCAAATATTGTGGAATATAACAAAGTTTTCCATTTCATTTACGATAAAATGAACTTCCACAAGGTTGAGTCTGAGACGATGGAGATAATTTATGATACCTTTTTATGTGCATAGAACCCGACCAAATGAACAGTATAAGCATTTGAACATGTGCCTACAAAAATGGCCAAAAAAAGTCATATTTTTTTATTTCAGATTTTAGAAGCATTAAAGGGAGTCAAATCCGAAATTGTTTTCATTATTTTTTTATTCCAAATAACTATTGATTTATTCAATCATTTCTGATTTTTGCCCCTTAACTTAACAGAATTAGGCCACCTGCATATCAGTATAACTTTCCTTCCCGTAATCCTTTGTAAGACATCTAAGGAGGAATGAATTTAGTTTATATGGAAAATGTATACACTTTGCTGACAACGTTAATGTTAGCTATTAATTTTAGTCTGTAGTACATCAAGAAACAACGTACAAGCATTCATAGGAGTTAGGCAACCCGCATGATGACGGCTTTCGCTCTCTAAATGTTATAACAAAATTCATTTTATGACAAAAAACAAGAAACTTGAATTCTTTTACTTGATTCTCATTGAAGAGGGCTGAAATCCCTTTCTTCAGTGTTCCATACGAGTCAGTGGAGTGTGAAGCGAGCAAGTCGCCTAGATCTGCTCTCCTTCCTCCTAATTGCTGGAGTTACATCAAACAGTTCCAATTATGGCTTCTGTTCCTCTATTTCGATCTCTCTCACACATTCTGTAGACATTTGGATCAGCAGACGACACAACATTCCTGTCTGGAGATGTATAAAAATTATCCGTCGTCAGGCAATATCATAGGCCAAATAATGGCTTCATTAGAGTAATTTTCACTTTTGAGGACATGGGTAAATGGGCAGTCTTTATCCGACACAGTCCCCTTTCCGTGTAAATTGTCGTTGACCACACGTATCCAGATCTCGATTCACAAAGTAAAAACACTTGCCAAATGAAGCTCTTTTCATAGGCATGATCTGCCGCCACTCCAATCTTCCCTTGTTCGAAAGTAGGCTCTTTTCGATGGTGACGTCCGTCTCTGGTGTATGGAGTGCCTTGAACTTTTCCTCCAGGTTTTGGAAAATCTGCCATATTTTATTTAGGTCGGCGTCGGGGTGTGTTTGGGGATCAAAATCTTTATTATAGGCACAAATTATCTTGCCCGCGTCAGAATTTGCTCGACCATTCGGGACGAGATATCTCGCCCACGTCAGGGAAGGGGTTAATAACTGGACTGTGTAGGCTATGTGCTATAGGGTGGTCCAAAAATAATTTTTTTAAAAATCCGCTGCACATATTTGCAAATATTGTGTAATATAACAAAGTTTTCCATTTCATTTACGATAAAATGAACTTCCACAAGGTTGAGTCTGAGACGATGGAGATAATTTATGATACCTTTTTCGGTGCATAGAACCCGAGCAAATGAACAGTATAAGCATTTGAACATGTGCCTACAAAAATGGCCAAAAAAAGTCATATTTATTTATTTCAGATTTTAGAAGCATTAAAGGGAGGCAAATCCGAAATTGTTTTCATTATTTTTTTATTCCAAATAACTATTGATTTATTGAATCATTTCTGATTTTTGCCCTTTAACTTAACAGAATTAGGCCACCTGCATATCAGTATAACTTTCCTTCCCGTAATCCTTTGTTAGACATCTAAGGAGGAATGAATTTAGTTTACATGGAAAATGTATACACTTTGCTGACGTTAATGTTAGCTATTAATTTTAGTCTGTAGTACATCAAGAAACAACGTACAAGCATTCATAGGAGTTAGGCAACCCGCATGATGACCACTTTCGCTCTCTAAATGTTATAACAAAATTCATTTTATTACAAAAAACAAGAAACTTGAATTCTTTTACTTGATTCTCATTGAAGAGGGCTGAAATCCCTTTCTTCAGTGTTCCATACGAGTCAGTGGAGTGTGAAGCGAGCAAGTCGCCTAGATCTGCTCTCCTTCTTCTTAATTGCTGAAGTTACATCAAAGAGTTCCAAATGTGGCTTTTTTCCTCTATTTCGATCTCTCTCACACATTCTGTAGACATTTGGTGCAGCAGACGACACAACATTCCTCTCTGGAGATGTATAAAAATTATCCTTCGTCAGGCAATATCATAGTCCAAATAATGGCTTCATTAGAGTAATTTTCACTTTTGAGGACATGGGTAAATGGGCAGTCTTTATCCGACACAGTCCCCTTTCCGTGTAAATTGTCGTTGACCACACGTATCCAGATCTCGATTCACAAAGTTAAAACACTTGCCAAATGAAGCTCTTTTCATAGGCATGATCTGCCGCCACTCCAATCTTCCCTTGTTCGAGAGTAGGCTCTTTTCGATGGTGACGTCCGTCTCTGGTGTATGGAGTGCCTTGAACTTTTCCTCCAGGTTCTGGAAAATCTGCCATATATTTTATTTAGGTCGGCGTCGGGGTGTGTTTGGGGATCAAAATCTTTATTATAGGCACAAATTATCTCCCCCGCGTCAGAATTTGCTCGACCATTCGGGACGAGATATCTCGCCCACGTCAGGGAAGGGGTTAATAACTGGACTGTGGAGGCTATGTGCTATAGGGTGGTCCAAAAATAATTTTTTAAACATCCGCTGCACATATTTGCAAATATTTTGGAATATAACAAAGTTTTCCATTTCATTTACGATAAAATGAACTTCCACAAGGTTCAGTCTGAGACGATGGAGATAATTTATGATACCTTTTTCGGTGCATAGAACCCGACCAAATGAACAGTATAAGCATTTGAACATGTGCCTACAAAAATGGCCAAAAAAAGTCATATTTTTTTATTTCAGATTTTAGAAGCATTAAAGGGAGGCAAATCCGAAATTGTTTTCATTATTTTTTATTCCAAATAACTATTGAATTATTCAATCATTTCTGATTTTTGCCCCTTAACTTAACAGAATTAGGCCACCTGCATATCAGTATAACTTTCCTTCCCGTAATCCTTTGTTAGACATCTAAGGAGGAATGAATTTAGTTTACATGGAAAATGTATACACTTTGCTGACAACGTTAATGTTAGCTATTAATTTTAGTCTGTAGTACATCAAGAAACAACGTACAAGCATTCATAGGAGTTAAGCAACCCGCATGATGACCACTTTCGCTCTCTAAATGTTATAACAAAATTCATTTTATGACAAAAAACAAGAAACTTGAATTCTTTTACTTGATTCTCATTGAAGAGGGCTGAAATCCCTTTCTTCAGTGTTCCATACGAGTCAGTGGAGTGTGAAGCGAGCAAGTCGCCTAGATCTGCTCTCCTTCCTCCTAATTGCTGAAGTTACATCAAACAGTTCCAATTATGGCTTCTGTTCCTCTATTTCGATCTCTCTCACACATTCTGTAGACATTTGGATCAGCAGACGACACAACATTCCTGTCTGGAGATGTATAAAAATTATCCGTCGACAGGCAATATCATAGGCCAAATAATGGCTTCATTAGAGTAATTTTCACTTTTGAGGACATGGGTAAATGGGCAGTCTTTATCCGACACAGTCCCCTTTCCGTGAAAATTGTCGTTGACCACACGTATACAGATCTCGATTCACAAAGTAAAAACACTTGCCAAATGAAGCTCTTTTCATAGGCATGATCTGCCGCCACTCCAATCTTCCCTTGTTCGAGAGTAGGCTCTTTTCGATGGTGACGTCCGTCTCTGGTGTATGGAGTGCCTTGAACTTTTCCTCCAGGTTCTGGAAAATCTGCCATATATTTTATTTAGGTCGGCGTCGGGGTGTGTTTGGGGATCAAAATCTTTATTATAGGCACAAATTATCTCCCCCGCGTCAGAATTTGCTCGACCATTCGGGACGAGATATCTCGCCCACGTCAGGGAAGGGGTTAATAACTTGACTGTGGAGGCTATGTGCTATAGGGTGGTCCAAAAATATTTCTTAAACATTCGCTGCACATATTTGCAAATATTGTGGAATATAACAAAGTTTTCCATTTCATTTACGATAAAATGAACTTTCACAAAGTTGAGTCTGAGACGATGGAGATAATTTATGATACCTTTTTCGGTGCATAGAACCCGACCAAATGAACAGTATAAGCATTTGAACATGTGCCTACAAAAATGGCCAAAAAAAGTCATATTTTTTTATTTCAGATTTTAGAAGCATTAAAGGGAGGCAAATCCGAAATTGTTTTCATTATTTTTTTATTCCAAATAACTATTGATTTATTGAATAAATTCTGATTTTTGCCCCTTTACTTAACAAAATTAGGCCACCTGCATATCAGTATAACTTTCCTTCCCGTTATCCTTTGTAAGACATCTAAGGAGGAATGAATTTAGTTTATATAGAAAATGTATACACTTTGCTGACAACGTTAATGTTAGCTCTTAATTTCAGTCTGTAGTACATAAAGAAACAACGTACAAGCATTCATAGGAGTTAGGCAACCCGCATGATGACGACTTTCGATCTCTAAATGTTATAACAAAATTCATTTTATGACAAAAAACAAGAAACTTGAATTCTTTTCCTTGATACATACGAGTCAGTGGAGTGTGAAGCGAGCAAGTCGCCTAGATCTGCTCTCCTTCCTCCTAATTGCTGAAGTTACATCAAACAGTTCCAATTATGGCTTCTGTTCCTCTATTTCGATCTCTCTCACACATTCTGTAGACATTTGGATCAGCAGACGACACAACATTCCTATCTGGAGATGTATAAAAATTATCCGTCGTCAGGCAATATCATAGGCCAAATAATGGCTTCATTAGAGTAATTTTCACTTTTGAGGACATGGGTAAATGGGCAGTCTTTATCCGACACAGTCCCCTTTCCGTGTAAATTTTCGTTGACGACACGTATCCAGATCTCGATTCACAAAGTAAAAACACTTGCCAAATGAAGCTCTTTTCATAGGCATGATCTGCCGCCACTCCAATCTTCCCTTGTTCGAGAGTAGGCTCTTTTCGATGGTGACGTCCGTCTCTGGTGTATGGAGTGCCTTGAACTTTTCCTCCAGGTTCTGGAAAATCTGCCATATATTTTATTTAGGTCGGCGTCGGGGTGTGTTTGGGGATCAAAATCTTTATTATAGGCACAAATTATCTCCCCCGCGTCAGAATTTGCTCGACCATTCGGGACGAGATATCTCGCCCACGTCAGGGAAGGGGTTAATAACTTGACTGTGGAGGCTATGTGCTATAGGGTGGTCCAAAAATATTTTTTAAACATCCGCTGCACATATTTGCAAATATTGTGGAATATAACAAAGTTTTCCATTTCATTTACGATAAAATGAACTTCCACAAGGTTGAGTCTGAGACGATGGAGATAATTTATGATACCTTTTTCGGTGCATAGAACCCGACCAAATGAACAGTATAAGCATTTGAACATGTGCCTACAAAAATGGCCAAAAAAAGTCATATTTTTTTATTTCAGATTTTAGAAGCATTAAAGAAAGGCAAATCCGAAATTATTTCATTATTTTTTTATTCCAAATAACTATTGATTTATTGAATCATTTCTGATTTTTGCCCTTTAACTTAACATAATTAGGCCACCTGCATATCAGTATAACTTTCCTTCCCGTAATCCTTTGTTGGACATCTAAGGAGGAATGAATTTAGTTTCTATGGAAAATGTATACACTTTGCTGACAACGTTAATGTAAGCTATTAATTTTAGTCTGTAGTACATCAAGAAACAACGTACAAGCATTCATAGGAGTTAGGCAACCCGCATGATGACCACTTTCGCTCTCTAAATGTTATAACAAAATTCATTTTATTACAAAAAACAAGAAACTTGAATTCTTTTACTTGATTCTCATTGAAGAGGGCTGAAATCCCTTTCTTCAGTGTTCCATACGAGTCAGTGGAGTGTGAAGCGAGCAAGTCGCCTAGATCTTCTCTCCTTCCTCCTAATTGCTGAAGTTACATCAAACAGTTCCAATTATGGCTTCTGTTCCTCTATTTCGATCTCTCTCACACATTCTGTAGACATTTGGATCAGCAGACGACACAACATTCCTGTCTGGAGATGTATAAAAATTATCCGTCGTCAGGCAATATCATAGGCCAAATAATGGCTTCATTAGAGTAATTTTCACTTTTGAGGACATGGGTAAATGGGCAGTCTTTATCCGACACAGTCCCCTTTCCGTGTAAATTGTCGTTGACCACACGTATCCAGATCTCGATTCACAAAGTAAAAACACTTGCCAAATGAAGCTCTTTTCATAGGCATGATCTGCCGCCACTCCAATCTTCCCTTGTTCGAGAGTAGGCTCTTTTCGATGGTGACGTCCGTCTCTGGTGTATGGAGTGCCTTGAACTTTTCCTCCAGGTTCTGGAAAATCTGCCATATATTTTATTTAGGTCGGCGTCGGGGTGTGTTTGGGGATCAAAATCTTTATTATAGGCAACAAATTATCTCCCCCGCGTCAGAATTTGCTCGACCATTCGGGACGAGATATCTCGCCCACGTCAGGGAAGGGGTTAATAACTTGACTGTGGAGGCTATGTGCTATAGGGTGGTCCAAAAATATTTTTTAAACATCCGCTGCACATATTTGCAAATATTGTGGAATATAACTAAGTTTTCCATTTCATTTACGATAAAATGAACTTCCACAAGGTTGAGTCTGAGACGATGGAGATAATTTATGATACCTTTTTTGGTGCATAGAACCCGACCAAATTAACAGTATAAGCATTTGAACATGTGCCTACAAAAATGGCCAAAAAAAGTCATATTTTTTTATTTCAGATTTTAGAAGCATTAAAGGGAGGCAAATCCGAAATTATTTCATTATTTTTTTATTCCAAATAACTATTGATTTATTGAATCATTTCTGATTTTTGCCCCTTAACTTAACAGAATTAGGCCACCTGCATATCAGTATAACTTTCCTTCCCGTAATCCTTTGTTAGACATCTAAGGAGGAATGAATTTAGTTTATATGGAAAATGTATACACTTTGCTGACAACGTTAATGTAAGCTATTAATTTTAGTCTGTAGTACATCAAGAAACAACGTACAAGCATTCATAGGAGTTAGGCAACCCGAATGATGACCACTTTCGCTCTCTAAATGTTATAACAAAATTCATTTTATGACAAAAAACAAGAAACTTGAATTCTTTTACTTGATTCTCATTGAAGAGGGCTGAAATCCCTTTCTTCAGTGTTCCATACGAGTCAGTGGAGTGTGAAGCGAGCAAGTCGCCTAGATCTGCTCTCCTTCCTCCTAATTGGTGAAGTTACATCAAACAGTTCCAATTATGGCTTCTGTTCCTCTATTTCGATCTCTCTCACACATTCTGTAGACATTTGGATCAGCAGACGACACAACATTCCTGTCTGGAGATGTATAAAAATTATCCGTCGTCAGGCAATATCATAGGCCAAATAATGGCTTCATTAGAGTAATTTTCACTTTTGAGGACATGGGTAAATGGGCAGTCTTTATCCGACACAGTCCCCTTTCCGTGTAAATTGTCGTTGACCACACGTATCCAGATCTCGATTCACAAAGTAAAAACACTTGCCAAATGAAGCTCTTTTCATAGGCATGATCTGCCGCCACTCCAATCTTCCCTTGTTCGAGAGTAGGCTCTTTTCGATGGTGACGTCCGTCTCTGGTGTATGGAGTGCCTTGAACTTTTCCTCCAGGTTCTGGAAAATCTGCCATATATTTTATTTAGGTCGGCGTCGGGGTGTGTTTGGGGATCAAAATCTTTATTATAGGCACAAATTATCTCCCCCGCGTCAGAATTTGCTCGACCATTCGGGACGAGATATCTCGCCCACGTCAGGGAAGGGGTTAATAACTTGACTGTGGAGGCTATGTGCTATAGGGTGGTCCAAAAATATTTTTTCAACATCCGCTGCACATATTTGCAAATATTGTGGAATATAACAAAGTTTTCCATTTCATTTACGATAAAATGAACTTCCACAAGGTTGAGTCTGAGACGATGGAGATAATTTATGATACCTTTTTCGGTGCATAGAACCCGACCAAATGAACAGCATAAGCATTTGAACATGTGCCTACAAAAATGGCCAAAAAAAGTCATATTTTTTTATTTCAGATTTTAGAAGCATTAAAGGGAGGCAAATCCGAAATTGTTTTCATTATTTTTTATTCCAAATAACTATTGAATTATTCAATCATTTCTGATTTTTGCCCCTTAACTTAACAGAATTAGGCCACCTGCATATCAGTATAACTTTCCTTCCCGTAATCCTTTGTTAGACATCTAAGGAGGAATGAATTTAGTTTATATGGAAAATGTATACACTTTGCTGACAACGTTAATGTTAGCTATTAATTTTAGTCTGTGGTACATCAAGAAACAACGTACAAGCATTCATAGGAGTTAGGCAACCCTCATGATGACCACTTTCGCTCTCTAAATGTTATAACAAAATTCATTTTATGACAAAAAACAAGAAACTTGAATTCTTTTACTTGATTCTCATTGAAGAAGGCTGAAATCCCTTTCTTCAGTGTTCCATACGAGTCAGTGGAGTGTGAAGCGAGCAAGTCGCCTAGATATGCTCTCCTTCCTCTTAATTGCTGAAGTTACATCAAAGAGTTCCAAATGTGGCTTTTTTCCTCTATTTCGATCTCTCTCACACATTCTGTAGACATTTGGTGCAGCAGACGACACAACATTCCTCTCTGGAGATGTATAAAAATTATCCTTCGTCAGGCAATATCATAGTCCAAATAATGGCTTCATTAGAGTAATTTTCACTTTTGAGGACATGGGTAAATGGGCAGTCTTTATCCGACACAGTCCCCTTTCCGTGTAAATTGTCGTTGACCACACGTATCCAGATCTCGATTCACAAAGTAAAAACACTTGCCAAATGAAGCTCTTTTCATAGGCATGATCTGCCGCCACTCCAATCTTCCCTTGTTCGAGAGTAGGCTCTTTTCGATGGTGACGTCCGTCTCTGGTGTATGGAGTGCCTTGCACTTTTCCTCCAGGTTCTGGAAAATCTGCCATATTTTATTTAGGTCGGCGTCGGGGTGTGTTTGGGGATCAAAATCTTTATTATAGGCACAAATTATCTTGCCCGCGTCAGAATTTGCTCGACCATTCGGGACGAGATATCTCGCCCACGTCAGGGAAGGGGTTAATAACTGGACAGTGGAGGCTATGTGCTACAGGGTGGTCCAAAAATAATTTTTTAAACATCCGCTGCACATATTTGCAAATATTGTGGAATATAACAAAGTTTTCCATTTCATTTACGATAAAATGAACTTCCACAAGGTTGAGTCTGAGACGATGGAGATAATTTATGATACCTTTTTCGGTGCATAGTTCCCGACCAAATGAACAGTATAAGCATTTGAACATGTGCCTACAAAAATGGCCAAAAAAAGTCATATTTTTTTATTTCAGATTTTAGAAGCATTAAAGGGAGGCAAATCCGAAATTGTTTTCATTATTTTTTATTCCAAATAACTATTGAATTATTCAATCATTTCTGATTTTTGCCCCTTAACTTAACAGAATTAGGCCACCTGCATATCAGTATAACTTTCCTTCCCGTAATCCTTTGTTAGACATCTAAGGAGGAATGAATTTAGTTTACATGGAAAATGTATACACTTTGCTGACAACGTTAATGTTAGCTATTAATTTTAGTCTGTAGTACATCAAGAAACAACGTACAAGCATTCATAGGAGTTAAGCAACCCGCATGATGACCACTTTCGCTCTCTAAATGTTATAACAAAATTCATTTTATGACAAAAAACAAGAAACTTGAATTCTTTTACTTGATTCTCATTGAAGAGGGCTGAAATCCCTTTCTTCAGTGTTCCATACGAGTCAGTGGAGTGTGAAGCGAGCAAGTCGCCTAGATCTGCTCTCCTTCCTCCTAATTGCTGAAGTTACATCAAACAGTTCCAATTATGGCTTCTGTTCCTCTATTTCGATCTCTCTCACACATTCTGTTACATTTGGATCAGCAGACGACACAACATTCCTGTCTGGAGATGTATAAAAATTATCCGTCGACAGGCAATATCATAGGCCAAATAATGGCTTCATTAGAGTAATTTTCACTTTTGAGGACATGGGTAAATGGGCAGTCTTTATCCGACACAGTCCCCTTTCCGTGAAAATTGTCGTTGACCACACGTATACAGATCTCGATTCACAAAGTAAAAACACTTGCCAAATGAAGCTCTTTTCATAGGCATGATCTGCCGCCACTCCAATCTTCCCTTGTTCGAGAGTAGGCTCTTTTCGATGGTGACGTCCGTCTCTGGTGTATGGAGTGCCTTGAACTTTTCCTCCAGGTTCTGGAAAATCTGCCATATATTTTATTTAGGTCGGCGTCGGGGTGTGTTTGGGGATCAAAATCTTTATTATAGGCACAAATTATCTCCCCCGCGTCAGAATTTGCTCGACCATTCGGGACGAGATATCTCGCCCACGTCAGGGAAGGGGTTAATAACTTGACTGTGGAGGCTATGTGCTACAGGGTGGTCCAAAAATATTTCTTAAACATCCGCTGCACATATTTGCAAATATTGTGGAATATAACAAAGTTTTCCATTTCATTTACGATAAAATGAACTTCCACAAGGTTGAGTCTGAGAAGATGGAGATAATTTATGATACCTTTTTCGGTGCATAGAACCCGACCAAATGAACAGTATAAGCATTTGAACATGTGCCTACAAAAATGGCCAAAAAAAGTCATATTTTTTTATTTCAGATTTTTGAAGCATTAAAGGGAGGCAAATCCGAAATTGTTTTCATTATTTTTTATTCCAAATAACTATTGATTTATTGAATAAATTCTGATTTTTGCCCCTTTACTTAACAAAATTAGGCCACCTGCATATCAGTATAACTTTCCTTCCCGTTATCCTTTGTAAGACATCTAAGGAGGAATGAATTTAGTTTATATAGAAAATGTATACACTTTGCTGACAACGTTAATGTTAGCTATTAATTTCAGTCTGTAGTACATAAAGAAACAACGTACAAGCATTCATAGGAGTTAGGCAACCCGCATGATGACGACTTTCGCTCTCTAAATGTTATAACAAATTTCATTTTATGTAAAAAACAAGAAACTTGAATTCTTTTACTTGATTCTCATTGAAGAGGGCTGAAATCCCTTTCTTCAGTGTTCCATACGAGTCAGTGGAGTGTGAAGCGAGCAAGTCGCCTAGATCTGCTCTCCTTCCTCCTAATTGCTGAAGTTACATCAAATAGTTCCAAATATGGCTTCTGTTCCTCTATTTCGATCTCTCTCACTCATTCTGTAGACATTTGGTGCAGCAGGCGACACAAAATTCCTGTCTGGAGATGTATAAAAATTATCCGTCGTCAGGCAATATCATAGGCCAAATAATGGCTTCATTAGAGTAATTTTCAATTTTGAGGACATGGGTAAATGGGCAGTCTTTATCCGACACAGTCCCATTTCCGTGTAAATTGTCGTTGACCACACGTATCCAGATCTCGATTCACAAAGTAAAAACACTTGCCAAATGAAGCTCTTATCATAGGCATGATCTGCCGCACCCCAATCTTCCCTTGTTCGAGAGTAGGCTCTTTTCGATGGTGACGTCCGTCTCTGGTGTATGGAGTGCCTTGAACTTTTCCTCCAGGTTTTGGAAAATCTGCCATATTTTATTTAGGTCGGCGTCGGGGTGTGTTTGGGGATCAAAATCTTTATTATAGGCACAAATTATCTTGCCCGCGTCAGAATTTGCTCGACCATTCGGGACGAGATATCTCGCCCACGTCAGGGAAGGGGTTAATAACTGGACTGTGGAGGCTATGTGCTATAGGGTGGTCCAAAAATAATTTTTTAAACATCCGCTGCACATATTTGCAAATATTGTGGAATATAACAAAGTTTTTCATTTCATTTACGATAAAATGAACTTCCACAAGGTTGAGTCTGAGACGATGGAGATAATTTATGATACCTTTTTTGGTGCATAGAACCCGACCAAATGAACAGTATAAGCATTTGAACATGTGCCTACAAAAATGGCCAAAAAAAGTCATATTTTTTTATTTCAGATTTTAGAAGCATTAAAGGGAGGCAAATCCGAAATTGATTTCATTATTTTTTTATTCCAAATAACTATTGATTTATTGAATAAATTCTGATTTTTGCCCCTTTACTTAACAAAATTAGGCCACCTGCATATCAGTATAACTTTCCTTCCCGTAATCCTTTGTAAGACATCTAAGGAGGAATGAATTTAGTTTATATGGAAAATGTATACACTTTGCTGACAACGTTAATGTTAGCTATTAATTTCAGTCTGTAGTACATAAAGAAACAACGTACAAGCATTCATAGGAGTTAGGCAACCCAGATGATGACGACTTTCGATCTCTAAATGTTATAACAAAATTCATTTTATGTAAAAAACAAGAAACTTGAATTCTTTTACTTGATTCTCATTGAAGAGGGCTGAAATCCCTTTCTTCAGTGTTCCATACGAGTCAGTGGAGTGTGAAGCGAGCAAGTCGCCTAGATCTGCTCTCCTTCCTCCTAATTGCTGAAGTTACATCAAATAGTTCCAAATATGGCTTCTGTTCCTCTATTTCGATCTCTCTCACTCATTCTGTAGACCTTTGGTGCAGCAGGCGACACAACA
This sequence comes from Pyrrhosoma nymphula, assembly GCA_963573305.1. Classification (NCBI taxonomy): domain Eukaryota; kingdom Metazoa; phylum Arthropoda; class Insecta; order Odonata; family Coenagrionidae; genus Pyrrhosoma; species Pyrrhosoma nymphula. The sequence continues at coordinate 28,894,409 of OY754332.1, forward strand.
TTCCTGTCTGGAGATGTATAAAAATTATCCGTCGTCAGGCAATATCATAGGCCAAATAATGGCTTCATTAGAGTAATTTTCAATTTTGAGGACATGGGTAAATGGGCAGTCTTTATCCGACACAGTCCCATTTCCGTGTAAATTGTCGTTGACCTCACGTATCCAGATCTCGATTCACAAAGTAAAAACACTTGCCAAATGAAGCTCTTTTCATAGGCATGATCTGCCGCACCCCAATCTTCCCTTGTTCGAGAGTAGGCTCTTTTCGATGGTGACGTCCGTCTCTGGTGTATGGAGTGCCTTGAACTTTTCCTCCAGGTTTTGGAAAATCTGCCATATTTTATTTAGGTCGGCGTCGGGGTGTGTTTGGGGATCAAAATCTTTATTATAGGCACAAATTATCTCCCACGCGTCAGAATTTGCTCAACCATTCGGGACGAGATATCTCGCCCACGTCAGGGAAGGGGTTATAATTGGACTGTGGAGGCTATGTGCTATAGGGTGGTCCAAAAAAAATTTTTTAAACATCCGCTGCACATATTTGCAAATATTGTGGAATATAACAAAGTTTTCCATTTCATTTACGATAAAATGAACTTCCACAAGGTTGAGTGTGAGACGATGGAGATAATTTATGATACCTTTTTCGGTGCATAGAACCCGACCAAATGAACAGTATAAGCATTTGAACATGTGCCTACAAAAATGGCCAAAAAAAGTCATATTTTTTTATTTCAGATTTTAGAAGCATTAAAGGGAGGCAAATCCGAAATTATTTCATTATTTTTTTATTCCAAATAACTATTGATTTATTCAATCATTTCTGATTTTTGCCCCTTAACTTAACAGAATTAGGCCACCTGCATATCAGTATAACTTTCCTTCCCGTAATCCTTTGTTAGACATCTAAGGAGGAATGAATTTAGTTTCTATGGAAAATGTATACACTTTGCTGACAACGTTAATGTTAGCTATTAATTTTATTCTGTAGTACATCAAGAAACAACGTACAAGCATTCATAGGAGTTGGGCAACCCGCATGATGACGACTTTCGCTCTCTAAATGTTATAACAAAATTCATTTTATGACAAAAAACAAGAAACTTGAATTCTTTTACTTGATTCTCATTGAAGAGGGCAGAAATCCCTTTCTTCAGTGTTCCATACGAGTCAGAGGAGTGTGAAGCGAGCAAGTCGCCTAGATCTGCTCTCCTTCCTCCTAATTGCTGAAGTTACATCAAAGAGTTCCAATTATGGCTTCTGTTCCTCTATTTCGATCTCTCTCACTCATTCTGTAGACCTTTGGTGCAGCAGGCGACACAACATTCCTGTCTGGAGATGTATAAAAATTATCCGTCGTCAGGCAATATCATAGGCCAAATAATGGCTTCATTAGAGTAATTTTCAATTTTGAGGACATGGGTAAATGGGCAGTCTTTATCCGACACAGTCCCATTTCCGTGTAAATTGTCGTTGACCTCACGTATCCAGATCTCGATTCACAAAGTAAAAACACTTGCCAAATGAAGCTCTTTTCATAGGCATGATCTGCCGCACCCCAATCTTCCCTTGTTCGAGAGTAGGCTCTTTTCGATGGTGACGTCCGTCTCTGGTGTATGGAGTGCCTTGAACTTTTCCTCCAGGTTTTGGAAAATCTGCCATATTTTATTTAGGTCGGCGTCGGGGTGTGTTTGGGGATCAAAATCTTTATTATAGGCACAAATTATCTCCCACGCGTCAGAATTTGCTCAACCATTCGGGACGAGATATCTCGCCCACGTCAGGGAAGGGGTTATAATTGGACTGTGGAGGCTATGTGCTATAGGGTGGTCCAAAAAAAATTTTTTAAACATCCGCTGCACATATTTGCAAATATTGTGGAATATAACAAAGTTTTCCATTTCATTTACGATAAAATGAACTTCCACAAGGTTGAGTGTGAGACGATGGAGATAATTTATGATACCTTTTTCGGTGCATAGAACCCGACCAAATGAACAGTATAAGCATTTGAACATGTGCCTACAAAAATGGCCAAAAAAAGTCATATTTTTTTATTTCAGATTTTAGAAGCATTAAAGGGAGGCAAATCCGAAATTATTTCATTATTTTTTTATTCCAAATAACTATTGATTTATTCAATCATTTCTGATTTTTGCCCCTTAACTTAACAGAATTAGGCCACCTGCATATCAGTATAACTTTCCTTCCCGTAATCCTTTGTTAGACATCTAAGGAGGAATGAATTTAGTTTATATGGAAAATGTAAACACTTTGCTGACAACGTTAATGTTAGCTATTAATTTTAGTCTGTGGTACATCAAGAAACAACGTACAAGCATTCATAGGAGTTAGGCAACCCTCATGATGACCACTTTCGCTCTCTAAATGTTATAACAAAATTCATTTTATGACAAAAAACAAGAAACTTGAATTCTTTTACTTGATTCTCATTGAAGAAGGCTGAAATCCCTTTCTTCAGTGTTCCATACGAGTCAGTGGAGTGTGAAGCGAGCAAGTCGCCTAGATATGCTCTCCTTCCTCTTAATTGCTGAAGTTACATCAAAGAGTTCCAAATGTGGCTTTTTTCCTCTATTTCGATCTCTCTCACACATTCTGTAGACATTTGGTGCAGCAGACGACACAACATTCCTCTCTGGAGATGTATAAAAATTATCCTTCGTCAGGCAATATCATAGTCCAAATAATGGCTTCATTAGAGTAATTTTCACTTTTGAGGACATGGGTAAATGGGCAGTCTTTATCCGACACAGTCCCCTTTCCGTGTAAATTGTCGTTGACCACACGTATCCAGATCTCGATTCACAAAGTAAAAACACTTGCCAAATGAAGCTCTTTTCATAGGCATGATCTGCCGCCACTCCAATCTTCCCTTGTTCGAGAGTAGGCTCTTTTCGATGGTGACGTCCGTCTCTGGTGTATGGAGTGCCTTGCACTTTTCCTCCAGGTTCTGGAAAATCTGCCATATTTTATTTAGGTCGGCGTCGGGGTGTGTTTGGGGATCAAAATCTTTATTATAGGCACAAATTATCTTGCCCGCGTCAGAATTTGCTCGACCATTCGGGACGAGATATCTCGCCCACGTCAGGGAAGGGGTTAATAACTGGACAGTGGAGGCTATGTGCTACAGGGTGGTCCAAAAATAATTTTTTAAACATCCGCTGCACATATTTGCAAATATTGTGGAATATAACAAAGTTTTCCATTTCATTTACGATAAAATGAACTTCCACAAGGTTGAGTCTGAGACGATGGAGATAATTTATGATACCTTTTTCGGTGCATAGTACCCGACCAAATGAACAGTATAAGCATTTGAACATGTGCCTACAAAAATGGCCAAAAAAAGTCATATTTTTTTATTTCAGATTTTAGAAGCATTAAAGGGAGGCAAATCCGAAATTGTTTTCATTATTTTTTATTCCAAATAACTATTGAATTATTCAATCATTTCTGATTTTTGCCCCTTAACTTAACAGAATTAGGCCACCTGCATATCAGTATAACTTTCCTTCCCGTAATCCTTTGTTAGACATCTAAGGAGGAATGAATTTAGTTTACATGGAAAATGTATACACTTTGCTGACAACGTTAATGTTAGCTATTAATTTTAGTCTGTAGTACATCAAGAAACAACGTACAAGCATTCATAGGAGTTAAGCAACCCGCATGATGACCACTTTCGCTCTCTAAATGTTATAACAAAATTCATTTTATGACAAAAAACAAGAAACTTGAATTCTTTTACTTGATTCTCATTGAAGAGGGCTGAAATCCCTTTCTTCAGTGTTCCATACGAGTCAGTGGAGTGTGAAGCGAGCAAGTCGCCTAGATCTGCTCTCCTTCCTCCTAATTGCTGAAGTTACATCAAACAGTTCCAATTATGGCTTCTGTTCCTCTATTTCGATCTCTCTCACACATTCTGTTACATTTGGATCAGCAGACGACACAACATTCCTGTCTGGAGATGTATAAAAATTATCCGTCGACAGGCAATATCATAGGCCAAATAATGGCTTCATTAGAGTAATTTTCACTTTTGAGGACATGGGTAAATGGGCAGTCTTTATCCGACACAGTCCCCTTTCCGTGAAAATTGTCGTTGACCACACGTATACAGATCTCGATTCACAAAGTAAAAACACTTGCCAAATGAAGCTCTTTTCATAGGCATGATCTGCCGCCACTCCAATCTTCCCTTGTTCGAGAGTAGGCTCTTTTCGATGGTGACGTCCGTCTCTGGTGTATGGAGTGCCTTGAACTTTTCCTCCAGGTTCTGGAAAATCTGCCATATATTTTATTTAGGTCGGCGTCGGGGTGTGTTTGGGGATCAAAATCTTTATTATAGGCACAAATTATCTCCCCCGCGTCAGAATTTGCTCGACCATTCGGGACGAGATATCTCGCCCACGTCAGGGAAGGGGTTAATAACTTGACTGTGGAGGCTATGTGCTACAGGGTGGTCCAAAAATATTTCTTAAACATCCGCTGCACATATTTGCAAATATTGTGGAATATAACAAAGTTTTCCATTTCATTTACGATAAAATGAACTTCCACAAGGTTGAGTCTGAGAAGATGGAGATAATTTATGATACCTTTTTCGGTGCATAGAACCCGACCAAATGAACAGTATAAGCATTTGAACATGTGCCTACAAAAATGGCCAAAAAAAGTCATATTTTTTTATTTCAGATTTTTGAAGCATTAAAGGGAGGCAAATCCGAAATTGTTTTCATTATTTTTTATTCCAAATAACTATTGATTTATTGAATAAATTCTGATTTTTGCCCCTTTACTTAACAAAATTAGGCCACCTGCATATCAGTATAACTTTCCTTCCCGTTATCCTTTGTAAGACATCTAAGGAGGAATGAATTTAGTTTATATAGAAAATGTATACACTTTGCTGACAACGTTAATGTTAGCTATTAATTTCAGTCTGTAGTACATAAAGAAACAACGTACAAGCATTCATAGGAGTTAGGCAACCCGCATGATGACGACTTTCGCTCTCTAAATGTTATAACAAATTTCATTTTATGTAAAAAACAAGAAACTTGAATTCTTTTACTTGATTCTCATTGAAGAGGGCTGAAATCCCTTTCTTCAGTGTTCCATACGAGTCAGTGGAGTGTGAAGCGAGCAAGTCGCCTAGATCTGCTCTCCTTCCTCCTAATTGCTGAAGTTACATCAAATAGTTCCAAATATGGCTTCTGTTCCTCTATTTCGATCTCTCTCACTCATTCTGTAGACATTTGGTGCAGCAGGCGACACAAAATTCCTGTCTGGAGATGTATAAAAATTATCCGTCGTCAGGCAATATCATAGGCCAAATAATGGCTTCATTAGAGTAATTTTCAATTTTGAGGACATGGGTAAATGGGCAGTCTTTATCCGACACAGTCCCATTTCCGTGTAAATTGTCGTTGACCACACGTATCCAGATCTCGATTCACAAAGTAAAAACACTTGCCAAATGAAGCTCTTATCATAGGCATGATCTGCCGCACCCCAATCTTCCCTTGTTCGAGAGTAGGCTCTTTTCGATGGTGACGTCCGTCTCTGGTGTATGGAGTGCCTTGAACTTTTCCTCCAGGTTTTGGAAAATCTGCCATATTTTATTTAGGTCGGCGTCGGGGTGTGTTTGGGGATCAAAATCTTTATTATAGGCACAAATTATCTTGCCCGCGTCAGAATTTGCTCGACCATTCGGGACGAGATATCTCGCCCACGTCAGGGAAGGGGTTAATAACTGGACTGTGGAGGCTATGTGCTATAGGGTGGTCCAAAAATAATTTTTTAAACATCCGCTGCACATATTTGCAAATATTGTGGAATATAACAAAGTTTTTCATTTCATTTACGATAAAATGAACTTCCACAAGGTTGAGTCTGAGACGATGGAGATAATTTATGATACCTTTTTTGGTGCATAGAACCCGACCAAATGAACAGTATAAGCATTTGAACATGTGCCTACAAAAATGGCCAAAAAAAGTCATATTTTTTTATTTCAGATTTTAGAAGCATTAAAGGGAGGCAAATCCGAAATTGATTTCATTATTTTTTTATTCCAAATAACTATTGATTTATTGAATAAATTCTGATTTTTGCCCCTTTACTTAACAAAATTAGGCCACCTGCATATCAGTATAACTTTCCTTCCCGTAATCCTTTGTAAGACATCTAAGGAGGAATGAATTTAGTTTATATGGAAAATGTATACACTTTGCTGACAACGTTAATGTTAGCTATTAATTTCAGTCTGTAGTACATAAAGAAACAACGTACAAGCATTCATAGGAGTTAGGCAACCCAGATGATGACGACTTTCGATCTCTAAATGTTATAACAAAATTCATTTTATGTAAAAAACAAGAAACTTGAATTCTTTTACTTGATTCTCATTGAAGAGGGCTGAAATCCCTTTCTTCAGTGTTCCATACGAGTCAGTGGAGTGTGAAGCGAGCAAGTCGCCTAGATCTGCTCTCCTTCCTCCTAATTGCTGAAGTTACATCAAATAGTTCCAAATATGGCTTCTGTTCCTCTATTTCGATCTCTCTCACTCATTCTGTAGACCTTTGGTGCAGCAGGCGACACAACATTCCTGTCTGGAGATGTATAAAAATTATCCGTCGTCAGGCAATATCATAGGCCAAATAATGGCTTCATTAGAGTAATTTTCAATTTTGAGGACATGGGTAAATGGGCAGTCTTTATCCGACACAGTCCCATTTCCGTGTAAATTGTCGTTGACCTCACGTATCCAGATCTCGATTCACAAAGTAAAAACACTTGCCAAATGAAGCTCTTTTCATAGGCATGATCTGCCGCACCCCAATCTTCCCTTGTTCGAGAGTAGGCTCTTTTCGATGGTGACGTCCGTCTCTGGTGTATGGAGTGCCTTGAACTTTTCCTCCAGGTTTTGGAAAATCTGCCATATTTTATTTAGGTCGGCGTCGGGGTGTGTTTGGGGATCAAAATCTTTATTATAGGCACAAATTATCTCCCACGCGTCAGAATTTGCTCAACCATTCGGGACGAGATATCTCGCCCACGTCAGGGAAGGGGTTATAATTGGACTGTGGAGGCTATGTGCTATAGGGTGGTCCAAAAAAAATTTTTTAAACATCCGCTGCACATATTTGCAAATATTGTGGAATATAACAAAGTTTTCCATTTCATTTACGATAAAATGAACTTCCACAAGGTTGAGTGTGAGACGATGGAGATAATTTATGATACCTTTTTCGGTGCATAGAACCCGACCAAATGAACAGTATAAGCATTTGAACATGTGCCTACAAAAATGGCCAAAAAAAGTCATATTTTTTTATTTCAGATTTTAGAAGCATTAAAGGGAGGCAAATCCGAAATTATTTCATTATTTTTTTATTCCAAATAACTATTGATTTATTCAATCATTTCTGATTTTTGCCCCTTAACTTAACAGAATTAGGCCACCTGCATATCAGTATAACTTTCCTTCCCGTAATCCTTTGTTAGACATCTAAGGAGGAATGAATTTAGTTTCTATGGAAAATGTATACACTTTGCTGACAACGTTAATGTTAGCTATTAATTTTATTCTGTAGTACATCAAGAAACAACGTACAAGCATTCATAGGAGTTGGGCAACCCGCATGATGACGACTTTCGCTCTCTAAATGTTATAACAAAATTCATTTTATGACAAAAAACAAGAAACTTGAATTCTTTTACTTGATTCTCATTGAAGAGGGCAGAAATCCCTTTCTTCAGTGTTCCATACGAGTCAGAGGAGTGTGAAGCGAGCAAGTCGCCTAGATCTGCTCTCCTTCCTCCTAATTGCTGAAGTTACATCAAAGAGTTCCAATTATGGCTTCTGTTCCTCTATTTCGATCTCTCTCACTCATTCTGTAGACCTTTGGTGCAGCAGGCGACACAACATTCCTGTCTGGAGATGTATAAAAATTATCCGTCGTCAGGCAATATCATAGGCCAAATAATGGCTTCATTAGAGTAATTTTCAATTTTGAGGACATGGGTAAATGGGCAGTCTTTATCCGACACAGTCCCATTTCCGTGTAAATTGTCGTTGACCTCACGTATCCAGATCTCGATTCACAAAGTAAAAACACTTGCCAAATGAAGCTCTTTTCATAGGCATGATCTGCCGCACCCCAATCTTCCCTTGTTCGAGAGTAGGCTCTTTTCGATGGTGACGTCCGTCTCTGGTGTATGGAGTGCCTTGAACTTTTCCTCCAGGTTTTGGAAAATCTGCCATATTTTATTTAGGTCGGCGTCGGGGTGTGTTTGGGGATCAAAATCTTTATTATAGGCACAAATTATCTCCCACGCGTCAGAATTTGCTCAACCATTCGGGACGAGATATCTCGCCCACGTCAGGGAAGGGGTTATAATTGGACTGTGGAGGCTATGTGCTATAGGGTGGTCCAAAAAAAATTTTTTAAACATCCGCTGCACATATTTGCAAATATTGTGGAATATAACAAAGTTTTCCATTTCATTTACGATAAAATGAACTTCCACAAGGTTGAGTGTGAGACGATGGAGATAATTTATGATACCTTTTTCGGTGCATAGAACCCGACCAAATGAACAGTATAAGCATTTGAACATGTGCCTACAAAAATGGCCAAAAAAAGTCATATTTTTTTATTTCAGATTTTAGAAGCATTAAAGGGAGGCAAATCCGAAATTATTTCATTATTTTTTTATTCCAAATAACTATTGATTTATTCAATCATTTCTGATTTTTGCCCCTTAACTTAACAGAATTAGGCCACCTGCATATCAGTATAACTTTCCTTCCCGTAATCCTTTGTTAGACATCTAAGGAGGAATGAATTTAGTTTCTATGGAAAATGTATACACTTTGCTGACAACGTTAATGTTAGCTATTAATTTTATTCTGTAGTACATCAAGTAACAACGTACAAGCATTCATAGGAGTTGGGCAACCCGCATGATGACGACTTTCGCTCTCTAAATGTTATAACAAAATTCATTTTATGACAAAAAACAAGAAACTTGAATTCTTTTACTTGATTCTCATTGAAGAGGGCAGAAATCCCTTTCTTCAGTGTTCCATACGAGTCAGAGGAGTGTGAAGCGAGCAAGTCGCCTAGATCTGCTCTCCTTCCTCCTAATTGCTGAAGTTACATCAAAGAGTTCCAATTATGGCTTCTGTTCCTCTATTTCGATCTCTCTCACACATTCTGTAGACATTTGGTGCAGCAGACGACACAACATTCCTGTCTGGAGATGTATAAAAATTATCCGTCGTCGGGCAATATCATAGGCCAAATAATGGCTTCATTAGAGTAATTTTCACTTTTGAGGACATGGGTAAATGGGCAGTCTTTATCCGACACAGTCCCCTTTCCGTGTAAATTGTCGTTGACCACACGTATCCAGATCTCGATTCACAAAGTAAAAACACTTGCCAAATGAAGTTCTTATCATAGGCATGATCTGCCGCCACCCCAATCTTCTCTTGTTTGAGAGTAGGCTCTTTTCGATGGTGACATCCGTCTCTGGTGTATGGAGTGCCTTGTACCTTTCCTCCAGGTTTTGGAAAATCTGCCATATTTTATTTAGGTCGGCGTCGGGGTGTGTTTGGGGATCAAAATCTTTATTATAGGCACAAATTATCTTGCCCGCGTCAGAATTTGCTCGACCATTCGGGACGAGATATCTCGCCCACGTCAGGGAAGGGGTTAATAACTTGACTGTGGAGGCTATGTGCTAAAGGGTGGTCCAAAAATATTTTTTTAAACATCCGCTGCACATATTTGCAAATATTGTGGAATATAACAAAGTTTTCCATTTCATTTACGATAAAATGAACTTCCACAAGGTTGAGTCTGAGACGATGGAGATAATTTATGATACCTTTTTCGGTGCATAGAACCCGACCAAATGAACAGTATAAGCATTTGAACATGTGCCTACAAAAATGGCCAAAAAATGTCATATTTTTTTATTTCAGGTTTTAGAAGCATTAAAGGGAGTCAAATCCGAAATTGTTTTCATTATTTTTTTATTCCAAATAACTATTGATTTATTCAATCATTTCTGATTTTTGCCCCTTAACTTAACAGAATTAGGCCACCTGCATATCAGTATAACTTTCCTTCCCGTAATCCTTTGTTAGACATCTAAGGAGGAATGAATTTAGTTTATATGGAAAATGTATACACTTTGCTGACAACGTTAATGTAAGCTATTAATTTTAGTCTGTAGTACATCAAGAAACAACGTACAAGCATTCATAGGAGTTAGGCAACCCGCATGATGACCACTTTCGCTCTCTAAATGTTATAACAAAATTCATTTTTATGACAAAAAACAAGAAACTTGAATTCTTTTACTTGATTCTCATTGAAGAGGGCTGAAATCCCTTTCTTCAGTGTTCCATACGAGTCAGTGGAGTGTGAAGCGATCAAGTCGCCTAGATCTGCTCTCCATCCTCCTAATTGCTGAAGTTACATCAAAGAGTTCCAAATATGGCTTCTGTTCCTCTATTTCGATCTCTCTCACACATTCTGTAGACATTTGGTGCAGCAGACGACACAACATTCCTGTCTGGAGATGTATAAAAATTATCCGTCGTCAGGCAATATCATAGGCCAAATAATGGCTTCATTAGAGTAATTTTCACTTTTGAGGACATGGGTAAATGGGCAGTCTTTATCCGACACAGTCCCCTTTCCGTGAAAATTGTCGTTGACCACACGTATCCAGATCTCGATTCACAAAGTAAAAACACTTGCCAAATGAAGCTCTTTTCATAGGCATGATCTGCCGCCACTCCAATCTTCCCTTGTTCGAGAGTAGGCTCTTTTCGATGGTGACGTCCGTCTCTGGTGTATGGAGTGCCTTGAACTTTTCCTCCAGGTTCTGGAAAATCTGCCATATATTTTATTTAGGTCGGCGTCGGGGTGTGTTTGGGGATCAAACTCTTTATTATAGGCACAAATTATCTTGCCCGCGTCAGAATTTGCTCGACCATTCGGGACGAGATATCTCGCCTACGTCAGGGAAGGGGTTAATAACTGGTCTGTGGAGGCTATGTGCTATAGGGTGGTCCAAAAATAATTTTTTAAACATCCGCTGCACATATTTGCAAATATTGTGGAATATAACAAAGTTTTCCATTTCATTTACGATAAAATGAACTTCCACAAGGTTGAGTCTGAGACGATGGAGATAATTTATGATACCTTTTTATGTGCATAGAACCCGACCAAATGAACAGTATAAGCATTTGAACATGTGCCTACAAAAATGGCCAAAAAAAGTCATATTTTTTTATTTCAGATTTTAGAAGCATTAAAGGGAGTCAAATCCGAAATTGTTTTCATTATTTTTTTATTCCAAATAACTATTGATTTATTCAATCATTTCTGATTTTTGCCCCTTAACTTAACAGAATTAGGCCACCTGCATATCAGTATAACTTTCCTTCCCGTAATCCTTTGTAAGACATCTAAGGAGGAATGAATTTAGTTTAAATGGAAAATGTATACACTTTGCTGACAACGTTAATGTTAGCTATTAATTTTAGTCTGTAGTACATCAAGAAACAACGTACAAGCATTCATAGGAGTTAGGCAACCCGCATGATGACGACTTTCGCTCTCTAAATGTTATAACAAAATTCATTTTATGACAAAAAACAAGAAACTTGAATTCTTTTACTTGATTCTCATTGAAGAGGGCTGAAATCCCTTTCTTCAGTGTTCCATACGAGTCAGTGGAGTGTGAAGCGAGCAAGTCGCCTAGATCTGCTCTCCTTCCTCCTAATTGCTGAAGTTACATCAAACAGTTCCAATTATGGCTTCTGTTCCTCTATTTCGATCTCTCTCACACATTCTGTAGACATTTGGATCAGCAGACGACACAACATTCCTGTCTGGAGATGTATAAAAATTATCCGTCGTCAGGCAATATCATAGGCCAAATAATGGCTTCATTAGAGTAATTTTCACTTTTGAGGACATGGGTAAATGGGCAGTCTTTATCCGACACAGTCCCCTTTCCGTGTAAATTGTCGTTGACCACACGTATCCAGATCTCGATTCACAAAGTAAAAACACTTGCCAAATGAAGCTCTTTTCATAGGCATGATCTGCCGCCACTCCAATCTTCCCTTGTTCGAGAGTAGGCTCTTTTCGATGGTGACGTCCGTCTCTGGTGTATGGAGTGCCTTGAACTTTTCCTCCAGGTTTTGGAAAATCTGCCATATTTTATTTAGGTCGGCGTCGGGGTGTGTTTGGGGATCAAAATCTTTATTATAGGCACAAATTATCTTGCCCGCGTCAGAATTTGCTCGACCATTCGGGACGAGATATCTCGCCCACGTCAGGGAAGGGGTTAATAACTGGACTGTGGAGGCTATGTGCTATAGGGTGGTCCAAAAATAATTTTTTTAAAAATCCGCTGCACATATTTGCAAATATTGTGTAATATAACAAAGTTTTCCATTTCATTTACGATAAAATGAACTTCCACAAGGTTGAGTCTGAGACGATGGAGATAATTTATGATACCTTTTTCGGTGCATAGAACCCGAGCAAATGAACAGTATAAGCATTTGAACATGTGCCTACAAAAATGGCCAAAAAAAGTCATATTTTTTTATTTCAGATTTTAGAAGCATTAAAGGGAGGCAAATCCGAAATTGTTTTCATTATTTTTTTATTCCAAATAACTATTGATTTATTGAATCATTTCTGATTTTTGCCCTTTAACTTAACAGAATTAGGCCACGTGCATATCAGTATAACTTTCCTTCCCGTAATCCTTTGTTAGACATCTAAGGAGGAATGAATTTAGTTTACATGGAAAATGTATACACTTTGCTGACGTTAATGTTAGCTATTAATTTTAGTCTGTAGTACATCAAGAAACAACGTACAAGCATTCATAGGAGTTAGGCAACCCGCATGATGACCACTTTCGCTCTCTAAATGTTATAACAAAATTCATTTTATTACAAAAAACAAGAAACTTGAATTCTTTTACTTGATTCTCATTGAAGAGGGCTGAAATCCCTTTCTTCAGTGTTCCATACGAGTCAGTGGAGTGTGAAGCGAGCAAGTCGCCTAGATCTGCTCTCCATCCTCTTAATTGCTGAAGTTACATCAAAGAGTTCTTAATGTGGCTTTTTTCCTCTATTTCGATCTCTCTCACACATTCTGTAGACATTTGGTGCAGCAGACGACACAACATTCCTCTCTGGAGATGTATAAAAATTATCCTTCGTCAGGCAATATCATAGTCCAAATAATGGCTTCATTAGAGTAATTTTCACTTTTGAGGACATGGGTAAATGGGCAGTCTTTATCCGACACAGTCCCCTTTCCGTGTAAATTGTCGTTGACCACACGTATCCAGATCTCGATTCACAAAGTAAAAACACTTGCCAAATGAAGCTCTTTTCATAGGCATGATATGCCGCCACTCCAATCTTCCCTTGTTCGAGAGTAGGCTCTTTTCGATGGTGACGTCCGTCTCTGGTGTATGGAGTGCCTTGAACTTTTCCTCCAGGTTCTGGAAAATCTGCCATATATTTTATTTAGGTCGGCGTCGGGGTGTGTTTGGGGATCAAAATCTTTATTATAGGCACAAATTATCTTGCCCGCGTCAGAATTTGCTCGACCATTCGGGACGAGATATCTCGCCCACGTCAGGGAAGGGGTTAATAACTGGACTGTGGAGGCTATGTGCTATAGGGTGGTCCAAAAATAATTTTTTAAACATCCGCTGCACATATTTGCAAATATTTTGGAATATAACAAAGTTTTCCATTTCATTTACGATAAAATGAACTTCCACAAGGTTCAGTCTGAGACGATGGAGATAATTTATGATACCTTTTTCGGTGCATAGAACCCGACCAAATGAACAGTATAAGCATTTGAACATGTGCCTACAAAAATGGCCAAAAAAAGTCATATTTTTTTATTTCAGATTTTAGAAGCATTAAAGGGAGGCAAATCCGAAATTGTTTTCATTATTTTTTATTCCAAATAACTATTGAATTATTCAATCATTTCTGATTTTTGCCCCTTAACTTAACAGAATTAGGCCACCTGCATATCAGTATAACTTTCCTTCCCGTAATCCTTTGTTAGACATCTAAGGAGGAATGAATTTAGTTTACATGGAAAATGTATACACTTTGCTGACAACGTTAATGTTAGCTATTAATTTTAGTCTGTAGTACATCAAGAAACAACGTACAAGCATTCATAGGAGTTAAGCAACCCGCATGATGACCACTTTCGCTCTCTAAATGTTATAACAAAATTCATTTTATGACAAAAAACAAGAAACTTGAATTCTTTTACTTGATTCTCATTGAAGAGGGCTGAAATCCCTTTCTTCAGTGTTCCATACGAGTCAGTGGAGTGTGAAGCGAGCAAGTCGCCTAGATCTGCTCTCCTTCCTCCTAATTGCTGAAGTTACATCAAACAGTTCCAATTATGGCTTCTGTTCCTCTATTTCGATCTCTCTCACACATTCTGTAGACATTTGGATCAGCAGACGACACAACATTCCTGTCTGGAGATGTATAAAAATTATCCGTCGACAGGCAATATCATAGGCCAAATAATGGCTTCATTAGAGTAATTTTCACTTTTGAGGACATGGGTAAATGGGCAGTCTTTATCCGACACAGTCCCCTTTCCGTGAAAATTGTCGTTGACCACACGTATACAGATCTCGATTCACAAAGTAAAAACACTTGCCAAATGAAGCTCTTTTCATAGGCATGATCTGCCGCCACTCCAATCTTCCCTTGTTCGAGAGTAGGCTCTTTTCGATGGTGACGTCCGTCTCTGGTGTATGGAGTGCCTTGAACTTTTCCTCCAGGTTCTGGAAAATCTGCCATATATTTTATTTAGGTCGGCGTCGGGGTGTGTTTGGGGATCAAAATCTTTATTATAGGCACAAATTATCTCCCCCGCGTCAGAATTTGCTCGACCATTCGGGACGAGATATCTCGCCCACGTCAGGGAAGGGGTTAATAACTTGACTGTGGAGGCTATGTGCTATAGGGTGGTCCAAAAATATTTCTTAAACATTCGCTGCACATATTTGCAAATATTGTGGAATATAACAAAGTTTTCCATTTCATTTACGATAAAATGAACTTCCACAAGGTTGAGTCTGAGACGATGGAGATAATTTATGATACCTTTTTCGGTGCATAGAACCCGACCAAATGAACAGTATAAGCATTTGAACATGTGCCTACAAAAATGGCCAAAAAAAGTCATATTTTTTTATTTCAGATTTTAGAAGCATTAAAGGGAGGCAAATCCGAAATTGTTTTCATTATTTTTTTATTCCAAATAACTATTGATTTATTGAATAAATTCTGATTTTTGCCCCTTTACTTAACAAAATTAGGCCACCTGCATATCAGTATAACTTTCCTTCCCGTTATCCTTTGTAAGACATCTAAGGAGGAATGAATTTAGTTTATATAGAAAATGTATACACTTTGCTGACAACGTTAATGTTAGCTCTTAATTTCAGTCTGTAGTACATCAAGAAACAACGTACAAGCATTCATAGGAGTTAGGCAACCCGCATGATGACCACTTTCGCTCTCTAAATGTTATAACAAAATTCATTTTATGACAAAAAACAAGAAACTTGAATTCTTTTACTTGATTCTCATTGAAGAGGGCTGAAATCCCTTTCTTCAGTGTTCCATACGAGTCAGTGGAGTGTGAAGCGAGCAAGTCGCCTAGATCTGCTCTCCTTCCTCCTAATTGGTGAAGTTACATCAAACAGTTCCAATTATGGCTTCTGTTCCTCTATTTCGATCTCTCTCACACATTCTGTAGACATTTGGATCAGCAGACGACACAACATTCCTGTCTGGAGATGTATAAAAATTATCCGTCGTCAGGCAATATCATAGGCCAAATAATGGCTTCATTAGAGTAATTTTCACTTTTGAGGACATGGGTAAATGGGCAGTCTTTATCCGACACAGTCCCCTTTCCGTGTAAATTGTCGTTGACCACACGTATCCAGATCTCGATTCACAAAGTAATAACACTTGCCAAATGAAGCTCTTTTCATAGGCATGATCTGCCGCCACTCCAATCTTCCCTTGTTCGAGAGTAGGCTCTTTTCGATGGTGACGTCCGTCTCTGGTGTATGGAGTGCCTTGAACTTTTCCTCCAGGTTCTGGAAAATCTGCCATATATTTTATTTAGGTCGGCGTCGGGGTGTGTTTGGGGATCAAAATCTTTATTATAGGCACAAATTATCTCCCCCGCGTCAGAATTTGCTCGACCATTCGGGACGAGATATCTCGCCCACGTCAGGGAAGGGGTTAATAACTTGACTGTGGAGGCTATGTGCTATAGGGTGGTCCAAAAATATTTTTTCAACATCCGCTGCACATATTTGCAAATATTGTGGAATATAACAAAGTTTTCCATTTCATTTACGATAAAATGAACTTCCACAAGGTTGAGTCTGAGACGATGGAGATAATTTATGATACCTTTTTCGGTGCATAGAACCTGACCAAATGAACAGCATAAGCATTTGAACATGTGCCTACAAAAATGGCCAAAAAAAGTCATATTTTTTTATTTCAGATTTTAGAAGCATTAAAGGGAGGCAAATCCGAAATTGTTTTCATTATTTTTTATTCCAAATAACTATTGAATTATTCAATCATTTCTGATTTTTGCCCCTTAACTTAACAGAATTAGGCCACCTGCATATCAGTATAACTTTCCTTCCCGTAATCCTTTGTAAGACATCTAAGGAGGAATGAATTTAGTTTATATGGAAAATGTATACACTTTGCTGACAACGTTAATGTTAGCTATTAATTTTAGTCTGTAGTACATCAAGAAACAACGTACAAGCATTCATAGGAGTTAGGCAACCCTCATGATGACCACTTTCGCTCTCTAAATGTTATAACAAAATTCATTTTATGACAAAAAACAAGAAACTTGAATTCTTTTACTTGATTCTCATTGAAGAGGGCTGAAATCCCTTTCTTCAGTGTTCCATACGAGTCAGTGGAGTGTGAAGCGAGCAAGTCGCCTAGATCTGCTCTCCTTCCTCTTAATTGCTGAAGTTACATCAAAGAGTTCCAAATGTGGCTTTTTTCCTCTATTTCGATCTCTCTCACACATTCTGTAGACATTTGGTGCAGCAGACGACACAACATTCCTCTCTGGAGATGTATAAAAATTATCCTTCGTCAGGCAATATCATAGTCCAAATAATGGCTTCATTAGAGTAATTTTCACTTTTGAGGACATGGGTAAATGGGCAGTCTTTATCCGACACAGTCCCCTTTCCGTGTAAATTGTCGTTGACCACACGTATCCAGATCTCGATTCACAAAGTAAAAACACTTGCCAAATGAAGCTCTTTTCATAGGCATGATCTGCCGCCACTCCAATCTTCCCTTGTTCGAGAGTAGGCTCTTTTCGATGGTGACGTCCGTCTCTGGTGTATGGAGTGCCTTGAACTTTTCCTCCAGGTTCTGGAAAATCTGCCATATATTTTATTTAGGTCGGCGTCGGGGTGTGTTTGGGGATCAAAATCTTTATTATAGGCACAAATTATCTCCCCCGCGTCAGAATTTGCTCGACCATTCGGGACGAGATATCTCGCCCACGTCAGGGAAGGGGTTAATAACTGGTCTGTGGAGGCTATGTGCTATAGGGTGGTCCAAAAATAATTTATTAAACATCCGCTGCACATATTTGCAAATATTTTGGAATATAACAAAGTTTTCCATTTCATTTACGATAAAATGAACTTCCACAAGGTTCAGTCTGAGACGATGGAGATAATTTATGATACCTTTTTCGGTGCATAGAACCCGACCAAATGAACAGTATAAGCATTTGAACATGTGCATACAAAAATGGCCAAAAAAAGTCATATTTTTTTATTTCAGATTTTAGAAGCATTAAAGGGAGGCAAATCCGAAATTGTTTTCATTATTTTTTATTCCAAATAACTATTGAATTATTCAATCATTTCTGATTTTTGCCCCTTAACTTAACAGAATTAGGCCACCTGCATATCAGTATAACTTTCCTTCCCGTAATCCTTTGTTAGACATCTAAGGAGGAATGAATTTAGTTTACATGGAAAATGTATACACTTTGCTGACAACGTTAATGTTAGCTATTAATTTTAGTCTGTAGTACATCAAGAAACAACGTACAAGCATTCATAGGAGTTAAGCAACCCGCATGATGACCACTTTCGCTCTCTAAATGTTATAACAAAATTCATTTTATGACAAAATACAAGAAACTTGAATTCTTTTACTTGATTCTCATTGAAGAGGGCTGAAATCCCTTTCTTCAGTGTTCCATACGAGTCAGTGGAGTGTGAAGCGAGCAAGTCGCCTAGATCTGCTCTCCTTCCTCCTAATTGCTGAAGTTACATCAAACAGTTCCAATTATGGCTTCTGTTCCTCTATTTCGATCTCTCTCACACATTCTGTAGACATTTGGATCAGCAGACGACACAACATTCCTGTCTGGAGATGTATAAAAATTATCCGTCGACAGGCAATATCATAGGCCAAATAATGGCTTCATTAGAGTAATTTTCACTTTTGAGGACATGGGTAAATGGGCAGTCTTTATCCGACACAGTCCCCTTTCCGTGAAAATTGTCGTTGACCACACGTATACAGATCTCGATTCACAAAGTAAAAACACTTGCCAAATGAAGCTCTTTTCATAGGCATGATCTGCCGCCACTCCAATCTTCCCTTGTTCGAGAGTAGGCTCTTTTCGATGGTGACGTCCGTCTCTGGTGTATGGAGTGCCTTGAACTTTTCCTCCAGGTTCTGGAAAATCTGCCATATATTTTATTTAGGTCGGCGTCGGGGTGTGTTTGGGGATCAAAATCTTTATTATAGGCACAAATTATCTCCCCCGCGTCAGAATTTGCTCGACCATTCGGGACGAGATATCTCGCCCACGTCAGGGAAGGGGTTAATAACTTGACTGTGGAGGCTATGTGCTATAGGGTGGTCCAAAAATATTTCTTAAACATCCGCTGCACATATTTGCAAATATTGTGGAATATAACAAAGTTTTCCATTTCATTTACGATAAAATGAACTTCCACAAGGTTGAGTCTGAGACGATGGAGATAATTTATGATACCTTTTTCGGTGCATAGAACCCGACCAAATGAACAGTATAAGCATTTGAACATGTGCCTACAAAAATGGCCAAAAAAAGTCATATTTTTTTATTTCAGATTTTAGAAGCATTAAAGGGAGGCAAATCCGAAATTGTTTTCATTATTTTTTTATTCCAAATAACTATTGATTTATTGAATAAATTCTGATTTTTGCCCCTTTACTTAACAAAATTAGGCCACCTGCATATCAGTATAACTTTCCTTCCCGTTATCCTTTGTAAGACATCTAAGGAGGAATGAATTTAGTTTATATAGAAAATGTATACACTTTGCTGACAACGTTAATGTTAGCTATTAATTTCAGTCTGTAGTACATAAAGAAACAACGTACAAGCATTCATAGGAGTTAGGCAACCCGCATGATGACGACTTTCGATCTCTAAATGTTATAACAAAATTCATTTTATGACAAAAAACAAGAAACTTGAATTCTTTTACTTGATACATACGAGTCAGTGGAGTGTGAAGCGAGCAAGTCGCCTAGATCTGCTCTCCTTCCTCCTAATTGCTGAAGTTACATCAAACAGTTCCAATTATGGCTTCTGTTCCTCTATTTCGATCTCTCTCACACATTCTGTAGACATTTGGATCAGCAGACGACACAACATTCCTATCTGGAGATGTATAAAAATTATCCGTCGTCAGGCAATATCATAGGCCAAATAATGGCTTCATTAGAGTAATTTTCACTTTTGAGGACATGGGTAAATGGGCAGTCTTTATCCGACACAGTCCCCTTTCCGTGTAAATTTTCGTTGACGACACGTATCCAGATCTCGATTCACAAAGTAAAAACACTTGCCAAATGAAGCTCTTTTCATAGGCATGATCTGCCGCCACTCCAATCTTCCCTTGTTCGAGAGTAGGCTCTTTTCGATGGTGACGTCCGTCTCTGGTGTATGGAGTGCCTTGAACTTTTCCTACAGGTTCTGGAAAATCTGCCATATATTTTATTTAGGTCGGCGTCGGGGTGTGTTTGGGGATCAAAATCTTTATTATAGGCACAAATTATCTCCCCCGCGTCAGAATTTGCTCGACCATTCGGGACGAGATATCTCGCCCACGTCAGGGAAGGGGTTAATAATTTGACTGTGGAGGCTATGTGCTATAGGGTGGTCCAAAAATATTTTTTAAACATCCGCTGCACATATTTGCAAATATTGTGGAATATAACAAAGTTTTCCATTTCATTTACGATAAAATGAACTTCCACAAGGTTGAGTCTGAGACGATGGAGATAATTTATGATACCTTTTTCGGTGCATAGAACCCGACCAAATGAACAGCATAAGCATTTGAACATGTGCCTACAAAAATGGCCAAAAAAAGTCATATTTTTTTATTTCAGATTTTAGAAGCATTAAAGGGAGGCAAATCCGAAATTGTTTTCATTATTTTTTATTCCAAATAACTATTGAATTATTCAATCATTTCTGATTTTTGCCCCTTAAGTTAACAGAATTAGGCCACCTGCATATCAGTATAACTTTCCTTCCCGTAATCCTTTGTTAGACATCTAAGGAGGAATGAATTTAGTTTCTATGGAAAATGTATACACTTTGCTGACAACGTTAATGTTAGCTATTAATTTTAGTCTGTAGTACATCAAGAAACAACGTACAAGCATTCATAGGAGTTAGGCAACCCTCATGATGACCACTTTCGCTCTCTAAATGTTATAACAAAATTCATTTTATGACAAAAAACAAGAAACTTGAATTCTTTTACTTGATTCTCATTGAAGAGGGCTGAAATCCCTTTCCTCAGTGTTCCATACAAGTCAGTGGAGTGTGAAGCGAGCAAGTCACCTAGATCTGCTCTCCTTCCTCCTAATTGCTGAAGTTACATCAAATAGTTCCAAATATGGCTTCTGTTCCTCTATTTCGATCTCTCTCACACATTCTGTAGACATTTGGTGCTGCAGACGACACAACATTCCTGTCTGGAGATGTATAAAAATTATCCGTCGTCAGGCAATATCAAAGGCCAAATAATGGCTTCAGTAGAGTAATTTTCACTTTTGAGGACATGGGTAAATGGGCAGTCTTTATCCGACACAGTCCCCTTTCCGTGTAAATTGTCGTTGACCACACGTATCCAGATCTGGATTCACAAAGTAAAAACACTTGCCAAATGAAGCTCTTTTCATAGGCATGATCTGCCGCCACTCCAATCATCCCTTGTTCGAGAGTAGGCTCTTTTCGATGGTGACGTCCGTCTCTGGTGTATGGAGTGCCTTGAACTTTTCCTCCAGGTTCTGGAAAATCTGCCATATATTTTATTTAGGTCGGCGTCGGGGTGTGTTTGGGGATCAAAATCTTTATTATAGGCACAAATTATCTCCCCCGCGTCAGAATTTGCTCGACCATTCGGGACGAGATATCTCGCCCACGTCAGGGAAGGGGTTAATAATTTGACTGTGGAGGCTATGTGCTATAGGGTGGTCCAAAAATATTTTTTAAACATCCGCTGCACATATTTGCAAATATTGTGGAATATAACAAAGTTTTCCATTTCATTTACGATAAAATGAACTTCCACAAGGTTGAGTCTGAGACGATGGAGATAATTTATGATACCTTTTTCGGTGCATAGAACCCGACCAAATGAACAGTATAAGCATTTGAACATGTGCCTACAAAAATGGCCAAAAAAAGTCATATTTTTTTATTTCAGATTTTAGAAGCATTAAAGGGAGGCAAATCCGAAATTGTTTTCATTATTTTTTTATTCCAAATAACTATTGATTTATTTAATAAATTCTGATTTTTGCCCCTTTACTTAACAAAATTAGGCCACCTGCATATCAGTATAACTTTCCTTCCCGTTATCCTTTGTAAGACATCTAAGGAGGAATGAATTTAGTTTATATAGAAAATGTATACACTTTGCTGACAACGTTAATGTTAGCTCTTAATTTCAGTCTGTAGTACATCAAGAAACAACGTACAAGCATTCATAGGAGTTAGGCAACCCGCATGATGACCACTTTCGCTCTCTAAATGTTATAACAAAATTCATTTTATGACAAAAAACAAGAAACTTGAATTCTTTTACTTGATTCTCATTGAAGAGGGCTGAAATCCCTTTCTTCAGTGTTCCATACGAGTCAGTGGAGTGTGAAGCGAGCAAGTCGCCTAGATCTGCTCTCCTTCCTCCTAATTGGTGAAGTTACATCAAACAGTTCCAATTATGGCTTCTGTTCCTCTATTTCGATCTCTCTCACACATTCTGTAGACATTTGGATCAGCAGACGACACAACATTCCTGTCTGGAGATGTATAAAAATTATCCGTCGTCAGGCAATATCATAGGCCAAATAATGGCTTCATTAGAGTAATTTTCACTTTTGAGGACATGGGTAAATGGGCAGTCTTTATCCGACACAGTCCCCTTTCCGTGTAAATTGTCGTTGACCACACGTATCCAGATCTCGATTCACAAAGTAATAACACTTGCCAAATGAAGCTCTTTTCATAGGCATGATCTGCCGCCACTCCAATCTTCCCTTGTTCGAGAGTAGGCTCTTTTCGATGGTGACGTCCGTCTCTGGTGTATGGAGTGCCTTGAACTTTTCCTCCAGGTTCTGGAAAATCTGCCATATATTTTATTTAGGTCGGCGTCGGGGTGTGTTTGGGGATCAAAATCTTTATTATAGGCACAAATTATCTCCCCCGCGTCAGAATTTGCTCGACCATTCGGGACGAGATATCTCGCCCACGTCAGGGAAGGGGTTAATAACTTGACTGTGGAGGCTATGTGCTATAGGGTGGTCCAAAAATATTTTTTCAACATCCGCTGCACATATTTGCAAATATTGTGGAATATAACAAAGTTTTCCATTTCATTTACGATAAAATGAACTTCCACAAGGTTGAGTCTGAGACGATGGAGATAATTTATGATACCTTTTTCGGTGCATAGAACCTGACCAAATGAACAGCATAAGCATTTGAACATGTGCCTACAAAAATGGCCAAAAAAAGTCATATTTTTTTATTTCAGATTTTAGAAGCATTAAAGGGAGGCAAATCCGAAATTGTTTTCATTATTTTTTATTCCAAATAACTATTGAATTATTCAATCATTTCTGATTTTTGCCCCTTAACTTAACAGAATTAGGCCACCTGCATATCAGTATAACTTTCCTTCCCGTAATCCTTTGTAAGACATCTAAGGAGGAATGAATTTAGTTTATATGGAAAATGTATACACTTTGCTGACAACGTTAATGTTAGCTATTAATTTTAGTCTGTAGTACATCAAGAAACAACGTACAAGCATTCATAGGAGTTAGGCAACCCTCATGATGACCACTTTCGCTCTCTAAATGTTATAACAAAATTCATTTTATGACAAAAAACAAGAAACTTGAATTCTTTTACTTGATTCTCATTGAAGAGGGCTGAAATCCCTTTCTTCAGTGTTCCATACGAGTCAGTGGAGTGTGAAGCGAGCAAGTCGCCTAGATCTGCTCTCCTTCCTCTTAATTGCTGAAGTTACATCAAAGAGTTCCAAATGTGGCTTTTTTCCTCTATTTCGATCTCTCTCACACATTCTGTAGACATTTGGTGCAGCAGACGACACAACATTCCTCTCTGGAGATGTATAAAAATTATCCTTCGTCAGGCAATATCATAGTCCAAATAATGGCTTCATTAGAGTAATTTTCACTTTTGAGGACATGGGTAAATGGGCAGTCTTTATCCGACACAGTCCCCTTTCCGTGTAAATTGTCGTTGACCACACGTATCCAGATCTCGATTCACAAAGTAAAAACACTTGCCAAATGAAGCTCTTTTCATAGGCATGATCTGCCGCCACTCCAATCTTCCCTTGTTCGAGAGTAGGCTCTTTTCGATGGTGACGTCCGTCTCTGGTGTATGGAGTGCCTTGAACTTTTCCTCCAGGTTCTGGAAAATCTGCCATATATTTTATTTAGGTCGGCGTCGGGGTGTGTTTGGGGATCAAAATCTTTATTATAGGCACAAATTATCTCCCCCGCGTCAGAATTTGCTCGACCATTCGGGACGAGATATCTCGCCCACGTCAGGGAAGGGGTTAATAACTGGTCTGTGGAGGCTATGTGCTATAGGGTGGTCCAAAAATAATTTATTAAACATCCGCTGCACATATTTGCAAATATTTTGGAATATAACAAAGTTTTCCATTTCATTTACGATAAAATGAACTTCCACAAGGTTCAGTCTGAGACGATGGAGATAATTTATGATACCTTTTTCGGTGCATAGAACCCGACCAAATGAACAGTATAAGCATTTGAACATGTGCATACAAAAATGGCCAAAAAAAGTCATATTTTTTTATTTCAGATTTTAGAAGCATTAAAGGGAGGCAAATCCGAAATTGTTTTCATTATTTTTTATTCCAAATAACTATTGAATTATTCAATCATTTCTGATTTTTGCCCCTTAACTTAACAGAATTAGGCCACCTGCATATCAGTATAACTTTCCTTCCCGTAATCCTTTGTTAGACATCTAAGGAGGAATGAATTTAGTTTACATGGAAAATGTATACACTTTGCTGACAACGTTAATGTTAGCTATTAATTTTAGTCTGTAGTACATCAAGAAACAACGTACAAGCATTCATAGGAGTTAAGCAACCCGCATGATGACCACTTTCGCTCTCTAAATGTTATAACAAAATTCATTTTATGACAAAATACAAGAAACTTGAATTCTTTTACTTGATTCTCATTGAAGAGGGCTGAAATCCCTTTCTTCAGTGTTCCATACGAGTCAGTGGAGTGTGAAGCGAGCAAGTCGCCTAGATCTGCTCTCCTTCCTCCTAATTGCTGAAGTTACATCAAACAGTTCCAATTATGGCTTCTGTTCCTCTATTTCGATCTCTCTCACACATTCTGTAGACATTTGGATCAGCAGACGACACAACATTCCTGTCTGGAGATGTATAAAAATTATCCGTCGACAGGCAATATCATAGGCCAAATAATGGCTTCATTAGAGTAATTTTCACTTTTGAGGACATGGGTAAATGGGCAGTCTTTATCCGACACAGTCCCCTTTCCGTGAAAATTGTCGTTGACCACACGTATACAGATCTCGATTCACAAAGTAAAAACACTTGCCAAATGAAGCTCTTTTCATAGGCATGATCTGCCGCCACTCCAATCTTCCCTTGTTCGAGAGTAGGCTCTTTTCGATGGTGACGTCCGTCTCTGGTGTATGGAGTGCCTTGAACTTTTCCTCCAGGTTCTGGAAAATCTGCCATATATTTTATTTAGGTCGGCGTCGGGGTGTGTTTGGGGATCAAAATCTTTATTATAGGCACAAATTATCTCCCCCGCGTCAGAATTTGCTCGACCATTCGGGACGAGATATCTCGCCCACGTCAGGGAAGGGGTTAATAACTTGACTGTGGAGGCTATGTGCTATAGGGTGGTCCAAAAATATTTCTTAAACATCCGCTGCACATATTTGCAAATATTGTGGAATATAACAAAGTTTTCCATTTCATTTACGATAAAATGAACTTCCACAAGGTTGAGTCTGAGACGATGGAGATAATTTATGATACCTTTTTCGGTGCATAGAACCCGACCAAATGAACAGTATAAGCATTTGAACATGTGCCTACAAAAATGGCCAAAAAAAGTCATATTTTTTTATTTCAGATTTTAGAAGCATTAAAGGGAGGCAAATCCGAAATTGTTTTCATTATTTTTTTATTCCAAATAACTATTGATTTATTGAATAAATTCTGATTTTTGCCCCTTTACTTAACAAAATTAGGCCACCTGCATATCAGTATAACTTTCCTTCCCGTTATCCTTTGTAAGACATCTAAGGAGGAATGAATTTAGTTTATATAGAAAATGTATACACTTTGCTGACAACGTTAATGTTAGCTATTAATTTCAGTCTGTAGTACATAAAGAAACAACGTACAAGCATTCATAGGAGTTAGGCAACCCGCATGATGACGACTTTCGATCTCTAAATGTTATAACAAAATTCATTTTATGACAAAAAACAAGAAACTTGAATTCTTTTACTTGATACATACGAGTCAGTGGAGTGTGAAGCGAGCAAGTCGCCTAGATCTGCTCTCCTTCCTCCTAATTGCTGAAGTTACATCAAACAGTTCCAATTATGGCTTCTGTTCCTCTATTTCGATCTCTCTCACACATTCTGTAGACATTTGGATCAGCAGACGACACAACATTCCTATCTGGAGATGTATAAAAATTATCCGTCGTCAGGCAATATCATAGGCCAAATAATGGCTTCATTAGAGTAATTTTCACTTTTGAGGACATGGGTAAATGGGCAGTCTTTATCCGACACAGTCCCCTTTCCGTGTAAATTTTCGTTGACGACACGTATCCAGATCTCGATTCACAAAGTAAAAACACTTGCCAAATGAAGCTCTTTTCATAGGCATGATCTGCCGCCACTCCAATCTTCCCTTGTTCGAGAGTAGGCTCTTTTCGATGGTGACGTCCGTCTCTGGTGTATGGAGTGCCTTGAACTTTTCCTACAGGTTCTGGAAAATCTGCCATATATTTTATTTAGGTCGGCGTCGGGGTGTGTTTGGGGA
Source organism: Pyrrhosoma nymphula (assembly GCA_963573305.1). Taxonomy (NCBI): domain Eukaryota; kingdom Metazoa; phylum Arthropoda; class Insecta; order Odonata; family Coenagrionidae; genus Pyrrhosoma; species Pyrrhosoma nymphula. Next base: position 28,921,256 of record OY754332.1, read on the forward strand.
TCAAAATCTTTATTATAGGCACAAATTATCTCCCCCGCGTCAGAATTTGCTCGACCATTCGGGACGAGATATCTCGCCCACGTCAGGGAAGGGGTTAATAATTTGACTGTGGAGGCTATGTGCTATAGGGTGGTCCAAAAATATTTTTTAAACATCCGCTGCACATATTTGCAAATATTGTGGAATATAACAAAGTTTTCCATTTCATTTACGATAAAATGAACTTCCACAAGGTTGAGTCTGAGACGATGGAGATAATTTATGATACCTTTTTCGGTGCATAGAACCCGACCAAATGAACAGCATAAGCATTTGAACATGTGCCTACAAAAATGGCCAAAAAAAGTCATATTTTTTTATTTCAGATTTTAGAAGCATTAAAGGGAGGCAAATCCGAAATTGTTTTCATTATTTTTTATTCCAAATAACTATTGAATTATTCAATCATTTCTGATTTTTGCCCCTTAAGTTAACAGAATTAGGCCACCTGCATATCAGTATAACTTTCCTTCCCGTAATCCTTTGTTAGACATCTAAGGAGGAATGAATTTAGTTTCTATGGAAAATGTATACACTTTGCTGACAACGTTAATGTTAGCTATTAATTTTAGTCTGTAGTACATCAAGAAACAACGTACAAGCATTCATAGGAGTTAGGCAACCCTCATGATGACCACTTTCGCTCTCTAAATGTTATAACAAAATTCATTTTATGACAAAAAACAAGAAACTTGAATTCTTTTACTTGATTCTCATTGAAGAGGGCTGAAATCCCTTTCCTCAGTGTTCCATACAAGTCAGTGGAGTGTGAAGCGAGCAAGTCACCTAGATCTGCTCTCCTTCCTCCTAATTGCTGAAGTTACATCAAATAGTTCCAAATATGGCTTCTGTTCCTCTATTTCGATCTCTCTCACACATTCTGTAGACATTTGGTGCTGCAGACGACACAACATTCCTGTCTGGAGATGTATAAAAATTATCCGTCGTCAGGCAATATCAAAGGCCAAATAATGGCTTCAGTAGAGTAATTTTCACTTTTGAGGACATGGGTAAATGGGCAGTCTTTATCCGACACAGTCCCCTTTCCGTGTAAATTGTCGTTGACCACACGTATCCAGATCTGGATTCACAAAGTAAAAACACTTGCCAAATGAAGCTCTTTTCATAGGCATGATCTGCCGCCACTCCAATCATCCCTTGTTCGAGAGTAGGCTCTTTTCGATGGTGACGTCCGTCTCTGGTGTATGGAGTGCCTTGAACTTTTCCTCCAGGTTCTGGAAAATCTGCCATATATTTTATTTAGGTCGGCGTCGGGGTGTGTTTGGGGATCAAAATCTTTATTATAGGCACAAATTATCTCCCCCGCGTCAGAATTTGCTCGACCATTCGGGACGAGATATCTCGCCCACGTCAGGGAAGGGGTTAATAATTTGACTGTGGAGGCTATGTGCTATAGGGTGGTCCAAAAATATTTTTTAAACATCCGCTGCACATATTTGCAAATATTGTGGAATATAACAAAGTTTTCCATTTCATTTACGATAAAATGAACTTCCACAAGGTTGAGTCTGAGACGATGGAGATAATTTATGATACCTTTTTCGGTGCATAGAACCCGACCAAATGAACAGTATAAGCATTTGAACATGTGCCTACAAAAATGGCCAAAAAAAGTCATATTTTTTTATTTCAGATTTTAGAAGCATTAAAGGGAGGCAAATCCGAAATTGTTTTCATTATTTTTTTATTCCAAATAACTATTGATTTATTGAATAAATTCTGATTTTTGCCCCTTTACTTAACAAAATTAGGCCACCTGCATATCAGTATAACTTTCCTTCCCGTTATCCTTTGTAAGACATCTAAGGAGGAATGAATTTAGTTTATATAGAAAATGTATACACTTTGCTGACAACGTTAATGTTAGCTCTTAATTTCAGTCTGTAGTACATCAAGAAACAACGTACAAGCATTCATAGGAGTTAGGCAACCCGCATGATGACCACTTTCGCTCTCTAAATGTTATAACAAAATTCATTTTATGACAAAAAACAGGAAACTTGAATTCTTTTACTTGATTCTCATTGAAGAGGGCTGAAATCCCTTTCTTCAGTGTTCCATACGAGTCAGTGGAGTGTGAAGCGAGCAAGTCGCCTAGATCTGCTCTCCTTCCTCCTAATTGGTGAAGTTACATCAAACAGTTCCAATTATGGCTTCTGTTCCTCTATTTCGATCTCTCTCACACATTCTGTAGACATTTGGATCAGCAGACGACACAACATTCCTGTCTGGAGATGTATAAAAATTATCCGTCGTCAGGCAATATCATAGGCCAAATAATGGCTTCATTAGAGTAATTTTCACTTTTGAGGACATGGGTAAATGGGCAGTCTTTATCCGACACAGTCCCCTTTCCGTGTAAATTGTCGTTGACCACACGTATCCAGATCTCGATTCACAAAGTAATAACACTTGCCAAATGAAGCTCTTTTCATAGGCATGATCTGCCGCCACTCCAATCTTCCCTTGTTCGAGAGTAGGCTCTTTTCGATGGTGACGTCCGTCTCTGGTGTATGGAGTGCCTTGAACTTTTCCTCCAGGTTCTGGAAAATCTGCCATATATTTTATTTAGGTCGGCGTCGGGGTGTGTTTGGGGATCAAAATCTTTATTATAGGCACAAATTATCTCCCCCGCGTCAGAATTTGCTCGACCATTCGGGACGAGATATCTCGCCCACGTCAGGGAAGGGGTTAATAACTTGACTGTGGAGGCTATGTGCTATAGGGTGGTCCAAAAATATTTTTTCAACATCCGCTGCACATATTTGCAAATATTGTGGAATATAACAAAGTTTTCCATTTCATTTACGATAAAATGAACTTCCACAAGGTTGAGTCTGAGACGATGGAGATAATTTATGATACCTTTTTCGGTGCATAGAACCTGACCAAATGAACAGCATAAGCATTTGAACATGTGCCTACAAAAATGGCCAAAAAAAGTCATATTTTTTTATTTCAGATTTTAGAAGCATTAAAGGGAGGCAAATCCGAAATTGTTTTCATTATTTTTTATTCCAAATAACTATTGAATTATTCAATCATTTCTGATTTTTGCCCCTTAACTTAACAGAATTAGGCCACCTGCATATCAGTATAACTTTCCTTCCCGTAATCCTTTGTAAGACATCTAAGGAGGAATGAATTTAGTTTATATGGAAAATGTATACACTTTGCTGACAACGTTAATGTTAGCTATTAATTTTAGTCTGTAGTACATCAAGAAACAAAGTACAAGCATTCATAGGAGTTAGGCAACCCTCATGATGACCACTTTCGCTCTCTAAATGTTATAACAAAATTCATTTTATGACAAAAAACAAGAAACTTGAATTCTTTTACTTGATTCTCATTGAAGAGGGCTGAAATCCCTTTCTTCAGTGTTCCATACGAGTCAGTGGAGTGTGAAGCGAGCAAGTCGCCTAGATCTGCTCTCCTTCCTCTTAATTGCTGAAGTTACATCAAAGAGTTCCAAATGTGGCTTTTTTCCTCTATTTCGATCTCTCTCACACATTCTGTAGACATTTGGTGCAGCAGACGACACAACATTCCTCTCTGGAGATGTATAAAAATTATCCTTCGTCAGGCAATATCATAGTCCAAATAATGGCTTCATTAGAGTAATTTTCACTTTTGAGGACATGGGTAAATGGGCAGTCTTTATCCGACACAGTCCCCTTTCCGTGTAAATTGTCGTTGACCACACGTATCCAGATCTCGATTCACAAAGTAAAAACACTTGCCAAATGAAGCTCTTTTCATAGGCATGATCTGCCGCCACTCCAATCTTCCCTTGTTCGAGAGTAGGCTCTTTTCGATGGTGACATCCGTCTCTGGTGTATGGAGTGCCTTGAACTTTTCCTCCAGGTTCTGGAAAATCTGCCATATATTTTATTTAGGTCGGCGTCGGGGTGTGTTTGGGGATCAAAATCTTTATTATAGGCACAAATTATCTCCCCCGCGTCAGAATTTGCTCGACCATTCGGGACGAGATATCTCGCCCACGTCAGGGAAGGGGTTAATAACTGGTCTGTGGAGGCTATGTGCTATAGGGTGGTCCAAAAATAATTTTTTAAACATCCGCTGCACATATTTGCAAATATTTTGGAATATAACAAAGTTTTCCATTTCATTTACGATAAAATGAACTTCCACAAGGTTCAGTCTGAGACGATGGAGATAATTTATGATACCTTTTTCGGTGCATAGAACCCGACCAAATGAACAGTATAAGCATTTGAACATGTGCATACAAAAATGGCCAAAAAAAGTCATATTTTTTTATTTCAGATTTTAGAAGCATTAAAGGGAGGCAAATCCGAAATTGTTTTCATTATTTTTTATTCCAAATAACTATTGAATTATTCAATCATTTCTGATTTTTGCCCCTTAACTTAACAGAATTAGGCCACCTGCATATCAGTATAACTTTCCTTCCCGTAATCCTTTGTTAGACATCTAAGGAGGAATGAATTTAGTTTACATGGAAAATGTATACACTTTGCTGACAACGTTAATGTTAGCTATTAATTTTAGTCTGTAGTACATCAAGAAACAACGTACAAGCATTCATAGGAGTTAAGCAACCCGCATGATGACCACTTTCGCTCTCTAAATGTTATAACAAAATTCATTTTATGACAAAATACAAGAAACTTGAATTCTTTTACTTGATTCTCATTGAAGAGGGCTGAAATCCCTTTCTTCAGTGTTCCATACGAGTCAGTGGAGTGTGAAGCGAGCAAGTCGCCTAGATCTGCTCTCCTTCCTCCTAATTGCTGAAGTTACATCAAACAGTTCCAATTATGGCTTCTGTTCCTCTATTTCGATCTCTCTCACACATTCTGTAGACATTTGGATCAGCAGACGACACAACATTCCTGTCTGGAGATGTATAAAAATTATCCGTCGACAGGCAATATCATAGGCCAAATAATGGCTTCATTAGAGTAATTTTCACTTTTGAGGACATGGGTAAATGGGCAGTCTTTATCCGACACAGTCCCCTTTCCGTGAAAATTGTCGTTGACCACACGTATACAGATCTCGATTCACAAAGTAAAAACACTTGCCAAATGAAGCTCTTTTCATAGGCATGATCTGCCGCCACTCCAATCTTCCCTTGTTCGAGAGTAGGCTCTTTTCGATGGTGACGTCCGTCTCTGGTGTATGGAGTGCCTTGAACTTTTCCTCCAGGTTCTGGAAAATCTGCCATATATTTTATTTAGGTCGGCGTCGGGGTGTGTTTGGGGATCAAAATCTTTATTATAGGCACAAATTATCTCCCCCGCGTCAGAATTTGCTCGACCATTCGGGACGAGATATCTCGCCCACGTCAGGGAAGGGGTTAATAACTTGACTGTGGAGGCTATGTGCTATAGGGTGGTCCAAAAATATTTCTTAAACATCCGCTGCACATATTTGCAAATATTGTGGAATATAACAAAGTTTTCCATTTCATTTACGATAAAATGAACTTCCACAAGGTTGAGTCTGAGACGATGGAGATAATTTATGATACCTTTTTCGGTGCATAGAACCTGACCAAATGAACAGTATAAGCATTTGAACATGTGCCTACAAAAATGGCCAAAAAAAGTCATATTTTTTTATTTCAGATTTTAGAAGCATTAAAGGGAGGCAAATCCGAAATTGTTTTCATTATTTTTTTATTCCAAATAACTATTGATTTATTGAATAAATTCTGATTTTTGCCCCTTTACTTAACAAAATTAGGCCACCTGCATATCAGTATAACTTTCCTTCTTGTTATCCTTTGTAAGACATCTAAGGAGGAATGAATTTAGTTTATATAGAAAATGTATACACTTTGCTGACAACGTTAATGTTAGCTATTAATTTCAGTCTGTAGTACATAAAGAAACAACGTACAAGCATTCATAGGAGTTAGGCAACCCGCATGACGACGACTTTCGATCTCTAAATGTTATAACAAAATTCATTTTATGACAAAAAACAAGAAACTTGAATTCTTTTACTTGATACATACGAGTCAGTGGAGTGTGAAGCGAGCAAGTCGCCTAGATCTGCTCTCCTTCCTCCTAATTGCTGAAGTTACATCAAACAGTTCCAATTATGGCTTCTGTTCCTCTATTTCGATCTCTCTCACACATTCTGTAGACATTTGGATCAGCAGACGACACAACATTCCTATCTGGAGATGTATAAAAATTATCCGTCGTCAGGCAATATCATAGGCCAAATAATGGCTTCATTAGAGTAATTTTCACTTTTGAGGACATGGGTAAATGGGCAGTCTTTATCCGACACAGTCCCCTTTCCGTGTAAATTTTCGTTGACGACACGTATCCAGATCTCGATTCACAAAGTAAAAACACTTGCCAAATGAAGCTCTTTTCATAGGCATGATCTGCCGCCACTCCAATCTTCCCTTGTTCGAGAGTAGGCTCTTTTCGATGGTGACGTCCGTCTCTGGTGTATGGAGTGCCTTGAACTTTTCCTACAGGTTCTGGAAAATCTGCCATATATTTTATTTAGGTCGGCGTCGGGGTGTGTTTGGGGATCAAAATCTTTATTATAGGCACAAATTATCTCCCCCGCGTCAGAATTTGCTCGACCATTCGGGACGAGATATCTCGCCCACGTCAGGGAAGGGGTTAATAACTTGACTGTGGAGGCTATGTGCTATAGGGTGGTCCAAAAATATTTTTTAAACATCCGCTGCACATATTTGCAAATATTGTGGAATATAACAAAGTTTTCCATTTCATTTACGATAAAATGAACTTCCACAAGGTTGAGTCTGAGACGATGGAGATAATTTATGATACCTTTTTCGGTGCATAGAACCCGACCAAATGAACAGTATAAGCATTTGAACATGTGCCTACAAAAATGGCCAAAAAAAAGTCATATTTTTTTATTTCAGATTTTAGAAGCATTAAAGGGAGGCAAATCCGAAATTATTTCATTATTTTTTTATTCCAAATAACTATTGATTTATTGAATCATTTCTGATTTTTGCCCTTTAACTTAACATAATTAGGCCACCTGCATATCAGTATAACTTTCCTTCCCGTAATCCTTTGTTAGACATCTAAGGAGGAATGAATTTAGTTTCTATGGAAAATGTATACACTTTGCTGACAACGTTAATGTAAGCTATTAATTTTAGTCTGTAGTACATCAAGAAACAACGTACAAGCATTCATAGGAGTTAGGCAACCCGCATGATGACCACTTTCGCTCTCTAAATGTTATAACAAAATTCTTTTTATTACAAAAAACAAGAAACTTGAATTCTTTTACTTGATTCTCATTGAAGAGGGCTGAAATCCCTTTCTTCAGTGTTCCATACGAGTCAGTGGAGTGTGAAGCGAGCAAGTCGCCTAGATCTTCTCTCCTTCCTCCTAATTGCTGAAGTTACATCAAACAGTTCCAATTATGGCTTCTGTTCCTCTATTTCGATCTCTCTCACACATTCTGTAGACATTTGGATCAGCAGACGACACAACATTCCTGTCTGGAGATGTATAAAAATTATCCGTCGTCAGGCAATATCATAGGCCAAATAATGGCTTCATTAGAGTAATTTTCACTTTTGAGGACATGGGTAAATGGGCAGTCTTTATCCGACACAGTCCCCTTTCCGTGTAAATTGTCGTTGACCACACGTATCCAGATCTCGATTCACAAAGTAAAAACACTTGCCAAATGAAGCTCTTTTCATAGGCATGATCTGCCGCCACTCCAATCTTCCCTTGTTCGAGAGTAGGCTCTTTTCGATGGTGACGTCCGTCTCTGGTGTATGGAGTGCCTTGAACTTTTCCTCCAGGTTCTGGAAAATCTGCCATATATTTTATTTAGGTCGGCGTCGGGGTGTGTTTGGGGATCAAAATCTTTATTATAGGCACAAATTATCTCCCCCGCGTCAGAATTTGCTCGACCATTCGGGACGAGATATCTCGCCCACGTCAGGGAAGGGGTTAATAACTTGACTGTGGAGGCTATGTGCTATAGGGTGGTCCAAAAATATTTTTTAAACATCCGCGCACATATTTGCAAATATTGTGGAATATAACAAAGTTTTCCATTTCATTTACGATAAAATGAACTTCCACAAGGTTGAGTCTGAGACGATGGAGATAATTTATGATACCTTTTTTGGTGCATAGAACCCGACCAAATGAACAGTATAAGCATTTGAACATGTGCCTACAAAAATGGCCAAAAAAAGTCATATTTTTTTATTTCAGATTTTAGAAGCATTAAAGGGAGGCAAATCCGAAATTATTTCATTATTTTTTTATTCCAAATAACTATTGATTTATTGAATCATTTCTGATTTTTGCCCCTTAACTTAACAGAATTAGGCCACCTGCATATCAGTATAACTTTCCTTCCCGTAATCCTTTGTTAGACATCTAAGGAGGAATGAATTTAGTTTATATGGAAAATGTATACACTTTGCTGACAACGTTAATGTATGCTATTAATTTTAGTCTGTAGTACATCAAGAAACAACGTACAAGCATTCATAGGAGTTAGGCAACCCGCATGATGACCACTTTCGCTCTCTAAATGTTATAACAAAATTCATTTTATGACAAAAAACAAGAAACTTGAATTCTTTTACTTGATTCTCATTGAAGAGGGCTGAAATCCCTTTCTTCAGTGTTCCATACGAGTCAGTGGAGTGTGAAGCGAGCAAGTCGCCTAGATCTGCTCTCCTTCCTCCTAATTGCTGAAGTTACATCAAAGAGTTCCAATTATGGCTTCTGTTCCTCTATTTCGATCTCTCTCACACATTCTGTAGACATTTGGATCAGCAGACGACACAACATTCCTGTCTGGAGATGTATAAAAATTATCCGTCGTCAGGCAATATCATAGGCCAAATAATGGCTTCATTAGAGTAATTTTCACTTTTGAGGACATGGGTAAATGGGCAGTCTTTATCCGACACAGTCCCCTTTCCGTGTAAATTGTCGTTGACCACACGTATCCAGATCTCGATTCACAAAGTAAAAACACTTGCCAAATGAAGCTCTTTTCATAGGCATGATCTGCCGCCACTCCAATCTTCCCTTGTTCGAGAGTAGGCTCTTTTCGATGGTGACGTCCGTCTCTGGTGTATGGAGTGCCTTGAACTTTTCCTCCAGGTTCTGGAAAATCTGCCATATATTTTATTTAGGTCGGCGTCGGGGTGTGTTTGGGGATCAAAATCTTTATTATAGGCACAAATTATCTCCCCCGCGTCAGAATTTGCTCGACCATTCGGGACGAGATATCTCGCCCACGTCAGGGAAGGGGTTAATAATTTGACTGTGGAGGCTATGTGCTATAGGGTGGTCCAAAAATATTTTTTAAACATCCGCTGCACATATTTGCAAATATTGTGGAATATAACAAAGTTTTCCATTTCATTTACGATAAAATGAACTTCCACAAGGTTGAGTCTGAGACGATGGAGATAATTTATGATACCTTTTTCGGTGCATAGAACCCGACCAAATGAACAGCATAAGCATTTGAACATGTGCCTACAAAAATGGCCAAAAAAAGTCATATTTTTTTATTTCAGATTTTAGAAGCATTAAAGGGAGGCAAATCCGAAATTGTTTTCATTATTTTTTATTCCAAATAACTATTGAATTATTCAATCATTTCTGATTTTTGCCCCTTAAGTTAACAGAATTAGGCCACCTGCATATCAGTATAACTTTCCTTCCCGTAATCCTTTGTTAGACATCTAAGGAGGAATGAATTTAGTTTCTATGGAAAATGTATACACTTTGCTGACAACGTTAATGTTAGCTATTAATTTTAGTCTGTAGTACATCAAGAAACAACGTACAAGCATTCATAGGAGTTAGGCAACCCTCATGATGACCACTTTCGCTCTCTAAATGTTATAACAAAATTCATTTTATGACAAAAAACAAGAAACTTGAATTCTTTTACTTGATTCTCATTGAAGAGGGCTGAAATCCCTTTCCTCAGTGTTCCATACAAGTCAGTGGAGTGTGAAGCGAGCAAGTCACCTAGATCTGCTCTCCTTCCTCCTAATTGCTGAAGTTACATCAAATAGTTCCAAATATGGCTTCTGTTCCTCTATTTCGATCTCTCTCACACATTCTGTAGACATTTGGTGCTGCAGACGACACAACATTCCTGTCTGGAGATGTATAAAAATTATCCGTCGTCAGGCAATATCAAAGGCCAAATAATGGCTTCAGTAGAGTAATTTTCACTTTTGAGGACATGGGTAAATGGGCAGTCTTTATCCGACACAGTCCCCTTTCCGTGTAAATTGTCGTTGACCACACGTATCCAGATCTGGATTCACAAAGTAAAAACACTTGCCAAATGAAGCTCTTTTCATAGGCATGATCTGCCGCCACTCCAATCATCCCTTGTTCGAGAGTAGGCTCTTTTCGATGGTGACGTCCGTCTCTGGTGTATGGAGTGCCTTGAACTTTTCCTCCAGGTTCTGGAAAATCTGCCATATATTTTATTTAGGTCGGCGTCGGGGTGTGTTTGGGGATCAAAATCTTTATTATAGGCACAAATTATCTCCCCCGCGTCAGAATTTGCTCGACCATTCGGGACGAGATATCTCGCCCACGTCAGGGAAGGGGTTAATAATTTGACTGTGGAGGCTATGTGCTATAGGGTGGTCCAAAAATATTTTTTAAACATCCGCTGCACATATTTGCAAATATTGTGGAATATAACAAAGTTTTCCATTTCATTTACGATAAAATGAACTTCCACAAGGTTGAGTCTGAGACGATGGAGATAATTTATGATACCTTTTTCGGTGCATAGAACCCGACCAAATGAACAGCATAAGCATTTGAACATGTGCCTACAAAAATGGCCAAAAAAAGTCATATTTTTTTATTTCAGATTTTAGAAGCATTAAAGGGAGGCAAATCCGAAATTGTTTTCATTATTTTTTATTCCAAATAACTATTGAATTATTCAATCATTTCTGATTTTTGCCCCTTAAGTTAACAGAATTAGGCCACCTGCATATCAGTATAACTTTCCTTCCCGTAATCCTTTGTTAGACATCTAAGGAGGAATGAATTTAGTTTCTATGGAAAATGTATACACTTTGCTGACAACGTTAATGTTAGCTATTAATTTTAGTCTGTAGTACATCAAGAAACAACGTACAAGCATTCATAGGAGTTAGGCAACCCTCATGATGACCACTTTCGCTCTCTAAATGTTATAACAAAATTCATTTTATGACAAAAAACAAGAAACTTGAATTCTTTTACTTGATTCTCATTGAAGAGGGCTGAAATCCCTTTCTTCAGTGTTCCATACAAGTCAGTGGAGTGTGAAGCGAGCAAGTCACCTAGATCTGCTCTCCTTCCTCCTAATTGCTGAAGTTACATCAAATAGTTCCAAATATGGCTTCTGTTCCTCTATTTCGATCTCTCTCACACATTCTGTAGACATTTGGTGCTGCAGACGACACAACATTCCTGTCTGGAGATGTATAAAAATTATCCGTCGTCAGGCAATATCAAAGGCCAAATAATGGCTTCAGTAGAGTAATTTTCACTTTTGAGGACATGGGTAAATGGGCAGTCTTTATCCGACACAGTCCCCTTTCCGTGTAAATTGTCGTTGACCACACGTATCCAGATCTGGATTCACAAAGTAAAAACACTTGCCAAATGAAGCTCTTTTCATAGGCATGATCTGCCGCCACTCCAATCATCCCTTGTTCGAGAGTAGGCTCTTTTCGATGGTGACGTCCGTCTCTGGTGTATGGAGTGCCTTGAACTTTTCCTCCAGGTTCTGGAAAATCTGCCATATATTTTATTTAGGTCGGCGTCGGGGTGTGTTTGGGGATCAAAATCTTTATTATAGGCACAAATTATCTCCCCCGCGTCAGAATTTGCTCGACCATTCGGGACGAGATATCTCGCCCACGTCAGGGAAGGGGTTAATAACTGGACTGTGGAGGCTATGTGCTATAGGGTGGTCCAAAAATAATTTTTTAAACATCCGCTGCACATATTTGCAAATATTGTGGAATATAACAAAGTTTTCCATTTCATTTACGATAAAATGAACTTCCACAAGGTTGAGTCTGAGACGATGGAGATAATTTATGATACCTTTTTCGGTGCATAGAACCCGACCAAATGAACAGTATAAGCATTTGAACATGTGCCTACAAAAATGGCCAAAAAAAGTCATATTTTTTTATTTCAGATTTTAGAAGCATTAAAGGGAGGCAAATCCGAAATTGTTTTCATTATTTTTTTATTCCAAAGAACTATTGATTTATTCAATCATTTCTGATTTTTGCCTCTTAACTTAACAGAATTAGGCCACCTGCATATCAGTATAACTTTCCTTCCCGTAATCCTTTGTTAGACATCTTAGGAGGAATGAATTTAGTTTACATGGAAAATGTATACACTTTGCTGACAACGTTAATGTTAGCTATTAATTTCAGTCTGTAGTACATAAAGAAACAACGTACAAGCATTCATAGGAGTTAGGCAACCCGCATGATGACGACTTTCGCTCTCTAAATGTTATAACAAATTTCATTTTATGTAAAAAACAAGAAACTTGAATTCTTTTACTTGATTCTCATTGAAGAGGGCTGAAATCCCTTTCTTCAGTGTTCCATACGAGTCAGTGGAGTGTGAAGCGAGCAAGTCGCCTAGATCTGCTCTCCTTCCTCCTAATTGCTGAAGTTACATCAAATAGTTCCAAATATGGCTTCTGTTCCTCTATTTCGATCTCTCTCACTCATTCTGTAGACATTTGGTGCAGCAGGCGACACAAAATTCCTGTCTGGAGATGTATAAAAATTATCCGTCGTCAGGCAATATCATAGGCCAAATAATGGCTTCATTAGAGTAATTTTCAATTTTGAGGACATGGGTAAATGGGCAGTCTTTATCCGACACAGTCCCATTTCCGTGTAAATTGTCGTTGACCACACGTATCCAGATCTCGATTCACAAAGTAAAAACACTTGCCAAATGAAGCTCTTATCATAGGCATGATCTGCCGCACCCCAATCTTCCCTTGTTCGAGAGTAGGCTCTTTTCGATGGTGACGTCCGTCTCTGGTGTATGGAGTGCCTTGAACTTTTCCTCCAGGTTTTGGAAAATCTGCCATATTTTATTTAGGTCGGCGTCGGGGTGTGTTTGGGGATCAAAATCTTTATAATAGGCACAAATTATCTTGCCCGCGTCAGAATTAGCTCGACCATTCGGGACGAGATATCTCGCCCACGTCAGGGAAGGGGTTAATAACTGGACTGTGGAGGCTATGTGCTATAGGGTGGTCCAAAAATAATTTTTTAAACATCCGCTGCACATATTTGCAAATATTGTGGAATATAACAAAGTTTTCCATTTCATTTACGATAAAATGAACTTCCACAAGGTTGAGTCTGAGACGATGGAGATAATTTATGATACCTTTTTTGGTGCATAGAACCCGACCAAATGAACAGTATAAGCATTTGAACATGTGCCTACAAAAATGGCCAAAAAAAGTCATATTTTTTTATTTCAGATTTTAGAAGCATTAAAGGGAGGCAAATCCGAAATTGTTTTCATTATTTTTTTATTCCAAATAACTATTGATTTATTCAATCATTTCTGATTTTTGCCCCTTAACTTAACAGAATTAGGCCACCTGCATATCAGTATAACTTTCCTTCCCGTAATCCTTTGTTAGACATCTAAGGAGGAATGAATTTAGTTTACATGGAAAATGTATACACTTTGCTTACAACGTTAATGTTAGCTATTAATTTCAGTCTGTAGTACATAAAGAAACAACGTACAAGCATTCATAGGAGTTAGGCAACCCAGATGATGACGACTTTCGATCTCTAAATGTTATAACAAAATTCATTTTATGTAAAAAACAAGAAACTTGAATTCTTTTACTTGATTCTCATTGAAGAGGGCTGAAATCCCTTTCTTCAGTGTTCCATACGAGTCAGTGGAGTGTGAAGCGAGCAAGTCGCCTAGATCTGCTCTCCTTCCTCCTAATTGCTGAAGTTACATCAAATAGTTCCAAATATGGCTTCTGTTCCTCTATTTCGATCTCTCTCACTCATTCTGTAGAACTTTGGTGCAGCAGGCGACACAACATTCCTGTCTGGAGATGTATAAAAATTATCCGTCGTCAGGCAATATCATAGGCCAAATAATGGCTTCATTAGAGTAATTTTCAATTTTGAGGACATGGGTAAATGGGCAGTCTTTATCCGACACAGTCCCATTTCCGTGTAAATTGTCGTTGACCACACGTATCCAGATCTCGATTCACAAAGTAAAAACACTTGCCAAATGAAGCTCTTTTCATAGGCATGATCTGCCGCACCCCAATCTTCCCTTGTTCGAGAGTAGGCTCTTTTCGATGGTGACGTCCGTCTCTGGTGTATGGAGTGCCTTGAACTTTTCCTCCAGGTTTTGGAAAATCTGCCATATTTTATTTAGGTCGGCGTCGGGGTGTGTTTGGGGATCAAAATCTTTATTATAGGCACAAATTATCTTGCCCGCGTCAGAATTTGCTCGACCATTCGGGACGAGATATCTCGCCCACGTCAGGGAAGGGGTTAATAACTGGACAGTGGAGGCTATGTGCTATAGGGTGGTCCAAAAATAATTTTTTAAACATCCGCTGCACATATTTGCAAATATTGTGGAATATAACAAAGTTTTCCATTTCATTTACGATAAAATGAACTTCCACAAGGTTGAGTCTGAGACGATGGAGATAATTTATGATACCTTTTTCGGTGCATAGAACCCGACCAAATGAACAGTATAAGCATTTGAACATGTGCCTACAAAAATGGCCAAAAAAAGTCATATTTTTTTATTTCAGATTTTAGAAGCATTAAAGGGAGTCAAATCCGAAATTGTTTTCATTATTTTTTTATTCCAAATAACTATTGATTTATTCAATCATTTCTGATTTTTGCCCCTTAACTTAACAGAATTAGGCCACCTGCATATCAGTATAACTTTCCTTCCCGTAATCCTTTGTTAGACATCTAAGGAGGAATGAATTTAGTTTATATGGAAAATGTATACACTTTGCTGACAACGTTAATGTAAGCTATTAATTTTAGTCTGTAGTACATCAAGAAACAACGTACAAGCATTCATAGGAGTTAGGCAACCCGCATGATGACCACTTTCGCTCTCTAAATGTTATAACAAAATTCATTTTATGACAAAAAACAAGAAACTTGAATTCTTTTACTTGATTCTCATTGAAGAGGGCTGAAATCCCTTTCTTCAGTGTTCCATACGAGTCAGTGGAGTGTGAAGCGAGCAAGTCGCCTAGATCTGCTCTCCTTCCTCCTAATTGCTGAAGTTACATCAAAGAGTTCCAATTATGGCTTCTGTTCCTCTATTTCGATCTCTCTCACACATTCTGTAGACATTTGGATCAGCAGACGACACAACATTCCTGTCTGGAGATGTATAAAAATTATCCGTCGTCAGGCAATATCATAGGCCAAATAATGGCTTCATTAGAGTAATTTTCACTTTTGAGGACATGGGTAAATGGGCAGTCTTTATCCGACACAGTCCCCTTTCCGTGTAAATTGTCGTTGACCACACGTATCCAGATCTCGATTCACAAAGTAAAAACACTTGCCAAATGAAGCTCTTTTCATAGGCATGATCTGCCGCCACTCCAATCTTCCCTTGTTCGAGAGTAGGCTCTTTTCGATGGTGACGTCCGTCTCTGGTGTATGGAGTGCCTTGAACTTTTCCTCCAGGTTCTGGAAAATCTGCCATATATTTTATTTAGGTCGGCGTCGGGGTGTGTTTGGGGATCAAAATCTTTATTATAGGCACAAATTATCTCCCCCGCGTCAGAATTTGCTCGACCATTCGGGACGAGATATCTCGCCTACGTCAGGGAAGGGGTTAATAACTGGACAGTGTTGGCTATGTGCTATAGGGTGGTCCAAAAAAAATTTTTTAAACATCCGCTGCACATATTTGCAAATATTGTGGAATATAACAAAGTTTTCCATTTCATTTACGATAAAATGAACTTCCACAAGGTTGAGTCTGAGACGATGGAGATAATTTATGATACCTTTTTCGGTGCATAGAACCCGACCAAATGAACAGTATAAGCATTTGAACATGTGCCTACAAAAATGGCCAAAAAAAGTCATATTTTTTTATTTCAGATTTTAGAAGCATTAAAGGGAGTCAAATCCGAAATTGTTTTCATTATTTTTTTATTCCAAATAACTATTGATTTATTCAATCATTTCTGATTTTTGCCCCTTAACTTAACAGAATTAGGCCACCTGCATATCAGTATAACTTTCCTTCCCGTAATCCTTTGTTAGACATCTAAGGAGGAATGAATTTAGTTTATATGGAAAATGTATACACTTTGCTGACAACGTTAATGTAAGCTATTAATTTTAGTCTGTAGTACATCAAGAAACAACGTACAAGCATTCATAGGAGTTAGGCAACCCGCATGATGACCACTTTCGCTCTCTAAATGTTATAACAAAATTCATTTTATGACAAAAAACAAGAAACTTGAATTCTTTTACTTGATTCTCATTGAAGAGGGCTGAAATCCCTTTCTTCAGTGTTCCATACGAGTCAGTGGAGTGTGAAGCGAGCAAGTCGCCTAGATCTGCTCTCCTTCCTCCTAATTGCTGAAGTTACATCAAAGAGTTCCAATTATGGCTTCTGTTCCTCTATTTCGATCTCTCTCACACATTCTGTAGACATTTGGTGCAGCAGACGACACAACATTCCTGTCTGGAGATGTATAAAAATTATCCGTCGTCAGGCAATATCATAGGCCAAATAATGGCTTCATTAGAGTAATTTTCACTTTTGAGGACATGGGTAAATGGGCAGTCTTTATCCGACACAGTCCCCTTTCCGTGTAAATTGTCGTTGACCACACGTATCCAGATCTCGATTCACAAAGTAAAAACACTTGCCAAATGAAGCTCTTGGAAAATCTGCCATATATTTTATTTAGGTCGGCGTCGGGGTGTGTTTGGGGATCAAAATCTTTATTATAGGCACAAATTATCTCCCCCGCGTCAGAATTTGCTCGACCATTCGGGACGAGATATCTCGCCCACGTCAGGGAAGGGGTTAATAACTGGACTGTGGAGGCTATGTGCTATAGGGTGGTCCAAAAATAATTTTTTAAACATCCGCTGCACATATTTGCAAATATTGTGGAATATAACAAAGTTTTCCATTTCATTTACGATAAAATGAACTTCCACAAGGTTGAGTCTGAGACGATGGAGATAATTTATGATACCTTTTTCGGTGCATAGAACCCGACCAAATGAACAGTATAAGCATTTGAACATGTGCCTACAAAAATGGCCAAAAAAAGTCATATTTTTTTATTTCAGATTTTAGAAGCATTAAAGGGAGGCAAATCCGAAATTGTTTTCATTATTTTTTTATTCCAAAGAACTATTGATTTATTCAATCATTTCTGATTTTTGCCTCTTAACTTAACAGAATTAGGCCACCTGCATATCAGTATAACTTTCCTTCCCGTAATCCTTTGTTAGACATCTTAGGAGGAATGAATTTAGTTTACATGGAAAATGTATACACTTTGCTGACAACGTTAATGTTAGCTATTAATTTTAGTCTGTAGTACATCAAGAAACAACGTACAAGCATTCATAGGAGTTAAGCAACCCGCATGATGACCACTTTCGCTCTCTAAATGTTATAACAAAATTCATTTTATGACAAAAAACAAGAAACTTGAATTCTTTTACTTGATTCTCATTGAAGAGGGCTGAAATCCCTTTCTTCAGTGTTCCATACGAGTCAGTGGAGTGTGAAGCGAGCAAGTCGCCTAGATCTGCTCTCCTTCCTCCTAATTGCTGAAGTTACATCAAACAGTTCCAATTATGGCTTCTGTTCCTCTATTTCGATCTCTCTCACACATTCTGTAGACATTTGGATCAGCAGACGACACAACATTCCTGTCTGGAGATGTATAAAAATTATCCGTCGACAGGTAATATCATAGGCCAAATAATGGCTTCATTAGAGTAATTTTCACTTTTGAGGACATGGGTAAATGGGCAGTCTTTATCCGACACAGTCCCCTTTCCGTGAAAATTGTCGTTGACCACACGTATACAGATCTCGATTCACAAAGTAAAAACACTTGCCAAATGAAGCTCTTTTCATAGGCATGATCTGCCGCCACTCCAATCTTCCCTTGTTCGAGAGTAGGCTCTTTTCGATGGTGACGTCCGTCTCTGGTGTATGGAGTGCCTTGAACTTTTCCTCCAGGTTCTGGAAAATCTGCCATATATTTTATTTAGGTCGGCGTCGGGGTGTGTTTGGGGATCAAAATCTTTATTATAGGCACAAATTATCTCCCCCGCGTCAGAATTTGCTCGACCATTCGGGACGAGATATCTCGCCCACGTCAGGGAAGGGGTTAATAACTTGACTGTGGAGGCTATGTGCTATAGGGTGGTCCAAAAATATTTCTTAAACATCCGCTGCACATATTTGCAAATATTGTGGAATATAA
The DNA here is from genome assembly GCA_963573305.1 of Pyrrhosoma nymphula. NCBI lineage: Eukaryota > Metazoa > Arthropoda > Insecta > Odonata > Coenagrionidae > Pyrrhosoma > Pyrrhosoma nymphula. Next base: position 28,939,889 of record OY754332.1, read on the forward strand.
CAAAGTTTTCCATTTCATTTACGATAAAATGAACTTCCACAAGGTTGAGTCTGAGACGATGGAGATAATTTATGATACCTTTTTCGGTGCATAGAACCCGACCAAATGAACAGTATAAGCATTTGAACATGTGCCTACAAAAATGGCCAAAAAAAGTCATATTTTTTTATTTCAGATTTTAGAAGCATTAAAGGGAAGCAAATCCGAAATTGTTTTCATTATTTTTTTATTCCAAATAACTATTGCTTTATTGAATAAATTCTGATTTTTGCCCCTTTACTTAACAAAATTAGGCCACCTGCATATCAGTATAACTTTCCTTCCCGTTATCCTTTGTAAGACATCTAAGGAGGAATGAATTTAGTTTATATAGAAAATGTATACACTTTGCTGACAACGTTAATGTTAGCTATTAATTTCAGTCTGTAGTACATAAAGAAACAACGTACAAGCATTCATAGGAGTTAGGCAACCCGCATGATGACGACTTTCGATCTCTAAATGTTATAACAAAATTCATTTTATGACAAAAAACAAGAAACTTGAATTCTTTTACTTGATACATACGAGTCAGTGGAGTGTGAAGCGAGCAAGTCGCCTAGATCTGCTCTCCTTCCTCCTAATTGCTGAAGTTACATCAAAGAGTTCCAATTATGGCTTCTGTTCCTCTATTTCGATCTCTCTCACACATTCTGTAGACATTTGGTGCAGCAGACGACACAACATTCCTGTCTGGAGATGTATAAAAATTATCCGTCGTCAGGCAATATCATAGGCCAAATAATGGCTTCATTAGAGTAATTTTCACTTTTGAGGACATGGGTAAATGGGCAGTCTTTATCCGACACAGTCCCCTTTCCGTGTAAATTGTCGTTGACCACACGTATCCAGATCTCGATTCACAAAGTAAAAACACTTGCCAAATGAAGCTCTTGGAAAATCTGCCATATATTTTATTTAGGTCGGCGTCGGGGTGTGTTTGGGGATCAAAATCTTTATTATAGGCACAAATTATCTCCCCCGCGTCAGAATTTGCTCGACCATTCGGGACGAGATATCTCGCCCACGTCAGGGAAGGGGTTAATAACTGGACTGTGGAGGCTATGTGCTATAGGGTGGTCCAAAAATAATTTTTTAAACATCCGCTGCACATATTTGCAAATATTGTGGAATATAACAAAGTTTTCCATTTCATTTACGATAAAATGAACTTCCACAAGGTTGAGTCTGAGACGATGGAGATAATTTATGATACCTTTTTCGGTGCATAGAACCCGACCAAATGAACAGTATAAGCATTTGAACATGTGCCTACAAAAATGGCCAAAAAAAGTCATATTTTTTTATTTCAGATTTTAGAAGCATTAAAGGGAGGCAAATCCGAAATTGTTTTCATTATTTTTTTATTCCAAAGAACTATTGATTTATTCAATCATTTCTGATTTTTGCCTCTTAACTTAACAGAATTAGGCCACCTGCATATCAGTATAACTTTCCTTCCCGTAATCCTTTGTTAGACATCTTAGGAGGAATGAATTTAGTTTACATGGAAAATGTATACACTTTGCTGACAACGTTAATGTTAGCTATTAATTTTAGTCTGTAGTACATCAAGAAACAACGTACAAGCATTCATAGGAGTTAAGCAACCCGCATGATGACCACTTTCGCTCTCTAAATGTTATAACAAAATTCATTTTATGACAAAAAACAAGAAACTTGAATTCTTTTACTTGATTCTCATTGAAGAGGGCTGAAATCCCTTTCTTCAGTGTTCCATACGAGTCAGTGGAGTGTGAAGCGAGCAAGTCGCCTAGATCTGCTCTCCTTCCTCCTAATTGCTGAAGTTACATCAAACAGTTCCAATTATGGCTTCTGTTCCTCTATTTCGATCTCTCTCACACATTCTGTAGACATTTGGATCAGCAGACGACACAACATTCCTGTCTGGAGATGTATAAAAATTATCCGTCGACAGGCAATATCATAGGCCAAATAATGGCTTCATTAGAGTAATTTTCACTTTTGAGGACATGGGTAAATGGGCAGTCTTTATCCGACACAGTCCCCTTTCCGTGAAAATTGTCGTTGACCACACGTATACAGATCTCGATTCACAAAGTAAAAACACTTGCCAAATGAAGCTCTTTTCATAGGCATGATCTGCCGCCACTCCAATCTTCCCTTGTTCGAGAGTAGGCTCTTTTCGATGGTGACGTCCGTCTCTGGTGTATGGAGTGCCTTGAACTTTTCCTCCAGGTTCTGGAAAATCTGCCATATATTTTATTTAGGTCGGCGTCGGGGTGTGTTTGGGGATCAAAATCTTTATTATAGGCACAAATTATCTCCCCCGCGTCAGAATTTGCTCGACCATTCGGGACGAGATATCTCGCCCACGTCAGGGAAGGGGTTAATAACTTGACTGTGGAGGCTATGTGCTATAGGGTGGTCCAAAAATATTTCTTAAACATCCGCTGCACATATTTGCAAATATTGTGGAATATAACAAAGTTTTCCAATTCATTTACGATAAAATGAACTTCCACAAGGTTGAGTCTGAGACGATGGAGATAATTTATGATACCTTTTTCGGTGCATAGAACCCGACCAAATGAACAGTATAAGCATTTGAACATGTGCCTACAAAAATGGCCAAAAAAAGTCATATTTTTTTATTTCAGATTTTAGAAGCATTAAAGGGAGGCAAATCCGAAATTGTTTTCATTATTTTTTTATTCCAAATAACTATTGCTTTATTGAATAAATTCTGATTTTTGCCCCTTTACTTAACAAAATTAGGCCACCTGCATATCAGTATAACTTTCCTTCCCGTTATCCTTTGTAAGACATCTAAGGAGGAATGAATTTAGTTTATATAGAAAATGTATACACTTTGCTGACAACGTTAATGTTAGCTATTAATTTCAGTCTGTAGTACATAAAGAAACAACGTACAAGCATTCATAGGAGTTAGGCAACCCGCATGATGACGACTTTCGATCTCTAAATGTTATGACAAAATTCATTTTATGACAAAAAACAAGAAACTTGAATTCTTTTACTTGATACATACGAGTCAGTGGAGTGTGAAGCGAGCAAGTCGCCTAGATCTGCTCTCCTTCCTCCTAATTGATGAAGTTACATCAAACAGTTCCAATTATGGCTTCTGTTCCTCTATTTCGATCTCTCTCACACATTCTGTAGACATTTGGATCAGCAGACGACACAACATTCCTATCTGGAGATGTATAAAAATTATCCGTCGTCAGGCAATATCATAGGTCAAATAATGGCTTCATTAGAGTAATTTTCACTTTTGAGGACATGGGTAAATGGGCAGTCTTTATCCGACACAGTCCCCTTTCCGTGTAAATTTTCGTTGACGACACGTATCCAGATCTCGATTCACAAAGTAAAAACACTTGCCAAATGAAGCTCTTTTCATAGGCATGATCTGCCGCCACTCCAATCTTCCCTTGTTCGAGAGTAGGCTCTTTTCGATGGTAACGTCCGTCTCTGGTGTATGGAGTGCCTTGAACTTTTCCTCCAGGTTCTGGAAAATCTGCCATATATTTTATTTAGGTCGGCGTCGGGGTGTGTTTGGGGATCAAAATCTTTATTATAGGCACAAATTATCTCCCCCGCGTCAGAATTTGCTCGACCATTCGGGACGAGATATCTCGCCCACGTCAGGGAAGGGGTTAATAACTTGACTGTGGAGGCTATGTGCTATAGGGTGGTCCAAAAATATTTTTTAAACATCCGCTGCACATATTTGCAAATATTGTGGAATATAACAAAGTTTTCCATTTCATTTACGATAAAATGAACTTCCACAAGGTTGAGTCTGAGACGATGGAGATAATTTATGATACCTTTTTCGGTGCATAGAACCCGACCAAATGAACAGTATAAGCATTTGAACATGTGCCTACAAAAATGGCCAAAAAAAAGTCATATTTTTTTATTTCAGATTTTAGAAGCATTAAAGGGAGGCAAATCCGAAATTATTTCATTATTTTTTTATTCCAAATAACTATTGATTTATTGAATCATTTCTGATTTTTGCCCATTAACTTAACATAATTAGGCCACCTGCATATCAGTATAACTTTCCTTCCCGTAATCCTTTGTTAGACATCTAAGGAGGAATGAATTTAGTTTCTATGGAAAATGTATACACTTTGCTGACAACGTTAATGTAAGCTATTAATTTTAGTCTGTAGTACATCAAGAAACAACGTACAAGCATTCATAGGAGTTAGGCAACCCGCATGATGACCACTTTCGCTCTCTAAATGTTATAACAAAATTCATTTTATTACAAAAAACAAGAAACTTGAATTCTTTTACTTGATTCTCATTGAAGAGGGCTGAAATCCCTTTCTTCAGTGTTCCATACGAGTCAGTGGAGTGTGAAGCGAGCAAGTCGCCTAGATCTTCTCTCCTTCCTCCTAATTGCTGAAGTTACATCAAACAGTTCCAATTATGGCTTCTGTTCCTCTATTTCGATCTCTCTCACACATTCTGTAGACATTTGGATCAGCAGACGACACAACATTCCTGTCTGGAGATGTATAAAAATTATCCGTCGTCAGGCAATATCATAGGCCAAATAATGGCTTCATTAGAGTAATTTTCACTTTTGAGGACATGGGTAAATGGGCAGTCTTTATCCGACACAGTCCCCTTTCCGTGTAAATTGTCGTTGACCACACGTATCCAGATCTCGATTCACAAAGTAAAGACACTTGCCAAATGAAGCTCTTTTCATAGGCATGATCTGCCGCCACTCCAATCTTCCCTTGTTCGAGAGTAGGCTCTTTTCGATGGTGACGTCCGTCTCTGGTGTATGGAGTGCCTTGAACTTTTCCTCCAGGTTCTGGAAAATCTGCCATATATTTTATTTAGGTCGGCGTCGGGGTATGTTTGGGGATCAAAATCTTTATTATAGGCACAAATTATCTCCCCCGCGTCAGAATTTGCTCAACCATTCGGGACGAGATATCTCGCCCACGTCAGGGAAGGGGTTAATAACTTGACTGTGGAGGCTATGTGCTATAGGGTGGTCCAAAAATATTTTTTAAACATCCGCTTCACATATTTGCAAATATTGTGGAATATAACAAAGTTTTCCATTTCATTTACGATAAAATGAACTTCCACAAGGTTGAGTCTGAGACGATGGAGATAATTTATGATACCTTTTTTGGTGCATAGAACCCGACCAAATGAACAGTATAAGCATTTGAACATGTGCCTACAAAAATGGCCAAAAAAAGTCATATTTTTTTATTTCAGATTTTAGAAGCATTAACGGGAGGCAAATCCGAAATTATTTCATTATTTTTTTATTCCAAATAACTATTGATTTATTGAATCATTTCTGATTTTTGCCCCTTAACTTAACAGAATTAGGCCACCTGCATATCAGTATAACTTTCCTTCCCGTAATCCTTTGTTAGACATCTAAGGAGGAATGAATTTAGTTTATATGGAAAATGTATACACTTTGCTGACAACGTTAATGTAAGCTATTAATTTTAGTCTGTAGTACATCAAGAAACAACGTACAAGCATTCATAGGAGTTAGGCAACCCGCATGATGACCACTTTCGCTCTCTAAATGTTATAACAAAATTCATTTTATGACAAAAAACAAGAAACTTGAATTCTTTTACTTGATTCTCATTGAAGAGGGCTGAAATCCCTTTCTTCAGTGTTCCATACGAGTCAGTGGAGTGTGAAGCGAGCAAGTCGCCTAGATCTGCTCTCCTTCCTCATAATTGCTGAAGTTACATCAAAGAGTTCCAATTATGGCTTCTGTTCCTCTATTTCGATCTCTCTCACACATTCTGTAGACATTTGGATCAGCAGACGACACAACATTCCTGTCTGGAGATGTATAAAAATTATCCGTCGTCAGGCAATATCATAGGCCAAATAATGGCTTCATTAGAGTAATTTTCACTTTTGAGGACATGGGTAAATGGGCAGTCTTTATCCGACACAGTCCCCTTTCCGTGTAAATTGTCGTTGACCACACGTATCCAGATCTCGATTCACAAAGTAAAAACACTTGCCAAATGAAGCTCTTTTCATAGGCATGATCTGCCGCCACTCCAATCTTCCCTTGTTCGAGAGTAGGCTCTTTTCGATGGTGACGTCCGTCTCTGGTGTATGGAGTGCCTTGAACTTTTCCTCCAGGTTCTGGAAAATCTGCCATATATTTTATTTAGGTCGGCGTCGGGGTGTGTTTGGGGATCAAAATCTTTATTATAGGCACAAATTATCTCCCCCGCGTCAGAATTTGCTCGACCATTTGGGACGAGATATCTCGCCCACGTCAGGGAAGGGGTTAATAATTTGACTGTGGAGGCTATGTGCTATAGGGTGGTCCAAAAATATTTTTTAAACATCCGCTGCACATATTTGCAAATATTGTGGAATATAACAAAGTTTTCCATTTCATTTACGATAAAATAAACTTCCACAAGGTTGAGTCTGAGACGATGGAGATAATTTATGATACCTTTTTCGGTGCATAGAACCCGACCAAATGAACAGCATAAGCATTTGAACATGTGCCTACAAAAATGGCCAAAAAAAGTCATATTTTTTTATTTCAGATTTTAGAAGCATTAAAGGGAGGCAAATCCGAAATTGTTTTCATTATTTTTTATTCCAAATAACTATTGATTTATTGAATCATTTCTGATTTTTGCCCCTTAACTTAACAGAATTAGGCCACCTGCATATCAGTATAACTTTCCTTCCCGTAATCCTTTGTTAGACATCTAAGGAGGAATGAATTTAGTTTATATGGAAAATGTATACACTTTGCTGACAACGTTAATGTAAGCTATTAATTTTAGTCTGTAGTACATCAAGAAACAACGTACAAGCATTCATAGGAGTTAGGCAACCCGCATGATGACCACTTTCGCTCTCTAAATGTTATAACAAAATTCATTTTATGACAAAAAACAATAAACTTGAATTCTTTTACTTGATTCTCATTGAAGAGGGCTGAAATCCCTTTCTTCAGTGTTCCATACGAGTCAGTGGAGTGTGAAGCGAGCAAGTCGCCTAGATCTGCTCTCCTTCCTCATAATTGCTGAAGTTACATCAAAGAGTTCCAATTATGGCTTCTGTTCCTCTATTTCGATCTCTCTCACACATTCTGTAGACATTTGGATCAGCAGACGACACAACATTCCTGTCTGGAGATGTATAAAAATTATCCGTCGTCAGGCAATATCATAGGCCAAATAATGGCTTCATTAGAGTAATTTTCACTTTTGAGGACATGGGTAAATGGGCAGTCTTTATCCGACACAGTCCCCTTTCCGTGTAAATTGTCGTTGACCACACGTATCCAGATCTCGATTCACAAAGTAAAAACACTTGCCAAATGAAGCTCTTTTCATAGGCATGATCTGCCGCCACTCCAATCTTCCCTTGTTCGAGAGTAGGCTCTTTTCGATGGTGACGTCCGTCTCTGGTGTATGGAGTGCCTTGAACTTTTCCTCCAGGTTCTGGAAAATCTGCCATATATTTTATTTAGGTCGGCGTCGGGGTGTGTTTGGGGATCAAAATCTTTATTATAGGCACAAATTATCTCCCCCGCGTCAGAATTTGCTCGACCATTTGGGACGAGATATCTCGCCCACGTCAGGGAAGGGGTTAATAATTTGACTGTGGAGGCTATGTGCTATAGGGTGGTCCAAAAATATTTTTTAAACATCCGCTGCACATATTTGCAAATATTGTGGAATATAACAAAGTTTTCCATTTCATTTACGATAAAATAAACTTCCACAAGGTTGAGTCTGAGACGATGGAGATAATTTATGATACCTTTTTCGGTGCATAGAACCCGACCAAATGAACAGCATAAGCATTTGAACATGTGCCTACAAAAATGGCCAAAAAAAGTCATATTTTTTTATTTCAGATTTTAGAAGCATTAAAGGGAGGCAAATCCGAAATTGTTTTCATTATTTTTTATTCCAAATAACTATTGAATTATTCAATCATTTCTGATTTTTGCCCCTTAAGTTAACAGAATTAGGCCACCTGCATATCAGTATAACTTTCCTTCCCGTAATCCTTTGTTAGACATCTAAGGAGGAATGAATTTAGTTTACATGGAAAATGTATACACTTTGCTGACAACGTTAATGTTAGCTATTAATTTTAGTCTGTAGTACATCAAGAAACAACGTACAAGCATTCATAGGAGTTAGGCAACCCTCATGATAACCACTTTCGCTCTCTAAATGTTATAACAAAATTCATTTTATGACAAAAAACAAGAAACTTGAATTCTTTTACTTGATTCTCATTGAAGAGGGCTGAAATCCCTTTCTTCAGTGTTCCATACAAGTCAGTGGAGTGTGAAGCGAGCAAGTCACCTAGATCTGCTCTCCTTCCTCCTAATTGCTGAAGTTACATCAAATAGTTCCAAATATGGCTTCTGTTCCTCTATTTCGATCTCTCTCACACATTCTGTAGACATTTGGTGCTGCAGACGACACAACATTCCTGTCTGGAGATGTATAAAAATTATCCGTCGTCAGGCAATATCAAAGGCCAAATAATGGCTTCAGTAGAGTAATTTTCACTTTTGAGGACATGGGTAAATGGGCAGTCTTTATCCGACACAGTCCCCTTTCCGTGTAAATTGTCGTTGACCACACGTATCCAGATCTGGATTCACAAAGTAAAAACACTTGCCAAATGAAGCTCTTTTCATAGGCATGATCTGCCGCCACTCCAATCATCCCTTGTTCGAGAGTAGGCTCTTTTCGATGGTGACGTCCGTCTCTGGTGTATGGAGTGCCTTGAACTTTTCCTCCAGGTTCTGGAAAATCTGCCATATATTTTATTTAGGTCGGCGTCGGGGTGTGTTTGGGGATCAAAATCTTTATTATAGGCACAAATTATCTCCCCCGCGTCAGAATTTGCTCGACCATTCGGGACGAGATATCTCGCCCACGTCAGGGAAGGGGTTAATAACTGGACTGTGGAGGCTATGTGCTATAGGGTGGTCCAAAAATAATTTTTTAAACATCCGCTGCACATATTTGCAAATATTGTGGAATATAACAAAGTTTTCCATTTCATTTACGATAAAATGAACTTCCACAAGGTTGAGTCTGAGACGATGGAGATAATTTATGATACCTTTTTCGGTGCATAGAACCCGACCAAATGAACAGTATAAGCATTTGAACATGTGCCTACAAAAATGGCCAAAAAAAGTCATATTTTTTTATTTCAGATTTTAGAAGCATTAAAGGGAGGCAAATCCGAAATTGTTTTCATTATTTTTTTATTCCAAAGAACTATTGATTTATTCAATCATTTCTGATTTTTGCCTCTTAACTTAACAGAATTAGGCCACCTGCATATCAGTATAACTTTCCTTCCCGTAATCCTTTGTTAGACATCTTAGGAGGAATGAATTTAGTTTACATGGAAAATGTATACACTTTGCTGACAACGTTAATGTTAGCTATTAATTTCAGTCTGTAGTACATAAAGAAACAACGTACAAGCATTCATAGGAGTTAGGCAACCCGCATGATGACGACTTTCGCTCTCTAAATGTTATAACAAATTTCATTTTATGTAAAAAACAAGAAACTTGAATTCTTTTACTTGATTCTCATTGAAGAGGGCTGAAATCCCTTTCTTCAGTGTTCCATACGAGTCAGTGGAGTGTGAAGCGAGCAAGTCGCCTAGATCTGCTCTCCTTCCTCCTAATTGCTGAAGTTACATCAAATAGTTCCAAATATGGCTTCTGTTCCTCTATTTCGATCTCTCTCACTCATTCTGTAGACATTTGGTGCAGCAGGCGACACAAAATTCCTGTCTGGAGATGTATAAAAATTATCCGTCGTCAGGCAATATCATAGGCCAAATAATGGCTTCATTAGAGTAATTTTCAATTTTGAGGACATGGGTAAATGGGCAGTCTTTATCCGACACAGTCCCATTTCCGTGTAAATTGTCGTTGACCACACGTATCCAGATCTCGATTCACAAAGTAAAAACACTTGCCAAATGAAGCTCTTATCATAGGCATGATCTGCCGCACCCCAATCTTCCCTTGTTCGAGAGTAGGCTCTTTTCGATGGTGACGTCCGTCTCTGGTGTATGGAGTGCCTTGAACTTTTCCTCCAGGTTTTGGAAAATCTGCCATATTTTATTTAGGTCGGCGTCGGGGTGTGTTTGGGGATCAAAATCTTTATAATAGGCACAAATTATCTTGCCCGCGTCAGAATTAGCTCGACCATTCGGGACGAGATATCTCGCCCACGGCAGGGAAGGGGTTAATAACTGGACTGAGGAGGCTATGTGCTATAGGGTGGTCCAAAAATAATTTTTTAAACATCCGCTGCACATATTTGCAAATATTGTGGAATATAACAAAGTTTTCCATTTCATTTACGATAAAATGAACTTCCACAAGGTTGAGTCTGAGACGATGGAGATAATTTATGATACCTTTTTTGGTGCATAGAACCCGACCAAATGAACAGTATAAGCATTTGAACATGTGCCTACAAAAATGGCCAAAAAAAGTCATATTTTTTTATTTCAGATTTTAGAAGCATTAAAGGGAGGCAAATCCGAAATTGTTTTCATTATTTTTTTATTCCAAATAACTATTGATTTATTCAATCATTTCTGATTTTTGCCCCTTAACTTAACAGAATTAGGCCACCTGCATATCAGTATAACTTTCCTTCCCGTAATCCTTTGTTAGACATCTAAGGAGGAAAGAATTTAGTTTACATGGAAAATGTATACACTTTGCTGACAACGTTAATGTTAGCTATTAATTTTAGTCTGTAGTACATAAAGAAACAACGTACAAGCATTCATAGGAGTTAGGCAACCCGCATGATGACGACTTTCGCTCTCTAAATGTTATAACAAATTTCATTTTATGTAAAAAACAAGAAACTTGAATTCTTTTACTTGATTCTCATTGAAGAGGGCTGAAATCCCTTTCTTCAGTGTTCCATACGAGTCAGTGGAGTGTGAAGCGAGCAAGTCGCCTAGATCTGCTCTCCTTCCTCCTAATTGCTGAAGTTACATCAAAGAGTTCCAATTATGGCTTCTGTTCCTCTATTTCGATCTCTCTCACACATTCTGTAGACATTTGGATCAGCAGACGACACAACATTCCTGTCTGGAAATGTATAAAAATTATCCGTCGTCAGGCAATATCATAGGCCAAATAATGGCTTCATTAGAGTAATTTTCACTTTTGAGGACATGGGTAAATGGGCAGTCTTTATCCGACACAGTCCCCTTTCCGTGTAAATTGTCGTTGACCACACGTATCCAGATCTCGATTCACAAAGTAAAAACACTTGCCAAATGAAGCTCTTTTCATAGGCATGATCTGCCGCCACTCCAATCTTCCCTTGTTCGAGAGTAGGCTCTTTTCGATGGTGACGTCCGTCTCTGGTGTATGGAGTGCCTTGAACTTTTCCTCCAGGTTCTGGAAAATCTGCCATATATTTTATTTAGGTCGGCGTCGGGGTGTGTTTGGGGATCAAAATCTTTATTATAGGCACAAATTATCTCCCCCGCGTCAGAATTTGCTCGACCATTCGGGACGAGATATCTCGCCTACGTCAGGGAAGGGGTTAATAACTGGACAGTGTTGGCTATGTGCTATAGGGTGGTCCAAAAAAAATTTTTTAAACATCCGCTGCACATATTTGCAAATATTGTGGAATATAACAAAGTTTTCCATTTCATTTACGATAAAATGAACTTCCACAAGGTTGAGTCTGAGACGATGGAGATAATTTATGATACCTTTTTCGGTGCATAGAACCCGACCAAATGAACAGCATAAGCATTTGAACATGTGCCTACAAAAATGGCCAAAAAAAGTCATATTTTTTTATTTCATATTTTAGAAGCATTAAAGGGAGGCAAATCCGAAATTGATTTCATTATTTTTTTATTCCAAATAACTATTGATTTATTGAATAAATTCTGATTTTTGCCCCTTTACTTAACAAAATTAGGCCACCTGCATATCAGTATAACTTTCCTTCCCGTAATCCTTTGTAAGACATCTAAGGAGGAATGAATTTAGTTTATATGGAAAATGTATACACTTTGCTGACAACGTTAATGTTAGCTATTAATTTCAGTCTGTAGTACATAAAGAAACAACGTACAAGCATTCATAGGAGTTAGGCAACCCAGATGATGACGACTTTCGATCTCTAAATGTTATAACAAAATTCATTTTATGTAAAAAACAAGAAACTTGAATTCTTTTACTTGATTCTCATTGAAGAGGGCTGAAATCCCTTTCTTCAGTGTTCCATACGAGTCAGTGGAGTGTGAAGCGAGCAAGTCGCCTAGATCTGCTCTCCTTCCTCCTAATTGCTGAAGTTACATCAAATAGTTCCAAATATGGCTTCTGTTCCTCTATTTCGATCTCTCTCACTCATTCTGTAGACCTTTGGTGCAGCAGGCGACACAACATTCCTGTCTGGAGATGTATAAAAATTATCCGTCGTCAGGCAATATCATAGGCCAAATAATGGCTTCATTAGAGTAATTTTCAATTTTGAGGACATGGGTAAATGGGCAGTCTTTATCCGACACAGTCCCATTTCCGTGTAAATTGTCGTTGACCACACGTATCCAGATCTCGATTCACAAAGTAAAAACACTTGCCAAATGAAGCTCTTTTCATAGGCATGATCTGCCGCACCCCAATCTTCCCTTGTTCGAGAGTAGGCTCTTTTCGATGGTGACGTCCGTCTCTGGTGTATGGAGTGCCTTGAACTTTTCCTCCAGGTTTTGGAAAATCTGCCATATTTTATTTAGGTCGGCGTCGGGGTGTGTTTGGGGATCAAAATCTTTATTATAGGCACAAATTATCTTGCCCGCGTCAGAATTTGCTCGACCATTCGGGACGAGATATCTCGCCCACGTCAGGGAAGGGGTTAATAACTGGACAGTGGAGGCTATGTGCTATAGGGTGGTCCAAAAATAATTTTTTAAACATCCGCTGCACATATTTGCAAATATTGTGGAATATAACAAAGTTTTCCATTTCATTTACGATAAAATGAACTTCCACAAGGTTGAGTCTGAGACGATGGAGATAATTTATGATACCTTTTTCGGTGCATAGAACCCGACCAAATGAACAGTATAAGCATTTGAACATGTGCCTACAAAAATGGCCAAAAAAAGTCATATTTTTTTATTTCAGATTTTAGAAGCATTAAAGGGAGTCAAATCCGAAATTGTTTTCATTATTTTTTTATTCCAAATAACTATTGATTTATTCAATCATTTCTGATTTTTGCCCCTTAACTTAACAGAATTAGGCCACCTGCATATCAGTATAACTTTCCTTCCCGTAATCCTTTGTTAGACATCTAAGGAGGAATGAATTTAGTTTATATGGAAAATGTATACACTTTGCTGACAACGTTAATGTAAGCTATTAATTTTAGTCTGTAGTACATCAAGAAACAACGTACAAGCATTCATAGGAGTTAGGCAACCCGCATGATGACCACTTTCGCTCTCTAAATGTTATAACAAAATTCATTTTATTACAAAAAACAAGAAACTTGAATTCTTTTACTTGATTCTCATTGAAGAGGGCTGAAATCCCTTTCTTCAGTGTTCCATACGAGTCAGTGGAGTGTGAAGCGAGCAAGTCGCCTAGATCTGCTCTCCTTCCTCCTAATTGCTGAAGTTACATCAAAGAGTTCCAATTATGGCTTCTGTTCCTCTATTTCGATCTCTCTCACACATTCTGTAGACATTTGGTGCAGCAGACGACACAACATTCCTGTCTGGAGATGTATAAAAATTATCCGTCGTCAGGCAATATCATAGGCCAAATAATGGCTTCATTAGAGTAATTTTCACTTTTGAGGACATGGGTAAATGGGCAGTCTTTATCCGACACAGTCCCCTTTCCGTGTAAATTGTCGTTGACCACACGTATCCAGATCTCGATTCACAAAGTAAAAACACTTGCCAAATGAAGCTCTTTTCATAGGCATGATCTGCCGCCACTCCAATCTTCCCTTGTTCGAGAGTAAGCTGTTTTCGATGGTGACGTCCGTCTCTGGTGTATGGAGTGCCTTGAACTTTTCGTCCAGGTTCTGGAAAATCTGCCATATATTTTATTTAGGTCGGCGTCGGGGTGTGTTTGGGGATCAAAATCTTTATTATAGGCACAAATTATCTCCCCCGCGTCAGAATTTGCTCGACCATTCGGGACGAGATATCTCGCCCACGTCAGGGAAGGGGTTAATAACTGGACTGTGGAGGCTATGTGCTATAGGGTGGTCCAAAAATAATTTTTAAACATCCGCTGCACATATTTGCAAATATTGTGGAATATAACAAAGTTTTCCATTTCATTTACGATAAAATGAACTTCCACAAGGTTGAGTCTGAGACGATGGAGTTAATTTATGATACCTTTTTCGGTGCATAGAACCCGACCAAATGAACAGTATAAGCATTTGAACATGTGCCTACAAAAATGGCCAAAAAAAGTCATATTTTTTTATTTCAGATTTTAGAAGCATTAAAGGGAGGCAAATCCGAAATTGTTTTCATTATTTTTTTATTCCAAATAACTATTGATTTATTCAATCATTTCTGATTTTTGCCCCTTAACTTAACAGAATTAGGCCACCTGCATATCAGTATAACTTTCCTTCCCGTAATCCTTTGTTAGACATCTAAGGAGGAATGAATTTAGTTTCTATGGAAAATGTATACACTTGTTGACAACGTTAATGTTAGCTATTAATTTTATTCTGTAGTACATCAAGAAACAACGTACAAGCATTCATAGGAGTTGGGCAAACCGCATGATGACGACTTTCGCTCTCTAAATGTTATAACAAAATTCATTTTATGACAAAAAACAAGAAACTTGAATTCTTTTACTTGATTCTCATTGAAGAGGGCAGAAATCCCTTTCTTCAGTGTTCCATACGAGTCAGTGGAGTGTGAAGCGAGCAAGTCGCCTAGATCTGCTCTCCTTCCTCCTAATTGCTGAAGTTACATCAAAGAGTTCCAAATATGGCTTCTGTTCCTCTATTTCGATCTCTCTCACACATTCTGTAGACATTTGGTGCAGCAGACGACACAACATTCCTGTCTGGAGATGTATAAAAATTATCCGTCGTCAGGCAATATCATAGGCCAAATAATGGCTTCATTAGAGTAATTTTCACTTTTGAGGACATGGGTAAATGGGCAGTCTTTATCCGACACAGTCCCCTTTCCGTGTAAATTGTCGTTGACCACACGTATCCAGATCTCGATTCACAAAGTAAAAACACTTGCCAAATGAAGCTCTTATCATAGGCATGATCTGCCGCCACCCCAATCTTCCCTTGTTCGAGAGTAGGCTCTTTTCGATGGTGACGTCCGTCTCTGGCGTATGGAGTGCCTTGAACTTTTCCTCCAGGTTTTGGAAAATCTGCCATATTTTATTTAGGTCGGCGTCGGGGTGTGTTTGGGGATCAAAATCTTTATTATAGGCACAAATTATCTTGCCCGCGTCAGAATTTGCTCGACCATTCGGGACGAGATATCTCGCCCACGTCAGGGAAGGGGTTAATAACTTGACTGTGGAGGCTCTGTGCTATAGGGTGGTCCAAAAATATTTTTTTAAACATCCGCTGCACATATTTGCAAATATTGTGGAATATAACAAAGTTTTCCATTTCATTTACGATAAAATGAACTTCCACAAGGTTGAGTCTGAGACGATGGAGATAATTTATGATACCTTTTTATGTGCATAGAACCCGACCAAATGAACAGTATAAGCATTTGAACATGTGCCTACAAAAATGGCCAAAAAAAGTCATATTTTTTTATTTCAGATTTTAGAAGCATTAAAGGGAGTCAAATCCGAAATTGTTTTCATTATTTTTTTATTCCAAATAACTATTGATTTATTCAATCATTTCTGATTTTTGCCCCTTAACTTAACAGAATTAGGCCACCTGCATATCAGTATAACTTTCCTTCCCGTAATCCTTTGTTAGACATCTAAGGAGGAATGAATTTAGTTTATATGGAAAATGTATACACTTTGCTGACAACGTTAATGTTAGCTATTAATTTTAGTCTGTAGTACATCAAGAAACAACGTACAAGCATTCATAGGAGTTAGGCAACCCGCATGATGACGACTTTCGCTCTCTAAATGTTATAACAAAATTCATTTTATGACAAAAAACAAGAAACTTGAATTCTTTTACTTGATTCTCATTGAAGAGGGCTGAAATCCCTTTCTTCAGTGTTCCATACGAGTCAGTGGAGTGTGAAGCGAGCAAGTCGCCTAGATCTGCTCTCCTTCCTCCTAATTGCTGAAGTTACATCAAAGAGTTCCAATTATGGCTTCTGTTCCTCTATTTCGATCTCTCTCACACATTCTGTAGACATTTGGATCAGCAGACGACACAACATTCCTGTCTGGAGATGTATAAAAATTATCCGTCGTCAGGCAATATCATAGGCCAAATAATGGCTTCATTAGAGTAATTTTCACTTTTGAGGACATGGGTAAATGGGCAGTCTTTATCCGACACAGTCCCCTTTCCGTGTAAATTGTCGTTGACCACACGTATCCAGATCTCGATTCACAAAGTAAAAACACTTGCCAAATGAAGCTCTTTTCATAGGCATGATCTGCCGCCACTCCAATCTTCCCTTGTTCGAGAGTAGGCTCTTTTCGATGGTGACGTCCGTCTCTGGTGTATGGAGTGCCTTGAACTTTTCCTCCAGGTTCTGGAAAATCTGCCATATATTTTATTTAGGTCGGCGTCGGGGTGTGTTTGGGGATCAAAATCTTTATTATAGGCACAAATTATCTCCCCCGCGTCAGAATTTGCTCGACCATTCGGGACGAGAAATCTCGCCCACGTCAGGGAAGGAGTTAATAACTTGACTGTGGAGGCTATGTGCTATAGGGTGGTCCAAAAATATTTTTTAAACATCCGCTGCACATATTTGCAAATATTGTGGAATATAACAAAGTTTTCCATTTCATTTACGATAAAATGAACTTCCACAAGGTTGAGTCTGAGACGATGGAGATAATTTATGATACCTTTTTCGGTGCATAGAACCCGACCAAATGAACAGTATAAGCATTTGAACATGTGCCTACAAAAATGGCCAAAAAAAGTCATATTTTTTTATTTCAGATTTTAGAAGCATTAAAGGGAGGCAAATCCGAAATTGTTTTCATTATTTTTTTATTCCAAATAACTATTGATTTATTCAATCATTTCTGATTTTTGCCCCTTAACTTAACAGAATTAGGCCACCTGCATATCAGTATAACTTTCCTTCCCGTAATCCTTTGTTAGACATCCAAGGAGGAATGAATTTAGTTAACATGGAAAATGTATACACTTTGCTGACAACGTTAATGTAAGCTATTAATTTTAGTCTGTTGTACATCAAGAAACAACGTACAAGCATTCATAGGAGTTAGGCAACCCGCATGATGACCACTTTCGCTCTCTAAATGTTATAACAAAATTCATTTTATGACAAAAAACAAGAAACTTGAATTCTTTTACTTGATTCTCATTGAAGAGGGCAGAAATCCCTTTCTTCAGTGTTCCATACGAGTCAGTGGAGTGTGAAGCGAGCAAGTCGCCTAGATCTGCTCTCCTTCCTCCTAATTGCTGAAGTTACATCAAAGAGTTCCAAATATGGCTTCTGTTCCTCTATTTCGATCTCTCTCACACATTCTGTAGACATTTGGTGCAGCAGACGACACAACATTCCTGTCTGGAGATGTATAAAAATTATCCGTCGTCAGGCAATATCATAGGCCAAATAATGGCTTCATTAGAGTAATTTTCACTTTTGAGGACATGGGTAAATGGGCAGTCTTTATCCGACACAGTCCCCTTTCCGTGTAAATTGTCGTTGACCACACGTATCCAGATCTCGATTCACAAAGTAAAAACACTTGCCAAATGAAGCTCTTATCATAGGCATGATCTGCCGCCACCCCAATCTTCCCTTGTTCGAGAGAAGGCTCTTTTCGATGGTGACGTCCGTCTCTGGCGTATGGAGTGCCTTGAACTTTTCCTCCAGGTTTTGGAAAATCTGCCATATTTTATTTAGGTCGGCGTCGGGGTGTGTTTGGGGATCAAAATCTTTATTATAGGCACAAATTATCTTGCCCGCGTCAGAATTTGCTCGACCATTCGGGACGAGATATCTCGCCCACGTCAGGGAAGGGGTTAATAACTTGACTGTGGAGGCTCTGTGCTATAGGGTGGTCCAAAAATATTTTTTTAAACATCCGCTGCACATATTTGCAAATATTGTGGAATATAACAAAGTTTTCCATTTCATTTACGATAAAATGAACTTCCACAAGGTTGAGTCTGAGACGATGGAGATAATTTATGATACCTTTTTATGTGCATAGAACCCGACCAAATGAACAGTATAAGCATTTGAACATGTGCCTACAAAAATGGCCAAAAAAAGTCATATTTTTTTATTTCAGATTTTAGAAGCATTAAAGGGAGTCAAATCCGAAATTGTTTTCATTATTTTTTTATTCCAAATAACTATTGATTTATTCAATCATTTCTGATTTTTGCCCCTTAACTTAACAGAATTAGGCCACCTGCATATCAGTATAACTTTCCTTCCCGTAATCCTTTGTTAGACATCTAAGGAGGAATGAATTAAGTTTATATGGAAAATGTATACACTTTGCTGACAACGTTAATGTTAGCTATTAATTTTAGTCTGTAGTACATCAAGAAACAACGTACAAGCATTCATAGGAGTTAGGCAACCCGCATGATGACGACTTTCGCTCTCTAAATGTTATAACAAAATTCATTTTATGACAAAAAACAAGAAACTTGAATTCTTTTACTTGATTCTCATTGAAGAGGGCTGAAATCCCTTTCTTCAGTGTTCCATACGAGTCAGTGGAGTGTGAAGCGAGCAAGTCGCCTAGATCTGCTCTCCTTCCTCCTAATTGCTGAAGTTACATCAAAGAGTTCCAATTATGGCTTCTGTTCCTCTATTTCGATCTCTCTCACACATTCTGTAGACATTTGGATCAGCAGACGACACAACATTCCTGTCTGGAGATGTATAAAAATTATCCGTCGTCAGGCAATATCATAGGCCAAATAATGGCTTCATTAGAGTAATTTTCACTTTTGAGGACATGGGTAAATGGGCAGTCTTTATCCGACACAGTCCCCTTTCCGTGTAAATTGTCGTTGACCACACGTATCCAGATCTCGATTCACAAAGTAAAAACACTTGCCAAATGAAGCTCTTTTCATAGGCATGATCTGCCGCCACTCCAATCTTCCCTTGTTCGAGAGTAGGCTCTTTTCGATGGTGACGTCCGTCTCTGGTGTATGGAGTGCCTTGAACTTTTCCTCCAGGTTCTGGAAAATCTGCCATATATTTTATTTAGGTCGGCGTCGGGGTGTGTTTGGGGATCAAAATCTTTATTATAGGCACAAATTATCTCCCCCGCGTCAGAATTTGCTCGACCATTCGGGACGAGAAATCTCGCCCACGTCAGGGAAGGAGTTAATAACTTGACTGTGGAGGCTATGTGCTATAGGGTGGTCCAAAAATATTTTTTAAACATCCGCTGCACATATTTGCAAATATTGTGGAATATAACAAAGTTTTCCATTTCATTTACGATAAAATGAACTTCCACAAGGTTGAGTCTGAGACGATGGAGATAATTTATGATACCTTTTTCGGTGCATAGAACCCGACCAAATGAACAGTATAAGCATTTGAACATGTGCCTACAAAAATGGCCAAAAAAAGTCATATTTTTTTATTTCAGATTTTAGAAGCATTAAAGGGAGGCAAATCCGAAATTGTTTTCATTATTTTTTTATTCCAAATAACTATTGATTTATTCAATCATTTCTGATTTTTGCCCCTTAACTTAACAGAATTAGGCCACCTGCATATCAGTATAACTTTCCTTCCCGTAATCCTTTGTTAGACATCCAAGGAGGAATGAATTTAGTTAACATGGAAAATGTATACACTTTGCTGACAACGTTAATGTAAGCTATTAATTTTAGTCTGTTGTACATCAAGAAACAACGTACAAGCATTCATAGGAGTTAGGCAACCCGCATGATGACCACTTTCGCTCTCTAAATGTTATAACAAAATTCATTTTATGACAAAAAACAAGAAACTTGAATTCTTTTACTTGATTCTCATTGAAGAGGGCTGAAATCCCTTTCTTCAGTGTTCCATACGAGTCAGTGGAGTGTGAAGCGAGCAAGTCGCCTAGATCTGCTCTCCTTCCTCCTAATTGCTGAAGTTACATCAAAGAGTTCCAAATATGGCTTCTGTTCCTCTATTTCGATCTCTCTCACACATTCTGTAGACATTTGGTGCAGCAGACGACACAACATTCCTGTCTGGAGATGTATAAAAATTATCCGTCGTCAGGCAATATCATAGGCCAAATAATGGCTTCATTAGAGTAATTTTCACTTTTGAGGAATGGGTAAATGGGCAGTCTTTATCCGACACAGTCCCCTTTCCGTGTAAATTGTCGTTGACCACACGTATCCAGAACTCGATTCACAAAGTAAAAACACTTGCCAAATGAAGCTCTTTTCATAGGCATGATCTGCCGCCACTCCAATCTTCCCTTGTTCGAGAGTAGGCTCTTTTCGATGGTGACGTCCGTCTCTGGTGTATGGAGTGCCTTGAACTTTTCCTCCAGGTTCTGGAAAATCTGCCATATATTTTATTTAGGTCGGCGTCGGGGTGTGTTTGGGGATCAAAATCATTATTATAGGCACAAATTATCTCCCCCGCGTCAGAATTTGCTCGACCATTCGGGACGAGATATCTCGCCCACGTCAGGGAAGGGGTAATAACTGGACTGTGGAGGCTATGTGCTATAGGGTGGTCCATAAATAATTTTTTAAACATCCGCTGCACATATTTGCAAATATTGTGGAATATAACAAAGTTTTCCATTTCATTTACGATAAAATGAACTTCCACAAGGTTGAGTCTGAGACGATGGAGATAATTTATGATACCTTTTTTGGTGCATAGAACCCGACCAAATGAACAGTATAAGCATTTGAACATGTGCCTACAAAAATGGCCAAAAAAAGTCATATTTTTTTATTTCAGATTTTAGAAGCATTAAAGGGAGGCAAATCCGAAATTGTTTTCATTATTTTTTATTCCAAATAACTATTGAATTATTCAATCATTTCTGATTTTTGCCCCTTAACTTAACAGAATTAGGCCACCTGCATATCAGTATAACTTTCCTTCCCGTAATCCTTTGTTAGACATCTAAGGAGGAATGAATTTAGTTTATATGGAAAATGTATACACTTTGCTGACAACGTTAATGTTAGCTATTAATTTTAGTCTGTAGTACATCAAGAAACAACGTACAAGCATTCATAGGAGTTAGGCAACCCTCATGATGACCACTTTCGCTCTCTAAATGTTATAACAAAATTCATTTTATGACAAAAAACAAGAAACTTGAATTCTTTTACTTGATTCTCATTGAAGAGGGCTGAAATCCCTTTCTTCAGTGTTCCGTACAAGTCAGTGGAGTGTGAAGCGAGCAAGTCACCTAGATCGGCTCTCCTTCCTCCTAATTGCTGAAGTTACATCAAATAGTTCCAAATATGGCTTCTGTTCCTCTATTTCGATCTCTCTCACACATTCTGTAGACATTTGGTGCTGCAGACGACACAACATTCCTGTCTGGAGATGTATAAAAATTATCCGTCGTCAGGCAATATCAAAGGCCAAATAATGGCTTCAGTAGAGTAATTTTCACTTTTGAGGACATGGGTAAATGGGCAGTCTTTATCCGACACAGTCCCCTTTCCGTGTAAATTGTCGTTGACCACACGTATCCAGATCTGGATTCACAAAGTAAAAACACTTGCCAAATGAAGCTCTTTTCATAGGCATGATCTGCCGCCACTCCAATCATCCCTTGTTCGAGAGTAGGCTCTTTTCGATGGTGACGTCCGTCTCTGGTGTATGGAGTGCCTTGAACTTTTCCTCCAGGTTCTGGAAAATCTGCCATATATTTTATTTAGGTCAGCGTCGGGGTGTGTTTGGGGATCAAAATCTTTATTATAGGCACAAATTATCTCCCCCGCGTCAGAATTTGCTCGACCATTCGGGACGAGATATCTCGCCCACGTCAGGGAAGGGGTTAATAACTGGACTGTGGAGGCTATGTGCTATAGGGTGGTCCAAAAAAAATTTTTTAAACATCCGCTGCACATATTTGCAAATATTGTGTAATATAACAAAGTTTTCCATTTCATTTACGATAAAATGAACTTCCACAAGGTTGAGTCTGAGACGATGGAGATAATTTATGATACCTTTTTCGGTGCATAGAACCCGAGCAAATGAACAGTATAAGCATTTGAACATATGCTTACAAAAATGGCCAAAAAAAGTCATATTTTTTTATTTCAGATTTTAGAAGCATTAAAGGGAGGCAAATCCGAAATTGTTTTCATTATTTTTTTATTCCAAATAACTATTGATTTATTCAATCATTTCTGATTTTTGCCCCTTAACCTAACAGAATTAGGCCACCTGCATATCAGTATAACTTACCTTCCCGTAATCCTTTGTTAGACATCTAAGGAGGAATGAATTTAGTTTACATGGAAAATGTATACACTTTGCTGACAACGTTAATGTTAGCTATTAATTTCAGTCAATAGTACATAAAGAAACAACGTACAAGCATTCATAGGAGTTAGGCAACCCAGATGATGACGACTTTCGATCTCTAAATGTTATAACAAAATTCATTTTATGTAAAAAACAAGAAACTTGAATTCTTTTACTTGATTCTCATTGAAGAGGGCTGAAATCCCTTTCTTCAGTGTTCCATACGAGTCAGTGGAGTGTGAAGCGAGCAAGTCGCCTAGATCTGCTCTCCTTCCTCCTAATTGCTGAAGTTACATCAAATAGTTCCAAATATGGCTTCTGTTCCTCTATTTCGATCTCTCTCACTCATTCTGTAGACCTTTGGTGCAGCAGGCGACACAACATTCCTGTCTGGAGATGTATAAAAATTATCCGTCGTCAGGCAATATCATAGGCCAAATAATGGCTTCATTAGAGTAATTTTCAATTTTGAGGACATGGGTAAATGGGCAGTCTTTATCCGACACAGTCCCATTTCCGTGTAAATTGTCGTTGACCACACGTATCCAGATCTCGATTCACAAAGTAAAAACACTTGCCAAATGAAGCTCTTATCATAGGCATGATCTGCCGCACCCCAATCTTCCCTTGTTCGAGAGTAGGCTCTTTTCGATGGTGACGTCCGTCTCTGGTGTATGGAGTGCCTTGAACTTTTCCTCCAGGTTTTGGAAAATCTGCCATATTTTATTTAGGTCGGCGTCGGGGTGTGTTTGGGGATCAAAATCTTTATTATAGGCACAAATTATCTTGCCCGCGTCAGAATTTGCTCGACCATTCGGGACGAGATATCTCGCCCACGTCAGGGAAGGGGTTAATAACTGGACAGTGGAGGCTATGTGCTATAGGGTGGTCCAAAAATAATTTTTTAAACATCCGCTGCACATATTTGCAAATATTGTGGAATATAACAAAGTTTTCCATTTCATTTACGATAAAATGAACTTCCACAAGGTTGATTTTGAGACGATGAAGATAATTTATGATACCTTTTTCGGTGCATAGAACCCGACCAAATGAACAGTATAAGCATTTGAACATGTGCCTACAAAAATGGCCAAAAAAAGTCATATTTTTTTATTTCAGATTTTAGAAGCATTAAAGGGAGGCAAATCCGAAATTGTTTTCATTATTTTTTTATTCCAAATAACTATTGATTTATTCAATCATTTCTGATTTTTGCCTCTTAACTTAACAGAATTAGGCCACCTGCATATCAGTATAACTTTCCTTCCCGTAATCCTTTGTTAGACATCTTAGGAGGAATGAATTTAGTTTACATGGAAAATGTATACACTTTGCTGACAACGTTAATGTTAGCTATTAATTTTAGTCTGTAGTACATCAAGAAACAACGTACAAGCATTCATAGGAGTTAGGCAACCCGCATGATGACAACTTTCGCTCTCTAAATGTTATAACAAAATTCATTTTATGACAAAAAACAAGAAAATTGAATTCTTTTACTTGATTCTCATTGAAGAGGGCTGAAATCCCTTTCTTCAGTTTTCCATACGAGTCAGTGGAGTGTGAAGCGAGCAAGTCGCCTAGATCTGCTCTCCTTCTTCCTAATTGCTGAAGTTACATCAAAGAGTTCCAATTATGGCTTCTGTTCCTCTATTTCGATCTCTCTCACACATTCTGTAGACATTTGGATCAGCAGACGACACAACATTCCTGTCTGGAGATGTATAAAAATTATCCGTCGTCAGGCAATATCATAGGCCAAATAATGGCTTCATTAGAGTAATTTTCACTTTTGAGGACATGGGTAAATGGGCAGTCTTTATCCGACACAGTCCCCTTTTCGTGTAAATTGTCGTTGACCACACGTATCCAGATCTCGATTCACAAAGTAAAAACACTTGCCAAATGAAGCTCTTTTCATAGGCATGATCTGCCGCCACTCCAATCTTCCCTTGTTCGAGAGTAAGCTGTTTTCGATGGTGACGTCCGTCTCTGGTGTATGGAGTGCCTTGAACTTTTCGTCCAGGTTCTGGAAAATCTGCCATATATTTTATTTAGGTCAGCGTCGGGGTGTGTTTGGGGATCAAAATCTTTATTATAGGCACAAATTATCTCCCCCGCGTCAGAATTTGCTCGACCATTCGGGACGAGATATCTCGCCCACGTCAGGGAAGGGGTTAATAACTGGACTGTGGAGGCTATGTGCTATAGGGTGGTCCAAAAATAATTTTTAAACATCCGCTGCACATATTTGCAAATATTGTGGAATATAACAAAGTTTTCCATTTCATTTACGATAAAATGAACTTCCACAAGGTTGAGTCTGAGACGATGGAGATAATTTATGATACCTTTTTTGGTGCATAGAACCCGACCAAATGAACAGTATAAGCATTTGAACATGTGCCTACAAAAATGGCCAAAAAAAGTCATATTTTTTTATTTCAGATTTTAGAAACATTAAAGGGAGGCAAATCCGAAATTGTTTTCATTATTTTTTTATTCCAAATAACTATTGATTTATTCAATCATTTCTGATTTTTGCCCCTTAACTTAACAGAATTAGGCCACCTGCATATCAGTATAACTTTCCTTCCCGTAATCCTTTGTTAGACATCTAAGGAGGAATGAATTTAGTTTCTATGGAAAATGTATACACTTGTTGACAACGTTAATGTTAGCTATTAATTTTATTCTGTAGTACATCAAGAAACAACGTACAAGCATTCATAGGAGTTGGGCAAACCGCATGATGACGACTTTCGCTCTCTAAATGTTATAACAAAATTCATTTTATGACAAAAAACAAGAAACTTGAATTCTTTTACTTGATTCTCATTGAAGAGGGCAGAAATCTCTTTCTTCAGTGTTCCATACGAGTCAGTGGAGTGTGAAGCGAGCAAGTCGCCTAGATCTGCTCTCCTTCCTCCTAATTGCTGAAGTTACATCAAAGAGTTCCAAATATGGCTTCTGTTCCTCTATTTCGATCTCTCTCACACATTCTGTAGACATTTGGATCAGCAGACGACACAACATTCCTGTCTGGAGATGTATAAAAATTATCCGTCGTCAGGCAATATCATAGGCCAAATAATGGCTTCATTAGAGTAATTTTCACTTTTGAGGACATGGGTAAATGGGCAGTCTTTATCCGACACAGTCCCCTTTCCGTGTAAATTGTCGTTGACCACACGTATCCAGATCTCGATTCACAAAGTAAAAACACTTGCCAAATGAAGCTCTTATCATAGGCATGATCTGCCGCCACCCCAATCTTCCCTTGTTCGAGAGTAGGCTCTTTTCGATGGTGACGTCCGTCTCTGGCGTATGGAGTGCCTTGAACTTTTCCTCCAGGTTTTGGAAAATCTGCCATATTTTATTTAGGTCGGCGTCGGGGTGTGTTTGGGGATCAAAATCTTTATTATAGGCACAAATTATCTTGCCCGCGTCAGAATTTGCTCGACCATTCGGGACGAGATATCTCGCCCACGTCAGGGAAGGGGTTAATAACTTGACTGTGGAGGCTCTGTGCTATAGGGTGGTCCAAAAATATTTTTTTAAACATCCGCTGCACATATTTGCAAATATTGTGGAATATAACAAAGTTTTCCATTTCATTTACGATAAAATGAACTTCCACAAGGTTGAGTCTGAGACGATGGAGATAATTTATGATACCTTTTTATGTGCATAGAACCCGACCAAATGAACAGTATAAGCATTTGAACATGTGCCTACAAAAATGGCCAAAAAAAGTCATATTTTTTTATTTCAGATTTTAGAAGCATTAAAGGGAGTCAAATCCGAAATTGTTTTCATTATTTTTTTATTCCAAATAACTATTGATTTATTCAATCATTTCTGATTTTTGCCCCTTAACTTAACAGAATTAGGCCACCTGCATATCAGTATAACTTTCCTTCCCGTAATCCTTTGTTAGACATCTAAGGAGGAATGAATTTAGTTTATATGGAAAATGTATACACCTTGCTGACAACGTTAATGTAAGCTATTAATTTTAGTCTGTAGTACATCAAGAAACAACGTACAAGCATTCATAGGAGTTAGGCAACCCGCATGATGACCACTTTCGCTCTCTAAATGTTATAACAAAATTCATTTTATGACAAAAAACAAGAAACTTGAATTCTTTTACTTGATTCTCATTGAAGAGGGCTGAAATCCCTTTCTTCAGTGTTCCATACGAGTCAGTGGAGTGTGAAGCGAGCAAGTCGCCTAGATCTGCTCTCCTTCCTCCTAATTGCTGAAGTTACATCAAAGAGTTCCAAATATGGCTTCTGTTCCTCTATTTCGATCTCTCTCACACATTCTGTAGACATTTGGTGCAGCAGACGACACAACATTCGTGTCTGGAGATGTATAAAAATTATCCGTCGTCAGGCAATATCATAGGCCAAATAATGGCTTCATTAGAGTAATTTTCACTTTTGAGGACATGGGTAAATTGGCAGTCTTTATCCGACACAGTCCCCTTTCCGTGTAAATTGTCGTTGACCACACGTATCCAGATCTCGATTCACAAAGTAAAAACACTTGCCAAATGAAGCTCTTTTCATAGGCATGATCTGCCGCCACTCCAATCTTCCCTTGTTCGAGAGTAGGCTCTTTTCGATGGTGACGTCCGTCTCGGGTGTATGGAGTGCCGTGAACTTTTCCTCCAGGTTCTGGAAAATCTGCCATATATTTTATTTAGGTCGGCGTCGGGGTGTGTTTGGGGATCAAAATCTTTATTATAGGCACAAATTATCTCCCCCGCGTCAGAATTTGCTCGACCATTCGGGACGAGAAATCTCGCCCACGTCAGGGAAGGAGTTAATAACTTGACTGTGGAGGCTATGTGCTATAGGGTGGTCCAAAAATATTTTTTAAACATCCGCTGCACATATTTGCAAATATTGTGGAATATAACAAAGTTTTCCATTTCATTTACGATAAAATGAACTTCCACAAGGTTGAGTCTGAGACGATGGAGATAATTTATGATACCTTTTTCGGTGCATAGAACCCGACCAAATGAACAGTATAAGCATTTGAACATGTGCCTACAAAAATGGCCAAAAAAAGTCATATTTTTTTATTTCAGATTTTAGAAGCATTAAAGGGAGGCAAATCCGAAATTGTTTTCATTATTTTTTTATTCCAAATAACTATTGATTTATTCAATCATTTCTGATTTTTGCCCCTTAACTTAACAGAATTAGGCCACCTGCATATCAGTATAACTTTCCTTCCCGTAATCCTTTGTTAGACATCTTAGGAGGAATGAATTTAGTTTACATGGAAAATGTATACACTTTGCTGACAACGTTAATGTTAGCTATTAATTTTAGTCTGTAGTACATCAAGAAACAACGTACAAGCATTCATAGGAGTTAGGCAACCCGCATGATGACCACTTTCGCTCTCTAAATGTTATAACAAAATTCATTTTATGACAAAAAACAAGAAACTTGAATTCTTTTACTTGATTCTCATTGAAGAGGGCTGAAATCCCTTTCTTCAGTGTTCCATACGAGTCAGTGGAGTGTGAAGCGAGCAAGTCGCCTAGATCTGCTCTCCTTCCTCCTAATTGCTGAAGTTACATCAAAGAGTTCCAATTATGGCTTCTGTTCCTCTATTTCGATCTCTCTCACACATTCTGTAGACATTTGGATCAGCAGACGACACAACATTCCTGTCTGGAGATGTATAAAAATTATCCGTCGTCAGGCAATATCATAGGCCAAATAATGGCTTCATTAGAGTAATTTTCACTTTTGAGGACATGGGTAAATGGGCAGTCTTTATCCGACACAGTCCCCTTTCCGTGTAAATTGTCGTTGACCACACGTATCCAGATCTCGATTCACAAAGTAAAAACACTTGCCAAATGAAGCTCTTTTCATAGGCATGATCTGCCGCCACCCCAATCTTCCATTGTTCGAGAGTAGGCTCTTTTCGATGGTGACGTCCGTCTCTGGTGTATGGAGTGCCTTGAACTTTTCCTCCAGGTTCTGGAAAATCTGCCATATATTTTATTTAGGTCGGCGTCGGGGTGTGTTTGGGGATCAAAATCTTTATTATAGGCACAAATTATCTCCCCCGCGTCAGAATTTGCTCGACCATTCGGGACGAGAAATCTCGCCCACGTCAGGGAAGGAGTTAATAACTTGACTGTGGAGGCTATGTGCTATAGGGTGGTCCAAAAATATTTTTTAAACATCCGCTGCACATATTTGCAAATATTGTGGAATATAACAAAGTTTTCCATTTCATTTACGATAAAATGAACTTCCACAAGGTTGAGTCTGAGACGATGGAGATAATTTATGATACCTTTTTCGGTGCATAGAACCCGACCAAATGAACAGTATAAGCATTTGAACATGTGCCTACAAAAATGGCCAAAAAAAGTCATATTTTTTTATTTCAGATTTTAGAAGCATTAAAGGGAGGCAAATCCGAAATTGTTTTCATTATTTTTTTATTCCAAATAACTATTGATTTATTCAATCATTTCTGATTTTTGCCCCTTAACTTAACAGAATTAGGCCACCTGCATATCAGTATAACTTTCCTTCCCGTAATCCTTTGTTAGACATCCAAGGAGGAATGAATTTAGTTTATATGGAAAATGTATACACTTTGCTGACAACGTTAATGTAAGCTATTAATTTTAGTCTGTTGTACATCAAGAAACAACGTACAAGCATTCATAGGAGTTAGGCAACCCGCATGATGACCACTTTCGCTCTCTAAATGTTATAACAAAATTCATTTTATGACAAAAAACAAGAAACTTGAATTCTTTTACTTGATTCTCATTGAAGAGGGCTGAAATCCCTTTCTTCAGTGTTCCATACGAGTCAGTGGAGTGTGAAGCGTGCAAGTCGCCTAGATCTGCTCTCCTTCCTCCTAATTGCTGAAGTTACATCAAAGAGTTCCAAATATGGCTTCTGTTCCTCTATTTCGATCTCTCTCACACATTCTGTAGACATTTGGTGCAGCAGACGACACAACATTCCTGTCTGGAGATGTATAAAAATTATCCGTCGTCAGGCAATATCATAGGCCAAATAATGGCTTCATTAGAGTAATTTTCACTTTTGAGGACATGGGTAAATGGGCAGTCTTTATCCGACACAGTCCCCTTTCCGTGTAAATTGTCGTTGACCACACGTATCCAGATCTCGATTCACAAAGTAATAATACTTAACAAATGAAGCTCTTTTCATAGGCATGATCTGCCGCCACTCCAATCTTCCCTTGTTCGAGAGTAGGCTCTTTTCGATGGTGACGTCCGTCTCTGGTGTATGGAGTGCCTTGAACTTTTCCTCCAGGTTCTGGAAAATCTGCCATATATTTTATTTAGGTCGGCGTCGGGGTGTGTTTGGGGATCAAAATCTTTATTATAGGCACAAATTATCTCCCCCGCGTCAGAATTTGCTCGACCATTCGGGACGAGATATCTCGCCCACGTCAGGGAAGGGGTTAATAACTGGACTGTGGAGGCTATGTGCTATAGGGTGGTCCAAAAATAATTTTTTAAACATCCGCTGCACATATTTGCAAATATTGTGGAATATAACAAACTTTTGCATTTCATTTACGATAAAATGAACTTCCACAAGGTTGAGTCTGAGACGATGGAGATAATTTATGATACCTTTTTCGGTGCATAGAACCCGACCAAATGAACAGTATAAGCATTTGAACATGTGCCTACAAAAATGGCCAAAAAAAGTAATATTTTTTTATTTCAGATTTTAGAAGCATTAAAGGGAGGCAAATCCGAAATTGTTTTCATTATTTTTTTATTCCAAATAACTGTTGATTTATTCAATCATTTCTGATTTTTGCCCATTAACTTAACAGAATTAGGCCACCTGCATATCAGTATAACTTCCCTTCCCGTAATCCTTAATTAGACATCTAAGGAGGAATGAATTTAGTTTATATGGAAAATGTATAATCTTTGCTGACAACGTTAATGTAAGCTATTAATTTTAGTCTGTAGTACATCAAGAAACAACGTACAAGCATTCATAGGAGTTAGGCAACCCGCATGATGACCACTTTCGCTCTCTAAATGTTATAACAAAATTCATTTTATGACAAAAAACAAGAAACTTGAATTCTTTTACTTGATTCTCATTGAAGAGGGCTGAAATCCCTTTCTTCAGTTTTCCATACGAGTCAGTGGAGTGTGAAGCGAGCAAGTCGCCTAGATCTGCTCTCCTTCCTCCTAATTGCTGAAGTTACATCAAAGAGTTCCAATTATGGCTTCTGTTCCTCTATTTCGATCTCTCTCACACATTCTTTATACATTTGGTGCAGCAGACGACACAACATTCCTGTCTGGAGATGTATAAAAATTATCCGTCGTCAGGCAATATCATAGGCCAAATAATGGCTTCATTAGAGTAATTTTCACTTTTGAGGACATGGGTAAATGGGCAGTCTTTATCCGACACAGTCCCCTTTCCGTGTAAATTGTCGTTGACCACACGTATCCAGATCTCGATTCACAAAGTAAAAACACTTGCCAAATGAAGCTCTTTTCATAGGCATGATCTGCCGCCACTCCAATCTTCCCTTGTTCGAGAGTAGGCTCTTTTCGATGGTGACGTCCGTCTCTGGTGTATGGAGTGCCTTGAACTTTTCCTCCAGGTTCTGGAAAATCTGCCATATATTTTATTTAGGTCGACGTCGGGGTGTGTTTGGGGATCAAAATCTTTATTATAGGCACAAATTATCTCCCCCGCGTCAGAATTTGCTCGACCATTCGGGACGAGATATCTCGCCCACGTCAGGGAAGGGGTTAATAACTGGACTGTGGAGGCTATGTGCTATAGGGTGGTCCAAAAATAATTTTTTAAACATCCGCTGCACATATTTGCAAATATTGTGGAATATAACAAAGTTTTCCATTTCATTTACGATAAAATGAACTTCCACAAGGTTGAGTCTGAGACGATGGAGATAATTTATGATACCTTTTTCGGTGCATAGAACCCGACCAAATGAACAGTATAAGCATTTGAACATGTGCCTACAAAAATGGCCAAAAAAAGATATATTTTTTTATTTCAGATTTTAGAAGCATTAAAGGGAGGCAAATCCGAAATTGTTTTCATTATTTTTTTATTCCAAATAACTATTGATTTATTCAATCATTTCTGATTTTTGCCCCTTAACTTAACAGAATTAGGCCACCTGCATATCAGTATAACTTTCCTTCCCGTAATCCTTTGTTAGACATCCAAGGAGGAATGAATTTAGTTTATATGGAAAATGTATACACTTTGCTGACAACGTTAATGTAAGCTATTAATTTTAGTCTGTTGTACATCAAGAAACAACGTACAAGCATTCATAGGAGTTAGGCAACCCGCATGATGACCACTTTTGCTCTCTAAATGTTATAACAAAATTCATTTTATGACAAAAAACAAGAAACTTGAATTCTTTTACTTGATTCTCATTGAAGAGGGCTGAAATCCCTTTCTTCAGTGTTCCATACGAGTCAGTGGAGTGTGAAGCGAGCAAGTCGCCTAGATCTGCTCTCCTTCCTCCTAATTGCTGAAGTTACATCAAAGAGTTCCAAATATGGCTTCTGTTCCTCTATTTCGATCTCTCTCACACATTCTGTAGACATTTGGTGCAGCAGACGACACAACATTCCTGTCTAGAGATGTATAAAAATTATCCGTCGTCAGGCAATATCATAGGCCAAATAATGGCTTCATTAGAGTAATTTTCACTTTTGAGGACATGGGTAAATGGGCAGTCTTTATCCGACACAGTCCCCTTTCCGTGTAAATTGTCGTTGACCACACGTATCCAGATCTCGATTCACAAAGTAAAAACACTTGCCAAATGAAGCTCTTTTCATAGGCATGATCTGCCGCCACTCCAATCTTCCCTTGTTCGAGAGTAGGCTCTTTTCGATGGTGACGTCCGTCTCTGGTGTATGGAGTGCCTTGAATTTTTCCTCCAGGTTCTGGAAAATCTGCCATATATTTTATTTAGGTCGGCGTCGGGGTGTGTTTGGGGATCAAAATCTTTATTATAGGCACAAATTATCTCCCCCGCGTCAGAATTTGCTCGACCATTCGGGACGAGATATCTCGCCCACGTCAGGGAAGGGGTTAATAACTGGACTGTGGAGGCTATGTGCTATAGGGTGGTCCAAAAATAATTTTTTAAACATCCGCTGCACATATTTGCAAATATTGTGGAATATAACAAACTTTTGCATTTCATTTACGATAAAATGAACTTCCACAAGGTTGAGTCTGAGACGATGGAGATAATTTATGATACCTTTTTCGGTGCATAGAACCCGACCAAATGAACAGTATAAGCATTTGAACATGTGCCTACAAAAATGGCCAAAAAAAGTAATATTTTTTTATTTCAGATTTTAGAAGCATTAAAGGGAGGCAAATCCGAAATTGTTTTCATTATTTTTTTATTCCAAATAACTGTTGATTTATTCAATCATTTCTGATTTTTGCCCCTTAACTTAACAGAATTAGGCCACCTGCATATCAGTATAACTTCCCTTCCCGTAATCCTTTGTTAGACATCTAAGGAGGAATGAATTTAGTTTATATGGAAAATGTATAATCTTTGCTGACAACGTTAATGTTAGCTATTAATTTTAGTCTGTAGTACATCAAGAAACAACGTACAAGCATTCATAGGAGTTAGGCAACCCGCATGATGACCACTTTCGCTCTCTAAATGTTATAACAAAATTCATTTTTTGACAATAAACAAGAAACTTGAATTCTTTGACTTGATTCTCATTGAAGAGGGCTGAAATCCCTTTCTTCAGTTTTCCATACGAGTCAGTGGAGTGTGAAGCGAGCAAGTCGCCTAGATCTGCTCTCCTTCCTCCTAATTGCTGAAGTTACATCAAAGAGTTCCAATTATGGCTTCTGTTCCTCTATTTCGATCTCTCTCATACATTCTTTATACATTTGGTGCAGCAGACGACACAACATTCCTGTCTTGAGATGTATAAAAATTATCCGTCGTCAGGCAATATCATAGGCCAAATAATGGCTTCATTAGAGTAATTTTCACTTTTGAGGACATGGGTAAATGGGCAGTCTTTATCCGACACAGTCCCCTTTCCGTGTAAATTGTCGTTGACCTCACGTATCCAGATCTCGATTCACAAAGTAAAAACACTTGCCAAATGAAGCTCTTTTCATAGGCATGATCTGCCGCCACTCCAATCTTCCCTTGTTCGAGAGTAAGCTGTTTTCGATGGTGACGTCCGTCTCTGGTGTATGGAGTGCCTTGAACTTTTCGTCCAGGTTCTGGAAAATCTGCCATATATTTTATTTAGGTCGGCGTCGGGGTGTGTTTGGGGATCAAAATCTTTATTATAGGCACAAATTATCTCCCCCGCGTCAGAATTTGCTCGACCATTCGGGACGAGATATCTCGCCCACGTCAGGGAAGGGGTTAATAACTGGACTGTGGAGGCTATGTGCTATAGGGTGGTCCAAAAATAATTTTTAAACATCCGCTGCACATATTTGCAAATATTGTGTAATATAACAAAGTTTTCCATTTCATTTACGATAAAATGAACTTCCACAAGGTTGAGTCTGAGACGATGGAGATAATTTATGATACCTTTTTCGGTGCATAGAACCCGACCAAATGAACAGTATAAGCATTTGAACATGTGCCTACAAAAATGGCCAAAAAAAGTCATATTTTTTTATTTCAGATTTTAGAAGCATTAAAGGGAGGCAAATCCGAAATTGTTTTCATTATTTTTTTATTCCAAATAACTATTGATTTATTCAATCATTTCTGATTTTTGCCCCTTAACTTAACAGAATTAGGCCACCTGCATATCAGTATAACTTTCCTTCCCGTAATCCTTTGTTAGACATCTAAGGAGGAATGAATTTAGTTTCTATGGAAAATGTATACACTTTGCTGACAACGTTAATGTTAGCTATTAATTTTATTCTGTAGTACATCAAGAAACAACGTACAAGCATTCATAGGAGTTGGGCAAACCGCATGATGACGACTTTCGCTCTCTAAATGTTATAACAAAATTCATTTTATGACAAAAAACAAGAAACTTGAATTCTTTTACTTGATTCTCATTGAAGAGGGCAGAAATCCCTTTCTTCAGTGTTCCATGCGAGTCAGTGGAGTGTGAAGCGAGCAAGTCGCCTAGATCTGCTCTCCTTCCTCCTAATTGCTGAAGTTACATCAAAGAGTTCCAATTATGGCTTCTGTTCCTCTATTTCGATCTCTCTCACACATTCTTTATACATTTGGTGCAGCAGACGACACAACATTCCTGTCTGGAGATGTATAAAAATTATCCGTCGTCAGGCAATATCATAGGCCAAATAATG
Organism: Pyrrhosoma nymphula; assembly: GCA_963573305.1. Classification (NCBI taxonomy): domain Eukaryota; kingdom Metazoa; phylum Arthropoda; class Insecta; order Odonata; family Coenagrionidae; genus Pyrrhosoma; species Pyrrhosoma nymphula. The sequence continues at coordinate 28,975,063 of OY754332.1, forward strand.
GCTTCATTAGAGTAATTTTCACTTTTGAGGACATGGGTAAATGGGCAGTCTTTATCCGACACAGTCCCCTTTCCGTGTAAATTGTCGTTGACCACACGTATCCAGATCTCGATTCACAAAGTAAAAACACTTGCCAAATGAAGCTCTTTTCATAGGCATGATCTGCCGCCACTCCAATCTTCCCTTGTTCGAGAGTAGGCTCTTTTCGATGGTGACGTCCGTCTCTGGTGTATGGAGTGCCTTGAATTTTTCCTCCAGGTTCTGGAAAATCTGCCATATATTTTATTTAGGTCGGCGTCGGGGTGTGTTTGGGGATCAAAATCTTTATTATAGGCACAAATTATCTCCCCCGCGTCAGAATTTGCTCGACCATTCGGGACGAGATATCTCGCCCACGTCAGGGAAGGGGTTAATAACTGGACTGTGGAGGCTATGTGCTATAGGGTGGTCCAAAAATAATTTTTTAAACATCCGCTGCACATATTTGCAAATATTGTGGAATATAACAAACTTTTGCATTTCATTTACGATAAAATGATCTTCCACAAGGTTGAGTCTGAGACGATGGAGATAATTTATGATACCTTTTTCGGTGCATAGAACCCGACCAAATGAACAGTATAAGCATTTGAACATGTGCCTACAAAAATGGCCAAAAAAAGTAATATTTTTTTATTTCAGATTTTAGAAGCATTAAAGGGAGGCAAATCCGAAATTGTTTTCATTATTTTTTTATTCCAAATAACTGTTGATTTATTCAATCATTTCTGATTTTTGCCCCTTAACTTAACAGAATTAGGCCACCTGCATATCAGTATAACTTCCCTTCCCGTAATCCTTTGTTAGACATCTAAGGAGGAATGAATTTAGTTTATATGGAAAATGTATAATCTTTGCTGACAACGTTAATGTTAGCTATTAATTTTAGTCTGTAGTACATCAAGAAACAACGTACAAGCATTCATAGGAGTTAGGCAACCCGCATGATGACCACTTTCGCTCTCTAAATGTTATAACAAAATTCATTTTTTGACAATAAACAAGAAACTTGAATTCTTTACTTGATTCTCATTGAAGAGGGCTGAAATCCCTTTCTTCAGTTTTCCATACGAGTCAGTGGAGTGTGAAGCGAGCAAGTCGCCTAGATCTGCTCTCCTTCCTCCTAATTGCTGAAGTTACATCAAAGAGTTCCAATTATGGCTTCTGTTCCTCTATTTCGATCTCTCTCATACATTCTTTATACATTTGGTGCAGCAGACGACACAACATTCCTGTCTTGAGATGTATAAAAATTATCCGTCGTCAGGCAATATCATAGGCCAAATAATGGCTTCATTAGAGTAATTTTCACTTTTGAGGACATGGGTAAATGGGCAGTCTTTATCCGACACAGTCCCCTTTCCGTGTAAATTGTCGTTGACCTCACGTATCCAGATCTCGATTCACAAAGTAAAAACACTTGCCAAATGAAGCTCTTTTCATAGGCATGATCTGCCGCCACTCCAATCTTCCCTTGTTCGAGAGTAAGCTGTTTTCGATGGTGACGTCCGTCTCTGGTGTATGGAGTGCCTTGAACTTTTCGTCCAGGTTCTGGAAAATCTGCCATATATTTTATTTAGGTCGGCGTCGGGGTGTATTTGGGGATCAAAATCTTTATTATAGGCACAAATTATCTCCCCCGCGTCAGAATTTGCTCGACCATTCGGGACGAGATATCTCGCCCACGTCAGGGAAGGGGTTAATAACTGGACTGTGGAGGCTATGTGCTATAGGGTGGTCCAAAAATAATTTTTAAACATCCGCTGCACATATTTGCAAATATTGTGTAATATAACAAAGTTTTCCATTTCATTTACGATAAAATGAACTTCCACAAGGTTGAGTCTGAGACGATGGAGATAATTTATGATACCTTTTTCGGTGCATAGAACCCGACCAAATGAACAGTATAAGCATTTGAACATGTGCCTACAAAAATGGCCAAAAAAAGTCATATTTTTTTATTTCAGATTTTAGAAGCATTAAAGGGAGGCAAATCCGAAATTGTTTTCATTATTTTTTTATTCCAAATAACTATTGATTTATTCAATCATTTCTGATTTTTGCCCCTTAACTTAACAGAATTAGGCCACCTGCATATCAGTATAACTTTCCTTCCCGTAATCCTTTGTTAGACATCTAAGGAGGAATGAATTTAGTTTCTATGGAAAATGTATACACTTTGCTGACAACGTTAATGTTAGCTATTAATTTTATTCTGTAGTACATCAAGAAACAACGTACAAGCATTCATAGGAGTTGGGCAAACCGCATGATGACGACTTTCGCTCTCTAAATGTTATAACAAAATTCATTTTATGACAAAAAACAAGAAACTTGAATTCTTTTACTTGATTCTCATTGAAGAGGGCAGAAATCCCTTTCTTCAGTGTTCCATGCGAGTCAGTGGAGTGTGAAGCGAGCAAGTCGCCTAGATCTGCTCTCCTTCCTCCTAATTGCTGAAGTTACATCAAAGAGTTCCAAATATGGCTTCTGTTCCTCTATTTCGATCTCTCTCACACATTCTGTAGACATTTGGTGCAGCAGACGACACAACATTCCTGTCTGGAGATGTATAAAAATTATCCGTCGTCAGGCAATATCATAGGCCAAATAATGGCTTCATTAGAGTAATTTTCACTTTTGAGGACATGGGTAAATGGGCAGTCTTTATCCGACACAGTCCCCTTTCCGTGTAAATTGTCGTTGACCACACGTATCCAGATCTCGATTCACAAAGTAAAAACACTTGCCAAATGAAGCTCTTATCATAGGCATGATCTGCCGCCACCCCAATCTTCCCTTGTTCGAGAGTAGGCTCTTTTCGATGGTGACGTCCGTCTCTGGCGTATGGAGTGCCTTGAACTTTTCCTCCAGGTTTTGGAAAATCTGCCATATTTTATTTGAGTCGGCGTCGGGGTGTGTTTGGGGATCAAAATTATTATTATAGGCACAAATTATCTTGCCCGCGTAAGAATTTGCTCGACCATTCGGGACGAGATATCTCGCCCACGTCAGGGAAGGGGTTAATAACTTGACTGTGGAGGCTCTGTGCTATAGGGTGGTCCAAAAATATTTTTTTAAACATCCGCTGCACATATTTGCAAATATTGTGGAATATAACAAAGTTTTCCATTTCATTTACGATAAAATGAACTTCCACAAGGTTGAGTCTGAGACGATGGAGATAATTTATGATACCTTTTTATGTGCATAGAACCCGACCAAATGAACAGTATAAACATTTGAACATGTGCCTACAAAAATGGCCAAAAAAAGTCATATTTTTTTATTTCAGATTTTAGAAGCATTAAAGGGAGTCAAATCCGAAATTGTTTTCATTATTTTTTTATTCCAAATAACTATTGATTTATTCAATCATTTCTGATTTTTGCCCCTTAACTTAACAGAATTAGGCCACCTGCATATCAGTATAACTTTCCTTCCCGTAATCCTTTGTTAGACATCTAAGGAGGAATGAATTTAGTTTATATGGAAAATGTATACACTTTGCTGACAACGTTAATGTAAGCTATTAATTTTAGTCTGTAGTACATCAAGAAACAACGTACAAGCATTCATAGGAGTTAGGCAACCCGCATGATGACCACTTTCGCTCTCTAAATGTTATAACAAAATTCATTTTATGACAAAAAACAAGAAACTTGAATTCTTTTACTTGATTCTCATTGAAGAGGGCTGAAATCCCTTTCTTCAGTGTTCCATACGAGTCAGTGGAGTGTGAAGCGAGCAAGTCGCCTAGATCTGCTCTCCTTCCTCCTAATTGCTGAAGTTACATCAAAGAGTTCCAATTATGGCTTCTGTTCCTCTATTTCGATCTCTCTCACACATTCTGTAGACATTTGGTGCAGCAGACGACACAACATTCCTGTCTGGAGACGTATAAAAATTATCCGTCGTCAGGCAATATCATAGGCCAAATAATGGCTTCAGTAGAGTAATTTTCATATTTGAGGACATGGGTAAATGGGCAGTCTTTATCCGACACAGTCCCCTTTCCGTGTAAATTGTCGTTGACCACACGTATCCAGATCTCGATTCACAAAGTAAAAACACTTGCCAAATGAAGCTCTTTTCATAGGCATGATCTGCCGCCACTCCAATCTTCCCTTGTTCGAGAGTAGGCTCTTTTCGATGGTGACGTCCGTCTCTGGTGTATGGAGTGCCTTGAACTTTTCCTCCAGGTTCTGGAAAATCTGCCATATATTTTATTTAGGTCGGCGTCGGGGTGTGTTTGGGGATCAAAATCTTTATTATAGGCACAAATTATCTCCCCCGCGTCAGAATTTGCTCGACCATTCGGGACGAGAAATCTCGCCCACGTCAGGGAAGGAGTTAATAACTTGACTGTGGAGGCTATGTGCTATAGGGTGGTCCAAAAATATTTTTTAAACATCCGCTTCACATATTTGCAAATATTGTGGAATATAACAAAGTTTTCCATTTCATTTACGATAAAATGAACTTCCACAAGGTTGAGTCTGAGACGATGGAGATAATTTATGATACCTTTTTCGGTGCATAGAACCCGACCAAATGAACAGTATAAGCATTTGAACATGTGCCTACAAAAATGGCCAAAAAAAGTCATATTTTTTTATTTCAGATTTTACAAGCATTAAAGGGAGGCAAATCCGAAATTATTTCATTATTTTTTTATTCCAAATAACTATTGATTTATTCAATCATTTCTGATTTTTGCCCCTTAACTTAACAGAATTAGGCCACCTGCATATCAGTATAACTTTCCTTCCCGTAATCCTTTGTTAGACATCCAAGGAGGAATGAATTTAGTTTATATGGAAAATGTATACACTTTGCTGACAACGTTAATGTAAGCTATTAATTTTAGTCTGTTGTACATCATGAAACAACGTACAAGCATTCATAGGAGTTAGGCAACCCGCATGATGATCACTTTCGCTCTCTAAATGTTATAACAAAATTCATTTTATGACAAAAAACAAGAAACTTGAATTCTTTTACTTGATTCTCATTGAAGAGGGCTGAAATCCCTTTCTTCAGTGTTCCATACGAGTCAGTGGAGTGTGAAGCGAGCAAGTCGCCTAGATCTGCTCTCCTTCCTCCTAATTGCTGAAGTTACATCAAAGAGTTCCAAATATGGCTTCTGTTCCTCTATTTCGATCTCTCTCACACATTCTGTAGACATTTGGTGCAGCAGACGACACAACATTCCTGTCTGGAGATGTATAAAAATTATCCGTCGTCAGGCAATATCATAGGCCAAATAATGGCTTCATTAGAGTAATTTTCACTTTTGAGGACATGGGTAAATGGGCAGTCTTTATCCGACACAGTCCCCTTTCCGTGTATATTGTCGTTGACCACACGTATCCAGATCTCGATTCACAAAGTAAAAACACTTGCCAAATGAAGCTCTTTTCATAGGCATGATCTGCCGCCACTCCAATCTTCCCTTGTTCGAGAGTAGGCTGTTTTCGATGGTGACGTCCGTCTCTGGTGTATGGAGTGCCTTGAACTTTTCCTCCAGGTTCTGGAAAATCTGCCATATATTTTATTTAGGTCGGCGTCGGGGTGTGTTTGGGGATCAAAATCTTTATTATAGGCACAAATTATCTCCCCCGCGTCAGAATTTGCTCGACCATTCGGGACGAGATATCTCGCCCACGTCAGGGAAGGGGTTAATAACTGGACTGTGGAGGCTATGTGCTATAGGGTGGTCCAAAAATAATTTTTTAAACATCCGCTGCACATATTTGCAAATATTGTGGAATATAACAAACTTTTGCATTTCATTTACGATAAAATGATCTTCCACAAGGTTGAGTCTGAGACGATGGAGATAATTTATGATACCTTTTTCGGTGCATAGAACCCGACCAAATGAACAGTATAAGCATTTGAACATGTGCCTACAAAAATGGCCAAAAAAAGTAATATTTTTTTATTTCAGATTTTAGAAGCATTAAAGGGAGGCAAATCCGAAATTGTTTTCATTATTTTTTTATTCCAAATAACTGTTGATTTATTCAATCATTTCTGATTTTTGCCCCTTAACTTAACAGAATTAGGCCACCTGCATATCAGTATAACTTCCCTTCCCGTAATCCTTTGTTAGACATCTAAGGAGGAATGAATTTAGTTTATATGGAAAATGTATAATCTTTGCTGACAACGTTAATGTAAGCTATTAATTTTAGTCTGTAGTACATCAAGAAACAACGTACAAGCATTCATAGGAGTTAGGCAACCCGCATGATGACCACTTTCGCTCTCTAAATGTTATAACAAAATTCATTTTATGACAAAAAACAAGAAACTTGAATTCTTTTACTTGATTCTCATTGAAGAGGGCTGAAATCCCTTTCTTCAGTGTTCCATACGAGTCAGTGGAGTGTGAAGCGAGCAAGTCGCCTAGATCTGCTCTCCTTCCTCCTAATTCTGAAGTTACATCAAAGAGTTCCAATTATGGCTTCTGTTCCTCTATTTCGATCTCTCTCACACATTCTGTAGACATTTGGTGCAGCAGACGACACAACATTCCTGTCTGGAGATGTATAAAAATTATCCGTCGTCAGGCAATATCATAGGCCAAATAATGGCTTCAGTAGAGTAATTTTCACTTTTGAGGACATGGGTAAATGGGCAGTCTTTATCCGACACAGTCCCCTTTCCGTGTAAATTGTCGTTGACCACACGTATCCAGATCTCGATTCACAAAGTAAAAACACTTGCCAAATGAAGCTCTTTTAATAGGCATGATCTGCCGCCACTCCAATCTTCCCTTGTTCAAGAGTAGGCTCTTTTCTATGGTGACGTCCGTCTCTGGTGTATGGAGTGCCTTGAACTTTTCCTCCAAGTTCTGGAAAATCTGCCATATATTTTATTTAGGTCGGCGTCGGGTTGTGTTTGGGGATCAAAATCTTTATTATAGGCACAAATTATCTCCCCCGCGTCAGAATTTGCTCGACCATTCGGGACGAGATATCTCGCCCAAGTCACGGAAGGAGTTAATAACTTGACTGTGGAGGCTATGTGCTATAGGGTGGTCCAAAAATAATTTTTTAAACATCCGCTGCACATATTTGCAAATATTGTGGAATATAACAAAGTTTTCCATTTCATTTACGATAAAATGAACTTCCACAAGGTTGAGTCTGAGACGATGGAGATTATTTATGATACCTTTTTCGGTGCATAGAACCCGACCAAATGAACAGTATAAGCATTTGAACATGTGCCTACAAAAATGGCCAAAAAAAGTCATATTTTATTATTTCAGATTTTAGAAGCATTAATGGGAGGCAAATCCGAAATTATTTCATTATTTTTTTATTCCAAATAACTATTGATTTATTCAATAATTTCTGATTTTTGCCCCTTAACTTAACAGAATTAGGCCACCTGCATATCAGTATAACTTTCCTTCCCGTAATCCTTTGTTAGACATCTAAGGAGGAATGAATTTAGTTTATATGGAAAATGTATACACTTTGCTGACAACGTTAATGTTAGCTATTAATTTTAGTCTGTAGTACATCAAGAAACAACGTACAAGCATTCATAGGAGTTAGGCAACCCTCATGATGACCACTTTCGCTCTCTAAATGTTATAACAAAATTCATGTTATGACAAAAAACAAGAAACTTGAATTCTTTTACTTGATTCTCATTGAAGAGTGCTGAAATCCCTTTCTTCAGTGTTCCATACAAGTCAGTGGAGTGTGAAGCGAGCAAGTCGCTTAGATCTGCTCTCCTTCCTCCTAATTGCTGAAGTTACATCAAAGAGTTCCAAATATGGCTTCTGTTCCTCTATTTCGATCTCTCTCACACATTCTGTAGACATTTGGTGCAGCAGACGACACAACATTCCTGTCTGGAGATGTATAAAAATTATCCGTCGTCAGGCAATATCATAGGCCAAATAATGGCTTCATTAGAGTAATTTTCACTTTTGAGGACATGGGTAAATGGGCAGTCTTTATCCGACACAGTCCCCTTTCCGTGTAAATTGTCGTTGACCACACGTATCCAGATCTCGATTCACAAAGTAAAAACACTTGCCAAATGAAGCTCTTATCATAGGCATGATCTGCCGCCACCCCAATCTTCCCTTGTTCGAGAGTAGGCTCTTTTCGATGGTGACGTCCGTCTCTGGCGTATGGAGTGCCTTGAACTTTTCCTCCAGGTTTTGGAAAATCTGCCATATTTTATTTAGGTCGGCGTTGGGGTGTGTTTGGGGATCAAAATCTTTATTATAGGCACAAATTATCTTGCCCGCGTCAGAATTTGCTCGACCATTCGGGACGAGATATCTCGCCCACGTCAGGGAAGGGGTTAATAACTTGACTGTGGAGGCTATGTGCTATAGGGTGGTCCAAAAATATTTTTTAAACATCCGCTGCACATATTTGCAAATATTGTGGAATATAACAAAGTTTTCCATTTCATTTACGATAAAATGAACTTCCACAAGGTTGAGTCTGAGACGATGGAGATAATTTATGATACCTTTTTCGGTGCATAGAACCCGACCAAATGAACAGTATAAGCATTTGAACATGTTTGTCAGGCCTCTGTGCAATAAAATAGCCATTCACATAAATGTGATCAACTATACAACAGTTACACTTAGGGCGGTGAGTTTAGTATCATTACAATTATGTTTCATGTCTGCATCTTTTGATTCCACTTTTGTTCAAATTGGTTTAATAATAAACAAAAAGGACATTAAGCAAAAGTCACAAAAATGAAGTTATGAGAGGCCACCTTTGATATCCACCAAATTTTCTCATTAGCTCGTTGAAATTTACTACTAACCAGCTAAAAAGTATAAAGGTATGTTTTAAAATATTTTTCTATATGATACCTTAAATGCACACGTTCTCAACCTACTTCCTAAACATTGTTCACATATTTTTTAGAAATTATTTTTACTCATTTAATAATCAATTAAAATGGAAACGCATCATTTTTCCAAAATCCAAAAAGTTTTCTCACGTGCTGAATTTCCTAGCCGTGGTTCTCAAGTTACATAAATAAAGATCATGAAATTGAAGTTAGTAGTAGGATCCTTTTTTTAACTTAATTTCTTTATTTTGAGAAATAATAGAAGTATGTAGTCCTATCTTGCATAGTAGTAGCAGTAGAAACAGATCCCCCGGAGCTGGAGCTTGTGGATGGTTGGCTTAGTTCAGGCATAGGAATCACTGCTATTGGAAAAATTTTGATAAATGTGAGACTTTAAAAGCTAACGAAGACCCCTTAATAACTAGAATGTGGAGGCTATGTTCTATAGGGTGGTCCAAAAAAATTTGTTTTAAACATCCGCTCCACAATATTTTTCCCCTGTTCCAACTGGTGTTAGAAAGCTATGAAAAAAATTCAGGCAAATTTGTTAATATTTAGAGGTCCCTATGATTGAGCACTTTTTGGGTTAATGCGGATTTTTAACTATAAAAATAGTATTTTAATGAAAAACAATTTAATGATGACATAAGTGAATACATAAATTATGCTAAATGATCATGATGCATTTACTGTGACCATAAATAAGTCTCTGAAAGTATTTTAAATACAAGATTATAATATGTTTTCTTCAATAAGCGCCATTACCATCATCATCATCAGCCATGTGTAATAGTGATGGGCAAAGTCGGTTATTTGAGAGATTTCGGTCGCGTCGGTCACTCCCGCTTGTGATTCGATCTTCGATCGTCGATCAGAGAGACCGATTTTCCAGCTAGTGAGCAGTCCAAGTTGCATACGATCAGTGATCTCTCAGGAAAATCGTGATAGATAAAAAATCTGGTCTTTCGTGAGTTTCATACTGTAAGCATGACCGAGGTGTACAGCTTTGCTCTTGATAGCACAGAGCAGGCACAGAGTTTCAGTGCAGCAACCTCGTTCAGTGCCGGTTTCCGTGGAGTTGTGGGTAAATCTTTGAAAACAATTGAAGGCACAATTGTGCAATCGTGCGAAGGTTTGTTTTGTTTTTGCACAATGCTCTTGGTTTGTGATTTTAAGTATAGTTATACGAAGAATATTAGGAATATCCCACTTGATTACAAAACTATTTAAGAGTGACATTTTATCGACCACAAATTATTAACAACTCATTATAGAAACCAATGATTAATACTAATTTAGTAGCGAAATTTTATTTTGGTATGTAGTTCGAAACGATCAACGTTTTCTTTTGGCTGTAAGAATTTAAAGCAAATTATCCGACTGTAGCACTAATTCTATTTTCAATTACAGTCTGTTTCACTTGTTCACGAGACGTAATATTTGTCGAGAATATTGAAACGATGGTTTATCGTGTATTTAAGTGACAATGCAATTATGGAAATTCAGTGATTACAAATGTTATATGTGCTGTGATGTATTGCGTGTGTTCTTGTGGTGATATTTTGATATTTAAAGGTTATTTGTGTTAGGTAGACTTACGCTCCTAATGGATGTGTTACGACAGGAAATACACCATGGAGGTTATAAAAGTTTCTGTGCTTCTGAAATGGCATAATATTGCGTTGTGTTTCTGGACGTGAGTTACACGAAGAAAGTGTATGTTCAACTTATGCTAAAGTTATTGTTTATGTCGTAAATTTACCAAGAGTTAGTGCTTCAAAAATAGCCTATATAGTGAAGTTAATGGTGGGTTTTTGTTTGTTTACGTCGTAGATTTTTAAGTTACAGTACCCCCTGAAATAATCTCATAGTTTGCTGCTGTGTTTGTCTAAGAGTGAATTGCACGTTCAACTTTGGTAAAGGTTTGTTTACATCGTACTATATATCTATAATTTAGTTACTGTGCTTCTGAAATACTGTCTCGTGATCGTCGAGTGCTTACAATATTAATAAATGCCAAAATCGAAGATTTGTTCATAGGTTAACGTAATATTCGTCGTTTATTGTTTACATCGTAAATATAAAGCATAAATTCAGGGTATTAGTGCAAATACAGGAGTCCAAGACATTCGCTGTGTATATATATATATCTGTGATTCTAATAATAACAATCAGTCCTACGATGAATACTTTTTTGTGAAGTTGCTTCTGTCGTGATGTTGTTTTCTTCTCGTGCCAAAGTGAACTGAATAGGACTTCACGTTTACTATTCTCAATATTTGTTGAAATATATGAATTTTTTAGCCACTTGAGTGATTTATATCTAATGTAAAACGCTCCTTACAAAACATGCTTCGTTTGTTGCCGTTGTTGTCGATTAAAATCGTTGGGGTTTCACCATGCACTTCGTCACTTAGATAACTAATCAAACTAGTCAATTATATTGATGTTCAGTAAATATGTTTTTCGCAATGCCACATAGATTCTAAATGTTTAAAAAGCATATTATTAAATGATGGTTTGTATATGTACCTGCGTACCTTTCAATAAAATGTATATTCAGTAAAAATGCACTTTGTTATAGTATTGAATCTTTAGTGCTATATTAATTTCCCCTCACAAAATGCTTTTGCCCGTACATTGGAGATGTTAATTGGTTACGAAAACGATTTGATTATTATAGTTATGTCTTACAGGGTATTCAACAGTTATACATATCAAATTCTTATCAGTAAGTGTTAACATATATTGCTTCTAAGCTACCTATAAGAAATGCCTAATACACACAAAATATTTGTTATTATGATGTGTATGAGTAGGGATTTAAAAACTGATTGCAGGATGTGATGAATCTTCTTAAATTGTTTGGCACTGACAGTGCTAATTTTAAACCCACTACATTCGTTCTTCCTCTAGATGATATTGCTGCTATCATTAAGAAGCACCAATGCAATAAAATATGTAAGCGTCAGTGAGTTTCTCTGCTATCTGATTGCTACTCTAGTTGCCATTTACTAGACTATATCATGTAACAGGTAGGGAATACTATATCTAGGCAAAATTATAACTAGTTTACTCTGTAGATTTTATGAAATGCATGGAACAATCAGGTTATAAGAATGTTTACTAAATATCTGACCTCAATATATGTTTATTATCTTTGCAAGGAATAGCCTCTGATCAATTATTAATTTACACAATGGTTTAGTGCTTATCAATGGTTATAGCCATCAATAACTTCAGACCAATATCCACTCTGCCAGTTCTCTCTATATTATAGAACTGTAATCAGAAAACAGTAGTGTTTACATATCATATGAGTTATAACAGTTGTATGTCATACCTAGTTTTGATTCAAAGAAGAAAAATCAGCTGTGCATACTGTGACAAATGTTTATTTCCCCCATGCAATCATTGAATTTGCTAGAACAATATACATACCATCTTGGATTTTTAAGAGTAAAGATTCTGAGTGTATTTCATGTTGATTTTTGCTTGATATACTTACTGGATACTTATGGGAACTAAAGCTAATATCTTTTTATTAATTTTCTTGTGACATTTTGAAAATATCTCTTCCTTCATGCTACCGTAATGGACTTTATGAAAGGATTATTCTCTGTGGGTTTGGCAATGTTTAAATAATAGATTAGAGTTGAGTATTGGAACAGGATTGTGATTGAGGAGTGAATAGCGTAAGAGGAAGATAGAAAAAATTGTGGGTTCATGATGTGGTGGAAGAGACATTAAAGGAGGAAGATTAGGAGTCATAAGAATAGGAGAGAGTGTGAATGAAGTAATGTATGTATGCAATAGAGGCAAAGGATATATGCCAATATAGGGTATTATGGAGTAAATTATTAGAAGAGAGCCAGTTTCCAAATCCAAACAGACATCACTAACAGCAGAGAGCAAACAATATCATGTGATAAGTTGTGTGCCTCAAGTTATCCAGGTACTCAATTACTTAGCAGTCAACTTAAGTGTACAGATGTCGTTCCTGTGTGACTTAAAGTCAACTTGATCAGAATAAAATTATTTTTTATGCTTTCATTTAAATTAAATGTCTGTCATAATTTAAGTCAAGTATGCACTCATAGTTTTGGTAACACCCTTTTATAAATTGAAGAAGTTAATGGAGAAGAGGGTCATGGATGGATAATAAAGCAATGGTAGGTAATCAATGATTTTTCACTTATAACAAAATTTTAGTGTAAAATGGATTTGGTCTATAATGATTCATGCTTAATGAATGCTGTTACATATTATTAATATTATTTATTTCACTGATATGAGGAACCTAAGAAGCTTTCTCGGGTTTCCAACAGGGTGATGGTCTCCATGTAGGCTGACGTTTCGATGTCTGACTCAGTCATTGTCATCAGGGGTGATGAAAACTAAGGGTTGTGCAACCATTCATAGATCCATTTATTTTTAATAATCAATAAGTGGAATAAATGTTGGTGTAGGTTTTTTACAATTACTACTTGGCTTATTTTGAATATGTTCCTTGAAACCCCAATATGATTTAGTCTTAAGTCGACTCCTATTGTCATGATCTTTGGTAAATTTATGAATATTAATCAACTGTTATCAAAGGACATGCTATGATGTATTGTTTACCTGTAGTAGAAATTAACAAGGGTAATTATAGCTGTTAGGCTCACACATGCCAGATTGGACGAAGAGCAGGAACGAAGGGAACATAGTCCACTCAGCATCTGTGGATATTTTTCCCCATGGTAAGTGGCTTGCCAGCTCACTCCAGAGTATAGATTGAGAATGGTCATTGAGTAGAAACCATTAGAGGCTTAAGACAAATATCAAAAAACAAATAGTGGAATAAAGTTGTAACTGGGGCAGAATTTTAGTGGAACGAGGTGTCCTACTCAAGATATTAAATATCAGCAATATTCAAGAATTATGGGGGATATGTAATGCATCAAGTCCTGATATAGGATGCAAACAAAAGGTTGGTTTGGAAGGTTTTATAAAGGGTTGTGGACTTCGGTGGATCTAAACCATTGGCTAATGTTGAGAGGGTGAGATTAGACTAAAGTTATATGAGGAGTGGCTCTCGAGAAGGATAATGAAAGTAAGATAGAAGAGAAGTTAAGAGATACTTGACTAGGCATTGAAGTTACATATAACAGTGAAGGAAATTTAGGAGTCCACTTTATGTCAGATAGTAGGTAATTAAGAGGAAATGAGGTCCTGAAAGGCACTTTTGAAGAGAAAGGTTTGCTTCGTTGGGAGAGGTAGGAAAAATATAGTCAATTGAAATGAATGGATGTGATGCGCAGAACTAAATTGAATCATTTTAAGGAAAGAAATTTTTGAAGCAGGAAGGGTGGAGTGGTAACTGACCACTGAAATATATATGTCTGTTAAGCTATCTGTATACCATTATAATGGTGGTAAAATGTCATGGTCAGGCAAATATAAGAATTAAAGTGAATGTGGAATGATAACTGCATGTGGAATGAATAGACGTTGATAACAGTCCAATGCTATAATTGCATTACTCCACCAATGTTTAAGATAGGCATCAGTTTTTAAACTAAAATAAGATTTTCTTTGCCACTATAGGTTTCTGATTATCCTCATGAATGTTCTGCTAACTTCCTGCAGGTTCCTTCTAAATTTTCCTGCTAAATATTTACCAGGGATTTTGGATGTGCAATGAGTAATTAGTACTATCAGAAATTTTAATTTGTCCTTTTCAAGGAATTAAATTTTAAATGAATATGGTCTAAGCTCCTGTGTACAAGCCATGTTCGAATACACACTTTGATGGATGATACGATGATTACAAATTTCCAGCACTATTTTACAGTATATGATGCTCTATTGCACGCAGAAATACAGTCTTTATTTATTTAATTGCTCACATACAGCATTTATGCCAATTTAAAGTGACACAGTATCGGTGGTATGAAGTCATATATTGACTTACTAAACATGTTAGTACATTTTGATTGAAATAACTCCTTGCCCATTTCAATGGGATGCCTAAGGCTGATGTAATGGCCCACTCATGTAATTCATTTTTGCTTACAACCAATTACAGTATTACGATATTTACATTGTACCGTTTATTGAAGCTACACTCAGTGCAAATGCAAATGAAATTCCGGAAACTCATACTGATATTTACTGATCAAGCCTAAATACATTTTTTTAACTTACTATTCACTACAAAAGTATAATGATGAAAGTATGAATCAAATTACCTGTGGGTAATCATAATTTGCAGTTATCATGTCTCGAACGGTGTTTGGATCTAACCTATATTAACTGGAATCACGCTATTATTCCCTGAATCAAGTTCTTCAAATACCATTCCTCTAAATGAAAAGGAGAGTTATTGGCACATACGAAATTTTATTCTCCGAAAAAAGGATTCGCTGATGAGATTGCAGTTAAAAATATTTGAAATAACACCAAAAGCAAACTGCATTCAAAAAACAAACAATTCTGGATGAATTCACCGGTGATTTTAACACGCCGGTACTTCGGAAGACATATGGGAAGAAAATTCAGACGAAGGGAAAGCCAACGGACATCCAATAAAGCACTGGAAACATTCTTGATTGACAGCAACACCATCAAAGTCTAGAAAAAGTGATTGAAGAGAGAGGAGCGGAGTTGAATTTTTTAAATGCATTGGCAATATGAATCACAGTTGTTTATATAAACGGCCGGTATATATATAATACCCCAGATAGCATGTAAGCTTGCCGCAAGCTTAGATATTGGCTTGCCAAAGCTTGCCGTGGCAAGCTTGCCACGGCAAGCTTAATTCAAGTTTGCATCAAGTCTGCCATGGCAAGCTTGCCGCGGCAAGCTTAATTCAAGTTTGCATCAAGTCTGCCATGGCAAGCTTGATTCAAGTCTGCATACCTTGAATATTTTTCTCCCTTAGCGCAACGTCACTATCTACGTTTGCACTCAAACAATGCGTGAGCGCCGGTTCATTCCATTTTTCAGTTCGTTAATATTGGACATTGTGCACAGGTACGCCATGGCTACACATGTGAAAATCTTATTTGCATCTTCAGAGATGTGCACATTATGCGATCGCATAATTTTTATAATGCCTAAAAGGGTGTGAGTTCGATACCTGGTACATCACCACACACTTCTGAGCAGAGATTTATATCGCATAATTTGGCTCTCGTTGCAGGATAATACATAAAACGCTATGTCATCACTTAAATGGCAAATGAAGTTCTATGCCTGAAATTGAATGCCAATTTTCGTCTAATGGCCTTAGAAGTGCATTTATTCATGGATAATAAACGTAATAATCTCTTCATTATATAGGTACCTTGATACTTTTAACGGATTATTACCTATTAACATATCTAAAGGTCTGTGTAAAATAATCAGTATTTATGTCGTCTGTTCGGGCATATGTTTTGCTGCGCCGTGCTGCGTTGTTTTGTATAAAGAATGTGAATGATTATTTATAAGATATAAATACTCATTCTTTAAATATTTACTATGTGTATCCTTTGTTTTATTTCATGAAATATATTCCTTAAATATAGCAACATGTTTAGCCGGTGGTTCATTCTTCGACCGCAAATTTGGCATAAATGGGAAGCTTTGAAACGAATCGGAGAGACTTGGGTTCTGCCAGTAACAACGCTTCATTGATAGCTATGTGTAATTAAATGCCGTTATATACTAAATTATTGAAATGCTTTTATTGGTACATTCATTAGTTTTCTCATTTCCACGTTCGTAACATTGATAATACATGCATATTCACGTCCGTAACATTTCCGCGAGTAAGTTGTCTTCATTGAAATGTAAACAAACGTGTAATAATCGAAAAACATCTTGTTTATTCTCATTACTATTGACTTTATATTCATTTATTTTGGCAACATAGGTATCAATTAATTAATGACTGAAAACTGTTATCGCGATTGGATGGTACGTTCCCAAAAACTATCATGGCATTGACATTTAAAAGTTAGTTCTCGCGAACACATTTGCGCACGGTAATGGCCGTATACATACAACTTTCTTGACATTCATTCTCCAGTTAAGAGTTGCATATGATGCAGGTAGTTGATAGATAGGGTTCTGTAGGCAAATAAGAATTTAGAGGTGAGTTCCGATGATAGGTTTAAGGGAGCTGTCCAGGGTGAAACTATTTTTTTGCAGTTTGAAGCGCAAGCTTGCCAAAAGCTTAAATTGCAAACTTGCCAAAAGCTTGCATTTTAAGCTTGCTGCAAGCTTGCATTTTAAGCTTGCTTGCAAGCTTGACACGTGGAGACTAGTTAGCTTTTTTTAAGCTTGCCGCAAACTTAAAGCTTGTTTTTTGCAAGCTTGTTGCAAGCTTACCAGCTTGCAAGAATAAGCTTGTGGCAAGCTTGATTCAAGCTTACTTTGCTATCTGGGACAGCGGCATGGGTATCAGGTTTGATTTCTAAGCGATCACGTCATAGACTCAGATATTTAATTATCACACAATTTACGACTCGTCGCGGCAAAGGAAAACAATTCATAGAATAGAATAGAATAGAATAGAATAAGTTTATTGTTCTTGGACGTTTTCGTCCACTAAGAACATACAATAAAGTTACATATTTGTAAGAGCTCTATAAATTATTGATTAATAAGACAGTTACATTATCATGATCAATAATAACATGAGACATATAACATATAACATGATAGATATAACATGAGACATAACATGAGAGGTAACAATTCAATGAGATTTTGCATAATTATTAAATTAACACCCTTCTTGGTTGAATAGATACAAAAAAAAAAATCTTTTTTTAAAAACAAATACAGAACTTGATTTTTTTATGTCGATAGGAATAGTATTCCACAACCTGGCCCCTGCCACACAGAAAGATTTTTGGTATGTAGTGGTCCTATGTAGAGGAGGAATCAAATAATCGGGAGTCATTCGGGTGGTAACGTTAGCCATGTTTACTCTAGGAGGAAAAAATTGCTGCAGATAGCCTGGTTGCTGATTTTGAAAGAGGGAATACATATAAGAACCAAGGAAGTATTTTCTTCTGGTTTTGGCCTTCAGCCATGTAAGCCTTGTAAAATAGGGGGAAATATGATCATCTTTCTTGAGGTTAAAGATAAATCTTACACACATATTCATTAAACGTTCTAGCTTAACATTTAGCTCTTCAGTGATATCATGGTACACAAGACAGCAATAATCAAAGTGGGGGAAAATGAGTGAGGAGATAAGTTGCTGGCGTGTGAGAAGGGGTATGAGGTTTTTCTGAATTTTAAGCTGATGAAGGATCATATTAACCTTATTACAGATGGTTAACACGTGATTTTGCCAAGACAAATTACACACCATGGTGACCCCAAGGTTTTTAACATTATTTGAATACAATATTTCCGTATCACCAACTAATATCTTTGGAATAGCATTAGCGTCGACTTTTCTGAGTAACTTGGAATTTCCCAGAATTATTGACTTGGTTTTGCTACAGTTCAGTTTGAAATGGTTGTTTACAGCCCATACATTGATAGCGTTGACATCCTGGTTTACTTTGGCGATTGAATCATACAAGTCATTCAAATGGCAATGATAGTAAATCTGCAGGTCGTCAGCGTACATCATGTATTTACAGTTTTTAATACAACGAGGAAGATCAAGGACATACAGAGAAAATAAGAGAGGGCCGAGGACAGAGCCCTGAGGGACTCCACAAGGCACATTAGTCCAGTGCGATATATTACCATTTCTATCCTTTACAGCCTGCTGTCGCTCGTTTAGATATGAGTAAAACCAATTAAGTGAGGAACTCGAGAAGTTAAGATCTTTCATCTTTTGGAGAAGTAAGGCATGATTCACAAGG
Source organism: Pyrrhosoma nymphula (assembly GCA_963573305.1). Taxonomy (NCBI): domain Eukaryota; kingdom Metazoa; phylum Arthropoda; class Insecta; order Odonata; family Coenagrionidae; genus Pyrrhosoma; species Pyrrhosoma nymphula. Next base: position 28,993,812 of record OY754332.1, read on the forward strand.
CCAAATGCATTGGTAAAATCAAATAAGACAAGTATGGTGATTTTATGTTCATCAACAGCACGACGTATATCGTCAGTAACTTTGAGTAATGCTGACTGCGTAGAAAATTGTTTTCTGAAACCAGATTGGAAAGGATCGTTCAGGTTATTGTGGTTTAAGTAGTAAGTGACTTGTTGAAAAACAATCCGTTCTAGACATTTAGAAAGGGAGCATAAGTTTGAGATTGGGCGATAATCGCGAGGAGTAGTTGGTTTTTTTACCTTTCTAATTGGTGTAATAAGTGACGATTTCCAAATCTTTGGAAATTCTGCCGACATTAGAGAGAAATTAAAGATGTCGAGTATTATTGGGAATAGTGTAGTAGACGAAGCCTTAATAAATTTAGTTGAAATACCGTCAACTCCAACTGAATTTGTTTTACTGAGAGATAGTGTTTTACGTAAGGTATCAGGTGTTACGTGTTGAAAAAAGAAACCTTCATTATTGAAGGGTACAAGTGGATCCAGATTAGACAGACTGAACACGTCCGCGACGTCATTTACGTCAGAGGCAGCTGTAGAGGCAAAGTGCGTGTTCAGATCATCCAGGGAAAGATCGAGCGTTGGTTGATAGTTGCGCCGCTGCACAAGGCCAAGACTCCTCAGTTCCTTCCAAACCTGGTTAGGCTGAGTCAAGTTGGAAAAGGTAGATGAATAATATCTTCTTTTGGCTTCCGTCACGGAACATTTCACCCTATTCCGTAATGCGATGAATTCAGTATAGACAGAGGAGCTTTTTGTGCGTATGAAAATTCTACGTAATTTGTCTCGTTCCATCATTTTTTGTTTTAAGTCATTCGTCAGCCATGGGGCTGAGAATCTGCGGGGTTTACATGTACGCCAGGGGGCATGACGATTTAAAATTTCCAGGAATTTTAAATTAAAAAATTCCAATTTAGAATCAATAGAGGAGGAACCAAATAAAATTTGCCATTCAATAGCGTGTAGGTCAGCTTGGAACTTCAATGTATCAAAGTTTTTCACATCGCGGTAAACAATTTTAGGTGCAATCGAACAAGTAATTTTAAATTTATAATGAATTTCAATTTTATCATGTGCGGAAAGAAAGGGCACAGGAGATTGAGAAAACGCTGAGACTTTTTCTGGAGAATCTACTATACAGAGGTCAAGTAGGGTATGACTATTTTCAGTGTGATGAGTTGGTTGTGTTGAGGCAAGATAAAGATTGTAACTGTGTATAAAGTTCCGTAAGAATGAAGAATAATAGCTTTGCCGTAACATATCAGCATTTAGGTCACCAACTATAACAATATTTTTAAAATTAGGACTGAATGTCATGTAAGCATGCTCAATATCAACTAAGGATCCAATATTAGGAGGTCTATAAATAACGAATAAAAGAAGTTTTGAAAAATTAATGCCATACACTTCAAGGATCATGAACTCTGGTCGGGCTTCATAGGTCTCCGAAGAGGTGAACAGCACCGATGAACGAAGGCGATGATGAATGTAGACGCCGACCCCACCTCCGCCTTTCCCGACCCGGTCGTGTCTGATGAAGCAGTAGTCGGTGAGCTCGACCATATTATCTGGAATGCTAGGCTTTAACCAGGTTTCGGTAAGACAGATTATATCGGCAGCGCTGGAGGAAAAATGAAACCGGAATTCATCGATGTGGCATAATAAGGATTGACAGTTAACTAGGCATATGATAATTTCACTGTTTATGGATTTGACTGTCGGTGGTGAACGAGAACACACGTCTTATTTTAAGGGGTCAAGATCGCTTTCACTGTGTATTGCGATGCGTTCACTGCCGTCACAGACACGAGCAAACACACGGCCATGTCGAATCCATGCATACTTGATTTTCCCTGCCTTTTTTAAATCTCGAACGACCGCATAGAGTTTTCGGTTTAACCAAGTCAAGGATTCATTGATGTAAACAGGTTGGTTAATTGGGCTGCTATCATTAAGGATATCATTGAGCTTCAGGTTTCTTTTTGATCGTCTAGCATTAATTAATTCCACTGCAGCACTAGATCGTAGGAAACGTACGATGATTGGGGAGGGTCTGGTTGTGCGTTGAGGGTTGGAGGAACGGTTGGGACCTCCACGATAGGCGTAATCAATTTCACTTGGATCAGTTTTGATTCCCAAGGCTACTCCCACTTTACATACCAAAGCCGACACAATCTCACCGTCGGAGTACGGAATCCCATGTATCTCTATGACATTCCGCAGTTGTTCTTGCTCGACACGATTTAAGCGGGCTTCTGTTTCACTTAATTTTCTCTTAAGGATAATATTTTCACTCAAGAGATTGTTCAGGGAGTCGTTGATTTTTGTAAGAGAAGCATTAATCGCCTCAAATGACTGCGCATATCCCTCAACCAATTTTTCCCATTGAGATATGGATTTACGGATTTCTTTTTGTTCGTTACGGATTTCACTCACACCCTTTGAAAGTTCACTTAGTATTTCACTTATCTTGTCTGAAAACCGGCTAGGATCGGTGGATTCATGCTCAGTAACTTTACTTGGCTTGTCGCCGGCACCAGTACAGCTGCTTTTGGTACGACAAACATCACAGTACCATGTTCTGCACTGCTCGCTGAGCACTTTGTAGTCGTCTTCGGAAATAGAAAGACACACTGGATGGTAGAAGCCACCACACTCGCGGCAGGAGAGCGATTTTTGGTCGCGTTTGATAGGTTTGACGCAGGCACTGCAGTTGGGCATTGCGAAAAACGAGGGTTCACAGGAGAGAGAGCGATCCGCACCGCACGAAGGTTGAAGCAGGACTGGTATTGTACTATACTACTATACTACTATAGGGATATAGTATTGTACTATACTACTTACAAGTGACGATTAACCTATTGCACGTAATAAATACGTAACCTTTACCAATGTTCTTGTCGGTGTTTAAATAATTCTTGTGAATAAGCTATATAAAACGATAAGGGACGACTATTGAGAACTTAGCAAAATTGCATTGAAGTCTCACCTTTTACTTACGTATTTGATGTGTTTCTACTTTGGTTGAAATACATTCTATCAAATGAATTTTAATAAATGTCACCATACTCGAGCAAAGAGAGTTTTATCTTATTCGGGGCATTTACTCATTCCCTTTAGTTGTAATCCACGGCATAAGTGCACATAAGGTTAAATTTCTTGGCCTACTAATAATTGTGACGATCTCTGCTGGACTATCCGTTTTGAAAGTTTACCCAAATACTATCAACAGGTGTGTTTGTTTCATAGGGTACATTAAACATCCTAAAACTGCTATACTTTGCAACTACATGTACACACCTATATTTCGCACGGAGTCATGTTTTAGGGACAAGGGAGTACGCAAAAATGTTCTCTTGACCCAAAAGAAAGCAATATGTAGAAGAAGGAAAATCACTATTTATAGGAGCCCTCAGATATATTTATACCTTACCTTGTCTATATGAAAATGTGTAATGTTTGTCATTAACAGTAGCCTGAACTTTTTTTTAACCAATAATGCATTCACTCATTAAACTCGGCAGAAATATTACACCATGTCACAGATTTAAAGCCTGAGTACTTACTTGCAAATAGGCGCATAGTGCTGTAAATAATGTTCCACGCTTCAAGAGGCATTTGAAAACATACCTAATGTAGCTTTTTAAAGCATCAAAGGTTTCCAATAAAGCAGTACAACAACTTGATGGAAGAATATTTTATTTTTTATTTATATTTGTGCATTGAGGTACCTATTTAATTTGTCTTTATTGAGGTGTTCAATTCAAACCAGTTTTTCATGTCTAAGGAAATAATGTTATACACCAAACACTCGGGGAAATAAAAATATTATTTTTATGACAGAATGTAGACACCTTTTAATAAAACTCCAGCGGAGTAATAGGAGTAATCATTGTCCAGTTCGTGTAACACCTAGCAGTAGCAATGCAAGGAATCAAGGTGAGAATCCATTTCAAATTGTGTGGTTTCGCTGATCAACAACTTCTTCGAAGATTAATGTTTGTTTACTCCAAAAATTCTCATTTTCATGGGTTAAACCATGGTATTACTAAATACCATGGGTTAAATAAAATAATTTTTGGTGAATTTCAACTATTTCATTACGTGCACAGTATTCTGGAACTGCGACATTGTACAAAACCTTCTTGGCTCGAGTTAATTTCCAATGCATGACTCATCTAAAAACAAATAAATCTAAAAGCTATGTCGTTACTTAGAAGTTAACTCATTCGACTTTGTGGAACATCTCCGTGATGAAATTGTAAAGGTAATAATTGAACAAGTCTCAGTATTTTACGGGCTTTTCTTCACAATTCGTCGTGAAACCAAGGAAATAAGACGCTCAAAATGATTATAACTGAGCTAACCTTTCGTCGATTGCTGGTTTCAAGTGATGCACAGCAACTAATTCGACATGCGAGTGCCTACCAATGGCTTTTCTAATGCTAACAGACAGTGAACCAAATGCTGAGAGATTTTTTAAATGTCAGCCTGAACTCTTAATTAACGGTCTTTTTGATTAAGGCAGCAAATATTGAATAATGACCACGAGAAATTTCCGTTTATTATTTTTATTTACTCTCCCGACCGTATAGCAGCCAATTTTCACGTTATTTCCCATGATTCTCTGAGCTGCTCCTTTCTGCCACTTTTGCTCCACCTCGGCAGCAGGAGCAACTTGCACCTTTTGCACCTGAACTTGCGACGCGAACGCGTTCGTTACTTGCACCTTTTGCGACGCGAACGCCATAGGAGCAAAAAGGTGCAGAAAAGTGCAAAAGGAGCAGCGACGCGAACAAAGCTTAGATTTCAGCAAAAGCTGTGTGTTGTTTATCTTTCTTCTGAATATGGGATGGTTATTAATAGCATTTCAACTTGTTACTCTTGGTAAGTAAATATTAAAGTACATCTAGATAGTTCACAACTGAATAATACTAGATTTAGGTTAATTTTGTTTAGCATGTTGTATGTTGTAACGTATGTTCACCTTGGAAGCATAACCTAAAAATTTGTACTCACTAATCTGAAATACATTGCATATACACATAACTAGGTATATATATAATTTATAATACCTAGATTTTAGAATGAATCACACAACATAAAGGTAGAGTAATAAATAGAAAAAAATCCTCGCAACCGAAGTCGCGGCATCACTTGACCGAGTAAATTTATCGGACCGTAAAGCTATGTTTGTCGTCAGCGCAGTTTCTGAGGCATATGGTGTGACGTTAGGCAAGGTATCAGCATCTCGCAGAACAATAGGCGTAACCACATGAAGGCACGTGAGTATGCATCGGATTTTGACAAATCGACGTTCGAGCCTGAAGATCCGCTATTTTTTCACTGGGATGGAAATTTCCTCACTGATATTGTAGGGGGCACGGAAAAGGTTGACAGAGTGGCAATACATGTCTCTGTAGGGGGAGAAGAAAAGCTGCTGGGGGTCCCTAAGATTGTCGGTGGAACTGGACAGGAACGAGCTACTGCTTGCCTTAATACCCTGAATGATTGGAATCTCAGACAAAAAATTCGGGCTCTAGTATTTGACACAACAGCTGCCAATCAAGGCCTGAAGAGTGGAGCATGTACTATTCTCGAGAAGAGTTTAGGAACTAGTCTTATGTGGATTCCATGCAGGCACCATGTACTTGAAATCGTGTTGTCTTCTGTTTTAACCACAGCATATTGAGTTAATGGGGGTCCAGATGTCGCAATATTTTAGCGTTTCCAGAAACACTGGCCTCGTATCGACAAGGAAATATATTCTCAAGGTAGTGATGATCTCTATGATTCCAATGAAATCAAAATGTTAAGATGAGAAATGATGGGATATTATGCTGCTATTTTAGAAGACACAATAAAGTCAACGCAGCCTCGAGATGATTACATCGAGCTTTTACAGTTGCGTTATACCTTTCTTGGTGGTCAAGGTCCTAATGGATCCAAAGCGAAATTCCGAGCACCAGGTGGTTTGCAAAACGCACGTAGGATGGCAAAGGCTATTTATTCAATTAATATTTACTTATTTAGAGATCAGTTCACCCTTACAGCTGGAGAAAAAAGGGAATCACTTAAGTAAGCTTCTTTGTAGCTCTCATCTACGGTCGACATTGGAATGAGGCGCCCAAATCTGAGAAAGCTGCCATGAATGACGCGATTCTTTGAAAACAAATTGAAGCTCGTCCCAACTGCAAAAAAGAAGGATACTTTGGTAGCTTTTCACCGACATCTATGGTTCTTTTCAGAGCATTTGGTTGGACTTGCCTTCTTTGATTCCCGTGTCTGTGACTTTACCATATTTAAAATGGTTACTAACCTACAGCGCCCACCAAAAGCTAACGCTCTTAAGAGAGTTGAGAGTAAAACATTTAGACATGACACTCCTCTGGAAACATATGTGACACAGCGAACTCCAGAACTCTATGACATTCTCCATAAAGATGGAAATAAAAAGGCTGCTTCATTTCTTTGCAATAAACCTACGTTGTAGGATTCGGATCCCGATTACATAAACTCAAACAGGCTGTTCGCAAGATGAAAATAGTTAATGACTGTGCTGAAAGTGGCACTGACCTGATAAAAACATTCAATATGTGAATAACAAAGAATGACAACCAGTTACAGTATCTTCTTCGGATTGTTCAATCACACCGAACCAAGTCTTCAACAAGTAAGAAGGCATTACACATTAGTGATGGGTCGGTCGTGAGAGATCGAATTCCGAGAGCAAGTTCTCTTAAAAGAAAGATCGATGAACGACTTCTCTCCAATGACCGAGGCGATCTTCACCGATCGCGACAGGAATGATTGCATGACATCAAATATCGATCACGAGACTTGAGACCGACCAAAAAAATCTTGAGTGAGTTTTATAACGAGAGATTCCAGAGTTACTCGCTCTTTCGTGAGATGTAGGCAGTTATTCGATGCTCCGCTCGGTTGCGCTAACAAAGACGCAGCGTAATAACAGTCAACAATTTACATCACGACATAAATATCTTGCATCGAGAGAGTTTTACCAGTTTTGCTGGCTCGCTTTTTAGTAGAATAATAACATCATTAAAAATGAAGACCGAATCCGTTACACTGTCGGCAAAGAGACAGCTGGGTTAAGATTCAAAAAGAATGCAATGGAAATTAAACATGATCCAGGTACTTATCCGTTTGTTAATTCGCCAAGCAATGCATTATTTGTTACTGCGTTGGCTATGTAGTTCCGTTATATACGCCGCATAAACGCGAGCTCTAAACTCATCGCCTCACACAAACTCGCATTCTCGCTTAGTGCCCTCCTTTCCGAAAATCTCTGGCCAGTCTGCCGTCCTATCCGGCCGGGAGGGGTACATCTACATTTACATACTACCCCGCAAGCCGCCTCAATAGGCGTGTGGCGGGGGATGTTAGGACACCAGCCGTTTACATATAAAAAGGAAACGCTGTAATGAAATTACGCCTTACATTTATTAAAGTCCCGTATTGTTCGGGGGAAAAACGAATTCCCATACCTATCCGTTCGGCAAAATATCCCTCTTAATTTATCTTTTCTAACGGACCTGTAAATATAGTGGGGTTCTAATATGAAGTCCTCCGTGTCGCTGTTAAAGATATCTATTCTTAATTGCTCAAGTAATCTAAGGCTAGCGCGCAGCCTCCGTGTCTCTAGCGGCTCCCAGCCTAATTGTTTAACATCTGCGTAACGCTGTATGTACGCCCGTAGCAGTTTTTGACGAATCGCGCAGCTTTCCTTTGTATTTTATTAAGTTCCCGAATTAAGTCTTTCTGCACCGGTTCCCATATGCTTGCTGCATATTCAAGGTGTGGTCGGACGAGTGCGAAATAGCATTTCTCTTTTACTTTTTCATCTGAAGATCTTCCCACAGTACGCTTGACGAATCCTAGCTTATTCAGAGCTCTGCCACAAATATTTCTTATGTGTTCCCCACGATAGGTTCGTGGTAATCGTAACTCCCAGATACTTAACTTCATCTGTCGCCCTTATCTTAACGCCATCCACAGCATATACACGGGGATAGTTGGACGACCTCTGCAATAAATGTACCGCCGTGCATTTGCTCAGATTAAGTTCGAGTCCCTACTCTTGGCTCCACACATGAACGTTGTTTAAATCCGATGATAGAATTTCAAAGTCAGAGTGATCACTAATTTCGCGATAGATGACAGCGTCGTCAGCAAATAAACGTATTTTACTGCTAATTCGAGAGCATAGGTCATTTATGTATATAATGAACAAAAGGGGGGCGATTACGCTTCCTTGTGGGACACCTGATGTCACTTTAACTACATCAGAGCTAATTCCGTCAAGAACTACTTTTTGCTTACGATCACTGAGAAAGTCGCGTATCCAGATTACTACTGTTTCGTTTAGGCCCCACGACTGTAATTTGTATAAAAGTTTGTTATGAGGTACCGTGTCGAAAGCTTTCTTAAAATCTAGAAATAATGCGTCCACTTGTGTGTTCGATTCACCAGATTCGAGAACGTCATGAAGAAAGAGCGCGAACTGTGTTTCACATGATCTACCTTTCCGAAAGCCGTGCTGACAGCCATGAAGGAAGTTACGACTCTCCAGGAACGTCATGATATTGCTAACGACGATATGTACGAGTATCTTGCGTATAATCGACGTTAATGAAATTGGTCGATAGTTCCCTGGGTCATGTCTGTTTCCCTTTTTGAATATCGGTCTAACGTTTGCAATTTTCCAGTCTATTGGTATCTTTCCTTCAGACAATGACTTCTTGAATATTATGTCTAAGAACGGTGCAATCTGTGGCGCTAATTCATTGAGGACACGCGCGGGTATTCCTTCCGGACCCGGCGATTTACTATTTTTTTAACGTCTGTAGCTGTTTAGTTATCCCATCGCATTGAATAGTGATTTCATTCATCGGTTCCTCAGTGAATGAAATGTCAAAATTACATGCAGTGTCGTCTGTAGTGTATACTCTTTCGAAGTGGGAATTTAACGTGTTAGCTTTGTCAATATTATCGGTGACAAGTTTTCCATCTTTATCAAATAACGAATCTACGGTTGAAGATTTTCCCTGAAGCTCTCTCGCATATGACAAAAAAGATTTCGGATTTTCTTCGAGTAATTCACCAAGTACTTTTTTCTTGAAATTTCGCAATGCAGTACGCATTGATTTCTTGGTTTTTGAGCGTTGCGCAGCTTATCTTTCATTTGCTTCAAGTTCCTTCGATTTGTCACCTAACGTAATGGACTTTTTGAATAAGTTGTACAGTTTTCTCTGTCTCTTAAGGTCCCTCCTAACATCGTTGACCAGCGAGGTTTTTTACTATCACATTTCAATTTTTGCGGAATGTATTCGTTGATTCCCTGGCGTAGAATTTCTAAGAAATATTTCCATGATGCATCAGTGCGTTTATCCTCTGTTTTAGCTACGAAGTCAGCGTACGAATCATTAATCATCTCGCCAAATTTTATGAAGTTGCATTTATAAAATAAATAAATATTGCGTTTCGGTTTTACAGCTGACTCTACTTCAATTTTTAAGGTTGCAGAAATTACTCTGTGATCACTTATGCCATCAATAATATCGAGTTGTGTTATCAACTTAGGATGAATTACTGCTAAAAGGTCTAATATTTTATTTCCTCTCGTAGGCTTGTCAACTACTTGGGCTCCCCCCTGCGGGTAGGGGGATTGAGAATACTCCCGCAGTATCCCTGCTTGTCGTAAGAGGCGACTAAAAGGGCGGGGAGAAAACCCCGAAAACAAACCCAGAGCCAACAAGGGTTGAGCCCGGACAGTCTTGTGGGTCAACTGTCTGTGTGCGGCCATACCACCTGGCCTGCGATCCACCCGCATGTTTGCCGTGTGCGGTGACCCGTAAGGAGGAGAAGGGGATCCTGGAGGGTGAGGTCTATGGTTCCCAGCCGAGTGTCGGATGCCCGGTATGGACTATGGGCCAAGACCCCTCTTTGGTCCCGGATTCTGTGTAAACGGGCGGCCGGAAGCTACCCACTCCCGGTAAATCGGCTTCCGTGGCGTTAGCTCAACGGTGGCGAGTGCCAGGGAGGTGGGGTCTGCGTAGGGCGGTCGGAGATGTACGGGTTTGGTGGGCCCGTGCATCGAAGATCCAACCCGAAACAGACAACCACCTCTAGGGTGCTATATCCCCTCGGGTAGCCCTGGCGACCGCACCGGTTTGCGGTGCGGCGTCCCAATTGTGTGGCTCCATGGTGGGTGTGGAGCCCGGGGGACGAAGAATTGTTTGGAATGGCGGAATTGAATCTTCCACCTCCAAAAAGATCCCGCCCGGATTCGGGCGGGGGAGCCAATAGTTTACCCGCTTGTACGCGGTTTTTGTTAATGAAGTGCGAGAAAGAAGGGGAGACATTCAAACGGGTGTCCCCTTTTCTCATCCGTAAAGTGCTGTCGGCCTCAGTTCCTGGAGATTTAAAATCGGCAAAAAAACTGCGGGACGGGAGCCTGCTAATAGAAACATCTAATAATTCCCAGAGTGAAAAGCTTCTGACACTCAAGAGTCTCCATGATATTCCAGTTAAGGTAGAGGTGCACCGTACCCTCAACACCTGTCGGGGAGTGATATCCCATTATGACCTCATGTACGTGGAAGTCGACGAAATAAAAAGCGAGATGGCGTCTCAAGGAGTCACTGATGCTCGTCGGCTTACCACAAAGCGCAACGGCGAAGTTATAAATACTACTTCCGTCGTACTTACATTTGCGCGTGATAGTCTTCCCGACAAGGTATTCGTGGGCTATGAATCTGTCCCAGTGCGACCATTCATTCCGGCTCCAATGCGCTGCTTCCAGTGCCAGCGCTTCGGCCACATCGCCACGCGATGTGAGGGCAAGGCCACCTGCCCGCGCTGCGGCCAGGAAGACCACGAGTTTGCGAACTGCAACAAGGACCCATGTTGTGTGAACTGCGAGGGTACTCATCCAGCCTATTCTCGGAAGTGTCCCAAGATGGTAGAAGAACGGAAAGTTATGGAGATAAAAACCATAGAAAAAATCCCATACCTCGAGGCAAGGAAGAAATTCATAGCCATGGCAGCCCCTATTTTTTCGAGATCCTTTGCCTCGGTGGCGACCACAAATGTGGTAAAGGCTTCCCAAGGCACTCAGACAGAGAGTAATGACAGCCAAGAAACAGTAGAAACAATGGAAGTAGCCAAGCCGGTTAAGGCACAAATTCCGGCAACAAACAAAAACGACACCAACAACGCTGGTTCTCCTAAGAAGAACCAGCCTAAATCTTCAACCGGGGTAGCGCTGAAACAGCGCGAAAAAACACCATCCCCCGGCCCCTCTGGACTAGCCAAACCACTTCCGGTGGAATCAATGGAGGAGGACGACGGCCCCACGGAGACTGAAGTCCTCCTCGCGAAACAAAAGAGGAAAAAGCACCGTTTTCGGCGCTGACCCTCTTGATTTTTATATCACTCCACATATTTATTTATCTGTTTTTCCTTTTTTATAGATATCTATGACTTTTACCTTGCAGTGGAACTGCAATGGTTTTTATCGGCGTAAGGAGGAGCTGAGTGTTTTAATTCGTGATTTTAACCCGTCTTGCATATGTTTGCAGGAGACTCATTTTAAAACAACGGACAAGGGCATTTTAAATGGTTTTAACGTTTTTAGACTGGACGACACTAGTGGCCAACGAGCCCAGGGTGGAGTGGCGGTTGCTACTCGGGAGGCCCTTGACACTTCCCGAGTGCAACTCAACACACCCTTTCAGGCTGTGGCAGTGACCGTGCGTGCCCCCGAGGAGGTCACGTTGTGTAACGTTTATCTCCCGGAGAATGCGCCGGTCACCAGTTTTAACCTAGAAGCCCTTGTCCGCCAGCTACCTCAGCCTTTCATTTTAATGGGAGATTTTAACGCTCACGATCCTCTATGGGGAAGTGCTCGAGCTCAGTCCAACCGTAGAGGACGGATTTTATCCCATTTTATATGTGATAGTAACCTGGTTTTACTAAACAATTGGGAGAAAACCCGTTTTAACAGTTTTACTGGCGACTTTTCGAGTATCGATTTATGTATTGTATCGAGCATTTTAGTTACAAAACTAAATATGTCTCTACATGACGATTTGTGTGGGAGCGATCACTATCCCATTTTTACTACCAAGGAACGAAATTTTAATCCAGATTTTATTCGGACGGGTCACTGGATTGTTCAGAAAGCGAACTGGGGACGTTTTAAGGAGACTTTTAATTTCAAATATGACGAAACCAATGATAGTGTTGAACATGTTAATAATTTGACTGCAAGTATCATTGAAGCTGCAGACAGCAGCGTACCACGCTCTCGCCGTATAATTACGAGGCCTGCGGTACCGTGGTGGAATAATGACTGCGCGAAAGCTATTCGCCAACGTAAAAAAGCGTTGCGAATGTTTAATAAATACCCCACCGAAAGAAATTTATCATCCTTCCGACGACTGAGAGCGAAAGCTCGACAGGTCGTAAGGGATGCAAAAAGAGCTTCCTGGATGAAATTTGTCTCCGGTGTCAACTGCAGGACACCAATTGCACAGGTATGGCGCAAGGTAAGGGGTCTATCGGGCAATCAGCAGCAGCTAGGTGTTTCTTTCCTTAAAGTCAGTGGTGAAGTTCTAACATCACCACATGACATCGGAAAGGCATTTGGCCAGTTTATTTCCAGAACTAGCAGCGACGACTCTTTCGACGAGAATTTTTTACTCATAAAAGAGCGCTGCGCATTGATTACGATCAATTTCAATGAGACGCGGTGTGTAGCCGACTATAACCTTCCTTTCTCCTTTTGGGAATTAAAGTCTGCCATTGCCGACTCAGGCAACACATCTCCGGGTCTTGACGAGGTCCACAATGCCTTTCTCCGTAATATTCCGGAGAAAGCATTGTTGGAGGTCCTCCACACCTTCAACCAGCTCTGGATTGAAGGTGGTTTTCCTTCGACATGGCGGGAGTCAGCAGTAATCCCCATCCTAAAGCAGGGCAAAGATCGTGGTGACCCGAACAGTTATAGACCCATTTCTCTAACCAGCTGCCTGTGCAAAATAATGGAAAGGATGGTGAACCGGCGGCTCGTTTGGTGGTTAGAGCGCCGAGACCTTCTCTCCAGAATTCAGTGCGGATTTCGTCGGGGCCGCTCCACCATGGACCACCTAGTTCGAATCGACAATTTCATCCAGGAAGCCTTTCTTCTCCGCCAGCACGTGATCGGGGTCTTCTTCGATTTGGAGAAGGCTTACGATCGAGTCTGGCAGCGGAAGGTTTTAAGCACGCTACAGGAGTGGGGTTTCAGGGGCAGTCTGCCAATTTTTATCAGAAATTTTTTATCCGACCGAGTTTTCAGGGTTAAAATAGGACAGCACCTCACTGGACCTTATAGGCAAAATAACGGCGTACCTCAGGGATCTGTGCTAAGCGTAACACTTTTTGCCATCGCAATTAACGATATTGCGGATTGCATAAAAACCCCGTTAATTGGATCATTATTTGTCGATGACTTGGCGATTTTTTGCCGATCATCCAAACTTCTCACTGCTTCCAGACAGATCCAACTGACACTAAATAGTCTACACCGGTGGACACAAAGAAACGGCTTTGTTTTTTCTCCAGGGAAAACTGTGTGTGTCCACTTTCATCGCCTAAGGGGAGTCCATATTCCATTTCCGCTTCGCTTAGGTGGCAGAGATCTCGACTACGCACAGTCGGTCCGTTTTTTGGGAATGACCTTCGATTTCCGCCTCAATTGGCGGGAACACATGCAAGTTTTAAAAAACAATTGTTTTAGATCCTTAAATGTTTTAAAGTTTTTAAGCCATGTATCGTGGGGAGCAGACCGCACAACACTCCTTTTATTATACCGTGCATTGGTGCGATCAAAGTTGGACTACGGATACTTCATTTACTCATCCACTCGGGAGTCTTACCTACGACCCCTGAACATCGTGCACAACGCAGGGCTCCGGCTCACCACGGGTGCTTTCCGGACAAGTCCTGTTGTCAGCATCCATGTGGATGCAGGTGAGCCGCCATTGTGTCACCGAAGAATCCTGCTCATGTGCAACTATGTTGCAAAAATCCTAACGATGAGGACGCACCCGTGTTTTAACCTTGTTTTTAAGCCTCGTTTTTTAGAACTTTTTAATCGCAGGACAAAAGCCACTCGGCCTGTAAGTGTACGTTTCCACAATTTTATTCGTGAACGAGGTATGTTATTACCTGAACTCAACCCCATTCGCCATTCTAATCACCCGCCATGGTTTACTCTGGCTCCCAACATAAAAATGTTCCTTCACGACCGACAAAAGGCTTTTACCACTGCTGAAGAGTACCAGCAACAATTCTTAATGTTTCTTTGCCACCATCCCGAATTCGTACCCGTGTTTACAGACGGTTCGAAGTCAGACACAGCCTGTGCCTGTGCGGTCGTATCATCCCACCATGGAGTCATGAAAGCGAAACTCTGTCCGGTGTGTAGTATTTACACAGCGGAACTGTTTGCTATTAAAATGGCTCTTGATGGGATAGATGTTGATGGTGGCTCCTTCGTGGTTTGCTCAGACTCCATGAGCGCCCTAAAATCCATTTCTGGCTTCTCTCCTATGCACCCTATCGTCCAGGGTATCCACTCGTCTTTGCTTTCCCTTCACAAGAAGGAAACCACCGTCTGGTTTCTTTGGGTCCCTGGACACACGGGAATTGCCGGAAATGAGAAAGCCGACTCTACCGCAAAACACGCTCTCAATCTTTAAGATCTGGAGTCGACGCTGGTACCTTGTGAAGACCTACGAGTTTCACTAAAGAGTGCAGTTCTTCAGCAGTGGAGGGAGTCGTGGAGAACTATCTCAAATAATAAACTGCGCACAGTCAAACCGGTAACGTCAGCGTGGCCCACTTCCGTCAGGAAGAGCCGCCGAGAGGAAGTCGTCATCACCCTTATGAGGATAGGGCACAGCCTTCTGACCCACTCCTTTCTCTTCACTGAAGAGAAAATTCCACCCCGGTGTGATGACTGTGGCTGTTCTCTCGGAATTCGGCATATCCTGACGGAGTGTGACAGATACCGAGACGTGCGTAGCCGACTGAACATTGCGGGCGACCTAGGGTCCATTCTAGGTGACGACCCCGATGCAATTGGCCGCGTCATTTTATTTCTAAAGGAAACGGCGCTTTTTAATAAATTATAATATAACATTTTTCAATGTTTTTAACATCGGAATAACAATAGATAAGCAGAATATCTAACTTTCATGCAACCTTCCTTCTTAGGATATAAAAAGTATATCTATAATTTGATGTATATATATAATGACAGTTAGAGGTGCAAAATGACCATGCCGTCGACGCACCCTAAAAAACTAATACTACTACAACTACTTGGGCAAATGAGTGATTAGTAAGTGTGTTGAGTACGATCTCGCTGATTTCCCTATTCCTTGAATTCGGTTTTACAGTGTAAGAATCCCAATTTATAGTTGGCAGATTAAAATTTCCCCCAATAATTATTACACTTTTACTGTCTTTCAAAGTAAATACGGATATTTGATTTTCTAATTGGTAAATAACATCAATTTTGGAGTTCAGAGGTCTATAGAAAGAGCGAACATGTATACTCCTTTTGTTTCGTTGTTTAATTGTACATGTAATTGTACGATTTCTATTTCACTGTCTGTTATTTCGTGGGTGGTGCTGTGTAAATGTGATTTAACTGCTAGAAAAACTCCGCCACCTGTCCTATCGCTTCGCTCGCATCTGTAGAATTTATATCCTGGAGGAAAAACTTCGCTGTCACTTATATCCTCTGTAAGCCAGCTCTCCGTTCCTATGACCACGTCTGCGTGCTGAAATATATGCTCTATTTCAGCGAGCTTGTTTTTAACGCTACGGCAATTAACTACTACAAAGTTAATGTCATATTTTGTAGATTGAGTGTCGGTTGGTTCTTTTCCACTTTTTCCATGGGTATTAGGTGGGCGAATTTCACTGGAAGTGCTTATTACATTTGATATAATTTCTTTCGCTGGAGTACTCGTTTTGGGAATATTGTCGCTATTTTCCGGCTTTAGCGCTCCTAGGTTTACTTGGATGTGAAAATTTTCGCAATGCGTACTTCCTCGGAGGCTACGTTCGGTTAAATCTTTACAATTCCCACTAGATGACCTACCCTCTAGTCTAAAAAATATCTACAGTGCTCAAAAATCCTACGATCCACCCGTTCAGACGCCTCTTTGGAATAATGCACCACAGACGAGTTGAGGGGAGCCCGGCACGATCTAAGCACTGGCCGAAGATCCACGAACTCTGCCCCAATGCTCACACAGAATTTCCACAGCCTCTTGTTGTTCCAGGAAATCCTGTCCCAAACTTGAGGGCCGCAGTCATTCCGTGGAACAATGCTGCAGATGGATAGTCGCCAGTGCCCCTCCAAACGCGTTCCACCTCCGAGTTTATATACCTAAAGGAATCCAAGATCTCATTGGCTCTACGCTCGGAAGCATCATTGGTTTCGACATTGACCACCACCCGCAGTCTAGAGCAGCCTGTGTCCTTCACCACTGCTTTTACCACCGGTAATCCCTGGGGACGATGGGAAAGTAAGAGATGGGGGGGAGTCCTGTCCTGACATGGGAGTCCCTCCCAATGAAGGGAAGTTCCTCTCCATGTGACCTTGTAGAGTCACCCAGGCCGGCCGGCCAAAGCGAGCCTAAGCAACTTCAGACGTGACCGTTACAGAGTACTACTCTAAGCTCATCAAGGGGGAGTAGTCACGCTATACTTCGATCATTATAATTGCGAATTTGATAGAAATCCAGCCAATCAGGAAGCACATTGACTACCGACCAGGGGAATGAATCAAGTGACCGAATAATCCTTGATTAAGATCTTTGTTTATACCATACGATCGTAATAACATTGTTAAGTTGTCATTATTTTCTTTGAAAGCTCAGCGTATTTCGTCCGGCAATGATATTCAAAACATTGCCTGGTGCTGTAATAAATAATAATGCGAAATTTGTCACAATGTTCACTCTGAATTAACTTTTTATGTACAAAATATATAACGCTGGAAAACGGTTTTAACACGTCTCTGCGAAAATGGTTGCAACTATTATTCGTTCAATGTGAAGTAATAATAAAACCTGCCCACGAATGTTTAATTTGATAGTCAGTAATGTCAATTCAAAGCTATGAAGTGGACGCGAATCACTTTGACTACATAATATACCCAATGAATGTAAAATAAATAATGTCAGGTAATACTGCAAAATTAACAGGATAAAATGTTTCTAAACATGAGTAAATCGCGTGCAGCAATGGAAATAGGATACGTGGATTTTAATCAAAGTACGAACGATGATGCTGCAGGGGATATTATGTCTCCATTTCAATGTTTCCATAGGTAGGTAATGCTTAAATAAGCTTGATCACTCTGCCACAGGCGTTGCAAAACTACTATATGTAAGGTTCGAGTTGGTACCATTGGAGGGATAGGATGAGTTACAATGAGAACGCCATCAATCTCCTTTCAATTAGCTTTTATTCACGTGCACTCATCACTCGTCAACGAACAACTCTGCCGACGCCTTGCCTCTTCCGCCCGTTCGCGTGCTTCCTATTCCCCCACTCCTTCGCCCCGTGATACGCTCTTTTTGCCGACTCCGCTCCGTTCTCACGCTCGGGGGCGAGGTGAGGCGGGGAGCGGGGAAGGTGAGGAAGCGAGAGGCGAAGAACGTACTGCCGACTTGGCGACGCGTGGGCGGTGGGTGGCGTGAGGTGTAAAAAGGGGGGAAGGCGGGGAAGAAGTCCCCGACCCATTCCGCCATACTTACACCACCCCCCCCTCAAACGTCTTTTAATTCTTTAATTAAATGTCTCGCGAACAAGGCAGGAGTGCAAGATGCTTTTGGCAATTTACACAATTACATATCTTTTCCCAACAGCAAGCCTGGACAATCGTCAACACAAGGAAACTTTAAAAAAATAAGAAATACAATGAGTCCAGTACACATAAAAATTAATGACATATCTTTTGATGAATAGTGCAAAAATTGAAAATACACAATTGTCTCTGAATAAAACCATAGTTCTTGTCTACCATAATGAACATATTTTCGAAAAGTAAAGGCCTCCACTATCACTGCACTAAACACAACAATGGAATACAGTCAGCAGGCAATTTACACCAAATACAATGCAAATACAAAACGATTCCCGAAGCCCAATAACATATATTTCCAATGAAACCCCCATCCAAAACATACATATTTTTAAATTCACTTTGTTAGACTTCACACAACTCAAAATACTCTCAGAACAAGCACAATCATCTGGACCTCATAGCTAGGCATTGAAGAAATTTTATTTCAAAAGTCAACTCAATTCATGCAAAATCATTAACACAGTAAATTTAATCTACTCGTACCACCACTACAGGCATTTAATATTTCTTTCACATTGCAAGATATATTTTTCTTTTACACATACCCATTTTTCTCTCCCACCCTTATGCCCGGAAACTATTCCAACTCTCTTGATTCACCAAACCTTAAATGGCCTATTCTCCATAGGCCTCTCTTTGGCACACATATTTTAAACCATAGTGCCGCAAATAGGCAGTTAACGCCCCTAGCCAACAGGCTACAAGAACCAACACAATCACTGTACACATAACCATAATTTCACTTCAAACGACTTCAGCTCACTGGCGATTTTACGAAGACTCGTCGTCGTATCTCGCTCGCTGTTCTTCTCGTGCGGGAGGGGGAAAATTGGGGGGTCCGCGTGATCGGAGGGCGTAGGGTGATCTCTGCGGAAGTGGAGGGGGGGTAGGCGGCGATGTCCGTTCTTCTTCCGACGTACTCTCGAGGGCTGCTAGTGGCGACTCTACCTCGCTGATCCCTGGGGGGGTGCTCGATTCTCTGCAATACTCCGTGATGATATCTGGGCTCGATGCTCCTTCTCGAGGAACAGTGAATTCAAGGGGGAATGTTTGGGGGTTTTCACTCACACCGGGGATGGGTGGGGGCTCACTTTGGGAAGGGGGGGCTTCCACTCGCGTAGTCAACGATTCTTGAGGAGGCACAAGGGGGCATGTGGAATTTGTTAAACAAGGGAAATTTTTTCTAGGTCTTCCTCTCCCCCTTCTATGCGATTGGTCAGGGCGGAACACACAGTCAGCTCCTCGACTTTGTTTTTCGCGCACTTCACTTACAGACGGAATTTCGTCGTCGCATTCCTCCCACTCACTACCGGATATTACCTTTCTGGGTCTCCCGCGCTTTCTCTCTCCTTGGGGTGGGGGCGGAATCGAAAGATGACTAGGGTGAGGTTTCACTCGATCTTGATGTACGATCACAGTCCTATGCTGAAGCTGCAATCTAAGATTGGAGGGGGAAAGTACTTCTATCACCTTATACGGTCCTTTCCAGGGGCTGTGGAACTTTCGCACTTTTCCCGGTTTAATAACTGGGTCCGTCAAGTACACGTAATCGCCCACAACATAATTTCTCCCTTTCCTATTGGTTCCTGACCCCTTAGCTTGTTCCTCCCGTGCCCTGCGATTATTCCGTTTACAATCCTCCCAAGTCGCCTGCAATCTTTCTTGTAGTTGTGACACAAAATCATCGACAGAAATTGGGACATTTTTCACGCAATCAAAAGGACTTTTCATTCTTTCCCCGTAAATCACCTCATGGGGGGAACGGCGTACGCTTCTATGCCAGCTAGAATTATATGCCGCAACTGCATAATCTACCCACATATCCCAGTCGTTATTTTTGCAATTCACATAGTGGGAGATAATTTGGGCAATTGTACGGTGTACTCTCTCGACCCTACCATTACATTGGGGGTGGAATGGGGAGGTTTGTAACTTCTTTATGCCCAACAGCCGACACACATTTTGGAAGAGTTCCGAGGTGAAGTTACTCCCCTGATCGGAAAGTATTTTTTCCGGGACGCCGAATTTGAGTATCCACTCGCGTACCAGGGTTACGGACACAGTTTCCGCGGTTTGATCCCCCAGGGGTACCATCACCAAATAACGCGAGAAATGATCGATAATGGAAAGTAAATAACGGTTACCGTGTTCCGTCCTTGGGAGCGGCCCGACAATATCTAGTGCAACGAATTGGAACGGTCGATCCGCCTCCGGCAGCGGTTGCAATGGCGCCTTCGTCTTCCCATACGGCGACCTACGCAGGCATGATACGCATCCCTTGACATAATCCATACAATCCTTTTTCCAGCCCGGCCACCAATACTGATTGCTCACACGGTACTTCGTAGCATTTACACCCAAATGGCCAGAGAGCTTATGGTCATGACACTGCCTTAATATTTGCGTCCTTAACCCTCCAGGGACAACTACTTTGCGCACCCCTTCCTCCACTCGACACAGCAGGCCATCCTCCATTATAAAACTCTCATCTCCCACCCATCGCATGCACTCTTCGTCCGCTTCTTGTGCATTTTGGATATCCATTTCGTCCTCCGCCGTAATTGTTCTTACTTTACGGCTCAACCCATCGGCATTCCCATGCAACCTTCCGGGCTTGTAGCATACCTCGTAATCATATTCGGATAATTTCAATGTCCAACGAACTAGCCTACTATTAGGGTCTTTTAAACTAAATAGCCACTTAAGGGCTGCGTGATCCGTTACAATTTTGAATTTTTTGCCGTACAAATAACAACGAAAATGGCCCGTTGCCCAGATAATGGCCAGTAATTCGCGTTCAGTGGCGGAATGATTTTGCTCTGCCTGATTTAGAGTGCGAGACGCATATGCAACGGGATGCTCCTCCCCTTCGATTTCCTGAGATAATATAGCGCCAAGGGCATGATTACTCGCATCGGCGGACAGTATGAACGGTTTCCGGAAATCAGGATAAACCAACACGGGGGTTCGGGTGAGCGAGCCCTTTAGGGTGTCCATGGCTTTATCACATTCATCGTCCCACTTGAAAGCCCTCCCCTTTTTAAGTAAGTTAGTTAATGGCTTCGCTATCGACGCAAATCCATCCACAAAACGACGATAGTAATTTGCTAGGCCAAGAAAAGATTGAAGCTCTTTAACACTAGTTGGTATTGGAAAAGACCGCACGGATTCTATTTTGGCCGGTTCTGGTCGGATACCCTCATTGCTTATGACATGACCTAAATAATTAACACTACTACCCGCGAAATGACATTTTTCCATTTTAAGTGACAGCCCTGCGTCATCCAACCTCCGAAAAACATCCCGCAACCTCTCGACATGGTCCTCCATTGTATTACTGAACACTATAATATCATCTAAGTACACCAGGCAGTTCTCAGGCTTAAGACCTCGTAAGACTCCGTCCATCATTCGTTGGAAGCTCGCGGGCGCATTTCTGATGCAAACGGCATCCGGGTATATTCATACAGACCACTATCTACAATAAACGCAGTTTTTTCCTGCGATGTTTTTGCCATCGGAATTTGGTGGTAACCACTCGTCATATCCAAGGTAGTAAAGTACCTACAGCCCCCCAAATAATCTAAAGTCTCTACGATGTTTGGCAATGGGTAAACATCTGGGATAGTGACGGCATTAAGTGCCCTAAAATCTACGCAAAAACGATAAGCTGGACGACCATCAGCGGATTTCTTTGGGACGATTACAATTGGGCTCGCCCAGGGGCTAGAACTAGGGATTATGACCCCCGACTGTAACTGCTCCTGCACAAATTGTTCCACTAATGGCTTTTGGTGATACGGAGTCCGATACGGGCGACGATGTATTGGCCGAGCGTCGCCAGTATGAATATGGTGCTCTGTGACATTAGTAACAGGTAGGCAGTCCTTCTCAGAAAACATCTCTTGATACTCGGTCAGTAATTCCACTAGGTATTCCACTAGTAATTCCAATTCCTTTCCCCTTCCGACAAATGGTTCAACTTCCCTTTCAGATCCCAGCTACTTGCTCCCCTTTCAACTCGTCCTACTCCCCTTTTTGGAATTTCCATGACTTCCACCCCATTCGCCAAGGCAAGCATAGTCCCTCTACGTAGAGTGACCCCCTCATCTCCAAAATTGATCGCCTTTACAAATATTCTGTCTTCTTCATCGAGTTTACATAATGTTCGTGCGACCAATAAGCTCTCGATTTCACTCAGTTTGGGTTCGATCATTACAAGTCCAGTTCGCCCTGCCGCTTCCCGGGAAACATTTACTCTAAACACCCTTTCAGAACGCGGAGGTAAGTACTCGGCGTCTGTAATAAGTACAGGGTGGTCCTTATCTGACGTAATTTGAAAGACGCCACACGTTTCGACCTCACCCTTAGTTCTTTCCAATGAAACACATTGTCCATCCAGCGTGAGCACCCCTTTAGGAATGTCTATCACACCTTTATAGCGACACAAAAAATCTAACCCTAAAATACCATCATAACTACCCACTGCTTCTACTACTTGCATGCACATTGGATATATGCGCCCACCTCTCCCCAGGGGAACCGATTTTTCACCGTAATTCCATAGCGCCCGTCCCGCTATGCCCCTGATACGATAACGTGGCTTCTGCATTCCCCTCACACTGCACGATTCCCGCGCTATCAACGATATTTGGGCCCCCGTATCTACTAAGCACACACGCTTCTTCCCTTCAACAATTACCCCGATCACTAAGTCACAAGCTCCCGCACTAACCTGAATCGCAGGTATCACCACGTCTTTCAGTAGGGGCCGGTACCGGCGGGTCGACCGACCCCTTCTCCATTTAAATCATTTGCCCGGTCCGGGGCTCTATTTTTACACTCCCGACTAAAGTGACCTTACTCTCCACAGTTGTAGCACTTACCGCGACGGGGGCCACGGCACTCTCGAGCCAGGTGACCGGGACGTCCGCAGTTGTAACACTCTCGGGTCGTCACCTGGAACACGTGTCGACTCGGCGATGGTGCCTGGGGTGTCCTCTCCGCCTCCCGGATTCGCACCGCCGTGGCAATGGCAGCGTCGAAACTCTCCGGGGTTGCGAGCCGACAAAGCCGCCCAATCTCTCCCGAGAGGCCCCTCAGAAAGGCATCCAAAGCCCGTTGATCGGCCTCGTACCGTAGGGTCTCCATTTGCTCCGCCGTACCGCTGATTTCCGCCGTCCGTGCGTTTATGCGTCGAACTCGATCGGCGAACTCCTCAATGTCTTCTTTCGGCTCCATACGGATGACGGCGAGGAGCTCTCGATGGAAACGGGCAGTCCTCTTCGACCGATAGCGATCGTGTATGAAGTCCTTCCATGCCTTATAGCTCGCTGCCTCCTTACATTCTGGTCTGCTCCGCTCATATGCGGCTGCTTCTCCACTTAGGCGGAGCCGTGCGGCAGCGAGCGTTTCCTCGTCGGTCCATCCGCTCAGAGACGCCACCTGCTGGACTCGCTCAAGAAAAGCGTGGACATCATCGCCAGGACGCCCCTGAAACAGCTCTATGGAGTTGAGAAGAGCAAATTTTGCCCTTGCGGGTGCAGCGGCCTCATGAACATCTCCCTTGGCGACGGCTGCTCTCAACCGTTCATTTTCTAAACCCAACTACTGTATCTTCTCTCCAAAGTCATCGATCACGCGTTGCAGGTCCACCTCTTCGCCGCCAAAACTAACCCAGTTCGCCATGTTGTCGAATTCCCGCCTATAGACTTTCTCGCACGGCTACGTCGCGTCCTACCCTCCGATTGGTGATTGGCACCATCCCACTTCTGACACCAGTTGTAAGGTTCGAGTTGGTACCATTGGAGGGATAGGAGGAGTTACAATGAGAACGCCATCAATCTCCTTTCAATTAGCTTTTATTCACGTGCACTCATCACTCGTCAACGAACAACTCTGCCGACGCCTTGCCTCTTCCGCCCGTTCGCGTGCTTCCTATTCCCCCACTCCTTCGCCCCGTGATACGCTCTTTTTGCCGACTCCGCTCCGTTCTCACGCTCGGGGGCGAGGTGAGGCGGGGAGCGGGGAAGGTGAGGAAGCGAGAGGCGAAGAACGTACTGCCGACTTGGCGACGCGTGGGCGGTGGGTGGCGTGAGGTGTAAAAAAGGGGGAAGGCGGGGAAGAAGTCCCCGACCCATTCCGCCATACTTACATATACATATTATTAGTAAAAAATATTAAAACGTAATTTATAGCCGTGAAATTAGAAAATTCGATACATGGATAATTATGAGTGAGACAAGTAGTAAAATAAAATGGAAATTAATATTCAGTCAGACCATAGACTCCCCCTTGCCTTGTTGATCCGAGTCGCCATCACGTGGTTTTCTTAGAAATCCAAGAGGGTAGGAACTTGTTCACGGAGAACGGATGTCCCCTCCGTCGATCCATATTGGGCGGCAATCCATGGGAAGACTGATACCAAGTATGCAGCCTTCGCCATTTGAGTCTTTCTACTCATAGCAAATGATATGATACTATCGGCTCCTACTATTCCCAACCGCTTCTTCGAATGCTGTCTTCAAATGTCGCGCGTGGATCATGTCGCCTCGTTCGTATGATCTTCCTCCGAATCCGAAAGCATACAGAAGGCACATCTGCGCCAAGGCCCAAGCAAATAAACCAATACTATGTTTCTCCTTCCACCCCGTACTCAACTTCGCTCCAACATAATGTTTTAATTTGGTGAAGTCGACAAACGCGGACCAATCACTTGCACACCACTCAGCTCCATGGTTATCCATGAACCCTGCCTTTATATTTCCGAATTTATCGGATTTACAGTCTATCATTTAATTAACGCAGGTCTGACTGCTCGAGAAATCGACCAGACATGACGTCATCTCGCTTGAAACGTATAACTTTTTGTAGAGGCTTTGTACATGTTCAAGTTTTTCCTCGTCCCGGTGCAGAATAGTCGTGCTCCCCATCATCTTCTCGATGCACTCCCGTCTTTAGTCAGTAGGGAGACCTGAACTATGAACACTTCACGCATCCGAATTCATCCCCAGGCACTCTTCCTCACCCCCTATCTCCCTTGCAGGGCCAATGACCATTACTGAGGACTCTTTGCTCTCCATAGTATTCTTCAGGGAGGAAATTGACATGATCACGAGCCGCCATGTCACCCTGTTTTGAACTCTGTGCTGAAGCTCTTAAAGAGTGAGAACCGGCTTAAGATGTTAGGGATGCCGGTACACTGAATTTGACGCCGACGTGGACAGAAGTACGAAACGAATGAACAGAATGTGTGCGTCTACGAAGACATGGATCCTCTGTTTGGATCGATGTTTTCTAAAAGTTTGCTGAAAAAGACAGAAGAAGCAATATTTTTTATTATAATTTAAACAATGAAAAGTGCTTACATACAGAAACCTTATGATCTGGATATTCTTCAACGAGAAAGAATAACCGAGATCCAATTATTTTTATGCCACTTTATATCCACGTAAGCACATTACCATGTTCACATTCATTCTGCTTTCGAGGAAATATATTCATCTACATGCACGACGTACAAGGCCAGTCCCCTACAGGGTGAGTGCTGATTCTACACCAAAAAAGCAATACTCGTCCCTCATCAAGTCCCCAACACTCCCGTTTCGGCCGATGGGAGCAGAACAGGAATCGGTCAACAGAAAAATGTAAGGGCATACCAGAAATACCATAAGAATCCTATCATGCTGTACACTGGTTCAGATACAACTACTGGATAATAGAGTTCGGTCCACGAGTCACGAGTCGTTCAAATGAACGAGTCACTGAGGTGAGTATGATGACTCGAGTCAATAGGTCTGGGAGAAACAACTCTTTAGTGAACGTTTGGGCCGGCTGAGCCGCTGAGTGCAGCGCTGACTCATAAAGGAGAGAGTCGCAGAGTCCCCATGATTCTCAAGGACAAGCTGATTCGAAAGACTTTGCTGACTCGAAAGACTCAAAGGACTCACTCACCTAAAGGACCACAAAGGACACACTGACTCGGAGACGTGACGGCGGGACTGACTGAATTGCTGACTCAAAAGACTCTTCCCCGTTCATTGAATCCCAGCGACTCGTTGAGTGGCAAGACTTACTATTCATTAATGACTGTCAAATGAAGAGTCTTACCGTAAGATCAGCAACTTTGCTAGATTTTAGGAGTAAGTTAAGTCCTTCTTTAAGCATCACGTAAATGATATGATGACTTTCAACTTACATCGTTGGTTCATTAAAAAGCTCTTAATTATAGCTGGAAATCTACCGGTTAATACACTGTATTAGCAGTTCGGGAACTCTAATTTTACCCTCAGATGAATATTGTAGGCATTTATTTTTTTACAAATTAACAATACAGATATAGGTGGTATCTGGTAAATGTCTTTTACATTTATTAACACAGTTTACAAAGAGTTAAACACATATCGGTATCATGATCAGTTAATTGGAAGTAGATGACCAATTAAATATGATAAAACAATTATTTTACATAGATAAAACTTGTAGCTAACAATATGTATTTTAAAATGCAATTACTCTAAACTAAACTACTTCATAACAAAAAAATATATATTCAGCCTTCCAAATTATGATTTTAAAAAATCATCATTGATAATTTGTTCGGATCCAGTCTACTTCTTTTTTCAGTAAGAAACTGGCCTCCCTTTGAAAAAACACTCTCACAAGGCACTGAAGTGGCCATCACACACAACCTTCTTTTCATTACTGTATAGAGCCTAGGGAAGACCTGTTTCCTGCTCTTCCACCAAACAAGTGGGTTAGAGGTCCTCTCCAAGTATTCCTCCTTTAGGTACTTGTCCACTTCCACAATTGCCGCAGATGTGGGAGTTCCTTTCTTCTGACTAGCGACGGTGGAGTCGAACTCCTCCCACATTGGAGAAGTTTGCAGGGGCCTTTATTCTTCAGGTTCAGAGTGCTCAATAATGGGCACTTGCATGGCTTTATTGCATAAGGCATGGTAGGCTGCCTTATAAGTTTTATCTTCGGAGAAAGCATATTCTTTGAATCTTTGATCCAGTAAACATGCTTCTCTCAGTATAGGATTGTTTTCAACATCTTTAAATCTCTTCTGGAGTCTCTCCAGCATTTTCCCAGCCATTAACTTTACTTCAGGTGACTCATCATTCAAATATTTTGTCGTGTGCTTAGTCAAATCTTACAATGAAAAGAATTTTGGAAATAAGGGTAGACTTCTCCCCGCTGATGTCCAATGTGGCAGTATAAAACTTTTCTAAAATTTCTATTGCCTTCTCCAAAATAGCCCATTCCTTTTCATCTAATATCTGAAGGTTGTGACTATGCACTGCTAATGTTGAAAGAATGGTCTTCTTCAGTTGAGAGAATCGTTCAAACATCAAATAGGTGGAATTCCACCTGGTTGGCATATCCTGTTTTAATTTAAGCTGCGGGAGATTCATCTGCTTTTGTGTTGCTTGCAAGTTTGCTGCAGCGTGGGGACTCCTTTTAAAGTGTTCAACAAAACTTTTTATTTTTGTTTGCAGGGACTTTATTTCCAATATACCGGCCTGCACAACCAAATTAAGAGAGTGAGCGAAACAGGGATTACACTGCCACCCACATATCCTAATCGCTGCTTTAATATTAGCAGCATTGTCACTTACAACTACATCAACTTTGTGTAACAAATCCCATTCTCTTGAAACCCGCGTAATCTCTAAAGATAGGTTTTCTGACGTATGTCTGTCACTGTAGGGGAAGCAGTCAATTAAAAATGATCGAAGGGTACATTCCTCATCAATGAAATGTGCTGTTAATGCAAGGTAGCTGACATTAGTGGGGGAAGTCCAACCATCAGTTGTAATACACACTCCTTCTGCTTCACTTAACGCATTCATGATTGCATTTTTTTCTCTTTCAAAAATTTGTGGTAATAAATTCCCTGAGAGAAACTTTCTACTGGGCAAAATATAGTTAGGATTGAGCATCTGTATAATTTTCTTAAACTCTTTGCATTCAACCACATTAAATGGTTGGTAGTCTTTGACAATGAATCGAACAATTTGTTCATCAATCTCTCTCCTCTTCGAGGCCCCCATTGCTTTGGATGTAAACTGACCTAAAGTAAGTTGTGAACGCTGAGGTGCAGTCAACCTGGGGAGCTGAGACTCAATGTCCACAGATGTTTGATCCACGCCACTGGAGATATACGCAGGATTATTTGCTCTTGAAGTAGAAGGTAAGTCTAGTTGCTTGAAGCTCAGATGAAGGTCGATGGATGGATGGAGCTTACTGTGAGATAGTGAGAGGAGGAGCCTCCGGAGTCCTTCGAGTTGCCCTGAGATCTGGTACACCGGGATGTTTCACCTAGTTCAATAAAACATAATGAGGAATCTTTTATTAGGTTTCGCTGATTTCTACAGACATCACTAATTGGCAATAACATGAAGAAAGAGAAGAGACGTTACCTTGACATGTCTTTGTAGATTTGACACCGAGCCACCTTTTATGGATAGTGTAGCAGAGCAAAAATTGCATTTTGCTCTATCACTGCCACTTCTGGTGAACATCGTCCAAGTGAAACTTCTTCGGTGAGATTGCCCATCCATATCTAGATATATATCTTGGAAAGCCAGGAAATAATCGAAAAACCTTTCTGGTGAAAGGAGATACTCTGGCGTTCACTACTGCCCTGTGCTCTTTCTCCCACTGGACTGACCCACGGAATGAGTGCATAGGCACTTTAAGGAGCAGATTATATGTAAAAGAAGGGAGTTTTCTTAACTCCTGACCTCCTCTGCCTTCGTATATACAAGGAGAACCCTCTTTTTCTCGACCAGATGGTTTCCACACGCATTTCACCACTCTGGGACATAATCACGTGCAAGGTTCTTCGGTTTAGTTGTAGATATATAGCACTTGACCGAAGGGTTAGGGGGGAAAGGGAAAGGGTGGGGAGGTAAATGGAGTGGGAAGGGGGAAAGTGAAGCGGGAAAGCAAGGGTTTTTAGTGGGCAAAGGAGGGACAGACTTAAGAAACGGCGGTTGCAGGGGTTTGGGACAGGGTGGTGACGGATGCAAAGGATATGTGAGGACCCGGGTGGCGGGGGAGAGAGGGGAGAGGTTTAAATATCAAGTGCATTGCCCACGCCCGGGCTCTAGAGGAGGCATCTTCCATGCTCCCTGGTGCCAGACTGGTCGAGCGCTTAAAACAAGAGCGCTCTTGTTTAAAGCGTTCCACTAGTCTAGCGTTATTTCTGGTTGGTTGCTCTTCCCACCCCACCGACAACTCACAGGCTCAGGCTCACAGGTTCTTTAAAAGAGCGAGCAATATAGTATATATGTAATTGCTGTTATTTAAAGATAGGTACTGGTACTTTTGAATCATACGGGATAGTTGTTTAAAAAGTGTTATAGGCCCTCAGCTTCAGAAAAGTGGACATGTACAGTTGGTATTATAGTTTCCACCGTAAATTAAAAAGGATTTGGACGTACGATCAGCGAATAACGACAAGAAGTTAGTGTTAAAGAAGTACCTAATTTCGTACATTATGTGAATTTGGCGTTTTAAATCTCGGCTTCATTTTTCTGATTTGACACCACTATTTGTACAATGCTTGACGTAGAGTGTGTCTTTCCTCAGAACGAATAACATAACCGCACATTTAGAGATATCAACGAGATAATTGTTTTTTTTCTGTCATCGGGCATAAAGGTAATATAAAGATCTCATTCTAGGTATAGTGGCCTTGGTCACATTTACCAAAGCTAATAGGTTTGCCTGTCTATTATAGATAACTTTAAAGCCGTCATTACTTATTCACAATTCAGCTTTACGTAGCAATGTAGGTTATGTACGCCTCGTCATATATGTACCCCGCAGTACTCAAAAGTGATTCAAAAGACTCTCTCAAGTGAACGAGTCATTGAAGTGACGTGATCCAAATGACTCGAGTCAGTAAAAAGAATCATTTGGCCCCCCTCTACTGGATAATATTGCTGACTCTTAAGCTGAAACTATTTAAGGACATTCGGAATTTCAAAATTATAAAAATGGTATGAGGTCATCGAACCAGTTTGACGGCTAGAAATTTAATTATATCGAAAAGGATTTAGGGAAAAATACATATCTTAAGCCAAAGAACTAAGAAAAGGTATTATGAAAAATTGAATGTAAAATAATCATTATTGCTGATGAAGATATTACGTATTCAATGACTATAAAGTTAACTCACACAAGCCATGATTTTAAATCTTTTTCACAATTGCAGTACAATGAATTAAAGGCATCAAAATAACGTTCAACATTTTTGAAGAGCTCAGAGCTCTGCCTTCCGTTTTTCCCTCGAATTCAATGACATAAATTAACTCGAATATCGTTAGCTATCCACACATCCAAAAAGAGAAAGAAAAGAGTTCTAAACCATTTACGCCTCTAGAGCAAATTAGTCCACAAATGGCTTTTAGAAGCAGATGAAAAAAGTGGCCTCATATAAGTGCATTCTGTAGGGGAATAAACCTACTGCAATGCTAAAGCAATAATTAGTGATTTTAGACTCCTGGTTTATTTGGCCGTAAAAACAGAATGGTCGTGATCATCGGAAACAATTACGGCAGCCTTAGTCTTCCTGGCGATGCTCTCGTCGTTTTCTCTGCTGACTGTGGTCTGCAACTTCCCTCTGCGACTGCTCTCTTTTGAGTGCGGTAGACGAGTTCTCTCCGACTGACCGTTGTAAATGCTGTCGACAGGAGGCGAAGCTCGCTTCCCTCGCGCCACCAGTGACAACTACCAGAACTATAATCTCGCGCAGCGCAAGAAGCACAAACATACCGCCCACCTTGAAAGGATTGCCTTTCAAAAATAAGAAAACAAAAAAATGAGAAAAAACAGTGAAATATTTTTACTGAATTTAATAAATTTTAAGCACGCCCAAATTCATTATTGGACGATGATCCCCTTGGGGTTTTGATAGTGGCGAGTCTATCTCTGCCGGAGTGCAGTTCGGTGATTCTTCCTGTTTTCCAGAATAAGGGAGTTCGTATGTCCTCCTGTAAGACAACTAGCATCCCTTCTTGCAGGCTCCGGTTTCGGGCTGTCCACTTTGTCCTTTGCTGAAGGGTCGTCAGGTACTCCGCCGACCAACGCTTCCAAAAGTTGCGGGCGATCAGTTGAACATGCTGCCAACGGGAAAGTCCATTGGAAGCAAGTGAAGTGAAATCTGGCTCGGGTACGGCCAATAAAGAAGTGTCCAGGAGTGAGGGGGTTCAAATCATTGGGATCATTGGATAAGGGAGTGATTGGACTGGGATTAACGCAGGCTTCAATTTGGGCTAAAACAGTGCGTTAGAATGGCCTTTCCCACTACTCTCCGTAAATGAAATTTTATGGATTTTACTGCGGCATCCCACAGCCCTCCAAAGTTCGATGAATGAGGTGGAATGAAGTGATGGTGGTGATGTTGTCTTCGGCCAGGACTCGTGAGAACTCATCTTGATTAGTCTGGGACGCGAGTAATCGCTTGAGTTCTCTCAGCTCTCGATTGGCTCCTACAAATGAGGTAGCATTGTCGCTGTAGATATTTGCGCATTTTCCACGGCGAGACATGAAGCGTCGAATTGCGGCTAGAAAGGACGATGTCGTTAAATCCATCACCAGCTGTAGATGGACTGCCTTTGTTGAAAAACATACAAAGAAGGCAACATAGACGTTAATGATGATGGCAAGCCTCTGCAGTCCACGGCGACAAGATAAGGGGCCAAAAAAGTCGACACCTGTGTTTAAAAATGCTCTATTAGGAGTGATCCTGGTTGATGGTAAATCTCTCATGAGCTGATTTGATAATTTAGTCTTGATCTTAAAACAAGAGGCACATTTTCTGACTGCTCTTGTGATCAATTTCCTCCCGTGTATAGGCCAGTATGTTAGCCTCATATTTGCAAAGAGTGCCAAGGGACCTGATTGAAGGCTTGTCACATGAAAATAATTTATGATCAATTCGGTCAATTTATGATTGGCTGGAAGTAGGATGGGATGCTTTTCTTCAGCACTTATGGCGGAATTAATCAATCTTCCTCCCACCCTTATTACTCCGTTGCCGTCAAGAAACGGATTTAATGCCTTAAGCTTGCTACTGTTGGGAAGACTCCCGAAGGATTGCAGCGCCTTCAAATCGCTATCAAAGCACTGTGATTTTGATAATTTTACTTAACAGAGCTCAGTATACCTAATTTCCTTCAATTCAAGACGTCCGGTTAGTCTATTCTCCCTAGAAGACCTTAAATTCTTGATGAAACGTAAGCAGTACGCTGTCACTGGCTTCAGTTTTGAGAGCGAAGAGAATTTTTCGAACAGATCAAACTTGTACTCGACGGCTGTAAGAGAAAAGGTTGGATTCTTCTTTCTTTCAACGCCAATTGACGAATTTTCTGCTCTGTAGATTTTTGGCCTGTGTAGTTCAGTTTTTTGCAACCATGCCGGACCTGACCACCAAATATTTAACGCGTACAGTTGAGATGGTGAGGCACCACGGGAAAGAATATTTGCTGGGTTGTCGGTTGATGGAACATGTCTCCAAATCATGTTCTCCATTGCTTGTTGGATTTCTGAGACTTGGTTTGCGACGAAAGTATTCCAGCTTCCAGGAGATTCTGACAACCATGCCAATACGATGGATGAATATGTCCATAGATAGTGCTCCTTGAAACTAATGCCGAGTTGAACCAATTTCCGAACAAGTCGAGATATTAGTAAGGCACCACAAAGTTCTATCCTAGGTAGTGTAATCTTCTTGAGAGGAGCAACGCGAGATTTTGCACATAACAAACGACAGCAGGCCTTTCCTTCGTCGTTGAAGCTTCGAATGTATACGCATGCTCCATAAGCAGCCTCTGATGCGTCAGAAAATCCATGGAGTTCCATTTCTCCATTGCGGCTTAAAGTCACTCTTCTTTGCGGGCGGATAAGGTTGAGATCCTTTAGCTGGGACTTAAATTCCCGCAACCTTGTATTAATTTCAGCTGGAACGGACTCAACCCAGGTGCCCTTGAGCTGCCAAATATCTTGCATGTTGATCTTCGCCATGACTAGTACGGGAGCTATGAGTCCCAGTGGATCGAACAAACGTGATATCTCGGATAATATGAACCGACTTGAGACGCGGTGATATCCCTCAGTTTGGGAAGCGTTAAATTTAAATTGATCAGCAGAAGGTTTCCATCGCTATCCTAATTTTTTAATGGTGGATTTGAATCCTGTGTGAAGAACGTAGCTTAGTTCTTGGTGCTATGGTTTTATTGAGCCTAGCAACGATGGATGATTCGCGCACAATTTTCGTAGCTGGAAACCTCCCTGCGAGAGTAGAGTGATGAGCTGCTCTTGAATCAGCCTGGCACTTTCAATCGTATCTTCTCCTGTTAGAATGTCATCCACGTAGAAATCCTCCTCCAGGCATCTTCTTGCGAAGGTGAATGCCTGTCCATCGGTTCTTGCTAGTTGAGGGAGACTTCTTGTTTCTAGGAATGCAGATGACGACAATCCGTAAGTGACGAGATACTGGGCGCTCGTGCCAGCGTCCGCTGATCTCAAACTCAACCGCCTCAGTCCCGTGCCCGTGCGTATATATACCATCGGCCGTCCAAGATGGCCGGCCTAGGCATATATTACACGAGAACGGTCCTGGAAGGACGGTCGGCAAGATTGGCGGCCGTTGGCACGAACCTCCAGGACGCTGACCGCGTCGGTTCTTTATTGGGTCAATATACATCGTACAATACTCGTCATGGGTAAATACAAGGCCATTGCCTCTCTGCATGGCATATAAAACAGCTTGGTTATCAATATTCATTAACATGTTACAAAACTCAGGGCAATTATTAAACACATGCGCTAATCCTTAAAGCGCCGCAGTTGCTTCTGCGAAATAAATTGGCAATTGGTGCTCCAACACTTCAGCATACTCAATGCCCAGTTGTGGGCATACCACCGACCACTGCGACGGCGTGGCGTCCGCATATGCAGAAAACTAACTCGTAGTTTCACAAGGTTAGACGGTGCTCCACACCGTCTAACCTTGTGAAAGATATCTTGGTCCCAACACCTATTGAGCCATAATATTTTCCGAACATACACATTAGAAATAAGGAAATAGGGTAACTTAAGTACATAGCATATCCAGGATACAAAACCAGCAATTTTTGGAATGTCAATGTTCCGGAGCCTTGTAATGATGTCGATTCC
This sequence comes from Pyrrhosoma nymphula, assembly GCA_963573305.1. Lineage (NCBI taxonomy): Eukaryota > Metazoa > Arthropoda > Insecta > Odonata > Coenagrionidae > Pyrrhosoma > Pyrrhosoma nymphula. The sequence goes on from OY754332.1 coordinate 29,027,979, forward strand.
GAGCCTTAACCTATTCAAGGCACCGGGTGTCAATTTAAGTGTGCTATCTGCCGTATTTATAGTCACTCCCAAATACGTCAGGCGCCTCCTGGGGCGCAGAATGCACTTGTCGTCATTGAGGACCACACGTAAGTCCTCCACAATAAAATGAACAATCCTATTAAAAAGTTGTTGCGCACATAGAAATTCACATGGTAACACTAAAAGCCAGTCATCAAGATAGGGAATTAAACACACTGAAAACAAAGAATAAATTTCACGGGAAACTGCCCTAGCCCAGCGCTGCATGATTGCAGGCGCGAGGCAATGTCCCATAGGGAGACGGTTGAAACAATAATAATCGTGGCCAATTCTTATACCGTAATATTTAACATGTTGAATAGCAATTGTACGATCACTTGTATGTACTATGCAATCACTTGTTCCCTTGGTGAACTTCTCCAAAGAATGCGCTGAAAATCAGTGTCTGAAGCATCTCATCGAATTTGTCGATACATCTGTTTGATATCTGCAGTAAACACAAATTTATGGAAGCGAAAGGACAATAGAATTGAAAACAAATCTCGTTGAGTAGTAGGCCCTACCATTATCAAGTCATTCAAAGAGGTTCCTGTTGACGACTTTGCTGAACCATCGAAAACCACCCCTACTTTTGTAGAGGAGCTAACTGCCTTGATAACAGGAGGATGAGACAAATAAAAATGAGAAGTGGACCCCTCTGAGGAGCCTTCCGCAACACATTCCATATGATCGAGCTCCAGGTATTTGTTCATGAAGTTTCGGTTCTCTTCCCCAAGATTCGGCTGTTTGTACAATTGTACTTCTAATTTCTTAAACTGATTCTTGGAATTATCTCTTGTATGGCCTAGTATTACTGGATCATGCCGGAAGGGTAATTTAACAATGAATTTGCTTCCAGAATCTCTTTCTAAATGAGAAGCGAAATGCCTCTCACACTCTTCCTCTTCCTGGGTGAGTATTAAATTAGATTCTGATTGAACTGCTTCTATTTGCCAGACGTTTCCTACTATTTGGGTTAAATCCGGAATCGTGCTGACGTTACACGATAAGGTTCGTTGGGATGAAGCTCCTCTTGTAAAGGCTGGGATGCTCATAAATCACCCAACCCAATGTAGTCTTTTGCAAAACTGGTAGCTTGCTGGAAGTCTTGATTTGCCGAGTTCTTAATAACGCTCGGAATATTTCTGCTCCGATTAAGGCGTCTATCCTGCGGCGTCGGCCATATTGAGGATCCGCTAACTGAATACCCGGTGGTACCGTAAATGAAGAGTTGCTTGTGTCGATTTATGACCCGTTATCTTCGGGAGGATGATGAAGTTGAGCTTCGCATTAAATCTGGACCTGATTTCTGCTCTAGCAATGTGCGAAATATTGATGATCTCTTGATTGATGCCTAGTATTAATGTCCGTGTTTTAGCTGCAAACCCAACGACTGGGCTAATGACGAAGTCATGGAATTAGATTGAGAACCTGAGTCGAGCAAAACTACACGGAAAAAATTCTCCTCTCGAGTCAGAAATGAGAACTACCGCTGTTGCGAACATTACTTGCTGAAGGTCATTTGTGTTATGAAGACAACTATTTAAAGCTGGTTCCGCGGGCTGTTGTAAAGAATCAACTTGTTGACCCACGGGAGAACTATTGCCTATAAGATGTAACATGGTGTTGTGTCTTTTGTTACACATTTTGCAAAAGATAGACTTGCACTGGATTGTGATGTGTCCAGGACGTAAATAATTCATGCAGTATTTAAGTCCCTTAATCTTGTTAACTCTTTCAGGAACGGATAATGCCGTGAATACTTCACATTGATAAATTCGATGACGATCCTTACGTAACGGACAATTCCCCCCAAGCGTAGTGGTGTAGGAGAATGCCTCTTGTATGTGCTTGTGTGCTTATTTTGACCTTGAATCCTTTGGATTTCTGAATGTCGTCCTAGTTATCTTTTGGCATTAGGTGCAGCTGCTCCCAAATTGGATGACGTAGAAGAGTTTGCTTCACAGGCATCGAGTATTTTGCAGCGCTGATGCAAGAAGGAAACGAATTCAGCGAAACTTGAAGCTCGGCTGACGGAGAATTTGTCTACCAAGCGCGTCTAGTCGCCTGATATAACATTTGTGTGTGACCAGGTAAATTAACATAGAGTCCCATTGGTCGGTATGTTGACCAAGTGTTTGATGTGCTCTGATGTGTTTTAATGAAGCATCAAGAAGTCGTCTTAAAGCTGAGACTGACTCCCGCTCAACGTGAGAGAGATTGAATAAAGCTTGGATGTGTTTTCCTACGATGATTCTCTTGTTTTGTAACGATTCTTCAGCAACGCCCAGCGACGTAGTAATTATTGCCAAGATATCTAACGATTGGAAAAGCTGAGAAGGTTCACCCTTTAATGATTACCGTAAGTAGTGAAATTACTGTATCGGCGTCAATGAGGAATTTGCGTTAATCAGTGATTGAAACGCAGCATGAAAAGGAAGCCATTCTTCGTAGGCGCCAGTGAAAGTTGGTAAATTAAGTATTGGCAGTTGAATTGATACGTTTTTTAGTGATGGTTGAATTCGATTCATTGCTACTCCGGCCTTGACTCGGCACATTTCTCGGAGACGAAGCATGAAGAAACTCTTCGAAGCGCGAATCCACATCGAAGTAGTTTTCTTCAGAATTCTTCCTTCCATTAGAGCCCTACATCCGAGCCATACTTCCGATAACCTACATTCTTGCTCTATTGATTCTATTTCCTATTAAACAGTTTCAAATTCGGACCAGCAATCCCTAAGCCGAGATAACCTGGATGAAATTTGGGCATCTGACTTGATTTGTGCAGCGTCGTCGAGGTACACGCGAAACCTTGTTACACGAGCTTTGATCTGGCCCATCTTGCTAACCAATTTTCTCAATTCGTTTTCGGACATTCATAAGGGAATAGCCAAACTTTAACACACATTAAGAGCAAACACCAAATTAGCCCGTTAAACACACAGTTGTATGCTCGGGTTCGGCTTCAGGAAGTGGAAGTGTTGCGAAGGATAGGCAGAGCAGGAAGGATAAATCAATTTGTGGATCAAGTATTGAAAGGGCAAGACACGGGAACGGCAATAGGTTTTAGCCAGTGCGACTTGACTTCTCTCACCCATTACTCCTGCGTCAACTAGTGCCGCCTCGGAATTAGTCCTAGTTAACCGCTCGCGGACGGATGCAACGGTGAAGTGAAGGCAGTAGGTTATTGAAGTTCACCGCCGTTGTATTGATTGAAGATATAATGAAGATCAGCGTAGTGAGGACCGAATGAGGCGATGAAGACGCTCAGGCTGCGATTTGCAAGAGTAGGTCTCCGATGAAGTCTCCAATCACGTCGGGGTCACCAGTAAATGTAGGGGAATAAACCTACTGCAATGCTAAAGCAAAAAGAAGTGATATTAGACTCCTGGTTTATTTGGCCGTAAATACAGAATAGTTGTGGTCATCGGAAACAATTATGGCAACCTTAGTCTTCCTGGCGATGCTCTCGTCATTCTCTCTGCTGACTGCGGTTTGCAACTTCCCTCTGTGACTGCTCTCTGTTCTCTGTTGAGTGCGGTAGACGAGTTCTCTCCGACTGACCGTTGTAAAACTATCGGAAATATAATCTCGCGCGGCGCAAGAAGCGCGAACACATTCGTTTGACTAAGAACTTGAGGCAAAAACTTAGAATACAAAACCAACTTAAGTTATGTGGTAATGCTGGTAGCCTAAACGTTATTCAATCCTTAACATTGTCTCAACAAAAGAATTATGGAATACTCCGAATCCATGAAAACAATAAAACGTTGAAGAGCTGAACTTCATATTACTCTCTTCTCAAAATCTCTTTCAAGCTAACAAAAACGACCAGAGTAGAGGGTATCAAATGCCATGTTCGAAGAGGGTTAATGCGACGTGTAAAAAGATAAAGGTTTTCTTTGACACTAAAGGTTTCATAAAAGTGGCATCAAAATCACTTAAAAACGATCCTCGTGATCATGTCAGTTCCCTCCCGGAGGAATACGAGGGAGAGCAAGTGCCCTCAGGAATGGTCATTGGCCCTGCAGGGGAGCAAGGGGGTGAGGAGGAGTGCCTGGGGATGAATTCTGATGCGGGAAGTGTTCAGAGTTCAGGTCTCCCTACTGACTAAAGACGGGAATGCATCGAGAAAATGATGGGGAGGACGACCATTCTGCACCGAGAAGAGGAAAAGGTTGCACATGTACAAAGCCTCTACAAAAATTTATACGATTCAAACGAGATGACGTCATGTCCGCTCGTTTTCTTGAGCAGTCAGACCTGCGTTAATGTAATAATTGACTGTGAATCCCATAACCTCAGAAATATAAAGGCAGGGTTCATTGATAACGATGGAGCTGAGTGGTTTGCGAGTGATTGGTCCGAGTTTGTCGACTTCTCCGAGTTAAAACATATGTGGAGCGAAGGTGGGTGCGGGGTGGAAGGAGAAATATGTTCTTGGTATATTTGCTTGGGGCTTGGCGCAGATACGCCTTCTGTTTGCTTTCGGGTTCGGAGGAAGACAATACAAACGAGGCGACATGATCCACGCGCGATATTTGAAGACAGCGCTCGAGGAAGCGGTTGGGAATAGTGAGAGGGGAGTGAGAGTCGATAGTATCATATCTTTTGCTTCGAGTAGAAAGACTCAAATGGCGAAGGCAGCATGCTTGGTATCAGTCGTAGTAGGTTTAGTTTTAGTGGTGTGTCGACGGTAAAGGTCATTTTGCACCTTGTCATAAATAATACATAAATAATCCAAAACCCCGCACGGGGGGAAGGGGTTGATCCCTTCCTATGGGGAGTAGCACCCCCACGGACCCGAGCCCACCGAGGAGACAACCTCGTTAAAAAAACCCATAGTGCGTTGAGGCAGTGTCCGGACAGTATGTGAGTCTACTGTACTGAGTATAGCCATAACATCTGGCCTAAGGACTCACCCGCGTGTTCGCCGTGCGTGGAGACCCGTAAGGTGGGGAAAGATGATCCTGGTGGTTGAGCTTCCCGGTCTGGATGGGGGTCGGATCCTCTGAAAGTCGAGTTGCAATACACCACTTTGGCCTCGGACTCCACTGAAACGGGAGGTCAGAGAGTAGCCGCCTCTGATCAATCGGCTAGCTAGTTCGAATTCACGTTCAGCAGGCAAGTGCAGGCGGCATGGGGGTCTTGCAGATGGGCGTCGAAGGTGCGCGGGTTTGGAGGACCCGCGTTATCAGAGACCAACCCGGAAGCAGACAACCATGCCAGAAGCGCTATATCCCTCGGGTAGCCCTGGCGACAACACCGGTTGGCTGTGTGGCGTCCCAAATGTGCGGCTCCGTGGCGGGTGGGGAGCCCGGGGGACGAAGTTTCAAAGTGAATGGGTGAAGAAAACCTTCCTCCAACTAAAAGAATTCGCCCGGACACGGGTGGGGGAGACTGTGCTTTTTGCGCATGTAAGCGCTATTTAACGATGAAGTGCACAAGAGAGGGTGAGTCTTTTAAGAAAGTCTCACCTTTTCTTATACACAGAGCCTTGACAGCTTATGTAGCGAGCGAATTGAGGTCAGTGAAGAAACTCCGTGATGGCACTCTTCTCATATAGACCGAAAATGAAAAGCAAAGCGATAGAGTGTTGGGAATGGTTCAGTTACACACGATGCCCGTTCAAGTGAGTTTACACAAAACCCTAAATACGTGTAAGGGAATAATATCCCATTACGATCTTTTATATGTAGATGTTGAAGAGATAACGCAGGAGATGGCTTCGCAAGGGGTTACCTTCTGTCGCAGACTCACAACCAAAAAGAATGGAGAAACAATCAACACCACTTCTGTTGTGCTAACCTTCAACTTGGATAAGCTTCCTGAAAAAGTAAATGTCGGTTTCGAGAAAGTGGCAGTAAGACCATATATTCCAAGTCCTATGCGGTGCTTTCAGTGCCAAAGATTCGGGCACATGGCCACAAGATGCGAAGGTAAGGCTACCTGCCCTCGCTGTGGAAAGGATATGCATGAAGGAGAATGTTCATCAGCTCCACTTTGTATCAGTTGCGAGGGTCCTCACCCGGTTTACTCTCGGGACTGCCCAAAAGTCCAAGAGGAAAGAAAGATTATGGAAATCAAGACCATAGAGAAGATATCCTACTTTGAGGCCCGCAAAAAATACAAAACCCTTGCTCCACCAAACTTCAGCCGTTCGTTTGCCTCGGTGGTCTCCAAGCCAACGTCAACCATCAGTACACAAACTGAACCCACTGAAATAACAGAAATGGAAATTGTTGAGACCGGAAAAGAGTTGTGTAATAAAAAAGAACAGGAAAATAATCCTCCCCCTGCTCCTAAGGGGCCAAAAGAAAATGCAGAAGCGAAAGCCGATGCAAAACCTGCTGCCCCAAAGAATGCGAACCTTAAAATGGGAAATAGCGGTTCGCCAAAGAAAGTTTATATTCAGAGGCGCGAAAAAACGCCCTCACCAATTCAATCTCGGGAGAACTCACTCTCCCGTGCAGAAGCTATGGAAGAGGACTTCAGTCCAACTGAGGAAGAAGTTCTCAAGGTTCGCAGTAAAAATAAGCCAAAAGCTAAAATCAAAAGATAGTATAGCATTTTAGCTAATTTTTGATCCTATTACTTCTATTTTATTTTATTTATTTTTTCTTACAATTTCAATGGCCTTATTTTTGCAATGGAATTGCAATGGTTTTTACTCCCACTTAGAGGAGGTGAAACTCTTGGTAAATAATTTAAAACCTGATTGCCTGTTTTTACAAGAGACCCATTTTAAAGCTTGCGACAAAGTGAAGTTAAGAGGTTATAAATTAGAAAGGAAAGACGATCTTGGTGGTGACAGAGCTCGCGGAGGGGTTGCTGTGTTCGTCCGAGAGGCCCTTTACACCTCTCGGGTGAACATGCAGACACCGTTTCAAGCCGCAGCAGTCACCATCGCTACTCCGGAGGTCATTACATTTTGTAATTTGTATCTCCCTGAGTGGATGCCAGTAAATAAAGAAAACCTAGAAAATCTAGTCAACCAGCTTCCTAGGCCTTTCGTCTTATTGGGCGACTTTAACGCACACAGCACCCTATGGGGAGATAGTATGCGTGATTTTAATGGCCGAGGGCGTCTTTTAGAAATATTTTTAAACGATTTTAACTTGATTTTATTAAACGATCGGGAAAAAACCCATTTTAACGTTTTTAACGGAGGATATTCCTCTATAGATTTATGGATTAGTACAGAGTCCATAGCCCCTCTCTTTGCAATGTCGGTCATTGATGATCTATGCGGCAGCGACCATTTCCCCCTATTAATTAGTAAAACGGGGAATGCGTGTTGTTTTAATGCCCCTCAAACATGGCTTCTAAAGAAAGCCGACTGGTTTGATTTTAAACGTAAGCTACATTTCAAATTCTCTGACAGTAAGTCAGCGCGGAGCAATGTAGAGTGTCTCACGAAAGCTATCTTTGAAGCCGCGGAAAATAGCGTACCGTCAACCACCGGCACACCGCGCCGCCCTCCAGTTCCATGGTGGAACGAGGAATGCGCCGATGTCATCCGCTAGCGTAAAAAGGCGCTGCGTATTTTTAGCAAATTTCCTACCTCTACTAACCTTGCAGCTTTCAGACGACTGCGAGCTAAGGCCAGGCAGGTCGTTAGAGAAGCAAAGAAGAGATCGTGGACGAAGTATGTTTCCAGTATTAACAATCGAACGCCTTCTACACAGGTCTGGAATAAAATAAAATCCGTGATGGGCAAACGCAATTTCTCTCCGGTCTCAGGGCTAAAACGAAATGGAACCATTCTTTCATCCCCTATCGATATTGCGGAAGCCTTCGGTGAATACTATGCCGCTATTAGCGCCAGTGACAGGTACCATCCATCATGTAAAAGCCTTAAATCCAGGGCCGAAAGAAGGCGTCTTAGTTTCTGTGACGTTAAGAACTCCGACTCTTACAATAACCCCTTCACAATGTGGGGAGTTGAAATCGGCCATAGAAAGCGCTAAAGACACCTTACCTGGGAGTGACTTAATACATAACTCTTTCTTGCGGAATCTCCCTCACTCTTCGTTGCCTGAACTACTTGCCACACTCAACCAAGTGTGGTCGGAGCAGGTATTTCCGGAGAGCTGGCGAGAATCCATTATCGTTCCGATCCCCAAGCAGGGAAAGGACAAATCTCTCCCCTCTAACTATCGCCCAATATCCTTAACGAGTTGTTTATGCAAACTGATGGAAAGATTGGTAAACAAACGGCTAGTGTGGTGCCTTGAAAGCCGCAAACTCCTATCGAATATCCAGTGTGGCTTTCGACGTGGCAGGTGTACTGTCGACCACCTGGTGAGAATCGAGGCCTTCGTTCAGGAGGCATTTCTCCTTAGACAGCACGTAATCGCGGTTTTTTTCGACATAGAAAAAGCATACGACACAACGTGGAGACATGTAATCTTACAGTCATTACACGACTGGGGTTTTAAAGGCAATCTACCCATATTCGTGTGTAAATTTTTAAATAGGCGTTCCTTAAGAGTCCGAATAGGAAATACCGTCTCCCAACCATACATACTGGAGAACGGAGTTCCTCAAGGTGCGGTCCTTAGCGTTACACTTTTTGCTATCGCAATTAACAGCATTGCAAAATGCGTTCAATCGCCCGTAACGGCCTCACTCTTCGTCTACGACCTGGCGATTTTTTGCAGGTCATCGAAATTGTCAACGGCTGAGAGGCAGGTCCAAATGACCCTAAACCGCCTACAAGACTGGTCCCTTGCAAATGGTCTCCGTTTTTCTGAAGAAAAAACGAAATGCCTGCACTTCCACAGGCTGAGGGGAATCTTTCCTAGTCCAACCTTAAGCCTTGGAGACAAGGTCTTATCGTTTGTGGAATCCCATCGTTTCCTCGGCCTTTATCTAGATAAGAAACTTAACTGGCGTGATCACATTCTACACACTAAGAACGCATGCCAAAAGATTTTAAACATTTTTAAATTTTTAAGCCATTTGACATGGGGCGCAGACCGCTCCATGATGCTTTTATTATACCGTTCACTGGTGAGGTCAAAACTGGACTACGGGTCCGTGGTATACTCTGCTGGAAGAGAATCTTATTTGAAACCCTTGAATACCGTGCACAACACCGGACTTCGTCTAGCCATTGGTGCCTTCCGGACATCACCCGTTTCGAGTATCTACTCGGACTCAGGGGAGCTACCTTTGGCCTCGCGAAGGAAAATTTTAATGAGTAACTATGTAGCAAAGATTTTATCGATGAAAACGCACCCCTGCTTTGATATAGTTTTTAAACCTCGGTTTATAAATGTTTTTAATCGAAGGCAACGGGCCACACGTCCACTTGGAATACGTTTTAGAGATTTTATTGAAGAAGTGGGCATGTCACTGCCCAAAGTGCATCAGGTTAAATACTGTAACCAACCACCCTGGCTAATGCCCCTGCCTAACGTAAACCTCTGTTTACAAAAATACTGTAAACAATTAACGACCCCTATTGAATACAGGCAGATGTTCAAGGGACTTCTAGAAGCTGATCCCAGCTTCATACCTGTTTACACTGATGGGTCCAAGTCAGATCTCGCGTGTGGGTCTGCAGTGGCATCCGTACATCACGGCATCCTTAAGACGAGGCTAAGTCCACTTTATAGTGTATTTAACGCAGAACTGTTCGCCATAAAAATGGCTCTATGTAATATTAAGGGCAGTCAAGGATCTTTCCTAATCTGTTCTGATTCCTTAAGCTGTTTGAAAGCCATATCAGCCATGTACTCAGATCATCCTATTATTCAGGAAATACATTTTGTCCTCTCATCCCTTACTCAAAAAGGAATCCAAATCCTTTTTGTTTGGATTCCTGGCCACGTAGGCATTTCAGGTAATGAAAAAGCAGATAGAGCGGCAAAAGAGGCGTTGGAAAACCCGGAACCCGTCTTGGACTTGTTTTTATCGGAAGATGTCAAGTCCATGCTTCTACGGATCGCCACTAAGCAGTGGAATAAAACTTGGAGTTGTATGGAGGGAAACAAGCTGCGTAGGATAAAAGCTGACACTCTGGCTTGGCCTTCTTCAGTCCGAGGTAATCGGAGGGAAGAAGTTATTATTGCCCGCTTGCGGATAGGCCACTGCGCCTTGACCCATTCTTTCCTACTCGCGGAAAATAAGATACCCCCCACTGTGATACATGCGATATGCCTCAGACAGTGCAACACATCATGGCGGAGTGTGTTAACTACCAAGAAGCTCGCAATCTTTTCGGCCTAAGGGGAAATCTTAAATACGATCTGGGTGATAACGCTGACCGACTTAATCAGGTAATCGGGTTTTTAAAAGATATAAATATCTACCACTCAATTTAATAATTTTATTATTTATATTATATATATATTAATTTATATATATTTTAAGTATTTTTTAAAATACTTATTTCTATTTTAGTTTATCTCTTTAGTTAAAACTATTTTAGTTGCAACAAAGAGCCTAGAGCTGCTCAATGCATTGACAGCATTTATATATTGGACGTGGTGCAAAATGACCTCGGCCGTCGGCGCACCCACAACCCCAAATACTACTACAATAATCCAAAATTATGTGCAAATATAATAAATGTGCACAACGTCTCTACTCAAATCATTATAATTTATTTATCAACAGTTTCCTTCAGAAACGAGAGAACACGCTCGATCATGTTCCCCCCTGCGGGTAGGGGGATTGAGAATACTCCCGCAGTATCCCTGCTTGTCGTAAGAGGCGACTAAAAGGGCGGGGAGAAAACCCCGAAAACAAACTCAGAGCCAGCAAGGGTTGAGCCCGGACAGTCTTGTGGGTCAACTGTCTGTGTGCGGCCATACCACCTGGCCTGCGATCCACCCGCATGTTTGCCGTGTGCGGAGACCCGTAAGGAGGAGAGGGGGATCCTGGAGGGTGAGGTCCGTGGTTCCCAGCCGGGTGTCGGATGCCCGGTATGGACCTGGCGCCAATACCCCTCTTTGGCCCCGGATTCTGTGTAAACGGGCGGCCGGGAGCTAGCCACTCCCGGTCAATCGGCTTCCGCGGCGTTTAGCTCAACGGTGGCGAGTGCCAGGGAGGTGGGGGTCTGCGTAGGGCGGTCGGAGATGTACGGGTTTGGTGGGCTCGTGCATCGAAGATCCAACCCGAAACAGACAACCACCTCTAGGGTGCTATATCCCCTCGGGTAGCCCTGGCGACCGCACCGATTTGCGGTGCGGCGTCCCGAATGTGTGGCTCCGTGGTGGGTGGGGAGCCCGGGGGACGAATTTCTTTTTGGTATGGCGGATAAATTCCTTCCACCAAACAAAAGATCCCGTCCAGATTTGGGCGGGGGAGTATCGTGTGAAAGCTGCAGAAGATATTTAGTCATGAAATGTCGAAAGGAAGGCGAGACGCTGCAGAAAGTGTCTCCCTTTGTCATACGCCGAGTGTTGTCAAGTACGATTCCAGGAGACCTAAAATCTGCAAAAAAAATTAAGAGACGGCACCCTACTAATTGAGACAATGAATGATAAGCAAAGTGAGAGAATCCTTGAAATGAAGAAACTAAATGGAATAGAAATTGAAGTACAGCTCCACCAATCCCTAAACAGCAGTAAAGGTGTAATCAGCTTCTATGACCTACTTTACATCGAGGAGGACGAAATAAAAAGAGAGATGGCCTCCCAGGGGGTAATAGATTGTCGCCGTATCACCACTAAACGTAATGGAGAACGAGTGAATACAACATCCATTATCCTGACGTTTAATCGCGATACGCTTCCCGAAAAGGTCTATGTGGGATACACCTTAGTACCAGTTCGACCACACATCCCAAATCCCATGCGGTGCTTTACCTGCCAGCGATTTGGACACATCTCCGCTCGATGTAAGGGCAAATCTACCTGCCCGCGCTGTGCAATGGACAGGCACGACGATGAGGAATGTAGGTCTGATCCCAAATGTGTCAACTGCGAAGAAGCACACCCAGTATATTCCCGAGACTGTCAAGTACTTAAGGACGAAAAGAAAATAATGGAAATAAAAACGGTAGAAAAGATCCCTTACTTAGAAGCTCGGAGAAAGTATAAGACGCTAATCGCTCCCACCTTTTCAAGGTCATTTGCAGCCATTGCCACCGTTAAGAAGTGTACTGTTTCGACTCAGACATGCAATGAAAATTACGAGGAAAAAAAAGAACCTGGAAAAGAAACAACAAAACCAGACAAGGTCAAAGACTCAGTGAAAACGAAAATAGACACCGCGGGTTCTCCTAAGAAGAATCCGCAAAAAACATTTTCCGGGTGCTCGAACATCGTTCGTGAAAAAAGTCCCTCTCCCGGCCCAAGTGGCCGTAAAAAAACAGCATCCCTGGAATCAATGGAAGAGGATTTCTGTGTGTCAGATACCGAAATCCTCGCACTTAGGGGGAAAAAGAAAAACAGATTCAAACGGTGAATCGCAGTCGTCAATACCACCTACCCCTAGCTTTCAACCGCAATTCATCTTGAATGAATTTTTTATTGCAATGGAATTGCAACGGATTTTATCGACATCGTGAAGAACTGATGCTTTTAATTCGGGATTTCAACCCGAAATGCATTTGTCTACAGGAGACACATTTTAAACCTGCTGACAAGGGTTATTTTAAAGGTTTTAATGTTTTTAGACATGATGATATCTCTGGCCAACGAGCCCAAGGTGGAGTGGCGGTTGCTACTCGGGAAGCCCTTTACACCTCCCGAGTGCAGCTAAACACGCCATTCCAGGCGGTGGCGGTGATTGTGCGCGCCCCCGAGGCGGTTACGTTGTGTAACGTATATCTCCCGGAGGGTGCACCGGTCACCCGCCATAACTTGGAAGCCCTTGTACACCAGTTGCCTAGACCCTTCATTCTGCTGGGTGATTTTAATGCCCATGACCCTCTATGGGGAAGTACGCGGGCCCAGAGCAACCGAAGGGGTCGCATTTTAGCGAGTTTTATAAATGATTTTAATCTATTCTTATTGAACGACGGGGAAAAAACCCGCTTTAATTGCCATAACGGTGACTGCTCCTCCATCGATTTGTGTATGGCTTCAAGCAGTCTCATGACCAAATTAAAACTGTCAGTTCACGATGACCTGTGTGGTAGTGACCATTTTCCTCTTTTTGTCGCTAAAGAAAATGCTTTTAACCCCGATTTTATTCGACAAGGCAATTGGATTGTCCGCAAGGCCGATTGGTCAAACTATAAAAAATGTTTTAATTTTAAATTTGACGAGCATAACGATGGTGTTAGCAACGTAGAGCGGTTGACAACAGGGATTCTCGAGGCTGCTGGAAGCAGCGTCCCTCGTTCCCAAGGAGTCAAACCTCGACCAGCAGTTCCTTGGTGGAATGCTGAGTGCGCCAAGGCCATTCAATTAAGGAAGAAAGCCCTGCGGATTTTTAATAAATACCCAACGGAAAGGAATCTCGTATCTTTTCGACGTCTACGGGCCAAGGCACGACAGGTGATTAAGAACGCTAAGAAGACCTCATGGATGGAGTACGTCTCGACCATAAATAACAGAACACCTATATCACAGGTATGGCGTAAAGTCCGCTGTATCTCTGGAAGCCGTCAAGATCATGGAATATATAGCCTAAATGTTGACGGAAATATAATATCTAAGCTTCCCGAAATATGCGAGGTTTTTGGCTGCTTACTCGAAGAAACATGCAGTGATGACAACTATGACCGAGGTTTCCTTCATATTAAACACCGAACTGAGACAGTGAAGTTATCTTTTAAAGAGAGCGGCGGAACGCAACTGTACAATACTCCTTTCCAGTTATGGGAACTTACTTCCGCTATCGCTGAATCCCGTGACAGCTCCCCTGGAGCAGATGGCATCCTCAATGCCTTCTTCCGGAATCTTCCGGAACTGGCACTGGTGGATGTCCTCAAGGCCTTTAATCGTGTTTGGACTGAGGGTACCTTCCCGCAATCATGGCGGGAATCCGTGATTGTACCTATTCCCAAGCAAGGGAAGGAAAAGAGTGACCCCAACAATTATCGACCAATTTCTCTTACCAGTTGCGTTTGTAAACTCATGGAAAGAATGGTCAATCGCCGACTTGTTTGGTGGCTTGAGTCCCGAGACTTACTTTCAAACGCGCAGTGTGGGTTCCGTCGTGGCAGATCAACCTTAGACCATTTGGTGCGAGCTGAAAACTTCATACAAGAAGCCTTTCTCCTACGGCAACACGTTATCGCCGTTTTCTTTGACATGGAAAAGGCTTATGACAGAGTCTGGCGTCATAAAATCCTAATGACGTTGCATAATTGGGGTCTCAGGGGAAACCTACCGATTTTCATCCGAAACTTTTTAATCGGCCGGAGTTTTAAGGTCAGAGTAGGTAAATTCCTATCTCGTGCTCACTCTCAGGCTAACGGAGTACCACAGGGCTCCGTATTGAGCGTGACGCTGTTCGCCGTGGCCATCAACAACGTAATGGAGTGCATTAAATCCCCTGTAATGGGCTGCCTTTTCGTAGATGACCTGGCAATTTTCTGCCGTTCATCGAAAATAGAAAGTTCAGCTAGATTAGTTCAACTCACTGTGAACAAGCTCTCTAAATGGTCCCACGAAAACGGCTTTAGATTTTCCGCCGACAAAACGAAATGTGTGCATTTTCACAGGCTGAGAGGATATCATGCACCGCCCGCGCTACATCTGAATGGAAGAATACTTCCGTATGTAGACTCAATTCGATTCTTGGGGATGACTCTAGACCATCGCTTAAACTGGCAAGAAAACGTATATTTATTGAGGGGCAAGTGTTTTAAAATTTTAAATATTTTAAAGTTTTTAAGCAATTCATCATGGGGTGCAGACCGCACCTCGTTGCTAATGTTATACCGGTCATTAATCCGTAGTCGACTCGACTACGGATCAATAATCTATGCGTCAGGACGGGAGTCATATTTAAGACCGCTTACTTCGGTACACAATTCTGGGCTACGGCTGGCAACTGGCGCTTTCAGAACATCTCCGATTTCGAGCCTTTACTCTGACGCCGGCGAACCGCCTTTGGTGACCCGCCGTGAAATTTTGATGTGCAACTATGTTGCCAAGATTTTATCAATGAAGACTCATCCATGTTTTAAGGTGATCACTAACCACCGATTTTTAGACGTTTTTAACCGAAGGAGAAGGGCTACAATGCCACTTAACATACGTGTTAATAATTTTATGACCCACAGAGGTTTTAATCTTCCTGACGTGTACCCATCTGGGTACCTGAAACTCCCGCCATGGTCAATCCCAAGACCAAATTTTATTAACACTCTTTTACTCTGCCGCAAATCCTCCACCACATCTTTGGAGTACCAGTGCCTTTTCCGGGAAGTCCTAGAAAAGTTCCGCGACTTCACCCCCGTCTACACAGATGGATCAAAGTCGGAGAATTCTTGTGGGTGCTCTGTGGTTTCTGCATACCATGGAGTCGTTAGGGCCAAACTGGACCCGTCCTGTTCGGTATTCACAGCAGAACTGTATGCCATTAAGATGGCTGTTACCGAAATAAAATGCAGCCGGGGTGCATTCCTGATATGCTCGGACTCCTGTAGCGCACTACATGCAATTTCTCGTTTCTCCCCTAGCAATCCTCTTGCCCAGGAAATACAAACGGCCCTTTTCTCCCTTAACACCAAGGGAATAAGAATATCATTCATATGGGTTCCTGGACACGTTGGCATTATGGGAAATGAAAAGGCCGATTCAGCAGCAAAGGATGCTTTGAAGAAAGCAAATATCACAACTCCTTTGGTAACCGTGGAAGACCTCAAGGTACAACTCCGAAATGTAGCCCTAAAAACATGGGAAAATACCTGTACAGAGCTATCAAATAATAAACTCCGGGCTGTCAAACCTACGACATCAGCGTGGGCCACTTCTGTCAGAAGTAATCGGAAAGAAGAGGTCGCCATCACCCGCCTGAGGATAGGCCACTGCGCTTTGACGCACTCATATCTCTTTACCGAAGAGAAAATCCCGCCGAGGTGTGATGACTGCGACTCTCCTCTCAGTGTGCATCACATACTAACGGAATGTGTTAAATACCGGGTTGCACGTGAAAAACTAGGCATTCCTAGTACAATGCAGCAGATTCTTGGTAACAGCCCAACGAATGTAAACAAGTTAATACAATTTTTACGCCAAACCACCCTTTTAGATAAACTTTACATTTTAGATATAATAATTTAATACATAGGTTCAAATGCTCACTATGTAAAAACTTACACGACTAATACAGGATTGTGCGTGGTGCGACATGACCACAGCTGTCGACGCACCCATTAATCAAATCCTACCTACCTCGATCATGTTGTGGTCATCGCCTAGGACTTGTCCTAGGTTGCCCACCACATTGAGGTTTTCGCGCACTGCTCGATACTCCTCACTTTCTCCTCACTCCTTTAGAAGGTATTTTACACTGAGGGGGGATTCACACTCATCACAACGGGGTTGGATATTCTCCTCTGAGAAGAGATATGAGTGGGTTAGGGCGGTGTCCCCTATTCTTACCCGTGTGATGGCAACTTCCTCCCTCCGAGTCCTCCTAGTTGAAGTGGGCCATACTGATGTGTCGGCCTTGATTTCACGCAGTTTGTGTGAGCTCTGCTTCAAATTGAGGCCATAGCACCCTTGTAAACACTTGAGCCATCACTTTTCACACATTTATAATGCACTTACTTATTTTCACAGTTCATTTTTTATACAGAGAAACATAAAATATGTACATATATTGGGCCACTCTGAGACTCACGTTCTTGTCATTCAGCCAGGCGGAAAGACCAATTACGCTATTCCGAGTCTGTTGCCCAGGCTTTGCTCATTGCGAGAAAGGTGATCGTACCACCGATGGTAGAGTGGGGTGTTTCCCTTATTTTAGCTTTAGATTTAGAGTAGAGAGAAAAAAAATGTACGACACTCAATAGACGGACATTTTAGATATTAGACAGACACTGGATTAGAATGAAATACATATATTTCGTAAACCAAGAAAGAAAATTTGATGATTTTACAAACACGCGGCAAAACTCAACACGTTGCTGTCTTTTTAATGGTGGGTGGTCTTTTATCCTTCTTACGCCCATGGTCACATCACAATGAAAATGCGTTTACTTACTTCTCTTAGTAAGGTTCATGCACTCGCACACAATACAAAGTAGAAAAAAAGACAAACTTCTGTCATAATGCTGGATGCTGGAAAGCACTTTTGGGAGAGGTGAACTCACGCCCCTCTACGGCCACATGGTGTTCTACATCGAACGAGATTATAAAAATCTACACCCGTGAATAAACCCTGCAATACAGAAACATTACATGTCAGTGTTGGGATAGAGACCGACTAGAGGAAACCAATGGTGGATCGACTCAATACCGGTAACGGGTGGAACGGGCGGCTCGTGGGACGACCTTTCTCTCGACGACGACGTACGTGCGAAAAGAACCTAACGAGGCACTCCTGACGGAGGGGAGGACGGACGGCTGAAGGGAATCCCCTTGGAGAGGAGCGGGAGGAGGGGAGGGTGGGAAAAATGAAAGTTTCAAGTTCTTGTGCTGCCGATCGCGGACAACCCCTGAACTAAAATGCTCGAACAGCTGATAGGGAGCACTGAAATCGCGGTGGGAACCGTGACAACTCCTATGACGCACTGGTACGAAAGGCTGTTCCCTGCCACGCTCCTCCTTGGTCACTCCTTTCTCCTCTCACAAAAAGAAACAACGCAGGATGGTTGCTCTGATGCGCGATCCTCCTCCGTATTTCACTCCGCTCCCAACTTAATCAGCATAGGAAGTGCTCTCCATTACTATATCACACTCCCCATACTTCGGTTTTTATTTCCCCCCCGGAGTCCATCTTGACCGCGTGCGTTATTACCAAACGCTCTTTCTTAACTCCCTGTTTAAAACTCTCCCCGTCACTAGCAACTCTGGATCCTCTGCCTGAGCTGCCGCGATCGTTGTCGGGTCCAGGCGTGACGGCATCGTAATGGTGCACGTGAAAGGGCATCCGCCACGACGTTCTGCTCCCCCTTGAGGTACGCGAACGTGGCATTGTGCTGGGGGATGTAATCTAGATGTCGCTGCTGCTTCGGGGATGCCTTGTCGGACGACTGGTCCGCAGCGTAGACCAGGGGACGATGGTCTGTGCAGATGGTGAATGGCTGCCCTCCGAACAGCCTCCTGAAAAACTTGACAGTATAGGCGGCCAAAAGCTCTGTCATAGTTACTATACCGCAACTCTGTAGGCGTCAGCTTTCTGGAATAGAAAGCCAGCGACCTCCAGGTTCCGTCCGGTTGCTGCTGGTTGAGGGCTGTTCCAATGGCCGTACTTGATGCATCGGTGTGTAGTGACAGCGGGCAGCCGGATGGAGGAATGCAGTGGTAGTCGCGTCGGCGATGCTTTGTTTGCACCTTTCGAAGGCGGCGATGGCTGAGGGCGTCCAAACAATCGGCGCCTTCTTATTTACCCCTTTTAGCAGATCGTGTAAGGGGGCCTGGAGGTCGGCTGCGTGAGGGAGGCATCGGCGGTAGTAGTTGAGGGCGCCCAGGAATTTGCACATCTCTGTGGAATCCTTGGGTTGCGAGAAGTTGATGATGGCCTGGACCTTGGATGCAGGTGGCTTGAACCCGCTCTCCGATACTTGGTACCCGACGAACGTAACATAGGAGGCGCCAAAGACGCATTTCTCGAGGTTGATGCGGAGATGTGCGGTGCGCAGCAATTCCAAGACTTCCGTCAGGTGACTAAGGTGTTCCTGGTAGTCAGAAGAGGCGATGAGAATGTCGTCCTCGTAGCATTTGTCGAAATTTAGTTTCCGCAGTAGGTGATTCCTGAATCTCTGTAGGGTTTGAACTGAGTTGCGTAAGCTTAGCGGCATCCCGATATACTTTAACAGGCCAAAGGGCGTCGTGACGGCCGTCTTTGGGATGTCCTCGGCAACCGGAATCTGGTAGAAAGCCCTGCGGAGATCAATTTTGGAGAAGACATTACCTCGACTCTCCTGCAGTAGGTCTTCGATGATGGGTAGCGGGTAACGATCTGGCACCGTGCGAGCGTTGAGGTGGCGGTAGTCTCCGGTGGCGCGCCATCCTCAGTTTGGCTTGGCTACAAGGTGCAGTGGGCTGGCCCATGGACTCGATGACGGTCGGACGATACCATGCTCGAGTAGCGCTGCGAATTCCGCCTTGGCTGCGGCGAGGCGCTCACCAACCAGGCGGCGCGGGTGTTCGGCAACGGGTGCTCCGATGACCTCAATGAAGTGTCTTACGGGCATGTTCGGCAGCGTGGCCATGGTCTCGACGGGTGAGGCGAGGTCTGCAAAGCGTTGAATTAGAGCTTCGTAATTGTCGCCCAGGTCTCCGGTCGGCGGGTGGAGTTGCACCACGGTCGAGACGCTGTGGACGGTGGCAGGTCCGACGGTGCCGGCAATGTGACCGCCGGAGGCCAGGAGTCGTTGCATGTCCACCAGAAGGCCATGGTGCTTGAGGTAGTCGGTGCTAAGGATGACCGTCAGGCCGCATCTGTACCTGTTCGTACGTGGCGATCGACGAAAAGTTGGTGGCGTACAGCATTAGACTCCGCCAAGGCATCTGTCGGGTGACGACTTTTCTGGACAGGAGCGAGACCACGGAACCGGAATCGACCAGGAACTTGATCCCGGAGTGGCGGTCGAAGACAAATAGGCGGTTTTCGACTGGTTTGGTGCCGGCGACGGTCGCCTCGGTCGGCGCTGGCATCAGATGCTTCCCTGTTGCGTCGTAAGGGCTACATCAGATGTGGTGTTGGTGACGAAGCTGCATGGCGGTTGACATTGTTGCGCGTTGGCACCGTAGTTAAAATGGTACCAGCAGTAGCGCGCTGTCTCGCTAGCCGCCGGCGAGAACGCTTGGTCAGCGCGGCCGGCGGAACGTGATCTGCGGCGACCGCGGAGCACGACAGGGGCTGCGAGTAGTTGGCGAAGCAGCGCTTGGATTTGCCTGGCGACGCCTATGAGCTGGACTACAGACTGTCGAATGGCGGCAAGTTCAGCCGCGACGGCGTCCGGCGGTGGCGTCGAGTACCCAGACGTTGGCGTGTCTGGCCTGGACGGCCGTGCGGCGGCGACGGTCGTTGCAGCAATCACGGGTCCGCCATCAGTCAGCTCGTCCGCGGCGGCGGCATGTTCTTCCGAATTAGGCGCCTTGAAGACAGTTAAAAGGCGGCGGGTGAAAGCTGGTAGCAGTCACCCTGGATCTAGTGGGTGGTCAAGTGTGGAAGGCAGCAGAAAACCTGGGTGATGACCAGTTTGGGTTTATGAGAGGGAATGTGAAACGCTATAGGAGTGATGAGGACACTGGTAGAAGGAAACGTAGAGTATGAGCAGGATGATTTGCATGCTTTGTAGATTTTGAGAAGGCCTTCAATAGGGTGGACTGGACGAAATTAATGGGAGTGTTGAATACGTAAGGGGTCGAATGCAGGTATGTACAGACGTCTCATTCGGCATCTGTATATGGAGCATACAGCGCAGGTTAGGGTAGTCGATGGAGAACCGGAATGAGCCAAGATAGGACGTGGAGTGCGGCAAGGGTGCCCACTATTGCCCTTGATTTTTAAGTTGTACTCAGAATAAACGGTAAGGAAGGCATGGAAGAGATGAAGGTATGAAAAAAGGTATGAATAAAGGTATGAGATCTGATGAAATCAGTGGGATTTGTAAATGATCAAGCAATGGTTTTTCATTCAGCCAAGGGGATTCAATCAATGGTGAATGTATTAGAGGTGCTGTGTGAAAGGTATGGGATGTTTACAAATAATTAGAAGACTAAGGTTATGAGATTTCCTTGAAGTAAGAATTCGGAGCTGAATATAAGGGTGGGAGGGCACAAAATAGACCAGGTGCAGCAGTTTACGTATGTAGATAGTATTTTGCAGGAGATAAGCTTCAGTGGCAGGGACATCAGGTGTTGAATAGCCCTGGTTAAAGAATAATTCTAATTGGGAAGTGATTTTATGAGGAGGGATCTAAGAAGAGACGTAAAGAAAAGGCTGATGATACCTCTTATATGGAGAGTGTCACTGTTTGGGTTGGAAACTTGGTCATTGTGAAGGGATAATGTGTATAGACTTGAGGAGTTTCAGATGTGGGTTTGGAGAAGGATGAAGGGGGTTAGCTGGGTGGCAGGGAAGACCAACGAGGAGGTATTGGATATAGTTGGAGAGGAGAGGGCATGTTGAAGAGGGTAATAGAAAGGAAAACACTGGAGAAGCATGGAAGAGGAAGGAAGAGGGTAAGAATTCTGGAAGAAGTAATTAGAGGTGGAAGATATGAGGAATAAAAGAGTGATCAAATGGCAGTACATACTTAAGAGGGTAAACAAGAAATGTTTTAGAAATTGAGAGGTGGGATTAGGACTTTCGAAAAACCTACCAATCAGCTGGTGGATTACTCTGACAGAAATAAAATCTCTTCAGAGTTGGGTGGACAAAGTTTTGCATCTTCTAAATATTTCCTTCTATTTCTTATGCATAGGCCATTCTTCCCCTCCATTGCAAAATAGTTCTAACATCCCAACCGCCTGTAATCACTCTCCCTTCTTGACTTTTATCCCTATGAAAATCAAGTTCAGGTACAGGAGTTCCACCATTGGATCCACATTAACGCAAGCTTTACTGCAATTAGTATACATTTACAAGCAGCTACATCAAATAAACAAAGACCTTCTTCTCAGAGCCTTTTCACTTATCTTGGTAAGAAGTATAATGTGTTTCAATACTTTTCATAAGCTTTTGCATAATGAGGAGATAGGGAGAAATCCTCTACAAAGTTGTCTCTCTACTGGATGTTGGTATTGTTGCCTTTCTCCTGATATCCGCCATGTTTCATGCCAAGATGCTGACAAGTTTCCTATGACTGGTGTCAAAACCCCGGGCTTGTGATCATCAATCATTCTTCATAAAATAATAAAAGCACTTCACAACTCCGCTCAAAGGTGCTTGATAATGCATTCATTTCCCTTGGAAAGGACACAACTTTTTTATTCCAGCCTTTTCTACTGGTTAATGAATCTAATTGTCACTGTCTCCAACGGGTCAACGGTATGCATACTCAATTCATGTAATGCCTTTCAAGACATATATGTTGATACTCTTTGGCCTGAGTAATAATATAACAAGGGAGCCTTACAATATAGGTACAAAGGAGAGTACTGAAATAATTAGTCAATTATGATACTTTTGAAGCCCCTTCCTCCTTTCCACTGCCACCATTAATGTTAATATTAAGCATCTGCTTTCAGTTACTACGTTTTCCCATCTAATAAATACCAGTGTTCAGTTCTTCTTGGAACTCGAAATTAAGCTGCTGCCACGGCCATTGGTATTTTCCCCTCCTGAATAAGCACGAACACCTTTTGCATTGCCCCCCCTGAGGGTAGGGGGATTGAGAATACTCCCGCAGTATCTCTGCTTGTCGTAAGAGGCGACTAAAAGGGCGGGGAGAAAACCCCGAAAACAAACCCAGAGCCAGCAAGGGTTGAGCCCGGACTGCCTTTTGGGTCAACTGTCTGTGTGCGGCCACACCACCTGGCCTGCGATCCACCCGCATGTTTGCCGTGTGCGGAGACCCGTAAGGAGGAGAAGGGGACCCTGGAGGGTGAGGTCCGTGGTTCCCAGCCGGGTGTCGGATGCCCGGTATGGACCGGGGGCCAATACCCCTCTTTGGCCCCGGATTCTGTGTAAACGGGCGGCCGGGAACTAGCCACTCCCGGTCAATCGGCTTCCGTGGCGTTAGCTCAACGGTGGCGAGTGCCAGGGAGGTGGGGGTCTGCGTAGGGCGGTCGGAGATGTACGGGTTTGGTGGGCCCGTGCATCGAAGATCCAACCCGAAACAGGCAACCACCTCTAGGGTGCTATATCCCCTCGGGTAGCCCTGGCGACCGCACCGGTTTGCGGTGCGGCGTCCCAATTGTGGGGCTCCATGGTGGGTGGGGAGCCCGGGGGACGAAGAAAAATTGGGAATGGCGGAAACTAATCTTCCACCCCCAAAAAGATCCCGCCCGGACACGGGCGGGGGAGAATGTGTTTTCTGCGCTTCAAAGCGTTACTTGATAGTGAAATGTACGAAGGAAGGCGAGACCTTCACGAAAGTGTCTCCCTTCCTCATAAAGAGTGTTTTCGGGGTATCTATCTGGAGATCTGAGATCTGCCAAAAAACTTAGGGACGGAACGCTATTAATCGAGACATCGACTGACCTACAGAGTGAGAAGCTATTAGGAATGAAGAAGTTCCACGATTTTCCAGTGTCCGTAGAGCCGCACCGCACTTTAAATTCCTGCCGAGGAGTTATCTCCCACTTCTATCTGCTACACCTAGACGACGACACCATCTCCGTAATGGCGAGGTGAAAAGCACCACATCTGTGATCCCCACCTTCGCCATGGAGAAGCTTCCTAGCAGGGTATTCATTGGATATGAATCTGTTCCAGTTCGGCCATTCATTCCAAGCCCCATGAGATGTTTTCAATGCCAGCGCTTCGGCCACATCGCTACGCGATGTGAGGGCAAGGCCACCTGCCCGCGCTGTGGCAAAGACAAACACGATGGGGACAAGTGCGAAGCGGCTGCCTCTTGTATCAATTGCGAGGGTGCACATCCGGTGTACTCCCGCGATTGTCCCAAGATGCAGGAGGAAAAGAAAATCATGGAGATAAAGACGCTGGAAAAGGTCTCGTATATAGAGGCGAGGAAAAAGTTTAGGGCATTGATTGCTCCAACTTTTTCCAAATCCTTCGCATCAGTAGCTTCCGTTCACGTGAAAATGTGCACAATGGGCACACAGACGGAACCTGATAAAGATAAGCCCGATAAACAGGTGACACCGCCTAAGAAAAAGACAGACACAGTAGAGAAAATGGATATAACCACCTCTGCGGGCTCTCCAAGGATGAGCCCGCCTAAAACCTCAACCGGGGTCTCGCCCTCTAGGCGCGAGAAGACACCTTCTCCCGGTCCCTCCAGCAAGGGAATAAACCTCAGCCGGAGGCAATGGACGAGGATTTCTGTCTCCAATACAGAAATCCAAAGAATAAGAAACAAGGGAAGGAAACAGCGCTTCAAGCGCTGATTGCTTTCTGTGGTGGACATTGGCTGCTCTGATTTTTAACTATTTTTATTTTACTTAATCTATACTTTTATCTTATTTTAAATATTTATAATGGTTTTTATATTACAATGGAATTGTAATGGTTTTTATCGGCATAAGGAGGAGCTGGCCATTTTAATTAATGATTTTAACCCTTCTTGCATTTGTCTGCAAGAGACACATTTTAAAGTTACCGACAAGGGCATTTTAAAAGGATATACGATGTATAGGTTCGACGACATTAGCGGCCAACGAGCCCAGGGTGGGGTGGCTATTGCTGTTCGGGAAGCCCTTTACACTTCTCGAGTGCAGTTGACCACCCCGTTTCAGGCAGCGGCCGTGACCGTGCATACTCGTGAGAAATTAACGTTATGCAACGTTTACCTGCCAGAAGGTGCCCCGGTGAGCCTTGGGAATCTAGATGCTCTTGTCCATCAGTTGCCAAGGCCATTTATTTTATTGGGCGATTTTAACGCCCATGACCCCCGGTGGGGAAGTTCTACGGCCCATAGCAACAGGAGAGGACGAGTTTTAGCCAGCTTTTTTAACGATTTCAACCTTTTTTTTACTAAATAATGGAGAGAAAACCCGTTTTAATTCTTTTAACGGGGAGTATTCCTCCATTGATTTATGTCTTTGTACGAGCAGTCTTTACACCAAAATCAACATGTCCGTCCATACAGATCTCTGTGGAAGCGACCACTTCCCTATTTTAATCAAATCTGAACTGAATTTTAACCCAGATTTTATTCCATCAGACAACTGGATTGTGCGCAAAGCCGACTGGTCTGTTTATAAAGATTCCCTTAATTTTGAGTACAGTGACCAACGCGCCGGGACGTGTAACGTTGAGCTGCTTACCGCAAGCATAGTGGAAGCAGCCAAATGCAGCGTCCCATTATCAAAGGGCAGCGGCATCCGTCGACCAGCGGTACCTTGGTGGAATGAAGAGTGCGCCAAGGCCATTAAGGAGCGTAAACGTGCCTTACGCATTTTTAGTAAATTCCCCACGGCCACCAATCTTTCCTCCTTCCGTCGCATCCGAGCGAGAGCTCGACGTGTGGTGAAGGAGGCTAAGAAGGCCTCCTGGATAAATTACATCTCATCCATTAATAACAGGACACCTCTTGCACAGGTTTGGAACAAGGTAAGGAGCATTTCTGGTTCACGGGTAGTACACGGCGTCTCTTACATCGAAGACAACGGCAGGGTGCTTCGTACACCCCAGGAGATAAGCGAAGTCTTCGGGCAGTCACTTTCAAAGATCAGCAGTGACGCCAATTATTCTGCAGCGTTCTTGACCATCAAGGAACGCTCAGAATCTGTCTTATTGAACTTCGCCGAGCGCCGAGAATCTGCCGAATATAATGATCCATTCTCGCTATGGGAATTGAAGTCCGCCATTGCAGATTCTAAGGACACCTCGCCAGGAATGGATGGCGTCCACAACGCATTTCTACGGAATCTTCCGGAGACAGCGTTGTTGGATTGCCTCCGCACCCTCAACCAGGTGTGGGCTGAGGGTAGCTTTCCTACCTCCTGGCGGGAATCTGTAGTGGTCCCAATTCCTAAACCAGGAAAGGACAGGGCTGACTCCAATAATTATAGACCCATCTCCTTGACTAGTTGCCTGTGCAAGGTAATGGAAAGAATGGTGAACCGCCGGCTCGTTTGGTGGTTGGAGCGACGGAACCTTCTTTCAAGTGTCCAATGTGGGTTTCGGCGAGATAGATCGACAATCGATCACCTTGTCAGAGCCGAAAACTTCATCCAGGAGGCCTTCCTTCTGCGCCAGCATGTCATTGCCGTATTCTTCGACCTGGAGAAGGCATATGACCGAGTCTGGCGCCAGAAGATACTAAAAAAGTTGCACCAGTGGGGTTTTAGGGGAAATTTACCCATTTTTATACAAAACTTTTTAACTAATCGGGTATTTAGAGTGAGGATAGGCAATCACTTATCCCAATTTTATGTTCAGGAAAACGGGGTACCACAAGGCTCTGTACTGAGCGTGACGCTCTTCGCTATTGCGATTAATGACGTCACGGAATGTTTAGGAGCACCAGTGATGGGATCGCTGTTTGTAGACGACCTGGCCATTTTCTGCCGGTCATTCATCTGACTCTTAATAGACTCAGCGAATGGTCAAAGCGAAGTGGCTTTCGTTTTTCTGTGGAAAAAACGAAATGCCTCCATTTCCACCGCAAGCGTGTGTACGAACCCCCACCGGATCTTCGTTTGTGTGGTAGGATTCTTCCTTACACAGAGTCGATCCAGTTTTTAGGTTTAATTTTTGACCGTCGCCTGAATTGGCGTGAACAAATTATGATTTTAAAGAATAGGTGTTTGAAAGTTTTAAACATTTTACGCTTTTTATCTAATCATTCGTGGGGAGCCGATCGCTCCACTATGCTTTTATTGTACAGAGCACTGGTGCGCTCAAAATTAGATTATGGATGTTTCGTTTACTCTTCTGCGCGCGAGAGTTATTTGAAACCGTTGAATACGGTTCACAACGCGGGGCTCCGTTTGGCAACTGGTGCCTTCAGGACATCTCCAGTCCTGAGTCTATAATCAGAGGCCGGCGAGCCCCCGTTGAGTACTCGCCGAAACATCCTTATGTGCAACTATGTTGCAAAGATTTTATCGATGAGAGCGCATCCTAGTTTTAATGTAATTTTTAATCCCCGTTTTTTAAATATTTTGAACAGGCGGACTCGGGCAACTAGACCCTTAAGCATTACTTTTAATGATTTTATGGAAGGTAGTGATTTGACACTTCCTGAAGTGTACCCTGTTGGGACCTCGGCCGACCCACCTTGGCGGGTACCACTACCTCAGGTCAGGTTTGACCTGCACGATCGCCAGAAGTCGTCAACCACTGCTACGGAGTATCAGCGCAGATTCAGTGAGATCCTGCACCGCCACTCCGACTTTATCCCCGTTTACACGGACGGATCGAAGTCGGAGGGTGCTTGTGCAAGTGCGGTCTTCTCGTCCCGCCATGGAGCCATCGGTGCGAAGCTAAGTACGCTGTGTAGTGTATACACAGCGGAACCTTTCGCCATAAAGATGGCTCTAGGTGGAATAAAATGCAGGAATGCGTCCTTCATGGTCTGTAGCGACTCAATGTGCGCTCTGCAGACCATTTCCGGCTTTTCTCCGTCCCACCCTCTTGTGCAAGACATACATCACGCGTTGCTATTACTTAGCAAGAGGAACGTGAGAATCGTGTTTGTGTGTGTCCCCGGACACATGGGAATAGCCGGCAATGAGAGAGCAGACCTGGCAGCAAAGAAGTCTCTCCAGGACGCGAATATTGCATCTGCGTTGGTACCCCATGATGACTTGAAGGCTACGTTGAGAAACGTAGCCTTAAAACAGTGGAAAGAAACCTGGCGATCCCTGGTGGGAAATAAGTTACGCGCCATTAAGCCGGTGACATCAGTGTGGCCCACATCTGTCGGGAGGACTCGCAGGGAAGAAGTCGCGATCTCACGGTTGAGGATAGGGCACTGTGCCCTCACCCACTCTTACCTCTTCACAGAAGAGAAGTTTCCACCACATTGTGAGGATTGCGACTCTCCCATTACTGTGAGGCATTTCCTGACAGAGTGTGATAGATATCGTGCTGTGCGCGACCGGCTAAACATCAGGGGGGACCTGGGACAAGTCCTAGGCGACGACCCTGATTGTGTCAGCCGGGTAATTTTGTTTTTAAAAGAGACTGGGCTTTTAAAATATATGTGATGAACCAATATTTGGTGTTATATTTTAATTTTGCCCATTTTAACGTGTTATGTTGTTTATATTTATTTATTATTTTAATACAAATTTGACGAAGTTATGATATTTTATTGTGGTGCAAATGACCTTCGTCGTCGAGGCACCCTACAAAAACCTAACTCTAACTCTAACCCTTTTGCATTGAATCTTCATCCCGCCTTCACTGTTTCTCTTAGGCAGCAGTTGCAGCCGATATTGTTGCCATTTTTAACTGCAGAAAAGAATTATAACATATAATAGTAAAAACTCAACAATAAATAGTCGTAACGTTATAAATTGCAATTTTCGCAATATTTGCGAAACATGTATGAATTTCTTCTCACAGAAAACGGTTTTAAAATGTACTACTTAACGCAATAGTGAAATCATTGTACAAGGAAGTGTACGTTTTGCACATTGAAACATCGTTGAATGATTTAGTTGAAAATAGTAAAATGAAAATGTAAAGGTAACATTTGTCAAATGCTATGGCAAATAGTTTCACAGGCATATATTGTTTAAGTGATAGCTGTCATGTGATGTACACTTATATAAGATAACAAAACATCTATAAAAGGTAAATGCATAGCCATCATAAACAATTCAAGTTAAAATTCTGAAAACAGTTAAATAAAGGAATAACGTAAGAAACACAACATACCATGTAAACGTAATGCCGTGATTTATATGACTCCACTCCAAACATAAGAGCAGCCATGACGCGTACATGATGATTGAGATCCACTGGTGGGTTTTGGGAGAATGAAGCTCCTGCAACCGTAGGGGTATACCGACACTGCAACCGGCAAGTTTTACCGAAACTTTAAGAGATGTTGGCCATATCTTAGGTCATAGTGGGAGCTAGGAATTATTGAATCAACTTACTTAGAATCTGCGATAATGAGTGGCACTCGTTTCTCCTTTGCATAGGAAATATAAATGGATGACGTTGCTGGTTTGCGCCTTTCCATAGATGCCGTTAATAGTCGCAAGCGACAGAAACAAGTGGTCTCTAGGCGGTGGTAGAGGAGAGGTGACAGGTGGTTTCGCATTTCAAAAAGAGCCCAAAAGGATGCAGGCTGCTGAGAAGCATGCTGCCTCTGCCAGCTAGATCTACCCTCATGCCCATTTTAAGGGCCATTCCTTTCTCTGCTGGCATTATTGAGGACATAATGAAACACATAAAGGTAGTAGCAGAGAAGAGAGAGGGGGTAGACAGATACTGCACTCTAATGCTTAACTTATGACAAAACGGCAGATGTCATAGATGGACTTGTAGACCATGGTGATGTTCGACAAAAGGTCATGGAAAAGCAGGCCTTAGTCTTTATGGTGCGTGGCATTTTTGCCATTTACATGCAGCCTGTAGCATACTACTTCAGCTACGGTAGTACCCCGGTCCATATACCAAGTGAATTAATAAATAAAGTAATTTCAGCCATAGAAGGAACTGGGTTGAAAATTGTGGCCACAGTATGCGACATGTGGAGGAGCAATGTTAAGGCGCCCGAGCATCCATATTTTGAATTGGTTGGACGAAAGATTTATACTGTGTTTGATCCTCCCCACCTATTAAAATGCATATGCAATCGTTTTCTAAAATATGATATCAGAGTTCCTGTACAGATTGGGGATCAGGAAACCATATTGACTGCGAAATGGGGGCACATCCTGCAACTTGCTGAGGATGATGCCTCTGCTACATTTCTGCCCCTGAGGTGGGTTACTCTGCTTCATTTGCTTTAAAATTACAAATCGGCTTTACAGAGAAATAATAGGCTCTGGAACCCAGAGAATTATCGGATAATGGAAGTGGACAGTCTCTTTGACAGCCTCAATTGTAGTGGTCAGGGACAAAATAGATAAGCGATTAATCAGCCAATGTACATTGATAGTCCACACTTGCCGTTGTGGGCAACCATGAAGAGAAAGATCAAGTTATGGACCGTCATTGGAAAGAATGGAATAATCCATCCACCGTCACAACATGGGTGGATTATTACAATTAATCCCCCCCTGCGGGTAGGGGGATTGAGAATACTCCCGCAGTATCCCTGCTTGTCGTAAGAGGCGACTAAAAGGGCGGGGAGGAGACCCCGTAAACAAACCCCAGAGCCAATAAGGATTGAGCCCGAACAATCTTGTGGATCAACTGTTTGTGTGCGGCCATTCCAGCTGGCCTGCGATCCACCCACATGTTGGCCGTGTGTGTAGACCCGTAAGGGGGAGAAAGGGATCCTGGTGGGTGAGCTCTCCGGCACCCAGCCGGGTGTCGGATGCCCGGTATGGGCCGGAGTGCAACAAACCACTTCGGCCCCGGATTCCCTGTAAACGGGCGGGCGGGGGCTAGCCACCCCCGGCCAATCGGCTTCAGTCGCGTTTGTGTTCTGGCGGCGAGTGCGGAGGTGTTGGGGGTCTTCCTAGGAAGGTCGGAGGTGGACGGGTTGGTGGGCCTTGTCACCGAAGACCCAATCCGAAGAGGGCAACCACACCAGATGCGCTATATCCCTTGTGCTAGCCCTGGCGACCACACCGGCTTGCGGTGCGGCGTCCCAGGTGTGTGGCTCCGTGGTGGGTGGGGAGGCCAAGGTACGAAGATATACTAGGTATGGGCAAGAACTCTCAACCACCACCTAAAAGATCCCGCCCTGACTTGGGCGGGGGAGACTATAGAAATAGAGCATGTAAAAGACACCTGATAATGAAATGCGTAAAGCCGGTTGAGAACCTTATGAAGGTTTCCCCCTTCCTAATAAAAAAAACCTTGTCCTCCTATTTTCCTGGAGAACTAAGATCAGCAAAGAAACTCCGAGACGGAACCTTGCTCATTGAAACAAATACCGACCAACAAGGGGAAAAGCTACTGACGATGACTATGATGCATAATTTCCAGGTGAAGGTAGACCTACACCATACCCTTAACACATGTAGGGGGGTCATTTCGCATTATGACTTATTGTACGTAGATGAGGAAGAAATTAAAAGAGAAATGGCCTCTCAGGGCGTAGTTAATTGCCGGCGGCTGAAGACCAAACGCAATGGTGAAATGATCGATACCACGTCAGTAGTTCTTACCTTTTCTTGTGACAAGCTTCCAGATAGTGTGAAAGTTGGATACGAGTCGGTCACAGTTCGGCCATTTATACCCAGCCCTATGCGCTGTTATCACTGTCAACGGTTCGGGCACATAGCCCCGCGATGCAAAGGTGAGGCCACATGCCCAAGCTGCGGCCAGAAGAAACATGAAAATGCCTGCGAAATTGAACCAAAATGTGTAAACTGTGAAGAATCCCATCCTGCATACTCTCGGAAATGCCCAAAAATGAAAGAAGAAAAACAAATAATGGAAATCAAGGTGACCGAAAAACTATCTTATTTTGAAGCGAGGAAAAAGTACCGGACATTAATAGGTCCTACTTTCTCAAGATCATTTGCTAATGTAGCGAAGGTCGAACCCAAAAAGGAAGACATTTCCACACAAACGGAAATGGTATTAGTGAAGACATTATGTCAAGTAGAGGAAAAGCAGGATAGCTCGAGCAACAGCGATAGTAACAAATCCAGCAATACGCCCCAAAAATCGGAGGGGGGCAATGTCGAAACCTCAAACAAAAAACCCTTTGCAAGCCCATGGGAAGGCAAACCTGTTTCCTCTCAAAAGGCTACAACATCAGCCGTGGAGGACATGGAAGCTGAAGATAGTCCCACCGAGGCTGAAATAAAGCAAGCTAGACAGAGGGAAAAACATAGATAGAAAATTAAGCGCTGAAACTACTACTCTTGTAGCTAATTTTTTATCATATTACTTTTATTTTTTTATAATATTAATGGCCTTATTTTTGCAATGGAATTGTAATGGCTTTTACTCCCACTTAGAGGAGGTGAAAATGTTGGTCAATAATTTAAATCCTGACTGCCTGTTTTTACAAGAGACCCATTTTAAAGCTTCCGACAAAGTAAAGTTAAGAGGTTATAACTTAGAAAGAAAAGACGATATTGGCGGTGACAGAGCTCGCGGAGGGGTTGCTGTGTTCGTCCGAGAGGCCGTTTACACCTCTCGGGTGGACCTTCAGACACGGTTTCAAGCCGCAGCAGTCACCATCGCTACTCCGGAGGTCATTACATTCTGTAATTTGTATCTCCCGGAATGGATGCCAGTAAACAAAGAAAACCTAGAAAATCTAGTCAACCAGCTTCCTAGGCCTTTCGTCTTATTGGGCGAATTTAACGCACACAGCACCCTATGAGGAGATAGTATGCGTGATTTTAATGGCCGGGGGCGTCTTTTAGAAATGTTTTTAAACGATTTTAACTTGATCTTATTAAACGATCAGGAAAAAACCCATTTTAACGTTTTTAACGGAGGATATTCCTCTATAGATTTATGGATTAGTACAGAGTCCATAGCCCCTCTCTTTGCAATTTCGGTCATTGATGATCTCTGCGGCAGCGACCATTTCCCCCTATTAATTAGTAAAACGGGGAATGCGTGTGGTTTTAACGCCCCTCAAACATGGGTTCTAAAGAAAGCCGACTGGTTTGATTTTAAACGTAAGTTACATTTCCAATTCTCTGACAGTAACTCAGCGAGGAGTAATGTAGAGTGTCTTACGAAAGCTATCTTTGAAGCCGCGGAAGGTAGCGTACCGTCAACCACCGGCACCCCGCGCCGCCCTCCAGTTCCATGGTGGAACGAGGAATGCGCCGATGTCATCCGCTAGCGTAAAAATGCGCTGCGTATTTTTAACAAATTTCCTACCTCTACTAACCTTGCCGCTTTCAGACGACTGCGATCTAAGGCCCGGCAGGTCGTTAAAGAATCAAAGAAGAGATCGTGGACGAAGTGCGTTTCCAGTATTAACCATCGAACGCCTTCTACACAGGTCTGGAATAAAATAAAATCCGTAATGGGCAAACGCAATTTCTCTCCGGTCTCAGGGCTAAAATTAAATGGATCCATTCTCTCATCCCCTATCGATATTGCGGAAGCCTTCAGCAAACACTATGCCGCTATTAGCGCCAGTGACAGGTACCATCCATCATTTCAAAGCCTTAAATCCAGAGCCGAAAGAAGGCGCCTTAATTTCTGTGACAGTAAGAACACCTGCTCTTACAATAACCCCTTCACAATGTGGGAGTTGAAATCAGCCATAGAAAGCGCTAAAGACACCTCACCTGGGAGTGACTTAATACATAACTCTTTCTTGCGAAATCTCCCTCACCCTTCGTTTCCAGAACTACTTGCCACACTGAACCAAGTGTGGTCGGAGCAGGTATTTCCGGAGAGCTGGCGAGAATCCGTTATCGTTCCGATCCCCAAGCAGGGAAAGGACAAATCTCTCCCCTCTAACTATCGCCCAATATCCTTAACGAGTTGTTTATGCAAACTGATGGAAAGATTGGTAAACAAACGGCTAGTGTGGTGCTTTGTAAGCCGCAAACTCCTATCGAATATCCAGTGTGGCTTTCGACGTGGCAGGTCTACTGTCGACCACCTGGTGAGAATCGAGGCCTTCGTTCAGGAGGCATTTCTCCTTAGACAGCACGTAATTGCGGTTTTTTTCGACATTGAATAAGCATACGACACAACGTGGAGACATGTAATCTTACAGTCATTACACGACTGGGGTTTTAAGGGCAATCTACCCATATTCGTGTGTAACTTTTTAAATAGGCGTTCATTCAGAGTCGGAATAGGAAATACCGTCTCCCAACCATACGTACTGGAGAACGGAGTTCCTCAAGGTGCGGTCCTTAGCGTTACACTTTTTGCTATCGCAATCAACAGCATTGCAAAATGCGTTCAATCGCCCGTAACGGCCTCACTCTTCGTCGACGACCTGGCGATTTTTTGCAGGTCATCGAAATTGTCAACGGCTGAGAGGCAGGTCCAAATGACCCTAAACCGCCTACAAGACTGGTCCCTTGAAATGGTCTCCGTTTTTCTGAAGAAAAAACGAAATGCCTGCACTTCCACAGGCTGAGGGGAATCTTTCCTAGTCCAACCTTAAGGCTTGGAGACAAGGTCTTATCGTTTGTGGAATCCCATCGTTTCCTCGGCCTTTATTTAGATAAGAAACTTAACTGGCGAGATCACATTCAACACACTAAGAACGCATGCCAAAAGATTTTAAACATTTTAAAATTTTAAGCCATTCGACATGGGGCGCAGACCGCTCCATGATGCTTTTATTATACCGTTCGCTGGTGAGGTCAAAACTGGACTACGGGTCCGTGGTATACTCTGCTGGAAGAGAATCATATTTGAAACCCTTGAATACCGTGCACAACACCGGACTTCGTATAGCCATTGGTGCCTTTCGGACATCACCCGTTCCGAGTGTCTACTCGGACTCAGGAGAGCTACCTTTGGCCTCGCGAAGGAAAATTTTAATGAGTAACTATGTAGCAAAGATTTTATAGATGAAAACGCACCCCTGCTTTGATATAGTTTTTAAATCTCGGTTCATAAATATTTTTAATCGAAGGAAACTGGCCACACGTCCACTTGAAATATGTTTTAGAGATTTTATTGAAGAAGTGGGCATGTCACTGCCCACAGTGCATCAGGTTAAATTCTGTAACCAACCACCCTGGCTAATGCCCCTGCCTAACGTTAACCTCTGTTAACAAAAAACTGCAAACAATTAACGACCCCTATCGAATACAGGCAGATGCTCAAGGGACCTCTAGAAGCTCATCCCAGCTTCATACCTGTTTACACTGATGGGTCCAAGTCAGATCCCGCGTGTGGGGCTGCAGTGGCATCCGTACATCACGGCGTCCTTAAGACGAGGCTAAGTCCACTCTATAGTGTATTTAACGCAGAACTGTTCGCCATAAAAATGGCTTGATGTAGTATTAAGGGCAGTAAAGGATCTTTCTTAATCTGTTCTGATTCCTTAAGCTGTTTGAAAGCCATATCAGCCATGTACTCAGACCATCCTATTATTCAGGAAATACATTTTGTCCTCTCATCCCTTACTCAAAAAGGAATCCAAATCCTTTTTGTTTGGATTCCTGGCCACGTAGGTATTTCAGGTAACGAAAAAGCAGATAAAGCGGCAAAAGAGGCGTTGGAAAGACCGGATCCCGTCTTGGACTTGGTTTTATCGGAAGATGTCAAGTCCATGCTTCGACGGATCGCCACTAAGCAGTGGAATGAAACTTGGGAGTAGTATGGATGAAAACAAGCTACGTACGGTAAAACCCGACACTCTGGCATGGCCTTCTTCAGTCCGAGGTAATCGGAGGGAAGAAGTTATTATTGCCCGCTTGCGGATAGGCCACTGCGCCTTGACCCATTCTTTCCTATTCACGGAAAGTAAGATACCCCCCTACTGTGATACATGCAATAAGCCTCAGACAGTGAAACACATCATGGCGGAGTCTGTTAACTACCAAGATGCTCGCAATCTTTTCGGCCTAAGGGGGAATCTTAATTACGATCTGGGTGATAACGCTGACCGACTTAATCAGGTAATCGGGTTTTTAAAAGATATAAATATCTAACACTCAGTTTAATAATTTTTATTTTT
Organism: Pyrrhosoma nymphula; assembly: GCA_963573305.1. Lineage (NCBI taxonomy): Eukaryota > Metazoa > Arthropoda > Insecta > Odonata > Coenagrionidae > Pyrrhosoma > Pyrrhosoma nymphula. The sequence continues at coordinate 29,063,467 of OY754332.1, forward strand.
TATATTATATATATATTGTGACGGTCTCGGCCCGTCCTGATCTTAATCGTCACCCCCTCTCCTTTCCCCTCCCCCCCTTCCTTCACTCCTCTCCTTTCCCTTCCCCCCCTTTAACCAACGCGATGTGGGAAGAATGCAAGGGTGAGTGAGTGTGCGTAAATGTGTGTGTGTTTCGCTGGTCAGCCAGGCGAGTGTATTTGACGCTCGCTGAATAAGTGTTTTCCCCCAACCCCAGTTCACGAGTGCATCGATACCCCCCTCTTCCACCTGGGGCATATAAAGCCGGGTGAAACCCAGGGAGGTTTTTCTTCTTCTTCTTCCTATGTTTCGGCTCGTGCGGCTGTTATGCTGCGATTACGAGTGCAAAGAAAGACAGTCGTGCGAAATAAGATTCGAGAGGACAACGCTAACAGTTGGCGCAGAGAGGACTACGAGACAAGCCGGACAATCATCTCCTGCATCCTGAAGTGGTCGCCAGGGAGGTTATAGAGGCAGCCAGGCCGCAGAGATTGCCGTTTCCGTGAATAAGGAACCGCACCCAAATAAGACGAGCCTGTGTCCCGCCCGAACCTCGGCGCCAAGGAGCGGAGTCATCCAGTGGTCATCCAGGTCACGTAACGTTATATCGCCCTGACCCTAGTGTGATACCACCCCTGTCCAAGTACTTTGTCCCAGTCCGCAGCAATACGCAACTGTTAGGCGGCTTGAGTACCGCAGTGACGCCTCAGTGATTTGCCTCCAATATCATTATTTATGTAATCAGCGTTAACAAGAAGCAATCAATCACCTGTGTTATAGGGACGGACTTTATTACCTCCCAAAGTTCAAAAGTGTGCCTAATTGCATAATTGAGATAAGTCCGCTTGACGGCACGAATATTGTTTTCTGTTCTGATATTTTGTTTCTAATATTTTGTCAGTTAAATTGTAAATTTCATGATCAATTCATCCTTTATTTGCTCATCACTAACCCTATCATCTCGCTCATCAGGGTAAATGATATGTAAATTGTTCGTGAGTTTTGAATATAGTTTAATTGATTGTTGAATGAATGATGTCCTTGGCATTCTTTGGTGTCCCTACAAAACCTGTTTCCCCACCCTCACCTGTCGTCGAGTCGTCACTCGCCTTATTCTAACTCATAGTCTCTTCACCACGAGATAAACTGCAAACGGGAATCCCCCACATTTTATATTATCAAGAAAAATCTTTGGTAAATCGTCCTCGGTGGCAGCTGGTCAAGAGGGTAGTTTATCGTTTATGTGTGGTTTCTGCGGTTTCATCCGGGTGACCGACAGTGAACCATTACATAATGGCGCCCGAACAGGGACCACTTGGTTGCAAAGTTTGAATCTCTCGAATGAGACCTTGTGTCTTAGTTTCATTTTTTTTCTTTCGTTGGATAAGGTGTTGTTTAATTTGTCGTGGGGTTTGAAAAAAGAGCATTATTTGCCGAGAGTTTTGTGGGATTCTAAGATTACAGGTGTTATTATTTACGTAATAACGGTGAAACTAAATCGTAGGAGTGATTTTTTTTATACGTGTAGTGTGATTAGTTGTGTTTCGTTCGCGGTAATAAGAAATAAAAATGGTCAGTCGGAGCGATATATTTATGCTTGGGCGTGACATGAGTGGGTTGAATGACTCGGACGAAGGAGATGAGGTACAAATCATAGAAGTAGTATCCCAACCTATTCCCGCTGACGTTCAAACGGAGCCTTTTGAGACGCCCCCCGCGCAAGAAGTGTTAAACATGGGAGACACGTGGGTCATTGATTGGCTGAAAAAGGAGAAGGAAGAACGGGAAAGAAAGGAATTAGAACGGGAGGAAAGAGATAAAAAGGAGAAGGAGGAACGGGAAAGAAAGGAATTAGAACGGGAGGAAAGAAGGGACGAGCGATTTAGCGAAATTATGCGATTGGTAATGGGACGTGTGGATGTCGTGAAGAATGAGTTTAAGAAAGAAACGGGAGAGATACAGGCCAACGTAGATATTTTGGATAGGAAGGTCGAACATTTAATTGAAGCGGAGAGGGAGGAAGCTTGCCGTCGCGAGGAGAGTTTGTCTGAAAAAATTGACAAGAGTGTCGAAGAAGCTCGCCGTCGTGAGGAGAGCCTTTCAAATAAAATTGAGCAAGTTTCGGAACGCGTAATGTATGGGGAACAAATGGGAACGGGATTCCACCCGATAGTCCTTCCCAGTACATGCGTCAGCAAGCCCATTTTTAAAGGTAGCGCATATCAAAACCCGGTTGAGTTTGTAAACGAAGCCGAGGACTATTTTAAATTGTTAGGAATTGCGCCGTCTATGTGGCCACTGACATTTTTGAGTTTAATGGAAGGAACGGCCAGGTTATGGAGGAACACCATTAGACCCGTCCCCATCCAATACGAGGAGGTGCGAGAGAAATTTTTAAAGGAGTATTGGAGTGTTCATGCTCGGTACGAATACCGCGCGCGTGTGACACATGGATTTTACTCACGAGCAGCTGACGGAACATTAAAAGAATATGCCCTAAGAAAAATAGCAGCGGCCAAATCATGCGATCCGCCGATAAGTGACGAGGAGCTTAGCTATTGCTTACTTCGCCAATTTCCTCCCTGGGTTCAAAATTTACTCAAAAGCGCGGAGCCGGAAACATTAGATAAACTAGTTAGGCTGTTAGGTTATTACGATGATACCAATGAAGGTAATCGGAGACCGAACCCTAGCTTCCGAGATCAGCCGCCGCAGGTAAATACCATGAATGTGTGTAGAGGGAGGGGAATGGCAAGAGGTGGGTCGCCACGAGCGAACATGAGAGGTAGATTAGGAAGAGGGGAGCCCCCCGTTTTGCCTCTGCTTCGTGAGGAACCTTCTGACAATTTTAATGCGTCGTGCGAAGGCCCACAAGGTAGGAGTCATATTGAGATCGCGCAAAACGACGTCCCCGCTGCGAACAATGCGTCTTCCTCCACCATAACTGACAATTCTTTAAACTGGTAGAGTCCGCATCGAGTGGTCCCCGCGAGGCGGACAGGGGAGGAGATTTGACGTTGGGGATGAGTTCATTTAAAAGCAAGAGTGAGAGTCAAGTGGCGGGAAGTCTCATCGACGCGGAATGCCAGGAGGAGGGGACGATTCCGATACTAGCCACTTTTACTTTAGAAGGGAATCCTCTGGACGACTTACTTATGGAGGAGGCGAAGGTCGCGAGAGGGAGGGTGAGCCCTCAAATACAGGTGAATTGTCTAGGGATCGATGTGCAGGCATTAGTAGACTCAGGAAGCGAAATATCTGCCATTGAGGAAATGTTTTTTAAAACGTTATGCAGTCGTGAACCAAAAATTCCGATCCTACCTTTAAACAAATCCTTTTTGTTATGTGCCAACAATAAGAAGTCGTGTCCGATAACTAGGCAAGCCCTAATTCCGATTACTGCAAACGGCCGGCAAAACGAAGTTGTGTGTGTAGTAGTAAAGAACCTAGTTAGGAAATTAATTCTAGGAGCTGATTGGCTATCGGAAAATGGGGCAATAATAGACTTTGCGCAGAACAAAATTAAGTTAAAAAGTGCTGATTCCGAGATAGTAGAGAATGAATTTTATATGCTCTCACAATCGAGACTGCAGCAGGAAAGCAAAGAGACCGAGGTGACGAAGGAAAAGGTGGAAGTATTGGTAAATGGTTTGGCACGGCTAGCATCAAGTCAAAAGAATAGACTCAAAACGGTGTTGCTCGGATGCGGGAAGGTTTTTTCTAAGACGCCTGGTTTGGCAAGGGGATTCACCCACCGTATTAAGCTCACGGATGAGACTCCATTTGCCCAAAAATCCTATCCCATACCTCAATCATGTGTTGCGAAAGTAGATGAGGAAATAAAGGCCATGGTCGAAGGGGGTATAATAGAAAAATCACCCAGTCCATTTCTAAACCCGTTAGTAGTGGTAAGAAAAAGGGACGGGCGCGTGCGTTTGTGCGTGGATGCACGTAAATTAAATAGCGTAACCATCCCGGAACGGGACGAGCCTCCTAGGATAGAGGAGCTCCTCTCAAAATTCGCCGGTATGAAATATTTTTCGATCACTGATTTTACTTCCGCCTATTGGCAGATGATATTGCACCCCGAAGATCGTAAATATACGGCGTTCTTGTATAAGTCGAGGACATACGTATTTAAGCGCGTGCCTTATGGATTGCGTAACAGCGGGGCAGCAATGATAAGATGCCTCGATAAAGTACTGGGGGATGACGTAAGTTCGTTTGCGACCGCATATGTGGATGATTTGATAATTGCTTCCCCGAGTTTCGAGGAACACCTAGAGCATTTGCAGGTCGTATTTAGGAAAGTAATTAGCGCAGGTATGACGCTAAATTGGGAAAAATCAAGATTTTGTTGCATGGAAGTGCCGTTTTTGGGACACATATTAACACCTGAGGGAATCAAAGTGGACCCGGAAAGGATAAAAGTAATTCAAGAAGCCAAACCACCACGGAATATACGACAATTACGAGCTTTTTTTAGGAACGTGTAACTATTTCTCGAGATTCTGTGAGGGATACGCACATTTAACCATCCCATTGTTAAGATTATTGAAAAAGGGAGAAAAATGGGTATGGAATTCTCAATATCAGAAATGCTTTGAGGAAATCAAGCAAGCTTTCCTCAATGTAGTCATGCTTAAACATCCGGATCTCAATCGACCTATGTTCTTACAAACCGATAGTTCGGATTATGGGTTAGGGGCGGTCCTTTTTCAGCAAGACGATGAGGGTAAAGAAGCCGTTGTAGCGTTCATCGGTCGTACATTGAAGGGCTCAGAGTTATTCTATACCACGACAGAAAAAGAGGCTCTGGCAATAGTATTTTCTTTACAAAAACTACGCGCGTACGTCTTGGGGAGTGATCTTACGATTATATCAGACCATAAGGCTTTGACGTTTTTAAATAAGTGTAAACTGAGTAATAGTCGCTTAACGCGTTGGATACTTGCGTTGCAGGAGTTTTCGTTTCGGGTTGAACACCGCCCCGGACGGAAAAATCTGGTACCAGATTGGCTGAGTCGAAGCGCGCTGAGACAGGAGGAAAGTACCGAGGGAAACGTTTTCCTTAATGCCATATTGGAATTGAATATTTCCGAATTCCCAAGCGAAGCGATCCGTAAAGTCGGTGAAGCTCAGGAGAGGGACCGTTTACTCAAGAAGATCCGCGATGGAATAATGGGTAGATTAGATCCCGGAGATAACGATTTTAAACGTGTGGATAACTTAATGAAGAGAAGTAAGCTGGTCAATAACGTGTTATATAAAAACGTAGCGAAGGAAGAAAAAAATGAGGAAATTAAGTTATGGGTGCCAAAGGAGATCCATGATCGCCTAGTTTGGTACGTACACACTAAATACGGACACTGTGGTGCAAGAAAAGTCGAAAACTGGCTAAAAGAAAAGTACTATTGGGTCAACATGGGTTGTTGCGTAAGAATGTTATTGCGAAGTTGTGACGTATGCCAAAAAACGAAACACCCGAATCGTAGCTACGAGGGAATAATGGAGAACATTATACCGCGAGCGCCACGAGAATTAGTCGCGATTGACCTGTACGGGCCCTTACCCAAGGCTAAGTTTAGAAATAAATATGTATTTGTTGTAATCGACGTTTTCTCAAAATACGTAATGGTCTATCCCTTGAATAAACCAACGGCGCCAAATTGCCTAAGAATAATGAAAAATGAGTACTTCCAGAAATGTGGGAAGCCGCAACGGATATTGTCAGACCATGGTACCCAATTTACAAGCAAGGCTTGGAAAACAGAAATGGAGGGCCAGGGAATTAAAGTAGTTTACTCTTCAATTAGGAGACCTCAGTCTAACCCAAGCGAAAGGGTAATGAGAGAGCTGTCTCGGGTCTTCCGTACCTATTGCTCAAATGATCATAAAAGTTGGCCTGAGGTACTTCCATTTATAAATAAGTGGTTTAATGAATTAACGCATGAAAGCACGGGGTTAACGCCCGTGGAAGTTCATTTCGGTAATAAACCCCCAAGAGAAGATTGTATGGTGAAATTACCTGATATGGTACAAAAGGATAGTAAAGAAATACAACGTTCGGCGTTGAGGAGGCTTATATTAGCGGGCCGTCAGAGAAAAAGTAAGCAGAGGGCAAAGGGGTATGATTTCAGAATAGGAGATAAAGTACTCCTGAAAACACCACGACCATCTGATTCAAAATTAAATTTATTTCATAAGTTTTTTCATTTATACACGGGTCCATTCAAGATTTCCAAATATTCGGGACCGAATTCATGTCATTTGGAGGATTCGGAAGGAAAAGAAATCGGGGTGTACAATTTTAATAATCTAAAACCTTATTTTGACCCGGTTGCCACTAGGGATTGAACCGAACGATTTGTCGAGCTTTTGATCTTTTTTTTCCAGTCGTGTTTTAATTTCGTCAATTTTATTAACGCACAGTTATTTATGCTGTTTAAAAAAAAAGAAAATAAACTCTGGAGACTTTCCTTTGCTAGCAAATCGAAAGTGGCTCCATAGTTTAGGTGGGGGGCTATGTGACGGTCTCGGCCCGTCCTGATCTTAATCGTCACCCCCTCTCCTTTCCCCTCCCCCCCTTCCTTCACTCCTCTCCTTTCCCTTCCCCCCCTTTAACCAACGCGATGTGGGAAGAATGCAAGGGTGAGTGAGTGTGCGTAAATGTGTGTGTGTTTCGCTGGTCAGCCAGGCGAGTGTATTTGACGCTCGCTGAATAAGTGTTTTCCCCCAACCCCAGTTCACGAGTGCATCGATACCCCCCTCTTCCACCTGGGGCATATAAAGCCGGGTGAAACCCAGGGAGGTTTTTCTTCTTCTTCTTCCTATGTTTCGGCTCGTGCGGCTGTTATGCTGCGATTACGAGTGCAAAGAAAGACAGTCGTGCGAAATAAGATTCGAGAGGACAACGCTAACAGTTGGCGCAGAGAGGACTACGAGACAAGCCGGACAATCATCTCCTGCATCCTGAAGTGGTCGCCAGGGAGGTTATAGAGGCAGCCAGGCCGCAGAGATTGCCGTTTCCGTGAATAAGGAACCGCACCCAAATAAGACGAGCCTGTGTCCCGCCCGAACCTCGGCGCCAAGGAGCGGAGTCATCCAGTGGTCATCCAGGTCACGTAACGTTATATCGCCCTGACCCTAGTGTGATACCACCCCTGTCCAAGTACTTTGTCCCAGTCCGCAGCAATACGCAACTGTTAGGCGGCTTGAGTACCGCAGTGACGCCTCAGTGATTTGCCTCCAATATCATTATTTATGTAATCAGCGTTAACAAGAAGCAATCAATCACCTGTGTTATAGGGACGGACTTTATTACCTCCCAAAGTTCAAAAGTGTGCCTAATTGCATAATTGAGATAAGTCCGCTTGACGGCACGAATATTGTTTTCTGTTCTGATATTTTGTTTCTAATATTTTGTCAGTTAAATTGTAAATTTCATGATCAATTCATCCTTTATTTGCTCATCACTAACCCTATCATCTCGCTCATCAGGGTAAATGATATGTAAATTGTTCGTGAGTTTTGAATATAGTTTAATTGATTGTTGAATGAATGATGTCCTTGGCATTCTTTGGTGTCCCTACAAAACCTGTTTCCCCACCCTCACCTGTCGTCGAGTCGTCACTCGCCTTATTCTAACTCATAGTCTCTTCACCACGAGATAAACTGCAAACGGGAATCCCCCACATTTTATATTATCAAGAAAAATCTTTGGTAAATCGTCCTCGGTGGCAGCTGGTCAAGAGGGTAGTTTATCGTTTATGTGTGGTTTCTGCGGTTTCATCCGGGTGACCGACAGTGAACCATTACAATATATATATATATATATATAATGTCTTGGTAGAAAATCGCTCTCGGCGACGATGCACATGCATAAATAAAACAGTGATACACTAAACAAACACAGAAACACGCAAAAAGGACACTCACAAAAGAAAACTTGTACGTTTCGGCGTCAGGACGCCATCGTCAGCGGTAGAGGAATGATGAGTCCGCTCTGTTCCCCTGGGAAGGAAAGGGCAGAGAGGAAGGAAGGTGGGTAAGTGCGAATGGATAGTGGTGGGGAGAGAGAGGTGGCTATTGGGCTTTTAATTCAATGGGCTAGGTTTAGCCCGGGCTTTTCGAATGCTCTTGTCACCCAAATATTTCACGAATTTTCACGTCAACATTACCGGCGGATTCAGGAAGGGCTTCAAAGATCTCTAGGGAGAAACAATCGTCAAAATTTTGAGAGTGGGAGGCGGTATGTTTGGGAATGGGATCAAGAAAAGGTGGAGTTTTGGTGGCATGGCGGTGATTGTTCATACGGATATTGAGGGGGGTGGTACATTTTCCCACATAGAAGGCAGGGCAGAAATTGCAGGAAAGTCGGTAGATGATGTTGCTGGTGGTACAATTGGCCGTAGAGGAAGATCTTTTGAGGGAGGGGGTGGCGGAGGGGCGGAGGAGAGAGCAGCATTTGCACCTCGGGCGTCCGCATGCTGAGGAAAGTGGAGGTGGGTTGCAGGGAGGGTCTAGTGGATTTTAAAATGTCCCGCAGATTTGAGGGACGCTTATAGGAAACTTTGGGACATGAAGGTAGGAGGAGGGAAGTAGAGGTATTGTTTTTTAAGATTGGATACAGGTCTTTCAATATGTTTTTGATCCTGTGTGCACCAGGGAAGAATGTGGTGACAAGGTTAAGTTGGTCAGGTTGGTGGGTCTTGGTCCGAGGGGTATATTTTGCAGTAGGAGACAGGATTTTATTTATATCTATTTAGGCCTATCCCCCTCTGACATCGCCATACAATCACCCCTTCATTTCAAAACTCCGCATTTTTACATGCTCCCGAAAGTGCACAAAATCAACAATCCCGGTCGCCCAATAGTCTCCAGCATCAATTCCCCTACTGAGCGCATACCAGCACTTGTTGACCATTACCTCAAACCCCTAGTCATATCTCTTCCCTCCTTCATCAAAGATTCTTACCACTTCCTCGACCTTCTCCACGCCGTCTCTATCCCCCCTAATGCTACTTTACTCATGGTCACTATAGACGTTACCTCCCTTTATACGTCCATCCCTCACGATGAAGGCATAAATTCATTAAAGTTTTATTTATCCCAACGCCCAAAACCACACTTTCCCTCCACAAATTTCATCATCCGCCTAGCCGAAATGGTTTTAACAAAAAATGCTTTCTCCTTTAATAATCAAATTTTTCTTCAAACTAAAGGCGCCGCCATGGGTACTCGCATGGCACCATCTTATGCCAACCTGTTCATGGGCCATCTCGAAACCACTTTCTTAAAAAAATCAAACACATAAACCTCTCTTCTGGGCCCGCTACATTGACGACATATTCGTCCTCTGGCCTCACGGCCGTGATTCTTTATCTTCTTTCATTTCCACAATGAATTCTTCATTCTCAGTTTCCTTTACATCTCCCCGCACGGGGGGAAGAGGGTGATCTCTTCCTTTGGGGAGCCGCGCCCCCACGGACCCGAGCCCACCGGGGAGACAACCTCGTTATAAAACCCGTAGTACGCTTGGGCAGTATCCAGACAGTATGTGAGTCTGCTGTTCTGAGTAGCCATGACATCAGGCATTCGGATTCACCCACGTGTTTGCCGTGCGTGGAGACCCGTACGTGGAGGAGAAGGGGATCCTGGTGGGTGAGTTCTCCGGCTCCCAGCCGGGCGTCGGATACCCGGTATGGGCCAGAGTTCAATACCCCACTTCGGCCCTGGATTCTCCGCAAAACGAGCGGCCTCGACCTAGCCAGTCTGGTCAATCGGCTAGCCGCACGACCGGCGGCGGGGGACCGCCGTCGGAGGTCCCTTTAAGGGCTTGCCGGTAAACGGTTCGTGTTGGTGGCAAGTACTGGAGATACGGTGGTCTTCGTAGGGCGGCCAAATGCGTGCGGGTTTAGGAGGGCCCGTGCGCTAGAGGTTCTCACCCGAAAGAGACTCCCCAATCGATGGTGCTATATCCCTTGGGTAGCCCTAGCGACCACACCGGCTCGCGGTGTGGCGCCCCGAATGTGTGGCTCCGTGGTGGGTGGGGAGCCCAGGGGATGAAGTTCTTATTTATATGGAGTCTGAAATTCTTCCTCCACCAAAAGATCCCGCCCGGACACGGGCGGGGGAGAAAAAGTATTTTGTTGTAGTAAGCGGTTTTTGACATTGAAATGTTCAAAGGAAGGTGAGAATCTGAAGAAGGTCTCTCCCTTCTTCATTAAAAGAGCTTTGCAAGTGGTCATTCCAGGAGAACCGAATTCTGTAAAAAAAACTCCGAGATGGTACCCTATTAATTGAGACAGCTAATAATATCCAAGCGGAAAAACTATTAAAAATGGAAAAGTTGCACGATATCCCAGTTACCGTTGAAATCCACCACAATTTGAATACTTCCCGAGGTGTGATCAGTCACTACGACCTTCTCTACGTCGAAGTTGACGAAATAAAGAAAGAGATGGCGTTCAATCGCCCGTAACGGCTTCACTCTTCGTCGACGACCTGGCGATTTTTTGTAGGTCATCGAAATTGTCAACGGCTGAGAGACAGGTCCAAATGACCCTAAACCGCCTACAAGACTGGTCCCTTGAAATGGTCTCCGTTCTTCTGAAGAAAAAACGAAATGCCTGCACTTCCACAGGCTGAGGGGAATCTTTCCTAGTCCAACCTTAAGGCTTGGAGACAAGGTCTTATCGTTTGTGGAATCCCATCGTTTCCTCGGCCTTTATTTAGACAAGAAACTTAACTGGCGAGATCACATTCAACACACTAAGAACGCATGCCAAAAGATTTTAAACATTTTAAAAATTTTAAGCCATTCGACATGGGGCGCAGACCGCTCCATGATGCTTTTATTATACCGTTCGCTGGTGAGGTCAAAACTGGACTACGGGTCCGTGGTATACTCTGCTGGAAGAGAATCATATTTGAAACCCTTGAATACCGTGCACAACACCGGACTTCGTCTAGCCATTGGTGCCTTTCGGACATCACCCATTCCGAGTATCTACTCGGACTCAGGGGAGCTACCTTTGGCCTCGCGAAGAAAAATTTTAATGAGTAACTATGTAGCAAAGATTTTATCGATGAAAACGCACCCCTGCTTTGATATAGTTTTTAAACCTCGGTTCATAAATATTTTTAATTGAAGGAAACGGGCCACACGTCCACTTGAAATACGTTTTAGAGATTTTATTGAAGAAGTGGGCATGTCACTGCCCACAGTGCATCAGGTTAAATACTGTAACCAACCACCCTGGCTAATGCCCCTGCCTAACGTAAACCTCTGTTTACAAAAATACTGCAAACAATTAACGACCCCTATTGAATACAGGCAGATGTTCAAGGGACTTCTAGAAGCTGATCCCAGCTTCATACCTGTTTACACTGATGGGTCCAAGTCAGATCTCGCGTGTGGGGCTGCAGTGGCATCCGTACATCACGGCGTCCTTAAGACGAGGCTAAGTCCACTCTATAGTGTATTTAACGCAGAACTGTCCGCCATAAAAATGGCTTTATGTAATATTAAGGGCAGTCAAGGATCTTTCTTAATCTGTTCTGATTCCTTAAGCTGTTTGAAAGCCATATCAGCCATGTACTCAGACCATCCTATTATTCAGGAAATACATTTTGTCCTCTCATCCCTTACTCAAAAAGGAATCCAAATCCTTTTTGTTTGGATTCCTGGCCACGTAGGTATTTCAGGTAACGAAAAAGCATACAAAGCGGCAAAAGAGGCGTTGGAAAACCCGGATCCCGTCTTGAATTTGGTTTTATCGGAAGATGTCAAGTCGATGCTTCGACGAATCGCCACTAAGCAGTGGAATGAAACATGGAGTAGTATGGAGGAAAACAAGCTACGTACGATAAAACCCGACACTCTGGCATGGCCTTCTTCAGTCCGAGGTAATCGGAGGGAAGAAGTTATTATTGCCCGTTTGCGGATAGGCCACTGCGCCTTGACCCATTCTTTCCTATTCACGGAAAATAAGATACCCCCCTACTGTGATACATGCGATAAGCCTCAGACAGTGAAACACATCATGGCGGAGTGTGTTAACTACCAAGATGCTCGCAATCTTTTCGGCCTTAGGGGAAATCTTAAATACGATCTGGGTGATAACGCTGACCGACTTAATCAGGTAATCGGGTTATTAAAAGATATAAATATCTACCACTCAGTTTAATAATTTTTATTTTTTATATATTTTTTTTAAATACATATATTTTAAGTATTTTTTAAAATACTTGTTTCTATTTTAGTTTAATCTCTTTCGTTTAAACTATTTAAGTTGCAACAAAGAGCCTAGAGCCGCTCAATGCATTGAAAGCATTTGTAAATTGGACGTGGTGCAAAATGACCTCGGCCGTCGGCGCACCCACAACCCCAAATACTACTACTACTCCTTCACATCTTCCATTTCTGACTCCTTAATTACGTTCCTGGATATTAATATCCAAATTAAGGACAGTAAATTCATCACCTCCGTCCACAAAAAACCCACTAACCACGACCAATACCTCCATTTTAACAGCTTTCATCCTTCTCACACCAAACGCTCAATCCCTTATTCCCTTTCTATCCGCGGCCACCGGATCTGCAGCAATGCCCCCTCTCTAAAAGAATATATCGAAACTCTCCATCACTCCCTCAGAGAACGAGAGTACCCAGAGAAGTTGCTTTTAAATAAAATCCTGTCTCCTACTGCAAAATATACCCCTCGGACCAAGACCCACCAACCTGACCAACTTAACCTTGTCACCACATTCTTCCCTGGTGCACACAGGATCAAAAACATATTGAAAGACCTGTATCCAATCTTAAAAAACAATACCTCTACTTCCCTCCTCCTACCTTCATGTCCCAAAGTTTCCTATAAGCGTCCCTCAAATCTGCGGGACATTTTAAAATCCACTAGACCCTCCCTGCAACCCACCTCCACTTTCCTCAGCATGCGGACGCCCGAGGTGCAAATGCTGCTCTCTCCTCCGCCCCTCCGCCACCCCCTACCTCAAAAGATCTTCCTCTACGGCCAATTGTACCACCAGCAACATCATCTACCGACTTTCCTGCAATTTCTGCCCTGCCTTCTATGTGGGAAAATGTACCACCCCCCTCAATATCCGTATGAACAATCACCGCCATGCCACCAAAACTCCACCTTTTCTTGATCCCATTCCCAAACATACCGCCTCCCACTCTCAAAATTTTGACGATTGTTTCTCCCTAGAGATCATAGAAGCCCTTCCTGAATCCGCCGGTAATGTTGACGTGAAAATTCGTGAAATATTTGGGTGACAAGAGCATTCGAAAAGCCCGGGCTAAACCTAGCCCATTGAATTAAAAGCCCAATAGCCACCTCTCTCTCCCCACCACTATCCATTCGCACTTACCCACCTTCCTTCTTCTCTGCCCTTTCCTTCCCAAGGGAACAGAGCGGACTCATCATTCCTCTACCGCTGACAATGGCGTCCTGACGCCGAAACGTACAAGTTTTCTTTTGTGAGTGTCCTTTTTGCGTGTTTCTGTGTTTGTTTAGTGTATCACTGTTTTATTTATGCATATATATATATAAATGTATATATATTGTGACGGCCCGAGTCCGTCGCTGATTCGCGTTCCAACCACACCCTATCTAACCAGTCACCTTCCCCCACCTCACTCCTTGGCTCCGGAGTGTAGCACGTCGTCGCGCGGTTAAGTGCATCGGCTGTGAGTGGTTTGGAGGGGGGTTCATTTGACCATGTTTCGGGTTATGGCGTGCCTTTCGCCATATTCCCCCCCCCTTTTTTTAATCATGTGACACCGGCGCCGAAAAGGATAAAAAGGCCGCGTATGTGTCGCGAAGAGGCTCTTCGATGGTTGTTCCTCAATGAGGTGTGTTGGCGAGAGTGGTGACCGGTGGCCCGAAGAGGAGAGGTTCTTCGTGCTTCGGATCCAGGAGCAGGCACGGTACATCGTTGCTCTTCAGGTCTACGCAGACACAAATACCGCACACCGGTCGATGAAAGAAGAAGGCTGGGACCAGTGCATCCTAGTTTCGGGTGAGTGCTACCCGGGAGCCAAATAATTCCGAATCCCCCCATGACCTTCCCTTTCTCCCTCTCTTATGTTAATACCCCAATCATCCAGCCCACCAACCCCGTTTTTTGTGTAAATTTCGCGAGACCGTATTATTTTTCAAACTAAATTTCATATGTGGACGTTTGTCCCGGCTTTTAATTGGCCACAGCTTGCGGGTAAGAGTCGGGAACCGTCACATTTTGGCGCTGCGGACAGGATCGCGAAGGGATAATCTTGGGTTGGTACGAGTTAACTTATTCCATTATTGGTTCGAGTTTAATTTTGATTCGTATTCGTTCATTTCTTTCGTTTTTACTATTTGCCGGGAAGGTGATTTTTTTTGTGTCGCCCGGTAGACAGTGCTTTTTTTCGCCTATTTAGCTCTGTACGTAGCGGGTCTAGTGCTGTGCTTAATGGTTGAACTTTGTGTTTTTTGGTGTCTGTTGGCAAAAGCCGGCGGTACATGTGGGGCGGTCGCATTGCGCGCGCGAGTCACTGCTTGAAGCCTAGTTGGGAGATTACCTTTTGTTTCTTTTTCGAAGGCATTCGGGTAACCACGTACAGCCATGCCTAAGGGAGAGGGGAAGTCAGACCCGTACATGGAGTATCGGGAGTCAACGGGGGCCATCACCCTTGACGACTCGTCGAGTGAGGGAATTGAGGATATAGAACCGTCCCGGCCAGAGGTTAGGCGGCTCGAGTCAAATATCCCCCAGTCAGACCCGATGAATGTAATGTTGGCGTGGATGAAGGAGTGGGAGAAAAAAGAGGAGGAAAGAAGACGTAAAGAGGAGGAGAAGGAGAAGAAAGAGGAGGAAAGACGACGTAGGGAGGAGGAGAAGGAGAGAAGGGATAAAGAATGGACGGCGGCTTTAATGCTTAGGTTAGAAGCCTTAAACGGTCGTGTGGGACCATGTGAAGAGCGCATAACCACGCTCGAGGTGTCTGCACGAGAGCAATTCGAGGGGGTGGAAGGTCGGATTTCGGAAATCCAGCGTTCGCTAGCGCAGGTGAAGCAGGAGACGCGTGTCGCGGTGGAAAGACTAGGTGGTGAAATGGGTAGATTAGAGGGACTTGCCGGTCAAGTGGATCGGAGGAACTCGTGGGAAGCCGGGTATATTTCGCCCGTTCCAATCAGCCCGCCTACCTTTTCCGGGAACGGGACTTTCAGGGTCCTCGCATTTTTAAGGGAGGTCGAGAGATATTTTAGAATAAATGCTATCCCGGAGAGTTATAAAGTGGTTTCTTTCAGGCAAATGTTAAAAGGCAAAGCCAACATTTGGGCAGAAGCTGGCGGGAAATATTTTGAATCTCTTGATTTTGAAACTTTGAAGGGAAAGTTCCTGAGTATGTTTTGGGACGCTGGGACTAGAGATGTGTATAGGGAAAAAGTATGCACGGGAACTTATTCCGAGGAAAGTGCTGGTAGCATGCTTGACTATGCTTTAAAAAAGGTAGCAGCTGCGGAGAATTGTGATCCGCCCATTGAAGGGGGGCATCTAGTGCGAATGATCGTACGACAATTACCTATTTCCACGCAAACCCATCTTTTCTCAGCTGGGGAGTTGACGTTGGATAGGTTGTACGAGTTGTTGAAGATATATGATCAAATAAACGAACAGAGCCGAAGACGGGAGAAAGACGGTAGGGGTTTTTTCTCTCGCGGTAATGTCAACTCCATAGAGGGAAAATGGGGCAGATTCCCGCCGCAAGTCGACAGGCCGGCGAAGGCGCAAGACAAGGGTGCGGTTCCAAAACAAGGTCCGCCACGAGTGGGATGCGCGAGTATTGAGAGGGGAGGCATACGCGAGAGGGAAGTGGAAGCTACCCAAAGATGATTGGGAAAACCCTATAATTATTCGCAGCAACCAGCGGATGCTTCTCGTCCGCCTTGGTTGGACGAAGGGCAGGCTTGTCACGGCGAGGTCAAATCTCCGGCGGGTATCCCAGGGGACGAGTGGGTACAGGGCGCCCAGGGAAACTTTACGCTTCCGAGTCGCACGATTCCCGCGCCTCGGGAGTGGGAGAGTTAATGTGCGTGCCAATTATGGCGGCATATTACCTAGAGGGGAATCCAATAAAAGATTTAATGCACGAACAGGAGGGTGTTGCGCTGATGAAGTTTCGACAAGTATTCTCCGCGAAACCCCGTAAACACAAAGGTAATCGGAAGGGAAAAATAATTACGTTTCAGGTTGGTGACCGCGTGCTTGTGGGAACGCCTCGCGTGTCCGATGCGCGCCTTAATTTGTGTCGCAGGTTGTTCCATTTGGACACCGGACCCTTTGTGATTTCAAAATTATCAGGCCCTAATGCTTGCTATCTGGAGGATGCAAGCAACAAGGAGCTCGGGATATATAATTTTGGCAATTTGAAATTTTACCACGAACCAATATTGGAGTAGGTTTCGCGGTATTGGTTTTTTTTAATTTTGTTGCGTTTTGTTTTATTTTGGGTTCACGCGGGTCGCGCATATTTAATTTTTGTGTCCCCCGTTTGCTCAAGGTGGGCTTTATTTTCTTTGTTTTTTTGGTAAACTGTGGAGCCCTCTTTTCAGGCAAAGATCGCCTCCACAGTTTAGGGAGGGGCTATGTGACGGCCCGAGTCCGTCGCTGATTCGCGTTCCAACCACACCCTATCTAACCAGTCACCTTCCCCCACCTCACTCCTTGGCTCCGGAGTGTAGCACGTCGTCGCGCGGTTAAGTGCATCGGCTGTGAGTGGTTTGGAGGGGGGTTCATTTGACCATGTTTCGGGTTATGGCGTGCCTTTCGCCATATTCCCCCCCCCCTTTTTTAATCATGTGACACCGGCGCCGAAAAGGATAAAAAGGCCGCGTATGTGTCGCGAAGAGGCTCTTCGATGGTTGTTCCTCAATGAGGTGTGTTGGCGAGAGTGGTGACCGGTGGCCCGAAGAGGAGAGGTTCTTCGTGCTTCGGATCCAGGAGCAGGCACGGTACATCGTTGCTCTTCAGGTCTACGCAGACACAAATACCGCACACCGGTCGATGAAAGAAGAAGGCTGGGACCAGTGCATCCTAGTTTCGGGTGAGTGCTACCCGGGAGCCAAATAATTCCGAATCCCCCCATGACCTTCCCTTTCTCCCTCTCTTATGTTAATACCCCAATCATCCAGCCCACCAACCCCGTTTTTTGTGTAAATTTCGCGAGACCGTATTATTTTTCAAACTAAATTTCATATGTGGACGTTTGTCCCGGCTTTTAATTGGCCACAGCTTGCGGGTAAGAGTCGGGAACCGTCACATTTTGGCGCTGCGGACAGGATCGCGAAGGGATAATCTTGGGTTGGTACGAGTTAACTTATTCCATTATTGGTTCGAGTTTAATTTTGATTCGTATTCGTTCATTTCTTTCGTTTTTACTATTTGCCGGGAAGGTGATTTTTTTTGTGTCGCCCGGTAGACAGTGCTTTTTTTCGCCTATTTAGCTCTGTACGTAGCGGGTCTAGTGCTGTGCTTAATGGTTGAACTTTGTGTTTTTTGGTGTCTGTTGGCAAAAGCCGGCGGTACATGTGGGGCGGTCGCATTGCGCGCGCGAGTCACTGCTTGAAGCCTAGTTGGGAGATTACCTTTTGTTTCTTTTTCGAAGGCATTCGGGTAACCACGTACAGCCATGCCTAAGGGAGAGGGGAAGTCAGACCCGTACATGGAGTATCGGGAGTCAACGGGGGCCATCACCCTTGACGACTCGTCGAGTGAGGGAATTGAGGATATAGAACCGTCCCGGCCAGAGGTTAGGCGGCTCGAGTCAAATATCCCCCAGTCAGACCCGATGAATGTAATGTTGGCGTGGATGAAGGAGTGGGAGAAAAAAGAGGAGGAAAGAAGACGTAAAGAGGAGGAGAAGGAGAAGAAAGAGGAGGAAAGACGACGTAGGGAGGAGGAGAAGGAGAGAAGGGATAAAGAATGGACGGCGGCTTTAATGCTTAGGTTAGAAGCCTTAAACGGTCGTGTGGGACCATGTGAAGAGCGCATAACCACGCTCGAGGTGTCTGCACGAGAGCAATTCGAGGGGGTGGAAGGTCGGATTTCGGAAATCCAGCGTTCGCTAGCGCAGGTGAAGCAGGAGACGCGTGTCGCGGTGGAAAGACTAGGTGGTGAAATGGGTAGATTAGAGGGACTTGCCGGTCAAGTGGATCGGAGGAACTCGTGGGAAGCCGGGTATATTTCGCCCGTTCCAATCAGCCCGCCTACCTTTTCCGGGAACGGGACTTTCAGGGTCCTCGCATTTTTAAGGGAGGTCGAGAGATATTTTAGAATAAATGCTATCCCGGAGAGTTATAAAGTGGTTTCTTTCAGGCAAATGTTAAAAGGCAAAGCCAACATTTGGGCAGAAGCTGGCGGGAAATATTTTGAATCTCTTGATTTTGAAACTTTGAAGGGAAAGTTCCTGAGTATGTTTTGGGACGCTGGGACTAGAGATGTGTATAGGGAAAAAGTATGCACGGGAACTTATTCCGAGGAAAGTGCTGGTAGCATGCTTGACTATGCTTTAAAAAAGGTAGCAGCTGCGGAGAATTGTGATCCGCCCATTGAAGGGGGGCATCTAGTGCGAATGATCGTACGACAATTACCTATTTCCACGCAAACCCATCTTTTCTCAGCTGGGGAGTTGACGTTGGATAGGTTGTACGAGTTGTTGAAGATATATGATCAAATAAACGAACAGAGCCGAAGACGGGAGAAAGACGGTAGGGGTTTTTTCTCTCGCGGTAATGTCAACTCCATAGAGGGAAAATGGGGCAGATTCCCGCCGCAAGTCGACAGGCCGGCGAAGGCGCAAGACAAGGGTGCGGTTCCAAAACAAGGTCCGCCACGAGTGGGATGCGCGAGTATTGAGAGGGGAGGCATACGCGAGAGGGAAGTGGAAGCTACCCAAAGATGATTGGGAAAACCCTATAATTATTCGCAGCAACCAGCGGATGCTTCTCGTCCGCCTTGGTTGGACGAAGGGCAGGCTTGTCACGGCGAGGTCAAATCTCCGGCGGGTATCCCAGGGGACGAGTGGGTACAGGGCGCCCAGGGAAACTTTACGCTTCCGAGTCGCACGATTCCCGCGCCTCGGGAGTGGGAGAGTTAATGTGCGTGCCAATTATGGCGGCATATTACCTAGAGGGGAATCCAATAAAAGATTTAATGCACGAACAGGAGGGTGTTGCGCTGATGAAGTTTCGACAAGTATTCTCCGCGAAACCCCGTAAACACAAAGGTAATCGGAAGGGAAAAATAATTACGTTTCAGGTTGGTGACCGCGTGCTTGTGGGAACGCCTCGCGTGTCCGATGCGCGCCTTAATTTGTGTCGCAGGTTGTTCCATTTGGACACCGGACCCTTTGTGATTTCAAAATTATCAGGCCCTAATGCTTGCTATCTGGAGGATGCAAGCAACAAGGAGCTCGGGATATATAATTTTGGCAATTTGAAATTTTACCACGAACCAATATTGGAGTAGGTTTCGCGGTATTGGTTTTTTTTAATTTTGTTGCGTTTTGTTTTATTTTGGGTTCACGCGGGTCGCGCATATTTAATTTTTGTGTCCCCCGTTTGCTCAAGGTGGGCTTTATTTTCTTTGTTTTTTTGGTAAACTGTGGAGCCCTCTTTTCAGGCAAAGATCGCCTCCACAGTTTAAAATACTTGTTTCTATTTTAGTTTATCTCTTTAGTTAAAACTATTTCAGTTGCAACAAAGAGCCTAGAGCTGCTCAATGCATTGACAGCATTTATAAATTGGACGTGGTGCAAAATGACCTCGGCCGTCGGCGCACCCACAACCCCAAATACTACTACTACAATTAATCTAGTATCTCTTTTATTGAATGATTTTCACCAAAAAGGTGTACAGCAAATTTATACGACCATTAATTTAAATCAAGACCCGCAGGAGATTTAAAATAATATAATCAGGCATAACTGTGGTGCAAATCGGGCATGTATTGTAACACGTTGTAGGGCAGCATTTAAAATGGCAGTGGTCAAAAATCTGGTTTCGACAAATGCTATTGGAACACTGGCTGATAGCTGCTCTCTGTTGAGTGATCTTTCATATTTCTCGCAGTTGTGCACACAGGTGCTCGGTGATTTAGATCGCACCCTAAGTATGACAAAAGCTGTAATGCTTTCAAATAAGATGTGTTGAGTAGCATGTGTCAGTGGATATGCTGCTGCAATGATTTTGATGGATCACCAAAGTGATGCTTGTGAATGCTCCTTAGAAACTGACTCTCTTATATGTGAGGATGTTTTTTCATTGATATATGATGGCATTGCTGATGAGGAAATATGCCTATCTGAGTTGTTTATGACTACCATTTCCAATGCAGTTAATGTGGGAATACAGTCACTAAGTGAGAGGTGCCACCTTCAATAATTGAGTTTGGTATGGGAACTGGATATTGAAAGGGTAATAGATGATTATGATTAGTGAATTAGGTCATACCTTAAGTTAAAAGAATACGAAATGCCTTGAAATAAGAATATATTGCACCCCTATAGGAAAGGGACCCCCCCCCTTACTTTTACCTTCACCAATCACCTTTTTCCCCACTACCAGAAGACCACACACCCCTTCGGACTATAAAAGCATCTTCGACATACTTTGCGCACTTGATGATGCTGCAATTAAACAAAAACATGGTCATAACTTGAGTAATGGGGAAAATCAAGTGAATGACACCTTCTATAAGGATGAGAAGACAAACCACTGATGCAGAACTTTACATTATAAGGAACAATGCAGACATTTAAACAGTATAATTTCACCAATGTAGAAGGGGATGCAGTAACTCCGGTTTTGAACGGTGTTCATTCCATACATGGCAATTCCCACAAACAGAATGTTAGGTAACCCTCCAATGACAGTACTCTAGAAGAAAAGGAAAAATAACATGTAATTAGAACCTTAGTTAGAATGCAGAAAAGCTTAACCTGACATGAGTTATTGTTTCATCAATCAATATAAAAGGAATACATATTAACCTTATACGTCTACATTTAATGATAAGTTAACATACCCCCCAGTGGGTCCTAGGTTAAAATAGGCCCACCCGCGTGTTTGCCGTGCGCGGCGACCCGTGTCGGAGGAAAGGGGGATCCTGGTGGCTGTGTGGAGATCCCTTGGGAGGGAAGTAACCCCAACACTCAACTTTGGCCCCTGCTTCTCCTAGACGGGCGGCCGGAAGCTAGCCCACTCCCGGTCAAACGGCTCCTGACGGCTGGGGAGCTTGGCGACTCCTTTCGAGCGTACGTCAGGTTGGCCAAGTTTTGCGCTGTAAGATACCTGCTTTGTGCAAGGGTCCGAAGGACACTGCTATACCCCCCGGTAATCCTGGCGCTCTGTGTCGGTTTGCGATACATCACCCCCTCGTTGGGCTCCATGGTGGGTGGGAAGCCGGGCGATGAATAAACAAAGAAACATTAACTTTCTCATTTACTTCATGGTTCATATTTGACAAAGCGAGAATAATTTTCTTCATGACTATCTGCAGCATTAGTAAATAAAGAAGCAGTCACTAAGCCTAATAAGCACCTGGCACTTAGACCTCTTTAGATCCACAGTGCAAACCGACATTAAACCTCCCCTCCACTCCACTCCCCAGCTCGGGATGGTATTTATGCATCATGATTTTGCTTTACTCTTCGTACCGGAAGATGACGCCGCTGCGTCGAAACTATTAGTACCGCGAAAAAAATTGGTGGAATAAAACAAAGTTTTCTTTTTAATTATTTAGGAAATAACTGTATTCCAAATAGTATTATCAGGGCTTTTTATGATAGTGTATGTATAATATAACAATTAAAATATACTTATAATTTAAAATATTTGAGATGTTATTTACTTAATAACTAAGGTTGACTTTAGTCCAAGCCATGGCAAGTAGCCGCCTTTGGGGAAAATCGTGCTTAAATTATTCTAAAATTATGTCGGAACATCATATTTTGTCGATAAATTGTGTAATATGAGAAATGGCAACCCATTTCGTTAAAGCAATATGTTTTTATTGTAGTTCCTCTGTGGCAAATATGGAAACATGGGAGCATCATATCCGTCTGTTCTTTGTTCGTAATCATTCCAGTTTGGCTGAACTCCTGCTTTTCACAGTAATTTAGCGGTCTGGTGACCATTTTGTAATTTAGGCTAAATATTCTTCCTGCTTTAGCGGTTAGTTCAAGCAATTCCTCAAATTTTACGCTTCTTGTTTAGTGGTGCAAAAAGTCTTGTATTTTTGTTCAATATTTCTAAATTGTTATTTTTTCTCGAAGGTAAATGTAGTTGATTCCCTAGAAGTCAATGGTTGATATTTTTCTGTTTATATTTGGCAATTGTTTTTAGTTTATATTAGTTGGCCAATGTTTATCAATTGAATTTTTTATATTATTCTGAGAACTTATTGACACTATTGCTGAATACCTAACGCGTGGGTTAGGGCTGAATACCTAACTCGTGTGTGGGTTGGTCTTACAAGGTTTTTGAAAATATCTATGAATGCCGAATTACTGTCGATTAAAGTAGGAAAGATGAGTCAAGAATTCTATGTAGAATCGAAGTGGAATGAATGTGTGGCTTAGAAACAGGCTAATCATCTGAATAGTCAGTTAATAACGTTGCTCTCTATCTACAGCGCTAGGCTTTTAATTGAAATATTTCGTCTAGCATTAGATTTATTGTGCTTATGACGCAATATATAACGCCGTGAATGTACAGGCACTTCCAATGAAAAGTTACCACTTCAGAGCCGAAATTTTCTAAGTCCGGAGTTGACGGTGATTTGACAACGCTGCGTCACGGCTTCCCTCCAGCGGAGGCTCAGGAAGCTCTAACCGTAAACAATCCCCCTTCCCTCCTCCGCCCACCTTTCCTTTCTTAGCGGAAGGGACCAAGGGATTACTGACGGTCGGTCTTCTTCAGTCACTTCCACGGTCGGTCGGTTCACTTAGAAGAGGAAATCACAAATCATCATTGTTCATTATCACCCCCCAATTTGTATGTGTCCCTTGAATAATCGATGAATAATTAATTCCTTGATTTATTGGTGTTGTTTCACGCTCGTGCTATTTCAGAGTGAGTTCATCATGTTTTATTCTCACATCGATGTAGTCAGAAGCTTTATAAATATGCGATCTCAATGTTTTAAGACTAGGAATAGTCTCAAAAGAAGAAAATAACGTTCCAAATTGTCGTAATTTTCACGAGTTTACCGTAGGATTTATGATATGGACTCGTAATTTGAATAATGACAATACCCATTAGATTACTGCTTGTATAATACCAATACACATCTGTTATTTACCACGCAGCCGTTTCCCTAAAATCTGGTCTAATATCTGCTGGGATAAGAGACGAGGGCCTCCCTGCGACAATGATGCAATATGGGGAGGTACGCTAGATTAAGGACCTAGGTTGAGAGGAGAAGAGAGAAAAGACCTCAGGCAGGAGACTTTCCTCATGCGACTAGTTTCACCCAAGTCGTTGGCATATAGATCTTTAGTTGCAATACCTCCTATTTACGATTCTATTCTTCATCCGCGAAATTCTGCGGTCATAAACTACGGCCACTATGCGCATATTCCTACAATCCATCCCCCCTGCGGGTAGGGGGATTGAGAATACTCCCGCAGTATCCCTGCTTGTCGTAAGAGGCGACTAAAAGGGCGGGGAGAAAACCCCGAAAACAAACCCAGAGCCAACAAGGGTTGAGCCCGGACAGTCTTGTGGGTCAACTGTCTGTGTGCGGCCATACCACCTGGCCTGCGATCCACCCGCATGTTTGCCGTGTGCGGTGACCCGTAAGGAGGAGAAGGGGATCCTGGAGGGTGAGGTCTATGGTTCCCAGCCGGGTGTCGGATGCCCGGTATGGACTATGGGCCAAGACCCCTCTTTGGCCCCGGATTCTGTGTAAACGGGCGGCCGGGAGCTAGCCACTCCCGGTCAATCGGCTTCCGTGGCGTTAGCTCAACGGTGGCGAGTGCCAGGGAGGTGGGGGTCTGCGTAGGACGGTCGGAGATGTACGGGTTTGGTGGGCCCGTGCATCGAAGATCCAACCCGAAACAGACAAGCACCTCTAGGGTGCTATATCCCCTCGGGTAGCCCTGGCGACCGCACCGGTTTGCGGTGCGGCGTCCCAATTGTGTGGCTCCATGGTGGGTGTGGAGCCCGGGGGACGAAGAATTGTTTGGAATGGCGGAGTTGAATCTTCCACCTCCAAAAAGATCCCGCCCGGATTCGGGCGGGGGAGCCTATAGTTTACCCGCTTGTACGCGGTTTTTGTTAATGAAGTTCGAGAAAGAAGGGGAGACATTCAAACGGGTGTCCCCTTTTCTCATCCGTAAAGCGCTGTCAGCCTCAGTTCCTGGAGATTTAAAATCTGCAAAAAAACTGCGGGACGGGAGCCTGCTAATTGAAACGGCAAATATTTCCCAGAGTGAAAAGCTTCTGACACTCAAGAGTCTCCATGATATTCCAGTTAAGGTAGAGGTGCAACACCCCTCACCCGTACCCTCAACACTTGTCGGGGAGTGATATCCCATTATGACCTCGTGTACGTGGAAGTCGACGAAATAAAAAGCGAGATGGCGTCTCAAGGAGTCACTGATGCTCGTCGGCTTACCACAAAGCGCAACGGCGAAGTTATAAATACTACTTCCGTCGTACTTACATTTGCGCGTGATAGTCTTCCCGACAAGGTATTCGTGGGCTATGAATCTGTCCCAGTGCGACCATTCATTCCGGCTCCAATGCGCTGCTTCCAGTGCCAGCGCTTCGGCCACATCGCCACGCGATGTGAGGGCAAGGCCACCTGCCCGCGCTGCGGCCAGGAAGACCACGAGTTTGCGGACTGCAACAAGGACCCATGTTGTATGAACTGCGAGGGTACTCATCCAGCCTATTCTCGGAAGTGTCCCAAGATGGTAGAAGAACGGAAAGTTATGGAGATAAAAACCATAGAAAAAATCCCATACCTCGAGGCAAGGAAGAAATTCATAGCCATGGCAGCCCCTATTTTTTCGAGATCCTTTGCCTCGGTGGCGACCACAAATGTGGTAAAGGCTTCCCAAGGCACTCAGACAGAGAGTAATGACAGCCAAGAAACAGTAGAAACAATGGAAGTAGCCAAGCCGGTTAAGGCACAAATTCCGGCAACAAACAAAAACGACACCAACAACGCTGGTTCTCCTAAGAAGAACCAGCCTAAATCTTCAACCGGGGTAGCGCAGAAACAGCGCGAAAAAACACCATCCCCCGGCCCCTCTGGACTAGCCAAACCACTTCCGGTGGAATCAATGGAGGAGGACGACGGCCCCACGGAGACTGAAGTCCTCCTCGCGAAACAAAAGAGGAAAAAGCACCGTTTTCGGCGCTGATCCTCTTGATTTTTATATCACTCCACATATTTATTTATATATTTTTCCTTTTTTATAGATATCTATGACTTTTACCTTGCAGTGGAACTGCAATGGTTTTTATCGGCGTAAGGAGGAGCTGAGTGTTTTAATTCGTGATTTTAACCCGTCTTGCATACGTTTGCAGGAGACTCATTTTAAAACAACGGACAAGGGCATTTTAAATGGTTTTAACGTTTTTAGACTGGACGACACTAGTGGCCAACGAGCCCAGGGTGGAGTGGCGGTTGCTACTCGGGAGGCCCTTTACTCTTCCTGAGTGCAACTCAACACACCCTTTCAGGCTGTGGCAGTGACCGTGCTTGCCCCCGAGGAGGTCACGTTGTGTAACGTTTATCTCCCGGAGAATGCGCCGGTCACCAGTTTTAACCTAGAAGCCCTTGTCCGCCAGCTACCTCAGCCTTTCATTTTAATGGGAGATTTTAACGCTCACGATCCTCTATGGGGAAGTGCTCGAGCTCAGTCCAACCATAGGGGACGGATTTTATCCCATTTTATATGAAATAGTAACCTGGTTTTACTAAACAACGGGGAGAAAACCCGTTTTAACGTTTTTACTGGCGACTTTTCGATTATTGATTTATGTATTGTATCCAGCACTTTAGTTACAAAACTAAATATGTCTGTACATGACGATTTGTGTGGTAGCGATCACTATCCCATTTTTATTACTAAGGAACGAAATTTTAATCCAGATTTTATTCGGACGGGCCACTGGATTGTTCAGAAAGCGAACTGGGGACGTTTTAAGGAGACTTTTAATTTCAAATATGACGAAACCAATGATAGTGTTGAAAATGTTAATAATTTGACTGCAAGTATCATTGAAGCTGCAGACAGCAGCATACCACGCTCTCGCCGTATAATTACGAGGCCTGCGGTACCGTGGTGGAATGATGACTGCGCGAAAGCTATTCGCCAACGTAAAAAAGCGTTGCGAATATTTAATAAATACCCCACCGAAAGAAATTTATCCTCCTTCCGACGACTGAGAGCGAAAGCTCGACAGGTCGTAAGGGATGCAAAAAGAGCTTCCTGGATGAAATTTGTCTCCGGTGTCAACTGCAGGACACCAATTGCACAGGTATGGCGCAAGGTAAGGGGTCTATCGGGCAATCAGCAGCAGCTAGGTGTTTCTTTCCTTAAAGTCAGTGGTGAAGTTCTAACATTACCACATGACATCGGAAAGGCATTTGGCCAGTTCATTTCCAGAACTAGCAGCGACGACGCATTCGACAAGAATTTTTTACTCATAAAAGAGCGCTGCGCATTAATATCGATTAATTTCAATGAGACGCGGTGTGTTGCCGACTATAACCTTCCTTTCTCCCTTTGGGAAATAAAGTCTGCCATTGTCGACTCAGGCAACACATCTCCGGGTCTTGACGAGGTCCACAATGCCTTTCTCCGTAATATTCCGGAGAAAGCATTGTTGGAGGTCCTCCACACCTTCAACCAGCTCTGGATTGAAGGTGGTTTTCCTTCGACATGGCGGGAGTCAGCAGTAATCCCCATCCTAAAGCAGGGCAAAGATCGTGGTGACCCGAACAGTTATAGACCCATTTCTCTAACCAGCTGCCTGTGCAAAATAATGGAAAGGATGGTGAACCGGCGTCTCGTTTGGTGGCTAGAGCGCCGAGACCTTCTCTCCAGAATTCAGTGCGGATTTCGTCGGGGCCGCTCCACCATGGACCACCTAGTTCGAATCGACAATTTCATCCAGGAAGCCTTTCTTCTCCGCCAGCACGTGATCGGGGTCTTCTTCGATTTGGAGAAGGCTTACGATCGAGTCTGGCGGCGGAAGGTTTTAAGCACGCTGCATGAGTGGGGTTTCAGGGGCAGTCTGCCAATTTTTATCAGAAATTTTTTATCCGACCGAGTTTTCAGGGTTAAAATAGGACAGCACCTCACTGGACCTTATAAGCAAAATAACGGCGTACCTCAGGGATCTGTGCTAAGCGTAACACTTTTCGCCATCGCAACTAACGATATTGCGGATTGCATAAAAACCCCGTTAATTGGATCATTATTTGTTGATGACTTGGAGATTTTTTGCCGATCAACCAAACTTCTCACTGCTTCCAGACAGATCCAACTGACACTAAATAGTCTACACCGGTGGACACAAAGAAACGGCTTTGTTTTTTCTCCAGGGAAAACTGTGTGTGTCCACTTTCATCGTCTAAGGGGAGTCCATATCCCATTTCCGCTGCGCTTAGGTGGCAGAGATCTCGACTACGCACAGTCGGTCCGTTTTTTGGGAATGACCTTCGATTTCCGCCTCAATTGGCGGGAACACATGCAAGTTTTAAAAAACAATTGTTTTAGATCCTTAAATGTTTTAAAGTTTTTAAGCCATGTATCGTGGGGAGCAGACCGTACAACACTCCTTTTATTATACCGCGCATTGGTACGATCAGAGTTGGACTACGGATCCTTCATTTACTCATCCACTCGGGAGTCTTACCTACGACCCCTGAACAGCGTGCACAACGCAGGGCTCCGGCTCACCACGGGTGCTTTCCGGACAAGTCCTGTTGTCAGCATCCATGTGGATGCAGGTGAGCCGCCATTGTGTATCCGAAGGATCCTGCTCATGTGCAACTATGTTGCCAAAATTCTAACGATGAGGACGCACCCGTGTTTTAACCTTGTTTTTAAGCCTCGTTTTTTAGAACTTTTTAATCGCAGGACAAAAGCCACTCGGCCTGTAAGTGTACGTTTCCACAATTATATTCGTGAACGAGGTATGTTATTACCTGAACTCTACCCCATTCGCCATTCTAATCACCCGCCATGGTTTACTCCCGCTCCCAACATAAAAATGTTCCTTCACGACCGACAAAAAGCTTTTACCACTGCTGAAGAGTACCAGCAACAATTCTTAATGTTTCTTTGCCACCATCCCGAATTCGTACCCGTGTTTACAGACGGTTCGAAGTCAGACACAGCCTGTGCCTGTGCGGTCGTATCATCCCACCATGGAGTCATGAAAGCGAAACTCAGTCCGATGTGTAGTATTTACACAGCGGAACTGTTTGCTATTAAAATGGCTCTTGATGGGATAGATGTTGATGGTGGCTCCTTCGTGGTTTGCTCAGACTCCATGAGCGCCCTAAAATCCATTTCTGGCTTCTCTCCTATGCACCCTATCGTCCAGGGTATCCACTCGTCTTTGCTTTCCCTTCACAAGAAGGGAACCACCGTCTGGTTTCTTTGGGTCCCTGGATACACGGGAATTGCCGGAAATGAGAAAGCCGACTCTGCCGCAAAACACGCTCTCAATCTTGAAGATCTTGAGTCGACGCTGGTACCTTGTGAAGACCTACGAGTTTCACTAAAGAGTGCAGTTCTTCAGCAGTGGAGGGAGTCGTGGAGAACTATCTCAAATAATAAACTGCGCACAGTTAAACCGGTAACGTCAACGTGGCCAACTTCCGTCAGGAAGAGCCGCCGAGAGGAAATCGTCGTCACCCTTATGAGGATAGGGCACAGCCTTCTGACCCACTCCTTTCTCTTCACTGAAGAGAAAATTCCACCCCGGTGTGATGACTGTGACTGTTCTCTCGGAATTCGGCATATCCTGACGGAGTGTGACAGATACCGAGACGTGCGTAGCCGACTGAACATTGGGGGCGACCTAGGGTCCATTCTAGGTGACGACCCCGATGCAATTGGCCGCGTCATTTTATTTCTAAAGGAAACGGCGCTTTTTAATAATTTTTAATTATAATTTAACATTTTTCAATGTTTTTAACATGGGAATAACAATAGATAAGCAGAATATCTAACTTTCATGCAACCTTCCTTCTTAGGATATAAAAAGTATATCTATAATTTGATGTATATATATAATGACAGTTAGAGGTGCAAAATGACCATGCCGTCGACGCACCCTAAAAAAACTAATACTAATACCTATAATCCATTAAAACCAATCTTATAAATCTCCTTGGCGGTCCCTTAAACTTATAGGGCTGTTATTCGCTGTTAGTTCGCAATCCTTGGGATTGTTCTAGTAATAACTTAGTGTTTAAAGGCGGCCTTAACTTCGTGGACAGTGGCGATGTGTGCACGACTTCGGCTTGCCTGTGATATTGTACGTACGGCAGGCACGTAGCACATTGTCCGTTAATGCCTCTAGAAATCTACAGGGGAGAAGGAATATTGGTAGAGTATCACTGAATAAGATAATTGGTAGAGTATCTGGGCCGGATACAACAGGGGATTCCGGGTTCTAGTACCGGTTTGGTTGATTTTTTCTCTGAAGAAATTCCGCTCTACACCCTTTCTAACCTATACTCGCTTCATGGATTAGTAAATACCAACCATCTAGTTATACGTGACTCTTATTCCTCCGTGACATGTCTCCGTGAAATAGTGACATTGTAGCTCTTAATTGCTTGTAAGCAGTTCATATCTGACGATGTTCACCCTCTGCCACACACCCTCGAGGTGGCTTGCACGTTATAACGTAGATGTAGATGTTAACCTGTTGATCAATATTTTCAGATAGGTTCATATGTTGCATAATCGATTAGATAAATTTAAAGTCTCACGCTTCCTAAGATAGACCGAAGAAGAAAAATTCCAAATTTCAAAACATTTACCTCTGCTAAATAAACGGCATTCGCAACTTCCATGAGTCTACATGAGAAAGGAAGCATTGCGACAGCTAAATTACTTGTGGAAATAACAACTACCATTCGAACTAGGGTAACAAAAGTTATGCAGGAAATGTGATGCTGTCCAAGCTGAGATGTCATTTGAGAAGGCTTTGTCTCTTATAATTTCCACGGAGATGAATAAGAGTCAACATAAAACTCTGATAGCACTACATTGCGATTGCGTATGTCCTAGATATGGCCAAATACTGCTACTTAAATGCGTAGGATACCCGAAAGGTAAAATAATCACTGATAATATGTGCGAAGTAAATCAACTATCCGTATTGAATCACAATGCGCCAAGAATCTTTGCTGGTGGCCACTGTTCAACCACTCGATTAAATAAATTTCTAATTAATTTGAAAGTGTGTATGAACCACATGCAAAAGAATCCTAACTTGTGTATTTCTGGAATGTCTCATGGGCCCTAAAAAGACTCCACTCTTTTCAAGGGCTGAAGGGCGTGAATAATAAGTATGTTCCCGGAGTGTACTCAAAGAAAAATAACTTAATGTGATTCCGCGTAAACTTATCCGGTCGCACGGTTCAATACTCACGCGATTTCATCAAAATAGAGTCCGTGGAGGTTATTTACAAAGAGTACAGCTGAAAAACGACGAATTGGAAGCCTTAGGGTCCATGTCACTTCAGCAATGTAAGCGAGTCACGTCAAATCCAGCTCGTGATGCGTGGAGCCAGACCCCGGACACGCGGTCGGAAAATCATATGTATTTTTTGCGTCACAAACTTATTTTTAATTTCTCTTCAGTTAAGTGCATATGAGTTTTCAACGAGTGCTCCGATATAAGTGACTTGACAAGTGTCTCCCTAAAACGCTAGATATTGTCTACTTTATGTAAACATTTTGTCTGAAAACAGCGTCCACCTATAAGTAATGGAATGGCAATTAAATGATTCTAAAAATATTTGAAGCTCAGGCAATTAAAGCAAAGAATTGTGTTAGTAGATCATGCTATTTGTATTTGAACAATTTTCTCCCACAGCGTCACCATCGAATTAAGTTGAAGATATTCGGAGAAATATTATTACAGGATTTCTTTTGAAAAATTCATCATGTTTGAGCCCTTCTGTCTCACTAACGTATAAGAATCATGAAAAATGTTGCATTATTCCTTAAAGAGCAATCTTTTATAAGTATCTGTGTGAAGTTTCAAGTCTATATCTCAAAAAAAGCTATTTTGGAGTTTTGTCCTAATTTATTCGATTTCCGCCCAATGTGGGTCGGTCCCCTTTTGCCCATTCGCCTATTCCTATCATGCATTAGAACCAATCGTAGAAATCTCCTTAGCGGTCCATTAAACTTAAAGGGCTTTTTCCGCTCTCGGAACTGCATTTTTACACTCACTATCTCCTGCGTCCTTTATTCTATTAAAAAACATTGACCGTAATGGACTTAGATGGTTGTGGAAGGTGGGATATGCATGAGGGTTACAGGTCCTAATGCAGCTAATTGCACGCGCATGCGTGTACAACTAAATAATTTTACGTATGAGCTTTAACTGATTTGCAAGACCTCCATAAGCATGTGAAGGCGTTTCCGTTGGTCAAAGTGTAACTAATGTTACGCTCTAATTGGTTGTTCGATGCCTTTTTCCGTTCTTCAAAGGATGAGGACAGTGACAACATATGTATATTCCCGAATACCCATTGTTTATAGGACACCTGCAGACGGTCGCAAGATACCCCCGACTCTCGCTCTACCCATGTGCCCGACCTTGGCATTGAGCCGCGTGTCCTCCTACCCCTGCCGAAGGATCGCCACACACTATTCCCCTCCTCCCGTAGGGGAGGGGCGGCGAGGAAGCATGTCTAGCTGGGAATTCCCCGTCAAGAGGGGGGTTCGCACACGGGACGCGCGAGCACCCGGCCGCCTCCCGGCGATCTCCTCTCGAGGGGCCCATTACTCCGATTGCGGAAAGTGTGGACGGCAGTTAGTAAATTTCCTTACGAACATAAATCACAACTGAGAATACTAATTGCAATATGCTGTTCGTCTCTTTCCCTTCTGATGGACAGGTGTTCTATTATTCGACCATATTGCTCACCAAACAATACCACCAAAATGTTTGGATATATTTTTTAAATGGACGGAATCGATTCATATTTGTGTGTGAATGGTTACTTCCTTCACACCATGTATGAAATTAACCCTCCGGTGGGCGCGCCCGCGACAAATTGCCGCATATTTTAGATTATGAGCTCTCCGTTTGGTACCGTTTGTATTTAATGCCTGTGTCCAGGTATTTATTTGTCATGATAGGAGGTAGTATTTCTGATATCCAGATCAATTATCCACCGAACGCTTCAGTAGCTGTGTGGCATCGAAGAGAGTTCGACGTGTCTACACCAACATTGTCGCCTGCGCGCCCGGTCATGTGAGTAATGTTTTTTGTCTTTTTCTTAAGTTTTCGATTATCACCCTCGTAAATTTAGAAGACTACCATAGAATCAAGCTGTGTACCGTCTTATTACTTTGATTTTTCACAATGGCTGTCACCAACATTGTAAACCAGTATATTTTTGTACGTTGTCCCAGGTCGAGTTAATTTTTAGGTCTCGTAAATTCTTGCGTCCTGAAGACTTCAGAGACTGAGAGAGTCCTCATGGAATCATCGGAAGGTGAAAAAGAGGACGAGCCTGAGAATTCTGATCACTCACTCAGTGATTCAACCCGAAGGTTGGCTTGGATAGTTGAGGGTAGTGCTCACTCCGGACTAAGCCACAGGCGTGTGGATTTCACACATTCAGGGTAAGGGGGCCAGTTCCTTTCCCTGGGCCACCTCGAACTCCGAGGATTTTTTTTTGTTCGAGAATTCAGATATATAGGACGAAGTCATACAAGCTGATAACCACAGAAATGAGTCGGAGCAACCTGTGGAGGAAGCAGACGAGGAGCACCTATCAAACGTCGCTGAAGATGATAACCGCTATTACAGCAAAGATAAAGATACACTATGGAGGAGTAAATCCGAATCTTATAAAAAGTGCAAGGCCAAAAATATAATCAGCATTCCTCCCGGTCCAAAAATGAGCGCCAGAAATTCGCAGACAGAAGTAGACACGTTTCTCCTGTTTATTACTGATGCCAAGATATATGATGTAAATCACACTAACAGATGCATTCAGAGAAAAGGATTTGATGTCAATTATGTTAGAAATAGAGGCTGTAAAAAAACTACAAAATAAGAAGTGAAGGCTCTCTTTGGCGCCTTATACCTGATAGGAAAAAAAAAAGGAATCACATACAAATTGTGCAGAGCTGTGGGATTCCGATGACAACGGGATGATAGTTTTGCGAAGGCTGTTCTGTTATAAGTGTTTCCGCTTCCTTCTTATAGCTATTAGGTTCGACCACAGAGTAGGGATATACAGAGAGGACACTAGGCGACTATACCATTGTTTTCTTGTAATGGAAATAGCGCACGGCGGCCATATTGAAAATAAGTGAAATATGCGGGAAATTCGAAACAACTCAAGCGCCTACGACTTTATGTACATGAAACATTGGCGTATTAACTCTCAAATTACCGTCATTATACCAGTAGTTTGAAGAATTATATATAAGGACATCAGATGCAGAATTGCTCTCGCTAAAGAAGCATTTTAGAAGAGAAGGGAATTGATGAGGGGGGTCTGAGAAGAGACGTAAAGAAGAGGCTGGTGAAAACTTTAATATGTAGCGTGGCGCTATATGGGTCGGAGACTTGGTCATTGCGAAGGGAGGATGTGCGTAGACTTGAGGCTTTTGAGATGTGGGTTTGGAGAAGGATGGAGAGAGTGAGCTAGGAGGCTAGGAAGACGAACGAGGAGGTATTGGATATGGTCGGAGAGGAGAGGAAGCTTGTGTCAGAGGTTCGGAGAAGGCAGAAGAGATGGATGGAGGAGGTTTTGAGAGGAGAGGGAATGTTGAAGAGAGTGATAGAGGGGAGAACACTGGGGAAGCGTGGAAGAGGATAGGAATTCTGGACGAAATTGGATTATTAGTCGATGTGGTTTTAAGGATGTAAGTTAAGTTCTTGCTAAATTACTCCCATTCTATAAGCAACAAGGGATACAGTGGAGATCTCACTACTCTCCTGTGGAAACTACCTGAAATTGTTGTAGAAGAAATCCTTTTGTAATTTTTCACTCTTTTTTAATAAACTGACCGGTTTCAATGCCTCAACATCATTATGAGAGTTGGAATACATGTTTAAGTAGAGTTAGCATCATATTTCGGGGTACAGGATGAGGGGTTGAAGGAGAAGGAGCTTTGAGATGAGGAGATGATTTGTTATACAACCCCTTCCCCATATCCAGTCCTATAAATTTAGACGCCAATTGTACTTGAACATGTTGACACACTCTCATGATGATGTATGGACACTGAAACCAGTCAGTTTATCAAAAATGTGTGGAAAATAGCAAAGTGATTTATTCTTCAACTTGTCTCAATTCCACAAAGTCACTTCGCCTATCATAACATTAATAGATGAAATATGAAGTTCACGGTTGTTTTATTAGTGCCTTGAATACAAAATAACCACATTAGCATGAGTATCACGTACAGAAAGATCTACAATTTTATCAAAATTTAATATAGTATGAATAATTGCCATGAGCCTACCTAGCCATACAAAAGTAAAACTGTATAACCTGCCACAGCTGCTGTTAACCTGAACATGACATACAGTGAATAATGACATATTCAGATTAAACCAAAGAATTAAAACAAAAGTATGTCCATAATATGTGCTACAGGCGATGCAATAGAGAGATCTCATTATTCACTAATTAAACTTGCCACTTTACTTACATTATTTAATTTAGATCCCAGTTATTATCAGCCTACATAGGTAATTGGAGCAAAGTCTCTGCCAATAAATATTCCAGTTATACTTCCCTTTGCGCATGGAATAGAATAATACTACCACATACTGCATCTTGGACATATTGCAAATATTGTAAGGAAGAAGGGAAAAGGGAACAGGGAATACGCCATAAAATTAATTACATAAGTAAAGTTCCTTGAATAATATAAGTTTATTTTGATCACAAAATCAAGCAAGCAATCGATTTTTTGGGTTGCTTCATAATATGTACAGCATTAACCTCGTCTATCTTTCTACTTTTTCTGTGAATACCTGCTGCATACAGATTCCAATGAATTATTACTTTCAGCAGTCTTTAGCTGCTGAATCAAAACTTCACCTTTCTTCTTCAAACGATGAATTTCAACCCTATGCCTATTTATGGCCTTCTTCAACTTGCTGATGATATCAGCATCACATGGTCCACTTGGACTGGACGCCGGCAGGTCACTATTACCAAATTTTGACAGTTGCCCTTACATCGGAAATACTATAAGAACTCAGTAATTTTAAAAGAATCATTCCTATTTCCCATAGGTTTACTTCAATGCTATAAAATTCAGACTTCATGGGTATTGGCACATTATCCATTGGATGAAACTGTTAATGATTCATCAACTGTGAGTCTATCATCTTATTTCTTGATTTTGTCAATATCTATGAAACTTATAGCAGAACTGAGTGATAGCAACAAGACAAAAATGTATAATAAATTATAAAATAGGAATACTATAAGGCCAATACCTTGCATATTTCTCTCAACTATTTCCAGATTGTTTAATCTCAGTTCAATGGACTCCAAAAATGTTGTCTACTACTTTGTTTTAACACTATATAACATAACTATAAAACAAAAATATAATTACAGTACTACGATAGTAACTACGGTTTAAAAGCTGAGATTTTGCGTAGTATCATAATTACATCAATGTTTGTGAAGTTGTCTAAATTGACAAGCAGCTGCCAGGTCATATTATATTTTGAAAATTCATACACAAACATTATAAAAAATGTACATCCTCATATCTCCCATGTTGCTCATCCGATAAACTAACGTTTTGAAACATACATCAACGGATAACTTCATAGTAATTGACCCTCAGTACTCTCCGCACAAGCATCAGCATCATGCCTTGGCTTCGGAAATTTTCTTTGGCAGGCCATGGTCGGTGAAGGATTAGGCACATCAAATATATTAGGGACCGCGAGGCCATGCAATCGTTTTTTTTAATTTCGGAACATTATCCCTTCGATGTGCACACTACAAATCCTGCAGTTGTTATGCTGATAACTGGGGGTCTTGCTTTCCAAATCAAACCGACGGCAACGAATCACCCATTCTTTGCACCTGCATCATAAACAAATGTTGTTATCCAACCTTTTCCGCTATTTCAATTCTCCAGCGTGTAGAAACAGAAAAATTCTAGATGTTTCAATCCAAATATGTGACCAGTAAACATTTATGAAATAACTTACCTCACAGGGTATTTCGGGAAACTGAAGAAACTGTTCTTTTCTTCCGCCATTCCCGAGTTGTTCTTGAAATTTATGGCTGAGCACCAAGCAAAACCGCTTCTTCTTGTTTTACTTGTCTCCTCAATCATTTTCCTTGAGTCCCTCCAAAACCAGTCTCAATGTTAATTTCGTGAAATAGGTGACGAATCGCGATTTATCTATAAAATTCCGTAACTCTCAACCTAGACCTTACCAACGCTCGCTTCCTTTCCTACTACTCAACCCCGATTCACTCATTTAGAACATGGCGAAATGCGCAATCAGCGATTACCGCTTTCAGCGCCATCTGTCCTCTCTGTATATCTTTACTCTGTGGTTCGACAATGTAGATACTAGGGAAGAGCGAAGAGCTACAGACAAAATGGCAATGTTTGAGTTGCTACAATGTCAGCTAGTTTGTGACTGCTGATGATACGCTGCATTGTTTTAGAAAACGACGCGGGTTCATACAATATATGCCTAATAAGCCGGCTAAGTACTGACTAAAGATGTACGCACTCTGTGACGCCAAAACATTTTACACTTTGAATTTCGAAATATACTGCGGGAAGCAGGTGCCTGGGCCTTATCTCAAAACGAACAAACCTGATGACATTGTGAAAAGACTAGTTGAACCTATGGAGGGCTCATAGCGAAATGTGATTACTGACAACTACTACACAGGCTATCCTCTGGCTAAAGAGCTCCTTGAGAAGGGCCTGACCCTGCTTGGAACTATGAAATAAAAATAAAAGAGAGATACCACCTGAATTTTTAGCTAGTAAAACAAGAAAAACCTGACCTGATGATGACGCTTAGCCGTTGAAACCCGGGTCGTGGGTGAGTTTATTGTTATGTGGTTTGTAAAAGTTTCCTCGCTGTAAAAAATTGTATGGAGTAAGGTTTTTGGGCAGTGGAAAATTATTCCTCGCGGAGACCGGTCCTCCCCATCCCCATTGTCTCAGTACAAGGACTCAACATTGTGGTCAGAGGGAACATGCCGCCCCATGGGAGAAGCAGAAAAGGTGGCTGGGAAAACCAAGAGTATATTCCACTTGTACCCCTTTCTCTCATCTTTGGCCCTTAACCCCATGAGTGCCGCTCCCTGTGGGGGAGGGACGGTCGCTCGCTATTTGCTGTTGTATCGCTATTGGCTGTGGTGGTTGAAGGTGGGTTGGTCTTCTGTTTCGTCTACTTTCAGAAAAACTTTGCGCCCTTAATCACTTTCTATCCTACTTACGGACACTGCTTATCGCACTCTCTACGACTTAGCACACCATGATCTTGACCCTTGCTCTTCTTGGACTGCTCCTCTCCTGGACCCGAAACCGCACCGCTTCGGCTTTACTCTGTTGGCACTGCTTTTGGTTATCCATACATCTCCTGGACCCGACCCTGCACCGATTTGATTACAATTCTGGATTACGACTTCACATCGCTGCTAAGAACACCGCTGGGGAGTAATCTACTCACAATGCCGCAATTAACACCAAGAAGGGGAAATCAAATTGTGGGGCTATTAGAGAGCAATAGGTCTATGAGAGATATCGCAAAGGATATGAATGTCTATCATGTGACGATAATGAAGATTAAAAGGCAGTAGACGACGGAACTTAGCGTCGACAGAAAGGAAGGATCCGGTCGACGGCGAGTGACAACTCCAGAAGAAGATCGACGCCTGATTTAATTCGTGCGGGAGCATCCAGAGGCACGCTCGCATGTCAGGTTTGCGGGATCAACGCAGACTGCACGTCGGCGCTTGTTTGATGCAGGCCTTTTTGCAAGGCGGGCAGCTGTTAAGGAAATCTTGACAGAAGCCCACAAGAGAGAAAGGCTGGAGTTTGCCCGAAGTTATAGTAGTGAGACTGAGGATTTTTGGAGGAGGGTGATTTTCAGTGATGAAAAAACCTTTTCATCCACGTGCAGCGGGCCAGATGTTGTTTATAGACCAAAGGGTACATGTTTTGACCCGCAGTATGTGAAGCAACGGGGGAGAAGTGGCCGCTTCTCCGTCCACGCTTGGGG
This sequence comes from Pyrrhosoma nymphula, assembly GCA_963573305.1. Classification (NCBI taxonomy): domain Eukaryota; kingdom Metazoa; phylum Arthropoda; class Insecta; order Odonata; family Coenagrionidae; genus Pyrrhosoma; species Pyrrhosoma nymphula. The sequence continues at coordinate 29,102,025 of OY754332.1, forward strand.
GTGGCTTAGCTACGATGGCCCTGGGATGTGCTGGAGAATTGAGGGCAATTTCAACGGGGATAAGTATTTACAAATCTTGCAAGATATTATGCTGCCTTTGGGGCGACTGATGTTCCCAGAAGGATTTATTTATCAGCAGGTATATAGTGAAACAAACTGAAAATACCTTTCATTCCTAGATACATTAGTTCATGTATGGTGTTTTCGATTTATAATTTCTTAATGATTCGTGTTTTGATTTAGAAAGAAAGTTATGTCAATATATTCGCAATAAATTCTTATAATCAGTTAAGGAAGAAAAATTAAGTCATGTAAAATACCTCCAAATATTAAAATTCCAAACCAACGTTTCCTATTTCCTGATATTTTCGCGAGTGTAAGAAATTGTTTCCATGGACGGATTTGTAACAGCTACCTTACAATAAAAATATTTTCAACAGGACAATAGCAGGGTTCATACTTGCCGAAGGGTTAGAGAATGGTTTCAAGAAAACGGAGTGGAGCAACTGGATTGGCCGGCGAGGAGCCCTGATCCCAACCCGATCGAGAATGCTTGGAGCGTGTTGGCGCGCACGATAAGCAGCCAACTAATCCGCCCGTCCAACCCCGGAGAGTTGTGGGAGGCTGTGGAGGGCGCTTGGGAGGAACTCGGCCAACCACTCTGCCAAGCCCTGATAAACTCCATGCCACGGAGGCTGGAGCTTGTAATAAGGATTAATGGTGGATGGACGGAGTACTAAGGTTCATTTAAAGGTAAGAATCGTAATGAAAGTTTTTATTTTCTGGAGCTTTCCTTAACCGAAGTATGAGGATAATGGTTTTCGTTTCCCATGCGTTTTCGTTTTCCATGAGAAAATTCCACCCAAAAATATCTAATATATTGTGCTCTTCTCTGTATTCCACAGGTTCACTAGCTCAGGAATATGAGATAAGAGAAACTGCTGTTCTCCGCGTCCAGCGTCAGTGATAACTGTGACTAATTAATTTGTAATGAAGTTAATAAAATACAGTTACATTTTATTAAATATTACTTCTCTTTTGTAAAAGCCAGTTTCCCATAGAAATTTATTTTCGGTGCGTTTTAGGGAAATCTGGGAAATCACTCCGTGGGGATATTCGCAGGATATAAGGGAAACGCACCGCGGGGATTTTAGTTGGGGGTGTCCCGAGAGACTTCACCCTACTGTCCGTTTTGGTCTTGGTTTTCCCAGCCACCTTTCCTCCTCCTCAAAGGAGAAGTGAATGCCAGATGGGGGGCGGCATGTTCCCTCTGACCACATTTGTTGAGTCCCTGTACTGAGACAATGGGGAGGACCGGTCTCCGCGAGGAATAATTTTCCACTGCCCAAAAACCTTACTCCATACGTTTTATTGCACCCGCGACCCCTTCCACGCGGTATACCTCGGGTCAACATACTCCGAGTTTATGCCCTTGCAGTAGGAATCGAATAAATTAGACCAAAATTCGTTTATTTAAAATTTAGCCGTTTATTTCTTTAAAATTAATGAAACATTTTTGAGCAGAAAAATTAATCAAGCGTGTTTACGCAGATGTAAATATGCAGAGACCACTGATTTTGCGACGCTGCCTAGCAAATATGGATTTTTTATGGATGGAGCAAATTTTGGCACCATTTTAGCCTTATGACGTAAGATTTTAGAAGTATTAACTCCGAAAAAACATTGGATTATTCAGTTTTTACTGCACATATATATAATTAGAATTTATCAATTCATCGTATTTACTGTTTTGATAAAAACAGTAAATATGCTTTCCTACTCAATTTTACGTTTTTTTTTTTGCAGTAATATCCTCAATCTCCAAAGGAGTTCATGTTAAATCTCTACTTTCAAGGATAAAATACACGCAAATTAGACGGAAATATTTTTATCATCATTGCATTGGATAAACATACATTAATTTTTATTAATTTATTTTATGCATAGTACATATTATTCGCCCCAGTGGGTTCGGGGTTAAAATAGGCCCACCCGCGCGTTTGCCGTGCGCGGCGACCCGTGTCGGAGGAAAGGGGGATCCTGGTGGCTGAGGGGAGCTCCCTTGGAAGGGAGGTAACCCCAACACTCCACTTTGGCCCCTGCTTCTCCTAGACGGGCGGCCGGGAGCTAGCCCACTCCCGGTCAACCGGCTCCTGACGGCTGGGGAGCTTGGCGGCTCCTTTCGAGCGTACGTCAGGATGGGCAAGTTGTGCGCTGTAAGATACCTGCTTTGTGCAAGGGTCTGAAGGACACTGCTATATCCCCCGGTAATCCTGGCGCTCTGTGTCGATTTGCGATACATCGCCCCCTCGTTGGGCTCCATGGTGGGTGGGAAGCCGGGGGACGAATAAACAAATCTTCCTATGGATTATGAACTCCAAAACCCTCAATTGACTGAGGAAACAAATAAAAGCAAAAAGTTAAGAGTAGACGTTGACTGCAATCTGAAGATAAGAGACTACCTAGCAATAGAAAACCCGAGATTCATTGTTATTATCAGCATTGAGGAAGGATCCTTAAAAAAGATATCACCATTCCTACTTGCAAAAATACTTCAGGGACTAGTTGGTGATGTAGCTAGCGTTGTGCGACTCCGATCAGGATCCGTTCTGATCGAAGTTAAAAATGAAAAACAGTCAAAGAAGCTTCTAGAAACGTCTAAATTCCACGATGTACCTGTTAAGGCCGAACCACACAAGTCCCTAAACACTTGTGAGGGAGTAATTACATCTTGGGACTTAGCCAATTGCACCGCAGCAGAAATTGTGGAAGGGTTTTGCGACCAGAAGGTGATAGGAGCTCGCCGCCTCAAGACGAGGAGAAGCGGAGAACTAAAAGACACCAATAGTATCGTCCTTACATTCGCTGTTCCTACGCTTCCGAAACATGTATATTGTTGCTATCGCTCGATTGAGGTCAGACCTTTCATCCCTCGCCCAACTCGTTGCAACCGATGCCAAAGGTATGGACATACATCAATTTCATGTAAAGGGGAGGAACTCTGTGGTAGATGCTCCCTAAGAAAAAATGACGGAGAATGTGCTGAGGATGCTAAGTGCGTGAATTGTAACGATAGCCATCCATCCTGGTCGGCATCCTGCCCAATCTTTAAGGAAGAAAAAGCGATTCAAGAAATTAAAGTCACGAAACGGATTACTTACGGAGATGCCAGGAAGGAATACAGGGCTACACACCCGGTATTCTCCGGCTCCCCATATGCTAAAGTAGCAGCTGCTCCTGTCACAACTCAAGAAATAGGAATACAGACTCACCTCCCATCTGTGTGTGGGCCCTGCAAGGGCGTATTCACATCATTCAAAAGTAAAGTAACAAAGAAAAATGGTACTAATGCCTCTGACCCGCATGCATCAGAGACTGATAATTCAAGCGAGTGTACTGCTGTATCTAGAAAGACAAGACCTTTCAACAACGATAACAAAACCCGTGGGCTAGCAGATGAAGACGACATGGTGTCTGATGATATCATGGATGTTGAGCCCATCGAACTGGCCGCGAAATACAAATGCTTGAGAAAGACCAAAATGAAATCGAAAATTAAACCGAAAGGGAAGTTTTCTCTTCGACGATAACATTAATGGCAGCCAAAATAATATCGTGGAATTGTAATAGCTATCGCACGAGATACAATTACTTCTACGCTCTGAAAGTGCTGCTGTAATTTGTGTGCAGGAGACACACCTCCACCCTGAACACAAGTTTCATATCTCTGGGCACGAAATATTTCGAAAAGACTTTCTTGGAGGTAGGAGAGCATGCGGCGGAGTGGCCATGGCAGTCCGGTGTGAAATTCACACGGAAGAAATCGCTCTCACGACAAACCTCCAGGCCAATGCCGTTCGTTTAGGTCTGGTTGGTGGTCTAACCATCGGTAACTTATATCTGCCTCCTGAGGCGAATTTCCAACCCAATGAGATTACCGACATAATACATCAACTCCCTCAACCCTTTATATTGCTTGGAGATTTCAATGCCCACAGCACCACATGGGGATCCGCCGTATCAAACCGACGCGGAAGGATGCTGGAAAAAGTCATAGACGACGAAAATCTATACTTGCTGAATACTGGAGAATACACGCATTTATCCTCTGCAACTGGAAATTTCTCCTGTATAGATCTAGCATTATGCTCTCCAGGAATAGCGCCTCACTTAACATGGGAGGTAGTATCAGACTCACATGGGAGCGATCACTTCCCCATTGCTATTACAGTTCTGAATGCTGTGCTGACTGAATCCCGACCATGGAAATGGTGTCTGAATCGAGCTGATTGGAGTTCTTTTCGCGAGAACTTGTTTTTTCCCAGACCTATGTCACTAAACGTTAATGCAACTGTGCAAGACATCTCGGAAGGACTATTCAATGCTGCATCCATCGCCATTCCTCGAACGTCAGGTAACATTAAGCGTATCCCAGTTCCGTGGTGGAATGAGGGCTGTAAAAAAGCAATTAGAGAAAGACGTCGTGCGCTCCGAAAATTTAGCAAACGACCAACGCAATCAAACCTCGAAAATTACCGCATTCTGCGAGCGACTTGCCGGCGCGTTATCCTTGAGGCAAAACGGACATCTTGGCAGCAATTCATAAGATCAGTCAACAGCCGCACTCCCACCGCGGCAGTATGGGAAAAAATCCGCAGACTATCGGGAAGGAACGCTCACTGCCCTATCCCTGGGATTATGGATAATGGAACCCTATTGACGGATAAAGAATCGATAGCAAATTGTATTGGTAAATCACTCTCTATTGGTTTCAGCTCCACTAACTATGACGATACTTTTTTGCGTCGAAAGATCAAGATTGAGAACATCCCCATTGATTGGACTTCCAACAACAGCGAGTATTATAATATCTCTTTCTCGTGGTGGGAATTTTCATCTGCATTGGCAGACTCCCGATGTACAGCACCTGGCCCCGACTATATTACCATCGACATGCTCTCCAATCTCAACACAGAAGATAAGACATACATCCTCGAATTATTCAACACCATCTGGGTCACAGATTCCTTCCCGACTGAATGGCGAAAGGCGCACATTGTTCCCATTTTAAAGCCGGGAAAAAAGAAAACAGAATGTGGAAGCTATCGCCCAATTGCCCTGACTAGTTGCGTCTGCAAGGTAATGGAAAGGATGGTCAACAAACGGCTTCAATACCACCTTGAGAAAAATCACCTTTTGTCGGAACACCAGTGTGGATTCCGAAGAGGACACTCTACCATAGACCATCTTATAACGTTAGAAAATGCCATTCATGAGAGTTTTATTGAAAAACGTCATCTCGTGGCAGTCTTCTTCGACCTCGAGAAAGCCTATGACCTTACCTGGCGACAGCACATTCTACGGCAGATTCACGAATGGGGCATCCGTGGTCATTTAGCCATATTCATAAACAACTTTTTAACTGACCGGTCCTTTCAAGTTAGAGTCGGTTCAACATACTCATCAGTGTATTCTCAAGAAAATGGGGTACCACAAGGGAGTGTCCTAAGTGTAACCCTCTTCTCCATAGCAATAAATTCTTTGGCCTCTTGCATACAATCACCAGTACGATCACTGCTATACGTGGATGACCTAGCAATATATTACTCATCATCATCTTTAGGGGTAGCTGAGCGGCAACTTCAATTAGCAATAAATAGACTTGATAACTGGTGCCGGGACCACGGCTTCCGTTTTTCGCCTCAAAAGACTGTGTGCGTAGACTTCACGAGAAAACGTGGACTCACCAGAGACGTTTCACTACAACTTAGAGGCTTGCAAATCCGCGCAGTTAGTGAAGTGAAGTTCCTTGGACTAATTTTTGACAAGAAACTTAACTGGAAAGCCCATATTTCTTACCTCCGACAGAGGTGTATGCAGCCGATTAACCTCCTCCGATCGCTGCCTGGAAGATCATGGGGAGGCGATCGAGCAACCTTGTTACGACTCTACAGGGCTTTGGTGCGATCACGACTCGACCTTGGATGCACTGTCTACAACTCAGCAAAGCAGTCTTATATTAAATGTCTGGACACAGTGCACCATCAAGGCATTCGATTAGCTTTGGGAGCTTTCCGTACTAGCCCGGTAGTTAGCCTGTACGCAGAAGCTATGGAATCTCCCCTAGAGCTCCGCCGACAGTACCTGACGACCACAGTTTCTACGCGCATACTTTCTGTTAGAGGGTGCCCTGCTTATCTAGCCCTGACTCCGAAACCAGTTGATCTAAGGTTTGAGGCTCGGCCCAAGAGCAGTCGACCCCTTAGGATACGCCTGAAGGATATTGCCGCCAATAGCGCATTTGACCTGCCCTCCATCCAAATAATAGAGACAAACAAACACCCCCCTTGGACACTCCCAAGACCCAGGTTAAACCTTAAGCTCAGACAATTCTTAAAACAAGAGACTCAACCTGAGCTTTATAAACAGGCATTTTTAGAATTAAAAAGCTCATATCATAATTATAATTTCCTCTACACCGACGGATCAAAAACTAAGGACGGAGTAGGATGTGCTGTCGTGGAGGATGGTATCCCTATCTGCACAGCCCGCCTCCCTCTTTCAGCAAGTATCTTTACTGCCGAGGTTCTAGCGATAAACTTAGCCCTGAAAAACATTCTAAACCAGAACCACCAATTTTTTGCAATCTGTAGTGACTCGTTAAGCACCCTTCAGTCATTGGACAGGATGTACCAAGTCCATCCCCTACTACTGGACTTCCAACGTCTACTCTACGAGGCATTCCATAAAGGAAAATCAATCGCTTTCTTGTGGATTCCCTCTCACGTGGGTATCCGAGGAAACGAATCTGCAGACACCGCTGCGAAAGCTGCTGCCCACTCTGGGATACAGCAGAGCCAAATCTTGCCTCCAACGGATATAATTGGGCTAATCCGTGCCTCCTTCCACCAAAAATTCAAAGAGCTGTGGGACCATGTCCAGAATAACAAGCTGAGGGAAATACGAAAGAATTTGAAGTACTGGGAGAGCAGTAATGGACGATGTCGCCAGGAGGAGGTTAAAATTGCAAGACTCCGTATAGGCCACACGAGGCTTACCCATAACTTTATCCTACGAAAGGAGAACCCTCCTGTATGTGAGCCTTGTGGCGCAACCTTATCAGTGAAGCATATCTTGGTCGAGTGCGAGAAATCTGCTCAGATGAGGAGAACTTTTAATATCCCGGAACAGATTGACCTAGCCTTAGGAAATGACCCACATATTATCGACAGTGTTTTAAATTTTTTAAAGCATATTGACATTTTTAATAAATTATGACCATAAATGTTAAACTAATTTATTTAATTTATAACTTTTAATCCTAATTAAATAGCTCATACTTTGCTGTTATACGCATAAATAAAAGCGATAAATTTTAACTATTTATTTATTTATTTTTTATCTATTTATGATTTGCTAAAATTACGCAGTATCCAGGCGCTAATAACAAAATGTTGATGCGCCTAACACACACACATACATACACACAGTACATATTATTATTTTGTATATTGAATTTTTTCAGAATTTGTTATGGCATGACTTGACCAAAGGGCCGAACCACCATAAAAAATTTCTTTATTAGTGAGACCAAAATCATATTACTAGTTACCGATTGATGTGAAGTTTAGGAAATATATCCATTTCTTTAAACTAAGGATTAAGATATAGGTTTTCCAAACCATTTAGAAGAATTCAAAAGGTAGAAAATAATTCTTGCATTGGCTTATAATTGCATTCCTTAATCATTTATTCCTTAAAATACATTTATTGTATATAATTTTATTAAATGCATTTGTGTATATAGTTCAATGCATGTTTTTAGTAGTTTCTCGGCATTTATGCATTGTTTGATGCACTCACGCTACGATGGTAGCTTAATAGCTGTAAATGCCTTCGAATGAGAAATAAAAATATTTCTTTAATATTAAAGTTAAAAAATAAGAGGGCGTGCATTTCGTTTTACACGAACGTAAATGAAGTAGAAGAGGTATTCCAGGGCAGGGCATTATGGAGGAATATTCCATCTTCTTCTTCTGGGATTCCGGTCCGATAAATAACGACGCGTCCGGAATCCTGGAAGAAGGTGGAATATCTACCCACATGTCGCGGAAATCTTCGAGAGAATTAAATTATGTATTCAACGTTTTACTCGCTGAGTAGGCTAAGGAAGTGGGATGTTAGTGGGGTGGATCGAATACTGACATTCCATCCAAAGGCTCAGGTTCAAATCCCGGCAGTGGCCGTGATTTTTTCAATGGGAACCACGATCCATATGTGGATTCCATGCGTTGAGAATTCAAGAGCCGTATTTTGTCCGTTGGATGGGATGTTTGAGAAGAGTGGTTCTCTTGGCTTCTATAGTTATAGAGGAATGCGAAAGGAAAGAGCAGGCATATGCCTGCACTTTCCTTTCGCATTCCTCTCTAACCTTCTTCCATTCTATGAAAAAGTCCTTCTATTATCATCCTACCCATCAAACCTTGGTGTCCCAAATGACCTCGGCTGTCGGTCGTTTTTTGATACAACATGAAAAGGCGATCGTGTTTTAATCTTGATTTTAATGTTAAATACAACATCTACATCTACATATTACCCCGCAAGCCGCCTCAATAGGCGTGTGGCGGGGGGTGTTAGGACACCAGCCGTTTACATATAAAATGGACACGCTCTAATGAAATTACGCCTAGCATTTTTTATAGTCCCTTATTGTTTGGGGGAAAAACGAATTCCCATACCTATCCGTTCGGCAAAATATCTCTCTTAATTTATCGTTTCTGTCGGACCTGGAAATATAGTGGGGTTCTAATAGGATGTTCTCCGTGTCGCTCTGAAAGATATCTATTCTCAATTGTTCAAGCAATCTATGCCTAGCACGCAGCCTCCGAGTCTCTAGCGGCTCCCAGCCTAATTCGTTTAACATCTGTGTAACGCTGTCTGTACGCCCGTAGCTGTTTTTGACGAATCGCGCAGCTTTCCTTTGTATTTTATTAAGTTCCCGGACTAAGTCTTTCTGCACCGGATCCCATATGCTCGCTGCATATTCAAGGTGTGACCCAACGAGTGCGAAATAGCACCTCTCTTTTACTTTTTCATCCGAAAATCTTCCCACAATACGCTTGACGAATCCTAGCTTCTTCAGAGCTCTGCCACAAATATTTCTTATATGTGCTCCCCACGATAGGTCCGAAGTTATCGTAATTCCTAGATACTTCACTTCATATGTCGCCTTTATGTTAACACCATTCACAGCATATACTTGGGAATAGTTGGATGACCTCGGCAAGAAATGTACCGCCGTGCATTTGCTCAGATTAAGTTCGAGTCCCCACTCTTGGCTCCACACATGAACGTTGTTTAAATCCGATGATAGAATTTCAAAGTCAGAGTGATCACTAATTTCACGATAGATGACAGCGTCGTCGGCAAATAGACGTATTTTACTGTTAATTCGAGAGCATAGATCATTTATGTATATAATGAACAAAAGGGGTCCGATCACACTTCCTTGTCCCACCTGATGTCACTTTAACTACATCAGAGCTAATTCCGTCAAGAACTACCTTTTGCTAACGATCACTCAGAAAGTCGCGTATCCAGTTTACTACTGTTTCGTTTAGGCCCCACGACTGTAATTTGTATAAAAGTTTGTTATGAGGTACCGTGTCGAAAGCTTTCTTAAAATCTAGAAATAATGCGTCAACTTGTCTTTTCGATTCACCAGATTTGCGAACGTCATGAAGAAAGAGTGCGAGTTGTGTTTCACATGATCTACCTTTCCGGAAGCCGTGCTGAGAGCCATGGAGGACGTTACGACTGTCCAGGAACGTCATGATATTGCTAACGACGATATGTTCGAGTATCTTGCCTATAATCGACGTTAATGAAATTGGTTGATAGTTCCCTGGGTTCCCTGTCTGTTTCCCTTTTTGAATATCGGTGTAACGTTTGCAATTTTCCAGTCTAATGGTATCTTTCCTTCAGACAATGACTTCTTGAATATTATGTCTAAGAACGGTGCGATCTGTGGCGCTAACTCCTTGAGGACACGCGCGGGTATTCCCTCCGGACCCGGAGATTTACTATTTTTTATCGACTGTAGTTGTTTAGTTATACCATCGCGTTGAATAGTGATTTCTTTCATCGATTCCTCAGTGAATGAAATTTCAAAATTACATGCAGTATTGTCTGTAGTGTATACACTTTCGAAGTGGGAATTTAACGTGTTAGCTTTGTCAATATTTTCGGTGACAAGTTTTCCATCTTTATCAAATAACGAATCTACGGTTGAAGATTTTCCCTGAAGCTCTCTCGCATATGACAAAAAAGATTTCGGATTTTCTTCGAGTAATTCACCAAGTACTTTTTTCTTGAAATTTCGCAATGCAGAACACATTGATTTCTTAGTTTTTGAGCGTTGCGCAGCGTAACTTTCTTTTGCTTCAAGTTCCTTCGATTTGTCACCTACCGTAGTGGAGTTTTTGACCAAGTTGTACAATTTTCTCTGTCTCTTAAGGTCCCTCCTAACATCGTTGTTATACCAGCGAGGTTCTTTACTGTCGCATTTCAATTTTTGCGGAATATATTCGTTGATTCCCTGTCGTATAATTTTCAATAAATATTTCCATGATTCATCAGTGCTTTTATCCTCTGTTTTAGATACGAAGTCCGTGTACGAATCATTAAGCATCTCGCCAAATTTTATGAAGTTGCATTTATCAAATAAATAAATATTGCGTTTAGGTTTTACAGCTGACTCTACTTCAATTTTCAAGGTTGCAAAAATTACTCTGTGATCACTTATGCCGTCAATAATATCGAGTTGTTTTATCAACTTCGGATGGCTTACTGCAAAAAGGTCTAATATTTTATTTCCTCTCGTAGGCTTGTCAACTACTTGGGAAAGTAAGTGAGTGTAAGTGAGTGTGAGTGAGTAGGGAAAGTAAGTGTGCTGAGTAAGATCTCGCTGATTTCCCTATTCCTAGAATTCGGTTTTACAGTGTAAGAATCCCAATTTATAGATGGCAGATTAAAATCTCCCCCAATAATTATTACACTTTTACTGTCTCTCACAGTAAATGCGGATATTTTATTATCTAATTGGTAAATAACATCAATTTTGGAGTTTGGAGGTCTATAGAAAGAGCAAACATGTATACTCCTTTTGTTTCGTTGTTTAATTGTACACCACACGCTTTCTATTTCATTGTCAGTTATTTCGTGGGCGGTGCTGTGTAAATGTGATTTAACTGCTAGAAAAACTCCGCCACCTGTCCTATCGCTTCGATCGCATCTGTAGATTTTATATCCTGGAGGAAAAACTTCGCTGCCGCTTACATCCTCAGTAAGCCAGCTCTCCGTTCCTATGACCACGTCTGCGTCCTGAAATATATGCTCGATTTCAGCGCGCTTGTTTTTAACGCTACGGCAATTACATCCTTTGGGTTAGGCAATTCGCACCCCTTAGTGTCGCACAGAAAAGTCTATTTCAAGATTTATTTTTCCCCTGGCCTGCCAATGACGGAACTGGACTAATGTAGAGGGCGTTCTAATTTTAGTTGACAGTATGGGTTCTTACGGAGATTCATTTCCCATGTATATCTCCATAAGGCCGGAGGTGCGATGTTACCAATTGCAGCGAAAAAATCAATATAGTGCGAAGCAGTATAAAAGATGGGTCCTGAAGCAGAAAGAGACACTTTATTTAGCGGTGACTATAGTTAGTTGATATTTTTATTAGTAAAAGTTTTAATATATATTTTCGTGTATTTCCGCTGTTGACATGGCTTTTCTGATACTATCGTATTCACTTTATTTTCAGTAAACGGATCGCAACAGTAGCTTATAACTTGTAGGGAAAGCTTTTTATGTATTACTCTCCATATCGGTAAACTTGTATTTGTGTGTAATTCTGTTTTAAAGTTGTTATATTTAATTAAATATTTATTGGACAAATGTTTTGGAGTTCTGTATGGTAAGAAGTGGTCTCCTGCTAACTTTCGACTCCTAAGATATGTACCGTTCAACGGTATCGCGGTACATCGCATTTTGAAAACCCGCCAGCGAACTTCCAGGAAAATAATTTAAGGAGGCGGTAACGTCGCCGCCGGGAGTTTTCTTCGAAGGACAGAGGAGCTCCTACATGCAGTCTCTCTTTCGCACCCCAGTGGAACGAACGACACGAGAAGAAAGTGTTTTTTTTAACTTACTGTGTGTTGCTAGTGAATGGCAGAAGACGGTAGAGTGACCTATTGTATGTATATGTTTCATTTTGTTGTTTCAATATATATATGTATTTATTATACGCGAGTTCGTAAGTGTTTGTCCCCCCTGCGGGTAGGGGGATTGAGAATACTCCCGCAGTATCCCTGCTTGTCGTAAGAGGCGACTAAAAGGGCGGGGAGAAAACCCCGAAAACAAACCCAGAGCCAACAAGGGTTGAGCCCGGACAGTCTTGTGGGTCAACTGTCTGTGTGCGGCCATACCACCTTGCCTGCGATCCACCCGCATGTTTGCCGTGTGCGGTGACCCGTAAGGAGAAGGGGATCCTGGAGGGTGAGGTCTATGGTTCCCAGCCGGGTGTCGGATGCCCGGTATGGACTATGGGCCAAGACCCCTCTTTGGCCCCGGATTCTGTGTAAACGGGCGGCCGGAAGCTAGCCACTCCCGGTCAATCGGCTTCCGTGGCGTTAGCTCAACGGTGGCGAGTGCCAGGGAGGTGGGGGTCTGCGTAGGGCGGTCGGAGATGTACGGGTTTGGTGGGCCCGTGCATCGAAGATCCAACCCGAAACAGACAACCACCTCAAGGGTGCTATATCCCCTCGGGTAGCCCTGGCGACCGCACCGGTTTGCGGTGCGGCGTCCCAATTGTGTGGCTCCATGGTGGGTGTGGAGCCCGGGGGACGAAGAATTGTTTGGAATGGCGGAATTGAATCTTCCACCTCCAAAAAGATCCCGCCCGGATTCGGGCGGGGGAGCCAATAGTTTACCCGCTTGTACGCGGTTTTTGTTAATGAAGTGCGAGAAAGAAGGGGAGACATTCAAACGGGTGTCCCCTTTTCTCATCCGTAAAGTGCTGTCGGCCTCAGTTCCTGGAGATTTAAAATCGGCAAAAAAACTGCGGGACGGGAGCCTGCTAATAGAAACATCTAATAATTCCCAGAGTGAAAAGCTTCTGACACTCAAGAGTCTCCATGATATTCCAGTTAAGGTAGAGGTGCACCGTACCCTCAACACCTGTCGGGGAGTGATATCCCATTATGACCTCATGTACGTGGAAGTCGACGAAATAAAAAGCGAGATGGCGTCTCAAGGAGTCACTGATGCTCGTCGGCTTACCACAAAGCGCAACGGCGAAGTTATAAATACTACTTCCGTCGTACTTACATTTGCGCGTGATAGTCTTCCCGACAAGGTATTCGTGGGCTATGAATCTGTCCCAGTGCGACCATTCATTCCGGCTCCAATGCGCTGCTTCCAGTGCCAGCGCTTCGGCCACATCGCCACGCGATGTGAGGGCAAGGCCACCTGCCCGCGCTGCGGCCAGGAAGACCACGAGTTTGCGAACTGCAACAAGGACCCATGTTGTGTGAACTGCGAGGGTACTCATCCAGCCTATTCTCGGAAGTGTCCCAAGATGGTAGAAGAACGGAAAGTTATGGAGATAAAAACCATAGAAAAAATCCCATACCTCGAGGCAAGGAAGAAATTCATAGCCATGGCAGCCCCTATTTTTTCGAGATCCTTTGCCTCGGTGGCGACCACAAATGTGGTAAAGGCTTCCCAAGGCACTCAGACAGAGAGTAATGACAGCCAAGAAACAGTAGAAACAATGGAAGTAGCCAAGCCGGTTAAGGCACAAATTCCGGCAACAAACAAAAACGACACCAACAACGCTGGTTCTCCTAAGAAGAACCAGCCTAAATCTTCAACCGGGGTAGCGCTGAAACAGCGCGAAAAAACACCATCCCCCGGCCCCTCTGGACTAGCCAAACCACTTCCGGTGGAATCAATGGAGGAGGACGACGGCCCCACGGAGACTGAAGTCCTCCTCGCGAAACGAATTGTGTGGCTCCATGGTGGGTGGGGAGCCCGGGGGACGAAGAATTGTTTGGAATGGCGGAATTGAATCTTCCACCTCCAAAAAGATCCCGCCCAGATTCGGGCGGGGGAGCCAATAGTTTACCCGCTTGTACGCGGTTTTTGTTAATGAAGTGCGAGAAAGAAGGGGAGACATTCAAACGGGTGTCCCCTTTTCTCATCCGTAAAGTGCTGTCGGCCTCAGTTCCTGGAGATTTAAAATTGGCAAAAAAACTGCGGGACGGGAGCCTGCTAATAGAAACATCTAATCCCCCGCACGGGGGGAAGAGGGTGATCTCTTCCTTTGGGGAGCCGCGCCCCCACGGACCCGAGCCCACCGGGGAGAAAACCTCGTTACAAAACCCGTAGTACGCTTGGGCAGTATCCAGACAGTATGTGAGTCTGCTGTTCTGAGTAGCCATGACATCAGGCATTCGGATTCACCCACGTGTTTGCCGTGCGTGGAGACCCGTACGTGGAGGAGAAGGGGATCCTGGTGGGTGAGTTCTCCGGCTCCCAGCCGGGCGTCGGATACCCGGTATGGGCCAGAGTTCAATACCCCACTTCGGCCCTGGATTCTCCGCAAAACGAGCGGCCTCGACCTAGCCAGTCTGGTCAATCGGCTAGCCGCACGACCGGCGGCGGGGGACCGCTGTCGGGGGTCCCTTTAAGGGCTTGCCGGTAAACGGTTCGTGTTGGTGGCAAGTACTGGAGATACGGTGGTCTTCGTAGGGCGGCCAAATGCGTGCGGGTTTAGGAGGGCCCGTGCGCTAGAGGTTCTCACCCGAAAGAGACTCCCCAATCGATGGTGCTATATCCCTTGGGTAGCCCTGGCGACCACACCGGCTCGCGGTGTGCCGCCCCGAAAGTGTGGCTCCGTGGTGGGTGGGGAGCCCAGGGGATGAAGTTCTTATTTATATGGAGTCTGAAATTCTTCCTCCACCTAAAAGATCCCGCCCGGACACGGGCGGGGGAGAAAAAGTATTTTGTTGTAGTAAGCGGTTTTTGACATTGAAATGTTCAAAGGAAGGTGAGAATCTAAAGAAGGTTCACCCTTCTTCATTAAAAGAGCTTTGCAAGTGGTAATTCCAGGAGAACCGAATTCTGTAAAAAAAACTCCGAGATGGTAACCTATTAATTGAGACAGCTAATAACATCCAAGCGGAAAAACTATTAAAAATGGAAAAGTTGCACGATATCCCAGTTACCGTTGAAATCCACCACAATTTGAATACTTCCCGAGGTGTGATCAGTCACTACGACCTTCTCTGCGTCGAAGTTGACGAAATAAAGAAAGAGATGGCCTCCCAGGGTGTAATTGACTGTCGCCGACTGACGACCAGGCGAAACGGTAAAATTATCAATACCACCTCTGTAATCCTCACATTTGCTTTGGATAAACTACCAGACAAAGTCTTCTTGGGTTACGAATCGGTACCCGTGCGACCATTCTTTCCAAACTCGATGCGTTGTTTCCAATGCCAAAAATTCGGCCACATCGCACCGCGATGTGAGGGCAAGAACACCTGCCCGCGCTGTGGCAAGGAGAAACATGAGGACGACAAATGTGCTTCCGAACCTCACTGCGTTAATTGCGAGGGTACGCATCCAGCGTACTCACGAGAATGCCCTGTGATGAAGGATGAAAGGAAGATAATGGAAATTAAGACCCTGGAAAAAATTCCTTATGCAGAGGCACGGAAGAAATACCGGTTACTAATGGCTCCTACTTTCTCTAAATCCTTTTCGAAAGTCGCTGAAACCCCAAAAGTAATGTGTACCATAGCCACTCAAACGGAAAACAATATCACTATGGAGAGCACAAAAGCACCTGTAAAAGAACAAAAAAACCCAGCCAAACAGGGAAATATAGTTTCAGACAACAAAAGCAATTTCAAGGCGGTTTCTCATAACAAACCGCCCAGATCCAACTCTGAGGACACTGGAAAAAGGCGAGATAAAACACCTCCACCCACCTGCTCTGGTGATTTAACACCAGATGCAATGGAAGAAGACATATGTATCTCGGACACAGAAGTGTTACAGGCCAGAAGAGTAAAGCAGAGGAAACAACGGCTTAAGCGTTGATCACCGAAATATACTCACGTACAATTCCTGGTTTTATTTTATTTATTTACCTATTTATTTATTTGCCCAGACCCTTTATTTTTCTTGGAGATTTTACCTTAAAGCATAAAATACTACTCCCAACCGTCATGGCTATATCCATGCAATGGAATTGCAATGGTTTATACCGCCTCTTAGAAGAATATAAGCTTCTAATCCAGAATTTTAATCCCGTGCTTATATTTCTCCAAGAAACACACCTCAAAGTGACCGATAATTTCACATCGAAAGGATTTCAGGTTTTTAGACGGGACGACGTCGACGGCAATAGAGCACGAGGAGGGGTCGCTACCTTAATCAGGGAGACCTTTTACACTTCCCTAGTGAATTTAAGGACACCACTTCAGGCTCTAGCGGTCACCATTGCCACTCCGGAGGTAATTACTTTCTGTAACGTTTACCTACCTGAGTGGGCCCCAGCTACCAGACAAAACCTAGAAAATTTAATCAGACAACTCCCAAGACCGTTTGTTTTACTTGGAGACTTTAACGCACATAACACTTTGTGGGGTGATAACACACGCGATTTTAATGGCCGGGGTCATCTTTTAGAAAAGATTTTTAACGACTTTAACCTTGTTCTAATAAATGACAAGGAAAAAACACATTTTAATGCCTTCAACGTAGGATACTCTTCCATAGACCTATGGATTACCACCGAAACCATCGCCCCTCTTTTTACATTGGAAGTCCATGACGATCTCTGTGGAAGCGACCATTTCCCCCTCTTTATTAGAAAACCGACGAACGTTCGTCAATTTAGTTCTCCCAAATCATGGCTTATCAGGAAAGCAAACTGGGCGGAATTTAGAAATAATTTTAATTTTAAATTTGACAGCACCATGTCGGCGCAACTAAATATGGAGATTTTAACAAACAGCATACTCGACGCCGCGATAAAAAGCATTCCAACATTCTCTGGAACTCCTCGTCGTCCCCCAGTCCCATGGTGGAACGAGGAATGTGCGGAGGCTATCCGTAAGCGTAAAAAAGCCCTGCGCATATTCAATAGATTTCCAACCACCAATAATCTAACGGCTTTTAGGCGCCTTAGAGCCAGGGCCCGGCAAGTTGTACGGGATGACAAGAAGTCTTCATGGACGAAGTACGTTGCGAGCATAAACCATCGAACGCCTTCTACACAGGTCTGGAATAAAATAAAATCCGTAATGGGCAAACACAATTTCTCTCCGGTCTCTGGGCTAAAATTAAATGGATCCATTCTCTCATCCCCTAAATAAATTATAATATAACATTTTTCAATGTTTTTAACATCGGAATAACAATAGATAAGCAGAATATCTAACTTTCATGCAACCTTCCTTCTTAGGATATAAAAAGTATATCTATAATTTGATGTATCCCCGCACGGGGGGAAGGGGGTGATCCCTTCCTATGGGGAGTAGCGCCCCCACGGACCCGAGCCCACCGAGGAGACAACCTCGTTAAAAAACCCATAGTGCGTTGAGGCAGTGTCCGGACAGTATGTGAGTCTACTGTACTGAGTATAGCCATAACATCTGGCCTAAGGACTCACCCGCGTGTTCGCCGTGCGTGGAGACCCGTAAGGTGGGGAAAGATGATCCTGGTGGTTGAGCTTCCCGGTCTGGATGGGGGTCGGATCCTCTGAAAGTCGAGTTGCAATACACCACTTTGGCCTCGGACTCCACTGAAACGGGAGGTCAGAGAGTAGCCGCCTCTGATCAATCGGCTAGCTAGTTCGAATTCACGTTCAGCAGGCAAGTGCAGGCGGCATGGGGGTCTTGCAGATGGGCGTCGAAGGTGCGCGGGTTTGGAGGACCCGCGTTATCAGAGACCAACCCGGAAGCAGACAACCATGCCAGAAGCGCTATATCCCCCGGGTAGCCCTGGCGACCACACCGGTTGGCGGTGTGGCGTCCCAAATGTGCGGCTCCGTGGCGGGTGGGGAGCCCTGGGGACGAAGTTTCAAAGTGAATGGGTGAAGAAAACCTTCCTCCAACTAAAAGACCTCGCCCGGACACGGGTGGGGGAGACTGTGCTTTTTGCGCATGTAAGCGCTATTTAACGATGAAGTGCACAAGAGAGGGTGAGTCTTTTAAGAAAGTCTCACCTTTTCTTATACACAGAGCCTTGACAGCTTATGTAGCGAGCGAATTGAGGTCAGTGAAGAAACTCCGTGATAGCACTCTTCTCATATAGACCGCAAATGAAAAGCAAAGCGATAGAGTGTTGGGAATGGTTCAGTTACACACGATGCCCGTTCAAGTGAGTTTACACAAAACCCTAAATACGTGTAAGGGAATAATATCCCATTACGATCTTTTATATGTAGATGTTGAAGAGATAACGCAGGAGATGGCTTCGCAAGGGGTTACCTTCTGTCGCAGACTCACAACCAAAAAGAATGGAGAAACAATCAACACCACTTCTGTTGTGCTAACCTTCAACTTGGATAAGCTTCCTGAAAAAGTAAATGTCGGTTTCGAGAAAGTGGCAGTAAGACCATATATTCCAAGTCCTATGCGGTGCTTTCAGTGCCAAAGATTCGGGCACATGGCCACAAGATGCGAAGGTAAGGCTACCTGCCCTCGCTGTGGAAAGGATATGCATGAAGGAGAATGTTCATCAGCTCCACTTTGTATCAGTTGCGAGGGTCCTCACCCGGTTTACTCTCGCGACTGCCCAAAAGTCCAAGAGGAAAGAAAGATTATGGAAATCAAGACCATAGAGAAGATATCCTACTTTGAGGCCCGCAAAAAATACAAGACCCTTGCTCCACCAAGCTTCAGCCGTTCGTTTGCCTCGGTGGTCTCCAAGCCAACGTCAACCATCAGTACACAAACTGAACCCACTGAAATAACAGAAATGGAAATTGTTGAGACCGGAAAAGAGTTGAGTAATAAAAAAGAACAGGAAAATAATCCTCCCCCTGCTCCTAAGGGGCCAAAAGAAAACGCAGAAGCGAAAGCCGATGCAAAACCTGCTGCCCCAAAGAATGCGAACCTTAAAATGGGAAATGGCGGTTCGCCAAAGAAAGTTTGTATTCAGAGGCGCGAAAAAACGCCCTCACCAAATCAATCTCGGGAGAACTCACTCTCCCGTGCAGAAGCTATGGAAGAGGACTTCAGTCCAACTGAGGAAGAAGTTCTCCAGGTTCGCAGTAAAAATAAGCCAAAAGCTAAAATCAAAAGATAGTATAGCATTTTAGCTAATTTTTGATCCTATTACTTTTATTTTATTTTATTTATTTATTTTTTCTTACAATTTCAATGGCCTTATTTTTGCAATGGAATTGCAATGGTTTTTACTCCCACTTAGAGGAGGTGAAACTCTTGGTAAATAATTTAAAACCTGATTGCCTGTTTTTACAAGAGACCCATTTTAAAGCTTGCGACAAAGTAAAGTTAAGAGGTTATAAATTAGAAAGGAAAGACGATCTTGGTGGTGACAGAGCTCGCGGAGGGGTTGCTGTGTTCGTCCGAGAGGCCCTTTACACCTCTCGGGTGGACCTGCAGACACCGTTTCAAGCCGCAGCAGTCACCATCGCTACTCCGGAGGTCATTACATTTTGTAATTTGTATCTCCCTGAGTGGATGCCAGTAAATAAAGAAAACCTAGAAAATCTAGTCAACCAGCTTCCTAGGCCTTTCGTCTTATTGGGCGACTTTAACGCACACAGCACCCTATGGGGAGATAGTATGCGTGATTTTAATGGCCGAGGGCGTCTTTAAGAAATATTTTTAAACGATTTTAACTTGATTTTATTAAACGATCGGGAAAAAACCCATTTTAACGTTTTTAACGGAGGATATTCCTCTATAGATTTATGGATTAGTACAGAGTCCATAGCCCCTCTCTTTGCAATGTCGGTCATTGATGATCTATGCGGCAGCGACCATTTCCCCCTATTAATTAGTAAAACGGGGAATGCGTGTAGTTTTAATGCCCCTCAAACATGGCTTCTAAAGAAAGCCGACTGGTTTGATTTTAAACGTAAGTTACATTTCAAATTCTCTGACAGTAAGTCAGCGCGGAGCAATGTAGAGTGTCTCACGAAAGCTATCTTTGAAGCCGCGGAAGGTAGCGTACCGTCAACCACCGGCACCCCGCGCCGCCCTCCAGTTCCATGGTGGAACGAGGAATGCGCCGATGTCATCCGCAAGCGTAAAAAGGCGCTGCGTATTTTTAGCAAATTTCCTACCTCTACTAACCTTGCAGCTTTCAGACGACTGCGAGCTAAGGCCAGGCAGGTCGTTAGAGAAGCAAAGAAGAGATCGTGGACGAAGTACGTTTCCAGTATTAACCATCGAACGCCTTCTACACAGGTCTGGAATAAAATAAAATCCGTGATGGGCAAACGCAATTTCTCTCCGGTCTCAGGGCTAAAACGAAATGGAACCATTTTTTCATCCCCTATCGATATTGCGGAAGGCTTCGGTGAACACTATGCCGCTATTAGCGCCAGTGACAGGTACCATCCATCATTTAAAAGCCTTAAATCCAGAGCCGAAAGAAGGCGTCTTAATTTCTGTGACAGTAAGAACACCTACTCTTACAATAACCCCTTCACAATGTGGGAATTGAAATCGGCCATAGAAAGCGCTAAAGACACCTCACCTGGGAGTGACTTAATACATAACTCTTTCTTGCGGAATCTCCCTCACTCTTCGTTGCCAGAACTACTTGCCACACTCAACCAAGTGTGGTCGGAGCAGGTATTTCCGGAGAGCTGGCGAGAATCCATTATCGTTCCGATCCCCAAGCAGGGAAAGGACAAATCTCTCCCGTCTAACTATCGCCCAATATCCTTAACGAGTTGTTTATGCATACTGATGGAAAGATTGGTAAACAAACGTCTAGTGTGGTGCCTTGAAAGCCGCAAACTCCTATCGAATATCCAGTGTGGCTTTCGACGTGGCAGGTGTACTGTCGACCACCTGGTGAGAATCGAGGCCTTCGTTCAGGAGGCATTTCTCCTTAGACAGCACGTAATCGCCGATTTTTTCGACATTGAAAAAGCATACGACACAACGTGGAGACATGTAATCTTACAGTCATTACACGACTGGGGTTTTAAAGGCAATCTACCCATATTCGTGTGTAACTTTTTAAATAGGCGTTCCTTCAGAGTCCGAATAGGAAATACCGTCTCCCAACCATACCTACTGGAGAACGGAGTTCCTCAAGGTGCGGTCCTTAGCGTTACACTTTTTGCTATCGCAATTAACAGCATTGCAAAATGCGTTCAATCGCCCGTAACGGCCTCACTCTTCGTCGACGACCTGGCGAATTTTTGCAGGTCATCGAAATTGTCAACGGCTGAGAGGCAGGTCCAAATGACCCTAAACCGCCTACAAGACTGGTCCCTTGCAAATGGTCTCCGTTTTTCTGAAGAAAAAACGAAATGCCTGCATTTCCACAGGCTGAGGGGAATCTTTCCTAGTCCAACCTTAAGGCTTGGAGACAAGGTCTTATCGTTTGTGGAATCCCATCGTTTCCTCGGCCTTTATTTAGATAAGAAACTTAACTGGCGTGATCACATTCTACACACTAAGAACGCATGCCAAAAGATTTTAAACATTTTTAAATTTTTAAGCCATTCGACATGGGGCGCAGACCGCTCCATGATGCTTTTATTATACCGTTCACTGGTGAGGTCAAAACTGGACTACGGGTCCGTGGTATACTCTGCTGGAAGAGAATCTTATTTGAAACCCTTGAATACCGTGCACAACACCGGACTCCGACTAGCCATTGGTGCCTTCCGGACATCACCCGTTCCGAGTATCTACTCGGACTCAGGGGAGCTACCTTTGGCCTCGCGAAGGAAAATTTTAATGAGTAACTATATAGCAAAGATTTTATCGATGAAAACGCACCCCTGCTTTGATATAGTTTTTAAACCTCGGTTTATAAATGTTTTTAATCGAAGGCAACGGGCCACACGTCCACTTGGAGTACGTTTTAGAGATTTTATTGAAGAAGTGGGCATGTCATTGCCCCAAGTGCATCAGGTTAAATACTGTAACCAACCACCCTGGCTAATGCCCCTGCCTAACGTAAACCTCTGTTTACAAAAATACTGCAAACAATTAACGACCCCTATTGAATACAGGCAGATGTTCAAGGGACTTCTAGAAGCTGATCCCAGCTTCATACCTGTTTACACTGATGGGTCCAAGTCAGATCTCGCGTGTGGGGCTGCAGTGGCATCCGTACATCACGGCATCCTTAAGACGAGGCTAAGTCCACTTTATTGTGTATTTAACGCAGAACTGTTCGCCATAAAAATGGCTCTATGTAATATTAAGGGCAGTCAAGGATCTTTCCTAATCTGTTCTGATTCCTTAAGCTGTTTGAAAGCCATATCAGCCATGTACTCAGATCATCCTATTATTCAGGAAATACATTTTGTCCTCTCATCCCTTACTCAAAAAGGAATCCAAATCCTTTTTGTTTGGATTCCTGGCCACGTAGGCATTTCAGGTAATGAAAAAGCAGATAGAGCGGCAAAAGAGGCGTTGGAAAACCCGGATCGCGTCTTGGACTTGTTTTATCGGAAGATGTCAAGTCCATGCTTCGACGGATCGCCACTAAGCAGTGGAATGAAACTTGGAGTTGTATGGAGGGAAACAAGCTGCGTAGGATAAAAGCTGACACTCTGGCTTGGCCTTCTTCAGTCCGAGGTAATCGGAGGGAAGAAGTTATTATTGCCCGTTTGCGGATAGGCCACTGCGCCTTGACCCATTCTTTCCTACCCACGGAAAATAAGATACCCCCCACTGTGATACATGCGATAAGCCTCAGACAGTGCAACACATCATGGCGGAGTGTGTTAACTACCAAGAAGCTCGCAATCTTTTCGGCCTAAGGGGAAATCTTAATCCCAGATCGTATGATCTGGGTGATAAGGCTGACCGACTTAATCAGGTAATCGGGTTTTTAAAAGATATAAATATCTACCACTCAATTTAATAATTTTATTATTTATATTATATATATATTAATTTATATATATTTTAAGTATTTTTTAAAGTACTTATTTCTGTTTTAGTTTATCTCTTTAGTTAAAACTATTTCAGTTGCAACAAAGAGCCTAGAGCTGCTCAATGCATTGACAGCATTTATAAATTGGACGTGGTGCAAAATGACCTCGGCCGTCGGCGCACCCACAACCCCAAATACTACTACTACTACCCAATTTGATGTATATATATAATGACAGTTAGAGGTGCAAAATGACCATGCCGTCGACGCACCCTAAAAAACTAATACTACTACTCGTAAGTGTTTGTTATTGCCCACCAAGGAAGACCGTTACAAATGGTAGCAGAGCGTGGTTAGATTAGCTTGTCGTTGTCTGGTCCTTTGGCTCCCTTCCATGGTCCATCCTTTTAACCTTAAAGCCCTGGCGGACCTCAGCGGCAAGAAGAAATCCTTTCCTATTTTCCTGTTGTTTAGTGAAATTTAGAGTAGATTTCGCGTTATGGCACGTAGCGGTTTTCCCTCCGGCACTAGCTGGATAAATGAATTGACGAAGGAACAGGCGATTGATTTTGCGCGGCGTTTTAAGCTCAGGCAAGAAGGAACCTTGGACGACTTGCGTAGGGAGTTACGAGAATACGTGAGGGAGTTAGATAAACGTGAATCAGAAAGGCCACTGGGTTAAGAGTCGAAAGGAAATGAATCTATTAACGATGAGGGAGATGAAATTAGACTCAGTGAAGTGGAAAACCAAGCACGCAAAGCACTAACGGAATTGGGTCAAGACCTATCAAGATGGGGATTAAAATTTGAAGGAAACGCCGGCGAAAGTGTAAATCTATTCATAGAAAAAGCTGAGTTGTTTCGAGAGAGTCGAAGGGTTGAAAAATCAGAAATGTGGAAACTGATACCTGAAATACTGGGCCCAAAGGCGTTGCAGTGGTTTATTTCCAATCAATTTAACGAGAAATCATGGGATGATTTTGTCAAAGAAATTCGTAAGGCTTTCCTGCCAGTGGGTTATTATATCCGTTTAAAGAGAGAAATATTTTGCAGGACTCAGGGGGAAGGTGAAAGGGTCGATGAGTACGTAACAGTCCTACGAACGATGAATCGGAGACTTCAATGCCCCATTAGTGAAACTGAGCTACTACAGTTAGCCTGTGAGAACCTCAATCCGTCATATTTGCAACACATAATGGGAACGAAGGTCCTAAATTTTTCTGAATTGTTGCAATTTGGGAGGGAGATCGAAGACATTCAAGAGAGGTGCAAAGTATATCAACCTCCACCCCTACCGGATCGGATAAGTAACCCTGAGTTTGGTTATAATCCACCTTTTATGAGTGGAATATACAACCAACCCCCGCCTTCATTCAGTGCGAGAGGTAACCATGAATATAGATCACGTAACCGAGAATACCGTGGAGTTGGTAGACAGGGTTCGACTTGGCAGTATCGTGGTAATTTAAACGAATACGGCCCGGGAACCGCGAGGGGGTTTCCGAGAAGGCAAGAATAAAACCTCGTCAGACAGGAAGGAAGTTGAAAGGGACTCACAACAGAATCTATTGCCGGAGCATAAGAGGTATAACCAAGCGGGTTATTCCTGAGGTAGAGGTCGATATAAATGGCACTCTAATTAAGGCCCTTATTGATTCCGGTTCTGTCCGAAGTGTAATTTCTTTTTGTTTATTTTATATATAAAAACAGCTTAAATGTATCAAACGGATAGAAACCTGTAATATTACTTGTTTAACGGCATCTAATGAAGAGCTCCAAATACAATACAGTGTCATTTTCAAGTTAAAAATTAATGGATTTTCATGGACTTTCTCGTTTTTAGTCGCTGAGAATTTAGGGCAAGAATTGATCTTAGGAACTGATTTCATATCTAAGACACAGATGGTCATAGATGTTAGGAATAGATTTATCTATTTTTCCTTTGCAAAAAAGGATTATGTACCATTTTGTGGGGAAACGGGATCGGAGGTGCTCTCCGAACACACTAAAGAAATGTTTTTTTAGGATAAACAAAAGTTTCCCAATTTGAACCATCTATCAGGGCATGAGGACCACTGTAAGGCAATAATTGGACTTTACGAAAGGTTTTGCGACGTACTCACTCCGAAATTGGGACTAACCGATATAATGCAATACGAGATTAGACTTACCAATAGCAAGATAATTAAATCACACCCCTACCGCATAGGTCCTCCTAAAATGGATATATTGCGCAAAGAGATCAACGATTTGTTGGAAAAAGGTGTCATTGAACCATCAATGTCGCAATTCTCCAGCCCGGCGTTTCTGGTCTCTAAGCCGGGAAATAAACACCGTTTAGTGATCGACTACCGAAAATTAAATCAGAATATTGAAATAGAATCCGTACCAATTCCCGATTTGCATACAGCATTCAACTGGTTTGGTAAAGCTAAGTACTTTACAATTTTTGATCTAAACTCGGCCTACCATCACATACCTTTAGCTGAGGAATCGAAACATCTAACTAGTTTTTGTGTACCATGGAATCTATACCAGTTTACCAGAGTACCTTTTGGAATGGCGACGGGAGCGCAGGTACTCACCCGTTTATTGGATAGTATTTTCAATGACATTAAGTTTGAGTACGTGTATAATTACTTAGATGATTTGGTTGTATTTTCTAATAGTTTTGAGGAGCACATTCGTCATTTAACCGAAGTACTGAAACGCCTAAGAACTGCCAAACTTACCGTCAACCCCGAAAAAATAAAATTTGCGGTCAATGAAATATCATTTTTAGGACATCTGGTGTCATCAAATGGAATACGGATCGATCCAGAGAGAACTAAGGCTATTCGGGATTACAAACCGCCCAAAAACGTGAAAGGCATTGCACGCTTCATTGGGATGGTGAATTTTTACAGTAAGTTCATACCTAACTTCTCCCAGCTAGCGGTCCCATTAAATCGTTTAAGAAAGCAAGGAGTGAAATTTCAATGGAGCGAAGAGCAGGAACTGGCTTTCGAGAGGCTTAAAGAAGCAATTATGCAACCTCCTGTCCTCCGTATACCCGATTTTACAAAACAATTTATATTGCAGACGGATGCGTCCTCAATGGCTTTAGGAGCTGTGCTCTCGCAAGAGGTCGACGGTTTAAGACAACCTATCGGTTTTGCTTCGCGCTCATTAACACCACAGGAGCGGAGAGCATCGTCAGTGTATGAACTCGAATGTTTGGCCGTAGTATTCGGCATAGATAAATTTCGAGATTACCTAGAGCATTCGGAGTTTCTATTAGAAACAGATAATCAAGCACTGTCTTGGTTACTGGCACATCCTAGACAATTAGGTAAAATTGGTAGGTGGATTATGCGTATTTCTTCATTAAAATTTGAAGTGCGGCACATAAAAGGAACTCAAAATATTGTGGCCGACACACTATCGCGAATGTTTGACGCCGACAGTCAGGAGTGCACTAACGGTCACGAGGCACCACAGATTAATGCCTTAACCGTGCACTTTCCTCTAGCTTTTCAAGAAATTCGGCAGCATCAAATGCAAGACGACGAATTGAAAAATATAATTGAGAACCTAGAAGGCGGGAATGCTCCGAAAGGGTTTACCATGATAGAACGAACTTTGTGATGTGAGAATACGAGGACTAATAAACCAAAAGTGGTACTACCCCCAAAATTAATACCCATGGTTTTTAATACTATCATATATCCCCAGTTGGGGGGCATCTAGGAATTCATAAGACCATTCAAAAAATAAGACAATGTTTTTCATGGAAGGGCATGAATAGGGATATAAAAGAGAGGGTAAAAGGGTGTAAGCTTTGTTCCTTAAGCAAACCGGCCCAGAAAACCCAATTTGGGTTATTATCTTCGGATATTGCGGAACGTCCCATGGAAAAAATCTTTATAGATTTTGTGGGAAAATTCCCGAGAACGAAGACCGGAAATTCCATGATTCTGGTTTGCGTAGACGCATTTAGTAAATTTGTTTGGCTAATACCGTTGAAACGTGCTACCACTCAAACGGTAACAAATTCATTACAGTCGATTATTTTCCAGAACTTTGACATTCCCTCAAAAATTGTCTCCGATAACGGTTCGCAATTTCCGTCTCGGAATTTCAAAAATTTCTGTTTCTCAAATGGTATCAACCATTTCACCACAACGCCATATTATCCCAAACCGTCACACGCGGAGCGTTTTAATAGAAACTTACGCTCTGCTCTAATAGCGTACCACGCATATTCGCAGACGACATGGGATAGACATCTACCGTGGTTACAAATAGCTTTCAACTCAGCTCGACATGAATCGCATAACTACGCGCCATTTGAATTACTGTTCACGTACCGACCGAATGATCCTTTGTCCAACTTATGGCATTTAAATGACCTGTTACCAAACCGCCCGACCACTAGCGATATAAGGGAGAAGTGGGACAGAGCGAAGAATAATTTACTAGCTGCGAGGCGCAAAGCACAGAGAGCGTATGATAAAAACAGAGGTGAGCACTCATATAAGGTTGGTGATATGGTGTTATATAGATCCCATCCACTTAGTAAAGAGTCTGATCAACGGGCAGCGAAACTTAGTTTTCGATGGAAAGGACCGGTGATAATCCAACGCTTCCTCACTCCGGTAACTGTGGGACTGGCAGATGTCAACACAGGCAAATTTGTGACCAGAGCGCATGTATCACAACTCAAACCTTTTCATTCAAGGGAAACTTGAGTTTTTCTAATTTTTTTAAAGTATGTGATTTCATATTTTTGTTACTAATGTATTTTTTGCAATGACTCCACAGCCAAAGAGCCTCATCATGTAAAACTCATCAAGGAACCCACGTGGGCCTAGACCGATGGGGGGAGGAGTATGTACCGTTCAACGGTATCGCGGTACATCGCATTTTGAAAACCCGCCAGCGAACTTCCAGGAAAATAATTTAAGGAGGCGGTAACGTCGCCGCCGGGAGTTTTCTTCGAAGAACAGAGGAGCTCCTACATGCAGTCTCTCCTTCGCACCCCAGTGGAACGAACGACACGAGAAGAAAGTGTTTTTTTTAACTTACTGTGTGTTGCTAGTGAATGGCAGAAGACGGTGGAGTGACCTATTGTATGTATATGTTTCATTTTGTTGTTTTAATATATATATGTATTTATTATACGCGAGTTCGTAAGTGTTTGTTTATTGCCCACCAAGGAAGACCGTTACAGATATAGATATTCTGCTCATAAAATTGGAAAAAAAAACTATTACGTTATTTTTGGAGAAAGAATCATCACTTTATCTCAATGACGAAGGGAATTATGAATTTTTGATGTTATCAAAAACTTTAACCGCGCCGTATTTCGTCCGTATTGCTCTATCCTTCCAGCTTTCTTAGCATCCAAGCAATTACTAGGAAGATTCATGTTTGGAGAATTAGCTTGATTTTTTAATTACTCTAGACTAACTCAGATATCATGTTTGTACTACAAATAGCAAATTCAATCGAAATTTATTGCAATAGAAATGTATGAATGCCAAGAACTTCACTGATGAAAGCAGAAAAACTGTAAAGCCTTCGGCAGGTCATTTTTGACGGCCAATAAAGAAGGGGTAAATTTAATATGTGCAGAAAATGCGAATGTAATTCTTTCAGAATTCGTATGAGGGATAGTATTTCTCAGGGCATGGCCTTAAACAAGGGGTACATTGGGTATTCCCAGAAGTTGCGTTAGGATGGTGCCATGATACATCTGTGTGAGGAGCGAAACTTCAACGTAAGGGACTGGGAGAAGGAAAGGCCGAAGACCTGTTAGATTTATATGTGAAATGAACAAGTGGTGTACAGAATAGTTTAACAGTGCTCTGGAGTATCTCCCAGATGAATTTGTATTAAACGGAGTATTATCATGTCCGAAACGAAGAGGAGGAAGGCGAGAAATTGAGATGCCGTGAAATACATCTGGTGTTCAAAGTCTTCGCATTTTTCAACCAATCACTGAGTATCACTAAAGCCTGCAAAGAAACTTCGAAAGCAACTGGGTGCTTGCAGTCTACTATTTACAGGGTAAGAAAGGTAGCGTTCCATGGTGCATTGATAACTCCTTCGAAAACGAAAAAAATTAGACAGATGTACAAAAATGTGAGATCAGTGGTCTATGATGATTTCATAAGATCTGGAGTTCGAAGAAAGGTTCATGAGCTGTTCGTGAAAAAATACTCCTCCGACTCGGAAAACTATTATAACCTCATTAAATGTGAACAAAATATCTTCCTAATTTCAAGAGAACCACGTTGGATCGTCTTCTTATTGTTATAGGCTTCGAATGCAAACGTAGTGGCAGACGAAGCATACTTATTGATAGGGGCATAATTTTAGTTGTTGTCCACAACCCTAGTTACCACTTAAGGCTCAGAAGGGTTGGAAGTTTGGGGCATAGGCGTAAAGGACCTAATAGGAGCGGGAAAACCGGAGTACAATGAACGAGAATGGAGGCGGGGCTCTAGACTCATACAGGGGGCGCAAGGAGAAGGGTATCCTGAAAAGTAAGAGAGAGAGATAGACACCGTGCCCTCCCGTTTGGATAGAATATGGAGGGTGTTTCGTGAATCGCGGTGATGGAAAGGCAATGAGAAGTGAGGTTTAAGGGGGTGTTATATTAGTGCAGTCTGAAGATAAAAGATCAACTGAGACAGAGTAGTCGGGTGGTGCAATTAAGATTCATTTAGTTGCGTCGTTCGCGAAGGAAAACGTAAAGAGAAAAAAAGTTCAGGTGACCTATAGTTTCCATCGACTACTTTCTTGAAAAAATAACTATCGAGAAAGAAACGCCATCAGTCTCGGAGGAAATGCCCAGAAATGACCTTAATTTACCGAGGGAGTAGTTGTGGAACTGTAAATGGTGGATGTAAATAAATGAAAAAGATGGTGTCTGATTATGGAAGAAAAAGGAATTCATTGGTCCTTCAAGGAGTTCGAGAGTAGATGTGGCTTTGGCCCTAGCTAGGGAGGAGATTCAAGGACCGGAGAAGCACAGCAGAGCATTTAGATCCGATACCTTTCCGTAGCGGAATTGCTGATAGAGCAACAGGGAAATCATGGAAAATAATGCTGAGGAGCATCCATGAGGGCTGAAAAAGGCCGGAAACTGCCAACGAATCAGATGTCACCTGAACCCAGGCTTAGAGTGAATAATTCGGACCAGATAATTAACACGACATGCCCTGATGACGATGGACGATGATTTACACCTTCGTTACAATCGTTGGCAGAAATGTAGCGTGTGACCCGGTGGAGAACCCAAATAGACTTCACCAACATCATTCGCCGGGATAGCATCAGATCATTCTTCCATTTCAAACAGTTTGTCATAATTATTTTGTTTTCCCGAGAAATGAAGTGCATTGCGATAAATTATTGTCAAAAGAAGCATAATAACCAGAAAAAATAAAAAGGTTGAATTGCTTTCAATTTACTTTCATAACATACGTGCTGAAGCATAAATCCTCCAAGAAACATAGTTGCTGAAGGAGGCATGACGTTGTCAAGAATGTAGACATATTGCTCCCCGTTCAATGTACCCTCAATTTGCCAGCATGGATCTGCGCAGATCCACCCCCAAGCGTGGATGGAGAAACGGCCACTCCTCCCCAATTCTTTGACGTAATGAGGTTCAAATCGCGCGCTTTTTGGCCGATAAACTACCCCTGGACCACTTGACGTCGACGAGACGGTTTTCTCGTCGCTGAAAAATACTTTCCTCCAAAAATCTTCGTTCCTCCGCCGGTAATAGGAGTTTATCACGATTTTTTCTTTTTAATTCATTGTGTAGGGGACCATTAAAAATGACCATTTGCAAATCATCTCTTAAAGATTTAAAAAATTGCCAGAGATATAGGAGTCTAATGTTGAATGGACGTCAACCTTCCCACAACGGCCGTGACGTCGTTTCATCCATCGCTTCTTCCCTATTCTTCCAAAACCATTCTAAAAGATGCCTTCAAAAGGCTTTTGTGAAGATGTCCACTTACGCCGGAAATGCAACAGTATAGATTTAGAAAATACTTTGAAAAAATATCCGTCTTCACCGGGAATCGAACCACTGGTCTTTGATCGATGGATGAAATGAAGTCAGAGGTCGTTTTGTGGAAACAGAAAAAAATGCAACTTTCTCCGATTAGTTATTTGGTTATTAGGCCTTACTGTTTTGAAACAAATCCGTAAATCTATATGAAAACCTTTGCAAATTTGATTTCAACGGTAATATCGAAAAGGCATTCGAATGAAAATCCCCCATTATGGGCAAACTGTAGCCGAGCCGACCGGTCCGCATCAGTCAAACTTTCCCGTCTCGCACGCAGCCCCGCCTCAAATAGTCGCTGACGGACTGTCATAGGATACGCCGGAAACCCAGAGTATGAACGCGCCTTCCAGAACCCTTGGTGATGGGAGGGCTGACAGAGCAAATGATACTACTTACTGGTATTTAGTAGATGTCTTATTGTTTCAGATGTCACCATTAGCCAAATAATTTGATGATAGCTGGAGTATTAATGTTCTCTTTCACTCAGAGAGATCATGGTGA
This sequence comes from Pyrrhosoma nymphula, assembly GCA_963573305.1. Classification (NCBI taxonomy): domain Eukaryota; kingdom Metazoa; phylum Arthropoda; class Insecta; order Odonata; family Coenagrionidae; genus Pyrrhosoma; species Pyrrhosoma nymphula. Next base: position 29,133,769 of record OY754332.1, read on the forward strand.
CATTTTGGGCTGCATTGTATTTTCCCTTGCATGGGATATGTTACATATATTGAATCATATGGCAAACTTGAAAATGTAACACAATCCCACCCGTTGTTTTACTTGTCAGTGTTATACCATCTCCCCAAGGAATAAGAGAATTAGAGAGAATTAAGTTCATTGTACCTATCAACCTCAATATTAAATTGTATCACCGTGAGGACATAGGAAATCACAAAAGGCTCTAAGAAAGCACTTTTAGTCTTCTGCCATCACTTCTTGGGAGAAGGAGCTCCATGTGTTGTCCGTGTATGAATAGTGGATTTTTATAAGAAAGTTGTTATAATTTTAATTGTTATATAATTATATAAGTTGTATGAAATTTGTTAGCTGAGAGTTAGACTAAATTGTTCATCGTGGATTTTTTTACGGAAAATAGATTAGTGTTTCCAGAATGTTCCAAACTGAGCAAATTGTTGAACTGCAACGCATTGGAAAAGAAACAGGATCTGAATGCCATGAAAAAAGCTACACACAATTGGTGAGACTGAGCACCTTTGAAAAACAATTTTTATCCCTCAGAAGTGGGGTAAGTTGTGAAGTCCTATTGAATGTCTGCGAACATCACAGAACATACTATCTTAAAAAGTATAAAACTTACCAAATATGTATACTGTCCTGAACCACTGAAGAACCACAAGAAGAAAGGTTGTGAAGGAATGTTCCCTCACATACGAACCGAGGCGGTTATCGTCCTCTGGGGATGTAACCCTCGGGCGACCAGACCCTTCATTCCTGTCGACATTTAGTTCTGTCGTCCACCTCCTTTTAATGTTTAGCACAGCCACATGCGTACATTCATTTCGCTCACGATTTACCTCAACGACGAATTACCCACCAGAAACCCCACAACTTGATTCTGCTTACTTTCAGTTAGCTGAGGCATGGCTGCCTACTCTCTCCTTCACGCTTTTATTACGAAGAGAGTAGATCAATGTCAAAACGGTGCTGGGTAGGATCGGAGAGAGAAGTAATTAAGAAGCGCATGTGGAGATCGGGGTTTTTAGAAGAAAGTGGTGCAAATACGTAAGAGTCATGGGCAGGATAGCTACTAACTAGGCCTTAAAACCCTGGTGGCAACTTCTTGCAAATGTTACAACAAATGGTAACCAATCGAATCCCTTCAAACTCCGAAGCCAATAAAAATTGATAGTACAACTCCATGAGAAAAATAGCTTCATTCCGTCGAAATGGATCATGAGGGAAAAGGAGAGGCACGTGAGCAATTTTTATCTCTTCTGGGTTTTCCAAGCCTCGTTGTCACCCCTTCCCCTTTAAATAAGGGCTGCCTACGATTGTATACCGAGTTGAGAGCTGTACGCGTCTTCAAGCCACTTTTTTTTAACCGAACCTCGGAAATCATATCGATAACGTGAAGCTTTTGCAGACAGGTATTCTTTTCGCGTCCTCGGAGAGTTTTCCCGCAAGTTTTATAGCTCCTTGTCATCCCGATGATCCGTGGGACCCGTCTACCAATCATAAGCCTTTCCCTTTTCTTGCACACGCGTTGACAGTGAAGGAGCAGATAAAAGGTGTATGACCCTTACCCATTTTCCTTCCCCATATTAACTATATGTTTTGGCGCAATTTTTTATCGCCTCCCAGTGCGACCTCTCCATCAATGTTAAAACACATTCTTAAATTTATCTGTTGCCTTCCATTTTTACCTCATTTTATGTTCATTCACTATAAAATATAATCAATAACTGATTAACGCCAAAAATCATAAAGACAAGAATTTATAAAATATTTATTAGGCCCTCTGTCCTATACGCAGCTCCCGCATGGAGTGGACTGCTTCGGTAAGGTAGGATTAAAAAAATGAAAAAAAAAAATGAAAGATCTCTGCGGTCTATCTTCCGATTAAGGAGATGAACCAAAGTAAAAGATATATATTCAAAATAACGGGTAATATACCAATACGAAAAGTGCTAAAAACGTGTAGGCAGAATATTTTGAGTGACTAAGATCCAGCAATATTAAAGAAATAAAAGAATTGGCAGCCCCAAAAACGAAGGATTGGGATAAACTCCGGAGACCTGAGATCAAGGTGAATTAAAAACCATGCTTCCCTAATTATACAGTTGAGAAACTGAGGATAGTCATAGGGCAAAAGCTTTCCATAGGCGGCGTACCCTGATAAAAGAAAGATGCATTGCAGCGTCGAGACACGAGATTTTCCTTCCCCATATTAACTATATGTTTTGGCGTAAGCTTTTTTTATCGCATCTTGGTGCAAACTCTCCATCAATGTTAACACACATTATTTAATTCACCTGTTGCTTTCTATTTTACCTCATTTTATTTTCATTTTTCTATCGATTCAATTCGTTTTACCATGGTAATTGTGAAAATATAAGATAATAGGGAATCATGAGGGAAGAAAGCGGTTGAAATAAAGCGAAATGGAGCCTAAAACTGCAGTAAACCAATCTACGGATTTTTGACCGCCGATGACGACTCCACGATATGTAACTTCAAAGCCATTTTTATTCGGTTATTAATACCGGCTGAAGGAATGCTTCATGTTAATTCCTGAGCCCGTTAACTCCAAACAAGTTTCCGATGTGGTATATAATAAAAACGACCGGAATATTGATAATATGTGAGAAAAATAATCCCACCAAATAGATGGCGCAATGCGAGGTAATTAATATTATTTATGTGCATCAGCTATATTTAAATTTAACTCAATGGCATTTAGGTATATCGGGCCAGAAGTGTTGTCTACGCTAAGGACTTCCGTTAAATGCTAAATATTTTTACATTTTACCAGGGTGAGTTTCACCATATACTGTTGGAATTAATAAGGTAAGATTTAAAGTGACTTAATTGCACGCGTTTCTCCTATATCTCTATATTATATAATGGGTATGTAATATGCACTGTGTTTGAGTGGACTGAGCTGGTTTGGTGCCGGAAAAAAATTTGTTTTAGTGCACAAATATGAGCAATGAAAAGAATATTTTCACTAAAAAAGAGAACTTAAAAGTTTTCCACCCTCTATACTGCTGTTAATTTGAGTCTTACCTAGACTTCTGAGTTGCTTTACGCCTGCTTATACACTTCGAAATAGGATATTATTTGTATCCTCCACAATATTTTATGCCACCCCTTCAATTTCAACAGGTAATCTCCGCTAGTTTCACAGAGGACGAATACGTACAACCTAGATGGTGAAAATCCCAAGCAGGCTGGAATTGCACATTCACCAACTTCTCAACCCGGTTAAGCAGTAAATACTCCGAAACGAAATAAAGCATCTTCCACCACCTTCGCTCGTCTAAAAGGGTGGACTTGCCAGCGAGAGTTGGAATGGAATGGGGGCAGCGACTTTGTTTTTGGAGTGGAATAGAATAAAATATTTATTTATTCTACTCCGAATATCACCCATAGAGCACATACAAAATTTTACAATGTGAACGGACATACGTAACATTGATATATTTCATACATAGGTAACATATTACAAAAATATTGACAAGAATTACAAAATAATAATAATAGGGCCTTGGTTTATAAAGGTAAAACACAACCAGAAAGTTACATAGATATATACTAGGCATTGAGATATTACCAGGATAATTTGTTTAGCAGGGTTTGATACAGTTTATATTTGAATGTGTGTGAGGACCCCAATCTTTTAAGATGTCGGGGCAGGGAATTCCAGTATTTAGACGCAGTAATTAGGAAAGAATTAGAATACATATTGGTTCGGGTGTGGGGTGGTATAAAGAATTGTAGTCCGAGCGGGATTTCCTTTATGTGATATCTGACCTAACCTTAAACATTTCCAGAAGGTATTCCGGCGTTTTTCTTGGAAGAGAGAGAAAAGAAAAGTCCCCAAAAAGTACTCGCTTCTGTCACTAGGTTTTAACCAGCCTAGGTTAAATAAGTGCCCCGACACGTGGGCATCTTTCCTAAGGTCCAGGACAAATCTGACACAAGTATTAAGTAATCTTTGTAGTTTTTGGTCTAGTTCTTGAGGGATGTCATTGAAGACTAAGCAACAATAGTCAAACGAAGGAAAAATCAAGGTGGAAATAAACATTTTCCGGGTCGAGATCGGAAGTAAGTGCCTTTGATATTTTAGCTGATAAAGAGATATATTAACTTTATTGCAGATATCGTTAATGTGATGGTTCCAAGTTAGATTGGTTTTGAAAGTGATTCCAAGATTACGAACTGAATCACAATATGGTATGTTAGAATTACCCACTATAAGTTGAGGAATTTGAGATTTATCTGTTTTGTTTAAAAGTATTTTGTTTCCAATAATTATAGCTTTGGTTTTCGAATAATTCAGAACAAGAGAATTATCGTTGGCCCATTTGCTGATTCCTCTTACATCTTCGTTCAGTGACCTGATAGTTTCCACAATGTTGTCTAGTGGTGAGTGAATGTAGATCTGTAGGTCGTCAGCATATACCCTGTATTTACAGTGTTTAATTGAGTAGGAGATATCACTTTTAATATGGAAAATAGCAGCGGTCCCAGAACGGACCCCTGGGGAACTCCACAGGAGACTGGTGCCCATGTGGACAATGTATTATCAGGGCCCGTAACAGCTTGAGTTCTGCCACCCAAGTAGGAGTTAAACCAATTAAGCAATGAACAAGAGAAGTTAAGCGTCGTCATTTTTTGTAGGAGATGTTTGTGGTGCATTCGATCAAAGGCTTTGCTAAAGTCAAATAGGACTAGAATTGTTACCATACGGTTGTCCATAGCAAGTCAGATATCATCAGTAACTTTCAGCAGAGCAGTCTGAGTACTGAAACTTTTACGAAAGCCTGATTGCAAAGGGTCAAATTTCCCATTTAACATTAAATATTCTGTGACTTGATGAAAAACAATTCTCTCGAGAACTTTCGACAGGGCGCACAGAATGGAAATCGGTCGAAAGTCTGAAGGCAGTTTCGGGGTTTTTACCTTCTTAATTTGTTGTATTAAGGCCTTTTTCCAGATTGAGGGGAATACCGAATGGTCTAATGAGTAATTAAATATATTAAGGATATACGGTAAAAGAGCGTATTGTGAGAGATGGATAAGTTTTATGGGAATTTCATCTACACCAGTAGCATTAGATTTAGAACGTGCCAAATATTTGCTCAAGATTTCAGGAGTAATATGATTAAAGTAGAACTTGTTGTCATCAAAAGGTATGAATCTATCTATTACATTTTCCGTGGGATTGGGTAAGTGCAAAGTATTATTTGTGGCCGACGTAAAGTATGTGTTCAACTGACCAAGTGAGATGTTGGAGGGTATATTTGAAGCACGCTTGCGTACGTGACCAAGATTTCGCAGTTGCTGCCAGACTTGCTTGGGGTCGCTCAGTGAGGTTAGTTTCGAAGAGTAATATGAGCGTTTACTGTCTATAATGCTTGATTTCACTCGGTTCCTGAGGACCTTATATTTTCGGAGTAGAACCAGTTCGTCGAAAGGCGCAGCGCACTCGGTTTCGTTCTTTGATCAGTGTTTTTATTTTTCCATTCAGCCAAGGGGGCGAAAACCGTTTGGGAAGGCATACACGTTTAGAGACGAAGGAATCTGCACAATTTGAGATGGACAAAACACAGGCAAGTTTAGAGTCAATAGAAGACGAGTAGAAGACGTCGCCCCTATTCGATTATAGAAGGGCTTCTTGAAAGCCATGGGAGTCTGCATTTTTAAGGTCACGATAGCTGACAGGGGTAGGGAGACCTTGCCAAGTTGACTTTATATGAAATAGAGATTAAATCATGGGCAGAAAGGAACGAGGTATCAACCTGGGAATAGCTAGATACTTTTTCCATATCATAGAAAATACATGGTATCACTTGTCGTAGTGTGATGTGTTGCTCCATACGGCACAATATGAAGGTTATTACGATAGGCGAAGTTCTGCGTAAAAATGCTGTCATAGTTATTACGTCGGAGATCGGCATTAAAATCTCCAAATATAACAATATTTTTAAAGGAAGGAGCATATTGCATAAATATATTCTCAAAGTCAATCGGGAGACAAGTTTTTAGGGGTCGATAAACGACGCACAGCAATATATTAGAAGAATCTACACTACAAATTTCCATGATGATAAATTTGGATTTATGACAATAGGTGTTGGGGGATGTGGCCAAAACATTTGCATTGAGAGTCTCACGTACATATACGCCGACACCCCCGCCACCTTTACCAGTTCTATCATTTCTAAATAAGTTGAATCCTTCTAATTTAACAAATTCGTCAGGGACATGCTCTTTGAGCCAGGTTTCAGTCATATAGAAAACATCAAAATAACAGTCTTGAAAGAACAAAGAAAATTCTTCAAAGTGACCAGGGAGAGACTGACTGACAGTTTACATGACAAAGGGACAAGTTACCAGATTGAGGTGGGTAAACATTAGGTGTAGGCGATCGAATAGGGGATGGGTGAGGTTGTAGCTAAATCACTCTCCACTTGTCATATCAGCTTCACTATCACTTGACATCAATATCAGCTTCACTCCATACGGTTTTCCTCTTACACCCATCGTCTTTCTTAACAAACACCGTCCCATTTCTAACCCACAAATACTTAATTTTACCCTCTCTCTTCAACTCCCTAGCCTTAGAATACAGCTTGCGTTTGAATGGACTTAAATATTCATTGATATAAATTACTGAAGTGGAGTCGTCCCAACCTAGGTCTTTCGTTGAAAGGTTCCTTTTAGCTCTTTTAGCATCGAGGAGCTCACTTTCTCGCCGTTTATTTCTCTTTCTTTAGCATGCCGACTTAGTCTCTTAACCCTACTTCATACCCGAAGCATATTTCTTATACGTGGGATGGTTCCGATAAATATCCAATCCCTAGCATCTTCACTAGAGTAATGCGTTAAATGGTTCGTCGATCGATCTATAATCCTGGTAATATCCTCAGTATAGTGTTTTAGATCAAGGTAGATGAGCTCTAAGGCCTTTACAGATTAACCAGATAAGATATTTCTCCAATGGCCGTAAAATGTAGATAGATTTATTTTGGCGAGTGGTGCATATATTTTACGGCCATTGGAGAAATATCTTATCTGATTAATCTATAGAGGCTGTAGAGCTCATCTACCTTGATTTAATTATGGCTTTCCAGTCATCTGAGCTTAACAAATTCCATCAGCTGAAAACTAAAATTGGGAAAATAGCCGAGGACATCCGTTTTTTAAAATTCTGTAAGCTTAACAATGTGTTCCCGAAATTTATCAGTTCCTTGAATTTTTATCGTAAAAGAAACCCTAATATTGACCTAAATTTACGACGTAAAGCTCCTAACTCTGAAATCGGGTCCCTCTTTGCCAAAAGTAGTAAGTTAGAATTACAAGCTTACAACCTACACCTGAAACTAACCAAGAATTCAGCTGAAAAGGACTTCCAAGAGTGGTTAGAAGCCGGCAGAAGGATCTATGCTGTGGTTTTGAAGAAACGTGAGGACAAGGCCCGCTGTATCAACCGCAAATTGTCCAAACTAATCGGTGAGTCAAATCAGTCCGTTATTTGTGACAATGACTATAGTAACGTCCGCAATATTTCCAGTGAGGATTTCACCACTGAAGAATTAAGTTTGCTTAATCATGGTTTAAATTTCAGTATTCAACCGAAATCAATCCCTATCGAGGATATTGTTGCCCACGTAGAAGGTTCCCTCAGACCTTTTGACAATGCCACCAAAGATTTTCTTAGGAAAGCTTGTGAAAAGCAAATTGTAAATAATCTCAGATTACCATCAAAAAACAGTATACCCAATCTTAAGAAAGTGTTACGGTCTCTAAAATCTAGGAATTGCTTCTATATGAAAGCCGACAAAGGCAACCTATGTGTTATCATGGACAAAGAGGATTATTACATTAAAGTAAGTTCCTTGTTATCATCCGGACCATACATTAAGATACAAAAAAATCCTCTCAACAAATTGATCACTCAATTTAAGAATGTCCTTAATGATTGTCATAACCTTATCGATAAAAAAACCAAATTCAAAATTTCTGAGTCCAACCCGGTGTTACCGAGATAGTATTGTCTCCCAAAAGTTCATAAAGATGGTTGCCCTATGAGACCAATAGTTTCTGGGATAGATTCTCCAACTTATCTCTTGTCAAAATGGCTTGTTAACCAATTCTCCGAATTAAATTTTCAAAGCCCCCATTCACTTAAGAACAACTTGAATTTCGTAAACAAAGTCAAAGACTATATGTTTTGTGAGGGAGAAATTATGGTATCATTTGATGTTACAAATCTATTCCCAAGCGGGCCAATAGATATAGCCATAAATTCATTAAAGGATTGGTTGATCTCCTTGAATTTAGATGATTACAAAATAGACGAATACATTAGACTTACTAATTTTGTCATGAACCAAAATTTCTTTGTTTTCCAAGGTATTTATTATAAACAAGAGTTCGGCACAGCTATGGGTAAATCCCTATCCCCTCTTCTAGCTAATATGTTTATGACTCATTTTGAGAATACCTTCAAAAGTACGTTCAACTATTTCCCAAAAGTTTATTTAAGATATGCTGATTACATTTTTGCTATCTTTGATACTAAAAAGTATGATTTAAAACAATTCGTGTGTGATCTAAATAGTTTATTTCCATCCATTAAATTCACGTACGAAACAGAAAACAACAACCAACTCTCTTTTCTAGATCTCTTGTTGACCAGAAACAGAAAAAAAACTCGAATTTGACATTTACCGTAAACTCACACATACCAATAATTGCATTCATTCTGATTCTTTCGTTCACAACAGGGTGGGAATCTTTAACTGATCGAAGGGAGAAATACAGGTTAAATCTTTTGCGCAAACTCGGAGCAGACAGTTTCTTGCCGGACGTTCAACACATACTGCTAGAGCCAACGTACTACGGTAGAAGCGATCACAGGAATAAAATAAAGGAAATTGACTGCCGAACCGATAGATTCCAAATGTCATTTTTCCCACGTACAATAAGGGATCATAATAGTTGCGATAGATCAATCACATGAAACTCCCACCCTCAATAGGTAGAGTAGAATTTTCACTTGTGCTTAATAACACCACATAATTACTAACTCTTCACACTGGTCGATAAGTCGGCATTATTTTATTTTGTTCTTTGCATGAGGTAGCATCTCGTAGTAAAAGTTGTAGTTTCAGGCTTAATTTTATGGAATAACATCATAAATGAAAATGACTGGCAATTTTCCACAAGAATATATTTAAAAACGACCGGTTTCGGTGTACAACACCATCATCAGGTGTTTGGACCTGATGATGGTGTTGTACACCGAAACCGGTCGTTTTTAAATATATTCTTGTGGAAAATTGCATCTCGTAGTATTCATAAATTAACAGTATCAGTAATATTAACCACTAGATGTGTCTATAGCATTTTTCTGCATGTTTGTATGTTCTTTTACGTATCACTCTCCCAGTTTCCGGTTGGACTGCGCACTGTTCCCCTAACTGCTTTTGGCCTGCGCCTAGAGCCAGGGGGAACGTGCGAGGTTCGGATTTGTTCTGGGATGAGTGCTGCATGCCTGGTGTGGAATCACCCCGTGCCACACACCCCAGTAGTGGCTTGCACGGTACATCGTAGATGTAGATGCAGAACAGCACTAAGCTCGCTTCTTTTCATGCTCTTGCCAATCGCTTGCTTAACATCTCACTAGGAAAGAATATTTACTTTAAAGAGCTTAATAACATAAAGCGCATTGCAAGATTAAATGGCTATAAAGATTCTGTAATCGAAAACATTGTTAAAAAACATAAGTTTAAGAGACTAATACAAAATTCTACTACACTAAGAAAAGATGAAACTACAATCTACATTAAACTGCCTTACCACCCGAAAGTCACCCAAGGTTTGGAAAAGATATTTAAGACAGTGAACACCAAAATATCTTTCAGTAATAATTACAAACTAAAAAACTTATTAGGGAACACGAAAGACAAAATAGATAATATCAATAAGTCCGGTATATATAAAATATCTTGCTCCTCATGCGACCTGGCATACGTAGGACAAACTCGTAGAAACATTAAAACCAGATTTAAAGAACACATGGCCCATTACAGATACAACCGACCAGAAAAATCCATCATGGCACAACATTTAATCGACACAGAACACGAAACATCAGATCAAAACCTTCAACTCATTAAACAAACAGATAATCATTTACTTGACGCCTATGAAAGCTTATATATATACAAACTTAGAAGAAACCTTGTTAACAGCGACAAAGGCCCGATTTCTTTCTCTCCATTATTTTCTATTTTAGAGTAAGAAGTTCTTTTTTCACCGTTGCCGCAATTTTCTAGGTACTCCCTGACCACAACTGTCATTTAGTTTTAAATTAAAAAATTTTTTTATCAGTTGCAATCCCCACGCTTCACTTCAACGTCCAGTTAGTTTTGTTTCCCCTCCCCCCCTCTTGACTCACTACAACGGTCATTAGGTTCCATCCCCCCCTTCCCTCCAACGGTCGACATGACTCCCACCCCCCTTCCCTACTTCAACGGTTACGTTCCATCACTACCGCATCTATTGGCCATTGGCTCCCTTTTCTCCCACCCCTCCTCGACTTCCCCACTCTCCACTTCACCCACATTCCCACTGCTCACCAATGACCTTTTAGCCTTTACCAATTTACCCCCCCCCCCGCTTCTCAACCCTTTTGTCCCTTCCCTATTGATTCTAGGATTGTCCTCCTCTTCATTCACTTTCAGCCTCGTGTTGCAAGTGTTTTTCCCTTCAGCTCGCTGAAGAGGACCACTTTGTGGTCGAAATACGCGTATCAGAATTTCACCCTCGTTCCCTGTTTGTTGTTTTTGTTCTATTTGACCACGCTCTTTTTGAGCTGTTCTCCCAGAAATTTGGGGCCCTATTGTGTGTGTGAGTGAGTGTTTTGTGTGATTGCGTGTGTGGTTGTGTTAATAACTTGGCAGCCTTAGTAGAGTCACTACAGCTCTGCGAAGGATCCCAGGTTATAACCCAAGAATCCTTAGCTGGGTCTCATTAGCCTACAAAGGATTCCAATTGGGTTGTGTGAGTGTGTCTGTGGTGGTCCCTGGCGAGGAAATTACTTTCCCGTAAACCACCACAGGAGGGTATTCTGGTGGAGAGGCTGTGGTTGGTCCCTGTTGCGGAGTCCCCATTCCCGCAAACCAACACAGTAAGTGTTTGATTTTTTTTGGCGAGTGGTGCATATATTTTACGGCCATTGGAGAAATATCTTATCTGGTTAATAGTGTTTTAGGTCAACACTGACTACGTGCCGTGCTTTAAATGAAAATTTTCAATAATAAAATTTCAAAAAACTTGAAAAATCGACCGCAGTTACCGAGCCTCAGGGTCCTGCGTCGTGTCGCTCAGCCTTGACGCGCGATCGCAAAATCGCTCTCATTTCCTTCGTTGCAAACTTTTTTCCAAGATTTCTGCTTAGTATTATTAAAAAATCTCTACTTTACACTGTGATGTAAATTTCCTGAGTTATATATTTCGGAAACGAAAGATAATGTCTACTTTATGTCAAATTTCACGTTAAAAACGGGTACGCCATTCTGCGTTGCAAAACCAGACAGATGGGAGCCAAAATCTTCAAACGTCATGGAAAATATAGAAAAAGCATCAGGTCAAAGGAATATTGCGTTTTTTATTCCATAAAAATCATACCAACGCAACACCACCTGCTTAAATTCAAAGATTTTCGAAGAAAAACGAGATCGCGCGTGTTTTTGAAAAATTGGTCATGTTTGGGCTACTGTATCTCAGAAACGGGTCGTATTTATGTAAAATAGCACATACATCTATAATTGGTAATCATTTATGAGTATTTACGCTAAGTTTCAAGTCTCTATCTCAAAATAAGCCATTTTGGACTTTAGTCCGGCTTTTTCCGATTGCGGACCACTGTGCGCCGGTCTGAAGCCAGAGACAGAGGGTTTTGTACTCGCGTGCCAGGATGTTATCATAGACACACTCGCGTACCGCTGCATTATATTCTAGGCGGAGGTCGCGGAAACGAGATGCAAGGCGTGCCGAGCCCAGCCGGAGACTTTGGGTCACCTCCTCTCCGGCTGTAGTTATTAACCCAGGTCAGCGTATTTAGCTCGTCACTACGCGGCCCTACGGGTGTTATACTTTCACCTTCGATACCATTATGGTATCGACGAAACACCTGTGCTGCCCTATGCCCCTGGAGATATTGAGTCTGTCGTGGAGAACGATAAATGCACGATCTGGTGGAATTACTCATTCTCCACCACCAGCAAGTTGGTGGCGACCAAGCCTAATATCGTTCTCCTCGACCACCTCACACGCTCCATGTTCCTGATCAAGTTTTCGGCTCCGGCTGAAACAAACATGAATGCAAAGGAGGTGGAAAAACGGACGAAATATCAAGACCTGCTTTTCGAACTTCGACAGATGTACCCCGGACACTCTGTAAAACTATTGGTCCTCATCGTAGGTGTGCTCGGTGGAGTCAAGGGCTCGCTGCCTAATAACATGAAGTGCATTCCGTCCTGCGTGGCACAGGCGGAATCACTAGTTGCACGCATGCAGAAGGCCGTCATCCTGGGGTCACTCCGTCTACTGCGTACGCATGACCCAACCGCAGCGTAGCCACTCATCCGATGGGCGTCGGACGTGGCTGCGATTGCTATACAACCCCTCTCGAGTCTCTGGCCATTATGACGGTAATGTAAGCTGATGCTTACCGGGGACTCGGAGGGAAGTGTTACAACAGTAACAATTAAATAATGACACAGCCTCTCTTAAAAACCACTGGGACCCTTAGGCAACGCCGCGAAACCTTCCCTCTAACCCTAAGGAGGAGAATTTACGTTTTTCTATCTAAATGTGATTACACTTCGGTAAAACAGGTTGGTATGACTTGTAAGTATAATGCTTGTAGAAGACACACCTATACTGAGATTTCGTTCTTGGCCATAAGTAAAACTTATTATTCTTAGCACAGCTGAGATAAAAAAGATTCCGGGTGCAGTTGAACGATTGATCATCACCAATTGTCATCAATCCGAAGATTGGTTTGTAGCAGCTATCCATTCCACTCTCCTGTCTGCCAACCGCTTCATCCATACGTACTATTTTACTTTGGCGTCCTTAATGATTTGCTTGATGTAATCCATTCTTCGTCTTCCTCTATGATTCTTCCCATTTATTTCTCCTTTAAATATCGTTTTGTAGGCCCAAGTCTTTTTCAAAGGAAATGAAGTATGTGGGAGACACTTGGAAGGATAGATACCGGTGGCCCTGATGGAGGTAGTCCTGGATAGATGGAAATCGTCACTTCCTGACCCTAGAGTTGCGGCTTCAAATACATCTGGGTGGATATTTTACCACATAGGGCATTTGTGTATTCGTCCCTTTTTACTTGTTTAATACACCGATGTGAATGATCTTGGAGGCTTTATTGGTGGTTTTGGAAAATAAATACATTATTAATTTGGTCGCTACGCAGTGTAGTGTATGCCTAGTTGATACCGGATGCCTTTACTACATATGTGAACATTGAACCTTTTGGCGTGTGCTTCGCTGTGCCAGCGTTCAAAATATTCATTAAGAATGATTGTCACTCGCACCCTAAATTTTCAAGTCACCCTTTCAGGGTGGGTGCATTGAAGTTGATGCTACATGCTTCTTTTTGAAGGTCTTTGTTGCCTCTGTTTTTGTATCATATTAAAATCTTTTACAGTGACTCAACATAGCATTGATTTGTCATACGTAAAAAGCCATTCCAATTCCTCCAGGAGTCTCGTTAAAAGCTCTCATCTTCTGGAAACTTTGATACAATGCTAATAGCTGATTGTTCAGGTTTTCTTAAACGTGTTTTTCTTTTTACATGAGAATATCCCTCATCGTCAGTCCAATTAAGCTTACCAGTGCTTTTTTTCTCTCACGAGTGTTCTTTCCTCCAGGTACATAAGCGAAAAATAGTGGAATAAGCATCGGTAGTTCGTGGAAATTCAGTGGTAAAACTTTCGACTTCTGTTCCAAACTGGTCGTGAATATCCCTCATAATTCTCAGTTAATATCCAAAATCGTGCTTGGCAAGAGTTAAACATTGTTTATCAGCAACTAGCACCTGTTTTGTGAGCACATGGGTGGTAGAGAGATTTTAAATGATAGTCTAATCAGGCAAGTGTGTGTTCTGTAATACCCACGTTATATGGAACATTCCTTTACCCGGGATAGAATATTCACCGATAAGTTATTATGTTTTAAAGAAGTAATATGTTTGACAATTGACTGGCGTCACGATCGTCGATAATTGTTCTATTATATTACCGTTTTCCTCTACCTTACTATTCATTTTCTCTTGGTTCTTACGCAGCTGTTCTATTTTCTGGTCGCCCACTTCTATCTTCGTTTCCAACTCCGTAATCTCCTCTCTTACCCAATTCTGCGTCTCTTCTATTTTCTTTTCTTGCGCCGTTAATCTCCCATGGCACTCTTGTCGGAAAATCTGTAGAACCTCTAGTACTTTCTTGGCACTCTCTTCTACTTGCTTCTTCTGATTTTCTATCATCTCCTTCCTTAGCTCCTCGTCCCTCTTCTTCAGTTCTTCTTTCATTTCTTCGTCCCTCTTCTCCTGTATTTCTATCATTTCCTCGTCCCTCTTCTTCAGTTCTTCTTTCATTTCCTCATTCCTCTGTTTCTGTTCCTCGTCCCTCTTCTTCCGTTCTTCATCCCTCTTCTTCTGTTCTTCTCTCATTTCTCTCAAAATGGTTTCGATGCCACCTTCAACTTGTTTCTCCGTCTCAATTTCGAACTCAAAATGTTCTATATCTATCCCCTCCTTTTCTAACGCTATTCTTAACCGTTCCTGCAATTCAAATTTCGCCCCATGCACTGGCATTTGTCGGTCCTTCAAGAAATTTTGCAACTCTGATTTTTTCAACTCGTAAAACCTCTTTACTATCCCCGCCATTTTGTGAATCTTTCCCCGATCGTCCTTGACTCAGGTTACCCGTGGTCTCTATTTCGTAGAGTGGTCGTGCCTACACGTTGCGGCGCCAAAATGTAACCCTCGTCCCTTTCGCTTTCGGTTACCTTACCTTTCACTTGTCTTCCGGCTAGCTCATTTGTTTCCTTCCACACACACTCTTACACAGGTACATGTATTACACGCATATACATATATCAATACCCTCACTGTACCGTTCAACTAAGGAAGTTAAACAAATAAAACATTTATATTTTTCATGCACAAATATTTCTGTATTCAATTCCTTTAGTTTCGATTGGGCCCAATTTACAAATTAATAGTAATGTTTATTCTAATTAATAATCTTAACTAAATTTTTATATGTAATTTTGCAGTGGGCTGTTTTTTTTTAAATAACCATTTCAATGTTCAGATATTTTCCACTTGTCGTGGCTACTGGTTTCGGTGATCCGCTGGACCGCGACGTTGGTGTGGCGTGCACCTTCCCGCAGGATTTCCTCACGGTGACCCTTCGTTCCTGCTCTTCCCTCCGCTCTCCCTCCTTTCTCCGGCGTCCGCCGTGTAATCTGCTCTCCTGACGAGTACACCTTATCTTTCCATCCTCTACGCGCCCCTTTTCTCACGTTATCCTCTCGTACCTTTTTCACTCTGACCCCCTTTCTCTCCTGGTCCCGTAACTACTGACGCTGTTTTTCTTATTCTTGCCCCCTCCTTACCTACGCTTTCTCACCCATTATTACGCCGGGCGTAATGCCAAATTCCCGGCGTTCGACGGATAATCCATTGTTACTCGCGCCGCGGGTGCTGCCAACCCGTGGCGTTTAACTCGTAGGGTTACAACGTTTAAACAGTATTTAATTTTTGACAACAGTTATGTCTATAAATGCAAATAATGGAACGTAAAATTGCCAACTGCAAGGCGCTATTTTGAAAACACTGCGTAATGACTAGCACGTTTTATACTTTCTAATTTTAAAAACATCAGCAAGTGAATTCAATCTTATCTCTGCTCTTCCGCTAGGTACTAGCACCAAAAATGTTATAATGCTGATATTCTTAGAAAATGGTTTTATCCTTCTAAGCAGTGCCGGGAAACAGATTCTCTACGTACAGCCTCATTTTGTTTTGTTCTGAGTATGGCAGTTATTTTTAATCATCCGTGGTAAGGCAATAGCACGTGGAATTTGACGGAGACGACATGGGAGCTTACGATTGCCTGATATTATACGCGTGGGAGGTATTTGGAGCATAAAAGGATATGCATTCCCAAGTAATGTCTCTATTTAGGGGAAACCCCTCTGAGAGGCTTTGCCGAGGAAGAGATTTTAGAGTCTAGAGATTCCTTCCATTTGAAGCAGAAAAAAGTCAGGCACGTCAAGGTAATATAATTTGTGTTTCTTATAACATTTCTAAATCACATCGCTTACATATTCTTTCTTTAATTTCCCTCTTAGTGTTAAATTGTTGGAAAATGCATATTTTATGAAATTAGTGGCTTAGTTGATGACTGGTAATTTAGCTCCTTTGTTCACGACGATTTGCAAGGAAGTGTCCTCTCTGAAACTCAGTTTGTCTTTTATTTCATTTCTGTTCAATATTAAAGAACAAGTTTGAGCAAAAATTTGTTTTTAATATTAATATGCCACTTT
The DNA here is from genome assembly GCA_963573305.1 of Pyrrhosoma nymphula. Lineage (NCBI taxonomy): Eukaryota > Metazoa > Arthropoda > Insecta > Odonata > Coenagrionidae > Pyrrhosoma > Pyrrhosoma nymphula. Next base: position 29,150,422 of record OY754332.1, read on the forward strand.
AAATGTTTGTCATAATTAAAACTGGTATTTGAATGTAGTCCTACCAAGTTAAAACCATTCAAGTTAATTGGGGATAATTTCTTAAACTGCATAGTAAGAAGGTCGTCTTGTCCGGAGGAAGGTCCCACTGATTTATTTACTTATGGCATGCAATGCATAAAAGATCGACTCTCGAGTCACTCTATAATAGAAAGCAGACACCATGAGAAGAACGTGGCTCGTAAGAACACCTTACAAAAACCTCCCGGATCATAAAGATTTAAAATCTAAATATGCTTCTATTTTTATTTTCTTCCCTTCGATTAAAAAACATTGCTCTTATTCTCAATAACCGGGTGTCCACCTGTTCATATAAATACTAGGATGATGTTCTTATTCGTAAGCTAGAACATATGAATGCTCTTTGCCTTTATCTCTAGTTTCAAATCTTTAATTAATGCCTAAAACCGAATCTTTTATGAGCCTAAAACAGACCGCGCAGTAGGTTAAGATAGCTCATTTTAATTAAGGTAAAATGGCCAATATAACTTGGTAAAATGTAATGGCCCTTCATTAAGGTAACAGATGACACGGAAAAAGGGTATCCCACGCAAAAATTATTTACTTTATAAGATTCTGCTGGTGGGCACCCGGGTACCCGGGTATTGAGCAACGTAAATTTCGGTTAATTAAATAAGGGTAAAAAAGATACATAATTCCGGAAATATAGTGTTTTGAAGGAAACGGACAGTAGCAATTTCAACGAGAGAAGACTCCCCTCCCCCATGATGGGGTAAATAATAGGTAGGACTGTACCCATACTGGGTTCGAATCCCGGCAGCAGCCGAGACTTTTCAAAGGAACTCCCGTTCTCTGCTCTAGTGCTGTGTGGAGAGTACTTTAAGTATGTAGGTACAGTACTCTGTCCGTCGGTTGAGACGTTAAACTGGAGAACCCTTGGAACCTATCGTAAAATAGTAGACTAATGCAGACGCCGGGTTTCTCTCCACTCTTCCTCCAACAATCACTTAATCCTTCCGCAACTCACCTGTCCTAATTGGAGCATAATACCTCAGCTGACGGTAGCCTCCCAAAATAACCAACCAAAATGCATCAAAGCACGTATAAAAGTTTCAAAACGATTAAAATTCAGAAATTTTAAATTTTTTTGCCGATTTTTATTTAACAATTTCAGAACACTATCCTTAAGCGATAATGTTAAATACCATATGTTGTAATAAAACTGAAAAGCGAAAGTTCTAAAAATAATTTGACGATTCTAATTGGTTTATAAGCAAAATATTTTTAAATTAACAAGGAAAACATTTCCACATGAATGTGCGGTATAATCAACCACTGCAATTGATTAAATCGCCTAAAATGTGACAGATGAATGGTATATGAAACGAGCGGTGAGTTCCTCCCATACAAATGTCGCCGCAGGCTCACCACCCATGGAGCACAATCGAATGAAATTCACTCAAAAGGTGACTTCTAAGCAACGCAAGGCAAATGGCCCCCCTCCCTTTATTAATTTCATTCCAATGACGGAAAAAAATGAAGAGAGAAATGGCGCTTATTTATGAACAGATTCGTGAAACTTTGCATACGTGTTCTCATTAGAGATAAAAGTGAAAAATACTACTTACATTGTACGGATTTGGTTGATAGTTTGGCAATTCAATGCTATTCGACTTACTTTTTCTTCGTGCTTCGATTTACACGCAACCTCATGGCCCATGACATATAGTTCGTAATAATTCTATTACTCAAGTACAGATACTCTTCTAAACGCGAAAAAATAAAATTATTATTATAATTGTTTCTAACAAATATCAAGATGTCACTCCAAATTCAATATTCGAGAAAAACTTAGTTCAATATAATTTCGTCTTAATTTCAAATACCGCGCCGAAAACTAGTTGTAATATGATTTAATTGACGGTAAAATTTTTAAATATGATTCTTGCATCATTTCTATCAGTGCCTGTTTGGTGAGTTTTAACGCATAAACAGATGCACTTAAATTAAATGTGGTCGTAGATTTTTTCAACCTACTTGTAACAATAAAATGTGCTCCATGCCACCTTGTTTCAACATTTTCGAACTTCAACAATGACGATATTTCGACGCCACAGCTTTTAAAAAACTCGATCAAAGAATGCAAAAGTCGAGATGCATTGAGGCTGCAACAGCGAATCCTCGACGTTGCGGAGGTCAGACTCAGTAACGGTATGGTAATTTCGGCTCGATCCTGGGTCACAACACTGACCGTTTTCTTTCCGAGAGACCTCAGACTGGAATAATTCTCCCGAATAATTAACACACCAACATGTCATTATTCTGTTAACTTTTTTTCTAACAGAAAACTATTCAGATGCTTAACTGACTGCGCTATCAATATTTCACAATTTTGTCCTTCCCTTTTTCCAATTCGTTTTCCTTATCCCCTTCTTTCTTTATGGCTGTCCTAACTGGCTGGCTGGCTGTCACATGATCTTGCAGTGGCTGGCAGCGTAGTATGTAATGTAATGTAACTATATTTTGACTCGTTTTTATAATATCTGAGTAAGCATTTTCGCGGTATATAAATTTACAAGGATACTTTTTTCCGTCACTACTTCCCTAATACTCGAATGTAATTATTTTCAGTAAGCGCGAAACTAGTGTACCGCCCTACATGCGCACGTAATCTACCAATAAAGGTTAACCAGATATTAAAAATGCAGGCCTATGTGCTATGGAAGATGTATGTATGAAGATGTACGGAGAAGATTAAATGAATTCATATGTTTGTGCCATTCGATTGAAACCATTCTACGAATTTGACCTCATTGAAATGAAAAAGTCATAATGTTTCTGATGATATCAAAATATCAACATCTTGTTGCACTAATATATATTTAACAAAAATTGAAACCGTTTTTCATGGGTATGGTACAGCAGTCCACTCCAAAGAAACTTTATCAAGGATATTAGGAAATTCTGACCCATGCATTGCGTTACGTTTTAACGGTGCACAGTTCGCATGTTTTCTCAGTTATTAAAAAAAATATTATCATGAACTTTTTGGAATTCAAACTTAATTTTTTGTGCTCCTGAACTCTTCTGTAGCTAATGAAGTATGCATGTTTAAACTTGACTTATTTGATTCACGCCGTAAGTTGAAAGCGCCTTCAAAACTGAAGCTTTTTCGGTTTTATTAAAGTAATACGGATAATATTTTAATAATTTATGTTAAAAAATAATTGATAAAATGTACGAGAATAATATTTCTGACGCGATCATGGCATTGAAGCAATCATTTTTTTAATGCATCCCTTTGGAGCGCACAGCCCTACCGTATCCCATGAAAAATTGCCTCCACTTTTTGGCAAATATTTTACAAATTAATACAATAAACGGTTGTTTTGCATCGTAAAAGGGAGGGTGTATTTTTTCTTTGTAGTGAACCTGAGCTCATTGAATTTTATATAAAATGACATGTCGTTCAAACCACATAAAAATACTGCACTGCTATTGTTCAGTGAAACAAATTTGTGTGGAGAACTCCTCCTGATCCACTATGCTCAATTCATTGTGTGAAATACTAGATTGGTGACTGAGAGAAGTCTAGAGTTAAAATCAGTATCTCCTTATGTCCGTGTATAGTGCTGAATATTGTCATTCATGTTTAAATGCTATTTTTACGTTTAATTTATCCTGTTTATTGAGCACAATATTTAAGGCTTTAGTTTATGTTTTAGGTTTTTTAATTAATAACGTAATAAAAAAACAAAGCCGCATTGGTCTCACGGGGAGCTGCCTTCGGTGTAGTATTTTCTTTTGTGATCTCTGCGACAAGAATACATAGTCGCCTCTTGGAGTTTGAAGTAGTCCAGTAGCTCGTCGAAAGTGCGAGGCTTCATCGGGAGTACTATTCGTACTATTGAGGGCCGCAGTCCCTTCATTAGATATCTAACCTGACCTCCCCCATGTTGGTGACGAACTCTCAGCAAAAAAATCTCTCGGTGGTTTTCAAAGATCCCTGTGTGCGCTCGTTTAGCCTGTGAGCCTTCAACCCCTTGCTCATCGTCCCCATTGAGCAGGGGTTCTCAATCAGTGGGGAATTTTTCTCCTGGTGGGAATCCAGAAAGGTTCAGTGAGGAATATGGGCCACTATTAAGCAAAATGTGATGTTCTATAGATTATTTAAAATCTATAATATTGTCGTTTGTTTTGATTTGCTCTTCCGTACTCAACAAAGTTTATTGAAAGACAGATTTAAACCGGTTCTTAATCATGCGTATTTACGGAATTAAATCATTGTGGACTTCCCATCACGAGGGCTCGGTTTGAATCCCGGCAGAGGTGGACGTATTTACGAAACCACCATATTAGTCTCCCTACATGATGATTGCATTCGCAAGTATGACGTGACGGCATTCTTCCAAAGTTTCCCGAGGTGAAATTCATAGTTAAGGAAACTAATATTGGGAAGGAGAATGATATTCTGAGCTATGGTGAATGGGGGGATGTTAGAAAGAAGGTTGGGAGCCCGTGCCCTAGAGGTTGGTTTCAATCAAGTGGCGAAGTGAAATGACTGTTTATCCCATTGGACTGTGGGCCTGACTTCGCTCTGCTAGATTACTCCTCCTACCGCTTGCATTGAGTGGAAACGACCGGCGCGCCATCAGTAGGACCTCTAAACTAATCATTCAGTCACATGATGTTTTGTGTGAAAGTACGACGCAGTATAGGAGATAGGAGAACAAGCGAAAGGTAATCCTATTATATTTGAAGAAAAATATATTTGGATAGAGTTTTAGAGGTCATACATAGTTGTGTTCTCGCATCTTCTCATGATAGCGATATTTTATATGTGATAGTTCTTACATATCAACGTTAATTTCCCTTGTTTTCTTTGCCGTTGTTGGAAGATATTGTTTTGGATGTAGCCTTACAGGATCGGTAGTGTTACCTTAACTGCGGTACTTGAGCAGTTAAGGCAATTTACTACAGAAGATTCTCTATCAAGTTCCGGATGGGTAGAACTATTTTATTCCAACTCTGATGGAATATCATTTCACCATTAAGGTCTCAATTTTATTTCTCTTTCCTAATTCTCAGGGATTCCTAGTTGGAGATGGAAAAGCTGAAATTAGTGAAATACATCGGCCAGCGGAATGTTGCATTGGAGCAATCAACGCTTCAGCATGATGGCGAAGTCCATGCGGGTTCTCCACCGGCCCACACTGCATTTCTGCCAAAGTTTCGATGTACGAGACGTCCATCGTCCAACATTTCAGCGTACTTATGTGAGTCTAATCAGGAGTGACGGTAGTGTTTTGGTGGTCGGGCCTTTAGTGGCTTTACATTGCATTTGTGTCATGTCCTCAATTCGGTAGCGTAGGTAACGCGTGTTAGAGACGATGAGAGTTGTTCAATATGACTACACAACGATGCGCTCCAAACAACTATCTCTGTAGTTCAACCGTGCTTTCTTTGAGCTCTGGCCTAATTTCTTGAATCTAATGTTTCCTCAGCTGGCAAATGTTTCGTAGTGCGCTTACTGCATTGTTTTGTATCGTCCAGGATGGCTTAAATTGATATTCGAATACCGTGCTGCTTGTTTTCGTGATACCTACTTCATAAAAAAGTAAATTGTTTTGTAATTATGTCCTGCAATTTAACTTAGACCATGGTGTCAGCAACTCGTTGCGATTTTCAAGGTAAACAATTACTGAAATAATTGTCTGTAATTAATTAGTAGAGTGGATAGTTAATATTCTTACGGTTTCATCGTCATGACTCAGTTCCGCTATTCAATCCGGAATAATTTTCTTCTATTTCTACCGCGTATAAATTTTCATTTCCGAGAAAGATGGGAACTCCAATCGTATGTAGCCGATGGATTCTTGTTATAAAAGAGTCACGTTTGTATTCCATGCTCACCTCCCCATGTGTAGTTGTAGTTAGACATGGTGGAAGTTACGCAGACGACAGTTAACATTGGAAGGGCCATTTTCCTACGAAATAGCCCCACACCATAAGGGGAGTAATATAGGTTATTCCTGCGTTTGACTACCAATGTTTCGAAGGTCACAAACCTTCATCCCTTTGTTTGTTGTTGCCTTCATTGCATATCCTTTTGGTGGGGCCTCAAGTTTTTACCTGCTCTTGAAGTCCCCAGGAGAGGTTGCCCCTCATTTACCTGGCCCCGCTCACAATGAGACCCGTAGTCGGGAGTCTCAGCCTCGGCGTCGAAGGCGATCCAACCCTTCACATGGGTAATGGCACCAAATGACTAGTCACACTATAGTTTATAACTTCTAAAAGAGAGCTATAAATCGCAAAATTATGTTATTTGTATTGCCCTAGTCACGCTGATGAAAATTGTTTTTTTCATATCAGTTATACGATATATATTAACCATTTTACGTGCTTTGGAAAATCCAAGCTGGTTTCAGGTGCGTAAACACGTAACTTAACGCGCAAACCAATAGTTCATAGGGCAAGTACACATGGCTATAACTTCTGAAAGTTAACTTCCACGTTTATTAATAGAGTCCAGCAATACATATTAATAATGCCACGTAATAAACCAATAATTGTTTATTTCTGTTTTTTTTTATGGGTGTTTAGCGATAGTTATGCCATATTACCGTGTTTCCGCGCATGTATCAAACCATGCAGGGCTGTAGGCGTAGGTATGTTGTGGAAATAAAGGTGATTACATACATCAGAAATTTACTAGGCCCTTCTATGGTGCTTTTCTAAGTATTCTCTTCGTTTTTTACCACAGTTTTACTTATAGTTTTACTAGTGCATCTCGTCTTCGAATGAGAAACACAGCAGGTTATTTATTTCCTAGTTATTGAGTAAAATTTCGAGCAATGGATCAATGATTTATTAAAGTATTCTATCAGCTGATGGGTAGGTTCTTGGACAGTCCCAATTCCGCATCCCAAGGTCATGCACATTCTCGCTTTCCCTCCTAAGGATGGCCCGTTGTTAGATCCCTCTTCAATTCTTCATATCTTCAACCTCCTCTTATTTCGTCCAGAATTTCTATCCTCTCTTCCACGCTTCCCCAGTGTTCTCCCCTCTATCACTCTCTTTAACATGCCCTCTCCTCACAAAACCTCCTCCATCCATCTCTTGTGCCTTCTCCTCTCCTCTGCCACAAGCTTCCTCTCCTCTCCGACCATATCCAATACCTCCTCGTTCGTCTTTCTCACCATCCAGCTAACCTTCTCCATCCTTCTCCAAAGCCAAATCTCAAACGCCTCAAGTCTACGCACATCCTCCCTTCTCAATGACCAAGTTTCCGACCCATATAGCGCCACGCTCCATATTAAAGTTTTCACCAGCCTCTTCTTTACGTCTCTTCTCAGACCCCCCTCATCAATTCCCTTCCCTTCGAAAATTCTTCTTTATCCGCGGAAATTCTGCATCTGATGTCCCTACCACTAAACCCATTCTCCTCCAAAATACTACCCTGATATGTAAACTGCTCGACCTGCTCTATCTTCTGCCTTCCCACCCTTATACTCATCCCCGCCTTCTTTCTTCTAGAAAATCTCATGACTTTCGTTTTGTTGTGATCATATCTTTCTGATTATCTTTCTTCATCCCATACTTTTCGCACTGCAACTCTAATGCATTGACTGTAACCCCTTGGCAAACTGACTAACCAATGATTGTTCGAATTCGAAAATGCTACATTAGCTAGCGCAATTCTGCATCGGATGTCCTTAACGCTAAACCCATTCTCCTCCAAAATACTACCCAGATAGGTAAGCTGCTCGGCCTGCTCTATCTTCTGCCCTCCCACCCTTAAAATCAGCCCCGCCTTCTTACTTCTAGAAAATCTCATTACTTACGTTTTCTTGTGATCATATCTTTCTGATTATCTTTCTTCATCCCATACTTTTCGCACTGCAACTCTAATGCATTGACTGTAACCCCTTGGCAAACTGACTAACCAATGATTGTTCATCTGCAAATCTCACTGATTTTATCAGCTCCCCTCCTCCCTTTATTCCTACATCCTCCTCCCCCCATGCCTCCCTTACCATTCCTTCTGAATGCACGTTAAAAGCAACGGCGATACTGGGCACCCCTGCCGTACTCCCGGTCCTATCGTGGCCCATCCCGATTCTCCATTGGCTACCCTAACCTGCGCCGTCTGGTTCATATACAAATTCCAAATCAGACGCCTGTCCCTCCATTCGACCCTTAATTTCTTCAACACTCTCATTAATTTCGTCCATTCCACCCGATCAAACGCCTTCTTGAAATCTACGAAGCATGCAAAAACATCCTGCCCATATTCTAGGTTTCTTTCTACTAGCGTCCTCATCGCCGCCATGGCGTCTCCCGTTCCCGTCCCTCTCCTAAACCCGAACTGGTCGTCACACAGGTATTCATTTGCCTTCTTCTCTAGCCTTCTGTTTATAATTCTCAGAATTACTTTGGCTACGTGGGATAATAAGCTTATTGTCCTATAGTCTTCGCACGTTTTGTCTTACTCTTCTTTGGTTTAGGAATTAGTACAGTCTTCACGAAGTCTTCCGGCCACACTCCTTCCTCATAAATCCTACGAATAAGCGCAAAAAGTTTTCCTCTTCCGTTCTTCCCCATGCTTTTTCAAAACTCTGCAGGTATGTCATTTATTCCCACCGCCTTATTCCTTTTCATGTCCCGTAGAGCTCTTTCGATTTCGCTCTCTAGGATACTTGGTCCGATGCCATCTCTGTCGATATCGTCTTCCCTTTCTATATCAAACATATTGGGCCTAATTTCTTTACCATACAGCTCTTCAACATACTCCCTCCACCTGCCTCTCCTGGATCTCTTTTGGTTCTACGATCACCTTTCCCATCTTGTCTGTTATCGTTGTGATTCCCCTTCCTTTATTACCACCCGTCAGTTCCTTTACTTTCCTATATAATGCATCTGCTTTTCCCTCTTTTTGGTTTTTCTCTACATCTACATCTACAAAATACCCTGCAAGCCACCTCAGGGGTGTGTGGCAGGGGGTGAGTAATCACCAACATGAAATACACTATACCCTAGAGTTAGTGTAACTACGACTAATTATGCATTAGCATAAATCGCTAATGCTTGTCACGAGGCGAAGCCTCACAAGCATGCACCACTAAACTACAGATGTAATCAAAATGGAGAGTGACCGTCAATATACATGCATTCTACAACTGCTCAGATGGACAGGGACTCAAAACTCATGTAGGAAACATGCTAGGCGTGTTGTTAGTATGTACTAGGTAACAGATAAGGATTCAAGTATTAGGAGTACTACTAAGAGCTACACTACCTAACGACAAACCTATATAAAAGTCTCATTTGCAGCTGTTATGGTCCCTTATCATCCGTGGGAAAAATGACATCTTAAATATGTCCGTTCTGCAGTCTAGTTCCCTAATTTTACTCTCATGATTTGATCTACCGTAGTATGTCGGATTTCGTAAAATATTATCAACGTCGTCAGAGAATAGACCGGTTTGGAACTTACACAATAGATTGAGTCTAAATTTTAATCGACGGTCTGAAAGCTTTTCCCATCCCAGTTGCTGCAAAAGGTCAGTAACACTAACGAGATTATCATAACGGCCTTTAACATATCTTGCCGATCTTCGCTGCACGCGTTCTAAATCAGTTTCCAAGCCTATCTCATAAGGATCCCAAATACTGGCGGCATATTCTAAGTGGGGTCTAACGAGGGAGAAGTAGCTGATTTCCCTAACCTTATCGTCGCACTTGCCAAGTACTCTTTTAACAAATCCCAATTTACGATTAGCTTGACCGGTAATTTCTCGAATTTGTTTACTCCACGATAGATCATTAGTCAGTTTAACTCCGAGGTACTTAACGGATTCTACTGTCTCTAATTTTATGTTGTTTATGCAATAGCTGTTACAAGGAGCGTTTTTCCGTTTCCAAAAATTCACAACAACGCATTTTTTCAGGTTTGATTCTAGCTGCCACGCATCGCACCACTCTTGTATTGCCTAGAGGTCCTTAGTTAGCGCTTCCTTATCATTAAAGCTACGAATTTCTCTATACACCACTGCGTCGTCAGCAAATAATCTAAGCTTACTGTCAACTTTGTCACCGATGTCGTTTATGTACAAAAGGAACAGAAGCGGGCCTATGACACTTCCCTGTGGGACACCCGATGTGACTTTTACTTCATTAGAGATAGCGCCATCTAATACAACCCTTTGCACGCGATTACTTAAGAATTCTCTAATCCAGGAAATTACGTCGTCGTCTAAACCGTAGGATTTTTTTTCATGAGTAGATTACTGTGGGAAACTTTATCAAATGCCTTTTTAAAGTCAAGAAAAATTGCATCAACTGGAGCGTTATGGTCACCCGAGACTAAAATATCGTGAGCAAATAGTGCTAATTGAGTTTCGCAAGACCTTCCCTTTCTGAATCCGTGTTGTGTTTTTGTTAACAAGTTCTCTATATCGAGGTGTCTCATAACTGAACTTACAATTATATGTTCAAGGACTTTGCAAGATATAGATGTGAGAGATATCGGTCTGTAGTTCGATGGCTGTTCCTTATCGCCGCTTTTGAATATTGGAGTGACATTTATAATTTTCCAGTCCATGGGTACTTTGTGTTCGTTGATGGATTTACTAAATATATTCTGCAAGTAGGGTGCTATTTCACAAGCTAATTCTCTATACACGCGGGCAGGAATTTCTTCAGGACCTGGGGATTTATTTGGACTTATAGATTTTAGCAAGTTTTCTATTCCGTGAGTGCAAATGTCTCTAACGAGTCGATCTGTTCTCTCCACCACGCCTCTCTTGCTTTCTTTGTTTCTCTTCTAAGCCTGTTATTAAATTCTCGGTATTTTCTCTTACCTATCTCTGAGTTTGCGCTCTTCCATTTCCTTCTCTCCTCCATCTCCCTTATCATTTCCTTCGTGATCCACGGTTATCTAATTTTAGTTGCACTGACTACGCCTACCGTTGCTTTCGCCGCTTCTACAATTCCATTTTTCAAACTTCCCCATTCATCTTCCACTGATCTAACTCCATGTTCCTCATCTATTATTTCTTCCATTGTCTCATCCACCTTCTCTCGATACTTCTTCTTCATTGCCCCAGTTAATGCCTCCGTATTCCACTTTCGTACCCCCCTTCCCATTCTTATCTTTTTCATTTTTACCCTACATTTCATGACTAATAAGTTGTGGTCTGCGTCTGCATCAGCTCCTGGGTAAGTATGCGAGTTTTTAACACTATTCCTGTATCTGTAACGAACCATTAAAAAATCTATCTGGAACCTATGTGTGTCTTCCGGCTTCCTCCAAGTGTACCTACGTCGGGGATGATGTCTGAACCATGTATTTGTAATTACTAGGTTAATAAGAACTATGACGATGCAATTTTCCACATAAAAATTTGGAAAATTGCATCGTCATAGTTATTATTATTATCAGATTCCACAACATCTCGCCTGATTCCTCCCTTTTTATTACTAGGTTATTACTAGGTTATTTTTACGGCAAAACTCCACAGCTTTCTCGCCCCGGTCGTTTCTCCTTCTTAGCGCGTAATCGTCTGCCTCCCGCCCATCTCTTCCTTCGCCCACCACTGCGTTCCAATCCCCCATTACTACTAAGTGCTTACTTTCAGGTATAATCCTCCTCCGCTTTATAATCAGAGGTAGGCATATAAACCTGGATTATAACTAAATTTGTTGGATCTGCCTTTAGTTCCACGACTATAATCCTATCACTCACCTGTTCTGCATACACTACTTTTCTACCTAGTTTCCTATTCATTACGAATGCAACCCCGCGCTGACTTTCATTCCCTCCACTATAAATTACTCTAATAGTCGTCGCTCCAGTAATCTCCGTCATCCTTCCATCTTACTTCACCCTGACCCATGAAGTCTACACCCACCCTCTCCATTTCTTGCTTTATATTCTCTAGCTTCCCCGCCGTCAGCATAGTCATAACATTCCACGTGCCTATTCTGATAGTTTCGTTCCTCTTCTTAATCTTCTTTTCCTCTGCTGCTACAACGTCTGAGCAAGGATTTCGTGTGATGACGACCGCAGGGGCCTTGCTCACACCGCTGCCGCGCACGATGACCGGCCCTCTGGGCCGAGTCCCGTAGTTGCCAGGATTAATTATCATTGATGACTGTCCATAATTTCATGGTTGTTGCTTTAATTGAGATAGTATTCCGTGGCCTTACTCAATAGTGTTTTTTACGTGACACCCATCATTTCAGAGGCCGCCCCACTGGGGTCAGACGCCTTTTGCAGCCGCCTCACTGAGGTACAGACGCTGCGCGGACTACCATTCGTCTGTCTCCTAACCTTAGACCAACCTGGCATGGGTTACCCTACCAGGAGCATTGCTCCCGCCAGTGCAGCTCTAGGGATCATCGGAGAACGCAAGCCCTTCTACCACGACAAGGTTGTAGTCCAAGAGAAGGGGGATCAATGATAACTCATTAGAAATATGTTATACGTTCAGGAATTTGATTTAGCTCAGAAAATTTGTTACGGCAATTCGTTTCTTATTTTATCAATATTGACATTAAATTCTAATTCCAGCAGTTGTTGTTAATAATAAACTCGTATACACTCTTTTATTGACGGATTTAAAAAGTAAAATTTGGGCGCATGTTGGGAGAATAGCCCGAAGGCATTTTAGCCGTACGTTAGGAAGGTTCAAGGTAAAAACTCAATGGTAAAATCACTGGAAAATGATCTAGGATAGGGAGGTAATAACAAACTAGAAAATGCAAATATCCTCAACTCCTAGTTTTATCAAAGTATATTTTTACCATTCTCTAAGAGTAAAACCGCTCCACCACCTAGGCTACATACATCTGCATAGTAGGTACCTTACAAGCTACCTCAAGGGTGTGTGGTCGGGAATGAGTTCTTACCAACATGTATCGCCCTATGTCCTATTAATTAGTTGTTTTAGGCGTGACTTTGTGGACATAATTAACATAATGATGATAACTGTTAACTAAGTGGTTCCACATACCTTTATTTGGAACAGAAGAACACCTAGCATGTGTGAAAAACAAGAAAACCACGTCGTAACTCGCGAAGCACTTATTTAAATCAAATCACTAGAGTGGCTTTGGATTTCACATGTAGAAAATAAAGATTGGACGCAGTAGAAGTTGGAAATTTTAAATACATCTACAGAATACCCTGCAAGCCACCTCAAGGCAGGGGGTGAGTACTCACCAACTTGTATTACACTATACACTCATGTTAGTGTATCTGCGACTAATGATGCATTAGCCTTAATTGCCAAAGCTTGTCACGAGACGAAGCCTCACAGGCATGCACTACTCTATAGATATGCTACCAATGATAGGGAGGCCGTTGGTATTTATGTATATTGCAACTACATATACAGGAAGAGATTCAAGAGTTATAGCGAAAGCATACACGCGATTCTGTAAGTACTAGGTAACAGATAAGGATACAAGTATTAGGGTGAACAACTGCCTAAGAACTACAATACCTTATCGACAAACCTAGTTAAAAGTCTCATTGGCAGCTGTGATGGTCTCTTATCGTTCGTGGGAAAAATAACATTTTAAATTTGTTCGTTCTGCAGTCTAGTTCACTAATTTTAATCTCATTATCTGATCTACCGTAATATGTCGGATTTCGTCGAATATTATTAACGCCGAATACACTCGTTTCTTTATTTGAATTATTAACGTCGTCAGAGAATAAATCGGTCTGGAACTTACATTATAGATTAAGTCTAAATAAAAATTTAAATAAGAAATAAGGCAATGGAAATATTGTTAAAGACTTTTTGTACACCTCCCACTGCCCGACCCGCTCAAACCCCCATTTCTCCGAAGGCTTATGAATAACCTCTCCTATTCCCCCCACCCTCTCTCTTGACCTCGAGTGTTCTTGGCTTGTTTCTGTACAGCTCGCCTTCCCCTTCCCTCGCGTTCAACTTCTGCGTTCGTGCTAGTTCACCCTATGGGGTCCTCTCCCCCCTTCTATCTTTCCTCCTTGCATTACCTCTCTGACCCTCTCTCCAACCTTACCTCCACCCACTCTCCTCACCCTTCCCACCTCTCCGCCCCTGCCAGAGAGTATATACAGCGCGTCACAAAAACATTGCACTGGCTATTCATTTTCCAATGCTACACCTGAAATGGATAAAAAAATGTTGAATAAGTTTTTTTTAAATTTCGCTTTGTTTAGCGTCTCTCCGTCTGCATGTGTTTTTTTACAAAAAAAATCGTAGCTTCGGTGCGGTTGAAGATTTGGGTTTAAAATTTGGCGTATGCTTTAAACATGTAATAATCTTATTAAAAATAAATTAAAACTATTTATGTTCTCCCGTTTTAAAATGGCGGCCGTTCCAAATTTTTAATGGTAAATTGTAAACCTAAAATTTGTTAGCTTAACGATAACTTTGCTAGAAACAAAAAAATATAAATTTGATTTTGATTATAGCGGCAGCTGAATTTTTAAAATTGGAAAAGTTGTCAGCCATTCCATTTAAAGTGAGCCCAAATATGTAAAAAATAAAATTAGTGTTTTTGTTCTACAATTTTAAATTTCGACTTAGCCAGGTTAAATTGAGCTTAATTAATCAAATATACTGACGCATTACCAAAATTTGAAAGAAACATTGGATTTTACTCATAATGGAAAGCAGAAAGACAAATTTGGTCACACCCAGAAATTTACCATGTCACACTCGGAACTTATTAAAAAATTCATAAGTAGAAAATTAATGCTTTTGGTTTCTTCTCCATTAGCTTAAACTAAAGAACAATTACTCTTATCTTACTGATATTAATATCAATATTTAATGATTAAGCTATTCACAGAGTTTACAGGTGAAAGTAGTCTCAGTGCTATTTAATTTTTTAAATTGAAATTTAAGTTTTAAATTACCTTCTTCTATAGCTAACTAAGTATGTACTCCAGTATATTTTAGTTGAAGTATTTGATGTGAAAATTTAAAATTAAACGCTCTTAAGTCACATCCGGAACCAATGGAATGGCTGTTGACTGAAATAGTTATTTTTCCCGTTTATAAATGGCGACCGTTATAATATTTTAATGGTAAATTGTAAAAAATAACTATCTTTACGAAATATTTGCTAGAAACAAAAATAATACTAAAATTATGATCGGTTGTGATTTGACTAAATATTGTCTGAACGAAATGTTAACTAAGCACAATGTCTTCGGTTTAAAAGTTCGTTTGTCAAAAACTATTTTGCAATTTACAATTTTTCATTATATTTTATTTTTCACTTATGTTTTTATTACATATGATTATAATGAATTTGTAATAACTTTTATAAAATACCAGCCAACTAATGTTTTATTTAGAGATTCAAGCTCTTTATTAAACAACAATGGCGTGTCGCCAGATTAAAGCTACAACTGTATATATATATTGAAGTATGTTGTAGAGTCTATACCTGAAGATGACATCTAATGCATCAATTGTCGTTGTAACACTAACTTTAATAGGGTACAGTGTAATGCATGTTGGTAACTACTCACCCCCTGCCACACACCCTTGAGGTGGCTTGCAGGGTATTTTGTGGATGTAGATGCTGTAAATGACGTGATCGTCGAAACCCGGATCGCTCCAAATGTATGTGGAATCACAAAGTTACCAGTTATCATTTTGATATACCCTTCTAAAGTTAATGTAGTAACGGCTATTGATGCATGAACAAAAATCTGCTGATGCTTGTCAGGAGGCGCAATTTCGCAAACATACGCTACACTATAGGTATGCTACCAATGTTTTTTGACGTGCATATAACTAATGATAGTTAGCTTAAATGGTTTTTTATTGGAGTTGAGAGATCGGTATTTTACGTGCTTTCGCGCGTACATCGATCCAAACAGGACTGTAGACAAAGGTATATTTTATGAACTTAAGTGACATGGTCACTCATTCCGCAATCACTAACTATATGTCATTTATTCATCTACATTTAAATAATACCCTGCAAGCCATTGTAAGGGTATTTGGCAGGAGGTGAGTTATCATAAGCATGCAAATCACTATGCCCTAATCAAGTTACTGAAACTACAAGCACTAATCTCTTCGCAAGAGTGTGAAAATACCTGTCTTATTAGGTGAAGTTTCGCATACAATTGGGAAAACATTTTAACAGAAAACGGAGCGCCGTCAGTATCGCTCTGAGGGAGATTCGGCTTCCTTTCTAACGGTACTATGGGGGGAAAAAAGTTTCCCAACAAACCGTCGCCACTATCGCTTTCGGGGGAAAATCACTTTCCTTTCTGATTACATATTATTCTTCGGTGTCGGCCCCGACGAGGGAAATTCAAACGCAGTAAGGTACTGTACTGCTCATCCAAATCGCTGACGGATTCCCGGCCGCTCGCCTGCCCCAAGCGTGTTTCGCGCTGTCCACTGGAACGGAGGCGCATTAAATAACCTTGCATGCATTTGAAACATTCCATTGAAATCTCTCCTACGGCTCAACCGAGACCAGGTAATGATAAAGTTTTCCTTTAGCAAAACTACGTAGGTAATGCAGCAGGCAGCTTATTGCTAAAAGACTTATGGAAGTTGATCAGTAGGTTAGATAGGATGAGGATTTGAATTCATTTGCTTTTGCAGACACTTTATTTATCTGTGACGACTTCCGCGGATATATACAAAATACGAATAAGTCCATGAGAGAGGGGATAAATCAATGGAATAGTTTAGGTAAGCTCAATTGCCGCTCAGGCATCGAGGGCAATTGATTTGAACAGAAACTGTATTTTGCTGGCTAAAACGCTACAGGAAGGGGATGAGACGACGGCAACACGACAAAGAAACGGAGATAAAGATTCACGTCTCGAGATGAGAATGGCAGCATACATTAGCATCCGACTGAAAATCCTATTACAATTGTCGGGGTGGCTGTGATAAAGAGTACATAAAACTTAAAAGGATCTGAATAGTGAAAAACCGCCTCATGAAGCTGGTATGAGAAATTGCATACCGACAAGAAAGCCAGCAATAAACGAAACTAATTAAACGGCGAGGAAAGATTTCGCTCATTTTTTCCGGGATATGAACCAATTATATTGGAATATCGTAACTTTTATCAATGATTAAACATTATAAGTGTTGAGTATGGGCGTGTTTAGCAATGAAAAACACGCAATTTCAGTTAAATATAACTTCAGCAATTAATAGTACTCTTAAGAACATTTCTCTATTAAAAAAAATAATATTTCTCCCGTTTGTCAGGTGTCATCCTAAGACATAACAAAGAAATATAGATCTGAGCATATTTGTCTGCGTTTTTGGAGAGCAATTTCTGCTGCTGGGTCGGGACCATAGTTAAGAACACCTCGAATGATGTCCGAGGATTACGTATGGCATTGTTAATTTGCTCATTGTTAATTGGTTTCACCAAATACTAGTGGTGCAGAAATATGTCTTGCCTCAAATGTTATTATAAAGATTAGCATCCAAGTTTTGTGAATCTTTTCCTTGAGAATAGGAGCGGTTATTTTTTTGAATGAACCAACTGAATGCATAATTTTCGTTACGTTGAAAGGAATGTATTACAGGTGAAGTTACATTATTTAGAGCGGATAAATAGTTCGCCTAGGAGCATAAATATTTTAATAGTAATTAGCCCCAAGGAAAATGTAACATATTTCCCTGCTGCTATTTTGTATTTATTATTTGTATTTTCATTTATTCATTCCTTTTTGCGCATTTACGGCTTCTTCGCGTAGTCATCGAAAAAGCTGCCGCCATGGTTGAAAGGTGCATTCGACATACGTTTGTATTAACGTTTATTAAAGGGAAGTCTTTTTCATGGGGGTGCTCAGTGAAGCGTCGTTGGTGATACTACATCCTGCGCCAAATCATATGCTCAAAGCAATATTTAGAGGCAGCTCTCTACACGATTACTAAAGAATATCAACTACTTCACTTTTTCAAACGAGAGAGAGAAAGAGAGAGCAGAGGTTGACACAGGGTGAATCCCAGGACCTTGCCAGAGTGCGATAGAAGGAGCGAAGCCTAGAAGGTAAATGGAGGAAAGAGGAATAATGCGGAGAATAGCCCAAGAAGAACGAGAGTTAAATGGAACGTTTCAAATCCAAACAATGTTATCTAACATGTCTCCGTTCTGGTCGCCAGCGCGAATGACGCCCGGGGCAGGCAAACCGCCGATTATACGTCACATACTTGGACGATGAGTCCATCACCTTACCGTGTTCGAACTTCCCTCGGCAAGGCCGAGATCCAAGAATAATGTAGTACATACCGCCAAAAAGGAAGCCGATTTTCCCTCAGGGCAATAGTGGCGGCGCTCCGTTGGTTGGGAAACGTTTTTCCCCATAGTAAACATAGGAAACTTTTTTCCCTCTCTAGATATGATTCCAATTTTATGGAAACAAATATTATATTAGTCTTTTGCAAATACATAAATGCAGAGTGATTCAAGATAAAATTATACAGGAAGCATGCTAGTCGTTCTGAGGTTGCCACGTAGGAGATAGGAAGCAATTATGAGGGAGCCAATTAACTAAATAGCTACTCGACCTATCGACAAGCCTAGTCTCATTGGTAGCTATTTTGGTCTTAACTTGTTCGCGAAAAAGTGACGTTTTAAACCTGTCCGTTCTGTAGTCTTATTTCCATAATTTTATTCTGATGATCTAGTTAACCGTAGAATATCTGGTTTAGTAAAATATTACAGTAACATGTGGGTTCGGTAAATCGATGGTTGGGTTTACCAAATGCTACCTGCAAGTAGGGAGCTATTTCTGAAGGTAATTGTTTATACACGCGGGTAGGAATATCTTCTGGATTTATTTGGACTTCTGGATTGTAACACATATTCTGCTCCGTGAGTACAAATATCAATAGGCAGCATCGTTCGATTCCATATATTATATTCCTTGATGGATGTTTTCTAATATGACTTAGTGAACGTTATCCTCTTGTAGTATTTTTTATCATTAATGAACGTTGCTGGCATTATTGCACAAATTATTAATCTTTTTGCTGAAAATTCACCAGCAAAATATAGTTTCAGGAAGTCTTAAACATGGCATTCATTAAATCAAGGTAGTTGAGCTCTACGACCTCGATAGATTAACCACCAACATTTTTTATCTGGTTAATGGCATTCATCAGCTACTGATTAATATTCGAACAAAACTAACAAGTATTATTTCATCCCTTTTACGAACGACGTAGGGTTTACCAGGTTTTTTTCTATTGCAGGAATCCTCCTAGGTTCATTAACGTTGTTTTGGGTTTATATTTGCAGAGAATGTTTGGATAACTAAACCCACGCCACACACCCATGTGGTAACTTGCAGGGTATTATGTAGATATAACTCATGAAATGGCATATAGCCAGTGATTGAGGAATTAGTGACGATAAAGCAGCTCTTCTTTAATTTATCATTGACATTAAACACAATTTTCTGGCGAACGGTAATATATTTCTCATTGCTTCCCATTACTCATATCTAGAGCCCGGAAAAGTGCTCCTCCATTTTACGAAAACAAGTCGCCTAAAGAGTAAAAGCATTTTGAAAAGTCCAGGGTATATTCATGAGTATTTTTTAAAAATCTAAGCTTGTATCTGAAATAAGAACTTAGAAATACGGTATTGTGAGCTATTATTAGGATTTTAAGGATGAAAAAGCGCTTTATTATTTATAAATATTCAATTAGCATTTTAAATAGTATTTTGGTTCATTACAACCAGGTCCTCGTTTTCTAAACAACTTTTTTTCAATCCAGATTACTTCCCTTGCTGCTTGTAGATAAATCACTTAAAATTTTTACATTCATTATTACTTTCATTTCCTCGATAGAAACGTGTCATAAGGGGGTAAGAAACAAGATACTTCTTGTTTTCCATAGTGACGGTTGTGCGCCGGTCGCTCGAAATTTATGAATAGGAAATGAGCGCTCAATTTTGCCCGCTTAAATAGGGGGATTCCTTAGGCTAGTCGCTTCACTAACGGGAATTTTAGGCAACATTTCTGATGCTTTCCTCTTCAGGTGTACATCGGCAATTTGAGATTATTCGGTCATTAACTCCAAGCATTCGTACTTATTCAACGTATGAAGGAATGTCTTACAGTCACTTGCTTTCGTCATTCGTTGCGTTGCGCGTTCATCCATCGCGTTCGCAAGTCTCTTATTCACATCCATTGTTGTCGACACTACATCACATAGGCGAAGGTGTTCAAAAACACATATTTGTGTTCCATACTCGCCTCCGCACGTGCCCATGTGTATTCCCAGGTTTAAATACCATGTTTCCGAAGGTCATAAACTATTCATTCATTGCCAAATTCAAAATACAGTCTGTTAATCACATCAATTTCCTGGCTCTCTATTGCTCTAAATCCAATTGTTTAGATGGGCCTCTTTAATGGGTTATGAGGAGTAGGTTTATTTTGATGCAGCTATGTTTTGGCCGTAAATTAAATTCCGCTAATGGCACTCTCCCGCCCTCTCAAGTGAAGGTCGTTGGAGCGAATATTATATTCGTACATATTTGCGTGAACCTTTTAATGCGTGTTCTTATTTGTGATATCTACTCATATAGATGAACGTATACAAAATGCATTTTACTGATTATTTTGTCAATTCAATGCTATTTTTACACTTAACCTAATGGCACATGAGATTTAGTTCGCTATAAGTCTATTAAATTCGTACTTATTTCTTTCTATACGAGAAATAATACTTTTTATATTATTATAATGTTTGCTAACAAGCATCAAGGCGTCACTCAAGAGTCAAATATTCGAAAAAGAATATTTAAACATATCTGTTTGCCTAAATGTTGACTTCCGCGCCGAAAATTCAAGTCATAGCATGCTATAATTAAGGAAAATATGTAAAATACCATTCATGTATATTTCCATTGCTTGTAGCATGTATGGTGAGTTTCAACGCATAAACAATGTACTCAAATGTGGCCGAAGAATTTCTTAAAAAATACTTGAAAATTTATTTTTAAAAATGCAATTTTAATGACCCAAGACTACCGCTTTAGCCACCATGAAGTCTGTTATGTTCTCAGCTTTGACTATTATGTGATGTCTTCTCCCCTAAGCTCCTTCGCCTTCTCCTCCACGATACGCTTCGCGCTGGCGGCTAGGGCTGCCCGCAAGTTTCGCTTCCAGTATACTTTGCTGCGACTTCTTGCGAAATATGTAGTTTGATTTCCTCTATCGTCCCTCTTTCCCAATACGTGTCCCCATCCTTCCCTTGTTGCCCGCTTCCGCCCACAACCCTTATCTGACCTTCAAGTTGATCGTCCATCAGCCGAAATCGCCCCCATTTCCTAACGCATCTCAGCTGCTCTGCTAATGCGCCAAAGAGCTTCGTCGAACTCGCTCAAGCTGGATTCGCGTGGACGGAAAACGACGCGGAGAGAGGAGCGCGTAAGACGGGACAACGCGGAAAACGAACGAGCGGATATGTGGGAGGGGTTCAAATGGTCACGGAACGGCGGAAATCGGAAAGTAAACATGATGGGTGTGCTCATTCTCATCCAGAAGCATTTGCTCTGACTCACCAGAACAGCTGATTTTGATGCGATAGCGTTAAAAAAATGTAGAAGTTATTCAATAAAATATATCATTATTTGTATAAAATAAGTTATGCCATTAGAGAAATTTTATGCATACCACAATCACACAATCAATGGTATCAAACTTAATTACCTACCTAATACTGGAAAATTTATGAGATTTAAAATCTTAATTTGAGGCATGATCGCAAAGATATTTTGCTGACACTTTCATGTATTGGTTTAGTAAGAATACCCCAAATTTAATTATTCAATTTATATGCACCAAGAAATTTTGTTATGAAAAATCTGTATTTCCATTGTGAGAATAGCATCTTTTTTAATACTTAGATAAATTGAACACTATAAATTTGACGTTCTGAATCTAATTATTACAAAGATATGATTAAGCCTTGTATGATGTTATAAAATTACACGTTAGAACAATCTTTGAATAATGTATTGATATACGTCGGAGTGAATTTACTCGATGTAGTTATACATCTACATAATACCCTACGATCCGCCACATCAGCGTGTGGCAGGGGGTGATAGGACACCAGCCGTGTAAAGGTGTGAAGGAGATTGTAATAGGGAGGTGAAAAGGTGGTGTATTTTGGCAGTATTTTCAGTGGATCTGTTTTTATTATGGTCAATTATTGTACGTGGGAAGAACGAATTTTCGCACCAATCTGTTCGTCAATGTATTTCTCTTATCTTTTCTGTCGGACCTAAACATGTAGTGCGGCGTCAAAATGATATTCTCTGTATCACAATGAAACACACCTGTTTTGAATTTCTCAAGCAATCTAAGCCTAGCATTTAGCCTCTGAGTCTCCAGTGTCTCCCAAAAAAATCCCTCTAATAGCTGTGAAACACACTCGTAGCAGTTTTTAACAAAGCGCGCAGCTTTCCTAAGCATTTTATTTACTTTTTGAATCAAATCCTCAGTCCAGGGTCCCCAATGCTCGTGACGTATACGTGGTGTGGCCTAACCAGAGCGAAGTAGCACCTCTTTCACTTTTTCATCTGAGTATCTTCCTACTATACGCTTGATAAATCCTCGTTTCTTTAAGGCTATGCCGCATATGTTTAATGTGTGTGTTCTCCACAATAGGTTTGAGGTTAAGGTAATTCCCAGATATTTTACTTAGACTGACCTCCACCTACAGTGTAGACTTGGCGTTCGTGTGTTGACTTTCGTAATAAGTGTACTGCAGTGCATTTACTAAGATTAAGTTCAGGCCCGCACTCCTGGCACCACGAGCTAACGTTTTATCCGCATTAATGAAAAATCCAGGGTAATATTTCGGAACGATTTCCGGCTATGTTCTTGGGAGAATGTTATTTGTTCCTCATTCTGGTGATCACATGTTCTCCATATGCCCTAAAATTGTAACATCTATTTTAAGTCCACAAGTCCTATCAGATCAGAGAGCAGAGGTAGACACCGGGTGAATGCCAGGACCTTGCCCGAGTGCGATAGAAGGAGCGAAGCCTAGAATGAAAATGGAAGAAAGGGAAAGAATGCAAAGGAAACGATTCCTTATGCGACGCCGGATTTCACTCCAACCCTATCAGAGCTAATACCGTCAGTGACTACTTTTTTCTTGCGAGCACTTAGAAATTTACGAATCCAATTCACTATTTTTTTATTTTAACCCGCATGATTGTAATTTAAATATAAGCTTTTTGTGTGGAACTTTGTCGAATGCTTTCTTGAAATCAAGTATTGACGCGTCAACTTTTTTTTTCAATTCCACTGATTTTAGGATGTCATTGAGGAAGAGCGCAAGCTTTGTTTCGCAAGATCTACTTTCCGAAAGCCGTGCAAGAAGTTTCGATTGCCCAAGAAGATCATAATATTGCTAGCAATAATGAGTTCCAAAGTCTTGTATAAAAGCGATGTTTAAGATATAGGCCGGTAATTTCTTGCGTCATGTCTGTTTCCTTTTTTTAAATATTGGCGTGATGTTGTCTATTTTTCTATCCCGGGGTAACTTACCTTCGGACTGGCTAAATATGATTTCTAGGAATGGTGCGATTTGTGGCGCTAACACCTTGAGCTCGCTTGCAGGTATTCCCTCTGGACCTGGGGACTTGTTATTTTTAACCGAACGTAGCTGTTTAGTTATTCCATCACGTGGAATAATGATGTTAGCCATCGAATCATTAATATCAGGAATGTCTGAATCATGTGGTGACATCCATAGTGTATACTCTTTCGAATAAGGAGTATAATATGTTGGCTTTGTCGATATTGTTGGTGATTACTTCTCTGTTTTTATCCAATAAAGACTCAGTTTTTAAATGAGTTGTGCAATGCCTCTGTCTCCTGAGCTCCCGCCTTACTGCACGTTTATACCAACGTTGTTCTTTACTCTCACATTTGAGTTTGTGTGGAATACATTCATCAATTCCAGTGCAAAGAATTTCCAAAAATGTATCCACGTTACTTCGGTGCTTTCGTATTTTGTAGTTGCCACACATTTCGTGAATGAAGTTTCTAGTGTCTCTCCAATTTTAATGTAATCACATTTTACAAATAAGTAGACTTAACGTTTTGGTATTACTGTGGTCTCTGCTGTTGTTTTAAATGTCGCAAAAATTACTTTATGATCACTTATGCCTTCGAGGATAACGACGTGTTTAATCATTGCAGGGTGGCTGACAGCTAAAAGGTCTAATACTTTGTTTCCTCTCGTAGGTTCGTTGGCTACTTGGGCTAGAGAGTGGTTTTAAAATGCATTGAGTAACGCCTCGCATATCACGCCTCCTTGAACTTGCTTCTATACTTGGTTTCCCAATTTATCGACGGGAGGTTGATATCTTCACCGATAATCATTACGCTTTTATTATACCTCGAGGTAAATGTTGATATTCGGGTTGCTAATTGGTACAAAGTTTATTTTTTTTGGTATTGGATGGTCTGTAAAACGAAAAAGACGTATATTTATTTTATTGTTTAAAAGTACACCACACGCGCTCTATTTCGTTGTCGTCTAATGTGTGTGCGGTGCTATTCAAGTGTGATTTAACTGCTACGAATACTCCGTCTCCAGTCTTATCCGGTCGATCACGTCTATGGATTGTGTATCCTCGTGGAAAAACTCCGTTGTTGCTTATATCCTCTGCTAGCCAGCTCTGTTCCAATGACTTTACCTGCGTGTTCAAATGTGTGCTCAAATTCTGCACGCTTGTTCTAAAAGCTACGACAATTTACTATTACTACGTTGATATCGTATTTGGCATGATTCTAGTCAGTTCGTTCTTTTGTGTTTCTGTGTGCTATTGGTTTGATATTTTCTAGAGGTGCTTAGAAACGAGATTTTCTCTTCTTTTCTCGAATGCGCGTTTTGGAATTATTTTCACCAAGTAAATTACATTTATTTGGGATTCCCCAAATTTTTCTCTGCAGTAACGATCTACGCTACTCTGATAATCTCGGAGGTTGTATTCGGATAATAATAATAATAATAATAATAATAAAACGTCTTTATTGGGCGAGATTGGGACTAGAAAGTCCCATCTTCCATCTAACCCCTCGTCAAAC
Source organism: Pyrrhosoma nymphula (assembly GCA_963573305.1). Taxonomy (NCBI): domain Eukaryota; kingdom Metazoa; phylum Arthropoda; class Insecta; order Odonata; family Coenagrionidae; genus Pyrrhosoma; species Pyrrhosoma nymphula. The sequence goes on from OY754332.1 coordinate 29,175,545, forward strand.
ATAAAATTATTGCAGTTAAATACATTGTCAAGTTGCTCTTGGAATTCATTCAACAATCAAAATTATAAGTTAGCAAAGTGTAAAAAGATGTGAGCAAACGTGGGAAAAACCTAAGGATATTGACTGTCGTCCTTATTGGAAAAAAACCCACTGCAGGAAAACGCCCACACAAGAAGGGGGGCGTGAAAAACCTGCGAAAACCTACTGAGAAAGAGCTAATGTAAACATGGATGTATACAAATACAAGAAAATATCACCCAGTACCTGGAAAGAAAAAGAATATTAGATGAGGCAGGAGGAGATTAGTGTTGAATCTTTCCTACTGTTCCCATGGTGTTTTATGTGTCTCGTTGTTGTTCTCGGAGAAGTTTTTCGTATAGTGCCCTTTTGAAGGATGCGAGTGATGATGATTTACGTAGCGGTAAGTCAATGTTGTTCCACTCGCGACATGCGGTCACAATGAATGATTTATTGAATCTGACTGTCCGGTGGTGAGGAATAACGAGTTTATCATTTCCCCTCGTATTTGAGTCGTGTACTCTACTAAGTGTTTGAAACTCGTCTCTTAGGTACGCTGGTGTATTTGTTTGTAAAATTTGATAGAGAAGACCAAGGATATGCAGCCGGCGTCGTGAACTAGGTTTTAACCAATTGAGATTGTTAATATAATTGGTAGTATGATCTGATATATGTAAATTAAATATGAACCTAATGCAGGCGTTGAAGGAGCGTTGAAGTTTAGTTGACAGGGCCTGAGATATGTCTTGAAAGGCAACATCGGCATAGTCAAAATGGGGAAATATTAAGGTTGAAACTAATTGCTTCTTTAAGGAGAGAGGAATAAAGTGTTTGAAACGAATTAGAGGAAATAATGACTTATTCACTGCTTTACATACCTTAGTTACATGAGATGACCAAGACAGACTTTCATCAATGACCAGTCCTAGATTAATAACTTCGTCGCAGTACTTTATAGGAGAATCAGAAATGCGTAGTTGCGGTAATTGATCCCTGTCGATTGACTTGAGTATTTTCGGATATCCAATTATAATAGCCTGCGACTTACTAGGGTTTATGCTTAGAAAATTGGATTTACTCCAATTGTTGATGTTTTCTAGGTCATTATTTAAATTACATATTCCATTGCATAGGCTTTTAACATTTGAATTTAGGTATACTTGGAGATCGTCAGCATAAAGATGATATTTGGAATGGTTAATCACTGAAGGGCAATCATTAATGTACAGGGAAAATAGCAGAGGTCCTAGTATAGAGCCTTGAGGCGCACCTCTTGCTGTTTTGATCCACATTGAGCATAAATCATTTGTAATTACTCGCTGATACCGGCCTGATAAGTATGATGTTATCCAGTGGACTGCTGTAGGAGAAAAACCCATGCCTCTCATTTTTGCTGCAAGGATATCTTTGTCTAAGGAATCAAAAGCTTTCGAAAAGTCAAGCAACACGAGTACTGAAACTTCTTTTTGATCCATGGAGCGTCTCAAGTCATCGGTGATTTTAGCTAATGCGGTAGACGTGCTGTGACCGTGTCGGAAACCAGACTGGCATTTATCAAGAATATTGTTGCACTTTAAGAAATGTGTTAACTGCTCATATACAAGTTTTTCGAGAACTTTGGACAGGATGGGAAGAAAGGATATTGGACGGAATTCTTTTTCCCCTTGGGAATTATTCTTTTTTGGAATAGGTCTGATTAACGCTCGCTTCCATTGACTTGGGAAGTGATTCTGAGATAGGGAGGAGTTGAAAATATTGGTGATGTATGGGATAATAACAGGAAATAGCTTTTTTAAGAAATCTAGCGGTATACCATCAGAGCCTTGTGCTTTAGACTTGATTCTCTTGAAACACGATTCAACTTGTATTTGGGTAATAGGGGTAAATTCGAATTTTTGGTCTCTATTTAATATGTATGAGTCTTTAGAGGCGTACAGTTTCAGAGTTTTATCTTTGATTTCGGTTTGAATGAGGTTCGGGGGTTGGGAAAACTTATCATTTAAGGAGTTCAGACACAAGTCAGGAGGGAGAATGAGGTCTTTACTTTTACCTATACCAAGTGATTTAAGTTTGTTCCACAATTTTCCCGAGGAGGGGTTAGATTTAGTGACTGAGTGGAAGAATTTAATTTTCGAATTTCTTATAAGCTGTTTCGTCTTGTTTCTCAAGTTTTTGTATCTTTGAAATGCATCGAGAGTCATTGTTTTCTTAAAAAAACGGAAGGCTGAGTCTCGTTTTGCCATTGATTGTTTTATTTCTGAATTTAACCAGGGCGCTCGTGGCTTCGAAACTCGGATCATCTTTACAGGAGCAAATTTGTCAAGCAGATAAATCATCAGTGAATTTAGAGTCTCAACTTTGTCGTCAACTGAATCAGTGAATTCAATATGGGCCCATGGAAGTGAGAATGCTGCATTAAGTAATTCATTGTCGTTTATTTCCCTGATATTTCGTTGACTTATAAACTTCTGCTCGAATTTTTTAGCTTTAACTGAATAGGCAAGGTACAGTAAATCGTGAGAAGAGATACCAGGAACTGGAAGCTGTCCGTGCGCAATAACCTTTTCTCTTTTTGCCGTAGCCATAAGATCAATCCATGTTGACGAAGTTTTCGTAGTATTAGTCGGGCCTAAAGGTAGGATTTTGAGATTGTTTTCGGTGAACATTCGCTTAAAGTAGACTGTGTCATGCGCATATGTATTAAAGTTTGCATTGAAATCTCCTGCTATTATTATATGTTCATATTCCGTGGAGTATTCCGATATTACCGAATCCAGATCGTCTAGGTGACCCAGTTTAGGTGGCCTATAGATGATGCCGATAAGAATCTTAGTGAAATCTATTTTAATCTCAACAAAGAGATATTCCGGCCTCCTGTCATAGTTGGACTCACTCATTGAAAGTACTTTACATTTTAAGTCGTTGCGTACGTATACTCCTACGCCACCACCGCGTTTTCCAACGCGATCATTACGAAAAAGAGTATAATCCGGGAGTTCAACTGCTTTAGACGGCATGGAGGGCTTCAACCATGTTTCGGCCATGGATATGATGTGTAGATTGTTGCTAGTGAGAAGTGAACGTAGCTCGTCATAATGAGCTGGCAAACTTTGTACATTTAGGTGTATCATTTTGAAAGAGCGTGGAAAGCATTTTATTTTGTTTTCTAGAAGCTTCCCCGTGGAATATGTATGACACATGTTAGATGTTGATTGGCAACTATTAGAGTGCTTTTCGCTTATGCGTGAGGGGATGAATTCAGGTACATTAGGATTTAGGTTGGTTGTCTGTGCGACCACGGGGGTTGGGACAAGTGCAGGTAAAAATGCTTCGGCAAGAGGGATTTCAGGTGAGTCATGTGGGAGGGGGGAATTTCGCCGAGTACATGAGCTGTGGAATGTTGCCGCAGGGGTCGAAGTGAGGGAAGGGACAAAGGGTTCAGCTAGAGGGTTTAACGATGAGTCGCTCGGGAGTGGAACATTTAGTGAGTCATGTGGGGGGGGGGAATTTCGCCGAGTACATGAGCTGTGGAGTGTTGCCGCAGGGGTCGAAGTGAGGGAAGGGACAATGGGTTCAGCTAGAGGGTTTATCGATGAGTCGCTCGGGAGTGGAATATTTAGAGGACGGGGCACTGCATGAGGTGCATTTTGGAAACAAGGGGACATTGTAGTTATTGAGGGAATGCTGATTATCGCAGCAGAAGCTTGAAGCGACATCTGACCGAGTATGGGATAGGGCGAGCGAAAAGTGTCACTATCGGAATTATTCAAATTCTCCATTGGAAAATTAACTTTACACTGACAAAAGAAATATTGGCATATAAAATAGACAAAAAGAAAAGTGAAACTCGAAAAGGGGAATGAAAACCACTTGGGAACACACACAATTATAGATCACTTATAGTAAAATAGTATGCCTTTTTTTAACACTTAGACACTTAGTAAGCACTAACACACACTTAGATAACACTAATTACCCTTCAATAGGGCTATATTACACTATGGGATCACTTATTAACACTAGGGGACACTAACGCTGGGGGAGCACGAGGATATTCCGCTGGAAAGATGATGCCGGGTCAGCGGTGTGGCGTGAGACGAACAGCGATGAAACGGGAACAGGGATGACTGGATACTCAGGAACAGGGATGAGACTGTGGGCCGTCAGGGATGAATCTGGCGTCCACAAGAATGGGTTGATCAGGCGCGATGACGAAGCAGGAACAGGGTTGATAATGGTCCACCAGGAACGAGGATGAATGAACAACCAGGAAAAGGGATGAACAGGCCAGGAACAGGGATGAAATAGACGATCAGGTACGAGAGCGAGTGGATTACCAGGAACAGGGATGATTGGGTAACCAGTAACAGGTGAATAAGCGATAGCAGAGGTAACGATGTGCAATGACCAAAACACAGAACAGCGTTGCCTTCTTCTGCCTCTTTGTCAGATGACTATGCTATGTTGCGGAGACTCCGTCTCTTGTTAATGAGAATTTTCTAACCTCCCCTCTCCCTCTGAAGGTCCCTCATCGAAGATATGAAGGCCCTCGTGCCATTTTCTCGTAGAATGACTATTTTTCCGTCTTGCGTCCACGCATTACGGGTGCCCACCCAGTTTTTTGCTTCCAGGAGAATCTTCTTGCGGGTCGCTGTGAGAGATTCAGTGATTAGGAAGCCCGTTCCCTTAAGGTTTTTCTTCACCCTCCAGACTTTATCCCTTTCCTGATAGGAGACGAATCTCACAATTATGGGCCTAGAGAGATCGTTCGAAGCACGGGTATGCTTTTGAACGTCAATCCCTATAGATGACCTACTCTCTATCCTACAAAGCACCTACAAGGCTCGAAAATCCTACGAGCCACCCGTCCAGACGCCTTGTAGGAATAATACACCCCAGGACGGCTGAGGGAAGCCCGGCACGATCCAAGCACCGGCCGAAGAGTTTAAATAGTTATAAAGTTAAATTAGTTGAAGTGAGTGGCAATAGTTAATTTAGTTCATTATTTTATGATTTAAAATTATTTTTTAAGTGCCTACATCATTAAAATAGCATTATTTTACTCCGAGATTTTTAATTGTTTTCCCGCTAATACGGCGTATGTGCCTGTTCTATAGTTTAAGACGTTACATTCAGCTCATGGAAAGCAGAAGATATCTTAAAATTATATCCGCCCGTTCCGCCAGCAGTAGCTCCGCACCTTCGCTTTCCCCTCTCCTGTTTTTGGCTAAACGCTTTTACGTCATTCGCATTCGACGTTGTTTTCCGTCAATGTGAATCCAGCTCCACTTTGCTGAGTCCAACGAGTCAGCTCCATTTGACTCCTCTGGGGTCATGAATGATGAACTCGTTCCTGAACCTCTGCGAAATGGTAGTCGAGAGGCCAACTCTGCATCACAACTCCCGCACAAGGCCCTCGAAATTTGTCCTCATCAGCTACTATGGAATGCAGACCTTGAATCAAGTACGGACCCTCAAATTCAATGAACATGCTAATGACCTGTGACCAAAACATTTTCAAAACAAAATAGTCCCGCGGAACACCCTGTTGTGGATAACAGCTAGAGGTACTATCACTTTCAAAAGTCGGTCCACACGGTGAGCGCGGCCAACTTCCCATTTCGCTGAATTCGAACTTCGGGTATTGTCTATATATTGCTTGCATAGATGCATTCAGCGACTACTAAGGGCCAACTTGACTCATTTCCACTCAACTATGGAGACCCTCGTATGACCTTCTCCCTCTATCGCTGACCAGCCAACTCCCCTGACTCCAAGTGGTAGGCAACGGTAGGCGGAGAATGCAAGAGGGAAAGGCGTTTGGTGTATTTCACTCATACGAGTAGCGGGCTTAATTGTATTCTTGATAAATCGAGGAAATAGATCGAAGAACCGACCACCACAAAGCAATTTTTTTAGGATAATTCTTGACTTTGCGTTTTACCCTGGACAGCTAACTCCCCGGACCTTTCTCCTATTGAGAATGCGTAGGGTAACTTTGTGAATGAGTGGCATTACGACGAAGAAAGAACCGTGTAAAACTTTATAAGTCTACATACGAGATGTTTGGAATTCTTTAAGCCAACGTCCCCGTGTAATAGAACATTTGGTTGGGTCTATGAAGTCACGATTACGATCTGAAACTGAAAATTATGGCGATATTACGAATTATTAAAGTTGTTCTCTGATGAATGAACATTTTGTTTTAGGTTTCTGTTACCATAGGTAATATACTGAAAATGACTATCCCAAACTATCTAGTGCACTTTTCTTCCTAACCTTATCAAATCTTGACTAATTCCCATTCATTTTCGCTGCAAAATGAACGCCAACTTTAAGTTTAAACCACAACTTCTATTTCGCTCGAATCTGTTCTAAATAACGAGAACATTTTTCATGTTGCTTATTGGAACATCTTATCTTTTATATATAAGCAGTTTTTCATCGTAGGCATTTTTAAATGGAGTTCATGTTCTCTCTGAGAGCGAGAAATCAATTAAGATATATCTCCACTGAAAGAAAACTCATTCAAAAATGACCGCATTCATTTCTGATAAATTACAATCCACTTTTTGTGACTTCATTCGCCATAGTTTTGCGTTTATTTTGTCCTAATTAGGGTTTAATCCTTTTTTAGGTAATATCGTAAAGAATAATTTTCAGCAATGATGTTGGATGAAATAGGTATGACTTCGCTTTGCGTATTTAGAAATCAGCTTCGAGCGGCGTTACACCGAAGGCATGTTTCAATGTTAATTTTGTTTTATAGTCTGTAATTCGTCTTACATTGTTTTTATTGGTTTGTTAAATGCACTGCGACTGTGTTTAGGAAGTTAATACAAAACAAAAAGATTCATTCACTGTAAGTATATCCATAACTCAGCTCTCCGTTCCTGAACGAACCTCTAATTTCTAGAAGCTATGTTCACAATGGTGGCAATATATTCTGGAGATGTCGTAAAACTCCACTGACCTCTCTGACTATGGAATCTATCAGTCATGCAATGAGGGATGTAAGCTAAATAATTTTTTTGTGAAATCCAAGGTATCAAACGCACGACGTAATTTTAATTAGGTAGCTATTTTTATGCTCCTTTTGACGAGATTTTTCACTGCACAGCGCACAACCTACACTTTCACGCGCACTGACGAAATATGAGCTTCTGAGGAGATATCAGGGACTTTAAACTGTTTAAATCTGTCAGTCCTTTAGCATAAATAGATAGGTTTGATAAATCAATATATCCAATCGCAAGGCCATCAATTAAAAATTCAGTTTGAATACATTCTCGTAAAAGCAATGCCATACTGTGAAAAACATTGTGTGCCTCATTTTGAGAGTACTTAAAAGCTCTATGCCAAATTCAGTGCACTTCACAAAAAAGTTGTGATATTTTCGTGGCACAAATAATGGGCTTAGAGTTAACGTTTCCAGGCTTGGATTGTTTCCTTTCATTATGTCCAAATTATTTTCAAAAATTAATTAAGTAGTGACCGATCACTAGCCATTACCTTGAGGGAAATTCGGATTGAATATTGAATAAATCTCAACTCCCGATTGCAAGAGAATGATCGGACTACCATCAGTTACTCATACCAGGTGAATACTCGGCGTTAATTTTTCCCTTATTGGTGTTTATGAAATTCTCAACGGTCTGTGTATCCAAGCAATATATTTTGCTACAGTTCAAAAATGGAAAACCGTTGCATCAGTAATTAACCCTCATATGGATTCACTGCGCCTTAGCGGCGCCCGTGGTTTTAAAAATGATTTTAAAATTTTTCATTCGCGTGGATCTTTCTGAAACTTTCAGTAGTCTATTTTTTCTGCTTTCTTAGACTACAAATATATTTTTGTATGTATAATGTGCATAGTTTTCATTTTATTGGCCTCTAATGAAAAAAGTTACGTAGTTGGATTTACGGCGCCGCTGCGGCGCTGAGAGTTTCCTCGTCGCAATGTCGGGGACTGCACTCTCAATACTAATTTAAAAGTTATTATGTTTCGTATGACATGTTATCTTCTATTTATATCATAATATTTAAATGTTTAAAGTTTATAAACAAAATGAAATTGTTTAACAAAGGGAAAATTTTACTATGCCAATTTTTCTTCGTCTTTTATCTAATAATCATAATTTTTGCCTGTTTATAATGTTCATTGACAAAACTTCATCTTTTTGAAAGAATAATTCTTATAAACTCATGGATAGCCTAAGGGTGTTTTTTCCATGGCCTTCGGCATTGCTTTTTTTGGGTAACTTCTCCGCTTCGCATACCTGCTGTGGTGATGGTCTCCTTTGGGGGCATCCCAGGGTTACTATGTATAGAATTATGCCAAGCAGCAATCCCAAGAAAATTTAACCACAATTTATTCTCTGAATTCATACAATAATGCCTGATTACCTTCGTGTGGAAATTTCCCGGTGAATGAGTATATTATAGGGCTTGGGAGACGATTCAGAAGTTTGCGATAGCGACCTTCAACATCATTTTGTTTCCGGACTCTCACTCACTGTTGATAAGCAACTGATTGGCTTTCGTGGGCGTTGTCCTTTCCGACAGTATATTCCATCAAAACCCGATAAATATGGTGTGAAGATATTTTGGATTAACGATTCGGAAACAGGCTACCCAATGGGGGATTTACCTTACCAAGGAAAGAAGAACGTAGTGATAGCAGCGCCTAACCTGGCACTGACGCCTAACTCTGTGCACCATATTTTGGCTCCAATCGGATCGTGACCTGCGATAATTTCTTTACGACCTTGAAGCTAGCACTGAATTTGAAAAAAAGTGGTCTAACACTCGTGGGAACACATAGTAAAAACAAGCCCTCTCCATTGTGAGCATATCTATAGTGTAGTGCATGATTGTGAGGCTTCACCTCGTGACAAGCATTAGCGATTTATGCTAATGCATAATTAGTCGTAGTTACACTAACTTTAGGGTATATTGTAATGCATGTTGATGAATACTCATCCCCTGCCACACATCCCTGAGGTGGCTTGCAGTGTATTTTGTAGATGTAGATGAAGCCCTACATTTCATCTAATTTTTTACCAAATCGATCTCAACCGGAACTTTCTTCCATATTTGGGTTTGGGTTCATAAAAAGCCTAACATTGGTTTCGTATGTCCCCAAAAGAGGAAAATCTGTAATACTGCTGTCACCAATGCATCATGGTAATAGCATTAGCGATTAAACCCACAGCAAACCAAAAAACGTGTTGCATTATAATGAACGAAAGGAGGTACAGATTTGGTGGACCAAATGGCGCATTCATATTCATGCCAAGGAAAAACCAATCGATTTCCATTTGCCTTCTTTATGAATATTTTAAATGTAAGTGGCATTGCTGGCTTCATTTTATTTACAACCTTATACTCGAACTGGAATATAAATTTTCACCCCGTGCCACACACCCTGGTGGTGGCTTACACGGTACATCGTAGATGTAGATGAAAAAGAAGCTAGAAAGAAGAAGAATGTATTTGGAACAACTAGCAGAGGAATTAGTTCTTCCGCATACATTGAGACGGCTACAGAATGCCAAGACAAAGATTTTGAAGCGCTGCATGACAGATTTTCAAGAAGATTCAGTAAAACCTCAAAATGTAAGCAATTCTAAAAAACTTAAACGCTCACAGTGTAACATGTGTGGTGAAAAGACAGATTTTACAAATTTTCAGCTCCTGAGAAAAAAATAAATGTGAAGACCATTCAAAATTTCTTTGTAATGAATGTAAATGAATGCATAGAAAGATATCGTTATACTAGTTTTATTTGGAAATAAATTGCATGGTTTAATCTTCCCAAATACTTGTTCATGGAACTAATATATTTCATAATTTCCGCTTATATTTTAATCTTGCAGGAGATATTCGCTCAGTATTTACATGGTAAAAATCTTTTCATGATGAACAAATACATAGGCGAATTACCACATAGTGAAAATTTGATAATGTATTTCTCGTTTCTTTGCGTACTCGAAATGCACAGAGGTTTTAGTCGTCCAATGTTTACTAACGCGAAGGGGTGAGTGATGAGGTGAAAGATGGGTAATTCCATGGAGGTTGTATTGAGGTGAAGGGGTGGTGAGTCGATTGCTAAGGATCAGGGAATACCGGGATCGTTGGGCCAGGTAAGCGTAGAAAATCCGTATCTTGAAGAATGTTTGAGAGTGCAAGGAGGCAATTACACACAATAGGCTGCTCTTTCTTCATCCTTCCATCGCTGTGTGAGGGACAGGGAATACGCGCCTTATCGCAAGGCGCCCTGAGGTGGCCCTCCCTTCATTCCGAGAAGGTGTAGCTCGGGTGGGTCGTTGGAGGTGGGGAGAAGTTCAATCAGTTATTTGTGGGGGGAAGAAAGTATGCGGAGGATGACGAATAAGGAAGCTTAGTGGGAAAGTACGATTGGTCTCAATGTTAGGGTCAGTGCAATGCTACGGAAAGAAAAGGTGAGGGTGGTCCACCCAGCATAAGGGTATTTTGGTCACCCCAGAACACAAGATCCTCTTCCATCGGTCCCTCACGCAGCGCCGGACCGAATAAAATAGACGCCATCGTATTCCATGGTTTTTACATTTCCTGCTCCTTTTTCCTTACCACCTACAACCCAGACTTCTTAGAAATAATTATTTTGGCCTTTCCCACCAATCCAGAAGCAAAACCTCATCTGCCGCATTCCTCCGCATCACTTTCACCTGTCCATCTCTATGGAGACATCCTCAGTGAGGGAATGGGCTCCGCTGTAGGCCTAAAATACCGGCTCTTCTAGCCCCCCCCCTGATTTTTCCACATTCCTCATGTTTCACAACCCATCTGACTAAAGTACTTTCTTTTTTTAGAAATTGCAGGATATAAGCTCCCAGGATGTCCGTTACATATGCCTTGATCGTCAGAATATAGCACTTAAAAATCACGACGTCATATATCACTCGTCTTATCTCACTCCACCTACCCCATTTCAATTATTAATGTTTAAGAACTCAGGCTTCTGCGAACACTACAAAGATATAATATTTGGGTGGACGTAGTGAAGCAAAATTATTTTACATGGACCCATCCGACTTTTTTCGAATCTCATTTTTAGTATTTGGATACACAAAAAATAAAACAATGTACACATGATAAAGCGGAGTTTATCCAGCATTTCATATCAGAAAAAATATATAAAACAATTATTACACATTAAATTAAAACCTTCAATTGAAAATAACTATCTAAGGGACAATAGAAATAGAGTATTACGACAACAAATGGTAAAGAAAGCAGTGTTAAAGATTTTTAGCAATAACTTCTGTAATAATTGGATAAATCTAGCAAAACATGGTTAAAAATAAAGAAAATAGAAGTCACTAGCATTATCAATCAGAAAAAATGCTAAGAAAGTCCACTTTTGAAGGATAATGGCAAAATATAACGCGGCGCCGCTGCGGCGCCGTAAATCCAACGACGTAACTAAATTCGTAAATCCATATGAGGGTTAATGTGTGCGCTGGAGGCTTTCCAAAACCTCCAAATTTTCGTTCCGATACACTAATTAATGATATAAGTTTGAAGGCTATATCAGTTGTTTTTTTCTTAAACTTTACTCAAAGGTGTAGTTTTAATTTACTGCGCAATATCGTTTTAATTTTACTTTGCAATTATGGAGATAGAGTTGCACATTTATCATCATCACGTTTGTTTCACTAATATAGATCTGTGCCGTAATATCCCCTTTCCCGTTGTTGAGTCATATCCCATCTATAGCACCTTAGGCAACACCACGTTTTATTTTTGCTGTCTCCTATCTGCTGTATATCTCCTATCGACTTTTCGTTTATTTTTCTCTCCATCCTACTTGAAAACAGCGAAATTCCTATTCAAACACAATTCTTTAAATCCTCTGTAACACCAATCTCCATACATCAATTTATCCTTTACTGAATGACGTAGTTATACTTCCCGGGAAGGTAACTCGTTTCCCCAGCTCAGAATTTTCCTAATTTTCCTTCATTTTGGACTATTACTACTTTATAAACTTAATTACCTGCGCTTCATATGATTAATTCACATTCCACATATCACGCACCTTATCACCTGCGAAATAGACATCGAGTCCCGTGGCTGACTGGCTAAATAAATCTTGGCCATCTGCAAATATAACAAAATTAACAGTTACTTACTACTTTCCTTCGCAATTTTATCCCTTTCCAAACATTTATTACCAAATTGTCAGCGAACAATCGAAAATCAATGGAAATAAGAAATGGCCCGGCCTGAATCCTCTTCCAACATATACCCATTCTGATTCGTCATTCATTACCCTTTTACCGCTTCATCCCCGTGAGGTTTTATAATTATGCGCCTAAACTTCCAGTCTACTCCCTATTTCTGCAGTAATATTTATTATTCTCGTCCAATGCACTTTGTCTAAAGTCTTTCAGCAATCTAAGAAGAAAATAGAGACATATCTAATTATCTATAAATAAATGTTAGAATACTCATCACCAGAAATGCGTTTCGCGTCCCGCTCTCTTTCCTTAACCCATACTGGTCTTCACCGAGGAAGTCATCCGCCCTTTCCCCGATTTCATTTTAACAGCTATCTCAGCTATTTTTATTTAGTGCGAAATAAAAATTTTAATCTCTTAACATTATCTTTCAATTCTCATTGTCGGGAAAGGTTTCCGAGCTGATTTTGCAACAGTGGATTTTGGCAACGTATTTACTATAACTTTATAAATTACTAGTTTTTCTGCATGCAAACGAGGCTACTATCTGTCCCATTTGCGCAGGACTAATGATTCTTGCCATAACGACCCATGTCATAAGGAGAGTACGGGAAATTATCGCCTTCTTTCTCCCACAAGAAATACCGGCCGAAGTCCTCCCAAAAGAAAGTCCCAGCCGAAAACACTTCACGGGTTCTTCGGCTGGCGAATTCTTATGGGAGTGGGGGTTGGGATTGTTTTGGCTATTCGTTGTCGGAGGGAGAAGGGCATGCGAGGTCTCTTAGCGAGTAAAAAACAAACTCAAGTTGTGCCTGTCGTTGCAGTAAAATTGGCCCCCAGAAGTCATGGAACTCGTATGCAATACGTGAAGCTCGATTTCAACCGAACACGGAGATGGTCGTGCTCACCGTGTGGACCGACTTTTGAAAGTGATAGTACACGAAACCACAGGCAATCGATCGGCGCTGATAGAACATGGCTGGTAGTTCTGTATTCTATGTAATAATAAGTAGGTATTTCACTTCAACAGAGTAACAATTTCATTTGGATTCATGAAAGATAGGTAGGTACTTTACAGTTCTAATGCTATCAGCAACATGTGTGAGCTGAATAAACCGGCAACCGCCTGCAATAGATTCAAATGCAACAAATTGTAGCTTATAACCGCAACGCAGCCACACGCGCAGTGCAACCGGAACTGAATAGAAGACGAAACAGTCAGCTCCAACTATCAGTTGCCACTGCACAGCACAGAGCGCAACGGCGTGGCTGCGACACGATCACGAAACTAACCTGCTGTTTGCAACAGTTATTTGAAATAGTTTTATGACCGAAACAGTTGCGGCTGCAGCCATTGCGCTACGCCAACACTTAATTCTACCGCTACTAGACAATAGCTTTTAGGGTTAAACTTAAAGGGTAGAACTTAAGCGTAATTAGGTAAACAAGAATTTATTCAAAGAAGTTTTCACGTCGTATGTCTGAATGGCAGCAAGACCAGCAGCTCTCTACGTGGAAATATGCCCCCAAACCTTGATGGTACATTAGGTTATATACATAATGACAAATGAGGGTAGTGTTGGAGTGAGTACCAAGTGGCGTCCTTCGCTAAAAGTAGAGCTGTAACCTTGGGTTAAGCCGTAGTCCACCCGGCCTTTGACGGTAATGATCGCAGTGAGTACAATATTTAGCTAGAATGCTCACCTAGAAGATCCGTCAATTGATGCAGTGACAGGTGTGTTGGCTAGAGTACCGGCTTTCCATCCGAGGGCTAGTTTCGACTCCAGGCAGATGCGGAGATTTTCTCTGTAATTCCGATTCCTACTTGGGTGCCATGTGGAGAGTTTTCAAGTACAGTACTCCTTCCGTCGGATTGGACGTTAATGTGCTTGGGGCGATTTTTGTTTGTGAACAGATTTGTGTGAAACTTCTCTTGTGTGTTCTTATTAGTTATATCTGTGGTTAAAAGTGTAAAAAGTTACCGATTTATTAATTAAATGCTATTTTAGTACTTAGACTTATGGCAAATGAGATATATTTCCGTAGTAGTTCGATTTCATTAAGTACAGATTTTCTTTTATATACAAAATAATACCTTTATTATTATTATGACTGAAGCTAACAAATATTGAGGTGTCACGCTGAGTCCAATATTTGAAAACAACATAGGAGTTTCAACATAATTTCGTATAAATTTTGGACACCACGCCAAACACTATTCATTGCATGCTTTAATCAATGAAAAAATTAGAATATAAATCTTGTACCGTTTCCATTACTGCCTGTATGGCGAGTTAAAACGAATTAAGTGATTTACTTAAATAATATGTAGTCCTAGAATTTTCTCCACTTGAACAATCATTACAATGTGCACACAATGCCCCGCGATTGGCGTTCCAGCCGACTTAAACCGAGTTCCCCTTAGCACCTTTCGTTCAGAGCAGGCTTTTCCCGACGCCAGGTTTCCCTCCACCTATCCTGCGTTTCCCATTTTCCCTCCCCTAACCAACCCATCCTCCTGTGCTCAATGACGCAAATTTTCTCTTAATGGCGGTCATCTCCCACTAATAACCAACCAAATTGAAACAGAGATATACGGTTAGGCGTCTAAGGTAGTCGAAAATATACTCTATTTATATTATTTGCTGCTTAAAGGTGGGTTTATACTTCCAAGCCGCCTCAATTATCGGTCGCCGCCTGTTGTCGTCTACTGGGGTGGTAGAAGCCCAACGGGGAAACTGAAGGCGGCGCTGACAAAAATGGAGTGGGGAACGATTATCCTAGGGTGGGGATGGAAAAGGTCAACTTCGTTGTCAATGCAGGCTTGAACGTTTAACATTACTATAGCTTTAATACGAAAACAGCATCAATGGTTTTGGTAAGTTTCTTTTGGATTTCTGCGATTAAACTATACTTTTTAGCAACAGTTCCGCCAAGCTATTCTGCCGGCTTCGTCTTGCTTTCTAAATCAACAATAAAATCTAAATAAACAAACTTAAGTGGTTATTATGTAGCATGATTAATTAATACTTGAGTTTTTCAAAAGTCTTATCCACGTATAAGGAAGTTTGTAGCTATCTTCTCTGTTTAGGTTGTTGAGTCTTTTTTCTATTTAAATCGCTTCCCTGATGATCCGTGGATAGTAGCTAATTTCTTTACAAAAAACTTTCGCCCTTTTGATGTCAATACTGTGACCTTCTAAAAGTGTGTGCTCAGCCACGGCCGATTGATACCAATCTTTCTTCCGAATAGCCCGTTTGCGTTCCTTCAGTCTGCATCCATGGCTCTCTTTGTCTGGCCAACATGAATTTGCGCAACTACAGAAAATTTCGTATATGCCTTCGAACATTGTGTGAGAAAATGGATCTAATGAAACTGTTGCCGAAATGTATAGTTTAATCGCAGAAATCCAAAAGAAACTTAGCAAAATTAAAATTTACTGCGATAATAAATAAATGGTTATTTATTTTTTGCGTGTATGAAAGACGATTCTTTGATTTAAGTGGGCTGAAAATCCTAGTTTCAAAATCTAGCCTTCGCAACGTGCCCTGGAATATTACCAAACCTTTTGGTAAAAATCAAAGTTTTACTATTTTTATTTTAAAAAACACAACCGCTTCATGATAAAGTTACTCCAATTAATCAAAAAATGACTCAGTCTCTAGCTGTCACGGGAAAGCCGTTACTGGGTTAGAGGGAAACGTCTGAAACAAGCTTCTTAGCCCCGTTATTGAGTCACCTTAAGTCAATGGATCGTAGGTGTTTCCAAGAGAGATTCTTTACCGGCGAATATAAACCACAATATCCGCTCGGCTAAAATATATTTAAAAAAACGCACCTATAGTCAAGCCAAGGTTTCATTTTCAGGGGCATTTTATTAAATCTCCTTCCCCTCATTTATGCAATTCGTCTCCTTCAGAACTTGGGCAATTCAAGTGATTATATTTGTCTCTCTATTATTTCGAGAAATCATGCTAGGTCAGGGATGCAGTGCGGCGTTTGACCGTCTACTGGGACACATTTAACGTTTAGGGTTGGAATCATCCCGAGCCATACACCATGCATCTGCATGATACCAAGCTAGCCACCTCAAGGGTGTGTGGTAGGGGGTGATTATCTTCCAAAATGTACACTTTACTGTAAGCTAAAATATTTAGGAAATACAAGAGTCGATGAATAACGCTACCCCACCATCTACTCATTATTCATTTCTTCATAACAGCCTTCCTCCTTAGAATGACAATCATAGTCATAATCGTCATTTATTAACGGGATTTCCCCTTTTTAAATACATACATGCATTGCACAGAAACAATACAACTTATACTTCCATTATGCAGCGACAGAGACATATGCAATGTATTATAAATTTTATCAGTCTGGTCTGCTGTGTGTAACGTGTATCGGCATTTGTCACTATATCATGATAAATAAATTTTCAGTATATCAATAAAAAATAAAATGAAGCATAATACAACACATGAATATTATATAAAATCAATTTAATTTATATCAATTAAACAATCAAACATAAATTGAGGATATAAAGAGTTGTTTTAGGCTTAATGTCGTGGAATAACATAATAAAAATTATGCCAATGTTTTTTTTTATAAAATGAGGATGTATATAAAAATATTATAGAAATAAAGTATTATCAATTTACATTATAAACTGAAACATAACATGTAAATAAATCACTTGGAATGCATATATATATATATATATATATATATATATATATATATATATATATATTTTGATACATTGTAACAAATTAGTCTGAGTACGAAAAGTTCAACATGTAAAAGAAGTTAGTAATAATGTTACGTGCAAAAACAACTTCTTATTTCCGTTACACTTTTAACACATGTATTTCCCTAAACATGTACACACAGTAACACTAAAGTCGCTCCCAAACACACCATTTCCCGAATCCTCTCTTGTTGACTCCTGTCTCCCGTCAATAACCACCGTTGCCAAGACTCGGGATGATTCCCCCGCTACAATAGTAACTAATATAAAAATTGTTGAAAATACAAAGATAAAAAGTAAAATAATATAAATGTCTAGTATAAAGGTGACTTGAGCCTTGTTCATCAACAGAAGTGTTCTAAGTTTAATTTCATAATCTTGTTTTTGATTGATGAGAAGGAACAATTGAAGAAGCCTATGTCAGTGCAAGCTGTGTTTGCATAGGTACCTTTGTATTTCATAAATTGGTAGGTAATAGGTGTAATTTTTCGTGACGTCGGGGAGACAGAATGACAGGTTGTTTCTATAGTTTATTCTAGGCACATGGAAATTTATTAGTTCAAGCAAGTAACTACTGTGAATTAAGATATATCATGGAAATATAAACAGTATAAACATACCACATTCAATACTAACAATCTTAATTTTAAAATATCCAAAACTCAAACATTTTTACCCAATTAGCTTAGCAAATTGGCAAAATATTACTTAGCCATTTTTTTATTTTTAACAATTTACTTCTCCACTCTTCATTTAAAACTGTGACCAATTTCACCCCCAAAGGCATCTTCTGGCAAATTCGGAAGCTTCAACCATTCTATGTATACGAAGATAAATTAGTTCAAAAAATTGTGATTGGTTGGTTTGAAATGGGGGAGGGGAGCAGGATGGTAAGAGGATGGCAGAGCAGGGTTGAGGTCGAGGACTATTGGAAGTTGAGTAGAGATCTGAAGGACACAGACGCAAGCCTAACGTACAGAATGTGGGGAGGTGGTGGTGGAAAAATTGGAGATGAAAGGAAGGAAAGTGAATCAGGGTTGGACAGTTGGAGGAGTAGGTCACCATGATACAATGTTTTCCATTTTTTAAAGGGGAAGCGCAGGGGAGAGTGGTTAATAGCCGCAGCCCAAACATCTGTGACTGAAAGGCAAGGAAAGTAGGCTCAGATTTGAGGAAACAAATGTTCAAAAAAGGGTGTGAAGTGAGAGGCTGGAAAAAAGACCCCAGTGGAAATCTCGGGTGGGTTTATGAATTGACAGCGATCGGATGGCTGCGGCGGTGGGGAGTCTGGAAGGGCCCCTAGCAGCAGAAAGTGGAGAGAGGGAGGAGTGGAATGGGCGGAGAGGAGATAGGATGTGGGGGAGTGACAGATACTCCTGCAAATATGGAAGCAACGACAACAACGGAGAGGAATGCAAAACGATATTATCATTACATTATAAAGATTTTGATTTTTCACTAGCACAGAAATTTCTACATTTTCCAAAGTGGCCATTATCAAGCCTTTCGGCAACACTTGCAAAATTAAAGTTTAAAAAAAACTGCTATGGTTACAATCTAATAAATTCTTGGCAAATAAGGAATTGCCATCTGCATCTTAGAGGGAGCGTTCATACTCCATAGTACAGGTTGGCATTCCACTTTCAGTTTGGCCAACATAACACGACACACAATCATCGCACTGTAGTTTGTACATGCCAGATTCATGTACTTTGGGGAGTGTGCTCAACAAACGGAGCGCAGCCTCTATCGCTCTTTGGGAAAAATCACTTTCCTTTCTGATGGCATATTATTCTTATGTCTCGGTCACGAGGAGGGAAATTCAAACACAACAAGATGATGGATTCCCGGCCGTTCACCTGCTTCGAGCATTATTCACGCTGGCTAAGAGAACGGAGAGTAGGCATTTGTTAACCATGTATGCATTTGAAACGTTCCATTGAACTCTCTCCTACGGCTCAACCAAAAGCAGGTGGTGATTAAGTTTCCACTGAGCGAAACTCCGTTGGTAAGGCAACAAGCAGCTTATAGCTAAAAGACTCGAGGCAGTTGATTGATAGGTTAGATAGGATGCGGATTTGAATGCAGGAAAAACTCTGATTTTGCCGACACTTTATTTTCTCTGACATTTTTCACAGATATTCTCCAAATACCAATAATTCCACGAGAGAGTGGATAAATAGATGGGATGGTTGAAGTTAGGTTTACTGACGCTCAGATAGCAAGGGCAATGGATTTCAATAAAAACTGTATATTGCTGGTTAAAAAGCTACAGGGAGGGGGGTGAGGCGATGGTAATACGCCAAAGAAGCGGAG
Source organism: Pyrrhosoma nymphula (assembly GCA_963573305.1). Taxonomy (NCBI): domain Eukaryota; kingdom Metazoa; phylum Arthropoda; class Insecta; order Odonata; family Coenagrionidae; genus Pyrrhosoma; species Pyrrhosoma nymphula. The sequence goes on from OY754332.1 coordinate 29,194,856, forward strand.
ACCAAGATTCACGTCTCGTGATGATGATGGCAGCATTTGTTAGTATCCTACTGCCAATCCTATTACTATTGCCGGGATGGCTATGATAAAGAAGACATTAAACTAAAAACAACCTGTATAGTGAGAAACCGCGTCCATGAAGCCGGTATGAGAAATTGCAGACCGGCAAGAAATACAGCAATAAACAAGACTAACTAAACGGCAAGGTTAGATTTCGCTCATTCGTAGCGGGATATGGACCAATCATATCGGAATACCGTAACGTTCATCGATAATTAAACATTAGAAGTGTTGCGTATGGACATGTTTAGCAATGAAGAACACGAAATTGTAGGTAAAAATAAATTTTGTAATTGAAAATACTTTTTAGAAAATTTCTCTATTTAGAAAAAATTATATTCCTCCTTTAGCGCTCTGCATTTTCGGGTTCTTCATCCGCGTTCGTTGAATTTGGCTGACAACGGTTTCGATAGCCATCCTGCTATCGTTTTCAGATAATGGGCCACCCCACGTAAACCTTCGTGAGAATAATATTCCTCCTGTTTGTTATGTATCATCCAAAAAACATAATAAGGAAACATAGATCTGGGCATATATATCTGCGTTTTTGGGGAGCAATTTCTGGTGCTGGAACGGGACCGCTGTTAAGAACACCACCTCGAATGACGTTGGAGGTTAACGTCCGAATCCTTCGTATTTTCATCGCTACCATTCATAAACGAAGTAGTACCACAATGCGAAGAAATAATATTTGTTGAGGACAACTGTCCCATCTACAGTGCGCGAAACTCGGAATATATTTCGAGCATTCGCACAGCGCAGTGTAACCTTAGCCTCCAAATTCACCGCACCTAAGTCCAATACGAAATACATATTTACGACTTAATGGTTTTTGAATGGCAGAATGCCAATGGCATGGACCAAGAGACACTGAATGGCGGCGTCCGGAAGGCATGGGCAGCTTTGAGTCGGGGCCCGACATTATTTCAAAATTAGGTATATAGGGTCAATGAGACAGACTTCCAAGGAGTCATTGGTTGTGATGGGGGCGAAAATAAATACTGATTAAGAGTAAAGTATGAGTTAAACCGATCGTCAGGACATGGTTCTGCTATGTCGATTTCGAGTGGATGTTTCATTTGCATTTCTTTATGAAGTTGACAGATAATTTGAGCAACAGAGCATCTACCAAGAATTTATTTATTCTATTTGTGTTTATTTTAAATGAATTAATTTAAATTACTGTAAATGAAAATATCAATTTATGAATACTACGGTATTTAAAAAAGAATAACTTTCATCTTGAATAAATGCCTTCAATAAAACTTTTATAAATATGCTGAAATATATGGGTCATTCCACCTCAATTCAACAAACGTTTGTCTCTTAGGGTCTCAGATTTTGATAAAAATTGGTGTATGGGTACAATATTAACTCAAACTGAATATCCTCAAACCGTTTTGTGAAAAAAAATTTTTTGAGTGAATTATGCATATTTTAATTTTTTCGCATTTTTAGCAAAAATCCGTGCCTTAAATCATATTATCACTTATATCTCCGCTTGTAATTGCCATACAGCAATGGTTAATAGCTTTTATTAAAGCTAAATCTTTATTGAATGCAAATATATCAATAAAAATTATTTTCTTCTATACCCTATTTTTGTTAATCACTAATGTTTAAAAATTTGTTAATAAACTTTTCTCAAATACTTAATCTCAGAATCGGCCGAAACGTTTTTTACGTAATCTAAACATATTCAGCTAACTATTCCAAAAATAAAATTTAGTGGAAATTCATAAATACGCTTTTTATAAATATTTAAACATTTACAATTTTATCTCGCGCGGCCCGTGTTTAAAAAATTGTTAATAAACTTTTCTCAAATACTCCATCTCAGAATCGGCCGAAACTTTTTTTCCGTAATCTAAACATATCCAGCTGACTACTCAAAAAATATAATTTATTGTTTATTCATAAATGCGTTTTTTATAAATATTTAAACATTTAAAATTTTCTCTCGCGCGTCCCGTCAGCTTCCCATTTGGAATACATGCAGCAGACACGTGATGCAAGCCTAAACATTTCCCTAATTGCTCAAGGTCGTGGCTATATGAGATAAAAATATATTATAAACTATAAATGTTAACAACAATTGTTATTTGTTCTATTAAATGGATGTTTGCAGAGAAATTAACCATTGAGCCCCACTTTCTCTGCGCGAAGTTTTTTCTAACTACTCCGACACAATCGATTGAAAACTAACGAGAAAACAAAAACCTTGTATTTATAACAAATGTAAAATGGCTAAGTTAGCATGCTTTCCATAAAACATATGATGTCCTACCTTGTAGAAAGGGGTCCTCTCCGTAATATTTTATTTGAGGATCCTGATACTCCTGCCTGCAACTACAGATGAATCCTCGTCCCTTGCTGGAACTGGAAGAGAGGAAGCTGATTTTTCTCCAGAGTTCCTTTTGTTGGGAAACTTTTTCCCCCACAGTACATACCTGTCAACCTTATCCTTCCCGCTGTGTAACATCTTCCTCATAGTGAGAGGGGAAGAGAATGCTGCTCTCATATTTTTCGGCAATAGGTTTCCCAATTTATAAGTGAGATTGCCCACAAAGGGGAGGATCTTCATTTTTCCCCAGAAACACAAATAGAGTTGGAGGAAACTATCTCTTTAATGGCCATATGTTAATGTTTTTCCCTTACAATTTTTTTTACTATGTAGTCCTATCGACAAATCATTTGTTATGGCAATGTAATACATCTTTTTCAGTTCTGTATTATAACTCTCCGCTGATGGGGGAAGGTGGATGAGATAGTGTTGCCATTGTATGGAATGTGGCAGTGTTTTCGGGAGAAATGATGGGATGATTGGGGAATGATGTGATATCTGGCTGTAGGTTTTCGATAGATTGAGAATTGGTGCTTCTTGTACTGTCATTGACATAGTAAGATCGAGGAACTTCAGACTGCCATCAACATCGTTCTCCATCGTGAATGACAAACTATTTTGCAGTTTATTAAAATTTGTGAGGAACTGATCCGACTGTATTTCCATTCCTGTCCAGAAGCAGATTAAGTTGTCCACTTATCAATACCAATAATGAACACATTGAAGGAGTTTTATCTTGCTACGTGAATAGTTTTTCTTCTAAATTATTTAGAAATATTTCCGCCAGAAGCAGAGAGAGTGGGGAACTTATTGTAAGACTCTAGTCTTGTTTATTGAAAATGCTGTTGAAAGTGAATTAAATTTGAGCTTATTGTAATTTTTATCAAGAGGAGAAGATCATCCCTAATATGTGCATTTGTTTTTGATTCTCTAATGGGTTTTCCAACTAAATTGTTATAATCTTAGGTTTCTGAAGCAGGAACGGACTGAAATACATATAAAATGTCAAAATGTCTCTACATTTGCCCATCTACCGAAGAAAAACTGCCTAGATGTCTCACACCCAAATTATGAGCTTAGCATTTCTTTCTCTATTTGAGCATATTTTGTTTGGATTTTTGTAGGTGCCCTTGAGGCATTGGGAGCGAATATTGCTATGGGCCTATTATATTGAACCAATAGTGCATCTATCCTATGCTACTAGCATCTACAGACAATGTTTAGGGCTCATTGAGATAATAGTAAGCTAATATACAGGGGCTTTTATTAATTTATTTTTCAATTGTTCAAATGCTCATTAAATGTATAGTATTCCACTCAAGTATTGAATCATCTTTTATAAAATCCCTTGGTGGTTTTGTGACTTATGAAAAGATTGGTGTAAATTTGGAAACATAATTAATCATACCTTATACATATCCTCTATACTCTTTTTATTCTTAAGATATTCCATGTTACTATGAATTGGGTTTTATTCTTTCACTATCAACACTACTTTTTCAATGTCTTCAGCATTTAACTTGTGACCAAGATGTTCACTTCCATTGCATTCAATTGACATATATTTTTTATAAATTTCAACCCCTCAAAATTTTCCAAAATCTGTGGCACAATTCTATGAAATAAATCTGGGGCCTAATTAAGACCCATAAGAAAGTTTATATTTCCAGTGACCAAAGGGCCCTGCCTGAAACGTTCACAACCTGAAGCTATATTCATCCAGTGTGAGCAAAATTAATCCAGAATTTGCGTCAAGTTTTGTAAAATATTTGGCACCCCTAAGCTTAAAGGATATTTCCTCGAAAGTGGGAGACTGAATATGTGACTCTTTTGCTTGATTTGGAAGTCTTGGATCGTATCAGATCCTAATATAACAATTTTTTCCATTTACAGTAATCAGCTGATTAACCCAATCCGTTGTTGTAGTCACATATTCAATTCCTAAATCCTGCAGTCTATTCCATTCAATCTTTCAATCGAAGTTTTTCATGCATTGAAAAAGTGATTCTCCTAGGTGGAAGAACAACTATGTAGTTTGAGTAATGGGTCCAGTTTTATGTGAATGGTGTTAGGAATAAGATCTTGTCCCTCATCAAACAGTTATAAATATTCACTTACAACCCCATTGACCCCTTGGTTTATTTTTATTTTATCTTTCTCACCTTGGTAAATCCCATTATACAAAACAGCAATGGACATTAAGCCTAATTATATGCAACTCGCGAAACCAATCATAGCTTCATCTTACTACACGCAGATGACTTGTAAATCTTCAAACAAGTTGACGGTCCTTCCGACCACCTAGCCCTTCAATCTGCTCTGGACCTTTTGAACTCCTGGTGTGCAGTGGCAGTTGCGCATTAATCCCACTAAGTCAGCTGTCATGACCTTTTCCTGGATACTCAAACCTTCCGATCGTTCTTACACACTCAAAAATAGCCTTATTCCAGCAGTGAGATCCCTCTGAAACCTTGGTGTCATCTTTGACGATAGGCTGCATTTCCAAGACCACATAAAAAGAGTTGTGGGAAAGGTGATGGTGGTGGTTTGCCTACTGTACCATCACACAGACATTCAACATCCCCTTGCCCTTAGTACAGTATTCTTTGGTTGTGTCCACCCAAGCTTTGAATACTGTTCACCAATTTGGTCAACTGCTTGCCCATCAACTATGAAAATTCTAAATTGTCTCGTCAATTTTTTCCTAGTCATTGCCCGTCATCACATTCCCTCCCTCAAGAATTCAACCTGTGAATCCATTTTGCTCTTCCTAGGAATTCCTCTGCCCTCCCATTGCCGTGCACTATCTGACCTGAAATTCTTAACCATTATAATAAATGGTCAGCTTCGTTCCTGTGACCTTCTCTCACTTCTCAATTCGTATCCCTCCTCGCCCCACACCAAACTTCAATTTCCTACACATCCTGAAATTCCGGCTCGCATTTTTTAACTTCCCTTTGACAATGGAATATGCTGAGAGGGGTTTATGAAAGGAATGACTTTAGGTTTCAACTTAAGTAATGATTTTATTATTCCATACCTGTAATCTAATAATCCCTGTAGTCTGTTAAAGCCTGTTTAGTTGCTTTGACCCATACCTTGTCCCCATTACAATAGCTCTTCACCTGCCTCCTAGAGGTTCTATCATATAACATTTTCATTTTCTCCTGCCTAGCACAGAGTGCTTCATATATGCCTTCTGGTACCTTAGGCCTTAACGTTTCCATAGTAACTGGAAACTTACCTCGCAGCTGTCGATTGAACAATATTTGTGCAGGGGATACATTCAGCTCTTTCACTTCTGGTACCTTGTACTGTAGTTTACCAGAATTAAATTTGATATTTAAGGCCCTGGCTCTTTCTACTACTCTTTCAACAACTTTATCATGCTCATCTTCAGTTTTGCCCATACATAAAAGATCATCGAAATAGATTATGGTTCCTGGAATGTCACCAAAATTTTGCTCTACCATATTTTGAAAGATTTCAGGGGCACAAGCTATGCCATAGGGCCTTCTCAAGTACCTAAAGCAACCAAAAGGACTTGAAAAGGCACACTTAAGAGATGACTTCATATCCAGCTTCACCTGATGGAATCCCTCCTTCAAGTCAAACACACTGAAATATTTGTTGTCACTCAACTTTTCGAAAATTTCGTTAATTTTTGGCACTGTGTGATACTGGCGAACAATGGCTCTGTTTAGATCAACTGGATCAAGACAAAGACGCAAGTCGCCACTTGGTTTTTCAGTGGTGACAAGATTGCTGATCCATTCATTACCAGTGACATTCTCCTACTTCGAAATTACCTTCTTGGCCTGGAGCCGTTCTAATTCTAGTCTTAATCTTTCATTTAATACAGAGGGCACCCTTCTGGGTGGCCTAGCAGTAGGCATTGCATTGACCATAGTTCTAATTGAGCATTTTTGAGGAAAACATCCCAAACCATCAAACATCTCTTTGTACAATTTAACAAATTTATTCTTAGGTGACAATTCATTTACATTAAATACCCTTTTTACCATATTAAGTGACACACAACCTGGCAACCCTAAAAGAGGTTGAGAATCATTTTTAACGATCATAAACTCAAGATCACAATCGATATCCTTATGGTGGCAAGTTAATGTCGCAATACCTTCAGGCTTCATTTTCATGCCACCATAGGATTCAAGCCTCACACTAGTGGGCTTTATTTTGTTGTACCTCCCCAGCTCTTTGAATAATTTCAATGGCAACACATTAACTTGGGCCCCGGTATCAAGTTTTAGTACTACGGGTACCCCTGCAATAGAAATTTTCTCCAACAACTCATTAAGGTGGGTGCACTGATTTTCACCAATGGCATCAACACACAAATTAACAGAATAGCACGACAATGACGACGCATCTGAATCACTATCAATCACTTCAACCTGCCGCACGTTTTTCACTCTGCATGAGGCTGCGAAGTGATTCAAGATACCACACTTTGCACACTTTCTCCCAAAAGCTGGGCACTCACGCGGGGCATGTGTCGTCTGACACCTGTTACACCATATTTTTTTTATTTCAGCTCCTTTTCCGCCACTTTCACCTCTGCTGAAACTTGTACCCCCGTTACCTCGATTCCGGTGTCAATGCTTCTTCTTTTGCACTACGTCAACCAGGACATCCTCTTTGGTGCCAGCTGTGGAGTCTCTGATTTGCTTGGCCTGTCTTCGACTCTGCTCCACCGCTCTGCAATGGGCTGCGGCTTTATCCAGGCTGAGGTCCTCCATCCGCAACAAGGCTTCCTGCACCGCCTTGTCTCGGACCCCGAAAACAATCCTATTTGGCAGCACTGAGTCCTCCTGTGGCTCGGTTCGTGCAAATCCACAATTCTTTATCAGCCGTCTGCAGTCGGCGAAGAAGTGTTCAAAGCTTTCACCTTCCTCTTGGACACCCTGATTAAAAAAAAAGCGCTCAAACGTTTCATTTATCTTGGGCGTCACATAGTTCTCAAATGCTTTCTTAACGGCGGAGTATGACTTTCTTTCTGCCTCAGCGATTGTAAATGTATCGAACAAGGCTAGCGCTTTTACCCCCAAAATATTGAGCATGAGGGCTATTTTAACTTTTTTCTCCTCCCCATCTCGCTTGGTGGCAGCGAGAAAATTCTCTAACTCTCGAACAAAATTGGTCCAGTCAACAAATGCGTGCTGGCTATCGAAGTCCACGCTAGTAGGCAACTTCACATACTCGGCCATTATAACGTTAGCGTGAACTCGGCGGCGTGGTTTTTTTATTCTCCCGTATTTAGTAATATCGAACTTCCCGAAAATTTTAATAACTCCACACGACTGCGCCATGTTTAATTACGTTACGTAAATAGGGATGCTAGCCTACAATAATAGCACTTGTAGATTTAAACAGACACGTTTTAATTAACGCCTACCATCATCAATACCATTGAGGTAGATGGAGGGGGCGCTAGCTATGGTGGCCAATGCTTGAAACTATAACGTGGGCATGGCCTTTCCGCCATACTTGTTACCCCCGATTTACAGGGGCACTTACGGGCTGACGCTCTAATTTTGCCAATTTACGACGTTTTTCAGCAGTAAATCTCTTGAAGTTAGCAAGTATCCCTTCTTAAAAACACAATCTCCAAATATTTCCACAATGTATTGGGTGACATCGTCCGAGTCGCACGCAATTTCATTAAAAAATATGTACAGCACTCACTAACATACCCAGGGATTATAGGAGAGTACGCTCTTTCCTCACACAAAAAGAATGATCACTAAGGATTAAATAATTGAGAACGATTATTATGACTTACCAAGTAATTCATTTCACTGGGTCGCTAAAAACCACGCATTTCTGCGAAGAGAGGCGGATCGGAAAATCTCCAAAGATGCTCGGCGGAATACTATAAGCGCTGGCTATACATATTCTAAGCACTAAAGTCATTTTTACAGATGTCATAGATATAAACCAAACGACTAATATTGATAAAAACAGTCCAAAATTAGGTAGCCTGCCTACCTTGGCGTGCATATAGCACAAAAATCACAATCTTACTTACAATGTTTACTACAGATGACCAGATATTCGTAAAGCTGTAAATGAGGTTAAATATCCGAAAGGACAATTTCAATAAAACGCTGATATGAAACTTAAAATATACAATACAATGACACCTTTCAATTCAAGCTGAATGAAGACGGGAAGTTTTCCCAGAAAATCATACCTTTCAACACAAGTTGAGAATTTGTCAGACTAGGGTTTACTCTTGCTCACCCGGCGGAACTTCCTGAAACATTAGTTTGTGGAAAACAACAGAGAGCATATTAATTCATAATGTACTTTATTGGCCAAAAATGAAGTCACAACACAAATGGTGGAGAAATAGGCATTCAATATTAAAAGAAATTTCTTCAACAGTAAAGAAAGGGAAGCATCCAGATAATCCTCATTTCACAATCCTCCCATTTCTTGAGAAAAGGTAGTCATTACATAGCAATTAATGATAAGTACTGATGACTTGGCCTTGGGACTAACTGCACAAATCACCCTAAATTTAGAACACCAATGATTTCTAAAAAATATTACATAGGCAAGACACCTTCACTCCACATCTTTCTTGAGTTGATATCAGGTGAGAAACACCACGGACACTAAGACTTAGAAGTATATTTCCACTAACAACTTAAAAATACTATAGGCACTTAAAAAACAGGATGCAGCCAACTCAAACTCCACAACTTCCTGTCTCACATGCAAGCATATAGTTGTATTGCAATAACATTTCACTAATTCATATAAGCACCAACAACTTCACGACTTGAGTATTTGCAGCGTCTACTTAAAACCATTGTAGCACTTAAAAAAAATAGGATGCAACCGACTCACACTCCTAAACTTCACATTTCAGTGTGTTTCACATTGTTTCATGATAAGTACCGATGACACTACAGTAGAGTCATCATTATGTGATAGGTGATAATCCAAACACACACGATTGTCAGATGTCACAGAGAAAATAATTGATAAACTTCCATCCATCACCTTCCTTTTCTTCAATCTAGGACTTGGATGAACTTTCTGTAAGTAGAAAAAAGAAATGTTGTGGCTTGAGTTTAACAAGGACAACAATTTAAATCACACTGGATAATTTTTCTTAAAGTATTCTCTAAATCTACAATATACTTTCTTTTGGACTTTACCATACATTTTTTCAGCACTTGCTGAAGTGCGAACAGCTTCGTTAGGTATCAATTAATTAGTGCACATTCTTCCTTAGCAAGCACAAAATGTGTGTCCTGCATAGACTGGAATAGTCTTATCCCTTAAACTAAGAGCTTATTTAACCAAAATTATATTCCACTTTCCTTTATCCAATACAACGAAACAACCCACATCTAACATTGAAATGAATATTTACGTACATTGTTAAATTCGTATGGAGTTTAATGCGTAAAATATGGCCGACATTACCAGCTTGTCGCAATTGTTAATCTCATTTTCCTCATTCCATATGTGGTACATATCTACTGGCCGTTAATAATGACAGGTAATGGTTTCGAAAGTAATTCAATTACATCCTAAATATAATTTTCTAAATAAATGCATACGTAGGACATATGTATTAGGTGACCAAATGAACAAACATTCGAGTATGCAATGAGTATGAGCCATGAAAGCACATGTGCTTTTACGAGCTCAAGCGGTCAATTATACTCTCTTAGTAAAATCAATCGAATATCTGAGTAATATAATCCATATAAATAAGAAATATCTCAAACCTGTGAAAGGTTACTCCAGGTTTAAGGTGATCGCTGTGACAACTGCACCCGAATGCAGTACAACACACCATCTGAGAACAAATTAATAATAATTCATAATCTCAACGAAAATCCATCCATAAATCCAGTGCAGTTAACAGCTCAAAACAACTAGAATATGATTCAAGACTTACTCACCTTATCTTTCTAGTATAAGGCAGATATTTCAGTGTAATTTTCACCAATACGTCCACACTCTCGTGCAATTCAATGGCAAGTCAAGAAAAAACGCGGGTATCCAACATGGCGGATATTTCGGTCGTCAGGTTTCAGCTTAGTGACGTCATGCCCCCTCCATCTACCTGATGTGGTAGATGTTACGAGTGGTTGATTGATTTTACTTGCTTATGATGATATAATTAACTTGGACTTTTATATAAAGCATGAAAAACTTCTGAAACCCCAAGGGTTTCAGAAATATTTCCTGGAAAAAAGGATAGAGGGCAAAAATGGATAGAGGCCTTTGAACTAATTACTATCTATGAATACCAGATGGCCTTTAAGAATTTTTTAATAGACAAAGGGGCATAATGAGCTGCTATACGTAAGGTATATAATGAGATATCTTTTAAAAAAGAGGCAATAGTGTACGTGGATATAGAAAGCAATTAATAGATTAAGTGCTGAGGGTAGTCGTGGTGGAGGGAAAAATGTTTAGAGAGAAAGGAAAAAGAAGTAAGCTTAATAAATGGCAAATATAGATGAAGAATGGAATAAGGCAATGTACTTAGTATTTCATAAGAAAAATAGCATTGTAAAATAAATTTTAAGCCTAATCAAGCCAGCCTAAAAAATAAATGCATTCTTAGAATAGCAGTTATTGCTTTGAGATAAATTAAAGACTAATCCAAATTGTCAATAGAAGCAAAGGATACAGAATCCTAGATAAGAGTCTATTTCCTTTGCTTCCATTGACAATTTGGATAAATATTTAATGTAATTTACTTGTCAATTGCTCTCCTCTTTAATTGCCTTGAGATTAAGGAAAAACGAAGAAAGATTTAACCAATTTTGTCTGCTGACAGAATAATCGATATGGGCTCTTCTACAAGAAGATAGCAAGGCTGGAGAGGATGAAAATGTGTTGCAGATGTGGGTGAAAAGGAAAAAGGGTTTGATGCATGGAAAGGAAGTCAAAGAAACACTTGCCATTATTGGAGTGGAAATGAAGTTGCTGAAAGAGATTAGGAGGAGGCAACCCAGGTTAAAGGAATGTAATGAAAAATTTAGAGGTAATGAGATGTTGAAGATCACAACTTGAAAGCATAAGGCTGGGAATGTAGAAGAGCGGGCGGAGATGAAAGGGTATGTTGGACCAAAGGAAGAGTTGAGCGTGAGTTCATGGTATAGTATTAAAAATTAAATAGTAATTAAGTAATAGTAGCATGGTAAGTAATATAGAATTAAAGGTATTAAAAGGGGAACTATGCTAGTGAAAGAGTGTTCACGAGTACGAAAGAACTGATGAAAGGACCTATAAAGTAGAGATGGAAGAGAAAGTAGAGATGGAAAATTATGTACAGCCACTTTGAAGAGGATTAGAGAGGATTACATCCCAGTGGGGAGAGACCATGCAGAAGATATTCATGAACTAATTCAAAAGTAGTCCACCACTGATTTATCCTGAGCATACAACCATAGAACGTTCATTAAATGTTCAAGTGTTAACTATTCATTTGGGACTGTTCATAGATCGTTCATTGAATGTTCAAGTATGAACTATTCATTTGAGACTGTTCATAGATCGTTCATTTCCAGTCCACGAAGTATTATTCAAAAATGCTTCTTGGCTGAACATTTAAAGAACATCTTTAAACCTTTCAAACAAACCTTGTCAAGTTCAAACTATATTCGTACTATGTGGCATTATAAGGGCAAGGGCCTAGCCACGTTGAAACACCGGTTCCCATCATAACACCGAAGTTAAGCAACGTTGGGCCCGGACGGTGGTTGGATGGGTGACCCTCCTCCATACCTCTACCGAGGTGCTCTTGTCCCCTGTCTGCAAGTGGCAGACAGGCATGGGGTTGGCACAATGGACCAAGAAAGGTCTAAGTGCCCGGGCTCCTGACGAAGGCCCCCCCAGTAGCAATCTAATGTGGCATTATAGGTTTCAATTAATTAATGCCAAATTACTGTTATCGAGATGTGATGGTATTTCCTCAAACTATCAAGGAATTGCCATTTCATAATTATAGTTCTCGAAGTTACATTTATCCACGGAAATGACTAGGTACATACGACTTTCTGTACGTCGATACTACAATATCGGGTGCTAGAAAATGCGCGTAGAATTGTAGGGTGCCTAATAATGCGACATGGGTACAATGACATTAGAAAGGTACAAGATAGGATGTTATAACGTACTAAAATTACGTATTGTAATTGCACATTCATAGTGGTTAATTGCAAATTATCAATTTTGTATTCGAGAGAGCAGGAAAGTCAGTGGAGAGGTAATACGATATGAATCGAGAATCATTTCACGATATTTTTTTTAACATTCCTTCATGGTTCATATGTTATTGATTCAAAACAATTCAGCCGAAATTCATGTACGTTGAACATTCTTTGAAAATTCTATGAAGTATTCCAATGAATGTTCTTTGCACTATCTGTGAGTGCCATTTGAACGCTCATTGAATGTCTTTCTTGAATGATCTTTGAACGTTTAAATAGTCTTCACTGAACGTTCTTTGAACATCTTTTGGACAATTAATTCCCCACTGGGATATATAAGACTTTCCATTTATCACTTATTAGTTAACTCAAGTCCCAAGTTCTCATGGTTTTGGGTCTTGTACCAATCATTTTTGTCCAAAAAAGTACAAAATAACAATAAAACTGAGTATCTTCATAATTATTGAGGCAAAGCAAAACAGGGCTGTGACTGACCACAGTACAAAATTTACGGTACTGGAATAAAACTGTACGGCAGTAATGTGACCAAAGGAAAATGGAATAACGTAAAGTAACCCCCAAGTTATAAGCTTAATGAATTAACAACATAGTGGAAAGTGATGGAAAAATTAAGTTCACTCTTCGGTCCTTATATAAAGCGGAGTAATGCGAAGGATTTAGACGGAACGAAATTCTATGGTAGCGAACCCGGGCCTATGAGAGAGACAGCCGAGACTCTTATATTGTAATATTGTATTGTCACAAAGATACAACTGTGTGTCGAATATGAAGGAAATCTGATCGGTGTAAGAGGGAGACACCTATATATTTTCCACAGTTCCGGTCAACGCCATCTCATCACCCTGAGGACGGCGTCAGAGTAAGCGGCCGAAACGTTGGTCATGGACCTCTCAACCCGGATGGAATCACTAGAAGACATTTTGCACAATAGCTACTAAGTTGACGAAACGAAAATAATTTATCTGTCCTTGCAGTAAAAAAAGGCAAGTTTAAGGAGGCGCCCAAAACAAGGTGCCGAAAAAGACGCCAACGCGACAAAATAATGTCATACATTCAGGAAGCATGCGGTGGCGATGGGGGATGCAGCTTCACAAAAGACGCAGACGTGGGCAGGTGGGTAGGTAAGGCAAAAATGGAATAGACGTAGCCTCAACTGTGACTCATCTACTCTCCGTCGGAGTCTGGTCTTCCGCTGTCCAACTCGAAATGTCCGAAGCAATTCGCTAATGTAAAACACAGTTCATGCTCGTTGGAGAGAGAGACAAGTTTTTTTAGCATATCAATGCTATTACATTGTTGGTAAAATCTATATATTAATCCGTGTGTAAAATGAAGTTTACAAAGAAATCCTATGCTTTTTCTTTTGCCCGTCGGACCCCTGGAGGAGGGCCCCCCCTCGGATACGTCACTGTACCTTACATAATATAGAAAGATTGATTGATTGATGAAAATATTCCTTAACTCAAACGTTTTTCTGAAGCGTACAGTTTTTCCAAAAACCAGAAGTTTAAAGTCTTTCAAATTTTGCACATTATTTAATGCCATCACTCCGCAAATAATAGGCAAGTATTTGTACAACTTAAGTCCCATTATTGACTCCAGATCATTCACTTCACATTTCATAAGATGTACATGGAAAGTTCTATCGCTTGCAGGCTTCGTTTATTGGAACAATAAAAATGAGAACTAATGGTCCTACGGCATGTCAAATAGTGTAATTAAAAATATATAAATATTTTTCAGGTTCCTAATTACAAGGAAAAATTTCTACTTCATTTCGTTTTTTCCAATAATTAATTAATTTTTTTGCCCATGGTTAGTGACTACTGGCATAAATTTTCCAGCAGTCAGATGTCAATAACTTTATTGAGATTTTAATTACATAACGTCAATGTTGTTTGGAAAGAAGTTCTTTAATAAAGAGGACCCCTCTTATGATGATATAATTAAAAGGCTTCCTGCGGATTCCTGCGAAGTTTTAGTGACAAGAGAGTCGGTTTGAAAATATTTACCGCAAATGAGATCGAAGTAGCCTTACCCATATATGAACTCAGAACCCTCTGCTAGACAGACGCGCCACACACAACCAAAGGTAGAACCTTTAGTTCAAACTTCCATCTAGGTTACTTCAGAATATTTTCTCGTCCGAAAATAGAACAAGGTCCCAATGAGATCTGTCCATTTCAATATACCTGCTGGCAGAGTTGATTCGGGTTCCTCGGTAAATTTCGGTCATTGAGGGTTTCTTAGTGGTCCTATGGTGCTTAATTCCGCCCACTATAAAGTGACGCCTTACCGTGGTGTAGCTGCAGTTAAGATTGCTACTTCTCCTCAACTGTGCAACACCACCGAAGAACAATGGATTATAGCGAATGGCCTCTCCCTTATATCCTCATCTTGTTGCCTGTTAGTGGACCTCGGACGTTCCCTCTTCGATTTCGTTTCTATTGGCACGTCACCCTCCTGATTTCTCTGAAGCCACTTTTTAATAGCTTTTCGGTCAACGTTTAGGTGTGGCGCTATTTGTGACACATTTTTCCTGCACTCAAAAAGGACACTATTTGTCCCCTCTGGGCTGCGCTTAAATATGCATTGCCACGCTGATCCATTTCCTCGACATATCAAGAATAAACAAGCCAGCTACTCGTTAAGAGTGAAAAACACCTAACCCGGAACCTTTCCTATTTGCATTCTCCGCCAACTGTTGCGTACCACTGGGAGTCGGGGGAGTTGAATTGGCAGCGATCGCGGGAGAATGTCTTTAAGAAGATCTCCGTAGTGAGTGGAAATGAGTAAAATTTGCCCTTAGTATTTGCTAAATGTATAGGCAATACCAGAAGTTTCTATTCAGCGAATCGCGAAGGTGGCCGTGCTCACCGCTTGGAACGAATTTTGAAAGTGATAGTAACATGCGCGCAGAATATCAAAGTAATTTATCAATCCATTCATTATTAGGTAATATATAAAGTATTAATTTGGAGCCCTAGGGCCTATGAGCGCCTCACATTTATCTTTGGGCTCTTAGACCTTGGACCTTATCGCTTGGGTATGATTTTTATGCTATCGTGCTGACTACCCATGCGGAATTGATGTGGCTTACGAGAGTCGCCAATTAACATCGCCAAACAAATTACCAGAAAGATTGCAAAAGCTATTGATGTGAGTTTGCCTCCTGATCCGTTAATCAATTTCTAGCAGCTTTTGCATTAGCCTGAAAAGAGAGGTGTCACATTCATTCCAAGAAGCCTACTCAGTACATCATCCGGCCACTTTTGCCTCCTTTCTATTTCTCTCATCAGCCTCCTTTCCTCCCCTGCCATACACTTTTTGAAATGTTTCCTTTGCATGTTACTCTCTGAATCTAAAAAAAAGGACGGGGTATATAACACCCGTTCTGATCGTTCTTGTTCCAGCACAAGTTCATGAACGCTTACTAGTTTGATATTTTTCCTGCCGCGTGATTTTCAAAGAGCGCGCTTAGTAAGGGATGTAGCTTAGTGGGTAAGTACATTAGTTTTTTAAAACAAACTTGCAAAGCTAATAATACTTTTTTATTGGAACATTATCGCCGATTTTTTTTTAATTCGCAGGAAAGATAAGAAAAATATTTTACCCGAATACTAAAGATGTCTTAAAATTGAGCAAACTTGTGCAGGGTTATCTCAAAATTAATGCTCCTCGTATAATTTTGAGCGAATTTTTTAAAAAATGATACGAAATCAAATTATTTTACATTTACCGATAAATTGTCGGTTATCTAGTGTTTCCTAGGGGAAAATGTTAAGCTGCAATAAGCATTTACGAAAATAATGGCATTTCATTAATCTATCACCTGTAACGCATCAATGAATATTTTCACGGTTATACAAAAAAATCCACTTTATTCAACGTTAAAAAACTCAAGTTTTGTCACATAGTATCGAGTTTGAATAGAAGTAAAACTATTTTTTCAAAGTTGCTTGCACACAAACTCTTTCTAAAGTCATTAAAATGGGATCAACATTAATATAATATTCTTTAAGTATATTTGGCCGTCACCAGGGCTTGATTCGGTGCCACTTCTAAGCAAGATAAATAACAATTAAAGCTTTCTTATTGAATTAATTTTAATCTAATGGAATGATGGCGCATAATAAATGGAAAAGGAGGAGGCGGGCATGTATAACCGCCCATTGGGGACCGCTGGCTTGCGGCACTGCGAGCCTGGGGCTTGCTCTATTCAATTCAGGGCCTGCTCGCACTGAGCAGCTAGCGCACGCGGCCACACCATCACTTACAGCAATGCCAATTGCGTTATATGCACCATTAATCGGCTTGAAATTTAGTATATGAAAGACGTGTACTATCGTTTTCACTGAAATGTAGACACCCAAACTGATTGTACTGATTTGATAAAATGGGGCCGGGTCGGAAAAAACATAAGAGGGTTGGCACACGAGGCTAGCTGCGGCCTTTGCCTTAACGTCACCGAGAGCCGACGAGGACGGACGTGGATGCGACCGGGCTAGCAGAATTAGAGTCAAATAAACTCCGAGAGCATAAGCCCTAGCGAAAGGAATGCACTGAGGAAACTCACGTCCACGCACACGTTGGGGCGATCGGAGTATTTTCTTTCGGGCTCCGTCGCGGGGTTTTTCCTCTCCCTAGATTCAGGTTTAGGCTCACCGTGAGTGTCACGGAGGGAAGCGGCTCCGTAGCCGAGATGGTTAATTCCATTCGCCGAAGTTGGTGTGCGGTTTTGGCAGGGTTCGAATCCGTAGTCAGGCCAATTTTTTAATCTTTTAGATTAAAAAGATGCATTCTTCATATCAACACAATTTATATAGTTGACAAAAGAAAGAGTTAATGCGGTTTTTTATTTACTGCTTAATTTATAAAAATAATGACTTTCTACGTTACCACTTTTATTTCTTAACAGATTTAATTCACTGAGAGGGAAAAAGCATTGGAAGTGGCAGTGGTTGCATCTTTGGGTCCTCGCAGTGAAATACCTACTCATTGTATCTACAATCCTCTATAAATAACCAAATGCATTCGTAGTTTCAATCATTTTGATAAACCCTAGAGTTTGAAAAAGGTTTGTAATTCAATTGATATTTTTCATCTTCAAACTTCCAGTACTTTTTCACGTAAAAATGTGGGAAGTGAGGTGTTTTAAAGAACAAATGCTTTCCTTTCAGTGGGTGTGCGCAGAGCCAGATTAACAATGAGGCAAAAGTAGGCAGTTGCCTATAGTAGTAGGCGGTTTCCTGTAAATTTGTAATTATTAAAAAGGTTGAAAATATTGGTGACGCTGATTTCGGTCAAACATATATAACTATTAAAAATCATAGGATAATTTGGGGTAAAAGAGCTGATATGGGTATTTATTTCCACCTGGTCCTTATAGCTTACTATGGTTCGCACACCAAGTGACAGATTAACGCATTTGGGGGCCTGTAGGCAGTACAAGCAACAATTCTTCAAAGCAAAAGCAAAAAACAAGCAACCACGTTTATAAACAAGTCGCAAGAGAAGAAAGGGGAAAACAATTCTCATAACAAGGGGCCCATAGGCAACTGCCTACTTTTGCCTCATTGTTAATCTGGCTCTGCGCACACCCACTGAAAGGAAAGCATTTGTTCTTTGAAACACCTCACTTCCCACATTTTTACGTGAAAAAGTACTGGAAGTTTGAAGATGAAAAATATCAATTGAATTACAAACCTTTTTCAAACTCTAGGGTTTATCAAAATGATCGAAACTACGAATACATTTGGTTATTTATAGAGGATTGTAGATACAATGAGTAGGTATTTCACTGCAAGGACACAAATATGCAACCACTGCCACTTCCAATGCTTTTTCCCTCTCAGTGAATTAAATCTGTTAAGAAATAAAAGTGGTAACGTAGAAAGTCATTATTTTTATAAATTAAGCAGTAAATAAAAAACCGCATTAACTCTTTCTTTTGTCAACTATATAAATTGTGTTGATATGAAGAATGCATCTTTTTAATCTAAAAGATTAAAAAATTGGCCTGACTACGGATTCGAACCCTGCCAAAACCGCACACCAACTTCGGCGAATGGAATTAACCATCTCGGCTACGGAGCCGCTTCCCTCCGTGACACTCACGGTGAGCCTAAACCTGAATCTAGGGAGAGGAAAAACCCCGCGACGGAGCCCGAAAGAAAATACTCCGATCGCCCCAACGTGTGCGTGGACGTGAGTTTCCTCAGTGCATTCCTTTCGCTAGGGCTTATGCTCTCGGAGTTTATTTGACTCTAATTCTGCTAGCCCGGTCGCATCCACGTCCGTCCTCGTCGGCTCTCGGTGACGTTAAGGCAAAGGCCGCAGCTAGCCTCGTGTGCCAACCCTCTTATGTTTTTTCCGACCCGGCCCCATTTTATCAAATCAGTACAATCAGTTTGGGTGTCTACATTTCAGTGAAAACGATAGTACATATAAATCAATGAATTATAAAATAATGAACTTAACTCACTTCGAATCCTTTTAATTTCTTTTTTTTTCAGCAGGGTTGAATTTGATATTTCCGTAAGCCGTCAAAACTTTACTGTTAACTGCACGGATGCAGAAAATTACGTAAATATTTGCATTTGCATGTTAAAATAGAAATAAAAATTTCATTGCTTAAAATTTTATAATCACTGTGTGTGACCTCTAAAAATTAATAGTTAGAATAAATAGAGTCGCTAAATATCATCGTTAATCATGTCCCGCGCGAAAGGATGAAATAGCAGCCTTTTCTACTGATGGAAATATTATTATTTCAGCAGTTATTGGAGCGATTCCCAGGTAAAAACATAAAAATTTATGCCAAAAAACGAGTTATCACTATGATTTCTAAATAGTTTCTCAAGGCTCAATTGGTATTCATTCGGTTATAGTTGATTGCAATGTAAAATTACACATTAAAATAGGAAATTATGTAATATACTATTAGAACAATCTTACTGGACAACTAGATTCGCAAGGCGCTACGAAAATGTAGCGGCACCTGTCTGTCTGAAGAGACAAAATTAAGGATCAGAATTTTGATTTAGCAGTTGCTAGAAGTTTCTGCAGCAGTTATTCATAGAGAACTGGGGAAAGCTAAGAAGACTTCCTTGGGAAAGACAAGTTTAGTTTCAGGAAAGGAAGCAAACACAAATTGCACTGGGTAATTAGATATCGAACAGATATTTAGACCATTTTTAATCATTTTTTTATTTACTTCTGAGACTCCTACAATGCTATTGATACTGTAGAATGAGCGAAATCGATAAAAGTTACACGATATACTATCAGGAGTTGACTGGCATGGTTAAACGACCTACAGAACCTACGACCTACGAGTTGACCCTTTTTTTTGAGGGCCGAGGGGAATTTGGAGTAGCCGTAAAGTTTTTTGAGCAAAAAATCACTTCATCTAGAATTTGATGATTTTGGCCTAATTTTACAGAAAAAACTCTCATCTTTCCAATGATATCAAAATATCAACCCC
Organism: Pyrrhosoma nymphula; assembly: GCA_963573305.1. Taxonomy (NCBI): domain Eukaryota; kingdom Metazoa; phylum Arthropoda; class Insecta; order Odonata; family Coenagrionidae; genus Pyrrhosoma; species Pyrrhosoma nymphula. The sequence goes on from OY754332.1 coordinate 29,214,975, forward strand.
TTGCTGAACTAATTTTTGAGCTGTCTGCCTACAAATACAAGCTGTTTTACATGAGATAGATTATGGGTATGCACTCCAGATGTAGAATATTAAAGGAATACGGGGGAATATAGTTTCTTCACATCGGGAAAACAATTTTGCGCATTCCTCTTCGTCTTTCTTTACTTTCATCTATCCTGTCGTGTCGTATACCTGATATACCCCTTAGATTCACATAAATCACTCTGTAGACGATTCGAGTATAGTCGCGGCTTCAAAGAGTTTCAGGCAATTGTCAGTGCTGTGCATTTATGCTGTCGTTTAAATCGCGATTAGTTTTCTGAAATAATATAATAATTCCGTGTAAAGATTGCACTGGCTGAAAAAATTGCCATAGTGGTCCAAATTACAGATAATCCACATCAAATTAGTAGAGTAACAGGATTACGAAGATCTGTGTTTACTTGATTGGTCCAAATCACGATAAACTAATGGGAAAATGAGCTTTTAATGGAAAAAACGAAATTCCAACAACGTAAGCGACAAGGTAAGATTCTGTAGATGTTTCATTTGTCTTATGTTGAAAAAAGGTCTGAGGAATTCTCAAAATCTGTGCAATAAGGACTTCAAGCCAAGAGCTGGTTTTCTGTCTCGATGAAAATGAAGAAATGAAATTAATTTTACGAAAGTGCATGGAGAAAATAATAGTGCCGATGTTACAAGTATGGTGGCCTGAAAATAACATAGCCCATATTACTTCTGAGTTTCTACGCAGACGACATTCATAACACTCATGTAAATGTGCTATTTTACCGTTCTTTAGCGATTAAACTACCTGTGCTACAATAATGTAGAATTGAAGGGGTGAACTGTTTTATACTGCTCAAATAATCCGACAACTAATTTAATCCATTTAAACCCAAGCGGTCGAAAATGACCAGGGTGCCATTTTATCCCAAGAGGTCGAAAACGACCTTGGTGGAATTTCTTTGCTCCACACGCCGGCAATCTCCCAATGTACCTATAACACAACTTACATGTAACTGTAGATATCTGGGAACGATGTGGGATTGAGATCCCGCAAATAAGTCAGTGTAGTAGAGATTTCTGACTCGTGAACTTCGGGAAGCGTTTTCTTTATTGACATGTCAGGAAAAACGGCTCGGTAAGTCTTGTTTTTTTCATTTGTTCAATATCAAATAACTTATTTTTATAATAAAAATGGTCTGTTTAACTATACAAGCTTGAATTACGTATTTATCTAGAGTCCTATCCAGCCTAGAGCTTAATTACTGCTACGTGGTCGTTTTCGACAACTTGGGATAATACATGCTATATTTGCTCATTTATCGTAGCGAATCGCGATGTAAACGTTTTGTCGGCCCATTGTTTTGGCCGTGGGTTTGAGACTACCCATCGCTCTGAAAGATTAAAATTCTCTAAAACCCTTTGGTACATAGTTTTATTGCCGTACAGCCTATTATTTTTATGTTCTTATGCTCATATACCCACAACTATGCACGTGTTTTCCATTTTGTTTAGAGGGAAATGTCTCACCGCCGCGTAGCAAAAAACTTCGAAAATAGAGGAATGTGAACGCTTGAGTGACGATGATATTCCCGATTCCATTTATGTATTGCCTCCAATCGAAAATTCAGCTGAGACTGATGAAGACTCTGGAGAGGAGGACGATTTCGATCCGTATAGATTGAACCGTAATCAGTTGATGGCTCCGGCGGAAGTGTCTTTTGGTGAACGTGATTTATCATTGTGTGAAGGCATTCCTTATGTAGAAAGTGAAAAACTTCTTAAGAAGCTGAAAGTAAGTGAATGGGTCAAGGGAGATTTCGGTGATGTGCATCCTATACCAGTGCCTGGAGATCAATATTTCCTTCCTTCTCTAACAATTTCGGAATATTCCGAGACAATCGACTTCGTGAAATTAATTCTCAATCGAGAAGTATTCGAGGATTTGTTGTAATACACATCAATGTATTCCTCTAAAAAACAATAACCTCCATGTGACTAGTGATTATATGTATGCGTTCAGAGGAATTTTACTTATATCGGGCTACAATTCATGCCCTCGCCGAAGAATGCATTGGGAAAATAGAGCCGACACCGAAAATATGCTTGTGAAATACACCATGAGACGGAATCAGTTTGATGAACTATTTCGCAATTTTCACGTTTGCGATAATTTCAAATCAGACGTTTGTGAATTTCTCATACGAATAGCTCCATTAGAGCGTTTTGCATCAATTGATGAACCCATAATGATAAAATATTTCGGAATGAATTCGTGCAAGCAGTTTTTGAAGAAAAAGCCGGTACGTTTTGGTTGTAAAGCTTGGTTGTTGGCATTCAAATCATGGTACTGTCTGACATTTATGTAATATCAAGGAAAAGAGTCTTCCAATGACAAGATTAAGAATGAATTTGGCTTTGGAGGTTGTGTTATTTTCAGTTTTGTAGATTTCAATATCAAATAACTTATTTTTATAATAAAAATGGTCTGTTTAACTATACAAGCTTGAATTACGTATTTATCTAGAGTCCTATCCAGCCTAGAGCTTAATTACTGCTACGTGGTCGTTTTCGACAACTTGGGATAATACATGCTATATTTGCTCATTTATCGTAGCGAATCGCGATGTAAACGTTTTGTCGGCCCATTGTTTTGGCCGTGGGTTTGAGACTACCCATCGCTCTGAAAGATTAAAATTCTCTAAAACCCTTTGGTACATAGTTTTATTGCCGTACAGCCTATTATTTTTATGTTCTTATGCTCATATACCCACAACTATGCACGTGTTTTCCATTTTGTTTAGAGGGAAATGTCTCACCGCCGCGTAGCAAAAAACTTCGAAAATAGAGGAATGTGAACGCTTGAGTGACGATGATATTCCCGATTCCATTTATGTATTGCCTCCAATCGAAAATTCAGCTGAGACTGATGAAGACTCTGGAGAGGAGGACGATTTCGATCCGTATAGATTGAACCGTAATCAGTTGATGGCTCCGGCGGAAGTGTCTTTTGGTGAACGTGATTTATCATTGTGTGAAGGCATTCCTTATGTAGAAAGTGAAAAACTTCTTAAGAAGCTGAAAGTAAGTGAATGGGTCAAGGGAGATTTCGGTGATGTGCATCCTATACCAGTGCCTGGAGATCAATATTTCCTTCCTTCTCTAACAATTTCGGAATATTCCGAGACAATCGACTTCGTGAAATTAATTCTCAATCGAGAAGTATTCGAGGATTTGTTGTAATACACATCAATGTATTCCTCTAAAAAACAATAACCTCCATGTGACTAGTGATTATATGTATGCGTTCAGAGGAATTTTACTTATATCGGGCTACAATTCATGCCCTCGCCGAAGAATGCATTGGGAAAATAGAGCCGACACCGAAAATATGCTTGTGAAATACACCATGAGACGGAATCAGTTTGATGAACTATTTCGCAATTTTCATGTTTGCGATAATTTCAAATCAGACGTTTGTGAATTTCTCATACGAATAGCTCCATTAGAGCGTTTTGCATCAATTGATGAACCCATAATGATAAAATATTTCGGAATGAATTCGTGCAAGCAGTTTTTGAAGAAAAAGCCGGTACGTTTTGGTTGTAAAGCTTGGTTGTTGGCATTCAAATCATGGTACTGTCTGACATTTATGTAATATCAAGGAAAAGAGTCTTCCAATGACAAGATTAAGAATGAATTTGGCTTTGGAGGTTGTGTTATTTTCAGTTTTGTAGATTTACTAAAGAAATCATACCCAGGATTTTATTTTTCCTTGTTTTTTGACAAATTTTTACCAGCTCCAAAGTAATACCACAACTCTCAGAAAGAGGAGTAGGTGCTACTGGTACTGTTCGTGAAAATCGAACGGAAAAATGCGCCATCATACCAGAAAAGGACATGAAGAAAATGGAAAGAGGAGTGATTGACAAATGCGTTGAAAAAGAAAGAAATATTATCGCAGTGGAATGGAAAGACACCAATACAGTTTTGATTCTCTCGAACAAATTTATTATAGAGCAACGTGATATTCCTTGAAAGAAAAACGAAAATAATTAAAATGTAAAACAGATATATGGGTGGAGTGGATCAAATGGATATCATATTTCCAGTAATCAGATAGGTAAACGCGGTAAAAAATGGGATATGCCTATTTTCTTTTGGACCATAGATGTTTGTGTAAACAATTCATAGCTCGTCTGTAAGTCGAATGTGAGTAGGTGGGATAAGCTAGAGTTTTTACACCAGGTTGTTTATTCACTCTGCACAACCTATGGTACAAAGCGAAAAGTCACTGCTCAAGACAAAAATTAGAGTATTATTAAGTAAAGTATAAAGTAAATATTTATTTTTATTTAAACATTGGATGAAAGAAATGAAGCCCTAAGTTAGCAAAGCTAATTTTATAATGTGTTTTCTTATGTATATAACAGAAAAAAATATTGGGGAAAAGTGGGAGTTGACGTGTCATTTTATGCCCCATTATCCCAAGTGGTCGTTTTCGACCTCACCAGAAAAATCATTTTTCGGTTAAAATTTAAAATGTTCAGAGTTTCTGTGTCACTTGTACAACATTTAAATACATAATTAACTTCCTGTACGCCAAAAAAACAATTTTGGAATTCTGTGCATTCGGAGGTATTACCGATTGCACAGTTGTGGGCTTAAATGGGTTAATGATCTTATGAAATTGGAAACAGTTCAATGCCTCCATATTAGAGAGGGTTGATAATACACAATCTACAAGTCAAGTATATCCCCATTGGTGATGAACGTAGAAAAAAAGCACTGCTCGCATGAATGAAAAACTACTAAGTAGGTACACCCATTCATTATTTGGCCAATTTTAAATTATCTGTAACATTTTAATAAATAATATCCGAATAAAATATAACTATCAATAAGAAATAGCGAGAGTTTGTATTTTCGCAAGTTTGTATCTATTTATTTCATGCATTTCAAATTTCAATATGCATCAACCAAGCATTTATTGAAATCCCTCCGCTACTGAAACGGATAAAAAAGTGCACACAAGGTATCGGTAAGCAAAAGATCCGTATCCAAATTAGTGGTTATGGGGCATATATGCACTGGCAGTTCTTTTAACGCATTTTCCACCAGCGGATCATTGCAATCGATTAAAGTTTATGAACTAGGCCCCAACGTAAGGAGAAGGCTATTATTTTCCTCCTTGCGAAGGTCTGGGTTCACGACGACATTAGGGGACTCGGGAAATGTTTTGCCATCTTTCTCTCGTAATAAATACGTAACACTCCAATACTAAACCTGAAAATGGGTCATTGGTACTTATGAAAGTTGATTATTTTGGGTAGGAGTTACGCAGGCAGTTCGTGGTCGGAGGTCATGCAAGGCCTCTTGTCGAATGCAAAAGATCAAGTTGCACCAGCCACAGTAGTGAAATTGATTATCAGCATGCATGGAATTCAGCATGAATGGTATTCGGAATACGCGAATTTTCATTTCGTCAGATTACGGAGACGGTCGCACTCGCCATGTGGACCGACTTTTCAAAGTGATAACATAAACGCATCGAGAAGGCAATAAAAATAAAAGAGCTGATTATGAATGTTTATTTGTCATTTGCACTTAGAAAATTTGAATTTGTAAACCCCTCTATTTTTGTATGCATATTAATTTCTTCAACTTTCTGTTCGGTAACATTTATTTGTGTATATGCTACCTAATGTTTAAAGCAAGACGAAGGAATACTGGATATATACTCATCAGAAACATTTAACGATAGAAGTTAGTGCAGGTCCCGCAATTGCTATCTGAATAGCTTGTGCAATTTGCGGCAACAACGCCAGAGAATTTTACCAATTCGACTGCGTTTTTGTGATTACATCGGGAATTTATTAGCATCGTGAGAGATATTCACACTGACGGATCAATTACTTTAACAACTAGAAGCCAGAGAAACATCAACAAACGTTAATAGAGTTCTAGAAACAACCTAAATGAAAAACCTCGGAAAAATACTCGAGAGAACAAGAACATATCGAAAAATCAATAACAATAAAAGATAGGAATGCGAAACAACACCAATAAACCCGGGATATATTGCGAATAAATTGGGGAAGTGACCACATAAACAGAATAGAATACTTGAGGATGGAGGATGTTTCGAAAGATCAGTGCCCAGAGGGAAAAATAAATGCTGGACGACCTAGGTAAATATGAAGAAAAATGCTTATGAGGAGAATGAGTTGGTGAAGGGCAGGCTGCATGCCGAGAGGAAGAAGAAAACCACCTCGATAATTTTATTTTTGGAATGACGCCCATGTGAACGGTGCCGCGTAGGCCAAAGAGAACCTACCAAAACAACACTAATGTTGCTAATGCGATCATTCTGTGATTAGAAAAAACATGGCATCCAATTGCTACTTACAATACACGGCCTCTAAAAACACTTCCGTGTTGTGGTAGTTTGAGCAAAATACCTCAACACTCACACAAAAACCAATGAATTTGGTCTCATAATACATTTTTAAAAAGTTCTCTCTCTGATGATACCAAAATATCGCAAATCACGCCTTTTTGACACAAAATGTCAAAAAGTGAAAGCCGTTTTCATGGGATTTGGTACGGCTGTGGGTTCAAAAGGGATATAATTTTTAAAAATACTATAACTAACAACATTTCTGAAAATCAAATGACTGCCTGACATTTAAAAGTAATGACTTCCCGGCACACATAGTACGTGCACATGTACCATCAAAGATTTTTCCCTTTAAGGTTTACCGGTTTCCACTTTTGTAAAACTTTTCTACGATACATTCCCGTGAAGTTCTGGGAACTTCAATTCGGAAAGTAATGTAATCATTCTTTCATGAAATTATTTTGCTAGAATGATTTTTTGAGTGTGTGAAACATCGTGTAAAGCCAGTAATTTTAAGTGTTGCAAACCCCATTTTGAAGATGGGACGCTCGGGAGAATATTTACCAAATAACCTTATGTATCCATCCATGTAAACTCCATCGTACGAGGTAAAACAAACACGTCTTCAATTTGTATCTTCAGTTAGTTACTGAGAAGTACAGTCATTTAAAAAAATCGGTTTTGTGTCATTACTATCACAGTATTTACTTCACACTCCTTAAACTTCTTAAATTTTAGATTAAAATTCGAGTATGGTCTCAATGATTACTGTACTCACCAACTAAAGTTTCCTTGGAAAGAAGCAAAAGTATCTCCGACGCCTTTCTTTCGATCTTCTTTCACGATTACGCTGGCACTACACTCAATATCACTCTGGTTATTGATGTAATATCACTGTTTGAAACGACGATGTTGGAAGTGAATGGAGAGCCTGATCACCTCTCTCGAAAATCGGGCTTAAGGATCGTGTTTTTTTATTTCACAGCACTGTATCACTCGTAGTACACATGGTATTCCACTCAGTCACTAAGTAACACTTACAACGCCAACCATCAACAACACCAACGTCAATTCTGTCTTCAAACCAAAAAAAGCCAGTCCGCGTCGTCCACTCACGAAGAAGGCATAACGGGCATAACGCGATTCGCTTCTTCACGCTAGGAACACAGCGGAAGAGGCTCGTGGCCTGCCTACCTCAACTCACACTCGCGTCGCCTCATGGCTGACTGGCTGGCAGTGAGGTGCACGCGAGACAATGAGTGTTCTCGCTCGTCTTCGAATTGAATAGGTTTGCGCTAAGCGACCTGTTCAACCCCTTGAGCAAGATGAGCTAGAAACCTTCGAGCACTACAGCTTGGAATGAATGCGCCCCTTTTCGGAGAACATCCTCGTACTGAGTCCTTGTTTGAATTATATTCAGAGATGGGACGAGGCTATAGGTTTTTGGTTGGTTAGCAACTGAAGAGGGATTTTGATCGCCGATGCCATTTGTGCCGTTAGGTGCAGGTGAATCGGACGGCGACGTTTTTTGCGGCAGAGCTGGCACGGGAAGTGGCTAGCGGTAACTTTCTCCGAGTGAACAATAAAATCGCATACCTTCCGTAGGCATGTTTCACTTGTGATTGCCTTGATCTGGCAAGGATTAGAGCACGTTTAATATTTCTAGAGATCAGCAAAGTTGTGCATATATCCGCCTTCATTTCACCTGCATCTACATACTATCCTGCAATTCCCCTCAAGGGTGTGTGACAAGGGGTGAGCTGTAAACAACATGCATTACACTATACCCTATTGAAGTCAATGTAACTACGACTATTGATTCATTACCATAAATCGCTAACGCTTGTCAGGAGGCGAAATCTCACAAGCATGCACTACACTATATGTATGCTATCAATGAGGGACCGCTTGCATTAATATATTTTGTAACTATACAAATGGACAGATATACAATATTTATACCGTAAACATGCACGGTGTGCTGTTAGTTCTAGGTATCAGATAAGGTTACAAGTACTAGGGAGTATCTCAACTAACTGGCTACACTACCTATCAACAAATCTAGTTAGAAGTCTCAGTGGCAGCTGTTATGGTCTCTTACCGTTCGCGGGAAAAAATACATTTTAAATATTTCCGTTCTGCAGTCAAATTCCCTAAATTTATTCTCGTGATCTGATCTCCCGTAGTATGTCGGATTTTGTAAAATGTTATTGTCGTCGTCACAGAATAAATCGGTTTGGGAATAGATTAAGATTAAGTCTAAATTTCAATTGAGGGCCTGAAAGCGATTCCCATCCCAGTTGCTGAAAAAGGACAGTAACACTAACGATATTATTGTAACGGCCTTGAACTTATCTTTCCGAACTTCGCAACACGCTGAGGTACTAACTCGGTTTTTAAGCCTACCTCATAAGGATCTCAAATACTGGCAGCGTATTCCAAGTGGGGTCTAATAAGGGGGAAGTAGCTGATTCCACTAACTTTATCGTCGCACTTGCCAAATACTCCTTTAACAAATCGCAATTTACGATTTGCATGGCCGGTAATTTCCCGCAAATTTACCCCACGAGATATCTTTAGTCAGCTCAACTCCGAGATATTTAACCGATTCTACAGTCTCTAATTGGCTGTGCTGTAAGCAATAGCTGTGATGAGGAGAGTTTTTAAGAGTCATAGCTATACCTACAAGATACATTCCTGCGAGAAATATATAAGATATATTTCTTACAGGAATGCTCACTTCCTCTAAAATAATGATTTGGAAGCTAAAATATATTTCTGCAAGAAATAATAGAAATGAAGTAATTCGACAGCTCATCTTCATTATTTGACTCACCAGTTATGGTCTGTTCTAATAAGGCATTAAAATCTTGAATCATAATTTACAAAGGAGAATCATGTCATCCCTGGGTGTAGCAATTTTGGGTGATTACAAAATTGGACATTTTCGATATGTTGACCGGCCTACACGGTTTTTGGTTCCAATCCAGTAAAAAATACAAGGGGAAAATTTTGTACTCGATCGGATAACGTATAGGGGTCGCGCAACGGCTGCAAATTATTGAAAATATCGATTTTCCGGGTTTAAAAAAATACAATTTGCCCAACTCACATGGGCATGGTGGTTGCGTGGGTGGGTGTTTCACACGGGAAATGGTTCCACAGTGTTCCAGCAGTGATATGACACCAATTACGTCTTCTCCAGATGCGGGAGTGAGAGGGGTAATAGCGAATTTTCGGATCTCTTTGGCGTGGTTAGGGACGCGGACCAGGAAAAGATAAAAATGCTATTGAAAATTCCGAGTGACATTTGGTTTGTGTGATCATCGTTAACAAAAATAAAATGTTTTTCGAAATGAGGATTTTTATTGCCGTTACCATGCTCCCAATGTATAGGTGTAACGAAACTTGGTGGCACTCGCTTGTGAAGAGCATGACGCAAAGGAGAGGAAAGCATACATGAGATGTGGGATGAAGTGGCCAAGCCTTTTTCCAGAGGACTCTGCGGGAGTCCTTCGATAACTTTGAGCGCTCATTAACGCTTGGTTTACGGTCTGTGTCCTCTTAATCTTCCGTATGTGAGTGCCACCAAGTTTCGCTATACCTATACAGCGTCCCTACCCACGCCAAAGAAGACCGAAAAGTCCCTATTACCCCTCCAACTGCCGCCCCCCCGCATCGGGCGAAAACGTAATTGGTGTCATACTACTGCTGGAACACTGTGAAACCAACTCCAGTGTGAAACACCCACCCACGCGACAGCCATACCCCTGGAACTTAGGCAAATATGTATTTTTTACCAATAAAATCGCTATTTTCAACAATATGAAGCCGTTGCGCGGCCCCTATGCGTTCTCCGATCGAGTCCAAATTTTCCCCCTTTATTTTTTACCGGGTTGGAACCATAAACCGAGTAAGCCGGTCAACATTTCGAAAATGTCCAATTTTGTAATCATTATCACACCATAGTAAAAATTCCTCTTAGGATACATTGTATAATTTTTTTCTTTTCATTCAAGTATGCCAGAGGCATCATGTAAGTGCAGATTTTAACTTTGTTCTAACTAAACTAAAATTCCCTAATTCAGTGATGTACACCACTATATTATTTACCCTCTGACCCGATGTGAACCCTTACCTCTTGGGCCTCTCTCTGTGACTCACTTCAACAGGCTAATGACAAGGAGGGTTTCAACATCCATACACCTCCTCTCCTAAAACCTCCTCTTCACAAAACTTGAGAGAGGACCAATAGTTGAATGGACAGCTCAATATACATGTGTACAGTAGCGGATACAGAAAAAAACTCAAGGGGGGGGCGCAAGTTATCGCGACGATTGTAGCTTTCAAACTGACTGCCTGGCAGCGACTCTGCTTCCCTTATATATGTAGCTCGGTTGTTTAGAGAAAATTCGGTGCCATAATGTTCGCTTCCAGACTTTTAAGGAGTGTGAACAAATGCAAACAGTAGAATATTCGCGACTTTTCCCGAACAAATGCCAGACAGAATAACGTATCGAGATATCTAGAATGGCCGCGACTTTTCTCGTAGGTTAGCTATCTATACATAGCCAGACAGAAACGTATGAAATACGATGACGCGGACGTTCGCGCGTGCTACATAAGAAAGTACAACTACTCGATAACTCGACTGACGAAAGAAACGAACGAATAGAGTGCGGGCTGACTGGCGGGGGCGGCGCGGGCGGCAATGTGGGCGGCCCCGCAAGGGGGGGGAGGGCGCGCCCCCCGTGCCCCCCATATGTGCCACTGCATGTGTATGAATCATAATAGGAGGGAAGATTGGTTATAGTGAACTCTATTCACTTGTTCACTTATAGCCTCTGGATTTCAGCTGTCATTACATGCATTAGAATATCTGGTCACAAATACACAATGAATATAAATCACTAAAAAATAATAAAGAGATTTTCTGTAACAGAGAAGGCACATTTATTCATTAAAATCGAAAGGTATAAATTGGCACAATCGTTTTCCCAGCAACAATGTATTTACTTGGAATAAAATGGGCGAAGGAAAGCAGAAACTAACATAAAAGTAACCATATAACTAAAAGGTTCACCAAGGGCCCAAAACTGTTATATATTTTGATGTAGTACCGGAAGAAAAACGTGCACGCAAGATTCTACGATTTCACTCAACACAAGACGCTGAACTTCCAGATCCTTCATAAGTATATACGTGACTTCTTACTGGGAATCTACGAAACTAAGTAAAAATGGAGGGCTTCCCTATTTGCTCTATCAGTTAGAAGTAGCAGTATATTGCCTCATTTTGACGAGAGAGCAACTAGTGTGGAGGAATGCATATATGCGCGTAGCACATAATAATAATAAAACAGTAAGTCACAATCTGTGACACACTTAATAAAATAAGACACTTAAAAAGAATACTCACACGAGAAAAAAAAATATATATATACATGTTACATACATATGTTAATGTAAGGTAATGTTGGTGACTACTCACCCTCTGCAACACACCCTTATGGTGGCTTACAGGGTATTTTGTAGGTGTAGATGAAACCCATACGACTGCTGGGTCCAGTAGTTAATGGTTTAATCCTCTTTATTCAGACGGTGATGACTCCGTTATCTTTGGGGAGATCGCCAGATTGAGTGTAAATCTATTTGGCGTATTACGCACTTTGGCGGATTAACTCACATAATTTCTCTTTATTTTTCATTAAATCTCTGATTGAGTTTGGTTGGACTCTTGGGTGATGATAGATAATTGAAATTACTTCCTTATAATTAGAGGATAATTATCTTGTTTTTAAAGAATTACCTTATATCATAAGACATAATTTCGAATCGAGTATTTCTCTGTAGATATTCAGCATGGTTAGCATGCTGCACCTAATAGTGGCTGGAAAGTAGAAGTAATAGAAAACTGATAGAGGATTGGGACGGATACATAAAAAAATGTCGTATTCTCTGCGAAAAGAATAAAGAATAATCGCTAAAAATGCGACGTATAGAATTTTCCCATTCTCCAACCAATTTCCTTTAACTTTCCTGGTTACTGATATTTTTAATTCTGTAAATATTTACTCTGAAATTAGCATGCAAAACCTTCATTTATCATATTAATACCCTTAACAATAAATAAATATAACCATGCTACAAAATAAAAACATACTATTGATAAGAATTTTACAGGTTGGTATTTGTGACCCGCGGTCTTCGCGAAGAAGAAGAAGAGGAAGCGATTTCTGGGAACTCATGCGAGGGCAGGAGGAGGTAGGGATCCCCGGCACACAGTAGGATGAAATCGAAAAAAAATTCAACAAATTCAAAAAGTACTTTTTTCCCTGCGGCGCTCGGCTCGGAGCCGACTCCACCGCGTCATCGAAATAAATTTGTACTTTGTATATTCCATATTTTTTTATATTTCTGACCATGGTTTAGAATACCATTATCATTAACATGGAACCATAGCAAGTATTCGCATGTCCTGTATCCACAACTAGAAGGATTGGCTTATTTTAAATGGTTGGGGGGGGAAGGATTGATAGAGAAATGTCAAAAGTATAAGCATTGGGGCGTAATAACATGGCTGGAGAGGAAGCTTTGTTTCCCTAGGTGAGCAGCTAAAGTGGGGTGGGGTTAGACGAGATAACAGAGGGGATTAGGAGATAAGAACCTTATTTGACGTCAGTGGAGAGTGGTTTTCAAAGGTACGGTCGTCTATTTAATGCAAAAAAGTTTTAATAATTGTGAGAAGAGACCTTAAAATGAGATTCATGTGATGTAAGGTGTATCGGCCAAAGGTAGAAATATTTCAATAAATTCCTGACTTCAGTGCAGTTGCTAATTTTAGAAATTTACAATTCAATTTTCTTCCTTTAAATTGTTGACGCTAACTATCATCAATTGTCAGTTAGTTTTGCCTCAAAAAAACCACATCTGTGGTATTTTTTTGTGGCGAAACCTGTGGCTTTTTCTCTAGAGATCTCATCTGCCACTTCTTTCATCCTTCCTGGCTACAACATTGTTCTTACGTTCCAAGTCGCAATCCGTAATTCGTGTTTCCTTGACACTCTCAAAGGTCTTAAGTCATCATCTCCATCTGCCCGAGCCTGATTTTCGTTTTCAAAAACTTAGAATTTTTTTCCAGTGCAGGGTTGTCAGCCCTACGACCAACCCCCAACCAGGAGGAACAGGGCTTTTGCTTAAGCTATTCCTCCCTCCAGCCTTTGGTGATCAAACACCTCGCTACATGGCTTTTAGTACTAGTTTTGGCCCAGCCCGGGTACTTTATTTCCCCGGTACCCGCCATACCTGGTGAGCATTCCCCTATCCGCCACCTGGGGAGGCGCCCGATGGGAGACTAGCAACTCCACACGGGTAAAATGTGAAGTTAGGTAAATAAATGCCATAGCTAAACAATTAAAAATGTATCATAATTTAACACAACTTCTAATTTATTCTTAATTAGCGTCCTCGTGTACTATATACAAGACGCGCAAGTTCGTGTGACTGATAAACACGTGCCTACCGGAAGGTTAAACTTGATGCTATATAGTCTTCGCATTCCGAGGCTGGGATACGGATCAAAATTGACCAAGTCCTTCGACCATAATCCCTTCTAGTAAATCCTACGAATTAGTTCAAAAAACGTTCTCCCTTCACTATTTCCCAAGTCCAAAATTCCTCAGAGGAAATATCATTCGCCTTGACTCGAACACAGATCCATCAATATCGCGCCCAGTGTTTAAGCCAGTTAACTCTCACGTGTCCACGGTATTCTAATCTTTTACTTCCAAAAAGTTCACGCTACATTTTTTAAATTATTTGTTTTCGTTAGTTACGTGTTCCACCTACATCAATGAGTTTTTTACTGGATGCTAATAACAAATTACGGTAAAATTAAAATAATATATTTTAAGATAATTTAATATTTTTGTTTTTATCAAGGAAGGTTTATTTTTAAATGTTTTTTTTTGGAAAAACTAAAGTTACATAATTCTATAAACTCAGCACTAATCATTAAAAAACACACATATTACAAAATATTGCACTCTACACTGCAAAATAATAAAATTGGATTTACGTAATTGATTTTATACATAAGATATAAGCCGTTATACGAAAAGATACATTTCATCAAGTAAAATGTAGAAGGAGAGAGTAAGAAAGAGAGAGTAAGGTAAAGACGGAGAAGTGAGTAGAGGAGTTATGGAGTAGGCTAGGAAGTGAGAAAATGAGATTTTAAGGTGAAATACGGAGAAGATGAAAGGTAGAAGGTGAGGAAGCAGGGAAAGGGGGATGGGAGGGAGAGAGAGGGAGGATTAGATAGAGATAAAGGGAGGGAAAGAGAGGGGTGCAAATGGGGAGGAGGAAATAAAGGAAGTGAGAAGAGTAGAAATAGGTATGGAAGATGAGAAATAGAGGGCTAGGAAATGAAAGAGAAGAGAAGGGATGAGTAGGGTATTTGAGAGGGAGAGAGTGGGCGAGGGAAAGGAAGAAAGAGAGGAGATGAGAAAAGGAGTTTAGGGGGTGGAAGATGGAGAGGGTGAGAGGTGGAGGGAAAAAAATCGCGATAAGGGAGAGGTAGAGAGGGGGTGGAGAAGGGAGGGTGATAGAGGGAGAGGGGGAGGGAGAGATTTATTTATTTATTTATCTCCACATCCCCGAAAACAGCACAATCGGACATTTACATCGGGTGTTTTATATATGTAACTATTGACGAACATAAATACGCATGTTCTGAGTGATAAAAAATCCAATCAGGCGGGACTCGAACCTGCGACCGTCATTTAAGCAGGCGAGGACTTATCCCCGTCGCCACCAGGGCCACAAGAGATAGAGAAAGAGGGGAAGTGAGAAGAGAAGTAATTTGGGGTGGAGGATGGAGAGAGTGAGATGTTGAGGAAGAGGGCGTGAGAGAGAGAGATAAAGGAGTGAGAGTGGAGGAGAGGAATTGAGGAGTCATTGAGGTGGAGGATAAGTAGGGGAAGCTGTGGAGGGTGAGGAAGTGAGAGGGTGAAAAGAAAGGGGGAAAGGGAGGAGGAATCGAGGAGAGGAGTGATGGGGTTGGAGAATGGATAGGGTGAGATGTTGAAGATGAGGAAGTGAGAGAGGGGACAGGAGAGGGAGAGAGAGAGAGAAGAAGAGTGAAAGAGAGAGGAAGAAAGAGAGGAAGTAAGAAGAGTAGGGGTAATGAGGGTAGGGTGGAGGAGGTGAGATATGGAGGGTGAGGAATTGAGGGAGAGCCACGGAAGGAAGAGAGGAAGTGAGGAGAGGAGTAAGGTGGGTGCAGGACAAAGAGGGTGAAATATGGAAGGATAGGAAGTAAGAGAGTGACAAGGGAGGGATGAGATGGAGAAAGAGAGAGAGAGTGAGAAGAAAAATAATGGGGAGAGTGGGATGAGGAGGGTGAGGAAGTGAATGAGTGACAAGGGAGGGAGAAAGGAAGAAAAGGAGGAATTGAGGAGTGATGGGGGCTGAGGATGGAAAGGGTGGGATGTGTGGGGTGAGGAAGTAAGAGAGTGTGTCAAGGTAGGGAGAGAGGGGGGAAGAGATGAAGTAAGGTGAGGAGTAATCGGGTTGTAGGATGGAGAGGTTGAAGGTGAAGAAGGTGAAAATGGCGATACACAACGTCCTATATGGCGGGAAAATAGCGCTTCCTGTATGGCAGTCCGCCGAGGAAGGCATATAACATTTTCCACGGTTATCACAATCTCGTCAATCCCATGAAACACATCCTCAAGAAATGACAGTTCCAAGGTGAAGGATCATTGTATGATGCATAGGTGTACTTGGTTTTCATATCGCTCCCCAGTACCGAGTTCTAGGGTGGGATCACGGTTCTTCCTGCCGCATTGTCTTTATCGTTACTTAAACCGCTAACCGCTCTAGAAGGACAATACTCACAGTTACTGTCCTAAGAACGCACTCCATCAATTTAACCTAGTGATTTAAACTAGCTGAATTTGAAGATTGATGATCGCGTTTTCGCTTTCATGAGCGCATAGTAAAATAACGGTAACGCAAGCGACCACGTTATGGAGAACCATGATCGTGCCTCTGCTCCGTTGCAAATGGTCAATTATTTTACTGAAGTTTGTAATTATTATTTACCATTCGATATGATTAATATCAACTTTACAGACAAACATTGGCCCTATTATTTCATTATTTCCTAGGCGCCGAGTGGTGAAAACAGAGTTTCATATAATGTACGAGCGTGCAACCGTGGCAATAAAAACTGCAGTGGCAATCCTTTTCTGGCGTGGTACCCATAGCTTCCATGAAGAGGTGTTGATACCACTCTTGAAAAATTAATTTTCAGGCCGCTGGTGTTAACGTCGCCATCGCCATCACGGCATGTTAATATATTAAAAAAATTCTGTTAGCATTAGAAAACAACATATTTCAACATTATTTCGTTTAAACATTGGCACAAAAGCTCTAGTGATAACATGCAGGAAACAAAATTAAATCATAATTATTGTATCATTTCCATTAATGCTGGGATGGTAAGTTCCAACGTATAAAAAAATGCAAGTTAAATGAAATGCTGTCCAACAATTTTTTACTGAATTGCAAAAAAAATGTTAAAATGTACATTCAATGACTCACGATCACCGCTCCAGCCTCCTTAATCTTCATCGCCCTTTGAGTCGTGAAAGTGTACCATTAGCATCCGCTGGATATCCTACGGCCAGGGATGGGCATGATTCGTCTTTATGATTCACGAATCATGATTCGCGAATCACAAACTGTGATTTGTGATTCGTGATTCGGATCATTTTTTTTAATGATTCGTGATCCGTGTGTCAACTCTTTTTTTTTAGTTGAGGTGATTCGTGAGCCGAATTTTTGTGATGCAGCTCACGATTCACTGACGAATCACGAATTAATATCACTGATTTCATAAAAGGTGAATGAAAATTACATTCCAATGTTCAGCATGTCTTCTGAAAGAGTAGATCATGTGAAACATAACTTGCTCTCTTTTCCCACGATATTTTAGTTTCTGGCGAAAATAATATTCCAGTGGATGGATTTTAAGAAAGCTTTTTTCTATTAAAACTATAAGAGAAAGCTATATTCCTCGATTTCAAGAAAGCTTTTGATAAGGTGTCTCATAGCCAACTAATTTTGAAATTAAAATCTTATGGGTTAGACAGTAATATTGTATCATGGTTAAATCATTTCCTACATGATAGGGTTCAAAGAGTTGTTGTAGACGGTGTTACCTCCCCGGCAATTGAAGTCACTTCAGGCGTCCCACAAGGTAGTGTGATAGGTCCACTCCTGTTCCATCTGTACATAAATGATATCAATAATGTGGTCAAAAGTAAGCTTCGTCTATTTGCCGATGACGCAGTAGTCTACAGAGAAATTCTATGCCCAAATGATAAAGAACATTTAAATGATGACCTACAAGCAATCGCAAAATGGTGTGATACATGGCAGTTAGAATTAAATTTTTAAAAATATGTAGTAATGAATTTTCGGAAAAGAATTGTTATCCTCCTAGCACTTAGAAAATGAGTAATAATGAATTAGCAAACGTGGAATCCATTACATATCTTGGAATAAGACTGACACATGATCTTTCCTGGGGTAAACACATACGTGAAATAATGGGTCAAGCTAATCGTAAACTGGGATTCATCAAAAGAGTACTGGGTAAATGTGACGATCATGTACGAGAAATCAGCTACTTTTCCCTTGTTAGACCTCATTTGGAATATGCTGCCAGTGTATGGGATCCCTACGAAATCGGTCTAAATAATAAGCTTGAACGTGTGCAGTGAAGATCGGCAAGATTTGGAATATGCTACCAGTGTATGGGATCCCTACGAAATCGGTCTAAATAATGAACTTGAACGTGTGCAGCGAAGATCGGCAAGATTTGTAAAGGGACGGTCCGATAACTATTTTAGCGTAACCAGTCCATTAAATGAATTAAAGTGGGAATCATTGTCAGATCGCAGATAGAAATGTAGACTTCATCTCCTAAATAAATTCCAAGATAATATTTTCAGTGACTATGTTAAAAATATTTTGCAAACCCCAACTTACTATGGTAGACTGGACCATAATCACAAAATTAGAGAAATTGATTGCCAAACTGACAGATTCTAAATGTCCTTTTTTCCTCGTACAATTAGGGATATGAATAGCAGTAAATATGTCCAATACAAGTGAATCGATGTATATCAAAGGTAGCTACATGTTGGTATAAGGACTTGAAGGTAACCCTACTAACAGCATGTTTTTGCATGCTTACTTTGCTATATTTATTTTTTTAATAGTGAGATTTAGACTAGTATATTATTGCTATTCCTTTTTCATGCATGATATATGTAGTGCATGTTTGGTGAGAATTCACCCCCTGCCACACACATTTATGGTGGCTTGCAGGGTATTATGTAGATGTACATATGTTATATAAGAACTGGTAATTTATGATATTCAGTTAATCCACACTGTATCTACACAGGTGTTAATTAGCAGGCGAAAAAATAGGTATAGGGTCCCAATTGTGGGAGCAATGTGCAGAATGTGACCATTACTTAGTGTTAATGTCATTCTGCAATAACACTATGATTCGTGATTCGTGAACCGCACGGATCATATTTAAAGGAAAAATCACATGTTTCATGATTCGAGATTTGAATCAAATTTCCAGCAGTGAGTCGTGATTCGTGCTTCGAATCTAATTTCCTTCAAAGATTCGTGCCTCGAATCAATATTAGGTGATTTGTGCCCAACCCTGCCTACGGCACGTTGACTTGAATTCGCTTTCGCCTTTTCCCGCGCTGCCCTAACTACCGAGAGCGGGGCATTTTTGGAGAACATGACTTTCACTCCATGCTTAAAAATGTCCTAAAAACAAGTCTCCTTGACCGAGAGTTGAACCTCTCACTGACCAACTGACTCACTTACTGCGATGCAAAGTGAGAATACTGCACGGAAATTCGCCTTGAATATCCAATCAGACGTATACACGAAATCTTTAATATTTTATTACTAGCATGAGAATTTTGCAACCAAGGTTCTAAATAGCAGATATCTGGATCGTACTGGTTTGGCTCCTGCATATCGGGTACCGGATATTGGGCTATGCATAGGGTGATACATTCCCACGGGCAGCGACAGGTGTGGAGAAGAGAAGAAGGCATTGGCTTCCTGACAACTGATGAGAAGTGGAAAGAAATCCCCTCTTATTGTTTCAGTCTGAGGGCTTTCTTGCTATTGTACTCAATGGCTCATTCAGTAACAAAAAATTAAGAAAACGTCCCCACCTAGAATAATTCGGGCTTATGCAACCGATTCGTGGCAGCCCTGACCTGACAACCAATAAATCGGGCGATACGCTCCATTGCAATAAATTTAACCTCAACGTGTAGTCACTCGCGGTTCTCAAGTGGTACCAGTATACCGGCAGGCATATTGGTCGCGATAGCGGATATTTAGAAGCTTGGTTGCAATACAGCTTTTGAACATCGCGAAATATATTACGCAGAAAATGTTTCTAGTAGAGATCCGGCTTGAGAATACGCTGAAGGGGGTAGTGATCGAAACAAATAGTCGAAATAAATGATTGTGTACAATTGCTCATGCAATCCAAAACAATAAAATAACTAGAGTAGTCGACATTATCACTGACCAATTACTCGCCCTCTAAAAATTACCCCGTGAGTAAAAATTACTTTTGGAGTAGATCACAATTAAAATTACAATTTGAAAAAATAATGATTACAAGTAGAAGTAAATCAAGTTTAATCATTACCGGCAATGGGATAACTTGTAATAAATTAATTACTTTCCATCACTACTAACATATGTTTTTTAAATGACCACATGCTTAATTGCCATTCTCCTTTGCTGTCCATTGCCCTTCCTCTAAGATATTCACCATACGTAACTCACCCCTTCCCCGCCCCCCCCCAGCCCTTGCCCCATTTCTGCATTTTTGCGCACTGCCGAGTTTCACCTATCTGCATCTGGTGTACTTGGTTTGCATCACTCCAACTGTCACCCCTCTAATTACCTTGTTTTCTTCTTCACTCAAACTTTACCCTATCTCCCAATTCTTGCTCATTCCCGCCAATTTTGCCCTCTACCCCTAAGTTCCCCTTCTCCCCTTACAAGTGGCATATATATATATATATATATATATATATATATATATATATATATATATATATATACATATAATAAATGATTTCGTTCAAACAGAGGGTGAAAGAAAGAGGATAGGAAACAAAAATTGTGAAGTCCAATGGTGGTGTGAAGATGGTATGATGGTCGATTCACAGTGAAAAAAATTCGACTAGACCGATATATATATATTGTGACGGCCCGAGTCCGTCACTGACTTACGTCCCAACCACACCCTATTTAACCACTCACCACCCCAACCCCACTCCCCGGCTCTTGATCGTAGCACACGGCCGCGCAGTTAAGTGCATCGGCTATGAGTGGTTTGGAGGGATTCAGTTGACCATGAATCGGAATATGGCGTCCCTTACGCCCCTTCCCCCCCCTTTTTCATCATGTGACACCGGCGCCGAAAAGGATATAAAGACCGCGCAGGTGTCGCGGAGTGGCTCTTCGTTGTTTTTCCTAGATGAGGAGTGTTCATTATTAGTGGTGAGCAGTGGGCCCAAGAGGAGACGTGCTTCGTGCTCCGGGGCCAGGAGCAGGTACGGTACATTGGTCCGGTATAGATATCGGTCAATCCGTACAAGTATCTGCCGATCTACGAGGAAGCAAACCTGAAGTGCCGGAAAGTGCATTTCTTTGGAGTTCCTCTTCAGGTCTACGCAGTCACGGATACAGCACATCAGTCGATGTAAGAAGAAGGCCGGGACCAGTGCATCCTAGTTTCGGGTGAGTGCTACCCGGGAGCCAAATAATTCCGAACTCCCCCCATGACCTGCCCTTTTTCCCTCTCATGTGATCGTATCCAATCACCAAGCCCACCAACCCCGTTTTTTTCGCGAGACCTATTATTTTAAAATTAAATTTCATATGTGGACGTCTGTCCCGGCTTTTGATTGGCCACAGCTCGCGGGTAAGAGTCGGGAACCGTTACAATATATATATATATATATATATATATATATATATATATATATATATATATATATATATATATATATATATATATATATATGCTAGCAACAAGGCGTTGAGGTTGGGGAAGGATAGGACAGTAAATCAGTGGACACTCACAGGAAGATGATCAATGACGACACCGGTGTCCACTGCTTAGGGGTAGCTTTCGGGCTAAGGACCCTTCTTCAGCTGGAGGAGATTTAACTACTAAGGAGTGTCACACTGGAGTTAGAAGTTTAGGGTATGTCTTGGTACGGGGTTGGTTGTTGGGGAAAGGGGATTGGTTGGAAGGAAGTGCAGGGGGGGGGTGGAGTGGGAGGGGAGGGAGCTAGCGAAGATTGAGTCCGGGAGGGCAGGTTGACTTTAAAATGGAAATATAAGAGAGCTCCCAGTGGCGGAGCTCCATTATGGGTATGTCGGGTGGGAGGGCGCGGATTATTTTAATATGAAAGCAGTTGTTGAAGGAGAGGTTATGCGAGTTAGCGTGCTCCGCTACAGGCAACTGCAACTGTTGCATCACGCTGCTCCTGTGATTGTTTACCCGCATATTTAAAGGTGTGCTGGTGAGGCCAACGTAGAAAGCCTGGCAGGGCTTGCAGGTTATAAGATATATAACATTACTCGAGGAGCAGTTTCGCCGAGTAAGTATTTGATATGTGACATTCGTCACCGGAGTAGTGAAGAAACGGGAAGAGGTGTTGATTGGGCAAGTGAGGCAACGGGGTTTGTTGCAAGGGTGAGAGCCAATAGGGGAGAGATTGGTAACACTACTTGCAAGTGAAGTTTGACGGATCTCACGGACCCAGAGACTATTTTGTAGATTGGGAGGGCGACGAAAGGAGAGCACGGGAGGTCTTTGAATAAGGGAGGAAGTTGAGGGGGAAGAGGAGAGAATGGAGTGTGCTGATTTCAGAAGGCTTTTCAGTGAATCATCAAGACCTGGATGAAAGGTGGTCGCAAAGATAATTGAATCATCTATTGATATATTGTCCTCAGGATGAGGTACGAAGCGCGGTCTCTGAGAGGGTTCGGTCGCCTTAATGAGTTGTTCTCTCACCAAAGAGGGGGGATAGCCACGACTCACGAAAGTTTTTTCCAGGTCTTCCAAGTATCGAAATAAGTAAGAATTTTCAGAACAGATTCGGCGACCTCGACGTGCCAAAGAGAATGGGAGAGAGCATTTGCAGTGTTCGGGATGACAGCTGTCCCAATGCAAGTACTGCTGAAGGTTGGTGGGTTTTTTATGGACGGATGTGCTGAGTTTTCTATTTTGCAAATGAATATCTACATCGAGGAAAGTGATTGAAGAAGTGGAAGAGCGGTGAGTGAAAGAAAGAGTTGGATGGGAGTGAATTCTTTGAATAAAATCTTCAAAGGCTGAGCTTCCATGGGTCCAAATGATGAAAATATCATCAATATAACGGAGCCAAATGAGGGGCTTGTGGGGGGAAGAAGATAAAAGATTTTTCTCCCATCGCCCGAGGAAGCTGGAGGCGTAAGAGGGGGCCATTCTCGTGCCCATAGCCGTGCCCCTTACTTGGAGGAAATGACGCCCTCCGAAAACAAAGCTGTTTTTGGTGAGAACCATCGTCATGAGTTTCAGAAGAAATCCGGTGGAGGGGCGCGAGCCATTGGGTCTACTGTTGAGAAGTTCCTTTGCAGCTGCCAGACCTTCATTATGGAGTATATTAGAGTAAAGGGAGCATACGTCAACAGTGAGGAGAATAGTATCAGGTGGAAGTGGAGAGGGGAGGGATTTTACACGATTCAAAAAATGCTGCTGCTGAGAGCTCGCCCTCTTAATTCCCCGTAATCCCCGCTCCCCCACCTTCTACTTACTCCCTAAAATACATAAAACTGGTGTTCCCGGCCGCCCCATAGTCTCCAGTTATGATTCGCCCTCTGAGAGAATTTCTGCTCTCGTAGATTTCCACCTCCAACCAATAGTCCGGCGCCTCCCGTCTTTCGTTCAAGACACACAGCATTTTTTGAATCGTGTAAAATCCCTCCCCTCTCCACTTCCACCTGATACTATTCTCCTCACTGTTGACGTATGCCCCCTTTACACTAATATACTCCATAATGAAGGTCTGGCAGCTGCAAAGGAACTTCTCAACAGTAGACCCAATGGCTCGCGCCCCTCCACCGGATTTCTTCTGAAACTCATGAGGATGGTTCTCACCAAAAACAGCTTTGTTTTCGGAGGGCGTCATTTCCTCCAAGTAAGGGGCACGGCTATGGGCACGAGAATGGCCCCCTCTTGCGTCTCCAGCTTCCTCGGGCGATGGGAGAAAAATCTTTTATCTTCTTCCCCCCACAAGCCCCTCATTTGGCTCCGTTATATTGATGATATTTTCATCATTTGGACCCATGGAAGCTCAGCCCTTGAAGATTTTATTCAAAGGATTCACTCCCATCCAACTCTTTCTTTCACTCACCGCTCTTCCACTTCTTCAATCACTTTCCTCGATGTAGATATTCATTTGCAAAATAGAAAACTCAGCACATCCGTCCATAAAAAACCCACCAACCTTCAGCAGTACTTGCATTGGGACAGCTGTCATCCCGAACACTGCAAACGCTCTCTCCCATTCTCTTTGGCACGTCGAGGTCGCCGAATCTGTTCTGAAAATTCTTACTTATTTCGATACTTGGAAGACCTGGAAAAAGCTTTCGTGAGTCGTGGCTATCCCCCCTCTTTGGTGAGAGAACAACTCATTAAGGCGACCGAACCCTCTCAGAGACCGCGCTTCGTACCTCATCCTGAGGACAATATATCAATAGATGATTCAATTATCTTTGCGACCACCTTTCATCTAGGTCTTGATGATTCACTGAAAAGCCTTCTGAAATCAGCACACTCCATTCTCTCCTCTTCCCCCTCAACTTCCTCCCTTATTCAAAGACCTCCCGTGCTCTCCTTTCGTCGCCCTCCCAATCTACAAAATAGTCTCTGGGTCCGTGAGATCCGTCAAACTTCACTTGCAAGTAGTGTTACCAATCTCTCCCCTATTGGCTCTCACCCTTGCAACAAACCCCGTTGCCTCACTTGCCCAATCAACACCTCTTCCCGTTTCTTCACTACTCCGGTGACGAATGTCACATATCAAATACTTACTCGGCGAAACTGCTCCTCGAGTAATGTTATATATCTTATAACCTGCAAGCCCTGCCAGGCTTTCTACGTTGGCCTCACCAGCACACCTTTAAATATGCGGGTAAACAATCACAGGAGCAGCGTGATGCAACAGTTGCAGTTGCCTGTAGCGGAGCACGCTAACTCGCATAACCTCTCCTTCAACAACTGCTTTCATATTAAAATAATCCGCGCCCTCCCACCCGACATACCCATAATGGAGCTCCGCCACTGGGAGCTCTCTTATATTTCCATTTTAAAGTCAACCTGCCCTCCCGGACTCAATCTTCGCTAGCTCCCTCCCCTCCCACTCCACCCCCCCCCCTGCACTTCCTTCCAACCAATCCCCTTTCCCCAACAACCAACCCCGTACCAAGACATACCCTAAACTTCTAACTCCAGTGTGACACTCCTTAGTAGTGAATCTCCTCCAGCTGAAGAAGGGTTCTTAGCCCGAAAGCTACCCCTAAGCAGTGGACACCGGTGTCGTCATTGATCATCTTCCTGTGAGTGTCCACTGATTTACTGTCCTATCCTTCCCCAACCTCAACGCCTTGTTGCTAGCATATACTTTTATATTTTTTTCCTTTCCTTTTATATATATATATATATATATATATAGTATTTATATACATACATAGTTTATTTATATATATATATATACGAGTTCGTGGAAAATCACACACGCGATAATATAAATAAACTATGCCACAGGTGGGGCGGAATGAAATATAAATACATAAAAAAGAACACTCACACTATAAGTTGATATTTCGGTTGCTCTAGAACCTTTCTCAAAGATAGACGGATACAGAATGATGGATAGGCAGGGAACAAGAGGTGGGGTGAGATGGGAGGAGAGAGGGGTAGGGAGGGAGAAGAGGGGAGGGGCGGGAGGGGGTCAGAGGAAGAGGGAAGGGCAAGGAGAGGAAGAGGCGGGAGGGGGTCAGAGGAGGAGAAAGGGATGTGGAAAGGAGAAAAGGGGAGGGGCGGGAGGGGATTGAAGGAGGGGAAAGGGGAGAAGGGGCGGGAGAGATCAGTGAGCGCGATTTAATCCGGGCGGATTATGTGCGGAATAAAGCCAGATGCAGGCACTTTCTAGCGTACGCAATTGAAGGGGAGAGGCAGAGGGAGGGAGGGAAGCCAATACGCCTACACGAAAGAATTTATCAAAAATGAGATTGTGGGAGGAAGCATGGATCGGGACGGGGAAGGAGGCATTGGGCGAGGACGGCTTGCAGCTGGCTCGGTGGCCGGTCAATCTAACACTGAGGGCGTTAGTGGTGAGACCAATGTAGTATGAATCGCACAGGTTGCACAGGAGGATGTAAACAACATTGTGGGCAGTACATGACCGAGAGGGGACGGAAGGAAGAGGGTGGGAGAGGAATTTAGCGGGGAGGGGGTCGGTGATAAGGATAGGGCACGTTTTGCATCTCGCGCGATGGCAGGGGTTGGGTGGGGTTTTAGAGCTAATATAGGGTTTAGTCAGCGGTTTGGTGGTTTTTAGAATGCTGGAGAGGTTGGGGGGACGCCTGAAGGTGAGAGATGGACATTTGGGGAATGTGTTTTTGGTGGTGAGATTGTCAGAAAGGAGTGGGAAAAGGTTTTTAATGATTTTTTTGAGGGCATGGACGCCTGGGAAGTAGGTGGTACAGAGGGAGAGGTTGTAATTCTCCTTATTTTGGGTTGGTTTAGGAGGAAAGGGTTTTCTGAGAATTCGTTTATTGAGAAGAGTCTCAGGATATCCTCGTCGAAGAAGGGATTGGTGTAAAGAGGAAAGGAATTTATCAAGGGAATCGGGGTTATTGCATATGCGAAAGCCTCGTGTGGAAAGAGAGTAGGGGAGGGATCTTTTAGTATGGGAGGGATGGCAGCTGTTATAATGAAGATATTGCTGCTTATTGGTGGGTTTGATGTGGACTGAGGTGTTGAAATGGTGGTTGGAGAGAGTGATATCTACATCCAGGAAGGTAACGTGGGAAGAAGAGAAATGAGAGGTGAAGGAGACAGAAGAGAAATCGTTGAGAGCGGAAATAAATGAATTAAAAGAATCGACGTCATGGGGCCAGAGAAGGAAAATGTCGTCGATGTATCGGAGCCAGAGTAAGGGTTTCAGGGGTTGTGAGGATAGGAAGGACTCTTCGACACGGCCGAGGAAAAGGTTGGCATAGGAAGGGCTGAATCTACTGCCCATGGCGCAGCCTTTGGTTTGAAGGTAGAAGCGGTCATTAAAGGAGAAGGAGTTATGAGTCAAGATGAAGTGGGACAGGTCAATAAGGAAATCGGAGCTAGGGTTATGAGGAGTAGGGCGGGTATCAAGAAAATGCTTAACGGCGGATAAGCCTTCGGCGTGGGGGATGGAGGTATATAGAGAGGTGACATCAATGGTGGCCATGATGATGTCGGAATCATTAGGGAGGGGGGTGGAGAGGAGGCGATCAAGGAAATGATAGGTATCTTTGATGTAGGAAGGCAGGGAATGGACTAAAGGTTGAAGGTAATGGTCGACGAAAGCGGAGATGCGTTCAGTAGGGGAGTGGCAAGAGGAAACTATTGGCCGGCCAGGGTTGTTGGGCTTGTGTATCTTCGGAAGGATATAAAAGTGGGGAGTGCGGGGATGAGCGGGAGAAAGTAGAGAAATATCGTTGCTAGTGAGACCTTCCTTGGGACCTTTGTCTTTAAGGAAAGAGATGATCTCCTCGTGGAATTTTGGGTTTGGGTCGTGAGAAACGGGAGCGTAGGAAGAGGGGTCCGAGAGTTGTCTGAGGGCTTCGTTGATATAGTCTGAAGAGTTCAGTACTACCACAGTAGAGCCTTTGTCAGAAGGTGTGATGACTATGTTGGGATTGTGAGAAAGGTCTTTTAAGGCTTTGATTTCAGACGAGGATAGGTTGGGTGCGGGCTTTAAGGAAGTGAGGAAGGAAGGATCAGCAATTTTGGAGAGAAGGAGGTTCGTGAACACTTCTAAGGGATGATTGGAAAGTAAAGGTTTGGGTTCATGTGAAGAGGGCGGTTTGAAAAAGGTTAGGGCAGGATGTACAGAATTTTGAGAAGAAGTATCGGGAAGTGGCAGTTGGGAGCGCTGGGATTCCCAAAAGAATTTCCATTTTAATTTTCGGCAAAAATTGAGGGTGTCTGTGAGAAGTTTGACAGGATTAACCTTAGGTGTCGGCGA
Source organism: Pyrrhosoma nymphula (assembly GCA_963573305.1). NCBI lineage: Eukaryota > Metazoa > Arthropoda > Insecta > Odonata > Coenagrionidae > Pyrrhosoma > Pyrrhosoma nymphula. Next base: position 29,242,799 of record OY754332.1, read on the forward strand.
AAACGAAAGACCTTTGCTCAAAACAGAGATTTCGGAAGGGGTAAGGGAAGAAGAAGAGAAGTTTATGACCTCTTGTTTTGTGGGATCGTAACCGTCCTCGGCGGGGTGAGTGGGGAGGGGGGGGTTTGAGGGTCTTTGGAAGAAGGTACGCGTTGTGGGTAAAACCGGGAGGTGGGAGGGGGTGGACGGGCGAGTTGAAAAATGCCTGCTAGGTCGGGCTTTGAGGAATATAATGGCGGGTTCGGTGCCAATGCCTCCTTCCCCGTCCCGATCCATGCTTCCTCCCACAATCTCATTTTTGATAAATGCTTTCGTGTAGGCGTATTGGCTTCCCTCCCTCCCTCTGCCTCTCCCCTTAAATTGCGTACGCTAGAAAGTGCCTGCATCTGGCTTTATTCCGCACATAATCCGCCCGGATTAAATCGCGCTCACTGATCTCTCCCGCCCCTTCTCCCCTTTCCCCTCCTTCAATCCCCTCCCGCCCCTCCCCTTTTCTCCTTTCCACATCCCTTCCTCCTCCTCTGACCCCCTCCCGCCTCTTCCCCTCCTTGCCCTTCCCTCTTCCTCTGACCCCCTCCCGCCCCTCCCCTCTTCTCCCTCTCTACCCCTCTCTCCTCCCATCTCATCCCACCTCTTGTTCCCTGCCTATCCATCATTCTGTATCCGTCTATCTTTGAGGAAGGTTCTAGAGCAACCGAAATATCAACTTATAGTGTGAGTGTTCTTTTTTATGTGTTTATATTTCATTCCGCCCCACCTGTGGCATAGTTTATTTATATATATATATATATATATATATATATATATATATATATATATATATATATATAATTAAACTATGCCACAGGTGGGGCGGAATTAAATATAAACACATAAAAAAGAACACTCACACTATAAGTTGATATTTCGGTTGCTCTAGAACCTTTCTCAAAGATAGATGGATACAAAATCTAAAAATGGATGATTTTGTATCCATCTATCTTTGAGAAAGGTTCTAGAGCAACCGAAATATCAACTTATAGTGTGAGTGTTCTTTTTTATGTGTTTATATTTAATTCCGCCCCACCTGTGGCATAGTTTATTTATATTATCGCGTGTGTGATTTTCCACGAACTCGTATATATATATGTCTTGGTAGAAAATCGCTCTCGGCGACGATGATCATGCATAAATAAAACAGCCACATACATACATGCAAGTGCATTGCTGTTGTAGTCCAGTCAATGAAGGCCCAAACAGGAGTTGTAGAGGACATGGAAGATGACAGAGACGATACTTCAGGGATGTGTTTGGGGTTGATAGGAGGTAAACATACTAAATGTCCCCGGACCTACGAGGTGTGCGGGAGGGAGGGTGGGCTCAGAAGTTCCCTTTTTTGGTTTTTCACTCATATCTTGAAAACGGTGCGTTGTAGCAAAAATATTACTGATTCTAAAATTAAATCTGACAAAATGTACTACAAAATAAGTGCTGACACATTTATTTCTATTCCTCATAGTTGTCGAGATATTTGCTAGCGAAAATTGTACATTTTTGAAAACCGCTTAATTTCCTCACGTTTTTTGACAAACGTTTCCTTCTAGCGGCTCAGTCTTTAGTTTACAGCAAATATCTCAGAAGCATAGTTGTACAGCATTACATTACCTTTAAAATGAGACATTACTTAATATTTTATCTTCAATAAGTCAAGAGTTACAGCAATTTGAAATTTCTAGGAAAATTTAGGAATTTTGAAAAAAAAGCACATCGCTCTTCCCCGTTTTTCTAGGGTTGTATATTGTTACTATAGCTATATGGTGTGTTAATTTACATAGGTAGTAAGAATATGTGTGTAATAAACTAAATATACAGTAGGATTAAGTATACTCACTTTTTTCACACTATGTGCTGTGCTACCTTACGGGGGGAGAGGGTGGTAATCAGTGGACCAATAACCACGGCTAATTCCTTGATAGCAATAATATTTATTAATCAAAATCCCCGAATAACCAAAATAAACAAAAAACAAAGGGATACTCCTTTTGCGGGACTGGGGGTTTTAAAGGAAGGGTTGGGGATCGGGAAGCGATGCGCTACCTTGGAACACGGCGATCGGCGGCGGAGAGGAGCAGCGTCGGCCTTCTGGTCGTATACCGGGGAGGACGTTCGTGGTGACGCTCGAGGCTACAAAAAGCCCAGGCACGCCTGTGGTAGGCCCATATATATTCTTTTAGTGGCCCCATTATCTGTCGGGACCACTCTGGCACCATTCGACAGCACTCTGCCGGCGCTCGCCCCCAACGGAGGCCTCGAACTCACTCCTCTCCCAGTCGTCTGCTCCCGTGGACGGCTCAGTGCACACTTGTTGAATTACATCCTGCCGCACAGTGGTCCCAAATCGAAAAAAGTTGGCTACAGGTCATTTTATCAACTTTTTATGAGGATGTTCGGTAAGCTGTATTAATATTCTACAGTATATGGCCCACAGTATAGGCTACCACGATGGTCACTCATAGTAATATTTAGTACATCATTTTATATTCTATCTTTAACTGGTCAAAAGTTACAGCAATTTGAAATTTCCGGGGAAATTCTGGAATTACGTAATAAAACCGCAAATCACTCTTTCCCATTTCTCTAGGGTTATATCTTACAAATAAAACTTTTGTAAGCGTCGGAAGAAGAAATTGCAGAGGGGTGCATTCAGTGGTGGCTCGTGGCCTACAATAAGGGGATTCCACAAACTAGTCCGCTTACAACAATACCACCACCCATAGAGTGGAAAGTATTCATACCGTCAATGGTACTTAGATTAAAATTTAGCATTGTCAAAAACGAATTAATTTAATGATTTTCGTGTTTTGAAGACTGGTTGAGCATGGACCATAGGGGACATTTATAAATATTGAGCTTCGTAGTACGATGAACAAAATCCCAAACTTGCGAGAAAGGTAACCAAGTTTTTAGATTCAAATCTTCTGTGAAGAAGGAGGGAGAGTACTGAGGACACGAACGTCCGCGGTCGAAGCACAGAGGTTATGGCGGGTGCAATAGCGACATATTTATTTCTCGTTTCCTCGACTCTTTGTGTTTTTCAACAACACCTCCTATAGGAACAGTATAAGGGGGTGGGGAACATTATTCCCGTCCTCAAGGAAGTTATCACCAGGTGGGTATGTGTTAGTATCGAACAATTGACTCTAGATATCCAACTTAATGATAGCTGCAGGTTTTCTCACAATCCTGAGTCGCTGGTCAGCCATATTTTTTTTCCATATTTTCATTCCAAGCTTCATTCACAAGTTTGTACCCTTCATATCTGAAACATATGATTGGAACGATAAATCGGTTGCATCCTGGTGTCACTGTAACACGATCTCCATATTATTTACCCAGTTATGATTTCACAGTTCTCACATCTGTTTTTTCCCTGTCACTGCGGCCATTAATTCGTCCATGTAATACAGGCAGTTACTGATCTCTTCCATGTACAAATAAATTTCTTCCATTCCTCTGGAAATGTAATTATCAGACACTGTTTTGTTTATTTAGTCAGATATAAAGACCTAATAAAAATTACACGGAATTTATCATCGTAAACAGCTTCCTCGGAGACTAAATCATTTATAGAGGGCTGCCGACCAACAACTTCTTCACTTCACTTGTCATTTCTCGTAAGACCAGCCTCCATACACGTTTGTTGTATATTAGCTAATTTTCAAGCGTTAAACAGCACTCTCCACCTTTCAACAGCCTTATTTTCTCGTTCTCTACAGGGTCTGCTCAGGGAAAGCAGTGATTCTTGAAATTGAATTCTGTTATTGAAGACCTGGAGTTCACAATTTCAGTTGATTCAAATGATGTTGATCCATCCTGCCTCTTCAAATCTACCGTAATGCTTTGTGTTTCGGTGTAGTTTTTTACGGCATGATTTGTGAACTAGGAGGGATTTCAAGCTAGGTAGCTGGGAGCACTTGTTGTCCCTCCTTTCCTTACATGCAGCTACAAGCGACAATATTTCTTTTTCTGTCACTCTTGAAACATCATCACTGGATTCGCCGATGTCTCCATCACACAAAAAACACTTTTTAGTCATCGCTAAAGATAATCAAACTCACAATATAGAAAAGTAACTCAATCATTCAAACAGATTTACAACTCAACACCACTCGACCGACCCACGTTGGTAGGGAACTGAACTGAAGCGAGGTCGCTTGAAAGGTACCCCTCCCCGCCGGCTTCTCCAATGACAATAAAAGTTCGAACTAGTGGTACATAGAGTTTGTGTCGAAGAGGCTCTAATCCACCCTTCTTATTTTTTCAAAGAATTGTGCACGCGTTAAGTGACAAGATTTGCTCCCGGTGGCTGGAGTGCAATTCATTCCTAACACATTGAGAGACGTGGTTGGGTTTTTATCGTTGGAGGACAGTAAAACTGAGGCATGACGCTGCTCTTTCTGGTAGCAGTTTCTCTTGTATTTGTGAATAATTGTACTATGAGAGGCCTTTTGAGCAGTTCATTTTGTTGTCGAAATGGTGGCCTGGCTATTGAAGGAACTTCACAATCAATGAATAATTAAAAACTATTTGCAAACATACATGTTCCACTATTACGTCCATTCACTAAGGTTGCAGCTCTCAGAATGTTATTGATGAACATAGAGCCTCACTGAAAGTATTTTAGTCGAGATAGATTTATATTCTCTGGACTAACTGGAGAATCTCTTGTGCGCGATACGAGAAAATAGTTTATCATATATAAGTGTCCGATATGTAAAACGAAGCGACGCCTACAATATAACGAGAACTAAGCCTCAAAAATGGGACTTCCCTGGGTTACACCACGCACCAAACCGGCCGACACCCGTGGCAGCGTACTGGACCTCTCGACTTAAAACCATCTTGAGGCCAAATATGCAAATCAAAGCAAGATTTTTCTTTTGCTATGTTTTGTATATGATGCATTCTTTGTCCATGTCGAAAAATCCGCGACGCAAAGGGGCGCTAAGAACGCTATTGCTCTTTGTGTGCAAGTATAAATAAGCTAAAATTTTAAACATTAATATTAAGGTTAAAAGATTAAAAAAACTTGGAGGAAACCAAATAACTGGGTTATGATACCTTAAGTGTATTGTACCAATTTACGTGAATTAATTTTGGAAAGTACATATGCTGTCCAAGAGTTTTCTTCCATAAACTTAAATCTTTCCAAAATCGACGGAGTTCGCGCGACAGGCGTCTCGTATTTACCCCGAATTACTCATGTTGGACGCGTTCCACAGAGAACTATTAGAAGTTATATGACCACCGTGGTAGCCTATGCTGTGCGCCATATAATGTAGAATATGAATACAGCTTACCGAACATCCTCATAAAAAGTTGAAAAAATGACCTGTAGCCAACTTTTTTCGATTTGGGACCACTGTGCGGCATCATGTACTTCAAGTGTGCACATAGTGTGGAAAAAGTGAGTATACTTAATCCTACTGTATATTTAGCTCATTACATACATATTATTACTACCTTTGTAAATTAACACATAATATAGCTATATTAACAACGTACAACCCTAGAAAAACGGGGAAGAGCGATGTGCTTTTTTTCAAAATTCCTAAATTTTCCTAGAAATTTCAAATTGCTGTAACTCTTGACTTATTGAAGATAAAATATTAAGTAATGTCTCATTTTAAAGGTAATGTAATGTTGTACAACTATGCTTGTGAGATATTTGCTGTAAAACTAAAGACTGAGCCGCTAGAAGGAAACGTTTGTCAAAAAACGTGAGGAAATTAAGCGGTTTTCAAAAATGTACAATTTTCGCTAGCAAATATCTCGACAACTATGAGGAATAGAAATAAATGTGTCAGCACTTATTTTGTAGTACATTTTGTCAGATTTAATTTTAGAATCAGTAATATTTTTGCTACAACGCACCTTTTTCATGATATGAGTGAAAAACCAAAAAAGGGAACTTCTGAGCCCCTCCCTCCCTCCCGCACACCTCGTAGGTCCGGGGACATTTAGTATGTTTACCTCCTATCAACCCCAAACACATCCCTGAAGTTTCGTCTCTGTCCTCTTCCTTGTCCTCTACAAGCCCTTCATTGACTAGACTATTGTCCGACACCATTAAAATAACGGTGACACGTTGAAACCTTGGTCGGTATAAATAAAGTTGTGTGGATAAATACCATTTAAAATTTTTTCTTTCTTTTTACAAGATAAATTGAATTTCCCCAGAATGATGATTTTACCACTATAATTGCATACAACTATCATCAGAAACTGCAGCTAACCTGTAACTTTCTTTTAATTCTTTTCAGGTTCTTCTACACGGAGAAAAGTTGCTGCACCTTGTTAATGATGCTTGTTATGAATTTGTGCAAGATCAATTTCACCCAAAAAGTTGGCTGGAAAATGAGGCTTTTCAGAACTTCATAGATATTCAGAGTTATTTTTCAGCAGAGATGGCAATGCTGATTTTTCTATGAAGCAGAATAAAGAACTGTCTGTTTCAGACAATAGAGTGTCGGAAGACTTTGGGAAATAAAAAATTGCCAAGGTAACTAAGATAATACCTAAAGATAATAAAGAACAAGGAAAAATATACTTGAGTCGTGCGATATGGAATATATGATATGGATACGACGTGGATATGGGCCCATGAAAATCAGCACTTTTTCAAAGATTTTGAATTTGTTCTAGTTCAGTGAAGATAGTTCAATATAGTAGAAGATAGTAGAAGTGACCGCAATACTAGTTCATTATATTTATCATATTATGCAATAAAAATTGTATTTTCACTCAAATTCTTTGGTGTAGAGTGATACCTGTATAAGGTAAGACAGCTTATAACATTGTGATAACTCTAGAACTTCTCAAACTACCTCATAATTTAATGACTTAGTATATTGAAATGTACTGCTGTAATTGTTAGGTGACCTTTCCTGAAAGAAACAGGCATGCCGAAATATTTTTCGCAATTTCTGAAAAACCACCTTAACCCTAATACGGGCAAGCTACTTTTGTGACTTAGCCGGGCAAGGTGAGTCTAGTAGACTATTTTAATTTTTTTTGTTTATGGGATTTCACAATAATAGTTTTTAATTTTCACATAACCTTGGTATTTATTGTATACTCAAGTAATAGAGTAGACCAAATATAATACTTATGGTGAAAAAAACTTTTACATTTTACATTACTTTTTTAAATTTGATTAAAACATCACTTTTTCTGCTGTGTTCACCACAAACATGCCTATGACATTTATGACAAGACTGTTTTTGCATCCTACTTCTAGCTGCTGGGCATATGAATCGTCTCTTTTTTTTCCTAGACACTTCAATGGCTGAATCTGGTTCTAGCTCTCCATGAAAAACGGCAATTGCTGCTTGTGTCGGTCGCTGAAGACCTAGCAATGACCGAGATTGTGTTTGCGCTTTTATAAGTCCCTCTGCAAGGCTAAGGATGAACTTTCGCCTCTTATTTAGCTTATTCTCATTCCAGTTTGAGTTTACTGAGCACCACACCACCATGTATACCGCAACTCTGCAAATATCTAACCCATTCATAAGGTATGCGAATGGCCAGCGATTGGTTTTTTTCTTGCACATATACTCGTTAACGAGTTGGTCTAAGGAGTCAACTCCTCCCTTAGTTTGGTTATAGTAAGTTATTATTTCTGGTTTACCACTCTCACTAATTTCACCAGAATGGTGCATTTTGGATAAAAGTATTACACTCCTATTTTTCTGGACAAACAAAACTAATGTGACATTCTCTCTAAAACCGAACCTTCCGGTCTAGATTTATTTGGATGAAACGCAAAGGGTATAATTATTTTCGTTCTTTCTTACTGTTCCCACTACCGTTAGTCCATTTGAGAGCAGTGTTTGTGCCAAGTCTAAATCTGTAAAATAATTGTCGCAAGTTACATTGCGATTGCTCCCTTTGAAATTTTCCGTGAGTGACAGAACAACAGACGAGGCTAGGTTATGAGTTCTTTTATCACCTTTACCCAAGTAGGGTATTCCATATATGGGATAAAAGTTCTTGACTTGCATATCCACCAAATTGTTATACCGTATTTGTCAGGCTTTGACGGTATGTACTGTCTGAAAGGACACCTCCCTCTAAATGGCACTAATTGCTCATCGGCAGTAGATTCTCTCCTGGAACAATATTTTTAGGTTTGAATTTATTTCATTCCATACTTCACGAATAGGAGCCAATTTTCATTTTTTCTGTGCTAAGCACGAATTAGTTTATCATCAAAACGCAGGAATCGTAAAAAAAATTGAACCTTTTTATCCCCAATGTAAACCGGGAAATTGGTGGCCCGTAAAATTTTTCCCATTTCGATTCGTAATGAGATTAATTTGATTTCAAGTGGCCAGAAGTGAGTAAAAGTCCAAAGAAAGCATGCACCTCCTGCCTGTTGCAATATTTCTATAGATTTGCGTCTCTCTGTTCATAAATTTTACAGACGCGTTCCATCTCCATATTGATATATTTAACTATAGTATCTAAAACATTGGCTTTTATAAAGAGACAATGATTCTGTTGGGTTTTCTACTTTCAATTTTGGGGAAGTAAAACCCTACCCACGGGCCCTTTGATAATATTATGCGCTCGGACGCGTGCAGTGCGGGGAGGAATGGATGACCAAGTAGATCCTTCCTTACTTACATTCTCTTCTCCAACTGGTAACTCTTCATCAGTGTTTGTCCCTTCTTGACTATCAGTTTCCTCTGATGCCTCACTTTCATGGTCGCTCTCGGAGTCTGAATGTTCACTGTGCGTATCAAAGGCACCATTGTCTTCTTCATCTGAAGAATTTTCTAAAATTCTTCTTATTTCTTTTTCGCTAATGCATAGCATAATGTGGAACCCGATATAGATGTAAAGCAAATACATGGGAAAAGGAAAAGCAAGAAACATCATGAGCCTCATGGACTCACCCGGATTTGTTGCAATTCATGAAAATAATTTATTTCCAAAGTTATTTAAAAGCTGAAATAAATTTGAATTAATACATATACGATTTAAGTTTTTCCCGGTGAATAATATTTAGGAATTCTTCTCGGGCTCTGCACCAGGTAATTGGCTTCATATTGGCCAATATGGAGCCAATTACCTGGTGCAGAGCCCGAGAAGAATTCTTGAATTAGTACAATTTAAAGATGATATAAAATTAGAAGAAGTCAAAATTTCACGCTAAGCTACCATTTCAATTGTGAAAGAAAATGAGAAAAATGTGATGAGATGAGTCCGAGAGACTCACCTTGCCCGTATTAGGGTTAAAGGCAAATTTTTTTATATAAGGAAGTAGTATCGAGTATATGAACAACGAATCAAATTTTTTTATCCATGCCGGTATGAAACCCCCATATTTCCATAAACGTTTCTGCAACACGGAATTACATAGTGTGACTGAATTTCGGAACCTAACTCATGCATTTGGCGAATTTGAATTTTAAATTACATTCTCCTCTTGAGAATTTAATTGAAACTATAAAATCCTTACTACGTGTACATTTCACGAAAAATGGGGTTCTGTCAGGAAATTGTGTGGAGGAAAACCAACTATTGCATACAATCTTAAGACTATTCTGCCATTTGTCTTTGATAAATAGTTTAAACCATTGACTGTCAATTCGTGCTGAGCTAAACAAGACAGAGATGAGTCAGATGTTTATTGAGAATAGCATAGGAATTGAGTGGTAGGACAGAATGCACAATCATTACTGAGAAGTGGAGTGTTAATTTATTTATATCAATTGTAAGTCATTATTCCAAGAATTCTGTGCCTAAATGAGTATTGTTTAATCTGAATCATACATGGTTCTGCATAATAAAAAGCATTAGTAGCATCCAGTAAAGAAATTGATCGCGCTACAATGAAATTTACGGTGCATGCTATTCTTTTGGTAGTAATCATTTCATAAAAGGGTCTACTCTGCTTGCTTGCAGGTTTGCCGATAAAATGCTTCCCCCCCGGCAGGTGGGGGGCAGGATTTTATCGCCAAGAATCTGTTTGGGGTACTCGCGTTCTCTGAGGGAGTGATATAGGTTATCTGTATATTGTTAAAGGGAGTGGGCGTTGTTACAAATGCGGTGGCCGCGGACCGAGAAGGAATATGGAATGGAACATTTGGTATCTGGCGGATAGCAGCTGTTGAAATGGAGGTATTGGTCATGTTTAGTGGTTTTTTTTATGGACGGAGGTGATGAATTTCAAGGGCTGTAATGAAATGCATGATGGTGCACATATTTTTGAAAGTATTTGTTGCAATTTACAAACTTACCTCGTACTTGATTCAATGCATGGAGTGGAAAGGCCGAGCTAACTATTTTTTATTAAGAGGAATAAACAAGTTATGCTGAAATTTTTTCTGTTAATATTTTTTTCATTGTGCAGGTGTTGTTGCATTCAATGGAGTGCTCCATGCTGTTGAGGGTGGCAATGGATCTTCAATTTTTATCTTTCGTGGAAGTGGATCCTGAGACTAATGAATGGACCCCATTGCCCTTTGAAATGAGCCTCGGTAGAAGCTAGTCAGGAGTTAGTGTATTAGATAAGCCATTGTTAATGGTCTTTAATCAATTTTAAGAGATATGATGTGGTTATTTGTGACACCTTGGGGTTCGTTGCAACCTCATGCAAGGTGTTTCCTGTGCGCGATATAATCTCAACTGATGGTCAGCAGATAGATGCAGCTATTGTATTTTGTGAAGCAATCAGAGGTGTGTAGTGGTTGGGTTGGTGGTGAGCAGTGTAGCAAAGAAGAATAAATGATTTCAGTGTGCAATGATACTCGGAATATATGGCAAAATAGTTACAATATTGTGGTATTATTTCAAGTTTGTTGGAATGTATGCCTTACCTACAAAATAGACCACGGAATGTCTGGGTTTGCTTGCATTACTTGTATTAGATCGTTTTGAGAAGAAAAATATTTTTGTTCTAATGCTCCATGATGCCTTTGAACAGAGGTATTTAATCAAAGGAAATAAAATTTAATAAATATTTTAATAATTAATGCTATAAGGATTATTCATGTGGATGTATGTTTTTCCTTTGTCCCCTTCATTCCAAGTTGTAGGATGTTTTTGGGCGTTTGGTGCTTTCCTGCATTGCTAAATTTCCAATGTAAAAAGTGTCATTCTCATTTTGGGGTATATATTCAGGTTAGGTTAAATCAACCTGAGAGTACAAATTGTCTGTTTTTACCTGAATATGTTTCTGGGAGTAGGTATGTATAAACATGTCATCATTAGAGGACAACAAATCTGGGAAAGCACTTAGGTCCCGCAGCATCAGTTATGAAAACAGTGTGGTAAGGCTTCGCCAGCAAAAAATACAATTTAAGATAATGTTTTCTCAAATATCTTGCAAGATCTGTCCTCAGCTGCCCTGCAAATGCTGATTTTCTTATGCCCATTGGTAATGCAGAGGGTGAATTGATTCTCAAGCTCTCCTAACCTTTCATTTAAAATTTTCAGGTTCCATATTTAAAGTGAATTTTAAGAGTAAAGGGCTGGGGAAATAGGGGTGGGCCTTCATCTAAAGCTATGGGCACCCTATTTTGGCACTGGTGTTTTTACTTTTAAAAGAAAGATGTGCCAAGCACTAAAGAGCTGTAATCCTTTTGTACTGGACCCTTGCCATGGGGAATGCTTTCCTGTTATCAGTATAGTGAGCATTTCACTCTACTTCTCTGTATGGAGCTCCATAACAGGTAGGAATCCTCCAGGTACTATACTTTCCATCCTTTGTGGGACCCAAGTTCCCAGAAAGCCAGACCCTTTCACGGCCGTCCACCTTCACTCATAGCATGTGCCAACGGTCAACTATTTGTTTTCGCTGTGGATTAACTAAAAATATATTTGTTACATACTAGGAAAATATTAGCACAGTATTCCTTATGTTTTGCTGGGCATGCACAAATTTTAAACGGAACCTCACGGTACTCGTTAACAAAGTTTTTTGCTAAGGACGCTCCCAACAACTTGTTTGAAAACAACACTTAAGTTCCGTTTAAAATTTTAAGTGATCACTGCAGCATAAGAAATGCACTTAGAAGCCGATGTATTCGGATTAAGTAACAAACCGTTTTGTAGTGTACCCACTGCGAATAGAAATAGTTGACTGCCGTCGCATACCATGAGTGGGGTCGTTACTGAGAGGAAGTGTAGTGATAATCCCCTTCCGATGGCCGAGGATAGGCTCCTCTGTCCAGCCGATTGGGGTCCCTAAATGCCACCGGACATTTTTTCTTGCTTACATTTTCCATCTTCCCAAGAGGTGTGTTAACGTGGCATTCATTTTCTTGCAAGAGCTAGGAAAAACAGAATAGTTCAGTGAGCAATTTCAAATATCGAGCAACGCTGAAAATACTGCTGGCATAACCAATTTCAGCGTTTTTTTAAATCTCATCGATTCCAGCAGCATTGGACTTGATGCAATGAAAATATTTTACCATTAACTCCGAGGTTATTTTGGGAAGCATAATACATTATTACCAAAGTGATCAACTTCAAACAGGTTTTCGTCGTTAGCGTTATTGTTACGTGTAAATGTTTGGGGTATTAACCTGGGAGTAACATTAGTTGACCACCTGATAAAATATTCATTTAATTCGTCCATAGGGACACTGAGTTTTACATCATCATTTCGAGGCTTAGTAAGTTCAAGTCTTTAAATTTCGTTCCATGCTGATTAGTAGTTCCACTTTTCCGAGAAGCACTGATTACAATAATCTTCCTTAGCTTTTTTCATGAGCCTTTGAAAATCATTTCTCAGTATTTTATATTCCTGAAATAATACTTTGGATTTACTTTTTATGCATTTGCGGCATAATGTTTCTCTTTTATTGATAATTTGTTTTATTTCCGAGGTAATCCATGGAATCGGGTTCCTCTTCGGTTTAAACTTTCTTACAGGAGCATGAATAGCAACTGATTTAAGTTGGACACCTTTGTATCAATACAATTTACAGAAATAAAATCCTTCCATTGCATATAATCAATTTTCTTGGAAATTAGAAAGATCAAATCTACGAAAGGTTTGGTGGCCAATCAGCTTCGGTTTCCTATGAGTTACATTGAGGATTTATTATATATACATTAAATCGTGGTCAGATAGGAATGGAACAGGATTTTGGCCACGTTCCTTTATTTTAGATAGGTCATCCGTAATAAATAAATCTAGCAGGGTACTTGATTCGGGGAGGTTATGTGTTGCATAAAATGGCACTAAAAACAGATGAAACCTGTAAGTTCCATATGCAGTGACTATCATGCGTATCTTCCAACAGATATGAGTTAAAATCTCCAAATAAAATGACTTTGTTATAAAAGCCGGCGAGCGTAGACTCGAAACAGGCACCTCCAAACCTTTGGAGGTCTATACACAACGGCCACAAAAAGTTTACCATAATTACATGATATTTCAATGACAATAAACTCAGGCTTAAAGTTTTCATTAGAACAAGATATAATTTTATAGTTTAATCATTCATTGACAAATAAACATACTCCGCCACCATTTCTCACCAATCTATAATTTCGTAACAATACATATTTGTCCAGGCTAACATATTATCCATAGGCATTTAAGCTTGCCTTTTATTATTAGATCTCTTGCCCTCGCATACACCTTGCGATTCATAAGGCTAAGGCATTCATTCACACTTAAATAATATTGCCAGGAGAATCGCTCCAACCAATGGCTTTTGTAAATCCCGTTTTACTCGGCTAGCTTCTAACAAGTTACGCACTAGATTGCGCCTCATGAAGCGAACTCTGATGGCGGAGGGTCTATTGTTGGAAGTGTTCGAGAGGGCATTAAGTATGTAAGTATATTTAATATCACAGCCATCAAATTTGACCCCGAGGCCCAATTCAACTCGATAAACTAAAGCTTCCAACACTTCACCAGGCTTGATCGCAATACCATGGATTTCTACGACATTCCGGAGAGAATCTGGCTCCAGGAAATTGAGATAGTTCATTCTTTTTGGCAGGTTTTGGTTTACAACTACAAGATTATCAATTTTAGCACTGTTATTTGGAAGGAAGTCGTTTATAAGGGTGATCTATTTACTGTACTCGTACTGGGCCGATATAGTTTTACGCAGATCACTTTTTATATATTTTGCAAACTCACGTTGCTCGTTCTGAATCGCCTTGACACGATCCAATAACTCCTTTGGGATGGAACTGGAACTCTCGGCTTCATTGCCGCTGAGAAGAGGTTCACCCCTCAAAGGTTTATCGGGGTGTCTTCACTGCGGGTGGAGCGAATCTTCGCCATGCAGGTTTTGCAGTGCAGGCAATAATCTGCAAATCAGCCTCACTGAGCGCGATGCAGATATTATGAAACACTCCCTCATACGTGCCACAGTTCACACTTTTCTGGGTTCGAATTGTGACCAAACCACACTGAGAACAAGTTGGCATTATGGAACCAACTCAGTCCCACTCCTTTTATATTCACTCAACTGCTCAGGGCTGAGATGCAAGGCCAAGGAAACGCAACACGCCCGTTCACCTCAAGAGCTCCAGACAGAACGAGTTAAGAACTAGCAACATTTTTTTCTCACATAAAGAGCTGCGTAAATACATTTTCTGTGACAACCGCTACAACATATTTGCAATAGATTACATAAAATAAACAGAAACATGGTACCAACTCAAATCCTATATGTTAAGCCTTGCCTCGGCAAAAACCGGCTCTTACCACCATCTATTGTTATGTAACATGTGACTAGCATTAATGATCCCAAATAAAGAGAAAATTGAGAAATTTAACATAAAATTCTCCTCACAAGAAAGTGCAAGAATTCTGCACCATAACATGTATGAATTACTCATGCCAATTAAATATACAAGAGAAGACGATTTCATAAAATAAATCTTCATGAAAATAAAAACATACATCCAGCAAGCAGCCAATGAAGCTATAGGAACTCGACAGGCTAATAGCAACACCAAACGCTGCACATATTCATGTTATACAACCTACGTAAAACAACAAACCCTAAAAAAGAAGCATGTTTGCGGGACGGTGGCGCCCAGGAAGTACAGGGGCATGTTGTCTGCGAGGAATCTGGTAGTAAAGTTTCCTCGCAGGCCACCGGGGCAGGTTTGTGGATGCCGTTTCGTACACGTTCTAGAGTAGGTCAGAGTTTTCTTGTTCTAGTCTGATGGCTGCTCGGCAGCGGAGTCTGCATAATCTGTGGAGCAGCGGTGCAACTTTAGTAATTTTATACACTTCTGCTCTCGGCGTAATTGAAACAGCTGTCGCAGCACCCTCCATTCGAGCTGAACGAAGGGTTATAAGGTGTTCGCGAATGGAAGGATAGCTATGGCCGCGTATTTAATTACTGGCCTTACAAAAGTTTTGTAGAGAAGGTCGCATTGAATGAAGACAACTCTTCCAAGAGCTCTGACAGCTCGGATGAGGCCGCTCCGTCTGCTGCATTTGTTTCTAATCCCGGTGACATATGCCGTGAGTGTGAAATCCTTGTCAATTTTTACACCAAGATACTTAGCCAATTGAGCGTCTATGATCCGTTGACCCCACAGCGTGATGCTAATCCACGGTGTGCAGGGACTGGTGCGGGTCATGAGCTTTGCTCTGGCTGTGTCCTTTACTGCCTTCGGGATCATCACTATCGCCGTCATTTCCCGGATCTGGGGAGAACCCTAAAAGATAGATGGAGTTTTAGATGGATAATAGTAGCATGGCAAGACGGTGCTTCGTTGATGTGGAGTGCCGTTATTCTGTCGTCTCCCGGCGTATTAATATTTCCTTGGCGGGCTTCCATCATTTCCTCGACGTTTATTTTATTCGTGACTTAGTCATTATCACGATGCAAACCATCAGCCGACGAAAGTGATGGCATGGGGAAGGGGAGACTTTAGAGGAATTTTTCGCAGAAGATTTAGTCATCCTCGTTGAAGAAAGGGTCCTCTAGAGGAGTGTAGACCTCGGCCATCATTTTCCGAAATTCCTCTGCTTTTCCCGCTGGGTCGGCAATCGGGACATCATCGGAGCCCACCAGGCTCTTTTAGTGGGAGGTTATTTGGCCGGTCAGTACCTTGAAGGTCCTCCAAAATTATTCCCCGTTCCAATAGTCCAGCTTTGCGCAGGCCGTTTAGATTACGCCTTAGGCCTTTCCTTGTGTTCGATGACCTTCCTATGGATTACGGCAGTAGTGCGGTTCCATTCCATCTTGGTGGTCGGATCTCTGTACCCAATGTACCTCCGGTAGATTTCCCTATTATCCTTCAACATTCGTATAATGTTGTTCGGCAGGGGCGCTTCCATGCGACGATGATGATTGTTGAAAGATCATTAGTGGCTGATTCTAAGGCCCCCATAATCCTCCTGATGGCCACGTCCGCTTCCGTCGTCATGGTGGGTGTTAGAATATCAGACACCGCTTACGATAAGTACTCGTTGGACCCTTTTCAGTTTGTCCTCTTGTCGTTTATCCTGGTGAAGGCTTAGTTCGTTGCCCGCCGTGAGAGCTGGAATGGGAAGGAGAAGGGGAGGTAACGCAATCCTCTACTCTCACATCTCCGAGGAAACGGAAGAGAGAGGTGGAGGTTATTGCGACGCCAGGGAAGGAGGTGCCCGGGGATGTGTGGATGAAGGTGGGATTCGAGGTTTCCAGTCTCACGGTAGCGTTTCCGAGGATATAGCCTTCCAGATCGCGTCTCTTGGGTGTTGTAGTTGTGTCCCGGAAGGCGAATGTCTGGCGTTGAGATTACCTAGAAGAATTAGATATTAGTGAGAATGAGATATTAGTGGACAGAATGAGATCAATTAATTCCAATGTTGAGCTGAGTTTTAATGCCACTGCATCGGAGCTGAGATCCTCGAGTAGATAACGCAAATCAAGATATGCTTGTGGGCAACTAAGATGGAGGCGAGTACCACCTCGTTCCCATTTTCCAAGCAGTCTGATGGGATGTCTTTTTTGGTGGCCGTGATGTCGTTCCTGATAAGAAGGGAGATTCCTTAGGACTGTTTTCCTATCCTTGGTGCCGAGAATTCCTGGAAGTTAGAGAAATTTATCTTTGAGAAAAAGCTGAGGTAGGTCTCCACTATACCGGATTAAGATTTTGGCCGCCCTTATATAGGGTATCCCGCTTCGTTCTTTCTCGGGAAACTCTTTCCCAAACACCATGGAGAGGGTATCCGTCTTCTCTAATGATGTCATTGGGCGTTTTTGTGATTTCAATTGCATCCTGTTTTAGCCTGGGGCAGTATCGTTTCTCTCTAGCAATGAATTTTACTTCGACAAAAAGCATGCCATGGACGGGTTCACTCCAAACATGTTCCGCAATGGCGGAAAGTTGAATCTGCTTCTTGATCGCGGCCCTCGTATGTTCCTGGAGGCGGCTAGAACGTCTTCTGATACCAAATGTGATTATTTGTAAAGGCAAAACCATATTCATGACTACAATTAAGAACGTCTACGTAGTAAACTAACCATTGAAAAATAGCCCAATTGACTACCTTGAAAAGTCAATCTTTGGTTACGGAAACCTGGCAAAGGTAGTAAGGTAGAGAGAGAATAACGCTTCCTCAGTCTCAGGACACACAAGGTATCTGGAAAAATAATTATATAGGCACGGAATGCAAATCGAGCGTATAAAAAACATACTTATGTCAGACCCATCATGACACATGGTAGAGAAACGAGAGCTGATAAAATGCATCTCAAATGACTTCTGAGAACGACAAAAATGCGGCCGAAAAGAATAATCACATTGCAAAACCCCTTGGATAGAAAAATGAACATTGAATTAAGGTAGCAGGAAAACATAAACGACGTCATCAGATGGTCAAGAGGGTATAGAAGATACTAGGATGCGCACGTCAGTAGAATGATGGAAAAGACACTCCTCCGCATTGCAAGAGATAAAATCCCCCATGGCGCGAAACCAATGTGAACACCACGAATAAGACGGAAAGATAGCTGGCATTCAATTTCTCAAGATGAGGAATAATCTCCATTAAAAACTGGAGGCTCGGCTTTTGTAAGAAGAAGAAAAAGAATATCGATATATAGCTGTAACGTAGTTTCCAGATAATTTCACATCGGAACACTGCTGCATGAATTTCAATTGATGACGAGCAAGAACTCTTAATGGGATTTTTATTCATTAATTTACTTCCCTACTTATGCTTGTTATACAAAATGGGTAGTTCTCAGCATAATTTGAACATTCCATGTTCCAAACTTTAATCGCAAATTCGAATGAATTTATGACCTTAAATCTTTATCTAGTCACCTTCTGATGAACCCTTCCATTGAACAAAATGCGCGTTTACTGTTGATATGGCTACAAAAGATGGACTGTTTTAGAGCACAAGTAAGAAAATGAAAATAGAAGAAAACATCCAATATCCATTCCATTGTCTCCAAAAAGCGTTTTTTTCAACGAGAGTTTCCTAGTAGGTTTAAATCGCCTCTGTCCAATGGACCCTTGTAAACCACCACGAGTACCAGCACCTTGGTTGATAAGTGGTTTAAGACAAACAATGAAGAAGGAGAACTATAAGATTCTTATCCGGATCATCTGCCCACAAGAGGTTCATTTAATTTCTAATTCTGGTGAAGAACCCCGTAATAAATACTAAACGTTGCCATTCTATGACAACATTATACGATTCAACCGAACCTTGTCAAATATGGAGATAGCTGAAGGTAGCTCTTGGGCTTTTTCGGCAGCGGGAAACGACGGTTAATTACGAATTTACTTTAGCCGAATTTTATAATCACGTTCTCTCAACCACTACCCCTCTAACATACATTGACCTATTCACCATATAAAGCGTTGAACCTTAAGTGACCTATAGCGGAAATAGCTGCTATTTCCAGCATTTGACATCGCACGCTCTGAGAAAAGTATTATCTCTCTCAGAATCCAACTTGGTTTCCTTGGACGATATCTCAATCAAATTTTTAAGTATTTCGGTATCTGTTTAATTTCCTGTTTTACTTGAGACCTTAAACGTTTCCCTAATTCCAGCAGAATATCCGATAATCTGAAGTCATCACTGATCATTCCCATCAGAAAACTAAAGAGTCTATAATTTCCTGCTGCTTATCGTCCAATCTCCGAGTATTAATTTACGTGAAAGTTTCTTGAAAGGATTGTGAATCAATAGATTACTCATTATCTCAATTGTCATGATAAATTGAATCGAAATTTCGTGAAAATATTTATATTCAGACCTAATAACTTAAGGTATAGATCGATAGATGATGTGAAATCAAGGGCCAAACGATAACGATCAATGCCTTTTTTTACTTTTGAAATACCTTTGAACTAGTTAATAATGCATTAATTTAAGAAAAAACTTCGAAGGTACCTAACTTTTCCACTGTTCTTCTTAATTGAATTTTTCATGACCTATATTGGCCTCCCCAGAAAGTCAAATATTCCGATGGTATTATATCACAGTGGGCAGTTGTAAGCATGGATATTAAAATACGATCTTTATTGTTTTATCACTTGTTCTCAATATACGCCCTTGCCTTTCCTAATTGCATACAAATTTGTAAGTACATGTTGCACGCTGTAGACTTGCGGAAATACTACGCTTGACATCTGATGGGGGACTACTCTCAACTACAACTCAACGACACTATAGTTAGGGGAAAAATTAAAACATTTCTGAGATAAATTCCCTGGCGATAAACAATAATTTTGTGCTTACCTGTAATGGAGCTCAGTCCAAAATCATCGGTGGTCCAAGAATGCTTAGGAATTTTATCCTGCTGTAGTATCTTACATTGTAGAAGTCGAAAAAGTCTTACCATTGAAAACCCGGCCGGGCAAGGTACAAATATTGACGTTACCCTAAGCAAAAATTTAGTAAACCAAACGCATTGGGAAATAATAGATGAAAATATAAGTGACCACAGACTTCTGGTAACCACAATTAAAAGTGAAAAACTTAAAGTAAAGGTGAAAAACACAATGAAGGTCGGTGCTTGGAATGTGCGGGAGGCACTGTCAAACAGGAGGGTGTTTGACAGTGTCCTTTTTCGAAGTGCTAAGGAAATTAACGATAATTTGGAAGGACTAATGAAAGTAATAAATGTAGCGTGTGAGAAGGCTATTCCCAGGGCCAAAGGAAAGGAAAAAAAAGGTACCATGGTGGGACGAAGAGATAGCAAAGTGTAGAAAAGATTTAAGAATACTAAGGAAAAGGGCAACCAAGGTGAATAGGGAAAACCGGACTGACAAAGAAACGATACTGAAAGAATACAAGATCAATAGAAATAAATATGTAAAAATGATTCGAAACAAAAAACAATTACTTTGGGAAAAGATAGTAGAAGAGAGTGCAGAAGATCCATGGGGAGAGGCATACAACATAATTCAGAAATACAAACCAAGAACTCTTCCAGTAACCGTGAAAAAAGACGACGGTGAATACACCCAGGGATTGGAAGACACCGCGGAGGTTTTATTGCACACGCTACTACCAGACGACCGAGAGGAAGGAGAAGAAGACACCCATAAAGAAGTCAGAGATCGCGCAAAAGAACAGAGCCAAGGTCCAGATGAACCTCCTTTCACACTATTAGAACTGCAGGAAGCGGTGAAAACATCCAAAAATGGAAAAGCTCCGGGCTGGGATGGCATAAAGGTAGAAACAATAAAAAGAGCTCTCTTGCGGATAAGTGAACCATTACTGAAAATTATGAACAACATTTTAAAAACAGGGAAGTTCCCAGACCAATGGAAAAGAGGCAATCTTAAAATATTACTAAAACCAAACAAAGATCCAGAAACCCCCAAATCATACAGACCGGTTACCCTACTCCCCACATTTGGTAAGATTGCAGAAAAATGAATCAATAAAAGACTTAAAAAATATTTAGAACACGTTAGATATTACACGAAGTGCACATCAATATGGGTTTACACCAGGAAGAGGAACAACTGACGCATTGAGCCATGTAACAAAAACAATAGAAAACAACGAAGAAAGATATGTCCTAGCAATATATTTAGATATTGCCGGGGCTTTCGACAATGCGTGGTGGCCAGCGATTTTAAAAGAATTATTGGACATTCAATGCCCCAAAAATCTATACGAAGTACTCTCAAACTATTTCAAAACTGAACAACATATTTTTCACAAGAAGGATTTGAGGTAATGAAAAAGCTAACAAAAGGTTGCCCACGGGGCTCAGTACTGGGCCCAACTTTTTGGAGCATTCTATTTAATAGTTTTTTTAAAATCGACACAGGCAAAAACACAATTATTTCTGCGTACGCGGACGATGGCCTAGTTCTTATAAAAGGTAACTCTAGATCAGAACTAGAAAGGACGGGGAACAGCGCATTAATAAAAGTGAATGAGTGGGGCAAAATCAGAAAATTAAAGTTCTCTATTGGGAAAACCCAAATCTCCATGTTAAGAGGCAAATTTAAGAGGAATCCAATAATCAAAATGAACAACGTGGCAATAAAATACGAAAGTGAAGTTAAATATTTGGGGGTAATAATAGGAGAACGAATGAACTACGCAACACACTGTGCAAATACTATTAAGAAAACAAAAGAAAAATTTGTGCCACTGACGCAATTAGCCAAAAAAGATAAGGGCCTGAAACAAAAAACTCTGAATAGAATTTACAAAGTGTTAGCAGTCCCAATAATTTTATATGGAAGTGAAATATGGAACATAGAAATAGAAAGGAAAATCAAAAGTCGATATAGAACAGTATCGACAGATGCCCTGTGTCTTTTAATGCAATGTATACCAATAGATCTCTTGGCTAGGGAAAGAGCACAAAGGTATAAAAATAAAAATCTGGACAGGGACCCGAAGGAGGCAAGGAAGGAGATACGGGAGGTGGTTTTGGACGAATGGCAGGAAAGATGGAGCAACTCGAAGAAAGGAAGAGAAACATACAATTATTTCCCCAACATCAAGGAGCGCCTTGGGATGGGAGGTCCAGAATTAGACAAATACACCACCCAATTCGTCAGCGGCCATGGCGACTTCAACCAGAAGTTACACCAACTAGGTCTGACCGAAACACCAAACTGTGAACACTGTAAAGACGCAGAAGAAAGTCCATGGCACGTACTGACAGACTGCCCAAAACACTCTGACCTAAGAATAAAACTACAAAATACACTAACACGGGAAGGTCTGGCCTGGGAACCCAAAAACCTAATTAAAAAGCTGGATCTATTCAAATAATTAACAACCAAAATACTGAAAAGAAAAAAATGAACTTTCCTTGAATTCATGAGATGAACCAAGTAAAAGCCCGCAAGTGACAGGTGAATCCCCGGCAACTAACCCCTTTCGGGAAGGACGCAAAGGGGATCACATAGTCAACGAAGCTATAGTGTGGACGAACAACGTAACCACCCAAGACTCAAAGAAAATGAAGACCAAATACTAGAAAGAAAAGTCAATCATGCCAATGATCCTAATACGTTTAGGGGAGGCGGACAGCTGGCTAGCGGTCAATAGGGCCGCTAGCGAAACAATGGTTGAACTTACTCTAACAACAAAGAAACCAATCAAAGACAAGGCGGCTCTCGGCCATGAGCGGAAGCTCGATGCCGAGGGGGTGGCGGTGGGTCCGCGGGGGCAATGCCACCTCAACAGCTGGTCGTGTAGAGGATTTATTATAACAGGTTGATATTCCCTGCAGGCAGGTCAAAAACGTTCATACTATTCAAACGCAATTCTGTCGGAAGGGGATCCTATTCCAATCGAGACCTCATGTCTACCTTACCCAAAGAAAATGCCAAATCTTTCAATAATAAGGAATTACTTGAATGGAATGTCCCACCATTTAACTTGTGTAAAAGGTACGTAATTATTCCGGCAGCGTCCAAAAATTTCATAAATTAGCGTAATGGCCACATATGTGTTGTCTTAGCGATTCCCATGTCCGAGACCGATGGTTTCGTCCTCGCGTGCCAAGATGGTGTCATAAATTAACACTCTCGTGTACCGCCGCATTATATTCAAGGCGGAGGTCGCGGACACGAGATGCAGGACGTGCAGAGCTCAACCGGAGACTTTAAGTCACCTTCTCTCCGGCTGTGGTTATTACGCCAGGTCAGCGTATTTAGCTCGGCACAACGCGACCCTGTGGGTGCCATACTTTCAACTACGACACCATTATGACATCGACGAAACACCTGTGCTGCACTATGCCCCTGGAGATACTGAGTCCGTCGTGGAGAATGACAAATGCACAATCTGGTGGAATTACTCCTTCTACACCACCAGACAGTTGGAGGCGACTAAGCCTGATATCGTTCTCCTCGACCACCTCACACGCTACATGTTCGTGATCGAGTTTTCGGCTCCAGCTGAAACGAACATGGATGCGAAGGGGGTGGAAAAGCGGACAAAATATCAAGATCTGCTTTTTGAACTTCGGCAATTGTACCCCGGACACTCCGTGAAACTAGTAGTCTTGATCTTAGGTGTGCTCGGTGGAGGTAAGGTCACGCTGCTAGATAGCATCAAGTGTATTCCGTCCTGCGCGGCACAGGCGAAATCACCAGTTGCACGTATCCAGAAGGTCGTCATCCTGGGGTCACTCAATCTACTGCGTACGCATGACCCCAACGCAGCGTAGCCACCTATCCGATGAGCGTCAGATGTGGCTGCGAAAACTGCCCAACCCCTCTCGAGTCTCCAGCCATTATGGCGGCAATGAAACCTGATGCTTGCCGGGGACTCGGAGGAGTCTGTTACAGCGGTAACAACATCAATAATAATAAATGAAATAATAAAATTTGACGAATCTTGGCAACAAAATATATATGAAAGGCAAATATGATATAACTTTGGCTATACAGTGGACATCAAGCATGCTGTGCAATATAACAACTTCCGATAGTTAAAAGAGTAAGTGGTGCTATATGACCATATATGTCAATGCACGCTTAAATTCAAAATACAACTACCAACTCACCACCGTCAACGCAGAAAAAATGACTTGAATTGCCAGTGTCCTCTCAGCGTATACATCTTAAATGTAACATATGTAATCATTTTAAGCGCTGGCACTAGTAGTACCCGAACGGAGGTCTAAACTTGCAGAGAATGGTATTGAAAATGTGGTTAATATTTCTTCTCATATTTTCTCTTGCATCGTGCATTTCCTCCATATTAATTGGGGTTAAAAAATAAACAGTGAGAGTCATTTCTCTACATGCATCTAAGTAGTTCTAATACATATGTGGAAACATACAGTGGACCCTCGCTTATATGGACTAAATGGAGCAAGGGTTTTTCCAAATTAATTTAAGTCCGAAAAATACGAAGATTTCCCTAAAGGAACCTTAAGGAGTACTTGTAGGGAACCTAAGTAATCAACAAATTGTAGACACTTTCAATGAGATAGGAGGCCCTCCTGATTTAATACATGAACACACTACTTTTTATCTGTTTTTTTTATTCGTATCCATACTAAGCAAATGCACTAATCATGTCTGAATGGAACAAAAGACTTGGAATGAATGATTATGAAATTTGGTCAGCGATTCAAATTTCCTCTCTTATATCTTATTTCCTTCATATTAATACTCTTTGAATTATAAATAACGTCTTCCGAAAATTTTTAAGGCATCCTTTAATTTCGATAAATCTTATTTTTGGAAAAAAATATATACGACCCACTTGTACTGCAGGATTTCGTAATAGGTCAATAACAACATTGCCATGAAATTATGAATGGGAGGACAAAAAATTGTTCGCAATTTCACAGAACTGTAATGTATATGCAAAGTTTTTCGTATTTTTTCAACGTGTACCTACCACAATTATTCTTGCGAGAAAAAATGAAATGTACGATGTACTTGTATTGAATGGTTGCATGATGTCATTTCCGAGTTTCAAAACTGATAAGATGACCTCGTCCGGATGAAAAAACCATGAGGAAATTTAAAAAAAAAATCACGAATTCATAAGCAGTAAGACTTATTTCTTATAACAGCCCAGCCAGCACAGCAGATATCTCTTACGGATAGGAAAGGGCAATAATTGGGAAATCGCACCCTTCGGAATCTTATAGGGGTATTATGGAGAAAAGTTATCTCTGTCTTATCCGCTTCGAAGGGCAGTAGGCTCCATTCCGTATAATTCCATTAATAAATTGTGTTAAGAGATGAATTGACATAATTACGATTTATGCAGTATGAAAAACAGCCAATTATTTATTTTACTTAGCCGGCAAGTGATTGAAACACAATGAGCTACCGAAAGTCACTTCACGTGGAGTAAGAAGCACGATCAATATATATCAGTATTTATGGGGAAGAGACATGAAGAGCATTTTCCTATTATCTTGTTAGCCAAAACCGAAAATAATAGGGATTATTAAATATTCTTATCAAGTCATCAGGAATTTCAGCAACGTTTTGCATGGCCACAGCACAGGTTCACCTTACGATCCCTTGTCTGCTAAAAGCGGAAGGTATTCAGCGCCAATAGCGGGAACTACTCTGCAATACGTCAACTTTTTTTTTAGCCCTGCCCCTGTACCCATGCTGTAGCTTTGGAATATATCGGTCTTTCTGTCTCTGTGAGTTGCCGAAGCAAGAAGTAATCCCGTGGTTGTAAAACAACTGGAATCGACGCCTTCCGTGAATTACAATTGTAATATATTATTGGTGCTTGGATCTGCGCATCAGGATTTCAAGTGAGTATAAATAATTATTTATTTTATTCTTACTATGTGCTTATTCTCACAGAATGAACCCATCGTCAACCATGAGGTCGTGCTATCGAAAACGTGTAAGACCCGGGAGAATTTTAGAGTTAATTCATTTTTTTAAATTATGAGGAATCATTCTATGATAATCTTATTGCAAGTATATCAATTTACTATTAGATTCATCCACGTGTGTCATACTTTCAGCAGCCTATACGATCCGAGCTCAAGTTAGGGTTCCCTACTTTTGACGAATCATTGATTCAATTAAGATATTCTTATTATAAAACATACATTTAAGACTTCATAGCAGTGTCCGCGTTTATTTTCTAAAGGCCGGTTTACACGGGGCTCGAAATTGCACAACTTCAAACTGCATTTTTTTCTCAATCGGGCGTGAAATCATTTTCGAGTTAGAGCAGGAGCTATTTTGCCACCACGCGTTCATGCATTCACGCATGCGTTCTTGAAATTCACGTCTTTACACGATGCAATTTTAAATGCATATTCGTACGTACATCAGATTGTGCAAACGTGCCCCGTGTAAAACTGGCTTAATGGTGGAGTGCTGATTTAGCCTTTGAAACTATAAAGTTTCAATATAAGTATCCCCTCGGATACTCACTTGTAAACTTCAACGTATAATGAATTGCATATTCTTCTAAATTTGACTTTGATTGAAAAGTATTAATGTTTTCGGTGCCTTAAAAGCCATGGCTAAAACGTAGGAGCCTAGCAACATGCATGCGTGAGGTTATTTGTAGCCTTAGCACGCATCTATTATCAATGCTAATGCAGAAACATTACTTCGTAGCAATTTCGTTATCATGGGATAAGATGAATTCGATGAAATTCGGAGAAGGTGATTAATAGGCCTATTGAAACGCTTCAATTAGCATCAACATTCATGAGCAGCACCTCGAAAATAGCTACAAAATATGCTAAATATTCTGTGCTATACGTTGATTTTCTGAGTCATGACTTCACCTTACACATCAGTCACACCTCATGCATAATTTCGCATTTGTTACCGAATAAAAAAATTGTTAATAACTTCATTTTATATAAGAATACCTGCAATTGTTATTTAATCATTATTACGTTGTGAAACAAGTAACATAATGTGATGAGTTCATAACAGCACCATCTGACATAGATGCTTTTAGGTGAACTTCAGTACAGATCCGCAGAGTCCTTGCTAGTGCCAATAACAGCAATTATATCTAGTAATGTTATTGGTTAAAATTTACAGCAAATCTCCCAACCGTTCCGTTTACATAGTGATGTCTTCCCATGTTTCAGAGAAAATTAGAATGGCCATTTATCGTCAGGTGGAAAAAAATCTCTGGTGACTTAATTTCTTAATAATAG
Source organism: Pyrrhosoma nymphula (assembly GCA_963573305.1). NCBI lineage: Eukaryota > Metazoa > Arthropoda > Insecta > Odonata > Coenagrionidae > Pyrrhosoma > Pyrrhosoma nymphula. The sequence continues at coordinate 29,269,885 of OY754332.1, forward strand.
CTAATTGTTTTTTCAATTTTTAACTAAAGAAACAAGGAATAGGTTTACAAGCTGGTCTTCTAGTACAGTGGTGTATTCTATGGTGTAGCATTACCTTCATTGTTGTAAATGTAACCAAAAGGATTTCTGTGCAATTTTCATGTTCCCCAATCGTGTTGCCAGACAACACTTTGTCTTTTGAAGAGATAAGGTGTTCTCATAATGACTAAATCATTTAGTCTATGTTTATACGGGTTGCTTTTTAATACTTAAATTCAATATCTCTTGCATAAAAGTAAGTAGACATCTTTCTGGATGAACATATTATTTAATTATAAGGAATATAAGCACTCATTAAAATTTGATGTTAATTGCAGGTTCGACTAAGTATATACTGTTCTACAGGTTTATCTGAAGTAAATATAACAATAAGTATATTACTGGCTTAAAATATTACTGTAGTTTCCACCCCTGATATGAACAATAGAAGGTATCCATTAGCTTCTTTGAGTGAGAGGCACTTACGACATTTAAGAGCAATTGAAGCAAATGCTGTAGTAGAGAACAATGCAGCTGCAGCGGAGAACAATATTTTTCCCAGAGTCCAAAATTTACCTGAGATTTACCCTGTAGATGTTGTCATGGAGGATCCAATGAATATTTTTGAGGTTAATGATGGAAGAGAGTCTGTAGCAGAAACTGACACTGAAATTGAGATCTCAGAATCAGATGCATCTGAAACTGATGTCTCTGGGGCTGATGACTTAGAGGCTGAGGCTAACTTTCTTCTTAAAGTTTCACAGTGGGCTAGTGAAGGAATTTCTGTAAGAAAGGTTAATGAAATTCTCAAAATTCTTAGAGAACACCAGTGCTTTGTGTATTTACCTGCTGACTCGAGAACACTGCTGAAGACACCTCGAACTACTGATATTCAAAATATTAGTGGTGGTTCCTACTGTCATCTAGGTATTGAGAAGGGTTTAATGTATTTGATTAATGACAACCCCTCTATAATAGAGACAGTCCCAATTAAGTTGCAATGTAGCATTGATGGCCTTCAACTTACAAAAAGTACAAATAGTCAGGTATGGCCCATTTTGATGGGTTTAGAGGATTTCCCTTCCATTCCTCCCTTTGCTGTTGGTATATACCATGGCAATGAAAAGCCTAAATCGTGCTCTGAGTATTTAGCTAAGTATGTGAAGGAAATGAGAAAGCTGAAAACTGAGGGTATGGAATATAATGGTTTGGTTATTTCTGTAATTGTAACTTGTTATGTTTGTGATGCTCCCGCACGTGCCTTTGTGGCACAGATTAAATCCCACACAGGTTATTTTGGCTGTGGAAAATGCACTGTTCAAGGTGAGTATTATAATAATAGAGTGATTTTCGGTGAACTGGATGCTCCATTACGGACCAATGAGAGCTTTTCACTTATGGTGGATGAGGATCATCATGTTGGCCATTCACCTTTATTGGAAATTCCTGAAACCCAAATGGTTTCTCAATTTCCGTATGAATATATGCATCTTGTTTGTCTTGGAGTGATGAGGAAACTACTACTTGCTTGGATAAAGGGTAGCCTTAATGTCAGGATGCAGGCTAGGAAGGTAAATTTATTGAATGAGCGTATTCTTGCCATTACAAAGCTCATGCCATTAGAATTTGCTAGGAAGCCTCGTGTAATGCAAGAGGTGATGAGGTGGAAGGCCACAGAATTTAGAATGTTCCTTGTCTATACAGGTCCATATCTGCTTGAAGGAATTCTTTCACCCTCTGCGTTTAAACATTTTCTGTCATTACATTATGCTATACGAATTCTACTCTCCTCTAATTATTTAACTAACTTGGACTATGCCAGGACATTGCTGGGGTACTTTGTGAAAAAATATGAAGTTCTTTATGGCAGGGAAAGCATGTCATACAATGTACATGGCCTTCTCCATCTGGCAGATGATTGCAGAGTTCATGGCTCTTTAGACAGGTTCAGTGCCTTTAAATTTGAGAGCAAGCTCTATCAAATCAAAAGGCTTGTTAGAAATCCAAATCTTCCCCTGCCTCAAATTGTCCGGCGGTTGCATGAGAGGTCATTATTCCCTCAGCGGGTGCATGCCATGCAACGAATTCTCAGAGAAAATAAGCACAGTCAGAGGATATTACCATTTGGCCTAGAAGGCCCTGGGTACTCACATTATCCTCTCAATAATGCGACCTTGTCATATAAAGCACCTAATAACTGCATTGTAATGAAAAGTGGAGAAATAGTTGTTGTAGGCTTAATTGCATCAAGAAATGGGGAGTTATATGTAGTGGGTAAGCCATTTGAAAATACTTCCTCTTGTTATGCGAGCCCAGCACCATCACATAATACAGGAATATATTTGGCCAGTAATCTGCTTGATGAAAAACTCTGGGCTTTTGATAACATCAGAGGAAAAGCAATCCTTTTTCCCTCTCCTGTCTCTCAATCCCAGTATTATGTTGCAGAGATTCTGCATATTGACTGATAGCCCCAGTAGTAAGTTTTATTTTTTTTCCTCTTGGGAATAATCTCTTGGTTATTTGGTTATGCCTTGTGACCTCAGAATTTGTTTTTTTTTGTCATTTCAGAATGCCATGGGTAGTTGTGGAATTTCTTCCTCACCGTGGGTTTGAGGACTTCACTGTCCAAACCATTCCCCACAGTTGGGTGAGTAATGAGACTGGATGTCTCATTGCTTTATACCCTCCAGTGGAATTCCCATCTGCAGCAGTGCAGAGGATGATAAAGAGGCAGCAACAGCCAGCGGAGACTTGGGACAAGCTTCCCTGTAGTTATGCTACAGATCCATTTGGTAAGTTTTCATTACAGTTTCCATGAGGTGTGAGCATTGTAATGTGCATTAACCTATTACTCGTTGTCTCAACATGTCCTATTGCTATTCTCTCATCTAGATGATATACTTGCTGCCATACAGTTGGAAGTAGAAGTCGCAAATTGTGATGAAACGGATCTTGAGGCCTTCGTGACAACACTTAATAAGGGGGGAAAGAGGAGGAGGAAGGAAAGGCATCCACGATACCCTGGTGAGCCGGATACAGAATTGGAAAATAGTGAGGATGAACTAAGTGATCCTCCATCGCCTCCAGGTATTGTTTCCATGCTACTGAAGATAAATTAATGTATTTTTTTGTTATTACCCCTTTTAATATCTTTTTCCTCTATCTCATTGTACACATTTTATAGATACTATGCGTAGTAGGTTGAGTAATTTTGATGCAACTAGGAAGGCTTCAAGTCACACAAAGCTTCCTCGACTTTTAAAGAGGTCTGCCCAGACTGCTGCAGCTTCAATTTTACAAATGCCTGGATGTAGTGGGCATGGGTCATTGGTTCAGTCCGTAGTCCAGTCTTCGAAAGCCCTGAGACCTGTGCAGTCACCTCAGGTTTTATCATTGGCATTGTCACGGGATACAATGAGTGTTCCATTTCCACAGTCAAAGTTTGCCAAGACTTTGAGGGTTGATGGAAAGGCACACTCAAAGTTACCAACTGCCTGTGGTAATTCCTCCCCAGGGCATGAAATGGCTCATGCAAGTAATAATGACAGCGCATCTGGGTCTGTAGACTCATCCATAACAGGTAAGTTATTTCATTGTTTCCACCTCAGAGTTACATACTTGAAAAAATATTGGCAATTCATTATTTATTCATGGCAATCCAAAACAATACATTTACTATGCTCAAATTTCATTGTTTCAGAACTGAAGGACTTCATCCAGAGAGGTTTGGATGACCTTAAAAGAGAACTAAAAAATGAGATGAGGAAGGAAATAAGGGCACAGATTGCTTTAAGCTCGAGTAAAATTAATGAGACGATAGAAGCGTTGTCCTTTCAAATAAGGTGTTTACCTCAGAGTGAAGGAGCTGTATCAGAAAATACACAGCTGATGCACACACTGCCAATACTCAGAATTGAGGACTTGGAGAAGTTTGAAGAGGAAATTTCCTCTAACAGCGATTACCGGCAGTTCATGGTAAGAATATTTCTTCCAAGGAAATGGTGCCAGTGACTGAACTGATTTTAAGGGTATTTCACGTCTTATGCATGAACATTCAAATTTATTTATTTTTTATTTTAGGTGCATCATTTACGTGACAGATCGTCAAATTTACTGTTCCGAAATTTGACGGAAAAATTATTTGTGACAGCAGTGAATAAAACAGTGAATGATATTATGTCACTACTAATGGGGAATGCATTGGGCATGCAGTTTTGCATGAAGGGCAGAAACCCATGCAAAGTATCTTTCGAGAAGTATTTCCCAAGGACAATTGATCTGGTTTTTGGTATTTAAATTTCTTATGTTATGATGTATTACCATTGCATGCGGGAAATAGATATTGTGGCTAAATTTGTTTTTTTTTTTCAGAGGTAATAAAAAGTAAGAATGGGACCGCTGGACCCCAATTGGAATTGGTCACAATTGGGAGGAGCATTGGGGAATGGTTCCGGCTAGCCAGGCTGAGGGGAGGTGCAGCAAAATCTGGAGCTGCAGCAGATGGGCCAAAGGAATGATGTGATCGAATTTCAAGAATTTTGTTGAAACTTATTTTATTCTAATTTTTTATAACACTGCCATTCATGTTGTATTTATATTTTTTGAACTGTTGCTTATATTACTAGGTTAATTACTACGATGAACAATGTTTCCATGTTGAGCTTTTTTCTTTTCAATATTATTTAAACTGCCATTTATCTGATGCATATATTTTGATATTTTTTTGTAACTGTTGTTTCCACAATGAGGTACAATGTTTTCATTTTGAACTTTGTTCTGTTTCAATTTTTTATAATGCTGCCATTCATGTGATTTAATTTGATTTTGATATTTTTTTGTTTGTTGTACCTGATAGTATTAATACAGAGGGTAGGGTTTTTATTTTGAGCTTTTTTGTCTCAATTATTGATAATTCTGTGATTAAACGATGTATTTTAATGCTTGTTTACTTGTGACAACTATTTGTGTATACTTAAAATGAGGATACAATGTTTCCTTTTTTGTTCACGTATTCCCTCGAATAAATTTATCTGCAAATATCAATATTTTTTAAACTACAATTTGTGATGTATATATTTTGATATTTTTTTGTAATTGTTGATTTTAATACTATGAGGTACAATGTTTCTATTTTGAACTTTTTTCTGTTTCAATTTTTTATAATGCGCTATGCATGTGATTTAATTTGATTTTGATATTTTTTTTGTTGTACCTGATAGTATTAATACAGAGGGTAGGGTTTTTATTTTGAGCTTTTCTGTCTCAATTTTTGATAATTTTGTGATGCGATTAAACGATGTATTTTGATACTTGTTTAGTTTTGGCAACTGTTGTGTATACCTACGATGAGGGTGCAATTTTTCCTTTTTGGTTCACATATTTTGAATAAATTCATCTGCAAAGATATTTCATAAGAATTATTCGTCCGTTTTATCGCAATTAGAGCATTTTTTCAGTTGCTACATGTATTAAGTAGGGCATTGACTATTCGTATAAGGCGCCAATATACCGCGTTGGTAGTTCAAATTTTGGCCACTAGATGGCATGTCCGGCTCTGAGCTCTGTTAGTTCCCTTAACGTCCACTACGTAGCGCTGATTCTGTCTTTACGGATATGATATCTGTTAGATACCGGCTGCCTATATATTTTATATCCCTAACTTTTCCCTATTTTACTCTTACCGCATAGGGATATTCTTTCTCTTAAGGTAAATGATTTCTCTGGGATATCTGTGTAGTCTCAGGATATTTTGGGGCAATTCGTTATATAGTGCTGGCTGGGAGTAAGCCTTATTTATTAATCGATTCAGTGTTCAATTGATTGAAGGGGCAAACGGAGTCACACGTCCTCAACTTAAATGATAGATACTACTTAGCGGATTACAACGACCCATTCACGTGATAGTCCGCCAGGCGTGGATAACACTGTCCTCCAGAATTTCCCACAGGATGCCCTGCCAGATTTGTTGCGTTCCCTTAACCAAATATGGTTAGAGGGAACCTTTCCGGGCACCTGGCGGGAGTCTGCAGTAGCACCCATCCCTAATCATGGAAAAAGTTGATCGAAATTCAGTAATAACTGATCTCCCTCACCAGCATTGTTTGTAAGGTAATCGAGAAAATGGTAAACTATCGACTAGTTTGGTTGGTTGGAGCGATAGAACCCTCCACTACAATGGCGAATATATGGGGGGGGGGTCCCCAAAGTTATAACCTATACTCGCCACTGTTCCACTGAATGGACCCTCCAAACCCATACTCCTTCTGCAGCCATACTCAGTCCCCCACGTCCCCAACACTCCAGCACCCGCCACTGAAGCGTGTCGCGATTGACCCGGAGTGCATATCTCCCGGCAGCCCGTTTACAGGGGTATCCACGGCGGAAGACCCAAAGCAGAATGTGTTTTATCTTTCTGCAACGGCTTTCTGCGAGTGCGGGCGTTTTGGTAATATAGCTTCCTTATCTTTCTGTAGCCCTCATTTTCGTTCTGCGACAATGTCGCGCCGTCGATTGATGTTCTACTTTGGGGGGCGGAAGTATTTCACTCCGGCCCATACCGGACATCCAAACGCAGCTGGGTGCCGGGGAAGTCACTCACCAAGACACCTTGCTTCCCTTTACGGGACTCCGCACACAGCAAACTTGCGTGAGGATCGAAGTCCAGCTGGTATAGACCGCTCTGCATTTATTTAACAGAGTTGGCTTTTTTGAAGTTATACTTCTTTGCGCCCGTTGGAGACTTTTGGGATGGGATGTTGGTCGAGAAACCGCGTCACGCTCTTTTTTGGGTGAAAAAAATCCACAATTGTACGTTTTTGTATGGTTTTTTGTACGTTCGAACTTTGAACAAGAGCATCGATGGGTGAGTCGGTAGCGCACTCTACTTTCACCTAAGAGTCCCATGTTCGATTCCCGGTTGGGGCGATTTTTTTTTTAAACAAAACTTTTTCAAAGTTCGAACGTACAAAAAACCATACAAAAACGTACATATAGTATATAGGTGTATATAACAGATAATATATAGGTGTATATTATAAAAATTAAATCACTCATAACAATATATCGAAGAGAAATATATTGAATAATAGAGAAAAAATGTCTTTTATTTCATTTATATATCCTGTCTGCCTGTGTGTGTGAGCGGGTGTGTGCGACCGGCCAAAGAAGTATAACTTCCACCGTCTGGTCCGACGCAGACCACGTTTTTTTGGAAACTGGAAGAGAGAGCGAGTTTTTCAAATAGGAATTTCCAAATATTCTCACTGCCCTCCTCAAAACCCTCAATACGCAACGAACGAATGTTAAGATACTATCCGTGGTGACCAAATGTATGCATACTTCTAAAATGTTGATAAATGGAAAGATTTATTGCTGAAATATTCCAAAAGTACTTACTTCGTTTTCATGTAATCAGAGACTTTCAACATTTTTTATCATAAAATTATATGTATTTCATATGGCTAACAATTTTAACTGTGAGTGCATTATTTTCATATGATGATACTTGCTAAAAAATAACAGTAAAAGAATACAGCAAAAAGATTTCGATGTAGGGTATATGCAACCCGCTTTATGTGGTTAACCCCGGTCACAGATGGCATGATATCAGGTCAAAAATGAAATTGCAAATTATTAAAAAATTAAAGCTTTCAAAATTTTTTCAAACATTTTTCTTAAAATATTTGGCATTGATACTTACGTCCTGCATAAAAAAAGTCGCCCAGGGGTAAAATCATGTGAAGAATATGGGCAGCATTGAAAGGGTTAAGAAAAATTTCTCGTTCAGCTAACACCACAATCTAATCCTATCTGGTGTGTACTATTGTAATTATTATCAGTGATATTTGACTCAAATCATACTCTCACATTCAGAACTTGGGGCCCTAACCAATTTTTTCACTGCAAAAAAACCCATACCATGTATGCTTGTGTATAAGCCAACCCCTTAATTTTCAGCAAAAAAATTGTACTTTTTTTTAAGACTTGTGTATAGTCCGATCTTAGGTTTTCTATACTCAGGAACCCTAGGAAAACAAGGATAGATATTTTTCATATTGATATCTCGAAGCTGACAATCAAAATACATGTACAAAATGATCTTTGTTCCCAACATCGTTAAGTATTATTGTAACTACATAATAATAAACTGTAAAAATTGTTGTTTTTGCTATCTGCATTATCTAGAGAAAACATTTTAGGTTTTCCATTTTAACTAAAAGATGGTGTGCACAAATTGCGGCAGACAAGTTGGGAGAGACAGAATCTTATTGGTCATTAATCAGTTGCTCATATGGCTGTAAAATTATAATGCTGATTTCCTAATTTCCTTAACCTTCTGGCGGGCACGTATGTGCACTAAGTACACGGTGATTGGTTTTCGGTGTTTTAATCCATTTTATCATAAATGGACCAACTTGGGACCATTTGCTATTCCTAATCTGTACAAATAGCTTTAGTAGTGTGCCAAAATTATTTTCTTAGCAGCAGTATTTCTGGAAGAAGAAAGCGAAACGCGTCATGAAGTCTGTACATTTTGTGCTGCGAGGCCCGGTGAATCTATGAACAAATGAGGTCTGCTCATATATTTTTTGTTATTGTATAAGATAGTGACTTTTTTATTGATAACAATAGTTGGCAAAAAATATCGCAAGTTACTGATTATCCATTCATATTTTTATATGGCAATAATTTTTGCCTGAAGCAAAATATTGCGTGTTGTGGAGACCTGCTGTGATCATGAATACAATATCTTCGTATGTACATTTACCAGTATTTCTTACATTTATATCAGAGAATGAGTCTCTTTTATTGCATAAAAATGATGTAACTATGCATCAATACAATTTAAATTAGTGAAACTAATTTTGAAATAATTAGTGTTCCAAATTGAAGCCAGAAACTATCAACTCAAGGCTTCTGTTGGACTCTGACGAAGAGGAAAAGGAAGATGATGCTGTCGACAATAATGGTTCTGATTGCGAATGATTTGTACAGCAAATTGGAAGAAGAAGCCTCCAAAGATAAAGAAGAAGTGCATTTCTCGTTGGCATAAAACATAACCACATCATACCAATATTCTAGAACTACGTAATCCAGGTGGAAGTGAAATCATGGCACCTAGAATTGTCGTGAGGTATAGGAGATTCCTGTTGCAATGTTTCCAATGTCGAAGATTTTACAATCAGGAAGGCTAGAAGAAATACAGACAAACTAGTGGAAATACAGTTGATTTTAGATTGATTTTTGAGTGGCTGCATAAAGAATTACAAGATGAGCGATTACATTGCAATCGAAAAAATGTTGCATCCATTCAGACATTGATGTAGCTTTGTGCAGTACATTCCCAGCAATCCAGCAAGGTATGGCCTGAGTGTGTGGCCGGATGTGATGCAAAATCGTTTTACTCTGGCAATAAATAACTCAAATGCGGGCAGCAAATGAATGGAAAATATAAAGTATGAAGTTCACAGTCAGTTATAGTCAAAAGTCTCGTGCAGCCATTAGACAATGAAAACAGAACTCTTCCAACTTACAATTGGTACACTATACAGTCACTCAATATCTTCTCATGATAAAAATTGCATTTATTGGGAAGTTACGAAAAATAAGCAAGAAATCCCACACAAATGTCTGACGAACGAAGCAAGGTAAGTACATATGCATTTCATTGCTTATTGGATTCTAAAGAAACGTGACCCTCATATCATACGTAACAAGATTCAAAGCCATCATTTGAATGCCTACAATGCACGACACTTAAATGCACCTACCACAGACCAAAAATTATAGCACATTACAATGAAACTAAAGGTGCAGTAAACACAGTTAATAAAATGTGTGTAGCCCGTGGCCCACCACTTGCATGATTTTTTTGGTTTTCTTGAATATAGCTGACATAAACTCAGATTCTGTCTTTTCAATTAACATGGTATAAAAAAGAACAGCATCGAAGAAGAATATTCAGAAACAATCTAGCCATGGGTCTCAAAAAGGGGCATTTCGTGTCAAAATCAACGGTTTTGACTCCACCGTCCAATTGGAAGCATACCTGAAGTGCTACCACTCTCAAGTAAAAACTGCTTCTCCCGTGAATTTTGTGAAAATAGGGACATGTAAACTATGCGTAAATAACATTTCTATTGTGATATTGCATGTGGTAAATACGTTAGTATAAAGACATTAATGAGTCTTTGTCAATTGCCTTCTGTGCCTACAAGATGCCGAGGAACAAGTTTCTTCGGCAAGCTAGACAGCTATTAAAATGTGCAATAATAAAAAATAAGCACGTGAAATGTGAACAGTAATGTAAATAAATAAATAATATAGCCAACCAATGACAAATTAACCAATACATAACAAAACACCAAATTTATTCTTAATTAGCATCTTCGTGTACTGCCTACACAACACGCCCGCTCGTGTGACTGAAAAATGTGCACCTGCCAGAAGGTTAAAATACCATGGCATTGTCATAATTCCTGACCAGCAGCTACTACTTTCCAACCACCCCTTAACAATAGGGCTCCAGTAGTGTACACTGAAACTCAGAATTTCTTATGTAGAATGATAAAGTAATGCAAGTCGTAGCATTAATGCACCCCGATTGATGCTGTTAACGCAATTGATGTGGTTGAGCTAATTCACTACAAAATATATTCGCAGCTGTCCGACTAGCAATCAACACAACCAAAATATGAAGATGTAAGCCTACCAGGATATCTGATCCCCCTTTTGTTTTGTTATGAACCTCTATTCAAAAGATCACCACCATTATCTGCCAATTTGATTCCAATTGCAAAACACATAAAACAGGCCCACATTACTCATAAATTATTAAATTAAAGTTATGACCCTCAACTGAAAACAATGTAATAAACTCTTTCAGATACGTTCGCTCGTATATCAAAGGAAGAGTACATGTGCACTCTTCCTTAGTTCCACCTATGATTTCAGCAGATTAGGAAATCAGTATATTGCACTGTGGTGAAGCCCTGTGACCTGGGAAGGAATTGTGTACCGCTTTTTTTGTGCCAAGATTTAAGCCGTCAAAAGTTTGACACGTATGTAGTTCAACCCCTCCAACTTTTTGATCAAATATTTGGTCTCATAAAGTTCACCTATAAACAAGACTATTTGACTACACACGGTAACTAGGTAAATAAATTTATTGATACATATTCAATGTTATTGGCTAGTCAGACATTCGACAAAAAATATAGCTTCAGGAAATAGTTTTGAATGACGGGGTAATGATGCCATCTCAGGGCGATTTAATAAACCACCCGCAAGGGCCAGTCCAGATTAAGTGGGTGTGGATAAGTGAGTTTCAACTGCAGGTTTTAATACGAGAAAGACAAAGAGTGAATCTGAGTATGCTAGAACAATCAGGCTTATGCATGTTGCCTAAGTGCTTCACTGGCACATCCGGTTTGAAAAGGCAAATTGGAGTGCCTACACAACTCTCGTCCTGTTAGAATAGAGGCGGAAGAGAACAAAGATCTTCATTCCATTATATTCATGTGTGCAGTGAAATTAAAGCAATAAAGATTCAAACTTTTAAAGAAATCATAGAGCAAACAATTATGTAAACTTAAATGAAAAAGGGTGAATTCTAAAAAATTAAACGGCTTCTCTTCTAATATAATTTCTCTTTTATTTGTTAGAATACACATTTGGCTTCAGGTGTCTCCTATAAGTTGACACCTCAGCAACCACATGAATTGTACTCCCTTTGACAGAAAATGTTAAGGAGCCAAGTGATTGTGTGTGTGATTAAACACAACTTAAAGTACCAACTAATGAAATGCAGCCTAACAATAGCAGGAAAATTGTCTTAGACTTGATTGAAATCACTAGGTCAGCTGCTTTAATTGGGGGATTTCTCCCAACTGATGAGTCACAAAGTACCACAGGTTTAGAATTCCCTGGGAATTTCATCCTTAATGACAAATTATAGTGGAGTCAAAAACAAAAATCACTCGGGACACCAAATAGAACCAACAAAAGATGGATATGAAAATGAATTGCCATTGAATGAGAAAAATGGCTGGTCAGTTACTTATATGCAAATAAAATGTATGAGGTAGTACAACTTAGCATGAAAACAGATTGTACTCGGACAAACTCAGTAACCCAAGAGTTTTAATGAATAATGAGGAAATTTCAGAAATATCTCAGAAAAATATTAATCCCAAGCACTTAATTGCCAAACAAATCACTGAAAACTTTACTTTGGTGCACATCATTTTAATGCTCAAACCACATTATGGCACAAAAATTCCTTTTCATTTTTTTCTAAAATTCTAAAATATAAATCATTAACATAAGGTAAAATCAACAACATTAAAGATTCAGAGGAACATTAGTTAAGAACAATGCAAACAAACTTACTTCTCATAAAAAATTTGGAGGCCACCTAACTCGTAACAAATTTAATCATACTTATAATGAATGAATAGATCATAGGTGGCAACATACATAAAAACATTTACCAAACACAGTAAATGCAAACAACAAGACCTAAACAAGATATTAACCCTCTTAGTGTCACTAAGCGGCTCAGCTAAATGCAGAGTTTTGTTTCTCGGGCAAGAAGTGTCACGGGCCGAATATGTCGACTTCGTAAAAAATATATTGTTTATAATACTGCAGTAATTAGCTGTATAGCTCAAGTGATTTTAAAAATTGTACAAAGATAGAAGTACTGCCTTTTTGGTAAAATAAAAAAACTGCATGTGGATATTTAAAAAAATGGATTCTCAATATTTCTTTTTTGGTAAGGAGTAACATTTTCTTTAAATACCCTAGGCATTTCTCACTAGTACCACTTTTAGTATGTGGCACTAAGAGGGTTAAAGCTTACGGCAGAATTGGTAAAACAAGGTATTTGTTTTGTCCATCAAACACTATAAAATGCCTTAAAATGCACATCAAACACTTCCCTCAGATTCATAGCTTCAGAAGGTAGCATTAGGACCACAGTGAATTGTGATGACTAACAAAATTAAAATGAATCATTATAAAGTTCATACCGCACAAGTTAAAAGAGAACATCCCTGATATTCCCTTTACCAGGAAGACCCAAAAGGGAAGGTGAGAAAAGAAACAAGGTTATAACACTAATGAACAATAATTTTTTCAGTTTTACAACAATCAGTGACAAAAATATTAACTACCAACACAATAAATTAAAATGAAATTTCAATGGATATGTCATTCTAATCATGGAAATATTTCACAAGTTCAAAATGCCCAACACCAAAAAAAATCTACAATTACATCTGAAAAATGAAGAATTGGCTTTGAAAAAATAAGGAATTTGGTCAACACATGATAAAATAAAACGAAATTTCAGCGAATATATCATCCAAGTCAAGGAAGTATTTCATAATTTCAAAATGTCCAACAAACAAAATTCTACCCAAAAGGGAAGGTGATAAATGAAAAATTTTTTTTTAACACTAATGAACAATAATTTTTTCAGTTCTATAACAATCAGTGACAAAAATATTAACTACCAACACAATAAATTAAAATGAAATTTCAATGGATATGTCATTCTATTCATGGAAATATTACACAAGTTCAAAATGCCCAACACAAAAAAAATCTACAATTACCTCTGAAAAATGAAGAATTGGCTTTGAAAAATAAGGAATTTGGTCATCACATGATAAAATAAAACGAAATTTCAGCGAATATATCATCCTAATCACGGAAGTATTTCATAATTTCAAAATGTCCAACAAACAAAATTCTATCCAAAAGGGACGGTAATAAATGAAAAAAAAGTTTTAACACTAATGAACAATAATTTTTTCAGTTCTAAAACAATCAGTGACAAAAATATTAACTACCAACACAATAAATCAAAATGAAATTTCAATGAACACTTCATTCTAATCATGGGAATATAACACATGTTCAAAATGCCTAACACAAAAAAAATCTACAATTACCTCTGAAAAATTAGGAATTGCCTTTGAAAAATAAGGAATTTAGTCATCACATGATAAATTGAAATGAGATTTCAGCAAATATATCATCCTAATCACGGAAGTCATTCATAAGTTCAAAATGCCCAACAAACAAAATTCTACCCAAAAGGGAAGGTGATAAATGAAAAAAAAATGTTTTAACACTAATGAACAATAATTTTTTCAGTTTCAAAACAATCAGTGACAAAAATATATACTATCTACACAATAAATTAAAATGAAATTTCAATGGATACGTCATTCTAATCATGGAAATATTTCACAAGTTCAACATGCCCAACACAAAATATCTACAATCACCTCTGAAAAATGAGGAATTGCTATTGAAAAATTAGGAATGAAAATTAAAGGATTTTGGTAACCACACAAATGAAAAACGAAAAAATTAAAATTAAAAATGAAATTTCACTGTATACATCATCTTCATCATGGAAGTATTTTGTAAGTTCAATGAGAAGGATGTCCAACACACAAAATTCTACAATTGACTCCGAAAAATAGGAAGTTCCTGTGAACATTTAAGAATTTTGGTCATTAAAAAAAATTCAAATGAAATTTCAGTGAATTTCAATTTACATCTGAGTCAAACATAGGTTGGAATTCAAAATGCTAAATAAAAAATGACTGAAATGACCAAATCTTAAAAGGCCTTCCATGATTAAAATGACAACTTACTTTATGTGACACATGACAATTGCCAAGCAATGTCCATCCCACTATTAGTGGTGATGAAGAAAGTATCATTGACCAGAATTTCAAAGACTTATTGATGCTGATTGGTATTAAACAGTTTTTAGAATGAGAACTGCTATGGATAGAAATTAGTGAAACAAAAATAACTGGCATCATACAAGGTTTTACATGAGTAGTTAGGAATTTAGTGTGTTCAGTTCATTTTCATTTCATCCAACATTTAAAGAAGAATTACGCAACACCTCATCAAGCTAATATTGACTATAGCACAACAGAAAAGATGGCCACCAAATCAAAGCAAACTGACCAACTGGGAATGGCAGTAGATGCCTACAGAGCCTTCACTTTGAGCTGCTTCATCTTGGGCGCTCGCTTTTTCATCTGCCGTCTTGCCTCTCGCTCCTCCCACTTGCGCTGCTTCTCTGGGTCTTCCTCCTGCAGGATTCGCTCCTTCTCCTGCCTCTTCCTCTCCTCCCTTCGTGCAGCTGCAGCCTCCGCTCGGGCAGCATGAGTAGTCTTCAGGAATGCTTCCTCTACTCGCAGTCTATTTTTATCAGCCTTGGCCTTTGCCTGCAAAATACCAGGACAAAACTTTTCACTACAGAGGATACAGCCTACTAATGAAGTGAGTGCACCACTTCTCAAACATTGAATACAACACTATAGCACAGTAAGGGCCTTCAGTTAATAGAATTCAACTGCTGAAGTTGATCAGCACTACAGTCCTTGAGCCACGAGCTTTCAATTTGGAACCTTTCAGAGATAAATTGTAATAAATTCCTGCACTCATTTGAAATAAACATTCTTGTCAATGTTTATTTCAAATGAGTGCAGGAATTTCAAATTACTGTATGTATGGATCTCGAAAAAAATTGGGGAATTTATAGTTTTTTTTCTTCAGAAGAAGAAAAACCTACCTTCATTAATAGTCGAGTCAATCAATTAGGTGACTTTTCCAGACACAAAATTTTGGCAAATGATTAACATCGAATCATACTTATCTCCTTTATGCATAAGCCTCAGAATATTCCTCCTGCCTAAGTGGGCTTTTATACTGCCATATATATCCACATATAAGGCCAAGACATCATTTCACTACTGAAAAATAGCAAGTCATCTAATAATTGTGCAGCATTTATTAGCATAGTAATATAGCACCTCCATAAAGATCTACGCAACCTGTAATGCAATTGTGTCATAAGATATTGTTTGACTCATGATAACAACTTGAGGTACCCATCAAAAAAGAACAACAGCTTGGTTCATGTATTCAACAATAGTTCCAAGAATTTGCAAACTTATGTATATAAGTAATAATTTATTTCCCTGAAGGACTATGCTGTTATAGAAAAAAAAATGGCAAGAGAAATGCATTATGCACCCCGCAACACAATTGCATTGTGAATACAGTTTGTGCGTAAGTGAAGCATTTTGCAGCACACTATGTGACTAGCTTTTTACGTAAGTTGGGCAACACTGAGTAGGCAGAGTAGCCTACTCAGTGTTGTGATGGTTGAATGTGCTCACACAGTCAGGAGTGATGTCACAATCATTTTTATGCTAGATTTCGTAGATAGTGACTTAAAATGACAAAATAGAGGTTCAACAGGCAAGTTTCATCAGTTGTGAATTACCTTCTCAACTCAATCGTCATACCGATAATCAATGTCAACTGGAATACTAAAAATGCACAAACATCTTTGCATGATACATACATTTTTAGCAACATTGTATACGCTGTATCTTTCGTGGGTCTATGATTTTATATCCACCATATATGATTTTTGTAGCATCTTTATAACATTTTCTAGCAAGTCAATAGTATTCCAAAATATCAATACTATGCCCTACCAAAGAAAAGTAAAGTAGAGTTCTTGGGTTTCCATCCACGTGATGTTGGTGAGTTTCACTGACATTTCAACGGCATAGTCTGCCATCGTCCGCAGGGATTCACCCGGATGGAAACCTGAGAACTCTACATTACAAGCATTCACCTGGAAAGCCTTCAATCTTAAATAAAAGTAACTTTTCTCTGTTTTGTTCATGACTATATCTTCACTATATTCATGATTTTGTTTTCTCATAGGCCCCAATTATTACATCTTTGCTACGAGTGGGACTGTCATTGTGGCATCCATGTAGATCAAATCAAAACAAGCACAATGGTGAAGTCCTTTCAAGAGAGGGTACAAGAAGACATTTACTACCTTATACCTGAAGTATGAGCAACCAATGAAATGTTATCTTCCTTAAGGTATTGTGAACCAACACATGAAATGATACCCTGCTCATGCAACTAATGTATCCACAACATTTTAAAAACAACAAAAACAAAGCAAATGCAGGAAAAGGAACAAATGAGCTTCTTTTAGCAATAGTCTTAGCAGGGAACTTCGGTAAATCAATCTTTTAGAGTAAAAATCTGATGATGGACTCCAGTATTTGTTGAAAGCATTATTCATTGAAAAACTATTGAATCATAAATAAATTTGATTGTTTCAGGATTGACTTCGTGGAAGTGATAGATATCCATTTATAATAAAAAAACTTTGTACTTTTCCACACTTTATTTAAAAACTGCGACCGGTTTCACCATAATATGGCATCTTATGGCACATTCTGAAGCTTAGGTCATACAATATATACCCAGATAAAGTTAAAAATGGTGGGGGTTTGAAATGTGGGAGAGAGGAGCATGGCAGAGTGAGAAGGGATAGTGGAAAAAACGAGAGGAAAGGAAGGAAAGTGAATCGGGGGAAGAGAGTGGGAGGAGTAGAAGGTCACCAAGTTATACTGTTTTCTAAAAAAAAAGATAACTTTCTAGAAAACAGTATAACTTGGTGACCTTCTACTCCTCCCACTCTCTTCCCCTGATTCACTTTCCTTCCTTTCCTCTCGTTTTTTCCACTACCCCTTCTCACTCTGCCATGCCCCAATCGCCCTGCTCCTCTCTCCCCCATTTCAAACCCCCACCATTTTTAACTTTCTCTGGGTATATATTGTATGACCCAAGCTTCAGAATGTGCCATAAGATGCCATATTATGGTGAAACCGGTCGCAGTTTTTAAATAAAGTGTGGAAAAGTACAAAGTTTTTTATTGAATCATATTTAATATTCTGTAATTGCTACTTTTGTGTTTTATGCAGTTGGAAAATAAATGAAAAAACTGTTCCTGGGATATTCAGAAGGTGGTCGACAAATGAGAGAATTCTTTCGACTAATGTGCTGAGTGTATGAAACTTAAAACAAAGCAAAGTGTATGTGACCATGATAAAATGTGCATTTATGTGAGAGATCAGTGTGAAAAAACAAATTACAGTGTTTAAAAATTGTACAAAATAGCCTTTAGATTGTCACCACACACAAATGAGCGAAAAGAAGTTAGAAGTTAGTTCAGGGAGTTATCATACTGAGTTTAGATATTTCTTGTATGCCATTACGCACATTTAAATCCTAAAGGAGATTTTACATTTGTGTAATGTAGGTAAGAAAGTGATGCATATTTGAAATGACGTGCGTTCAATAAACATACTTTTTCAGGAGTAACAGGGCAATGTAATTGATAAGATGGAGGATGAGAAACTTACAAAAAATCCATTTCTATCTCTTACAGATTTTACGATATGAGTAAAATCAATTAAATCTATGCTATTTTGGCTTCCAAAACTCAGCCATATGCCGATTCAACAGATGTAATGATCCTGAGTCTCAGCGATGCACTTAATTTGAAGCTTGGAAATATTTTAAAAACTTTCCCAACTTACCTAAGGGTGAACATTTATTTCTAGCAATATTCTCCCTTACTCTCTCTACTTATTGCACATTGCAAGTTTGGAGAATTAAGATCCCAGCACAATCACGCCATGTTCCTTGTAATTGGATATAAGACCATCTCTTGAGTTGGGGTTATTTTTGGATGTAATTATTTCTACTTAGAACCTATTACTGCTGCCTTTATGAATTCCCTAATGGCTCTGCTTGTTATGAAATTTACGGTAGGATTAATTTCAACCTCTGCCTCTCAACTGTGTTGCTCTAAGTTTCGTAATAAGCCCCCTGTTTTCATACTTGGATTTTCCAATCGGCTCAGTCCGAGAAAAGGTGTTTAAATAGAGTGTCACTAATTCTCGAATAGTGCCTCTGAGCATCAAGTCCTGATCAAACAACATACACTCATAGGTGCTAAATGCTGAGTGAACAAGCATTGGTTACTAACGGACTAGTAGTTTTTCATCTGACCATGACTTTTTGATTTGTGACGATCATGAATTAAAACAGTTACTGCAGGGTAAATACCATAAGTAGGTACATAAAAACAGGATGCATCGTGCGTCTGAGAATAAAATTCACCAATCAAAATACATTAATTTAGTTGGTGAAATGTTTCGAAGTAAATGGAATGAACAATTGCCCCAAAAGGAAATAATATAATGATAGGAGAAAAATGAGTAATTCAATTAAATATGCATGACAGACTTTGAGAAAGTATGGTGCTCAAACCACAGCCACAGCTACCTCAAAACAGAACATCACTGGATTATACGTCACTTTGTGAAACCCAATTGGGCTTCCCCCTCCATCGGTATGGATAATCGGCACTCTACTGTACCAAACTAAGTAGGTGGAAACACCAATGCTATGGTTAGAAAAACTGGAATTATTAACTGAAAATATCCATTTTGATTTTAAATAAATAGGTACCTCTTTCAGTCCATGATCGTGCAACAAGAAATGCTTCAATTACGTTTCTCAAAACAATTTAAGAGCAAAACTTACCTCTTTACTCAGTCTAAAGCGCTTCACTTTTTCCATGCAGTAAAAAACCAGTTGCAGCAATGGACGCATTTGCTCCATCACCTCTGTAACAGTGCGGCTCTTGCATGGTGGGATATTAAAACCAAAGAGAAGCACCTTCTTTGTATCCGGTAACTTTGTGGGAGCACTATCCCTATTGAAATAAGGAGAAAAATAAAGTCAATATCTCAATCAATAGTAAGGGAAGATACAGTAGTAAACCATTTGCTACCAGTGCACTTCTATATTGGCCTTTGGTCCCTTTGCAAAAAATACCACTGGCCAATATATCAGCTGGCATTTTCATGTTTATTAATGCATATTGTTAATTTTCACAACCTAAAAATGCAATCTAAATGTGTTATCATAAATAAATATATCGATTTTGAATTCAAAACAAGAGCAAAAATTAAATGATAATGGCTTTCGCAGTCTTAGCATACCCAACCTAGAATTGGCTGGCAGCAAAATGATTATGTGACAAAAAAAGGCCTAATGTAAACTGCAAGGACAACAGAGCAAGTCATTTTACGCATTAGCAAGTAACATGAAATGAAATGGCTCCTTTAAATATGTAAAAAAAGGCCCATTTCACCTTCTCAGTTTGCCATCATGACCAACAGAGTTATAGTTCTAAATTGGCAGAATTTGCATGGAATGCAGTGTTGTTTCAAACTTGGGCACACTCATGCTCCAGATTTATAATTTTGCCAAAGGGAAGGACTTTTACAATCCACATCTATCTTCATTTGTTTGGCAGTGGCTATGGAGCCAATGAGGCTTCATCATGTCAAAGCACATGCACCTGCCGACAAAGTCAAAAACAGGACCATGGTGGATGGGAACAAGTGACTTCCCTGTTCTTCCTTGTGCCAAGGCTACAATCTCCAACAATGCCAGGATTAGAAGCGCACCTTCAGTATGGAGAGAACTGAGAGGTTGCATTTACTACTCAAGCTAGCACCAGATCACCCTCAACTGTCAGGTAACTCTGGGCCCCAGTTGGGTACTTGGTTCTCACTCGTGAAGTGAAGGCCATGAAGGAAGGGAAGATTGAAGCCAAGAAAAAGTAAATGGCATTCAACTGCCTTTTGTGGGAGCAAACAACAGCTAAGGCTGCTTTCCAGCACACTGGCAAAATAGATGCTTCTGGAGCCATTGATTAATGGCTTCATTTGCATGCGTAGGCACCACCAGAAACCAGGTATTCAGTGTGATTTTGGCTAAAAATAGTAAAGAAAAATAGCCTGATGGCTAAGGAAGCTATCTCCTAGTGCTGCTATGCAATTGGTGGACAGGCTTATTTCTTATTTGGAACAAGAAACTATAGTCACCAACAGCAATCACACTAGGAGTGCACTGTTTACTAATTTACCAATACATTTTGTGGTGGGGAAGTCAACAACAGTCACATCTGTGATTCTCTCTGCTTCTACTAAGTGCAATGTGACTAGGGCCACACTTTTCCTCATCTTTGTTCTTGAAATCTAAAAGAGATTCAATGCAGTGCCAGGTATGTCTTGGGCTCGTTTTTCTGCCTAGTTTTTCAAGCCAGAACTTTTTTTGCCATATACACACTCCACATTTTCATTTGGCTTAAAATTCCACTTAAATTTACCACCTGACAACTATTTTAGTTATTTGGCCTCTAACTTGCTTACTACAAGTAAATATAAAACATAGTAAAAACAAAAATCTTTCCCCACACTTAACTTATTGCCAACTGAGGGCACATTATTCAGTGCATCTTACAGTACTGGTCTTTTTCTTGACACTAATTAATGCTAAAATATTTATTATAACATTAGTATATTTTACCACTATGTACTTTACAGCTTGCTCACTGAAGTTACACGTCTGGAAATTCCCAAGAGAAACCCTGCATCACACAGTTATTCTTTTATCTGCTCTGATTATATTGCAAGGTAAATTTCTTTATTTACATGCAAGTCAGCAACAGTAGTAAATAATGACATTCACTACACCCAATTGATATAAAACCATTTATACAGGCCAATATATCCTCATCCACAAACTTCTGGGATACAGGCAGAGACTTAGTAATCCAGGGGCACAATAGTCATTTTCTAGTGAAACACTTTATAGTGACATTTCAGATGGCCCCGACTGCCGACATTGGCTTTTGTGTACAAAATTTGATACTGAAAAGGTGAAATATTCAATGCAGCAGATACTTTGTCAGTCCCTGACTTCATATTGTATAATTCAACTGCGCTATGAATATTTCTGTTTTTTTTAAATAGTGGAATTTACTATACATATGTTCATTGAATGGTTTGAATAGGACTACATAGATACTAGGCACAAATATGGTTTTCTTTAATTGTTGAGCACTGCCCGTACTTTAATCATCTGCATGACAAAGTAGTAAATTATCTATAGCATAAATTAGCCATTATAAAAAAAATCAATTGACTGAGATGGCATTAACTGTGTGTGTCTGAAGATAAGCCCCCATTTCTGGCCAAATATCAGTTGTCAAAAATACAACGGAGGGTTATTTTGGAGTATGAAGAGAGAAAAATCACAAAAAACTCCATGACTAATGGTGCGGAATAACATAAAGATGCACAAATATTATTGCAATACCATAATGTGCTAATATTACTCATACCAGGATTGTCTTTCTTACTTTCTGCTGAGAACAAATGAACCCATTAAACAAGATGGACTATTTTGCACACATACTCAACAAAAGATCCAACATTTTTTAACTTTTTTACTATCTCATCAAATTTCCTTCTTGACGCTGTTGTTCCAGCCCTAATATAGAGTGGTAAAGATATTATGCAACCCAATATACAATTGTGCCATGAATATTTTTCTGCGAGTTAGATATAGGAATAAATTGAACTTGAAAAAGGACTACCAATGCTATTAGGCATTTAAAGCTGATTAATACGAAGGAAATTCTAGGCAAGAGAGAAAATATGATTCACTGACTATATTATCCATAATCGTTAATTCTATGTTTATGGTTTCGCTTAGGCACGATTAGTATACGTGCTTGAAACTGACATAAAAAGGAATGAGTGAAACAAATTAATCTTAGTCTCTAAAAAAATAATTGGATCTCCAGCAGTCACCAATTACCATTGTAAATTACATTATGTTAGAGACTGATTCATTTATGGGCCATGGTACAGATGGTGTGAAAATGGATGTCTATGGGCAGCAGAACTTGGTGGCAGTCACCTGTTAAGCAAATGATATCAGTGAGGGTAAAGATTATGGCAGGTGGGACAAAGCGGCTGAGGGTCCCTCCGGAGATCCATGCGGGAGTTCTTCAGTGTATCTGTCAGCCCATTGCTGCTTGATTCACCCTCAATGACATGAGAGCCACCAAGTTTTGCTACGCCGATATCAGAACATAAGATTCTTTACAGTGAAATGGAAAAATATTGGTCACATCAATTTCACCATAAAGAGAATTAACAATATAAAGAAATATTACGCATTTTTCCAAAACTGCCTTGAATGAAGAGAAAGGGTGACAAAACTAATAGAAGAAATTTATTGGGAGTCAATTGAAACTCATATGATACACATGAGCCTAGGATTAAGAAAAATTAGGATCTCAGCAGGATATTATTTCACCCCAACACTACATCTGTAGCGCAGAAAATAGTGGCCAAATACGAGAAATTCACAGTGGATCAAATAGAATGAGGAATTCCTTCTTCCCATGCATAATACATTATTACAATACAATTAGATCGACACATTATTCTATAGAAAACACATCTCTTTTTGTCCTTGTCTCTTCCAATTGCCTTCCCTGAACCATTCCTTAGCCTACAATGTAGCGGTGACTGGCAGGCTTTACTTTTATATATTTAATAGACTATTAGAATGTAATTGAAAACTTTGCTTCAGACTCTCCACAATGAGATAAAACAAATATTTATGAAAAGTATATTCTCAGAGAAACGTGCACACTCCCATTAGTGGCCAAGCATCTTGTATAGCAGACAATATTCATGGCACACTGGTATAAAGGGATGTGCTGTCCCTACAATGACACAACCACCTCTGAACTATAAACCTCAGCATAGCATACAACCCATTTCTATGGTCTTTGTGACCTGTTCTTAAGGCTTCATTGAGTTTGTCATATGAATAAGGTCTTCCAAAATGTGTAGCTGCCACAGGGGAGAGTTACACATTTTGCACTCTTAATAAGAGGAGTCCTGTACCTAAATAAAATTTTTAGTACACGACTCACATTGAATAAATAACTACATGTGATGATGTAAATGGGAAGAGAAAAAACATTTACAAATTTTTTTCTATTTACAGAAAAAAATGAACCACACTTAGACTTTCTCCTAAAAATATTCATTGACTATTTTGTTTTAAATTAATAATAGACTGAGTGGAAGTTTTGAACTAAATCATTTGAATGATGCCACATTTCTGTGCAATAACCTAGTAAACTAAGATGGAGTGCTATTAAACAAAACAACCATAAAACATACTCAGGCTTAGGTCCTGAAAACTGGTCTGAGAAGTGGATATAATCAATCATATCTGTATATCGGTTGAGCACAGTCAAAAGTCTACTATCCAGAAGAGATGATGCCACCTCCGACATTTCACTGAGCACAAGCATTCCTGGTGGTCCTCCAAATTTATCAGCTGGTCTTCTTTCTGGACAAAATAGGCTCTAAATTGAGAAAGAAATTAGTATTAATGAGAGCATTTAACGTGCAGAAAAAAGGATTAAGTAAACATTGCTATACACGTGAAGATAGAATTGCTCTCGTATACAATTCATACATTATTGTACATTACAATGAAGCCATGTGATATAAAAATCAAGGCCTCTACAGTGGTATGTGAGAAGGAGCTAAAGAGAAGGAATAACCACGCTTGACAGCTGGCTATATGCAATGCATGAAATGGATATATACCCAGTTCCAGGTCAAAAAAAATTTAGAACTGATTACTACCACATCATGATTGATAATAAGAACATGGTTATCTCAACAATTTGCAATCTACTATTATAGATTAACATGAATTTTTTCCACTGCCAAACAAAGAGACTCAAGATGGATTACAAAATATAAATAATGTAATAAAACAATTAATCCCATGACATCAATACATTTTCACTAAGGCATATGCTTACAAGGTCAGACATATCTTTGCCAAGCCTAAGAGCAGTTTTTCTTGCTGCTACACAAAGAACAAAACTGTCCATATCTTCTTTATTCATCTCCACCCTTACAAGGACTTGATCAACACCGCTTCCACTGCCACTTCCAGGGCGCAGTAATTGACTTATCACAGCTACTAAGTCTTGTCGCTGCAAAAATAAATCAGGAATTCAGCACTATATTAAGTATTGAGCGACATAAAATGAAAAAAATACAGAGCGGAAATCAACTGAAAACATTTGACCCATTCCATCTTACTTACTTTGAGGAATTTCAACTCGACCAGCATTCCTTCACAGCAAGTTCTGCCGCTACACCAAAGTGTGTAAACATTTTCACTTTCCTTCACCAGTCCAACTACATTATTACTATTTCCACTGCTCCCTGAACTATCATTATCTACTTTACCATCATCACCTGTAAGAAAACAAAAATTCAGATGAAACAGTTGCATTTGCGGAAGTAAATTGCTAATGATTTAAGATAAATCAAACAAATTCTTAAAATTACTATGCAAGAACATAAGACTTCTAAAAAACTATGGCCTGGTTTTATATCTAGTGAATGTTAACTGCAAGATGGCGTACATACTATATGCTAGTTGTGAGGTATTGTATACAGCATTGGACTGTCAATTAGTAGACAGTGGCATTACCAATGATTGTGAAAACATATGAACTTTGGCTATCACACTGAAAAAATATATGATAGATTATAAAACAGGGCCTCATGAGTTAATGAAATTCAATATTATTGATTACAAGAACACCAACAAAAACCTCTCTTATTTCTTAAGGTACATAAATATCATGAAGTTCCATTGTCTTGGATATATTTCTCCCTGTAATTCACAACACACTAAACAAAAAAAGCATTATAGCACACACACTTCTTCCACTCATAACATTTACTAACTACACATCCTCAGCACTGCTTCTTCTTAAATGGCTCTAGATTCTTCAAGTTTAGCATCACTGCCTTTCAGGCATGTCCCAACTTTTGTAAATAACCCAGAGCATGTGACCCACCAATAGATCATATACATATGAGTGATGACGGACTTGCTCATCATGTTTTTCAAAGTAAGCAGTTTAAAATCTGGCAGTCGCACCAAAATTATACAATTAATGAATCTGTGCTTGTCATAGTTGGGAAAGTTACAAAAAAAAATTTACTGATCAAAGTTACAGTTAATCTCTGTAAAAAGTAACTAGTTAAAGTTAAAAGTTACTTTTCTGAAAAAGTAACTGATTAAAGTTGAAGTTAAAAACAAGTCACTTTTACATTAAAAGTTACTTTTTCAGTTGCACTTAGTAAACTTTCAAAAGCTATTTTTCACAATTGGGATAAAATCTCATATTTGAGGTGTACACAACAAATAAAAGTCATCAAGAACTCGAAGATGCAATCCACAGGTGTATGCATCAACGGCAGACATAATAGCATAAACATTTTAAAAATCCACGTGATTCGAAACAGAATCTTGGTGGCTTGACGTCACACCACAGTATTGCTAATAATTTCATCAAATAATAAAAAAAACAACCTGAAATTTTAATGAAATACGTCATATTTCTGGAGGTGATACCATTCCATGATGTACAGATTTTAAAGTATCAGGCGAAAGTTTGTGGAAAAATGTCACAGATTGCATTGTAAAAGAAAACACTTTGTAAATATTTCCACACCTATTTTTATTCAACCGACCTAGGTTTCGGCAAACATTGACATTATCAAGGTGAAGTAACAAATAAACGAGCGATATATATATAGGAATGGGATGGAGGAGGGGGTGGGAGAGGAGAGGCGACTGAAGTGGGGAAGGAGGGGGAAAGTGGTGACTCAACGGGAGTAAGAAGAGGGGGGGGTTTGTTTACAGGGAGGTTGACGGTTAGGATTTTAGTGGTAGTGACGCAATCGTCAGGAAGGTGACTGATTCAAATTTCATTCAAGGAGAATGGAGAGTAATGGGGAGGAGTGGGATGGGAACAATTGGTCATTTACAACAGATATATTTTTGTTTTTACATGACAAGCTTATTTGAAATTGTTCCAAAAAGTCAAGTTTTTTCCCTTTACATTGGGTATGGAGAACCAGTTTTAAAATCACTATGATGGTTGTGGTCAAGTAAATGTATAGCAATATTCGACTTAGGATCATCATTGTGCGAGCATTTTACATGCTCTCTTACCCGAGTGTTTATTGCACGCCCACTTTGCCCAATATATACGGCATTACAATTAGGCGTGTCACAACATAATTTATATACACCGCTTTGGTCCCTATTATCGAATTTATTTTTAGTGATAGTGATTTTAAAACTCTGGTTCTCCATACCCAATGTAAAGGGAAAAAACTTGACTTTTTGGAACAATTTCAAATAAGCTTGTCATGTAAAAACAAAAATATATCTGTTGTAAATGACCAATTGTTCCCATCCCACTCCTCCCCATTACTCTCCATTCTCCTTGAATGAAATTTGAATTCGTCACCTTCCTGACGATTGCGTCACTACCACTAAAATCCTAACCGTCAACCTCCCTGTAAACAAACCCCCCCCTCTTCTTACTCCCGTTGAGTCACCACTTTCCCCCTCCTTCCCCACTTCAGTCGCCTCTCCTCTCCCACCCCCTCCTCCATCCCATTCCTATATATATATCGCTCGTTAATTTGTTACTTCACCTTGATAATGTCAATGTTTGCCGAAACCTAGGTCGGTTGAATAAAAATAGGTGTGGAAATATTTACAAAGTGTTTTCTGTTACAATGCATTCCATGATGTCATGGGTTTCTCATTATGTAATGTTTCCATGCTGCCAAGTGCATGTAATTTTTATAAAGAAATCATTCATTGATACTATGTATGATGTTTCACTGATATAATGTATATCTTGTATATATATATATATATATGTGACATACCAACCATATGTCCGGTATTTTCGACCGCTGCGCAATAACCCGAGCAGGGGATGATCGCGTGTGTGTGAGGAGTGTGACTGTGTGTGTGGGTAGAATACCATGCCTTGGGCATGAGATATGTGATTCATGAGTGTTATGTGTTGGTCAGTGCGGACCGATGGTTGCCCCACTCGACGGATAGGCACAGGTGAAACCCCCTCTCACCTCAAAACCCCTACCCCCAGTGCATCATTCCCCTCCACATGAGTATAAAACCGCGCAGAGAGAGAGCCTGAGAGGGAAATCCTAGCCCGGTCGACGGGGAGAGAACGAGAGTGGTGACGTGCCTGATGGTCGTCATTCTGGGGGTAACCAGAGAGTGCTGTGGGAGGACGAGACGGTTCTACGGAAAAACATGAAGCGGAGCGAGATTGCAGACAAGCAACAGACGGGACCAACGCCCAGAGGTCGGGAGGAAGACAGCCCTCGATCCCGCGGACACTTGGGTCCAACTCGTCGCATCATTGACGGCTTCTACTGCTCAGGCTCCGACCAAAACCGTAAGAAAGTCGCAGTTAGCGACCCGTCCTCGTGCTTGTTCACCCAGACCCGAATCACTCCCCAAATTGTGTAGCCAGAATATTGGTTCTCTCGCTCTGTCCCGGTGCGCCGTATCTTTCTACAAACTGTTGACTCAGTGTCAAGAATATTATTCGGTGTGATCACGAAAGCAGCATAAAGACTTGATTTGGGCATATTGTATATTCAGCCCACATATTCTATATAAATCACGAATTGTTCCTTTTTGTTTTTTTGGAGGGGGGGTAATTGAATTATATCATATTGTGCATTTTTCGTACGCCTCATCTTCATCAGGGTAATTACTTTCGATAAGTGTGTGTATGTTATGCAAGTGGGAAATATATTTTTTTTTGTGTTTCAAAGTAATCAACAATGGTTCGATCATTCCGTGCTCGGGACTATTGATGCCCTCACCTCCCCATAAAATATGTGGCGTTTCATGTTCCGTCACAATATATATATATATATATATATATATATATAAGTTCCCATACTCCAAATACATATATGTACGTAGCTTTCAAAAATAATGCATGTTCCCATTCCACCATCTACATAATATCCTGCAAAATGTTGCATTGGGCATGTTGCAAGGGGTGCAGAGACAACAGCCATTAAGAAGTAAGGGAATAAGGAAAAGGAATCAGAAGATGGGAAGGATGAAAAGTAAACTGTGTACCAACGGGATGTCTTCATAGACATGCCCTACACCCCTTATGTTTTTGCAGTAGTCATTAATGGTATGTACGTGAGAAAATGATATCCCGTTTTACCCAATAACTCATGTTGTTTGAATTGCTCAAGAAATCTAGGCCTAGTGTTAAGCCTCCAAGTTTCTCAGAACTCCTTTCACCACCTGTGTTACACTTTCTGTTCACTCACTGCAGTTTTTTATGAAGTGTGCCCTCTCCTTCATACGCATTACCATAACACAAACCTATGATGAACAAGAATATCGTCAGGTTTGATATGGCAGTCAAACTCTAAGATCACCAATATGGAACAGAATTCAACAAAAACAAGACAGCATGTACCACATTCTCCATAAATTGTCTCTGTTGGCATTCATTCACTGTCACCATTCAAAAATTATATCATCATTAAATATTAATTTGTTATACACAATTTTCTGACAATAAATGTTTATTGCACCAACAAAAAAACAATTGAAAAGAATTATAAATTCAAGTCCCAAAATTAATAGCCCAATTTCATTTTCTAGGGTTGAGGACATTTTAGCAAACTTCCCTGGAGATAATGTTTGTTAGTCACCCTGAGGGGATAAGATATTATAGAAAAGCAGCATTCATGACAAAATGAAAGGGATTATCAGTTCGGTACTATACCAACACTTTCAACCAGGCAGTGCTGACTCAACACTATTATTATTTGACAGTAGTTAGTAGTTTCCACCTCACAAAGGGGAGGTACTGGAGAAATACTAGAAGGTACATACTTCATCCAGTAGATGGAATTAAAACAGGATATTTCTCACTCTTAAGGCCGTTTTACACAGTACATTTATTTGTACAATATATCGTGCGAACGCATGTACAGTCAAGTGTGCAAGAAAATATTGTATGAACGACTGAATCAGACTAAATGTCGTTTTACACGATGAACCTCAAATCAAGTCAAGTTAAAATATGAGAATAAGTTTATTTTTTGTTAACTTTTGTTTATTCATTTATTTATGTCTATTTGGTGACCCATCAAATATTAAACATCACCTGTTAATTTAAATAAAATTATTTAACATTAGGCTATGATTTTGCTTCTATTTCCTACAAATTACGATTTCCCTAGATATTTTCTCGCGATTTACACTTTTTTCCTTCATCCCCATCAAAAGTGTAAAAGAGAGGTTTTACTCAAGTTCAAACCCTCTTAATTCAAAATATCAATAAATTCGAAGTTGTGAGTAGTCCCCGGAAAACGAAATAGGAAATTGCATACTTGATAGTATGCATTTTTTGAAAAACACTTAATATGTACCTAGAAGTCGAATTTCATCCCGTTCACACATCACACCCCAACATATCGTTTATTTCTAAACTATTCACCAGGGCAGCACAATTTGATGGTTAGTTAGTGCTTTTTTCAAAGTCATTGTGATTTTGGTATCGCTTTCTTGAGCATAAGTTACTAAGTGTTGCCAAGCTATTTTGAACATTTGCTTATGCTTATGGTGCGCCACCCGCCAGCAGCTGTATACCCCCAATCAAACATCCCTTGAATACATACACATCTCCGTCCCTAGCTTTTTTCGGGGCTTCCGTGCCATGACTAATGTCTTCCCCTCTCTTCCTTCCAAGCCTTCCCTCCTCAAGTGATAACTGTAGGAACACCAGGTATAATAGGAATGGAGTAGTATTTTTCTGGATGGTGTTTTATCCTTTATCGATTTTCCCTGCGTGAGCACTTTCATCATTTGGTAGCCGCTCCTCTGGAATTTTTTTCATTAATTTTCGGAAAGTACGTTTAGTTCGAACCCAGATAATTTGAAGTCCAATTTTTTAGGTCCCTTGAATTTCTAATTAACGAGGTTTTACTGTAGTAGGTACTTCAAAATGAATGACAACGATGAACAAAAACCTTAATTAGTAATTAATTTGTGTCTTTCATGAGTGATCACCTCACCATACCAAAGAAGCCTAAAAGAAGTAAGAATTTCAGCCTTTAGTTTAACCCGCTAATGCCTAGCAACCGTTTGGTACCAGCCTGTTGTGTATCACTAAAATTAAATTTTCTTATACTCCTGAATACTTTACTGGATTTTTTAACTTTACATCAATTATCTATACTTAGGGACCCTGAAATTTGGCGAATGGGTTTTTTCGCGAATTTTTTTAAAGAGCATAAAAGTTGTTATTTTGATGTTTACAGCCCTAATAAGTTAAAATTTTCCATTTTAACGTTAACGAAATGCACCGAAATTTTGCGAATAACTTTTTATTCACGAAATTTAACGGTATTTGGCTGTTAGTGTGATATTTTGTGCAAAATTTCACTTTTTAACACCTATCGTACGATATTTTGTGAAAATAAAACAAAAAATTCTTTAAGTTTTATTTTGTTATGTATGTAAAATGCGTAATGAAAGTCGCCATCCCATTTGGTGTAAATATGTTTGCAAACTCATGGTGTGAAATAAATACATAACTATTATTAGCATGACCACGCTGCTATATCGTCAGTCTGATGATGCACTGGAGCATGATATCTGCGTATATCTCCCTAGATTGCATTCATGGTGGCGGGGTCGGGCACATCGTTTTCGTCGCACCGCCGAAATATGGCCATCATAGTATTTATCCCGATAGATTCTTCAGAAAAGTTGCCATTCAAGCAATTGCGCTTATGAAAGATGATTTCAGAAAGTCTGCGCATAGCATTAATTGGACCAATAACTACGTTAGACAAGAGTATCTTATAAGTGTTAGCAGTTGGGCGAAGAGACAAATAAAGTTGTCAATTGGACGTAATAATCTTATTCAAAGAGCGCTCTACCTATGCTGTGACTGACGGGTCGTAATTGGTCCTCGGGTAGACAAAATGAGTTATTTAAGGATAAACTAACGAATTCACTGACTGATGTTGAGTATATTATGTTGTCGACTTTATGAAATAACTCCGGCGCGACGGCAATCACGCCGCAGCGAACTGATTTGGCGCCCGTGGCGGAGGGTTGGCGGCTGGAGAGTCGCCGGCATGGAGGGGCGGTAAAAAGTACGAGGGACACACTAATATTTCCGTATGACGTGGCGCATTATTTGTCCCGAAAGAAATTAAAAAAAAATTAAGTCACGCAAGCCGGCATTAATTGTCATTTCGAATAAGTTGCGGCGTCACCGGCGCGGCGGGGAGGTACCTACAAAAGACAAGTCTTCTCGGGCAGATATTTCCGATTCTCAGTATCTCTGGATGAACTATATGTATCACCACACGTTTATACATAGCTCGATTGGAGCTACTGTTGATCAGAAAAAGTATCTCTGTAGACCATAATGCTGAAAAATGTCAGCATATTTGATCGCAAAAAGGAGTTTGAAAGCGATGGTTTATATATATTTGACGTAAGAAGAAAAATCATGATGTGCGAATTTTGTAACATCCGAATCAACTGGAGGAGAAAAGATTCAATCGCAAAGCTAATAAGGGGCACAGCAAGCACATCAATTATGTCCATAGATCGAAAAATGTTGAAGGACGACGACGGACGTTGAATAAGTGACAATTGTCCATAACAGACACAATCAGCAATGCAAAAAAAGTAAAGCAAGAAAAAGAGGAATTGATTTGTGACCCAGTTTGACAGACTCGGACTTTTATGTTTATGCGTTTTATGACTATTAATTGTCCGAGGGATATCCTCCAGCACCCCTGATTCATCGAGAGGCATATTGCATACTTTAGCAACTGAACTTAGCAAGCATCAAGACTATTGTGTTGAAAATTTTGGAATAACTGCAGGAGCAGGAGACATTCCAGGTGCTGATACCTGCAGCGCAAAATATGCTCCACAAGTTGCCAAGAAAAGAAAGGAGCAGATAGAGGCATCAGAGTAAAGGCTAACAAGTTGCAGTTATGTGTGATAAGACCACTGACAGGAAGGGTCTGTGTGTATTCATTGTCTTGCTAAGGATACTGTCCTGCACCGTGGAGCAGAAGTTCTATGTAGGGGCAGTTAAATGCTACAACAGGCAAATGCAACTGAATGCTCCAGAGCTGTAATGGCTGTAATACAACTATTTGAAATTTCTTACGACAATGCCATAGCTTTGGCAACAGATTCAGTTAGATACATGACTTTGTGTGCCCAAATGTGTAACGTTATCTACCAGGCAACGACACACGTTTAGTGTTGGGCCCATTAGGTGAATCTTGTAGCCAATTTGTTTTCTACAGAGCTTCATGACTTGAATTTATGAGTGTCCAATGGAAAAATGTTCTTTCTCAACACTAGAAAGAGGAAACATAGATATATTTCTTTCGTACAAGAGCGCTATCCAGAAGATGAATCAAAGACAACTGCTTTTCCATCACCAGTCATGACAAGATGGAATTCCAGGTTCCAGTCAGCAATTTATTTTGGGGAACATATTCAGGATATGGCAGACTTTAGCAAGACTGTGGATGAGAGAGGTGTTGCAGTGAAATTAGAAGAGCAAAACATTCGAATAGTCAAAGCCAGTGGAACTTTTCTCAAAGAACATGGGCAACAGATAATTGACTCCATCGTCACCTTAGAGGGAACATCATTTCCTTTCATACATAAGTTGCTAAGTAGAATTGATGGCCTACTTCACGATTTTAAAATAGTTAGTTACGGTTTATTAGGCAGTCAGACAACTTCTGCCATTAATAACCTCAAGTCAGTGGTAAGAAGGGAAAATTATTTGATGTGAAGAACATTATCCAAAACACTGAAGCATCCCTTGTGCAGACAGCAGCATCCATTAATCTTATGAATAATCTTAACAGCACGGTGCTAATTACTGGCTATTTGTGCATTCAATCTACTGTAAAAGAAAAATTGCAAAAAGGTGAGAAAGTTGATGTGCTCCATACATTTCTGAGCATCAAGGGAGACAACAGTGAGTTCGTGGAACCTTGTGTAAAGGTGTTGTGCATTTCATGTTCAAATGTGGACTGTGAGTGGCCTATTTCTTCATATGGAAATATACTAAATGATTTGAGAACCAATGCTTCCCCAGAAACTTTGGAAATACAACTTAACATAATCTTTGGCTCTTCATGTGACTGAGTTATGCTATGATATGTGATTCCTGTATATGTTTATTTCTTATGCAATTTATTTATATATTTATTTCTTATTTTACATATTTTATAAATGGTTATATCTTTCAACATAGTCAACAATGAAGTCCATTGTGTTTCAGTTGATAAATAAACAACTTTTTCTTTTTACCTGTTTCATGAAATTCAAGATTTTTAACCTGCTGTCACTATGATAAACGATTTTTTTACAGCTTTCCCTTGACCTTTTTTACCACTTTTCAGGGTCCCTACACATTACGCTTTGAATACGCAAGGAAGCAGGACCAAAGAAATTGGCGATAGGCACCCACACAACACAGTCCTCACAAGCTGGGTGGCCATTGAGTCACCTTTGTAATGGCGTGTATTTTGCGTGTAGCTGTGTACTTTGTAGACTATCAATGAAGATTTGATAGAATAAGTTAGATATATCAATTTATGTCTCTAATGCAATTCTTTGTTTTTTCAAATTGAGAAATACATAAATATTTTTTTCACCGCCGGAGCATGAAATTTGCAATTTTTGCACCGCTGGGGCTATGATTTTTACACCGCTTTCCCTCGAGTTTATTTACCACTTTTCAGGGTCCCTACCTATACTACAGCTTATGGTTTCCAAATTTCGCGTTTTCGGCACCTATTTTACGCCAATTCAGAAGTTTGAAATGGGAGAATTTTGGGAGAAGTAATCTCTCATGTAGTGGTGGAATCAAATAAGTATGCCCAGTTCTGCAATTGTGAAAATCAAAAGTTTAACACCTGAGGAAGTGAGTGTTTGTTTCAATTCTACTCCTAAGAGGGCACAATACACATTTTGGGTTGTGAGTCTTTGTAAAGGAAATCCCCAGAATAACCTTGCATTATCAGATACAAGAATTCTTTTTTACCACCCTTAATACCTGACCATAACACAAACAGCTGAAAAGCTTGACGATATCTTCCTTTGAGGGTAGCCAATAGATAATTATTTTCAAAATTGTGGAGTAATCCAGGTTTTCCAGGAGGAAATTAAACTTATTCAACGACATAGTAGAGGTTATCAGATAAATACCTTTTACACAATCATCACAATACCAGCAGTAATCAAATAGACTTACCAACTAAACTGAAATTATCCTCCAAAAGGTTACGGTGAGTGTTGAACCAGGCATTCGCTAATTTGTTGTTTCGACTCTTTCCAGCAAAAAAATTCAAGAAGTAGACTAGGAGTCCAGCAACCATTAGCATTTCCAAGTAGAAGCTATCCCAGTTGGTGCGCAAGTGCAATGGGACCTACAAGTGGAATTCAAAAATTTTCAACATCAATCAATTAGATTATCTTAATATTAAACAAGTTAAAGTACTAGTTACAGAAATAGTAAACATGTATTTCTCAAGTCTAAGATGAAAAATATTTTAGGGAAGCGAAAGAGAAAAGGCAAACTGAATTAAAATATCAGCACAATGAATTAACAACTGCCCAAGGAGGTTATTGTCGTGCAACTCCAAAGCAAAGAAAATGCAGGATATAAGAAAGAATAATTTGAGCAATATGAGTACAAAGTGTCGCACACTAAACCTAGAATTTAAAATCTGGTTAATGTTAACCACACGATGACATAGCCTTTTCGTCTATGGGAGAATGCATTAACTTTATTTTTCACTGCCAGAAAATATTTACCCTGGGAGCATAAACATGGGCCTAGGTATAAGACATACAAATCCAGTTGTTATCTCCCTTCCACCACTTCTTTTTTGGAGCGATAACAAATGTATTGACAATTTCATGAAATAAAGACAACTTACTGACTGCATAAGTCAATTTTAGATACATTAACTCTATTTCTAAATCAGCTGTTTGATTTTATCAACATTTCATGCCTTAAAACTCACATCGTAATTTTTGAAATAGAGCAAGTGCTATTTCATTTTTTATGTCATGAAACAGAAACATCTAAATGCATCACATTTCATTTCTAGAATAAAACCACACATAAACTATGTCCAGACAAACCTTAGTAATTGTGATTTTTGGGGCTTCTTTAGAATCTCCTTTCCCATTTCCTCCCACCCGGTCACTATCAAATCCTTCAAACTCCTCCTCATCTTGAAAGTGATCAAATTCTCCATCGTCATCCTTGAAGCAAAATAAAATAGAAATAACATTTGTAACAATAATCTTAAAGTAGTAATGGAATGTCAACAAAGGGACATATTTATATTCTAGAATACAGTTTTTAATTTGCCAAAACTGCCAGGGCATCGAAGATATTACAATGAAACATACCAAAATGGTCAACAAAAGTATTCACATGAATTTTAAAATGCATAATATGGGGGAGGATGGATTAACCCAACTTATGTCAATTTCTAGCAACAGCAAGAACTTTGAATCAGTGATCCTGAGCAATTTCCAGCCATGATGGAAACACCCGTTCTTGCTAAATCACTGAAGTTTAAGCATCATAGGGCTCAAATTAGGATTGGTGATTATCCAATTCATCCATCTTCAAAATAACTTCAGCTGTCAAAGTATGTCACACTAATTAATAAGTAATTAAGTACCACAAATATATATCAACCTAAAACTTAGGCAATCGGAATTTTTCACTCAATTTTGTGAGCAACCTCTTGAGTCTCCAGCGGTTGTTAACTTTATGGTTTCCAAAGACTGCAGTTTTAGTACAGAGCAGACAGCGCGAGTGCCCATATACTTTGCTGACAGAGAGCAAGATGCCATTTTTTCAAGTGACTGTCGTACCCCAAATTCTAAAAAATAACTTTATTTTACAGCTGATATGACACAGGCATATAAGTCACACCCTTGTTTTGGCCACCTTAAAACTTATCATGCATACGTGTAGTGAAACTTGGAGGTGCTCCCTTGTGAAGAGCATGATTCAAAGGAGAGGAAAGCATACCAGAGATGTGGGATAAGGAGGTCGTCTTCGACCAGAAGTCTCTCTGAGAGTCCTTCGGTACCTTTGCCCAGTCATCAATGCTAAATTCACCCCTAATGACCTCTAATTCTACACTGGCGAGTGCCACTAAGTCCGCTATGCCTACAACAGAGTGATTGCCAATGTCTTATGAGCCAGAAAATATGGCAAATGTACTCAAGTAATTTCAAGTTAAACTTTACATAAGTGACTTACGCATTCATAATTTAAATTTAAACTAAAGTTTTAAATTACTTCTCCAAATAGTTCTGTAAAAAATTTCAAGGTAAGGGATGGTTACTTGAGTAATTACATAGCAGGAAAGAGAAAAAATGTCCAACAACTACTGACAGATTATTGGGTAAGGACTGCTGAAAAACCTACTAATCACCTGGTAGAATATCCAATGAAACTAAGTATTAAAATACCTGTTTAATACAGTAAAATAAATCCCCACAAAGATTGTGGAGTTTGCAAATGATGACTTTAAAAAATCTGTTTTTAAACCACCAAAAAATAAAAACACAGTTTGAACTGGTATACCATTATCAATTCACTACCAATTGTTTCACAATTAACAATTTTATTCCTTCGTAAGTCTTCATTTTACCACCACTCATTGTTAGCATTGTGTATTGGATTCTTGGAAAAATACACAGTAGGGACACAGAGGTACTGAAAAAATCAACATAAGTTTATTGTAGAGGGCAAATAAACAGGAGAGGAACAGTTAATGTTAAGGAAAGGTATTTATTGCACCATAATAGACATCGTAAGAATGTAATTACAAAGGAAATTCAGAAATAATTTGAATGAGTTTGTCTGCTTCATTAATTTTGATATGACAATTGGTTGAGTATGAGCTGCATTCCAAACCTTTGAATGGTTACAAGATCATGAAGGTAGGGAAGGCAATGATTCGTTTAGAATAGGAGTCACTGCGTGGGTTAATATAGGACTGTCCATCTGTCAGAACTTCCAACATATCTTAAAGTGAAACTAAAGAAGGCATAAAAAGATGTTAAGGTGAGAGTAAAATTTCAGATGATTGAGATAGCACTGGCCTTTTCACTCAAAAGTTGGTTCAGAAAGTTTACTCAGTCAACCCTGTTTTGAAACAATAAATACGCACTAATGCAGTACGTGCTCATTGCAAATTAAATAGCTTTCATCGTTTTAGGACTCCTAGTACTAAGGACAAGAAGAGTGACAAAAAGCCCTGATCCTGCTTTATGCCAGTGGGCACTTTTAGCAAATATGCAGCTTAAAATAAGTTACTACTGATAATATTATTGACTATTTAACTGCAAAAAAGATGCTTCTCCATATATTTGCCATGATTGGGACCCGCTTTTCTACCAAAATGATGATATAAACATTGCTTAGCCTGAGGTTGTGTGCCATAACCTATGAAATCAGATTGTCAACATCTGACGACGAGTTCTATTTCATTTCCATGCAAGAAGCCCGACACTAGATAATCTTTTTAGTTCAACATACTGCCAAGCTGGTGCCCACCTGCCACGTATTTTGAAATACAAATTTGGGCCGAAATGTATCAAACGATTTGATCGCAGCACTGGCCTACCTACCGGTCACATATAATAAATAAATAACACCCGACGGTGAAAATAGACAAGGAGAACATCTAAAACTTTGACAGATTCAAAAGAAATGAAACTTGATCATAAATGACAACCAAACCCGGTCATAAATGGCAACTAAACCCACAGCAACAAGTTTGAAATTAATTTACATTACACTGACAGATATCCATGCAAGACGCTCACTTTACCTCAACCACAGCCTCATCATCTTCATCCATGTCCTCGTCTTCTATAGAATCCTTTGGTCCTCCACGCTGAGCTTTCGATCCATCCTGATCCCCTACATTTGATCGCGAAGGGGGTGACGCTGTCATAACACCAGGGTCCTTGGCTGACGCTCCTGCAGTCTCTTCATCTTCATCTTCAAAATCCTCAAATTCCGCGAACTCATCGTCAAGATCCCGAAAGTGCGCAGATGTCTTAGAGAAAACATTAATAACAAGGAGAAATAATAATGTAAGCACTAATCTCATGGCGACGTCAGACTAAACCACTAACGAACTGATCATGATCGTCGAATAACAGAGAAAGGAAGTACTATATGTCCTAGATCTACAGTCAGAAATGTGATACTGTAAAGACGAAACTTTTTTGTAAAAGTGTATCCTTCAACGAACCAAAATTTAGAGATAACTGTTGACCTTTTTAAAATTAAAGAGCGAAATCACTACTTGGTCATGCTACCGGAAAAGATTGAGATTGCTGCGCCTCCTTCCTTTCGATGTAGGTGGTGCGAAGATGAACTATTTAGTGGATGAAATGAAATGAGAAAAGGCGTATTACGTTAGAAAAGGTTGAGGATTTCACGAAGGGGCAATGTTAATGGCCTTCTAACTCTTTTTCGTTAACATTGAAGATTATAATGTCTATTAGAAAGACAAATAGCAGATAGAAAATATGAACATGTCGTCATCTATCGCCTAAAATGTGAACTCACACAAGACAGTGATTTACAAAGCCAATGGCGTGAATGGTCACGTCGAGTGCAAGCAGATGACGACTTCTTCGTATATCAAACCAGTTTTTTCCTTTCGTGAAATGAAGTATATTTAAAGGCTAGTGCACCTGCGTAGAGCAGAGCATCGTGCTGTTCTCTCAGTGAAAGGTAGGTGTCAGTAAGCTGCGGAGCCAAATCTGAACGATGCATTTATGAATCTCCTTATGAGAACGGTGCTGCTAACCTACTGGCAAATATTTACATAGTTTTATAGAAGAACAGTGTTATTTCAAGGAAATTAATTGGATTTTTATATGGCGATATATTCTAATTTCTATGGTTGTTAATCTTTCGTTACGAAAGTCACTGCGGTTATTTTCATTCATTCACTTTTTGGGCGGCTATTCAACTTGCTTTAAGTGTTGATAGGGTATTTCTTATGGTTTTATTGCTGATTGAGGATTATGGTGACGCTCTTGAATGAAGTTAAAACCTTCAAGTAAAGTGAATGAGTTATCTGATACAGTTTTATTGTTATTATTTTATATTGTACGTAGATAACACAAAATGAACGAGGAAGATCTTCATTTAGCGAAGGCCATGGTCGGGATGGACCTCAGCGAACGCCCACAGCAGCTGACGAAGAAGACAGTGGTCGGAAAAGTGCAAGAAAAGCTTCAAGGATTTCGGTAAGTATTACCTAGTGTTTCCTTTCACAAGCTAAAACAGAGTTGTGGCATAATGGACCAGTAATAGGAAACTAACCGCATGAAAAAGCGGCGAGATAAAATATGTTTCTTTTCTATTTTCTGGCCCATTAGCGAGTTACCTCTATAGTGCTTTTGTAAGGAATAATGTTTGGCACCAGGGAAAATATTTATTTTCGCGTCGATAAATCGTGTGATACTTTCTATAGTTTAATTTAGTTTTCATTTTTTCACACTTCAAATTCGCTTTGCAGGTGCCTTTAGGCACATTGTTTATGTACCATGGAGGAGAGGCAGTTGTCAATGGTTAATTTTCCAATATTTTTCATTGATCATTTGTAAAACCCTTAACAATTATATTTGCGTTATATTCAATGTCAAGTCTCCAATATTTGTTTCAAATCAATTTCTTTTGGAATTAATTTCAATGCACTAAAATATTATGAGATGCAGTCAAATTTCTGTTGTTCATGTCTAATTTAAATGTTATGTTCAGTGTGAGAGTTGTGCCTTATACCTGCGGTTATCTTCCTAGGTATCAGGCATAGCACATAATGACTAAAGTCATTCGGTATTGTCATTATAAAGGATTGTGCTTTCTCTATGTTTTACGAGGTTTTGATGATATTATGATTTGTAATTTCTACTGATATTCTTATAGAATAGGCATGGACTTTCAAAACATCATAAGCAATAATAGATATAATATTTGACATCATTTACGATTTAGATAGAGGTGAATCACAGTTCATTTAGGAAAATGTATCACAGGGAATGAAAAGTCATTATTTAAATATATCTCAGGGAATGGAGAGAGATTTTTGCTATCAATAGACTGCGCCCTTATAAATTTAGATTGTCGTGGAGTTTATCTGCGTAAATGCTTGTAATTCTGATCAGAAATCACAATTCGGCTATCCTATCGTGGAAAAACTTCTTCTCTTTCCCATTCCTTTACCTACCCCGGAGTTGCTCTTTAATTAAACGAGAGAGTATGTTGTTGAGTAAAATCCCTTGGAAGGCATATTCTGTCTCATGACCGTTGTTTCCCTTTTGGATGAAAGAAATTTGATCTTTGATTGAAGAAAATAGTCTTTATTATATTCAAATCGTATTCACCCCTTGTCATAGTCACAATTAGCTGTGGTGGACTTGATTTAGAGGTTCTCCATCTGCTAAGATTTTTCCGCACCATATCTTAGATCTCAGTGCTTTGTGAGAATCGGCATAAATAACCGAGAGGAGATACGAACTCGCGGATTTTGGTTTGCGCGTGACCAACCTGCCTAACCCGGTTCAAGTTCACATTTATTGCCGCAGGTGATTTTAACCAGTGTTGCTTTTATGCCGGCGGTAACATTTGCTAGTGTTATACGCAATACTGTCGAAATGCTGCTTATCGATGAATTTATTGATTTTGATTAATTGCATCTATATTCTGGAAGAAATAATAAATGTGACATCTGGCAAATGCTATTACGAATTTATTTTTCTTTGGATGCATTTTCTATTTAGCCATCCGTCCTTCACTAGAATTGGAATTGGATTTTTTTTGCGGAACTTATTCGTTGATGTGCAATACTCTAGTCGCTAACGTACCATATATATTTATTACTTGCGCCCACATTTTTATGCGTTTGCTTGTTTGTGAAGTGAGGTTTCTAGGTTTTGTGGAACCAAGTCATCATGAATAAAGGAAAACGATAGGTTAGTATTATCCACGCTATAATTCATTACTGACCATGGGGTCAGAAATCCATTGCCATTATCAATGCAATGAAATTCTGGCTTCCCTGGGAAATTTTTCAGTGGAGTCCCGATCTCTACTTGAGTGTTATATGGAGAGCACTTCAAGCGCAGCACTCCGTCCGTCAGATGGGACGTCAAACGTTGGACCCTGTGGTGCCTTCCTTTTGGAGAAGTTAGAGACGCCGGGTTTCGCTCCACACTTCCTGAATTGCGCTAATGACCTCAGTTGTCGGTCGCCTCCCCAAATAGTCAAACGCGCGATGGATCAACAACTCCCCTCCCCACACCAGAGGACCCATTTCATGAACAACTAATCCCTCTTAATCTTTTGTGCTGCTGACACGTCGCTGCGCTGAGTAAATATGTGCATATTGGCGACTCACTTAATACAACTTGATATGTTTGTTGGCCATTTGGGGAAGCAACCGACAAGTGAGGTCATTTGCGCCATTTAGGACAAGTTGGTTGGTCGGGTAGGAGAAGGATTATCTGGGGAGGGGAGGGAAACATGGTGCCGGCTTTAGTCTATTCCAAACGACGGGCGCCAAGTGGTCCAGAGTTAATCGTCCCGTCCGACGGATGGAGTAAAGCGTGTGATTTCCACATTGTACCCAAAGGAGGATCGATATTTCACCGAAAAATCTCCGGGATTCGAA
Organism: Pyrrhosoma nymphula; assembly: GCA_963573305.1. Lineage (NCBI taxonomy): Eukaryota > Metazoa > Arthropoda > Insecta > Odonata > Coenagrionidae > Pyrrhosoma > Pyrrhosoma nymphula. The sequence goes on from OY754332.1 coordinate 29,312,412, forward strand.
CCCTGGCTCTTGAGATGAGAAGCCAGTCCGCGACAAAAACCTGATCCTCCGGACAGATCCGCCAAATCTTCGGTGACCAGCGAATTTTATTATGCGAAGTGAAAATACCTCTTTGTGAGAGTATTTGGGCGTATGTAAGGGAGCAGTGTAGACCGTTGCCCAAAGAATGGAGAGAGCTATACTAACATTTACTTTTCATCGTATTTCATTATAGGAGGAGCTATACATGTTGTGATAAAGGAATGGGTGACTGCAAAATGATAATTTTTATTATAAAAAAATAAGGGAAATTTAAAGACAAAATTACCGTTTTTTAATGTCTGCTTTTTCAGTTGACATACAATTACGTGTATTTTTCCAAATGTTTTGCTACATTTCGAAAAAATTGTTTGTTGGTTTTGCACTGTCCTTGGACGGTTTTGGATGGGTTATGGCTTTTGGGGGCAACTGCGCGGATTGGTGGTTAGGCTGGTAAGGGAATTGCGTTGAAGGATGGAGAGAGACTTCGTCGGTTGGTGTCGGCAGTGATCCCCTCCTTACGAGGGGTGTCCCAGTTCCCAGTGATGGGATTCAAACCCTAAAGCCTGACTAAAGTGTAACGTTGGCGGTCGACGCGTCAACGCAATGGTAAACGCGCCCATGAGGACTCGCGTGTTCAACTCGAGGCTGAAGTTAAAGTTCACGTTGATGCTAATTGTAAACTGTAACTAATTGTAAGCCGCCAAAACCCGGGGCGCAATCTCCACAGCGTTCTATTGCACCGGAAAACCGAAGATGTATCCAACCGTCTCAGAGTCCCTAGGCCTGTTTACACGATGCGTGAACAAATATTCCTTCAAAATTACATCGCGTAAACACTTCAGCTTGCACGAATGCGTGGACATATGTTTATAAAATTGCCTATGTAATTAATCTCAGAATGTGCTCTCGCTTTTGTTCACGCATGTACCCGCGCAACGTATTAAACGCGCCCATGAGGAACTGTTTGTTTATCGCAGGTAATTTGTCACCTTCTTTATCAAGCCTCTTGTTTTCAAACCGTTTCGAGCCCCATGCACCACTTCTAAAATTTTATCTCATAAAATGAGTGTGAAATAATCAAATAAATCATTTTCGGAATGCTCCATTGAACTTAAGATGTGGTAAAACGTACGGGTGCAAGCTGTAACGACTATATGTGGAGATTCCCCTTGAATAACCCATTTCATTTGCCGTGATTTTATCCCCGATATTCCAAATGCCGGACAGGTGTAGGTATCAGCCAGTTACCCAGAGTAATTGGCTGTTTAAGATGGCACGCAATTTAACTGGCTATCATACTTGACCGAAAATTGAAAGATCCGGGTTCTAATCCTGGTAAATTCATTTAAGATTTTGATGGTGCACTACCACGTATTGGTTTTATAGCTTTATTCCTCGCTCAGTCGATCATTCCAAAAAGATATGTCACAATCAGCGTTAGAAATCGAAAATGTGACCTAAAGGGGATTTAGGAAATAGCCATGGGCGTAACTCTTTGCAGTAGTTGTCTGGAAAGATACGTCTACATGTAGGTAGTACACTGAAAGCCTTAAATGTGTGTGGCAGGGGGTAAACTTTCACCAAACATGCATTACATTATGTGAAATAAACGTTTTAGGAATTACAAGTGTTAATGGATTATGCGTCAACATACATGCATAGGATACAAGAGTTATACTGAAGAGTACGCTAGATGTACAATGAGTATTATTTGCATCATTTATAAAAAGAGTGTTATAGAGCAAAGGAACTAATTAGCTACACTACCAGCCGAATAACCTAATTACTCAATCATAATGGCAGCTTATATAGCCTTTAATTGCTCACGGAAAATAACATTTGATAACTGTCCTCTCCGCAGTCTATTTCCCTAATTCATGACCTACTCGACCGTTCTACGTCTGGGTTTGCAAAATGTTTTTGACGTTATCATAAAATAGAGCCGATCTTCGCTGGATAAGCTCTTACTCCAAATTTAAGCCTAGCTCTTAAGGATCCCAAATACTGGTAGCGCATTCCAAAACGGGCTTAGTGAGGGAGATGTACCAAAGTTCCTTAGCCTTTTTGTCGCTATTACTCAATACCCTTTCAACAAATCCCAATTTACGAATATCTAGTCCAGTTACTTCACGACTGTATCTACCCAACGTGAGATCATGAGACAGCGCAACGTAAAGTTATTTAACGGATCCTACGCTTTATAATTCATAATGCCGTATGCAGTAAGTGATGTGTTTTGTTTTTCCTAAAATTCATTTTTGCGCATTGTTTTCAAATTTAATTCCAAATGTCATTGTCGCACCACTTTGGGATTGCCCCTGGTTCCTTTGTTAGCGCTCGTTTATCACAATGACCGCGAAGTTCCTTGAACATAACTACTTCACATGCCAATAAGCTAAGTTTACCTTCACTTTGGCCACCATTGGATAATACTGCGCTGTAGCATGAAATCTCTCGGTCGTAATCGGCGAACTAAAGCCAAAGACGTGTTCTGAGTGGGGATTTGGATAAACTCATGGGTGTAACTCATTGTGGTGGGTGTCTGGAAAGATTGGACCCCGAGCTGACTCCTTGTACTATTTTTAGCGGTTTTTAGCGGTAGGGGTGAAGTGGCGAACGCAATTCCTTTTTTGCGAAGAAGTGGAGTAATTTAAACTATGCCCACGATTAAAGGAGCAACGTTTATTTTTTCTCTTGACCACTTGGAGATTCAGTGCATTATCAATTTCGAACGTACGCTTTTTTCATGTCTCAATACCAAGTTATTCATATCTATCATATTCAGTGAATGACTCGCACGTCTACATCTACGAACCACCGAGCTAGCCAACCCCCTATATTAAGGCTCTTGATTAAGGTCAAAACAGTAGTCAGAGCAGCAATATAAGGCTAGACTACAAACTATGATAACTTTGGCCACTTAGATTTTCACCTACCCTCGTTGAGCAAAACTATGATAACGCTGCGCTATTAAATGCGCAGCGTTATCATAGTTTTGCTCAACGAGGGTAGGTGAAAATCTAATTATTAGATTTACTAATAAAGGGTTATAAATCCTGCGGGACACTATTTTATTCGAAGTGAGGAGTTTGTAATAGATTATTTGTACTAGTACAAAGTCTGTTTTATTTTTGCCCTTTGACAATTCTGGTGGTCCTTATGCCCATGCGATTCCGATAAGCCATTGGCTTGTCGTCAGATTCCGCGGGGGCCGAAACACCAGAACTTTACAGAAACGCCCATCCCCTGGGAGGGCGAAAAACCGATCCAGGCGGTACTCGAACCCGCGACCCTCGGCTTAGCAGGCGAGGACTTTACCCCGCCGCCACCGGGGCCGGCCTTAGCGAAAGTAGTAATTTTTTGGAGTATTTTTTAATCTAACGAAACTATTCTGATCCCTTGATTTCCGCGGGAAAATTACATCATAAACTAATCCGTTCTGTGATCTTATTCCCCATATATTTTACTTGTGATCGTTTCTACCGAAGTACTTTGGCGTTAATAAAATGCTGAACATCTTTCGAGAAGTAGTCTGCTTCGAAATATATAAAAATAACCCACATTTCATCCTTCGATCTGTTAGAGATTGTGATCTAATTCACTTCAATTCGTATGGCTATCCTCTCTCCTGTCTAAAGCGGTCACAGGGTGACTAAGACGGAGATTGATATCAGCAATTTATCGTAGTCAAAGCTTGCTTCACAGATTTACCCCAAAATCGCATGCGGGTACCCAGTCTCTGAATATGATTTTTTTTAAACAAGCCTGTTTAAGGTGTGGCATGTGACCTCAGCCGCAGGGTGGAAATTAATGCGAAAATGCCGCGAGTGAATTGTGCTAGCCTCTCGGGACAAAATTTTCTTTTCCGTGCTTGCTTACTCCGAGTCGAAACACGATCTTATTGTTTGAATCCTGTAACATGGGTCATCTGCGCGTTCTGTGATGGTTAATGCACGGACTAGCGTTTTCTTCTTACTGACTTTCTATCCGAGCTATTTTATGGAGTGAATGGCCTGGTCGTGTATCTCGCTTTCGACCTTTAGTGCACCCAACCTTTTCATATTGCGTGGTGGCTGTTATTCTGATCTCATGTATATATTCCCTTGTTCCAAAGGGGCAAATTTAGAAATTGTGGAGTGTCGAAATTAAGAGATTATACTTGTAATGTCCCGATAAACGTCATCCGATGTCGATACTACCGATAATTATAGGTATTGGCCCTTCCTGTATTTTAGGAAATATCTGAGGGTATATCGGCATTACGAAATATTTTTGGTAGGAGTGAAGAGTTTTAGACTTCACGTCTAATGCGCGGAGAGCTAAGCCACCAAAGACTCGATATTCCAAAGAAATGTTTCGGAGGATCTTCTGGAACCAGCTTTCGTATGGTAATGCGAAATAATCAAATCATGTGGGGTAGTTGTTTTTTCTATTATCCCTTTATTATTTCATTTAATTTATTTTACGTACTGTCAGTAAGGTATTTTTAATACAATGGACCTTTCGATGTTTACAGTTTTTTATTATCATGTGAGATTCTTATTAGAAGAAGAGGCCACGATGTATACAAAGCAGCATTTTAAGTAAATGAATGGAAAGGATATGGTAGTAGGTTAAATACTTACTATTGACATAAATTATATTTCGCGCATCATCAGTGTTGTATTGCTAGTATTGGGATATTGGCGAATCAATTTAAACATCCGATGTTATTGAAAAACTGATATCTCGTCAGCCCTAGTATATGCCTAGTATATGCCTTGATAACAATAGATTTATGGTCAGAATATTGCATGAATAATTTTGAGTTCTTATGTATTTTTATTTTCCTCGGAGAGTTTACTAAGAAGCGCGATTGTAGCATCTTATCTACCGTGTGTGGAAACACATGGATATTTGTTTCTTTTGGACCCTAGGTGTCACTCGGAAGGAGAGTTTCTGTCTGTTGAATGTGTGCATCGAGAAAAATTTCTATGAAGAACCAATGAATGTTAATTGTTTTAAATGGAGATGATAGCGCGGGTTCGCGGGAGTTAACATTTTTTATGACTTCTTTCTGATGCCAAGGAGTATTGGAGCCGTCCCCCATACAAATGCATTTGTTCATGTATGTACCAGCAGTATTTCATATAGGCATTAAAGTGTTCAAGTAATCCAGTTGTTTCTCTAGTGAATTACCTATATTGATATATGTATCGACGGGAAATAATTTTTCTTTATGTATGACATGATATGTGATCCACCACTAAATTCATTCTCGTGGAATAAAATGAGGTACATATAATCCTCGAAAGACTTCTTTTCAGTCGCTTAGTTCTATTTCGCTTTCCATTTTGGAATCATTCCTCGAATCTAGTTTAGTCTAAGAGCCTTTTGTGGGGATCGATGTTGCAAAATAGTTACTGTCTTTGCGAACTAAAGCGACAGACTATTTTGCCGTCAAGTTTTCATTAGTGAAGTCTCGGGGGCCGGTTATCGTTGAGGTTTTCTGTGAAGTAAAATGGATTGAGAATAAGCTTGAGAGGTCCTAGAATTTGATGGAACGTACGAAGTGAAAACATTCAGAGGTGCTTGCTTGTCAGATATTCCAAGTCTCCAATTTTGTAACTCCTACCTTTTGCGAAGTAGAAGCGACAAGCATGACGGACACATTCTGAGACACGGCAGCCTCTTGAAAACAGTGCTGGAATGGGAAATGAATGGGAAGAATTATGGAGGAACACTGAGGTCGTGGAGTACATCCGGCGACTTATGAGGGACGTTAAAATGAAACCTTAATGAAGGAATGGAACGGTTTGCTGGGGGAGGGTTGAGTGGAGAACTCCTGCATCATCTTAGGATTGATGATTGCTTGTGATGGTTGCGTTCTGTTTTACAGTTTATCGCCGTTTTTGTGGTGTACCTCGCTTTTTTTTATTTTTACCTTTCTTGAGTCATTGCCTCATATGTGACGCAATTAAAACTATTTCCTCGAAGGAGTAGGTGCGTAGAGATCCATCTCATTCATTTTCTCCCCTCATTTAAGTTGGATATTAGTCGCCGCACTTCGGGTCTCTCGTTTGCATATCGTTTCTCACACAAGCGAGCTAAAGTCTCGCAGTTAGTGCAGCCGCCGAGGTCAACCGCTTACGCCCCTCTCAGTGCGTCCATTCGTGACTCAATTCTATCGCGAACCATTTATAGGCGAAAGCTCCCTCGTTGATATCCGCTGCGGTGCTGTGGGACGGAATGCTGGAGTCATGGGCAAATGTGAATGTTTTTGGACTTGCTAAATCGGCGTGCGCTATTTCGCGATTGTAATTTTTTCACGATCAACCCAATATCTTATCTGGAGCACGTGTTATTTATTTGGTACGTGGATGAGTTGAAACGGGGGGGGGGCAGGGTTCGAATCCCGGCGGGGGAAGAGATTTTTCAGTGGAATCCTGATCCACACTTAAGTGTCATCTGGGAGCACTGCAGTTTAGTTATTGTTAGGAGGTAGTAATTATTTTCAACCCATCTTTGTAAAAGTTACGCTGATGCTCAGGTAATCCAGCGGTTTGTTGAAATTTGTAAACGATTTAGCCCTTGGTTTGTTTTCTCAGCCATATTATTTGTTTTCAGACTTCAGTGGTTTTCTAGCAGTCAAAAGTTAAGTGACTCGTTCTCCCTGTATTCAAATTTCTCCCATTAAAAATAACTATAATACGCTAAATTATTGAAGGATGTAAGAAAACATTTGCTTATGAATTAAATCATTATGATTGAAGATGAATTCATCAGGATGAAATATCTTGACTCACATATTCGAAAATATTGAAGCCGGTAAGGAAAAATATTTCCGCAATATTCAATCTACTTAATCTTTTAGGATATGCTAATTGATTGTTCGTCAAATATTTGACGGAGTCAGGCGTGATTCTGCTGAAAACATAGTCTGTAGTTTTCTATCCTTCGGATGGGACGTTAAAATTTCAATCGCCGGTAGACTTTTGTTGTGCGTAGGCCAATGCATGCGCCCGATTTTTTTTCCACCCCCTTCCTCAGCGCTTTGCTGCCCTCACCAGCCTATTCTTTTTGGTTCAGATGACCTCAGTTGTCGGTCGCCTCCTCGAGCAATCAAATCAGTTCGCCTAGACTGGGTTTGCGCTCATTGCTTTAACGTATTAAGACGTCCTCTTCCGCTGTGGGACTTCATGGAGGCCTTAACTGCTGCTTACGGAAGTCGTCCCCCATTACTGAACATTTCAGCTCGGCATTTTTAGCGTTCCCACCTTATATCTTCCTATGCGATTTGGGCGTTTTACTGACCCCGAAGTGATAACAAGAAAAAATATTTTAGTTAAGATATTTTTAAAATTTTTAAGTAGGTACATTTTTTTATTTTTAAAATTTTTAACAAGTGTCCATTTTCTCGCCGAACTCATACGATATATTCCGTTAGTACGGAGAGCACGGTTTTGTGCGGGCGTATCTGAACGCCCATAGCAGCGAAGGGGTTAAATGACCTTGATGCTATCACGAAGTACAGCTCTCGCGAAAGCTTATGGCGTTCGGATGCGCAGAAGAAGACGCCGTGGAGGGGTAAGGTTTGGTGGAAGGGGTAGGGAAAAGGGACGTAGGGGAAAGCGAAGACATGCGCCATGCATGAGTGCATTTAAAAAAATTTAATTTGTATGACGCGGACAACACAAACGCCGCGCATCCGAACGCCATAAGCTTTCGCGAGAGCTGTACAGATCTCGCTGGAGCTGGTGGCAGAAAGATGCGCGCTATATCACGGAGATGAAGGGGTTACGAGAAGGGACGGAAGAATAGGTATTTGCCAGGTTATGAATGGCAGGGACATATATGGAGCATGCACAAAATTCACATCTGCAGGGACAGTCGCTGTAGTGGCCTTACAGAAATTAATTAAAGGAGGAGGACGAAGGGAAAAGATACAGAGAAGGATATTTTGTGCCAAGAGAATCAAACACGGTTTAGAATATGGTCAAAATTTCTACACAATCATTTCTTTCGATATTCAACCTTGTTTTTTATGGAAGAAGTTTTAGAGAAGACATTTTAAAAGAAGTTTTCGAATAAACTGGTCAAGAGCTCAGTCACGTTTTGGCCGGAGTAGAGGGAGTATATTGTGTCCAAAAATGAAGCAAATGATAATATTTTCCGCTAATATGTGCGGTTTTATGTTCAGTCATACTCTTGTTTGTTTGAGCACTCCGTCTTCTTTGGCTCTATATTGTAGCTCAAGATTCCAGACTTCGAATTGATTAATGTGAATGAGTGATCGTTAATTTTCCTCTGTTTACGAATCATCTTTATTTTTCTCTTGGCATTGGGACGCATGTAAGTACTTTTGGTGAGACTCGGAGATTAGTCTATGGATGAATAATTTGCCATTTTTCGACTTAATTCCCCACTAGCCCTTTATTCTTTCCATTGAACTTCTCTGTTTCATGCCTATCCAATAGTTAATCTAGATAGAATGAGTCATATTGCGCAAATTTTACGTATTATTCAATTACTCGGCAACTCTCGGTGTACAATGGTTTTAGTTTTTACTCAAGGCTTGTCAATGTTGTCGATAAATATCCGACAACTAGGGATTTAATTTTGATACCACTTTTTCACGAGGCGTATTGTTTATAACCCAATGGATGAAGTACATCTTCTCTACTAAGAATCATTGGCGGCTCCAAGGGGACAATTCCACCCCCCCAAACCCGGCGTATTTTATTTATTTTTTCATAGACCTAAAACTAAAAGCCAAAATTATTTTATGCTGTGAAGTACGATGGTAGGCATGCGTCCTAAGCTAAATAAGAGTTTTTTTTTCATTTTACACATAGTTTGTTACGATTTCCCGAAACGAGACCCCCGGACTCCCCTTTTCCTGGGAAGTATTTCAAAACTCCTGAGCCAGTGGTTGCTGCCCCCCCGAACCTCTGGTATGGAGCCGCCCCTGCTAAGAATAGAAGTAGTAGAATAGTGGTAGTCCCTGGTGAAAAACAAAATAGAATTTATTCCCGTCGCAAACGACTTCCCATTGATGTATGCAACTGCCATATGTGTAGCAGCAGCGAACTCTTGAAAGAATCATTATTTGTAATACCCTAGACAACTATAAAAATGTAACGAAGAGTGGACCGATGAAACCACATTTGGAATATATTTCACTTGAAAGTCCCCTGATGGGTCCTGTTTATGCAGTGGTAATTACTATTACATTACGCAGGAATGAAAATTTAAAAGCAGCCTAAATGTACCTTCAAATCTATGGCAGGAAGCCGGACATAGTAAAAGTGTGTAAGTATCAAGCAGGTGCCAAATTTTAAGACTGTAAGTAATCATGTGATATTGCTGAAATCCGAATGCATACATCTCAGTGGCAAAGTGAGTAAGCTTGAGAACTGTAAAAGCTATGTAGAGTATGACAGGTCAGGTTAATTGATTAATTATTTGTTGGAGGCGCGTCAACATTTTTGTTATAAGCGCCTGGATAGAGCGTAATTTTAGCAAATAATAAATAAATAGAGTTAAATTTATCGCTTTCATTTATGCGTAAAACATCAAAATATGAGCTATTTAATTGGAATTAAAAGTCAGAAATACATCTATGGTCATAATTTATTAAAAAGGTCAATATGTTTAAAAAAAATTAAAACTCTGTCGATCATATGTGGGTCATTCCATAAGGCTAGGTCAATCTGTTCCGGGATATTAAAAGTTCTCCTCATCTGAGTGAATTTCTCGCACTCGACCAAGATATGCTTTACTGATAAGTTTGCGCCACAAGGCTCACACCCAGGAGGGTTCTCCTTACGGAAGATAACGTTATGGGTAAGCCTAGTGTGGCCTACGCGGAGTCTTGCGATTTTAACCTCCTGGCGACATCGTCCTTCACTGCTCTCCCAGTGCTCCAAATTCTTTCGTATTCCCTTCAGCTTGTTATTCTGGACATGGTCCTACAGCTCTTTGAACTGTCGGTGGAAGGATGCACGGATTAGCCCAATCATATCCGTTGGTGGCAAGAATTGGCTTTGCTGTATCCCAGAGTGGGCAGCAGCTTTCGCAGCTGTGTCTGCAGATTTGTTTCCTCGGATGCCCACGTGAGAGGGAATCCAAAAGAATACGATCGATTTTCCTAGATGGAATGCCTCGTAGAGTAGATGTTGGAAGTCCAGTAATAGGGGATGGACTTGGTACATTATGTCCAATTACTAAAGAGTGCTTAACGAGTCACTGCAGATTGCGAAAAACTGGTGGTTCTGGTTTAGAGTGTTTTTGAGGGCTAAGTTTATCGCTACAACTTCGGTAGTAAAGATACTTGCTGAAAGAGGGAGGCGAGCTGTGCAGATAGGGATACCATCCTCCACTACAGCGCATCCTACTCCGTCTTTAGTTTTTGACCCGTCGGTGTAGAGGAAATTATAATAATGATATGAAATTTTTAATTCTAAAAATGCCTTTTTATAAAGCTCAGGTTGAGTCTCTTGTTTTAATAATTGTCTGAGCTTAAGGTTTAGTCTGGGTTTTGGGAGTGCCCAAGGGGGGTTTTATTTGTCTCTATTATTTGGATGGAAGGCAGGTCTAATGCACTATTGGCGGCAATATCCTTCAGGCGTATCCTAAGGGGTCGACTGCTCCTGGGCCGAACCTCAAATCTTAGATCTATTGGTTTCGAAGAAAGGGCTGGATAAGCAGGGCACCCTCTAACAGAGAGTATGCGCGTAGAAACCGTAGTCGTCAGGTACTGTCGGGGGAGCTCTAGGGGAGGTTCCATAGCTTCTGCGTACACGCTAACTACCGGGCTAGTACGGAAAGCTCCCAAAGCTAGTCAAATGTCTTGATGGTGCACTGTGTCCAGACATTTCATATACGACTGCTTTGCTGAGTTGTAGACAGTGCATCCATAGTCGAGTCGTGATCGCAATAAAGCCCTGTAGATTCGTAACTAGGTCGCTCGATCGCCTCCCCATGATCTTCCAGTCAGCGATCGGAGGAGATTAATCGGCTGCATACACCTCTGTTGGAGGTAAGAAATATGGGCTTTCCAGTTAAGTTTCCTGTCGAAAATTAGTCCAAGAAACTTCACTTCATCAACCGCGCGGATTTGCAAACCTCTAAGTTGTAGTGAAACGTCTCTGGTGAGTCCACGTTTTCTCGTGAAGTCTACGCACACAGTCTGTTGAGGCGAAAAAGGGAAGCCGTGGTCCCGGCACCAGTTATCAAGCCTATTTATTGCTAATTGAAGTTGTCGCTCAGCTACCCCTAAAGATAATGATGAGTAATATATTGCTAGGTCATCCACGTGTAGCAGTGATCGTACTGGTGATTGTATGCAAGAGGCCAAATAATTTATTTCTATGGAGAAGAGGGTTACACTTAGGACACTTCCTTGTGGTACACCATTTTTTTGAGAATACGTTGATGAGTATGTTGAACCGACTCTAAGTTGAAAGGACCGGTCAGTTAAAAAGTTTTTTTAGAATATGGTTAAATGACCACGGATCGTTCGTGTATCTGCCGTAGAATGTGCTGTCGCCAGGTAAGATCATAGGCTTTCTCGAGGTCGAAGAAAACTGCCACGAGATGATGTTTTTCAATAAAACTCTCATGAATGGCATTTTCTAACGTTATAAGATGGTCTATGGTCGAGTGTCCTCTTCGGAATCCTCACTGGTGTTCCGACAGAAGGTGATTTTTCTCAAGGTGGTATTGAAGCCGTTTGTTGACCATCCTTTCCATTACCTTGCAGACGCAACTAGTCAGGGCAATTGGGCGATAGCTTCCACGTTTTCTTTTTTCCCGGCTTTAAAATGGGCACAATGTGCGCCTTTCGCCATTCATTCGGGAAGTAATCCGTGACCCAGATGGTGTTGAATAATTCGAGGATGTATGTCTTATCTTCCGTTTTGAGATTGGAGAGCATGTCGACGGTAATACAGTCGGGACCAGGTGCTGTACATCGCGAGTCTGCCAATTCAGATGTAAACTCCCACCACGGGAAAGAGGCATTATAATACTCGCTGTTGTTGGAAGTCCGGTCAATTGGGATGTTCTCAATCTTGATCTTTCGACGCAAAACATTATCGTCATAGTTAGTGGAGCTGAAACCAATAGAGAATTATTTACCAATACAATTTGCTATCGATTCTTTATCAGTCAATAGGGATCCATTATCCATAATCCCAGGGATAGGACAGTGAGCGTTCCTTCCCGTTAGTCTGCGGATTTTTTCCCAAACTGCTGCGGTGGGAGTGTGGCTGTAGACTTATCTTACGCATTGCTGCCAGGATGTCCGTTTTGCCTCAAGGATAACGCGCCGGCAATTCGCTCGCAGAATGGGGTAATTTTCGATGTTTGATTGCGTTGGTCGTTTGCTAAATTTTCGGAGCGCACGACGTCTTCCTCTAATTTCTTTCTGACCGCCCTCATTCAACCACGGACCTGGGATACGCTTAATGTTACCTGATGTTCGAGGAATGGCAATGGATGCAGCATTGAATAACCCTTTCGAGATGTCTTGCACTGTTGCGTTAACGTTTAGTGACATAGGTATGGGAAAAAACAAGTTCTCGTGAAAAGAACTCCAATCAGCTCGATTCAAACACCATTGCCATGGTCGGAATTCAGTCAGCACAGCATTCAGAACTGTAATTGCAATGGGGAAGTGATCGCTCCCATATGAGTCTGATACTACCTCCCAGGTTAAGTGATGCGCTATTCCTGGAGAGCATAAGGTTAGATCTATACATGAGAAATTACCAGTTGCAGAGAATAAATGCGTGTTTTCTCCAGTATTCAGCAAGTATAGATTTTCGTCGTCTATGACTTTTTCCAGCATCCGTCCGCGTCGATTTGATACGGCGGATCCCCATGTGGTACTGTGGGCATTGAAATCTCCAACCAATATAAAGTGTTGAGGGAGTTGATGTATTATGTCGGTAATCTCATTGGGTTGGAAGTTCGCCTCAGGGGCCAGATATAAGTTACCGATAGTTAGACCTCCTACCAGCCCTAAACGAACGGCATTGGCCTGGAGGTTTTTCGTGAGAGCGACTTCTTCCGTGTGGATTGCACAACGGGCTGCCATAGCCACTCCACCGCAAGCTCTCGTACCTCCAAGAAAGTCTTTTCGAAATATTTCGTGCCCAGAGATGTGAAACTTGTGTTCAGGGCGGAGGTGTGTCTCCTTCACGCAAATCACATCAGTATTTTCAGAGCGTAGAAGAAGTTGTATCTCGGGAGAGTGTGTGCGATAGCCATTACAATTCCACGATATTATTTTGGCAGCCATTGATGTTACCGTCGAAGAGAAAACTTCCCTTTCGGTTTAATTTTCTATTTCGTTTTGGTCTTTCTCAAGCATTTGTATTTCGCGGCCAGTTCGAGGGGCTCAACATCCATGATATCATCAGACACCATGTCGTCTTCATCTCCTAGTCCGCCGGTTTTGATATCATTGTTGAAAGGTCTTGTCTTTCTAGATGCAGCAGTACACTCGCTTGAATTATCAGTCTCGGATGCATGCGGGTCAGAGGCATTAGTACAATTTTTCTTTGTTACTTTACTTTTGAATGATGTGAACACGCCCTTGCAGGGCCCACACACAGATGGGAGGTGAGTCTGTATTCCTATTTCTTGGGTTGTGACAGGAGCAGCTGCTACTTTAGCATATGAGGGACCGGAGAATACCGGGTGTGTAGCCCTGTATTCCTTCCTGGCATCTCCGTAAGTAATCCGTTTCGTGACCTTAATTTCTTGAATCGCTTTTTCCTCCTTAAAGATTGGGCAGGATGCCGACCAGGATGGATGACTGTTGTTATAATTCACGCACTTCGCATCCTCAGCACATTCTCCTTAATGTTTTCTTAGGGAGAATCTACCACAGAGTTCCTCCACTTTGCATAAAATGGATGTATGTCTATACCTATGGCATCGGTAGCAGCGAGTTGGGCGTGGGATGTAAGGTCTGACCTCAATCGAGCGATAGCTACAATTGACATGTTTCGGAAGCGTAGGAACAGCGAATTCAAGGACGATACTATTGGTGTCTTTTAGTTCTCCGTTTCTCCTCGTCTTGAGGCGGCGAGCTGCTATCACCTTCTGGTTGCTAAACCCTTCCACAAAATCTACTGCGGTGCAATTGGCTAAGTCTCAAGATGTAATTACTCCCTCACAAGTGTTTAGGGACTTGTGTGGTTCGGACTTAACAAGTACATCGAGGAATTTAGAGGTTTCTAGAAGTATTTTTGATTGTTTTTCATTTCTAACTTCGGTCAAAACGGATCCTGATCGGAGTCGCACAACGCTAGCTACATCTCCAACTAGTCCCTGAAGTATTTTTGCAAGTAGGAATGGTGATATATTTTTAAGGATCCTTCCTCAATGCTGTTAATAACAATGAATCTCGGGTTTTCTATTGGTTGGTAGTCTCTTATCTTCAGATTACTGTCAACGTCTACTCTTAACTCTTTACTTTTATTTGTTTCCTCAGTCAATTGAGGGTTTTGGGATTCATAATCCATAGGAAGATTTGTTTATTCATCCCCCGGCTTCCCACCCACCATGGAGCCCAACGAGGGGACGAAGTATTGCAAACCGACACAGAGCGCTAGGATTACCAGTATAGCTGTGTCCTTCAGACCCTTGCACAAAGAAGGTATCTTACAGCGCGCAACTTGCCCAACCTGACGTACGCTCGAATGGAGCCGCCAAGCTCCCCAGCCGTCAGGAGCCGTTTGACCGGGAGTGGGCTAGCTTCCGGCCGCCCGTCTAGGAGAAACAGGGGCCAAAGTGGAGTGTTGCGGTTACCTCCCTCCCAAGGGATCTCCCCTCAGCCACCAGGATCCCCCTTTCCTCCGGCACGGGTCGCCGCCCGCGGCATACACGCGGGTGGGCCTATTTTAACCCCGGACCCACTGAGGGGGGTCAGGTTAATAGTTTTGAGTAACGTCGCATGCGAGATGAATATTACTGGAGAAGATCTTGTCCTGTGAAGCTCAGGATGGCTTAGAGAACTATTATTGTATCCCCAGACTACATCATACTACGTGCAGAAAGGAAAGAGCTAGAGAGATACCTACACAATGGAAGATATAGGTATGAAAATTCATTCTTCCCGCGCACTATTCTCGACTCCAAGAAAAGCAGTTCGGTAAACTGATCAAAAACGTATGTTATTAGATATGTTTTTAATCAGAAAGTTCTCCGCTACTGTTTATCTCAAGGCACATCATCAGTATCAAGTTGGCAGCATCGGAGTGTCGGAAAGTAAATAACCGGTTCCGGAATTGTAATTTGGAGCATTTAGCATCGGACTAGTTATAATCATATCTAATTTCAATCATTGTGCTCCCTTTTCTATCCTTGTTTATATTTTTCGGAAAACTCACGTTTCAACTGCCCCTGATAGGCTTTTTTTATCTTTTATTAAGGATATGATAGGCTTTTTTTATCTGTCCTCTATTGGGATATACGACTGATGATGCTGCGGAATTATTATTTATTTATTTATTTATATCAATAAACTGTATACAGCCTCGAGGACCATTCATCAGGCGTTGTAACAAAGGACAAGACAAACAGCCCTGTCCTGGGAGGAGAAAAATCCTCCCCTGGCGGGATTCGAACCCGCGACCTTTGGGTTGGCAGGCGAGGACGTTACCCCGCCGCCACCGAGGCCAACAAGAAAAATAAGGGGGATTATGGATATCTTTGTCTTATTCAATTCCCCGAAATGATTCCATCATCCCTTAACCTTTAGAGCTGCTCTCGTCTCCTCCAAATTGACCTGTTCACCTTTCCTTTTGTCCCGGGTAACAACGATCGCGACATGCTATCACTGGGCTTATCGTTATTGGTTTGAGCATAGATTATTTCAAAAACGTATCGTATTTCCCCGTACCGCTGATGCTTTTTAGATTTATGTTTTACTCATTCGATGAAACATTTTATTCATTTGCACTTTCAAATTTAACTTCAAATTTTCGATGCCTCATGCTAGTGCTCGTAATTTCCACCGAGAGTAATTGGCAATTTGGTGCATAGCAATATCAGGGAAATAAATATTCTTTCCAAAAATAATCGGCCTAAGTCTCCAAAAAAAATTCAACATTTGTTTTTAATTCGATACATCGAATTCGGATGCTATGTTGCAATTTCAATAACGAGCCGAAGTGGTTGAAATTTAATTCAGTCAATTTTCATGACTGGCTTGGAAGGGATCTCTGTAAGGCAATGTTGTCGTATCATTCCGAAGATTGGTTCTCCGCCGCTCTCCACTCCATTCTGTTTTTAGCCTACCGCTTTATTCTTCCAAAATCCATTATTTTAGCATCCCCCTTATTATTCTTTAAAGCCTTAAATTTGTACGCTTGATCTTAGGTAATTTTTCCCGTTTTTTTCCTTTTATTAATATTTTCAAATGGCACTTATGTAGCACATTATGACCAATACGTTTGCGTTTCTTATACTTCGCAGTTTTCATTAAACGGCTTTTCTACCCTGCTCTTCGTAGGACTTCTTCATTATTAATATTCTCCATCCAATTGATCTGCATCGTTCTTCTATAGCCCCACAACACCAAAAACGTTGGTTCACCATCGCAAGATTATGTTTTTCCTCTATGGTTCACCTTCCCTCTCATATGTCATGCTATTTGCAGCTCATTCATGAACAGTCTGATTGGAAAAACGACGCGATATAAGTTTTTGACTGAATCATTATTATTATTAGAGATGATATACCGATTAATTTAGGTTTAGATGGAAAAGGGTTACACGTTACACGTTGACTTTTACATGTGCTGGTTTGCCATCTCGTCACACGATTTCATTCTTCAGCTCGGCATACGCCCTACCTCTTTTCATCCCATCCACGCAGCCTCTTCCCTTTATGCTCCTACCTCTCTCACCCTACATCCTCCCCTCTATCTAATCTGCCTCTTCCTAATATCCCCCAGCAGTGTCTTCTCCTAACCCACCATGCCGGGTATTAACTCGTTCGTGCTCAATACTATTCTACGGGCCGCCACAAGGGACGTGCGGCTGGGGTTAAGGACACCAGCCACGAATAAGAGAGGTTAAGGATGAAAATGAAGATGTGGTTTTACGGATTAGTGTCTCAATCGGTTTTTGTCGTAATCATTAACGCTGCGTGGGAAGAAGGAATATCTTGTGCACATCCTTGAACCTATCGGTTAGACACTGTATCTCCATTTATTATGTAGCAGTGGTTCAGTTTAACGTGTCATTTCGCAGTTATTTTCTCCTACATTCAGACATGAGCAACAGCACTCGGGACGGATTGGAGGCTCAGCCATCCAAATGCGAGCCGAGCGCGACGGTGCTCAGCTTCAGTGGTGGAGCTGGAGCCGGTGTTTCCTTCGTGGCAGGCCGGCCTGTGCCCATATATTCTTTATTTTGTTGCTTCTAATTGAGAATAGCTTTGTAGTGGTTTGAAATATGTCTTCTGTTTCTCTTCACCCTCATTCTCGCGTGTTGTGATTTTTTTCGAATAATACCTATCATCATGAGTGCAGCCCTTGAGTCTTTAGCGCATACGTATAGGGTATAGTGTATACTATATGGTGTATACTATAGGCTATACATTATACCTACATAGGGTATAGTGTAATGCATGTTGGTGAATACTCACCCCCTGCCACACACCCTTGAGGTGGCTTGCAGGGTATTTTGTAGATGTAGATGTACGTGCTCAGTCTTTTTGGGTCCTGGGCCATTTTACACTCAGTTTTATTTTCGCAAGCCGTCTAATACCTAATTATGTCCTCAACGGGAAATGATAAACATTGATAAAATCAAGCTGCGAAATCGGTTACACGTTCTGTATGTTTCATTCGAGAGTCGGTAGACTGTCTTTCAGGGCAGTTCAAGAATAAATTATGGAAAGTTTTTGATACTCTGATAACATATTTTCAATTGCTTTCCGTGCCGAACATAATTCTCAGGTGGATCGGATCGGCCTCCAGGCCGAAGTTCGTTGGTCCAAGCTCTAGCAGCTCCCAACCTAGCACTTTCATCAGCCATGTTACGCTCTTTGACGAAGCTTGCGACTTTCCTTCGTATTTTGTTCGGGTCGTGTGTTGAATCCTTCTGTGCTCGGTCCCAAATACTACGCGAGTGTTGTAGCCATATGTGGGCGCGCTCCAAACACGTGGTCGCTCGAGGCTTGGGGCAGAGCGGCGCACGAGAAAGGACTTCGGGCTGAGGGAGAGGGAGAGGTGTAGCGGCCGAAAAAGAGATGATCGTCGGCCATCTACGGGTATCCTGCGTTTAGCTCCCGGCGTAGGGGAAAGATATCTCCATTTCGGATCACTATTGTGGTTTTTCATCGAAACAGGTTTTCCGGAGTCTCGTGAAGCCACGTTCGTGCTCAATGGACTGCGTTTGTGGTCCTTGACCCTCCCCGAGAGGGAGGATCTTCCCGTTTCACCTGAAAGACCATTTAAATGTCTTCGAAGAGATTGAGGCGAAATGCCGAGAAAGGGCAGAGGCGGCGTGGGGGAAGAGGCGCAGTGAAGCCGGAAGTTAGCCTTGGTTATTCAGGGAGGAGGCCAACCACTGGATTCCTCTGCGCCTATAAGTACCCAAGGGTTCGACTTTAACTTGGATAACGAAAGAAGGATAGAGAAGATTGCTTGGAAAGTGGAGGAAGGGTGGGAATAAACCACCCGTCTGCATTAGCCTACTCTTAAACGCTAGGCGCCTATTAGTCCGCTGCTTAAGGTGGCTGGAGCGGTGATCTTGAGTCATTGAGTGCACATTTTAATAACTTTTCATGTAAGTTGATAAAATATTCTTGTACCGCATTTCACCTGAGTACATCTGTTTATACGGAGGAAATCACCGTACATGTAGTAAAGTAAATGAAAATGCTAGAATTATATTTTTAAATTTTTGCCTATATTAAAGCATTGTTATGACTTGGATTTTGGACGCGGACTCCGAAATTTAAGCGAAAACCACATCTTAATACGCTTTTATTATCTGGCATGATACCTTGTTATTCTTTAGCAACCATCATAATAATATGAAATTTATTAATTCGAGTTTAGGAGAAAAGCTGTAAATATGTAATCGAATTATTTCAAAATAGATATATCATGTACATTAAGGCTACGGGTTAAAATCAAATTGAATTGCCAATAAACTTAATTGTTAAAATGTCGTTTTCTCACTTTTATCTATAGGTATTGCTAATAAAGACATGTATGCAAAATTTCATGCAAATCAGTGTATTACTTCTTCTGTCCTACCACTTTCTGTCTTCAGAAATATTTGCAAGAATGAAAGGGACCTTTTAGGCAATAAATATATAGCGTGTATAACGCACGAACAAAAAATATTGAAACAAAACATGAATACAATGAAACGCGCCGGGTGTATAAAATGGAGTACAGCCGCTCGTATTCAAATCCAATGCAAAACAGGCGCCCAAAAATATGATAACACAATGTAGCACATATGCTACACAAAGACTGAAGAGGATGAACAAAATTCGCTCCATCCACCTTAACATACCATCCGACGGCCGGAGTAGTGCTTCTGAACTACAAATGGCAAGTTGGGACCAGGGGTGCGATCACGGTTCTCCATAACGCTTGCGTTTGCGTTATCGTTATTTTTCAATTGCTTTGATGAGAGCGAAAACGTGATCGTGACTCTTCAAATATTGTCAGATGCTTTGAATCACCTGCTTTATTCGTTGGACTGCATGCTTAGGACAGTTACTGTGAGAATTCCCTTTTTAGATCGGTTTGCATTTTGGATAACGATAAAGACAGCGCGAAAGAAGGAACCGTGATCTCACCTCAGGTATCCACTGAAAAATCTCCGCCGTAGAGTGTGTTCGAACCCTGGCCTTCGGTATGGGGAGTTAGTACTCGGGCAGCCACACCCGGGGAGTCCCCGGGGAGCGGTACGATTCCTTCCCTCATGCGATTTGAAACTCGGAAATAAATATTTCATGTGACATTAAAATTTGAAAGAGTAAATAATACGTGTACTCATTTCATATGATAGCCCCATTAGTACCCGCTCAGACTTTTTTTATGAAATTTAAATCACTTTCATTTTAATCTCAAACATCGTTTAAAGATATGCCTTTGAAATTTATGTGATTCTTCTGTATGAAAAGGAAAGCAAAAGGGGTACTTGAAAATCAGGGACAGTTGTGTTCGCATATTTGATGGTGGTAGTAATAACTTTAATTGTGGTATGTTTAAGCATTTTGGTAATTTTACACTACTTACACATAGCGAAAGAGAATATCCAGATGTCTACAGAGTTACGTAAATTACCTATTCGAATCAAGGTTGAGGGTTATGTAAATACTCTTAAATTGTACGCGGGAATTGTTGTCGGTGATTAGGTAAAATCCTTTTGAATCCGAAACAATACTTACGGCTCTGACCCTACCGAGTGAACGCAAAAATGTTTATGAAAAGGGAAAATAAAATTATAATTCCCATTTGTGAAAATTCGCCCTGAAATAAATGATTTACATTCAGCGAAATAGTTGCTCTCTCATACCGTATAAACTGTAGCAAAGACGACATGGTCGTGCTTAATAAGCTATCGTCGCGGGGTTGTTAACCCAAATTCATCGCTTTCTTGCGAATTACTTATTCATCAATTATTCATTTGCGAGAAAAATGCGAATGTGCGTTTGAACCCCCACGAAACTTCGCCTTAAATAATGATAGCTTGGCTGTGTAATTGGCTAGCCAATAAGGACGATAATTGGCGTATCTGGATTCGAATACCGTTGTTGTCTATGGATGTTTTTAATGGCTATTTTCCACTAATTTTTAATATCTTGCGCCAGTACAAGTGACTGCGTATAGTCTTCACATGTGCATTTCGCTCATGACTTTTTATGGAGTGGAAGTGGATAAAGTAATGGGATCATTTTTTATGGAAATTGTGGACTATGTGCGTGTTTTGAACTTAACTTCCGGAGCTGGCCGTATGATTTAGCCCTAGATCCGAGCGTTATTGAAGTGATACAGTAACTTCTTTTTATGCCCCCCGATATCGCTGGTGGCCCACGTGAATCTGGGATCCGAATGAGCCGCTTTTGGCGTGTCATCAAGTTTCTCACCAGCGTTTACACAACATCCTTGCCCGAGGCGTGACTTTTGTTAGTCTTCGACCTTTGGGTTAGCTCGCGGGAGTTTTACCCACCTGCCAATTCAGCTGGGCAAACAGATTTGAAATGAATATTTTATTCGTGGTAAGTTGTGAAATAATGGACATCCTGCATCTTTTTCTTCCTCCATCTTCTGGTATTTCAGTGGACGGTCACTGACGGTTGAGGAAATGTTGTTCCGGTAAAATCCGCACCCGAGAAAAGAAAGCTCTAATACACATCATGCATACCATAACTGAGGTAACCTGAGTCTTTTTGGTTTGTCGAATAGTCATAGCGATGGAGTGTTTAGGTATCTATTATGTCTATCTAAATCTAGTAGAGGCAGTTTTAAGTTCATTTATACCTACCTAAGACGGTGAAATCTCTATTGATGACAGCACTTTCTCCCCGCTGATCCAACCAATCTTTTTATGTGTTAATATCAAGGATTCTGATATATTTGGCACTTTTTACTATATCTTTCATTCCATCTTCAAACAAGTCTTATTCGTGGACGGGAGGAGGTGAAATTGCGCCATAAGCTACCAGCGTGTGAAGAAATCCGTTGAGGTGATCCCAACTAATTGCTTAGCCTCACAACTGTTGACTGGTTGGCTGGTTATTTGGGGAGGCAACTGACAACTAATTTTATACGACCCATTGAGAACAGGTGAGCAGATTGTCAAGGGAAGTATTATCTGGGGAATGGAGGAAGGTGGATGGAATCCGGAGTCGGCATTAGCTTGCCCTTAGCGAATGGAGCAAAGTGATCCACAGTTTTTCGTCACATCCGGCACACGGGAGTCCTACACTTGAGGTGCATTGCACCCTAGTAGGGCTCAGGATTTCGCAAAATAAAGCTCCGCTACGGCTGGGATTCCCGATGTTGGACCGTGTGGATGGGATGTCCTGTGCTCCGACCACCGCGACTCTTCTCCTCGTCTGTTGACTCTTCTGCAGAGCCGCCGAGTCGAACCCCATTGCCGTTATCCATCTCCGTGGCCGTCGCTGTCAATGGGAGTTATTTTTTAACTTTTCGGTTCCGGATCGAATACAAGACTCGGTTGTAAACGGTAGGATTTGAACATTCGGGTGGAGACCATGGAACATTAATCGGTAGGAAGTTACAAAATATCACGTTTTGGACTTTCTGCTGGACTCTAAATCTCGATTTTTATCCCAAAAGCGGTCGACAAGAACGTTGCAAAATAACCCCTATAATTCGAACCCGTTGGTGCGAGTTAGGAGATTGACGTGTACGATTTTTCTCAAATTTTTAGGCTGTCGGGACTATTTTCGGTACTATTAATTGTCTCCATCTAACATTTTCATTAAACCCTGCGAGCCACTACTAGGGGGTGAGCCATATCAAGTATCAGGGGGTGAATTTTCACCAAAAATGCATACTTTATGCTACAATCTTTTAGGAAGTATGAGTGTTAATGTTTTATGCAACTCGATACATGCACAGGGATGCAAGATTTACACTTTAACCATTCAAGAGGCTCTATTTGTTATAGTTAGCATATCAATGTAGAAGCGTTATATAGCTAATTAATGATATGACTGATATAACTAATTAACAAATTAGTTATATCAGCTGTCCAACTACCCGATTGCCATTTTCTGCTGGCACTCAAAATCCCGCGGATACTATTAAATCATTTCTTTGAAATAGGAAGTAATGGAAATTGAAAATTTCAACCTAACCAGAAATTACCATTCTCCTAGTACTCTTCAGACATTTTCCATTAGTTTTGATTTCCTGAAAAGTGATAGGGATTGTTTGCTAATGAGTAGATGTATATTTTTCTTAAGTGTTGCTTTTGGATCAGCAGAGCTCTCTCCTCAATCCTTTTACATCAGTAATCTTTCTCAGTAGCACCTATGCTAAGCCAGAAATTCATAGAGATAGAATGTCAACCAAAAGAAAAGTGTGCTGGTTTATTCAATTGATATGTATCAATTTTTATCTAGCATGATGGAAGTGCGGAGGGATTATATTTTAAGATCGGTGGAAATCGAGTTTTTCGGGTGGGGTCAATGAGGACGAAGCAGAAATATTATGGAAAAGAACCAAAAAATCATCACTTTCAGCAGAAATTAAAACGGATTAAAAATAATTTGAAGCGCAGGCTTATGAGAACTTCCACTAAACAACAGTGTATATGTTCACTTGATTTATTTAATACACGACTGTTTTCGTCGCATCTGCGATATTATAAATCAAAGAGATTGGTAATCATTTGGTAGATAAATCGTGTGAAAATACACGTTATTAATGTAATTAGTAATCGTGAAATTTCTCCAAGTTTAGCCTGAGACAGTATAGTCCATTCGACAATGTATCTGTAAGAGTTCGGTGATTCGATCTTGATTCTCTTAAGAACAACAAATAACTAGTGTCCAGGCATATTTTAAATTTCTTGAAGGAATTAGAATCGATGAGCCATGCGCTTTTTTTATCCCATTGATTTGGGCATTTTTTTAATCTGTGTACTAGGAAATGATCTGGACGGATTTTTTTCCGTAGAATTTGCAGTTTGCCCGCATTGCAGTTGGCTCCGCTCATGCTTCACCGTGTCGTTGCAGAAATGGTGGCTAGAAAAAGCCGCGTTTCCTCGTATGCATGTGACACGATACAATAGTTGTTTCAAATGTTAGTTTTTTTCATGAACGTAAAAAGCTGAAGCAAGGAGCTGTCTTCACCTCTTCCTATTTGTATTTTTGTATTTTTTTATGCATGCTAATAATTATGTTGGTTCGTTGGTTATTTGGGGAGGCAACCGACAGCTAGGGTAATATTCACCATTATGGATCAGTGGAAAGCAATGCAACAATGATTGGTTGGGAAGTGGAGGAAGGGTGGAGACAAACCCTGTATCGGCATTGCTGACGTCATGTGCACACCTATTGGTTATCGAAAGATAGTTGCGACGATTTCACTTTTAGATATCTAATTCAAATAAGTTTCATATCGGCAACCCTACAGTGGAACGACGTTGGTGACGTCCAATTGACTTTGGTACGATATAAAATTGAGATATGATGCTGCTTAGGTTAGTCCACATCTCGGTCAGACGCAACCAGTGCAACCCCATCAACGAGCCCTGGTCACGGGTGGTGCGCATGATACTGGAAATAAATTACTTGAGGGAAGCTGCGGCTGGCCGCTTATTACTTCCCCGAAATCGTCTCGCCTTATCGTCTCCTTCTCACTCTTCTGTCATTTCAGAGCGAATAGGTGAGTCTCCTCGCCCCTTTCCCCGGCACCCAACCTTGGAGTCCGCCTCGTTGTTTGGAGGTTCGATCGCTCGAGGCAGCATGGAAGTGCTCGTCTTTACTTCCTCAGCTCCGCACTAGTTGTGTGTTCCGAGCGGCGCGAAACAAAACGACATTATGACGCAATATACCGGCGATACCCATCGGTTACCGGTCCAACATGTCAACTTCGGTAGCGGCTACGTTAATATTTTGGGCACGACGTTTTTTAAGTTCGTTTTCTGACTCTGGTCCTTTGGAACTTTTTTTCTCGATATGCATTTCGAAGAGTGAACTGATGAAGACAGAATAAGCATATTTCATATTGAATATGATTTATGTACTTCCGCTCATTACTTGAAAGAAATATTATCTCCCTCGCTTCATTGATCTTATGCCTCTCTGTATAAGTTTAAAAACAGCACGGCAGTGTACTGTAAATGGATCCCACAAAATAAGATTAATTTAACTGGCTCTTTAGTTAAATTGGTTCATTAGCTAAATGCCTAGAAAATAAAAATAATTTGGAATATTTATAGCAAGATTTTTAACTGGATTCTTAATCGCTAGATGCCGCCGCTTCACATGTCCTTAGTGGCCCACTGGGTACTTCTGCCGTCGTTAATCGTCGAGAGAAGCGGAAGAGTGAATGATTGTTGTTCTCCGCTGTCGTAGGTCTCTCTCGTGTCGATGGTGCCGAACTATTCCGCACTTCCGAGTCTAGGGCCGCCGTCTGGGCGGCAGTTCGCGTATATTGCGACTCAGTGGTGAAGGAGAAAGGGATCTGCCTCCAGAAGTAACAACGAGGACGCCCAGCGTCTGTGCAATCACGCCATTAGTATCATTTACAAAATGTACTCTGTATTTATTTTAACTTCGAAATAATTCATGAGAGGCTGGATTGGCTGATTATTTGAAAATGCGACCGACACCTGAGGTAATTTGCGCGTTTTATTTCAAATTCCATTCTAATTTTCAAAAATCATGTATCAATCAAGAGCTAAGAATGTACGTATCTGTATTTTATGTATAAATTAGTTATAAACTCTGTTATTTAACTTTTTCGGTTGAAATAGATGGTGTAGGGTGTAAATGAAGAATAAAATCGAATTAAGAAACTCAGCCTAGAATTATGTAATTTTTTTCTACTTTGTAATAATATTAATGATATCTTCTGTATTTCTCAGGCAAACCTAGGGCCAGTGGCGGATACATATGGGGGGCGCGGGGGGCGCGCGCCCCCCCCCCCTTGCGGGGCCGCCCGCGTTGCCGCCCGCGCCGCCCCCGCCAGTCAGCCCGCACGCTATTCGTTCGTTTCTTTCGTCAG
This sequence comes from Pyrrhosoma nymphula, assembly GCA_963573305.1. NCBI lineage: Eukaryota > Metazoa > Arthropoda > Insecta > Odonata > Coenagrionidae > Pyrrhosoma > Pyrrhosoma nymphula. Next base: position 29,338,165 of record OY754332.1, read on the forward strand.
TCGACTCTGAGTCGAGTTATCGAGTAGTTGTAATTTCTTATGTAGCACGCGCGCGCGTCCGCGTCATCGTATTTTATACGTTTCTGTCTGGCACATAGATAGCTAACCTACGAGAAAAGTTGCGGCCATTCTATTGATCTCGATACGTTATTCTGTCTGGCATTTGTTCGAGAAAAGTCGCGAATATTCTACTGTTTGTATCTGTTCACACTCCTTAAAAGTCTGGAAGCGAACATTCTGGCACCTAATGTTCTCGAAACAACCGAGCTACATATATAAGGGAAGCAGAGTCGCTGCCAGGCAGTCAGTTTGAAAGCTACAATCGTCGCGATAACTTACGCCCCCCCTTGAGTTTTTTCTGTATCCGCCACTGCCTAGGGCTTAATGGTTCTTTCTTACAATTAACCCGTAAATAATGATACAGAAACACCTACGTCGTGGGTGTTAGAAAGCCATCCAGGCGGGGCACTGGCCTGCGACAGGATTAGCAGCGAGGATTTTAACCTGTTACCACCGAGGCTGTCATTTGAAAACTAGGTTTTAAGGGAGAAGGAAGCTCGTTGCCTTAATAATTTATTTTTTCTCGTGCTATGCGCAGTTTTTCATCTTGTGCTGTATGGGGATACCCTGGAAAGATACATTTCCGTTGTGATTGCTGATATTACATGAGTTTCCATGCCGGCCAAAAAAAGTACATGCATCTAAAGGCCTTAGTATGATTAATCTCGGTATCAGAATGAATTTTAAAAGTTTTTGTATCTCTTAGTAATCTATTAATTGGTTTATGCAATAACCAATTCCATTTTCGTGCTATGTACCTGTGTATTGGTAGAGTTTAAGAGAATGGCAAATGTTTAAGTTAATGGATTTTCCCTCCATAATACAGGAAGGTCTACTTTAGATATATTTAATGTAGAAAAGAAGGTTTTACTTAGCGCGAAATATATTCTTGTATACTACATAACTGGTCTAAATATATATAACCTAATACAGAGACCATCAAATGATACCTAGTCATTTTCGGTTCGTCGTCAGATTTCTGATATCCGAATTTTCTTACGCACATAATATCGAGCATGGGATTTCAGTGTTTTCCATCCACCCGTGATAAATTATTCGAACAAATGTTTATGCTACATCTTAACAATTACTTCCATACTTTCAATGTTCCAGTTAATCACGAAAATAAAGTAACCTTCGAAGTTCTCTTGACTCAATGGTCTTCATGACAGTTATGGGGGTGATTGAAGACAAACCATTGGACACTTCTGTTGCATTAGAAGTTTTGCGATGAGTAACGTTTATTGTTTTCTCATTTAAACGTGAAAGTGACTTTAATTGAGTATAAAAACCATTATTTGCAGTAAAAATGTGAGATTGAATTTACTTTTGCTATTCAAATAAACTCAGAATGAAAACGCCTTTGAAGATTTGACAAAAATAAACGAATAAGGAGAACAGAGGAACTACTTGAACAAAATTTGAGGCGCGTTAGTTGACTTAAGACCGTTATGTAAGTGGCCATAGAGGGGAGGGACTGCTGAGTACTACCGCGGATGAATTACGAGAAGCAAATGTTTAGAGGCGTTAGCGTGAGGAGCAATGAATAAATGAAGAGAAGCAAGTTTAGGAATGGCTTGGTGAGCGGAATCTATGGCAACCACTCCGAGGACTGAAAATATGCGACGCAGGCTTAAATGCGGGAATGATAGTCATGCTCTTCGGCTGTAAATTCTACCACGTAAAACGAAGCCTATTATTGTAAAACGAAGCCACGAAATGAACGAAGTAACTTATTATAATGCCACCTCTGCGACTCTGGTTTATTGATCTGCACATGATACTCTCGGGAAATACGTTCAATCTATTTCCTTTTCGTTTTATGATTTTTATTGTCGCTTTGAATCCGTGTAACTCCTTGAAAGATTTAAAGGCGCATGTAATCTCGATATTCGAGCTTCGGATTTTTTTCCGATCTCCTTGAGGAGATTGTTTCCAAGCCACTGCTTCTTAAGGATTCTTTTTTTCCTCCTGCCCTCATCGCCGAGCGGAGAAATCGTCGATTCCTCCCCCGCAAAATGCTAAGCCTCGACGATCACTCGCTGTTGGAGTCTCGGGTGAGCACTAAAGGCGATCTTCTCCTCCTCCCCGTCCAACCCTCCCCCCCACCCATCACGATTCCGAGCGAGCGAGGTTTATAACCTACTTTCCTCATCACCCTCCGCAAAACCCCGCGGGTTCCAATAATATAATATGGGTTCCCTTTTTCCACGTTTTCTTGGTCCACTCACTCTCTTAGCCTTCGCTTGCTGTTGCTAACTCATTTCAATCTCCACCTGCCGCACAGTTTGTACGCAGAGAGTTCGAACCTTCTGTGAATATTGTACTGGATTTCAAAAGCGGTGAGAATATGACGTTTGTGATGTAAGTCCAAGCGGCCGCACTATTCCATTAAGGAATTTAATTCATACGTAGCAGTATGGCACTGTGTTGAACAGTCAGGAAATAATTTTGGATTTTCTGTACGTATCCTCGTAATTAAAATTGTCCGGAGGATTGTGGACCTAAGAAATTATCGAATTAAGCACTTATTTAGTCCTCAAAAGTTATTGTATTCCCTTTGAATTTTTCCCTCAATCTCACCCAACCCTTGTATCCGCTTATCCTGTGTTCTCATATCGTGGCACTCGGAGAGAATTCCAATAGGTGTGTGTCACGGTTATCTGGCGTCGCTAACTCTGCGCTTCCTTTAGTGAGTCGTAAAAAACGCATTTGCATTCGCTCTTTCAGAGTTGGTGTTAGTGCTAATTATTTTCTTCTCCCGCTGCGAATTTGGTGGATGACGCTTCCATTTGTTCTCTAGGCGCGCCCTCTTACTGTTCTGTCGGGAAGTGTCCTTGACCTCCTCTTTCTCCAGCCTCGCAAGGGGGTCTACGTAGGAGAAAATGTCACCGGATTCTTCGTAGCGCTTTCCCGTGCTCCCCAATAACTGCAGATTTGTACATTCACCGGATAAAAGATAACGACAAACTACACACGCAGGCTGGGACTCAGAGCTCGAATTGCGTTAGATATCGTATGCCTGAACAGACATAAGTTTCATTATGTAATGGGACTTACATGAAAAATCAAGTAAATTTGAAACTAATTGTTCATGGCTCTAAAAAAAGGATCCTCATGGTAATCAACCCGTTCTGATGATATATCATTTATTTCAAAGTGATAGTGAGTTATGATGTTGCGACTGGGTCAGTTGACTCTTGCATCCGTGAATTTTTCGCGAATGGACGCCCTTCTTCTCATCTGTTTCTAACCTTGTGTCTTCTGTGGACTTTTTTTCTCACAATTTTCTTATGGAACATCGTCATCATAAACTTTCAAATGCTAGTTTGGAAAATAAAAGAAAAATATTTTCAGTTGAGTCTTTTTATTCCGGTGCAATGTGCTCGTGTAGTACAAAAAGTGCTTTTACAAGTGGCCCGCATTTTAAAAATCTCGAGTGCTCATCGGTTTGGAAGTTATTATTGTGATCTGATCAGCAAAGTGTCCACGTTTTCGGGGAAAAGAAACTGTGACCCCTTGTTCACGGTGCCATTGCTTAGTATCCATTTATTTTGTATTTTTTGTGATGCTTTGATTTCCTTCGTTTATGGGCTACCAAGAAGATAGGAAGACGTGATTCAAGATGTGTAGCATGACGTTGTCTCTTTCATGTGTTTATTTTTGCCTTTTTCGTTCTTTTTTCGTCACCTTCATGACCTTAGGAAACAACGTGTTTACGTTTGCACCACGGGCACGTTTTTCCTCAAAATTAGCATAACATATCAGGTGCGCGTCTTTAATGAGAATGCGTGAGGTAGACCGTGCCCGTCCTGCTTGGTGTCCGGATCTCACCCGTTAGAGGAAGCAATTAAACTATGTCGTATGCAGCAAGAATGAGACATGTTCTTAATTGCAGCTAATCAAGTAAATGTCTTATTTCAGCATCCTACGCTTCTTATACAATCGCAATTTGCGGGGAAAGTATCTTTTCTATTTTCTTAGTTGAAATAACAGTGCCTCACTAATACACGCGTGAATACGGTACTGGTTTTTAGGTTTTGAATTCATTTGTAAATATCTTTTTTTCTTTTTAGTCTCTGAAGGAGTAAATGGTCGAGTCGGTTCCTGTTCCTTCCGCCCGTTGAAATTCAGAATCGTAACCGAGGGAATGGCTTTGACTTCTGCCATTGTGGGTAGGCTAGATTTCGTGAATAAATTAGGCCTCAAAAATGTGAACCCGCGGAATGATCAATTGAAATTCTAGCATGCTAACCTAAAGTTCATACGCTCTAGCTTCTTCTCATGTTTCCATCTCAGTATAATTTTCTTTTCCGACCGCTGGAATGAATCCTTCTTAATTCCTTATCTTAGGGTTAATTTTGGGATTGGGTTGGTGTGGAGGCTAAAGAGGCTTCCCATCCCGCGGGCCTGGGCTGAACACCGGCTGTGTCGGAGAATTTTTCTGTGGGTTCCCGAACCCTATTTGGGTCCGTTGCGGAGAGAACTTAAGGTTCAGTAGTCATCACGTTTCAGCCAACGGCGTTAAGTCATGGCTGCTATCTTCAAATGCTACCGGTTAGCAAAATTAAGGCTTTTTTGGCCCAGCAACTTGAAACTTTACTTTTTGAAGTACTTAATATTCATCTTAAGCCTACAATCCTGAGGGAATAGTGTGCTCACTACGTATTCTTTTTTCCGAAAAGTCGCACTCTTATTGTGTTAGAATAGAATAAGTGTTAGGGCTATAGTGTTAGGATAGATATTTTATTTAAGTGGTTATGCGCAACGCATTCGATAGCCGAGTCTCTTGTCCGCCGTACGCTTGGCGCTTACAAAAGTCATCCAAAGTCGCATGTTTGATTGCCGCCTGGGTTTCTGGATTATTCCCTTCATTAAATGCTTCGGCTAAATGGTTATATACGTATAGATTCAGTTGCTGGTTAATCCTTTAACCGAAGAACTGCACATTTTGGATGATCCAACGATAAATGATTCAAGTGTCATAATTTTCTCATCATCATCATCTGAAGTCATCAATTCTAAGATTGGTTCAAGTGCCATTCTCCGATCCACTCACGTACCACCGTTTTATTCCTTCGTCAGTCTTCACTTAACACGCCTTAATATTTGCCAAATTAACTTCAATTCTTGGTCTTCCTCCGTAATTCTTCCCATTTCATTCTCCCTCCAATATTTTTCTCAAGAGGCTCCTGTGTCGTAAAGTGAATCCTAAATGTTCTTCATGATGAAAAAATATAACAGTATATTCCACTAAAAAACTGGTTTATTACCGACCCAAGTTTCGACTGCACAGCAATCATTATCTAGTCAGTCGAAACCTGGGTCGGTAATTAACCAATTTTTGAGTGGAATATACTAAGTTATATTTTTTCCTTATGTCGGTGACAATTTTCCACAAAATTACGCCTTCAACCATAAATATTATGAATGTTCTTCCTTTCTTTTTTCAGATTTGTTATTAAACATCCTTACTCTCCTACTTCTTCAGTAGATGTATTCGTTGGTTATTCCCTCCGTTCATTTGATCTCTATCATTTTTTCGATAACACCATACTTAAATATCTTCCAATCTTCAATAGCTGTTATCGTCCAAACTTCTCTGCCATGTATGAATACGCTCCACACTCATTATTTATGACATATTTCCTCGTTTTTATTCTTCTTTTACGATTGTGTTCTCATTCGTGCGTGGATGGATAAAGGTGTCCTCTCTCTGTCTAATACCGTTAATAACTCCTACCTTTCCATATTACTCTTTTCGCTATATAAACCTGAAATAACATGTGCTTTAATGGAGCATGCTTCCAGAAAAAGTTGTAGCTTTTATATCATGTATAAATGACATTTTTGCGAAGAATAGATATGAGAAGCGAAATTTACCGGGTAATTAATTGATAGAAAATTGTTGGCACCGACCCATTTCAGTATTAATTAAAAATATTTCCGTCGAACAATTTGAATATTAAATATCTTACTTTTACGATTTCAAAGAACTGCGGAACTGGCCGCGCAGTAACTTTAACGGAATCACCCGCTGATGGTCACACAGTTGTGTGAAATTCACAGTAAAAAAGTCATTCGCCTGGCATGGGATCCCAGTCCGGGTGAATGATTTTTTCACTGCGAATTTCTCGCAATTATCTTTCTTTTAAGTAGCTGAGGAACGTATCTGTGTGTTATAAGCGATTCAAGCAAACAATGTGGGATTCTCATTTTTTATTCTCTAAGTCTCGTGGGAACCTCTTCAATGCACAGCTTACTCGGCTAGGGTTGAATGATGGTTTGCGTGGAGGTTTTGATTGATTTGATTTCATACATTACCCCACTTACCGCCGTAAAGAATCCGGTTGCTTCTGGTGACAAGTAAATAGAAAGTAACTGGCGCAAAGGGTTAAATTTCTTTTTAGCGTTTAGCTGTGCATTATATTTATTGCTAAGAGGTGAATAAATGCAACAGAGCGGCCGCCTACCTCTATGTATGTAGCTTCTTGTATTTATCCGTCTCCATTTTTAAAATTCTCTTTCCGTTATAACTTTATATCATCTAACTTGCGTGTACACGGATCATAAAAGCTAGTAACCTGCACCAGCCTTCATTCTTGCAGCCTATTTTCTACCAGCGTAGAATGTTAGTATTGTGATCGGGGCACATGGCAATCGATTTCGATGGAACCAAACAGTTGCTCTCTCCTTAATGTATGCTCTTCAATTCATTGCTCGGGTGTTGCTCTTCATCCGTCTTGCGGCTTCCCACGCTATTCTCCACGTCTCAGTAGGCTTTTCTTTTTTTCCTGTCTGAAGTCAGTTTTTTGTCTTTGTCCTCGCGTAATTAAATTCCATGGCGTAATGTAGTAACCCTTAGAAATCGCATTGCCTCCGAATCTTGCGTAAAGCGACACGCTTGAAAGCTCTTCTCTCCCGCAATTAGTGATCAATGGCTGCGGGGTGACTCTTCCTCCGTGATCTTCCGAGCCTTCTCCTGCGCCAATGGAGCTCTCACTACGAGTCTTAAAGCCAGACCTTGATATTTGAAGGCCCGAACGTAGCAGTTTCGAGCGGCGCAAATAATCGAAATGACATATTGACGTAAATTATTGGCGATTTCAAGGTTACCAGTATACGAAGCCCACTTTGACTACGGCATTGCAATATTTTTGCCATTATTTATGTGACTACGGCATTGCAATACTTGTTCCATGATTTCTGGGCACAGACCCGCTACACTTGTTCTTGCTTAGTTGATAGTAAATCGAGAGGGATTTGTATAACTCTAATGCGAATATTTTCCTTTTTTTATGCATATTATAGTTATTGCACATTTTTATAAATATTATATTATTCCGAAAGTTTTCTTCATGTTTTTCTACTTTCTTAAATACCGCTGTAGTCGGTGCATTGCCAGCCTCACTAATACTCGTAAGATTTTGTCTCTAGCTTTATATATTTATTGTTATCCCAGTAGTATTTCAATCATTTAGTCGGCGGAAAGGTTTGAACATTTGTACGTTTCTCTTGAGAGGTATGCACCACCGCAGTGCATGTGTTAATTCAACTTTCGGTAATCGTGGTGAGAAACTGAAAGCGCATATTGTCGTTATTATCGGCTGCCTGAATTAACTTGTCTCGACAGCGTTGCACTGAAACATAGCAGTGGTTGATGATTGGCCTTGCCAGCCGTGTCCTTTCTACCATCTGGGATCCTTTTCGCCCCCAGGAGGAGGACGCTTATTTTCAACCTCATTTTGTTGGAATATCCCCTTTTCAGGCGGTATAGTTTCTAGTATTAGCCATAGAATTCCACTCTATTGGTTCGTTGCCTTTTTAGGGAGACGACCGACAGCTGTGGTAATTTGCTCTATTTAGAATAATTTGGGGTGGATTATTGGTGAATGGAGGAAAGGTAGAGAGAAACTCAAAATTAGTTGGGATCTGACAGTAACTTCAGACCTACCGTGGGGATAAATTATTACGGCGCCTCATTTAGTAGGCTAGGAGTTATCTAGCGATTACTAGGAAGGGCCTTGGATGAAAAAGTGAAAGAGGGATTTTAACTCGCTCTAGTTTGGCCTCATCTCGAGTACGCCTCTGGCATTTGAGACCGTGCGCAGTGAAATTAAATACGCGAAATAAACCAAATGCAAAGGGAAGTCTCGCTTCTTAAAAACTGCTACGATAGAACATTGTGTGTAACAAAACTGATGAACTAAATTAGAAACAGGACTCTTCTGGCCGTAAAAACTGTTTGCGTCCATTGGAGTCCTGTTTCCCATTAAGTACATAATAAGGCCGTAGTGCTCCACCAATTATTTCATGCAAATGAAAAAGAAAGATAGGTAGAATGCCGAGCATATAGGCACAAAACTGTTTTTTGCCCACACATCATTAATTTTCTCCGTAAAAATAGAGCAATAGTTACCTCCATAACAATAGAGCATTAAATACCTCCACAAAAATAGAGCGATACACTAACAGCTAGAAAATCCGTGCAAACAGACCTCACTTTCTGTCATTTACCTCCTCCAATTCCTTTCCTTCCCTTCTTGATGGTTGGTGTCTTAACACCTCCTTCGTCACGACCCTACGGTGGCTCGTAGGATCCCATGGATATGTAATTCTGGACTTCATTAAAATATACCCGCTTCTGCCTGGGTTCTAACCCGGTTGCCCTCTCTCGAATGGTGGTTTGAAAATCGTGAGTAAAAACTTGCAGTTCTAAACCTGTGCATGAAAGGCGCATGGAAGTCACTCATTCAGGGAGCCTAGTTCATCCCTCACCCAAGACCTTGTGTGGTTTTCTAGAAAGAGGAGTGACTCAGGCAATGATGCAGCTAGGTTGTAGCAGAGGTTGACTTAAGAGGTCCACCCGTATTCGAACCCGAGGCCGACCTGTAAGTTACCAAATACTAGCCTACTGCGCATGGATTATAGAAAATGGGATGTAGATAAAATAAAAATATCTTTATTATTATGAATTTTTCTATTTTAAGCTTTTAGCTTTTTGGAAGAACTCCATAACTATGCACCTTAACTAATCGCCGGAAATGTGTGACATAAGGGTCCAAGTGTGCTATTGGGAAAATTTAGATGTTGTTGGCTGCCGTTTTTCGTCGTACGAATTGCATAGAGCCAAACCAGTTCTGCAGTTGGTGTCCATGTTCATTCAAGTGACAAACGTTTTATATATACTTATTCATTCAAGATCCAGTACAATGCAGTGCAGCGACTTCGAAGGGATACGAGTTAATGAATATGAAAGTAAAGGCCAAAATTGGTTGCACTCAACTTTTCTGCATATCTCTCGGTTCGGGCGAGCGGTGAAAGTGTATAATTTAGCGCGCGTATTGCGATGAAGTATTTTTTTCCGGAATCCAATTAATCGAGGATCGACGACGATTAGGTGGTGGCATTGATTTTTTTTTATACTCGGGCATTTGAAGCGAAGTAGTCTTGAGTCGTGATAGCAGCGCCGCGCCGTTATTATAGGGAGTTGTGCAAACGGAAATTCAGGTTTTGCGCAAAACCGTGGAGTGGTTAGCGGGATTCAAAATAGGTATGCCATAATTTCGAAATTGCCCTTCATTTATGGCCCCTCGTGCATTTATGTGTGGTCCGAACCTCCTTTGACCACGATTTCTCTCGCAATAAAAGATTCACCGAACTCCTCTATTAACATATCGACTCTCCTCAAGGAATGCGCTTCAGCGAAGTTTCATATTCTCCTGCAGCTACATCTACACATTACCCTAAGAGCCGCCTCAGGGCCGTGTGCCAGGGGGTGTTATAACAACAGCCGTGGAGAGGGGTGATAGGGAAAAAGTATAATAAATGAGGAAAGGACAAAAAGTAAATTGTGTGCTATCTTAAGGTCTCGCTGTCTTTGTTGTAGTCATTATTGGTGAGTGGGGAGAAGGGATTTTAGTACTTATCGGTTTGGCTGAGTGTTTTTCTTATTTTGTTTCTACTGTGATTTCTATAGATTTTGTACGGTGTGAAAATAATATTCTGCATGTCACGCCGAGACTCTTGTGATCTGAACTTCTTCGAGTAATCTTGGCCTAGCGTGTGGCCCCCGAGTCTCTAGCGGTTCCTAACCTTGTTCTGTCTTCAGTTGTTACACACACTGATCATAAAATGTTTCGTATGGTGCTTAGTGTTATTAGTATCGGGTGGTATTAACTCCTTGTGACTTATTTCTTGACGCCCAGTCTTGATTCACCCGCCATACACCGGTGTTATGAGCCAGCCATGAAAATGAAGGGTAAGGTAAAAACAATGAGGGGAATGAAGGGATAAATAGTGAGGTGTTTCAATGGATGCTAGGATTTAATTTTATTTGCTGGTGAATAAGAGTAGGAAGTCACAAACTGGAGCAAGTAGAGCGGTTTAATTACTTGGGTAGTACGCTAGAAGAAACATGACATTGCAGCAAAGACATTCGGAGGAGAATAGCGCTAGCGAAGGAAGCGTTCGATAATAGAAGGGAGCTGATGACGGGGACCTTAAGTGAGGATGTAAAAAAGAGACTGGTGAAGAGCTTGATATGGAGTGTGGCGTTGTATGGGGCAGAAACGTGGACATTGAGAAAGGAAGACGAAAGTAGGCTGAAGGCTTTCGAGATGTGGGTGTGGAGGAGGATGGAGAAGGTGCGTTGGATGGAAAGGAAGACGAATTAGGAAGTGCTTGACATGGTGGGTGAGGAGAGGAAACTTATGGATGAGATTAGGGGAGGGCAGGGTAGATGGCTGGAAGCGGTATTGAGGGGTGATGGTTTGCTGATGGCCGTGATCGAGGGAAGGATGTTGGGTAAGCGGGGAAGGGGAAGAAAGAGATTAGGTTTTATGGACGGGATGAAGAAAGGTAGGACTTATGCTGAGATGAAGAAAGAAATACTAGAAGTAGAAAGGGCACGGCACGTGTAAGAGTCCGTTGGATATTCTCTGACACTCATCATAACCTACCTCTAACCGGTAGATAACTCTTATGATGATGATGATAATTTGCGAGTTAGCTCATGTTTTGTGTGTGAGTGAAGAAAGAATTCTTGTATATGTCTATTTGACATTGTATCTCTCTCACATTGTCACTTTTTCTGCCCTGCATATGTAGCGTGGGAGTATAGTAATATCCGCCACGTCGGTGTGAAACTTGAGAGATAAAAGTTTTTCTTACAAGAGTAGCCCAAGGTGTAATCTTCGAGTCTCTGATGGCTCCTAGTCTTCTGATAGTTTTGTCACGGTTGTGGTAGTCTCGTGGCCGTTTTTGTTGACGAAGCGCGCAGCTTTTCTTTGTACTTTATCGATCTCGTGGATTAAATCTTTGTCCTGGGTCCCAGATGTTTGCGGCTTACTCATGAGGTGGCCAAACGAGAGTGAGCTTTTCTCACTTTTGCATCCGAGGACCTTCCGTATGTTCCCCATATATTTAATTCAGGACCGCGTTTCCTGTATGTTTTCGCCACAAAATATTTTAATGTATACTATAAGGGCGATGGTGGAAGTGCCACTTACTTAAGCTATCATTTCTAGAATTTCTTTCATTTCATCATAAAGGTGAGTGAAAGAATTATGGGCCTTTAGTTGGAAAATCTGTCCCAGTGGTGGGTTAGAGAGGAGTTGGGAAAGAAATTGAGAAAATTAGTTGACGTTGGTTCAGGGATATAGACTTAAGCATTGAAGACACTAAAGCAGTGTTCAGAGCTTTCTAAAGGGTCAGAAGTTCAGGCCGTAAAGGAACAAATAAGAGCCGCCCTGGACTATCCGATTTGACCCTTGAGTAGACATTTGTAGGTAGTTAGTAAAACCATTCGTCATATATAGACGAATGAAATTGGTTGACCCACTTTCGATGGCATGAGCCTTCGATAAATTTTAGTTTAGATGGAATTATCGTCGTGTATTCGGTTTTGAGGATTTGGAAGCATTCCTCCGAAAAGATTGTATCTAAGGCTGGCCTTGCACGTTCTAGCATTTTTATGGCATTGATCATTTCTATTTCGACTAGGAAAATTGTAGATGCTTGAGTCGTCGAGAAACTAAAGCAGGGAAGCCTTTCGAAGGCCCCCCACGATAGGATTTGCTTTTGTTCGTAGCATCAGAGATGCTGAGGGAGGAACTTAAGAGTCTCACAATTTTTTTGCCTTTTTCGAGGATTTTAGCGAACCTTGATGGAGAATAAAGTTCTCATTTTTCCGTCATCGATATGCTTATAATGAAATGGAAATACAGGAGTAACCTACTTTGAAATTCACTGCGTTGGTAACGTACGGCTTTTTGAGGATCTTTCAATGAGCCTTATGATGATTATCATTATATTTTAGTCATTTAAAACTATGAAACGGAAAAAATCCTCATAATTGCTACGGAATGAGGGTAAAATTGATGGCTTGATGAAAAATGAAAATTGTAAAACATAGTCATATCCCCTTCGAAGGCTCTTCGGTGAATTGTCATATCCTATTTAGCAGGTGGTAATTTTGTGAATAACAAAAGTAGTGATGTTTAGATTCGGGAGAGATAATGATCCGTGATGATGAATTATTTTCATTTCTCTTCTAAGGAATAATTTTTACCGACCAGTGTCTTTGCATTGCGACATTTTCAACTATTACAAGTTATGCAATGGGAAATAATGATTTCAACCTGTATAAAAAATTGTAAATTATTCACAGCTAGTGATTGCATTAATTTTTATCGGGTGTAATGGGGAAAAAGCGCGAAATAATAATAAAAATTGTGGCCACTGTCTCATTGATAAATTTATAACTCCTGGATCGTAGGTTGCGGATTGAAATAAAGCGGGAGCAGGGATTTTACATTCTGAATTGTACATATACTCACTACCCTACGCACCACCGCAAGGGCGTGTGGTACATGATTTTTGAACACCGGCCATGAAATGGGGAGGAAATTGGTTGAAGGATGTGGAAGAAAAAAGGACGAAAGCTGGAATTGGTTTTGGCGGAGTGTCTTAGTGTTGTCGCCCTATTCTTATTGTTGTCATTAATGATGCTTGGTAAGGAATTTTGTGTGTATTTATCTGTTCAACAGTCTCCTCTTTTGTCTTTCCTGCCAGTTCTAGAATATTGAATATATATCCTCTTCAACTTTAAACTTAATGCTCTGAATTTGTCAAGTAGTCATAGGAATGAAATAATTCCGCAAGAAATAAAATTCTCTTCAAAGCATTGTCGCATTGCGTTCATACCTACATTTGAGCAGAAATGTTTTTACGACGAATGTAGGAAATACTCATCGTCATCGAATAGATTCGTGTGAAATATTCCTAATTGGCATTTAGATTCGTTAATGCATCCACGTATCACCTAACAAATATGATAGCTAGAATATAATCTCCATTTACCCTAGTAAATTTAAGTAAGCCAAGCTGAGTGGTGTCTGTATCTCTCCTGATCCCAATTCGACGCCATTGCAATGGAGAAGGTTGCCAAAAGTTTTATTTGTGAAGAATCTTGTCACTCCCTCTCGAATCCCGGCGCCATCTTATAGGAAATAAATTTCGAGAAAAAAATCAGAGACTTGATGAATTATTTTAAAGTGCAATACCGGCAGGTTGTGGTGGTGAATATTTACATTTTTGGACAAATATTTTTGTGAGGGATAAGTATGTTTACCAGTTGTTGCCCACTCTACTCTCTAATGTACTGAGGGAATGCAAGAGAGGCAAGAGGCATGAGAAATTAATAGATGCCAGGAAAGTTGCCAGTAAATGTGAAAGCGTCGTGATAGTGGCCGGGAAGGAAAGATTAGATTGTAGTAGTAGTCTTTTACCCGTAGGGTGTTGGGAAGGTCAATTTGCACCACGAAACAGATAAAATCCTCAAATCAGTGAGATTAAAAAGGTAGTGACGAAATGATTTCCCTAAATTGTGGCAGTGCGTTGGAAAATGCTTAAAAAGAGGAATATCAGGAGTAACAAGACCAAGAGAGCTTGTTTGAAGCAATACATGAAAGTAAGATGAGCAAAATAGGCATGCAAAGATCGGGCATTGTGGAAGAAATTATTTAAACAGTGTCATTTTATTTGGCCTAGTGCTAAAAATTAAGCTCTTTTGACTGTGCCTGTCTTGAAAGGGAACGGCATAATGGGTAAGAATCTGCGTAATTAAAACAGTGGCGTTGAAGCTATTGTAAATACGAGTCAAATTTTAAGAAAAGACCAATATTTATATTAAAATAATATTACGTGGCTGGTATTGCGGGGATTGTGGCCTAGAATGGATTCCAATCCTCACACAATATACAGCCTGCTAGTGGTACGCACATCCCGGCATTTGTCAACTCCGTCAAGATGTGCTGAATGCTGACAATGAGAGGGCAGTTGCAGTCATCCCTCTGTTGTGGAATTTTCCTTTCGGTATAGAGACACGAGTGGGTCAATGAACTATGCCCTATCCTCGACTGTGTGACTACTTCTTTTTACGGACTTTCCCTGACGGGAGATGGACACACGATTAAGTTTAGAAGATTCGATGATATTAAGCCAATTAGCCGCGAATTCATTGCTCCATTGCGCCATATTTCAAGAAGATTAAACTTAAGTTTTGGATCAACGAAATTGTAGTTTTCAGTCATGTTGAGCTCGTTGCAAGAGTAGTTTGAGATGCATAGAATAAATAAAGTTCAAGAGAAAATTTTTGTCCTGAACTTTTTAACATTAAATTCTATGTTGAAAGCTTAAAAGGGATGGTTTTATTTGTAGTGGAAGGTACCATTAGAATAATTAGATAGTGCCGTAGGCGATACCCAGAATGCTTAGTTAAGTCTTTGAGGGATTGGTAAAACACGTATTTTAAAAGGAAAGGAGTGGGATTGCTAAAGTATGGAGAAGTGATCGATCTAGATAAATATTGAGTCACAATCATTCCAAGAAGAATTATAGTTACGTAAACTTTGTAACAAGGAAATTGGTTTCATGTTTTGGTACAGGGCTATGTAAGTATGGATGATTCAGAAGTTAACTAAGGTGGGCTGTTTGATGATTTACTGGATGTATCTCGTGAACAAGTGTTCAGCTGTCTATATTTCAGTATAGCGTTTATTTTTTTACGGGCGCTTGTGCGTACATCGCCATCTATTTAGTGACCGATGTGCTCGCGTGCGCAATTTCAGCTGCTTCCCACCCTGGCAGCTTTCAGTAAAAATAAATTCGCCATCAGTTTTGAAGTCCATTTTTGGTCGGAAAATTCCAAATAATCAATACACTAACGAGTGCTGATCGATGTTATGGCCAGAGAAACAGCACAAACTTGTAAGATTGCCTCAGAGCAGCGGTTCCCAACCTCTTTGAATTCACGTACCCCTTAGTCACGCATCTTTCAAAATGTTACCCCTTGTTTGTATTAGGAAAATGCTCGTAATGTATGTTCTTAATACTTTTTCAAAGTCACTTTCGCCATTATTCTACTTTTTTCGCTAACCTCTGCCAAGCTAGTGCTCCTCAGGGTTAGCATACCACCGGTTGTGAAACGCTGCCCTAAACCGTAACAATCGGGGTGGGAAACCGGGGAAGGGAGAATCGTGGAATGCCTGCCCACGCACAAATCCCGCACAATTAGAGCACGATCAAGCAGACCGATCGAAATTCACTCCCTGAGCTTTGGTTTTGCTGGGAGTAGTCCCAACACCAGTTACCTGCCAACGGAAATACAACGTAGAACTAACAAACTAAACTGTACTAAAACCAAGTTATACACGCTCGCACGTTTTAAAGTTTTACTCATAGTAATTTGGTAGTAATTCCTATTATAGTTGCTGTAATAAGCTATCGTGTTTACTAGAGTATTGCATAATAACTAAAGACAATGTCCAAGGTAAAAATGTTTTTTACAATTAGGTCCGGGTCGGTTAATTAAAGGCGATAGACGAAATTTGAAGAAAATTTCATTTGAGAGATTAATTGAGGATTTGAGAGGCAAATTCTTCTTCAAACTCTGCCTGCCATTCGATGCACAAACGCGTTTGCTCAAATTATTTTCCAGATGGACACGGAGGAAAACATTTTATTTCTAGAAAATCTTATTGCAAATCTAAATGATAAAATATTTCCACCCGGACAGAGAATTGAACCCGGGACCCTTAGATTAAAACCTTAATACTCTACCGACTGAGATATCCGGACTGTGTAATGAGAGCTTCCCTCTCTGGTGATTTTTTTCTCGCCCCGTTCTCTGCCTCCCAAATATTGCGTCCTGGGACATAGTGTGGTTTATGCGTGGTGTGAATTACGTAATCAGTTTCGGTTTCAAGTAGATAAAATGGTGAACGGCAGATGCGAGCAATACTGCTCATGCCATACATATAGTATAATGAGTCATTGAATCAATTCAGTAGTCAATCCTTTAAAGCGCGTGCGATCGTTTAAGCCATACTGTCCCATGTATCTGAACCTTAAGTCATGTTACCCTGGGTGTTAACTGCAAAGTAAAAATTTTATTGGGTCGTGCGGTAACGTTTTAGATGACTTAAAAGTCAAATATTCATCCAATTAATGCCGGTAACCTTACGAATGACGCGAGAAATGAAGGTTGGCTTGTTATTTGTTGCATCTGCTATAACTGCATTAAAGAAGATCATGAAGTTTTTTCGTATGCACGGCTGTTATCGATCTAGACATAATTAATATGCAAGCGCCACTCTACTCTGCAGTGTTTAAAAGTCCTTAAAATGTGTCGCCCGGTGTTTGGATTCCGTTTTCTCTTCATGAGATTTTAGCTTATTCTTAGTGCCGATAGCAGTGGAAAGTTTATGTCTTCGTGTCCTCCTCAGTGAGTTTTTCATATTTTTATTTACTTTCTATTCCTCTGGATTTTGGCATGTTTTATTTCATCTTATTGTATCTATTGATGAGGACTGTGAACCTGTGGCGTAAAATTGCTTCTAATTGGCGGTTAAGGGTCGTGGACTTAAATTTGAGTCAAATTTTACTTGGCTTCCAAGTCTTGCGTGTTGCTTACTAGCTACTTCCAGTTGGGATTGAATGAGATTGGGAATACTATGCTGCTCATTATGACACAGCGGAACAGAAAAAAAGGATAATTTATTCTCCTTGCAACCCAATATTGTCACTAATGCTTACACCGAGTCCCAAAGTTTATTTTTATTCTCTGTAAAATGTGCGCATACCTTATAGAGATTAAGCTTATTCATGGCTGATTCAGCGGTCGCAGTGCAGTCAGATTTAATGAATATAACTTCCTTTCACTTCGCTATTCAAAATATTTTTAGTAATTCTGGTAGTTAAATGCAAATTAAGGAAATATTTTTTTAATATTTAAGATATGGGCCACGAATGATCTTGATTGCTTTTTGTAATTCATTATTATTAACAGTTTTTTATGTAGCTCTTCGAATAGGCAACCGAAAAATGACGTTACCTGCTTAATGTAATAAACTTTCTTTATTTTAAGGCAATGGGACGATTAATTCGCGGAATGAGGGGAGGGTGGAAAGAAACCCGGAGTTACTAAGAGTATGTGCTTGACGAAAGCTCCCTAAGGGTTCCACATGCTAACACCCCATGCAACGGACAGTGTACTGCACTTGAAGCGCTCTCCACATACCATTCAATTTGGGATCGTTCTTGCCGTATTAAATCTCCGTTACTCATTTGACCAGAGTCTTATTCCTCGGGATGGGAAGCCAGTGCTATGTTTGTCACACCGATCCGTTCTCTTCGTTAACCGTACAGATCATAAATGCTGCGGTAAAACTGAATGAGTAACTTCTGATAGTTATCATTGAGCTCTATTTGCTATCTTACATATCATAAATGTTGCAGTAAAACTAAGTGTGTAGCTTTTGATTGTTCTCATTGAGTCCTATTTGCAATTTGCGCGATTGTTCAAAATCGTCCAGTGAGTGTGTTGATCCAGTCATCAACAGCTGTCGCATGAGCTATCATATATTTAATTTGCTTTCTCCGATGTGCTTCGCTAAGCGCTTCAGCGATATGTAACCTTATATCTGGAATGAAATACCTGTGCTCTCTTATGCCGTTGCTTATTTTGTAGAATGTCCAAGGGCTAACAGTGATAGCTATTTTTTGTCCTCTCTAAAATGTTTAACTTGCGTTTTTGAGAGATCTGTGTTGTTAGAAACATTCTTATGACCTGCGTTATGATTGTATTTTTTCTGCAGAAGTTGTAGAATTTCATTGTTCTGCATCGCAGCACAATACATGATGACGTTACGATGAAAAAATTACTGTGTCTTGCAGAAATACGACGACTGCTGGATTTGCTTTTGCGGTTCTTTCGAGTATACATCCTGCCTACTTGTTGATTAGTATTTGGGCTTGGAATTGATGAAAGTTCCCACAAATGATTTTGACTGTATTTATATTCAAGGTTTTTTATTATTTCAATTATATTGAATGTTTTCACTTGAGTTCAGATGTATTTTTTATTCAGTTGCAATAATCGACATTGTTCGCTTGCTTATTGAATCCATTGTGTGGTTAGGATGGCGTAAGGGAGTATTGGGAACTAATATCCAGAGAAAGCGGCGGGCCCTTTGTGTTCAGGTCGATTACCTGATACGCTGTAATGTCTAGTTTATCGAAAAATTTAACGATTAATGGAATTGGTGTGTTGACCAGTGTAGTGGTGTTTGCCAGGTGTGTGTTTTCTTAGAATTTGAATTTCTTGTAGATTCATCTGAAAATAGATTAAACCAAGAGGGTTGATTGGATATTTCTTTTAGGAAGCAACCAGTGTCTGAGGTCAATTACATGAAGAAGAACAGGGGTGTATTTAAGTACGTATTTTTTGTGTAAGGAGGGAAGGGTAGGGTGAAACAAGGCGTTTTCTTTAGCCTGCGCTAAACGAAAGGCTCGCATAGGTCCACAGTTTAACGTAGTATCCGGAAAAGTTTTTCACTTGAAGTCCTCTCAACTAAGCGCTTCTGTAGGGGTCGGTATTCCATCCAAATATCTCCTTCACACCTGGGATTTGAACCCGGGCTCTCGGGATGGAAAGCCAGTACTCTTGCCGCCACCCTAAACCGATCTCCACCTAGTGGATCAATGCATTTAGATATTTTAATGCGGACTGATTTGTTTAACCCCTTGGAGGTGAAACAGATCAGCATTTAAATTCATTGTGAAACTTGAGTGATCAGAATTTTTAAAGTAATCTTAGCCTAGCGTGTAACATCTGAGTCTCCAGCGGCTCCCAAACTAGACTTTCCATCGTGTGCGCATGTCCGCGGGAAGGTCGGAGAGGAGGGTGTGTGTCGTCTCCCTGATGGAGCTCCAGTGCCCCCCCTCGCCCATCATCGACCACCACTTCTCGCCCCCATCCCCCCATTATCCCACTTCCCTTGAGATACGCACTCGGGATAATCGTCTCCGGTTATATGCTTCCGCCGCCGCTTCTTCCATTGGTCGGCGAGTGGCTGTCCAGTGACAAAGGAGGTCACTCGAAGCCTACGTGGCGGCGCTGAAATCCTCTCATCAATTCAGAGTCTCGGTGGAGTAAGGGCCCAACCCAGCCGAAATGAGTGGAGAGAATAATCAGTTTTAGAAAAAAGAGTAAAGGAATGGCTTATCCATCCATGCTTTAGTTAGTGTCAGTGCATTGCGGCCCGAAAAACAATTGCGCTGCTACGGTGCAACCTAAGTCCACCTCTTCATTGTTAATGACTTTGCAATCGCACGTGGGGGGTGAACGGCAATCTAAGTCTAGGGGCCAGTATCCGGTAGTGGAGATTTCCAGTGTTAGTAAAGTAGAAGTGGAAGACGAGCTTGGCTTAGAAGACATATTTTCCACGCCGTGTTATTCTAAAAAGGATCCAACCTAAGTTCCAGCTGATAACTACGATATTCAAGGTTCAAATAACTGTGAAGTCAATCGTCTATATAGGTACCTCTTGACCGTCGTTGACTTGGGAAGAGGAGGGGGAAATGTACGGGTAAAAAGGCGAACCAGGGTGGTATGGGAGGGGCAACAGTTTTTGTTCAAGGGACGTCACTCCCCGGTGTTTGGAAGTTCAATAAATAGTCAATAAGAATACTACGGAAGGGCATGGCCATTTAACAGTTGACAACTTTTGTGGTTAATAATCACGAAATGATTCTCAGAAGTCCAATTTACGACCCTTAGTTTTTAAGTGCATGGTTGAATTCGCGTAAGCCCAGGTTTCTAGTCCATCTTCGTCTTGGTCAAGAGTGTGAGTGACTTGCCCGCTATCTGTGTCTTCAAAGTGACTCTGTTGAAACCTTAATCACCTCCTATTTTTTTTAGAACAGAACAATGTTGTTTTGTTTTAAATTTCAAATTTCGAATTCAAATTGTCCCAAGGACAATTAATCAAGGGCAAGGGTTGTTAATCCCAAGGGCAATAATAAACAGGGCCTATTAATTTATAAAGATTTTATTGATTCCGCGCGCAAGAGCAAATCGGCCCCAGAATTATCTTCTGAGGAGGAGTCGCCATTTTGTCGGATTTTGGCAATGAGAGAATTATTATTACAGCCCTTGCCATTTTTAAATGATAAAAGTACACCTTTAGCCTCGGGAGCAAGTATGGTGCAGTCGAGGGGAAGAATTACGTAGAAATACCAGGGTTATAGTGAATGAAGTGTATCATGACGAATGTCAAAATAAGGGGTTGTGAAAAAAATAGGGCAGTAAGATGCTTAGAGCATTAATTGGAGAACATCAGCAAATCAATCCTAGGAATGTTGACAGTTTATGATGATTTGGCCACAAATGTTGAAATGCCTGAATATTGAAATGAGTGGAAGGTTGATTAGTTTGTATCCTTATTCTATCGACTCCTCGTTGGCGTGTTATTTTATTTCTACATTTTTTTCTGTTTTTAACCCAACAGCCTTTTTATTGTAAGTAACATTCATAATGAGTTATTTAAAAAACCTCAAAGTTTTTTAACTTGGAGGAAGCATCAATTTCGTTGGCCAATTTGATCCCAATTTAAGCTGTTGGCTTGCCTCTTCTTCGACAACCAAATACGATCCTGGGGGCACAGGGCTGGGTGCATTATCTACAGTTGAGGTAATTTTAATGGAATCGTTTTAAGGCATTTGTTATGGAAAAAAAAGTTTTTCGAATAATTTTCAGTTGGCCGCGGAAAGCTGTGCTCAGTGATCAAGAGTCATGGCACTGGACGAATTACCGTCCATTGAAGCTGACGATTAAACATATCGACGAGCCGCCTAAATACTTGCGGAGTTTTTCAATGTCTTTCAGGCCCTTGAAGAAATTTCGTGCGCTGTTTCTTTATTCATCCACCCCCGCTGAAAACTTATGAGGCTTTTAAATTTGATAGTGGTGACGTAGCAGCAGCAAGAGGAAACCACTGTAGTGATATTTGTGTAGCATACGACAATGGTAAAGATTAGTTCATTTTTGTGTGGTGGAATTGAGTGTAATCCTTTCTCTCTTTTCGTCAACTACTCAGTCCCGGAAAAGACTCCCTTGCATTGGATTATTATTCCTCCTGAGCCATTCTTTAAAGTTTTTTCTCATTCAGCGCGTTTAGTGTTTATTCAGTGTTACTTTTGTTTTGTTTGTATTCGGTGTTATTTTTTCGATTTACGTCATATTAAGAGATTTGGTCCGTAAAACAGTGACTTTTACATCGTATAACAAATTTGTAACTTTATGGTAATTCTCTATTATACAGGCGCGCTTTTTTCTTTCAATTAGTAACAATAAATATATATTGTCATTCCTTGGTCCCATATGCTCCTTTGCGTGTGCACGTTCAGTTCAACCAAGCGTTTAAATAAATACTATTCGCTATTTGCTGGATGAAACTGATTGCAAGTTTCATAAGTACTAAAGATCTGCATAAACATCGTCTGCTTTCATTGAATTTATTATTTCTATTTTCTTCCTTTATAATAACTTTTTGAACTCCAGAATGCTTTAAATATGATCTCTCATTGGTGCACTATCTGGAAGTTAAACTTAAATGAAAGCAAGTGCAATGCCATGCACATTCACCTAAAACAAATCCCACTTAACTTCAATTACACTCTTAATACAATACCCCTAAGCCGTCTGTCGTCAGTAAAGGATCTTGGTGTATTGAGAGATAACAAGCTTAATTTCTCCGATCACATTCAGACAGTGAAATCGAAAGCTATGACTCTCCTAAGCCTTCTATACCACTACACAGTTATATGAGATCCACAAGCTCTTAAGTCATATGTTTCAACGATTGTTCTTCCAGTGGTCACGTATTGTTCTCCTATTTGGGTGATGTCTGCACCACCTAATCTCGCAACTCTTAATAATGTTACCCATTTCTTCACAAGAATAGTGAAATACAGAGTCCCCCATATGCACGATATGTCCACCAATGCCATTCAACCTTCTTTTTCCATTTACAATCTTCAATGTCTCCGCCTTAAAACTGACCTAAAACATACTTACAACATCCTTAACTTCATCACAGACTGTCCTGAACTCCTTTCTTTTATAAATTTCCGAGTACCCTCCCGACCTACGCGCACCCACTCTCTATTCCATTTACCAGTTCCCAGATTATCGCTCTCTCAACGCTCACTTTTTTCCGCCTCCCCTATTTTCTTAATTCCCTTCCTGAAGGCGTTGATCTGTTTTCTCTATCCCCTAACGCATTTACAAACCTGGCTTTCTCTCATTTCTCTGAGAGTAATTTACACTACCTCTTTATTCAGTTCCTTTCCGATTTTTTTTGTTATCTTTGTTGTGCTTGGTGTTTTTAAAATATATGTTCTGTTATTTGAGCCACTGTAAATTGGCAACTGAGCTCTATGTGGACATTTTCAAATAAAATAAAAAAAATATCAATGAATAGCGTGGTAGTATTCATGAGGACTCATTAGGTAATTGATGGATATAATCTCAAGGAATAATGACTGTAATATTATGTGACTTCTTGTTTCATCAGTATATTAATACCCGAAAAAATAAATCATGCACTTGTACATTTTTTCATTCCGGCTGACTCAATAATACCTCTTGGCCTTCCCTAAATCCCATTGATAACGGAAGGGAATCTACCGGCTCCGCTATAGAGGTTACATGTCATCCGCTGTGAGCATCGGTGTCACCACATGAGAAAAATATTTCGCACTCAATGCTTTCGGTAAAAATGTTAGAATTTTTCTACTACTATTTTTAATTTACACGTGTACTTTCGCAATTTAAATAGTTCTCGGGACTGCTTTTTAATGTGGTACATTGTCCGGTAATGTGCCGTTGTCCATTCAGGATTTAGAATTCTTTTCCTTCTTTTATCTCGCGTGGGAGAGTCATTTATCTAGATATGTTTTTTCTAAATAAAGTCAAAATTTGAATTCGCGAGAGATGAATCTGGGAATATAGTATGTGGGCTCCGAATGTATAACAATGAAATTGCTATTTTAACTTTTAGTATTGGTTAATTTACCCCTTTCAAATTTTATTTCAGTGTTTTGCTGTTGGTCTTTGTTGAATGGAAACCTTTTCATGTATTAAAAATCTTTTCATAATAATTTTTTATCTTTATCTCGTTTAGTTTAGTATTTTTTATCTCGTAAGTGCGTCCGTTCATACATAGTAAATATGGGAATGTTACGTCTCGGCAAGATTATATTCATGTAGGCTAAGCTTTAGTGTGTGCAATGCATTGCCAGTATGGGGCATAAAACGTTGGCATTTTAATCCCCATCTTTACTTTCTTTGTGTCTTTAGTCATTCGGTGGGAGACGTGGATTCTTAGTCATATTTGGCGCTTAATGATCAATTTTCTAGATTTGGTACATGTGGTACAATGTGTCACATCGACGCCAACTCGGGACTTAGAAAAATTTCCATCCCGATGTAGTAAGAATATTTTGTCCGGAACTGTACATCTTGTCAAACATCATCAGAAACGAGCTCCTTCCGTTTATTTTTAACAGCTGAGTTCAATTACAAATTGGATGAATCTGTTTGTTTTCCTACCGTGTAAAAATGTGAGTCCCTCGGATATTCATTATTACCACATGCGCTAAGCCGACTGTTAATTCTCTCTCTACCGTCAACCGATAAACAGTTTAAATCAAATATTGCCTCAATTCTCATTTTATTTCTGTCTCCGATTTGTATTTCATCGCATGGCCAATTTTCTCCTCGGATAAATCTAATTTTGCGGAGTGCTAGCCTTTCAACCGCGATTATTTTATGTTACAACAATTATTTTATCATGCTCGGAACAGGATTTGAACTAAAACAGCAATTTCCACGACTAATTTTATTGATCACGACTATGCTTTCATTGCATAACAACTTCATCAGGTGAACGTACACGAAATATTAAAAGTTTAACTTAATCATTATGTTTTTCAATATTTCGTGTAAAAGTTAAACCATCGTAATGCAATAAAATCCTGGTCGTGATCAATAAAATCATTCTTGAGATTTACTGTATTTTGATTTAACAAATCATTCCAAACATGAAAATTTATCAGAGTTGCACTTGAGACTGTCAATAATTATTTTTTCGTTCTTCGGTGGGAAGGTGTATCCGTACCTAACTCTCGGAATTTTGTAATGCTACTGTAGGGAAAGCACCACTAAGTAATGAGCTGTTGTTGAACTCGGATTGAGATGTGCCCGTCTGCACAGATGTGGCATCGTTGGAAGCCCGGCTCAGTCTATCGCTCCCGTTCTTGTGGTTCATACCTCCAGCCTCCTCAATAATTGTCCACAGAGAGACTAGTCGGCGTAACTATGGCGATGAATCTGCCTCTCCGGCCACTTGGTGCTGAAAACTGGTTGGCACCGTTGGTTACCGAGGTAACTCTTCTGGAAGTGGTATCGAAGTAATTCAGTCGAAATTGATTTTAAGTTAGAGATATGAGACGCAGAAGTTTTCTTCCGATCAGGACTGATCAGGACAAATTTCTTATTGCGCTCCTTAATTGGTCTTAAAGTGAACACGAATATTTTTATTTTTATTAAGTAGAAGTTGGCACCAAGTAAAATGGTGAAAGGTTCAAATATATGCGTTTATTATAAAGTGAATGTATGTAACGAAAGCAAACGATTTGTGATAGGATACGTCAGCATTGAGGGAACTATTAAATGGCCTTCTTCTAGATCTAATACGTATAATTAATCTTTTATGACTGTGCTTGCCCACAAAGGGAATTGCGTGATGGATAGTATGTAATTATGGTTTTTGGAAAAAAAAGACATTCGGCTTTGTACTGTCCAAGTAAGCATTTACGGGAAGCTTATTGATGAGGAGCACCCTAGGCACAGATAATGAGAAAGGAAAAACATAAATCTTTAAAATGGAAATAATTAAATAATGAATCGTGGCATGATTCGGAAACTTGGTCAGTGAAGAAAGAGAATGTGCGGTGAATAAAGGCAAATGGGGAAGTATGGAGACAGTAGCAAGGAAGACTAAGGGGGAAGTCTTATAGGGTAGGGGGAGAGTGGCGATCGGTGGCGGACAAACGTGAAAGGCATCTGAGGTGGCTGGAGGACGCATTGAGATGGAACCAAATGCTAAAAGGAGGGAATAGACCCTGAATTATTTTTAAAGGAGAATCACTGACGATTGCACGGTGAAAATTACGATTATACGCACTTGTGCTTTATTCGACGATTACTCTCGGTAGATGTGGCATCGTTTTGTCCGTTGTGGCATTGTGGACATTTGGATCTTGCGTTGCGGTGGTATACATCGCTTTAGGCGAATACTCTAAAATCCAGCTAAAACTTTTGGGTCTTTAAAAACTGTTACCAATGTCTTCATTTGAAACTCACACTCATAATTGCTTTTCTTCTTCTCTTGAAGCTTAACTTTCGCTATAAGCGTTACTTGTGTCTTTACTCTCTGGTAACGCGAGTTACCCCGCGTCGTCTTTTGCGCAGTCCATTTATTAATCGTTACAAAAAAGTGGTGCTGCTTTTACTTTCACAAGGCTTATTATCATTTGAAGTAGTCTGCCGGTTAAGGTAGGTTTAGATGGAAGAGGGGTTACCATTACTAATGTTCACTGACAAGGGCCCTCATCTCCTATCAAGAATTAATTCTTCTGCGCAGAATACCCCATACCTCTCGTCATCCCATCCAAAAAGCCCTTACTTTTCACCCAAATCGTCTCAAGACCCAAATCGTCTTATTTTTTCTTACCCTTCCCCGCTTCACCAAGATCCTCCCTTCTATCGCGGTCTTCAGCGTCCCCTCGCCGCTCATTACCAATTCCCGTTTTACCTCATCTCCAGCATCTTCCCACCTCCTTCACCACGCCGTGCATTTTCTCGTTCGTCTTCATTTCGGCCCATCGCACTCTCTCCATTCTCCTCCACACCCGCACCCCCGAATCCCCACAGTTGTCTGTCCCTCTTGACTTAGAATTTAGGTATTAAACAGCTCTACACTACGTAATAGATTCTTCGCTAGTCTTTTGCTCACGTAAATTCGATACTTTATTATTGTGTGTTGACGGGGTGTCTCTCTCAGCGGCAGGGGAGCCGTACGTGAAAAAAAACTTTGGGAAGATTTCGATGTATTCCTCTACGTTTCTCTTTCGGGAAACGTTTCACGCTGCGAAAGGGATCATTCTCCTGAGAGCGCAAGGGCCAGCGACCTAAAACACCTCTGATCTGGGGCAGTATTTGCATTTCATGTAACCCAGCCTCGAAAGTCAATTCCCGCTCTACAATTTTAACGCGAACAAGATGCGCCGTCCCGAATTCACTTCAAATGACAACGTTGAAGCTGAATAAAACATTTTTTTTTAATATAGAGTAAGGATGTATGGAATTTTTCGCTACAATCCATGAGCTATTTTGCTAAACGTTTGTTGACAACGGCGTGGAGAAGATGGAATTGGGAGAGGCATCTTACTTGCGAGAAGTCATGAGTGCATTTTGTTTTTAATTTTATACGATATCGACAATCCTGCTACTTCATTTGAACCAGTGTTTTCTAATACGGAACATTTTATTTGTGCTGAAAAGTAAAATTATCAATTTTATCGCTATTTAGATCCTGCGTAAAAGCGCAAAGCTCCTGTGTGCGCAGAATGCAGTGGAGGGGAGGTTGATATTGGGGAAGGAATTTTGAGGGGAAGCACATCTTTCTCAAGGCCCCAGAAACAATGTTCACTTGCATATTCACATGCGGTGGCCGTTAATCTAAATGCACTCGCGCGGATTTCTCGTACGGGTTTCTCTCACGGGTGTCTGCGCAGGGGGCATGATTAGCTCCATCTTCCTGAGTCGGAACTAGCCGAAATGACCGAAACACAGTGACATTTCGTGTAGTATTCATTCCTCTTAATTAGGAGTAAGGTCACAATTTTTGGATCATGTAGTAGTTGCCGGGCGGCTATAATTCTGTCCTCTGGGATAGTTGGCTCTCGCTGAAAGCTATATAGACCCAGTATTAAATCGTCTCGGTGAGAAAGCTTTTGGGCTGGTAAATGATTGGCATCAACTTCATACGTTCACCGTGAATTAGATCCTCGTCCACGAATTCTGTATACGGTTGGCTGTCAGCGTGAAAATTTTCATTTGAATCCGGATGCTTACTTGGCAGACATTACCTCCGCCTATTCTTTTTGTTGCTTCGGTAAATTTGAAGGGCGTACTTTGAGTAGCGAGAGTATATTGTGTATTGTAGGTGAGGAAATGGAGGAGTACGGTTTTTACCGCATTGCTGACGTAAAAGACGTAGAAATTGATGGCTATACTATAGTCACGCACTGTGCATGTGCTGCTGTCTACCGTGAACGTGAAAAGTTGGGACTGGCTGCACTTTGAAGTTGACGGTTAACTCTCACGGTTGACCGTTTTAATGCGATCGTAAACGCCTCCGTAAATGCCAATGTGCAGAACTCACGGCTGAATTTGAAGTTCACGTTGACGCGAATCGTAAAGCTACCTTTCTTTGGAGCTGAGGTTGGGAGCGGTGGGGGTGGTGGTGACGGAAGCCGTCCATGTAGCACTTTCCCTTTTCCGTGTTTCATATCGAGCGCTGGCGTGTTTTTTTTAAAATCTTTTATATTCGAACGATCGCCGACCGAGCGTCTCCAAGTTGCCGTAGCCGGTTATGCGTGTTAGGGCTGGGGAAGTAGTGGGATCAGCGCGGAGGGTAGGGGCCTGGCGGGGGTCCCAAACTCGAATCTAGGTGGCGCTGTAGGCAATCGTATCCCTATTTGTTTACCTACCATCAGGAGAGAAATCAATGGACTTGGGCGTAACTTTGTGGAAGGACATCATTGTCACTATGAAAGAGGCATAAACACGTTGTGACTTCCGCACATAGTAAAAATAAAAAATGCTACAAGAGACTAACTAGTATCTCTCTCACGGGCTTCTTGAATTACTAATGGTTCAGGTTCGTTCCTGCCGATGCTTGTGAGGGTGAAAGTAGTCATGCCTGTAATATTTTTATTAATACTCTTGTGTGGAAGTTACTACCGGTTTATATTTTATATTGATCAGGAAATAACTTCCATTCCGACGAATGGAACGTGAGACCGGGTTAGTTTGCTGGAAAATTTCCAATTACTGCGGTTGCAGAAATGATGTGGTGCGGCGTCACGCGCTCGGGTGCATAGATATACACCGAATTGAGTGGAATCCGGTATGGAAAAGCAATTTTACTTTACCAGGATTGGAATTGGAGTCTCACATAATGCTCGACCAAGTCTCCTGTGCTGCAATGTGGACTGGAGACGAGAACATCTTGTCCGTATAAACCTTTCGCCTGCAATTCGCCTTGAGTTGCGATGACTTGGTGGTGTAACTGGCTAACAAACCTGTCCAGTAATTGGGAGATTTGGATACGAATCCCGGTTAAGTCAAATGATTTGTTCATGGCAATTTCACCCACTTTAGTTTGCTGGTTTGAATAATTTATTCCTGAGGGCCCGGACTCGAATCCTGGCATTGACGAAAGATTTATGTAGAATTCCAATCCCTGCTTGAGTGCTACATGGAGAGGGATCATCGGATGGCCTGTTGAGCTGTGGACCCCTCTTCATCTTTCATCGAGAGTGGGATAGTTCCGACACCGGGTTTCTCTCCTCCAACGCTCTATTAATCCTAACTTAACGATTGCACTCGTCCTAAAAAGGAGGAACTGCTTTAAGTGTTTGACGAAAGATTCCCGCGTGTTTACAAGATTTTAAAATTATGTCGACTAATTTGCTAATTTTACGAAATGTACTTGGGCCTTGACTAGTTTTTAACCGTGGGACATCGGGGCGAGGGAGGGGAGTGGCGATTGAAGGCCGAGGACTTTCGCCGGCCGGAGCACAGCCGGCTCGGATCCGCGGGGAGATCAGTCGGGGTGCGATGTCGAATGGCTGTGTGGTCGCATTCGAGCACGCCGACGAATTAGAATGCGACCGGGAGTCGGGTCCACCGCGTCACGCCACACATTCCGTCTCCCTGCCGCGGATAACTGTACCCCGCCATTGGTCGTGCCGCCAGCCGTTAGCTGCTCTTCCTCCGCGTGTGCGTCGCCCCCCGCCCTCCGAGGTGTCTCCGGGGAGGTCCGCACGACTGCCGTTACGTGTCTCTCTCGCCAACCGCCCCCATCCCCCTGGGATCTGCGTCGGGCAACGCCGTGCAAACCAAAACCACAGCGCCGTGGTTGTTGCCCCACAACCCCCTGTCATTTTGGTTGTGCTTCCACCACTCAAAATCTTGCACAGAGTGGAAGAATGTTAGTAGATTTCACAGATGTTTTGTTTTTGAAAGCATTCCCGACGTATTTTCACATTCTGTAGAAGAAACCGGTCGATTATTCGGTATTCAAATATATTCGGCATTTTCTAATTTTCTTCTTTGATTTGCATGGTGAGATTTTAGCATTTTTAACCTTAAGTATCGAGAAACAATCAAACGTTTCAGTGAGATTATGAAGGATCGTTTGGGAAATGGAGGCAGGGTGAAGGGAAAACGAGCGTCAGCATTTTCCCTTTCTAAACGAAAGACGCCAAGAAGAACACAGTCCAACGTCCCATCCGACGGACGGAGCACTGCCCTTGAAGTTCCCTCCAAATAGCACCCAAGTAGAAATCAAGATTCTGTAGAAAAAACTCCGCCAATGCCGGAATTCGAGCTTGGGCCTTCGGAATGGGAAGTTCGTATTCGGCCCACCATACCATGTATGTAATGTAGATGTAGATGTACCAGCCCGATCTATCATAGATTCAAGTAGAGCTGGTTCGATGCAATATCGACAGCTGCAGATTATTCATGTTATCATCCGGCCCGATACTCTTGGAAATATTGGAAGATTTATCGCCACTTGGAGTATCGGGGAAGTAGTGAAGGATTTTATGCCTACCGGGCTAATGCGTAGACCACTTTTACAACCAGGATGCGGAATCTTAGCGGAAACTTGCGGAGGATCTATCGATGGGATCGGGCTCTTGAGTTCAATCCAAGATTGCCCTCGTGAGGCACATTCACTCGTTTTTAACATTCTCCCCTGAAGTATTCCGTCAGTGGTATGGATTTTACAGCGTCCTTTGTTTCATTGATGTTTAAAATTTGAAGTTTAATCAGTATTTGAGAGTAAAATGCTTATTAGAAGAAAATTTTTTCTTTTACTTATTTTTATTTATCCGTTAATTCAATAATAGCCCTGTGCCTTGAATAATTAAGATAAAATGTTTCAAAAAAGTGACGCGCAATAAAATATTGCAAATAATAACTCACTCAGTGATTCAACCCGAAGGGTGGTTTGGATATGTGAGCTTACCCCGGACTAAGCCACAGGCGTGTGAATTTCACACATTCAGGGTAGGGGGGCCAGTTCCTTTCCCTGGGCCACCTCGCACTCCGAGGTTTTTTTTGTGTTCGGGGGTGTCTAAAGGCTTCACCCGGATACGAACCCGGGACCCTTCGGTCAGTAGCCAAGCGCTCTACTCACTTGGTCACCACGCTCCCCAAATAATAAGAACGGTATTAAAATATAAACTAGAGAAGAATTGACGGAAAATGAAGAGTTAATGGGCATTATTGTTCTAAGAGTATTACTGTAAATGGGAAAGGGTCTGAAGAGTTCCATGGAATGGAAGGGGGGCGAAGTAGTACTGAACAAGTTTAAGTGAATGTGGTACATATTATACTGAATTACTATAGTTAATAAAGAATATTGTCGTAAGATTATTTGTGTACCGTAGGAGAAGTACGAAATTGGATTTAAATTATTACAGTTGACGTATAAACATTTAGGTGCATTATCAGCATCGGCAATTAAGTATCGGTATCGTGTTTCATCAGAAGAAAATTGTATCCTAGCCCTATGTGAGGTTAGATGCTGAGATTCCGCGCCCTTCTCTGACCTTTGTTGACAGAGCTATCTTAAACCGAAACTTAACGCAGCAAGATAATTCATCGAGTTTGCAAATATATTTTATCTGAATGGTAATCCCGGTTTGGTACGACGTGACTTTGCTAAATCGATAATTTGGTTCCTTAAAATGGAAATTTTGATTTTTTCATGGAGCACCTCATGTGTGGAGGCATTCCCTGGAATTTGGAGCCCTGCGCCAAACCAATTACTAATACATTCGAGCTTCGATTGGTCGAAGTTTTTCCGGAGCTTGATAATCCTTCGAGTTGAGGGGATTTCTAAAGAAGGAAAAATGACTTACATCTCGTATGGAACGTTAACAGCTCCAGAGTTGATAAAGTTTCTTTCAAACTACTGGAAATTCGTCTGAAGGATGTGCGATTCATGGAAGTTGGCTGGTTAATTGCTTTTTTGTGTAGGCGACCGAAAGCTGGGGCCATGGGCACCATGACGAATAGTTGGGTAGATAAGTGAGGGAAGGATTTTCCTGGGAATGTGGAATGGGTGGAGCGAAACCCGGCTTCAACATTAGCATCATCTCGCCGAAAGGCGTCGAAGAGTACCCAGTTTAACGTCCCATCCGATGCTCTTGAGCATCTTGGAGTACTGCTCTTGAAGTGCCCTACAAATTGGGCCCAAGTAGGAATCCAGATTCCACAGAAAAAAATCCCCGTCTCTGCCACCGACCATCGGGTTGGGAAGTTAGTACTCGATCCACCACACTAGCCCGATCCCATCATTTACTCAAGTAGGGCTTGTCCGATGCATTATCGATCGATACAGATACTTCCGATCATTCATGGTATCGAACGGTCCGATATTCTTGGAAATATTGAGAGATTTGTCGGAATTTGAATCATCGGAGAAGAAATAAAGGATTTGAGGCCCACCGGGCTAATAAACAGGTAAACCTCTCATCCCAGCTATCGAAATACTACACCTGGTTTATTAGCCGCATAGCATTTAATAAAGAAAAATAACCTTTGCAATTCCATCATCATTTTGTTTAACACAACCAGCTTCGTAACTGCGTATAATTTCAGGGGTGTATCGGAACCTGTCATGTTTTATAAAATCTTTTTTTTATAATAAAGTTTACTTTTAACTGTTAAGTCATGGAAAAATTCCATGAAATAGATCCAGAGTCGGTGTCCAATTCCACAGGATCCAAATAGGTGCATGGGTTCCAATGAGAAACCTTCGATGCTGCCCGTATTCGAACCGAGGACCGCGGTATAAAAATCAGTGCTGTAGCAGCAGCCACATCAATCCGATCCCCATTTATGGAAGTTAAGCTGTATTTGTTCAAGAGTCGTTACATCTCATAAGATGCCGAGGAAAGACTTTTGATTTTTTTTGTTGGTCAGTCCACCGCTTTTTTGCATTCGTAGCCTCGATTCCTTCTCCTCCCTCCACCCCCCCCCCCTCTCCACCCCCCGCCCCGCCCCACACACCTCGAACTAAAAGACCACGACCCCGTTTGTGTCTGTCGTGTGGTTCTCTTCCACCCCCGCCGCTTCCCTGCCCCCGCCCGCCCCATCGCCGCCGCCGCAGACTCCTCTCCACGCCCCTTTCCGTCCCCTTGCTGGCGCGCGGTGCAGCGCGCGGGCCTCCACCTCCGCTGCACGGGAGATAAGCTCCAGATCTGTGAAAGATGCAGGTCAAGCGAGTTCACGGGGGAAAACGAAAACCCGTTCACACGCGCGGAGGAGCGCCAAGGATCGAGAAGTGAGATGGGCGACCGAGCATGAAATCAAAAGTTTTCCAGTGCTCCCGTGTCGGAGCAAGCGAGTGCCTGGAGGTGGAATTCTGTTCTGAGTTTGATGGGAGGGAAAGGGAATTATTACCCATTTTGTGCATTCCAGCTTGGTGTCCCCTCATTTAATTCCAAGCAGTTAAACTTGAGCGGTAGTCATCCGCCAGTAGACGCGCGATTTTGCGAAATTTGCTTATTTCTGGAGTGGGGTTCTAACCCTTCAATCCGTCGTGGGTGCTGTAGCGCATTCGGGACTGGATTAATTTAATTAAGAAATCTCTAGGATTTTCTATTTAAATTGTACATTGGGTGTATGTAATATGTTAGTGTGAGATGAATTTATTTTTACTATTTTCATTTCAGTAAATATTTTTATTCCCATGCTGAAACCAGGTGGTAACAGATGAAATCGTATCAGTATCCATACCACTGTTTTCATAGTTTTTGTTTTCATTTGTGACATTTTCTGTTTCTTAGTGGTATGGATTTTTATTATAACTATTAATATCAACTGTTACTCTTGAAAATATGTATTTAAAGTGTTACTTCCAACTGTTACCATGTGGTCACGGTAGTCCATAATGGGTTTACCAATGGGTAGGTGATAATCGTGGGAAAACTTTAGAGCCTCTCGGAGATTCATTAAGGAAGTGAACGCCAGGGTAGTTTAATAGGCTAAAGCACTCGACAATTAGGCGCATCTCGGTGCTGGTGATGAAAATGGCAAAAAATAGTTGAAATCCGATTCTTGGAAGAAAGAAATTTAGTCGGTATATACTAATCTGGTCATAATTTATGCTTCTCATTTTAGTGGAGAAATTCCACAAAGTAAGATTTTGTACCTTTTTACTGCAAAACTGGTTAATTTATCGTAATTAGTCGTTCATTTTTAGAAAGCCGGAATGACTTATTCAAATTTACGTTGAAATTTGTCGCGTCATTTGTAATGGGTTGTTGAATCTGATGGAAACGGCACATTTATTATTTTTTATCAGTAGGTAAGTTTTGAAGACTAAATTAACGATCCACACATTAGTCTTGCGGGAATTAGTGAAATCCTATCCGGTGTTAGTTTGTGTATTTGTAATCTATTTCTAAAATATATTTTAATATTTCAAAAACTTTTGATTTGAGCTTTTTAAAAATGATTGCATGAAAAGGCACCTCCATGCATGACTAGATGCGTAAACAGTTCTTTCACCTTATGCTTTATCAGATTTTACACGTTTTCATTTGCATTCAATTCTAACTTTTGATCCTTGAAGAAGTAAATAAACAAGTAATCGTGTTAATTAAGTTTTTGCTAAAACTAAAGACGTCTTCATCGCGTGAATCGCGTGGTGATTCCGAATTATCATTTAGAACACAAGACATCAGACTGTCTGGTTTGAATTTCCTTCAAATGCATTAACTTAACTCGTCTTCAGGTATTCGTCGTGATATATTTTCTTCAAATCCTGAAGTCCATCGTTACAAAACACTCTATCAAAACACCTCGGAGACGTATGTACCATGAATCCTTCTCCATTGCGTAGTTATGTAGGTCATGTTGACGCTATCTTGTGTCTGATCTTTGCCGTTTATGCAACATGGTTATAATTTTTCGTTTTTCGGGCATTGGAAGAAAGCAATCCGCTGTATGTAGGATGAGACTCGCTACCAATCAATTTTGTGCTCGCTCGACTCGCTTTGAAGGCGTCAGCTCAGGCTTCTTTCTCTGCTTCTTGGACCGTATGATTTTTTGGGTGAGTAATTCTCATGGCGTTGGCATCCACTGAGTTCCACCAACAGGCCCTGTTGCCGAGTGTGCGAAATTCACAGCCAAAAGAAATTCGCCTGAATTGGGATTTGAATCCATCGATCCCTGGAATGGGATTGGAATCTCTCGATTTCTCGCCGAGCGCAGTGGAAGAGGAACCCTGGTTAACTTAAGGGAGACGTTTTTTAGTCAAAATAGAGACCGTATTAGAATTTTGTTTTTTGATTCAAGCACCTTTAAGAAGCATGAAGTACATGTTGTAATATTAGTGGCGCAAAAACTTTGTTTTACGTGACCGCAATGCTCAGTAATTGGCTAAATACACATGTAGAAGTCTTTAACTTGACTCATTTGTTCCACGCTGCACGCCGAAAACTCCATCACAACCGAAGGTTTTTTATAGCGATTTTTAAAAAATAATTTCAGTGAACAATACAATTGTTTTTAAAAATTGTTAAGAAAACTAACCACTAATCACCTTTAATTTTTCTGACGCGATATATGCGTTAGACTTTCCTTGTTTTATATAATAAATTCTGTTTAGAGCGCTTAACCATATCCCATGGAAAAAGTTGCTATTATTTATCAAATATCTGGAAAACTTTTTCAGTAATCAGCTAATATTTTGATATAATTGGAAAGGTGGTATCTTTTTCTTTATAATGAGTAAATATTTGTTGAGTTTTATGTGAGGTATATGTCTCACTCAGACTTAATTGATTGGTTAAAATTTCTCTGCGCGGAATCCCGTGATCTAGGTTCGAATCCCAGTCCAAGCCAATGATTTTTTTCGCAGTGAATTTTCGCGCATTTGTAGTGGGGTGTGGGGTGCGCAACCACTGTAGTGGGGTGTGGGGTGACGCCCGTTGAAGTTGAGCCGCTTTGAGTTTTCCGGTTCCCGAGGATAATTTTTGCGCTTGCAGAATAACATCTCGGAAATATTCCTCGTATTTCGTCTAACTGTTGTGATTTAAAGTGTGAAAGATTCATAAGTCTTCACTTATCTATGAAAGCTTCCCGTTGGTCACGGTGGTCCCCTTTACGATTGCACTACGTGCACCTCAGAGAGAAGAGTACGCCACAGGTGACGAGACCTTCGTCATGTGTTGTGCACACAAGCCAGAGCGAAGTGAGCAAATCAGTGGGCGAAAATAAAACTTTTGAATGGGTTGCCATTCTGTAGGTAAGGGCTTTCTGTCGTTAAGGTAGTTTGAGCGTGATACCACTTCACATAAAAGTTTATGAATTTGGCCTCGTTATAAAGAAAATGGTCTCATCATATCAATGATAACAAAATATCAGCCACTTACCATTATAATTATCTAAATATAACCTAAAGAGTTAGCCTGCCAATCAATTGTCTGCCCTACAATGGAATATGCTACAACAGTAAAAAGCTTGAGAATGTCCAGAGGAAAGCTGCCAGTTATGTCTTAAGGCCGTTTTACTCGGTACATTTATTTGTACAATCTATCGTGCGCACGCATGTACAGTCATGTGTGCAATAAAATACTGTACGAACGACTGAATCAGACTGAATGTCGCTTTACACGATGAGTGCAAACGCACAATTTTCCGTGCAGTTTAGCGGTAGAAATCGATCGGAATTCGCGAGTGTTTTGTTTATCGTGTTTATGTTTCACTCACGTATTTGACACCTTGAAAAGCTGATCACCTGAAATTCGGAACCTCGACTCGACCATCTACCTACTGATAATTCTCCCGGTTTAGACAGAGCTCTCTTGGACTCTTCTCTCTGGCTTTATATTCGACCTTTGCAGCGTTTCATTTTTTTCTCATCTGGATTTTAGTGCGACAAGTCATTGACGTTTCTCACCGGATCTCCACTCTTGTTAGACAAATTTCGTGGGTTTATTATGTGTGTGACAAAGTGTTATTATCAAGTGGTGTAGCGGAACACGGGACCCTGTTTTTAGTCCCTCCAAATTTCCCTCCCTTGTATTTGTACCAGTGTTTTAATGTCTTTTTTTGACGATTTCTATGTTACTTAAGTAACATAGAAATTGCTAACCAACAGAAAAAAATTATTATAATTATATCACGCGGGATATTAGGAACTCTACTTGAGGACGCGACCAGTTACAATTTTGGGGGAAAAGGACACAAACTCAAAGTTCGCAATTTCACTGAAAACCAGAACACCAAATAACACGACGAAATGACGATGTAAACATTTGAGCAACTTTGAGTTAACTCTTATCGGGTTCTCCACGGTTTCAAACTATTCATAATTGTCGACGTAATTAATTCTTACCTTGAGAATGAGTGACGAGTCGTCTCTCGAAACGTCGACAATTATGAATAGTTTAAACCGGTGGAGAGCCCGAGAATAGTTTACTCATTAAAGCTTATATGTACAGGATAATAGTTACTCATATTATTCGACGGGAAAGTGTTAATCCTTTTTATAAACAACCTTATTTTCAATCGTAACACAGGCACCACAGTTTTCGCCATATCTGCGCCATCTGTTGAATAAAACCGGATCGAAATCGTATGATTGTCTGAATGGAATTAGTACAGGTTCTATTTTCCGTTCAGTCATTCGCAATTACATTCGCACAAGCGTTCGCACAATTTGCCGCTTTACACGGGACAATTTCCTGATACATGCGTACGCACGATAGATTGTACAAAAAAATGTACTAAAAATGTATTAAAAATTTTAGGAAGGTAATAAGAGCTAAATTACTCCGGGGTGCATACTAAGAGGTTGTGTGTATAAGTCTTGAGTTTCACAATGAGTATATTGTTTTGATTTTATTCAACTTCATTTCTCATGTTATATTCTTGACCGTTACCAACAGGCCAATTGCGTAATGGTAACGACCTATTTAAATAAATGAATAAATAATTTTTGAGATATTTGCCAAGAAATGCCAGTCATTTTCTGGGAGACATTATTTAAAAAATGAGCTATTTCTGAAGCATACATCTCGACAGAAATTTAAGTGTGTAGTTTCTATGCTTCCTCGACTAATATTGAAAATGGTTGAGAAAGTTAATTACCGCAGTGAATTTTACAGAATCGTAAAAAAATCTTCGGTTGTGAAGGCATTTTCAGCGTGTGGGGTGAAATAAATTACTCAAGTTAAAACCTTATGCATGTATATTTAGTTAATTAATGAGAATTTCTGCAATTTAATACAGAATTTTTGCGTCATTAATGCATCATTAATGCGTCATTAATGCACTATTTCAACTGAAATACGTTACAATATTTACTTCATGTTTCTTTCAGTGGCTTAAATAAAAAATAAAATTTGAGTATGATCTCTGAGAAGGTTTTGAGGGAAAATCTCACTCAAACTACCGTCCATAATCATCATCAGCTGTCATAAATTCGAAGATTGGTTTGCTGCAACTCTCCACTCCTTCCTCATATCAATGAATCATTTAATTAATTGATTTTTTCATCCTCAGTCTTCATCTGTAATACTTTCCGCGCATTTATTCTTCTTGTCAAGGTTTCCTTACTTAAACATTCTCTCTCCCAAATTCATCGTAAGACTTCTTTTTAGGTGAATTTCTCGGTCCATTTCATACGCATCATTCGCCTACACTATTAACTAATGATTCATTTCAACTTAAATACGTTACAATATGATATGTGGAATGCGCATCATTTTTAAAACTGTATGCATGTGAAGTTTCATATTTTTAAATGCTCTGGACGAAAAAGTTTCATCGACAAACAACATTGTTTTATTAACACATTTCCTGTTAAAAGTTATGCGAACTTGCTGGCGTCAAATGACTAAGTCACTAACAACCCCAAGACATCACGGAACGGTAATTTCTCGTCGTTTCCAGTGATAATACGCATTTTCATGTGGACGTCCGCTGGTTCATCCTATTATATCGAAAATAATCTCTTTTCCTACCTATAGTTAAGGCATGAACTAGCATGATTTGGTATCTCTTGTTGAAACTCTTGTAGATCAGAGAAGCGACACCGTGCGGTCATGAAAAACTGCTTGGATAGAGTTTTGGATCTCGTAACTTTTTACAATTGTATTGAATTTTAAGGCAAATGTTGATGCATTTTGATGACATACATACGAATGGATTATATATTTGAGTTCATCAGAAACTTTGGTATCATAGGTATACTCTACTCAAAATGTATTTTGTCTGTATTTTTCAGTAGTAGTGGCTTCGTAACTTGAAATGCTCTCCGCGTAGCACCAAATTAAGGGATCTGGATTCCAAACGTGAAAATCGTCAGTACCGTCAGAATCGTCAGAAAATCGTCAGTCCCTAAATAAACCGTCCCCTGAAAGTGAGAAATATCGATTAATTTATCCCCTTAACTTCATCTAATCGCTGAAAAATCTCTGCTTTTATGGAGGTAGCTTCTAAAATTGTTGGTCTTAGGTGCTAAGAATAGAAATTAAATACAAAAATTTCACGATTGCCTGTAGTCAAGCCGTGTTGTCGGTATGTTAGATTACTCTAATGCTGAAATTTTAGTTACCGATGGGCTAATGAAGACTTATACATGCAGATATTACCTTGCAAGCCGCCACGGGTGGTGTTAGAACGCTAGCAAACCATAGAAAAGGGAGGAAATTGGGAAAAGGAATTGGAAGGGGAAGTGAGGAAAGTGAAATCTATGCTAACGGAGTGCCATATTGCCTCGTCCTATTTTTACTAGTGGTCCATAGTGGTCTATTGGTACGTGAGAAGAAGAAAATTTTGACGTCATCAATTTGGTAGTCTATCATTCGTATTCTGTCGCTACTGTCAGTTGTAGTTAGGATTGGTTTAAAGGTGTATTGACGTCGGAGGTCATTTCTCCTGGAGTTGTAGCTCGGGGTTGACGCAATATTCTGCGTGTCACGCTGTAATCCGTGTGATTTGAAATTTTCAAGTAATTATTGCTGTATGTGTAGCGTCCTAGATATTAGCCGCTCTCAACCTATCCGTTCTAGCAGCTGTGTTACACTGTTCGTTCGTTGCAGGTTTAAATGAAGCGTTTGGATTTCCTTTGTGTTTTGTTAAAATCGCGTTTTAAATCTTTCTCTTCTGAGTCCCAATTTCTTGCGGCGTACTCGAGATGTGGTATAAATAGAGCGAAGTCGCGTCTCTCCATAGGTTCTAACTAGTTAGAGAGTAGCACTACATCGTCTCTCTCTCAATTTCGGTCGCAACACCATCTTTCTCTCCTGTCGGGGCTCATTGTGACGTCCTCTCTGGGCCCTTGAGCGGGAGGGCTTTCGTTGATCCTCGGGCCCTGGCAGCAGGTGTTCCTCCGCAGCCTCCACCCCCCCCTCCACCACCTCCCCGTATCCTCCCACCCCTTATCTGTGCCCTCCATCTCTCCCTGCCTTTCCCTCCTCCCGCCCCTCCCTCCCCCCACCTGAACGTCCACTCTTCCCCCCTTCCATCCCCGTGGCATCCCCACACTCCCTACCGCATTCGCGCCTACTTTTACGCCATTTACCTACTTTTTGTGCACTTCTAGCATACTCTTATTATATTCTTACTATACCCCGAGTATATTCCTAGCATGCTCCTTTTATACTCCAAGTATTCTTCTAATATACTTCTAGTATTTTACTATTATTCTAGTAGTAGTATGGTAGAAAAGTACTGGTAAAGTAAAGAGGAATGAATGCCTTGCTCCCCGTTAGAGAAGCCAAAGAGCTGGTCAATAGAGAGAAAAATGCTGGCACATAGTCT
This sequence comes from Pyrrhosoma nymphula, assembly GCA_963573305.1. Taxonomy (NCBI): domain Eukaryota; kingdom Metazoa; phylum Arthropoda; class Insecta; order Odonata; family Coenagrionidae; genus Pyrrhosoma; species Pyrrhosoma nymphula. The sequence goes on from OY754332.1 coordinate 29,378,774, forward strand.
TTTAGCATATCTTTTGACGATTATAAGAACACAGGTTTGGAACAGTTTTTCTGCACACACCGCATATTACTGTGAAATAGACGTATCGCAACCTATTCAATCATATTATGTTCGATAACATATCTCTGTTCTTGGAAATGAATAATTAGTTCCCATTCGTCCCTTCCTTGTTTACATTATCATCTTATTCTCTGATTTAACTACCTACCTCTTCCTTCGTCCGCCTCTGTGGTCTCATCATGAGGGTCACTGACCGGAATGCCATTTACCTTCGAGTAATCAGGTTTTCAAGACTACCCTCCCTTCAAACATGTTTACCATTTCGGGAGGTCCTAATGGCAGCCGCTGGTCACTGATTGTTGTTGACTTAGGTGATTTTTAAAATTCTATTAAGGAAATGTGAGTACCTCTTCTGATCGCAGGACTTGGAAAAAAGATGAGTAAACGAAATTTAGATGGTAATGACTTGGATGCAGTTGTTGATCTTTTTCCTTTGTGCCCATTGAAAGTTAACTATTGATACTAAAAAAATCACCTATTTGCCTTCTACTTGCAGCTATGCTCATTATGCTCAAGTTGATATTACCCTAAGGAGTGTGAAATGCATTTTAGAGTATCTAATGTATTTCTTGGAGTATGTAGGCTCATATTTTTTCACGGTGGGTACGCATTTAGTGATCAGGATGACGCTTTGAAAGGGTTGTCCGGTTGCCCATTCCATTGATCTCCCCCAAATCTATTGATAAGCTGTTGTTATGCCACGCCTCCGTCATTTCCCGAAATCCCCTGCCCTCCATCTCCCCGTGATGGCACTTGCTCGGCTCCTGCTATTTACTCCTTCCTAAGAGTACTCACTATTTTCGGGTCTCATCTGCATCATCAGCAGTCATCAATCCGGAGATCGGTTCCCTTTAGCTTTCTACTTCTCTCAACCAACCGTTTCATTCGTTCGTCAATTTTCATTTCGACTCCCCTCATAATTTCCCTGATGTGCTCCATTCTTGGTGTTCCTCGAGAGTTCTTCCCATTTACTTATCCGTCATTATTGCTTTCAAGAGGCCCAGAATTTTTACAATAATAGTCTCTTCTTTTCATAGTTTCATCAAGCATTTTTTCTCCCCAATTCTTCGTCATCGATGATTCTCTTCGTCCATTTGATATCCGTCATTCTTCTATTACTTTGCCATTCCAGCTCTTCAATCCTTCTGTGTTCTGCTGTTGCTATCGTTTTAGCTTCACTACCGTGTCAGAGCATGCTCCGAATATTTGTTTTAATTAAGTGGTTCAGGTTGCCTATCTTGGGGAAAACTCATCTTAATGAACTCATCGTTGTAGAGATTCGAATTCATATAGCGAATAGTTAGTTGATGCCGGACGAAAAAGTGAAATAGTAGTACTATCTAATTCTCACATGATTACATCTCGAGTACGCCGCAATCATTTAAGTAAAATTTAATACGCCGGATGAACAAAATACAAAGGAAATCTGCGTTTTTCGTTAAAAGCCGTCATAATTTATCATTGTAGCTGGAAAGCCTTTTGAACTAGAGCACTGGCTTCCCATACCGAATGTAGATTCAAATCACGGCAGTGGAATAGATGTATCAGTAAAATTCCGATCCTTTCGAGTTTTACATGTTGAGGGCCGAAAGAACTATGCTCCGCCCGTCGGATGGGATGTTTAACCGAGGCCTTGATCCCTTTCGTTAAGAGCGGAGTAGTGCCGACGCCAGGTTTCTCTCCACCCTTCCTCCATTCCCCAAATTATCCTACTCGTACCAATTCTTACACCCGTACCAATTCTCCCATCTGCCATTATAAAAGGCGCCAAAGGCCATCAGTGGCTGGTCGTCTCCCCCTAATAAACTGTCATTAAATCTGTTAGAACAACTAGGTTTGGAGACGCTAGAGGCTCGGAGGTTGCAAGCTAGGTTACCGTTACTACAGATGTTTTGATCGCACGAGTTTTAGGCCGGCTACACATCCCTCTCCCACGTTATTTCTCAGGTTCCTCTTTTTCTCCCTTTCTATACTTTCTCTTATTTCGCATAGATCACGCCGCGTTTTCACAAAACGTAGGAGTAGAATATTCTACGCACAAATACATCTCGAAAATCAATTTTAGTAGGACTTTGTCAATAACTTGAGTGCATTTTTCAATTTTGCTTGTGTTAGGGATCGGGAAACACGGTAGGAATCCTGACGGCGGTATTCCTGGAGGTATTTCCTACCAGGGGCTTGGTTGGAGGAGCACTTGACCAGTTGGTCCAACGTTGCCAACTGGGTGGTTCCTCTTGAAATGCTCAACCATCTTCAGGCTCTCTTTCCTTTGATTGAACTGTATTCAGAATAGACGAGGAAATAAAGGGCAAATGAAATCGTGTTTGCCGTTCCCCAGGTTTGGTGTAGTTCCACGCTTGGAAGGGTAATTTAGGATTAGATTGGGTAAATATTCTATAACAACGGTCTTCATTATTTTTTTTCATTTGATTATATTATATTTACGTGTGTTCAATTTATGTAATTGTTTAACATGGATGCTTTTAGATAGATTTTAGCTTAAATGGCGAGCGTCACAATTACAATAGTAGTAGTGAAAATTTACCAGATTCGTGCAGCGAAAATATGCCTCGTATTTAATATATTTTTCACACTTAATCTTGCGTAATGCTTTTGTGGTCTGATAACTTTATTGATCTTTGGAACAAGTGATACTCCTGGATACCGTTGCGCGAAAGGGATTTCCTTGTTTATCCATGTACACAATACCCCGTCCATTGCGTTTCAAGTCTGAACGCGACGCGTGTTATATTATAATATCTCGTGTTGTTTAAGCCTCGGTGAAACCGTGTTGAAAAGTAGCTTTAGCCCTTTAGCATTTACACACATGTTGTTTCCCGGTGTCTTCTAAAATAATTTCTCTCAATTTCTTGTATTTTGTTTTACCTACTTGTGTTAGGATTCTGTTTTCCACCGCTAGCCAAACGGTCAGTATAATATGTAGTTTATATTTATATCTTCATTTTACCCCTACACCCTTTGAATATTTACCAAATTTTAGAGGCTTGTGCTGAGGCAAAGCTACCAAGCGGTGAAATATCCTCCAGGTTGTCAAAATTCGAATAAAAACTTCCAGAATGGCTTTTAAATTATGTTTCTTCAATCACCCTGTTTTCCGCAAAGTTCTGTTCAATCAAGTTACATTGCTTCTTTACTGAGCTAAAAGTCAAGGTAATTGTTCTTGTGTTGATCTATGTTTGCATATATAAATATTTTTAAACGGTATCATTCTGTCCTGTTCATTTCGATTCAGGCAATCAGTTTTCATGTGTACTTCGCCTTAATTTATGATTGCCTTTACTTATTTAATAATTGAAGTTGTTAATAAATAATCCCTTTAAATTTACGATTGAATTTTAATATGTCGTCCCTTGTTTAAGATAGTTCAGTGCTTAGCAATTCCAAGTGGTATTTCATTTGAAAAATTCGAGTTGACTCTTTGTATATGTTCATTTTTGGAAAAATGGATTGGTTTCACCGAAGATCATTGGCTGTCCCGTAGCCAATAGTTTTAGCCGGGCATAGGCCCGCAATTGAGGGGTGGGGTAGGAAGGAAGATAACTCCTCCTAACCCCTATGTTTCCTCGTAATGGAATTGGTATTTCGTTGCCAAAGTAAGTAGAGAAATGTTATGCCGTATTATGTGACAGGAGGAGTAGATATGAATGAAGTGGATCACCATAACTTTCGACTCATCGTGGGGAGAACATTTTTGGAGCTAAGGTCTACTGCTTTCCCAGTGTAGTAGACCCACAAAATCTACTCAGGTCTTCCATCGGGTTTTGATACTTTGAGTGGAGCATCTTCCTAACAGTAGACGGGGCCCCCCTTACTCTGCGAACGATGCTCGACTCGTGTGTCAAAACATCGGTCGGTTGATCCGGTGGAGAAACCGAGAAGAATTTATGCTGTATTTGTGGAGCATTAGCGGCACTGCATTGAAGAGACCAGGATTCATCAAACGGAGAGTTGGAAGGACCACGAAAGGAAAAGTAAAAGATTCATCTCATTTTCCTTAGACGACATCTTGTGTGCGTGGCGAGCATTAGGGCCCCAGAGGAGAGAGATTTAATCCCGCGAGATCAGTAAAATACATAGGAAAGCTGTTTTGTTAAAATCTGCCACGTGTGAACAGCAAGTGTGGCATAAATATTAGAAACAATCGTTGCGAATTGGTAGCTGATGGAGACTAAGGCTTGGTTTGATGTCTGGTTGGCGTTTACTACAAGATGGCAAGATAGCCTTTTCGTTAACTAATTTTTCGGATTTTGGATATCAAATCAGACTATCGGTTAGTTGGCGTGACGTTATCGATGGGAAAACGTATACACTTCGTTTTTAAGGTAGTTTGAGCGGAAAATCACTTCACCTAGAATTTGATGAATTTGGCCTCATTTTAAAGAAAAAATCTTTCCAATTATATCAAAATATCTACCGCTTGCCGAACTACTTTTCGAGCAATTTGCCTAAAAATATAAGCTGTTTTACATGGGCTAGATTATGGCTTTGCGCTCCAGAGGGAGAATATTAGACAAATTAGGAAGTTCTAGCACCTAAATTTCGTCTAAAAACTAACGGTGTGTACATTGCATGTTTTCTCAACTATTTATAAAAAAGAATCTATTACTCACCACAGTAAGTTTGACAGAATCGCTAAAAAAAACCTGTTGTTTTGAAGGGTTTTCAGCCGTACGGCGAGAAAAAATGAGTAAAGTTAGAGACTTATGTAGCTTTATTTATTTAATTACTGACAATTTTGGTCATATATAACTATATCTTTGCGCCATTAATATTACAATATTTATTTCATACTTCTTACAGACGCTGAAATAAAAAAATAAAATTTGAATAGGGTCTCCAGTATGACTAGGGAACTATCTCGCTCAAACCACCTTAAGGACATAATGAAACCTAGCCTAAGAGGTTTCGGGTTACCACAATTACATCTTGCGAGTAGTTTTAGTCTGACTTGTAGAGTAATTTTTCAGCATTACACTTCATCTATGACGTAACGGACGTAGCTATATCTTGGGGCCTTTCGTTGAAAGTGCGTTAGTGCCGACGCACACCAGGTTTCTCTCCACCCTTCCTCCTTTCCATCTGACCTCAATTGCGCAAATTACCATAGTTGTCGATCACCTCTCAAAATAACCAGCCAACCGACCCGTGTTCCATAGCTTGTTTCAAAAACCGTTGTATAATCTTAATCACGAATAACAATAATTTGATTGGCTATAGGGCCAATCAAATTCCAACAAACCAAGCTCTGCACCGATAATTTAAACAACTTGAATTCGTACTCTATGCGGAATATTCCTCTTTTTTAACGCCGTAGCTTATTACAATTCTTAATATAAGGAGTACTGTGACCTTAAGTCACCTCAAGGTTGTGTGACACCGGGTGTCTTCACCAGGTTTTCAATACTTGTGCTAGTTCCAGGTCGAACCTAGCACGCTCCTATTACCGCTAAGAAAGGGCCAAAAATCAGACTGGAGAACAATTCAAGGCGTGCTCCATGAAGTAGGGGAGTGTTACGTTAGTAAACATGCTTACATGCAATATAAGGTCTAAGCCTCTAATTATGGGTTACTATATTACTAATACTATTTATTCATGGGTAATATGAACACTATTTCATACGGGGTGAGGTGCTAGTAATAATTACAAGAAATTTATTATACATAAGTATAGTCTGCCTAGCGAAAGCAGTATGTTTTTGGGCAATCTATCGCAGTTATTGCGGTCCCTCATTGTGTGCGTAAAAAAAGGTATGCTGCGCTATGCATTCTTTTTCCTATCCTAAAATTATACTGAATTGAAAGATTAATGCGGCTTTTAGGAGTCCCTGTGGCTCTAAGCGCTCACTCCTTTTGTAACGAATCAGTATTCATATCAGAGTCGGTGACTTACGGGGGATTTGAACGTGAGTGTTCTTTTGGTTAAAGTGATGCATTGATTGAAACTCCATTTATGATTGTGACGTTGAACTTTTTAGGCTGGCCAACAATTGGTCTTAAATAAATTCAAAATTTATGGCTCTTACTCGTAACTTTTGTTGCCTTTTTTCTTAGCTGATATTAATTGTGTAATATGGTACATGATTGAGATGTGCCACAGGAAAGCGCTTCCATATTTTCTTTTGGATTGGGGTTTTAGTTATTTTTCTTCCGCCGTTTTTTATATTTTTTGTCGATCTAAACCTATTTACTTCAACCATCGTATGTTATATGGTTTTGGCTTTAACGTCTACTGCAAACTCATTTGATCTTATTTTGTCGAAATACGTGAAGCAGAATATTGACATATTTTTTGCGGTTTGCCATTAAGTGACGATTGAGCTCAATTTTTTGTTTTCATTTTATTTCATTGGAAGTTTTTTTGTAATTGGAAAATCATTTAAAGAGCAATCGGTCAATTTCTAAACACTTTAAATTGTACTTTCTCAAACTCCGTCTGATAATATTAGTACATAGCTCTATGAAAGCTTTCCCATATATTTTCATTTGAATTCAGAAAAATATACCATATATGTGATGAGGCACACAATATATTGAACATTTTAATTCGCTAGCGCTCAATAGGATAACTATGATTGCATTTTGAACAATGCCCTCTGCTTTTGCTCGTGGTTGCTCGTTGTCTAGCTCCGCTTCACCTAATCTAATTGCCTATCATTCCAGTTGTATTTAAATAAATGACTTTTCTGTCGAATAGTTGCTTGCATTTCAGTATAGGTGAGCTCTACGTCACGCACAGATGAACCGTTAGCCTATAAATTGATAGCCGCAGTGACTGGCGATAGTGGAAACAAAACAGAAATCTATTCTGTGTTGGAGTCCTGCTTTAGTCATCTTTATGCGATTGTTAATGCACATGAGTTGCTTTAAATGACCGACACAGTGTTCGCCTGTAAAGCATCGTTTGCTCAATTGCAAACTGCACTCTTTAGTTCACAGAAATAGCTTGCATAGGTGCTATTCCTTGGGTACGTAGACCCTCATCGGAGTGCTTTGTTACTCCATCAGCTAGTAGTCATTCTCCTTGACAAGGAATGAAGGGGATAAGGAGCACTTTCACTCTTTTCACATATAGCACGAACCAGAACCCCTCGTGACACAATTCACTAAGTCACAAAAGTCACGTCTGGAACGTATCATCTCCGCCACCAGCCCAGTAAGTCTGAGGCGGACACCTGTGTAGTTTTCTTTTTCAATCTCAAGCTACCTATCTCACTTGTTATTGGATCTCCACCAAGTGCTTTACTTTTCAGGGAATGGCTTGGCGAAGCCTGCATCACTATATCCCCTCGAGGAAGAGAAAGTTCCATACCTGTCGTGGGTCAGTTAACTGAGAACGGTCAGCTACAAGTTAACGTTTAGGTGTTGAATTCATATCTTGTTTACTATCATTGTGACGTTAGAAAGAGGAAGACTTCAACTGAACCCGTGTCGCTCACAAGAAGTTATTCGAATCTTTTATGTCGAATTAAATTTCATTTCTTCGCTATCCATTATTATCAAATTAGCTGGTATGAGCTATATAAAATTACATTATAAAATTATTATTATAAAAATAATTATAAAATCATAGTCGACGTGTACCTTTTTCTCCTTAGATAAAATTTCTGCCCCAGGTGTTAAGATTTAGTGTCTTAATGTGTTAATTACAATTTCGCTTGCTTGCAAGAAGTTATTAAAACAGTTTTTTATATAATTTCTTGCATTCGCTATTCATCGTGAACAAGTTAACTGGTATGAACTGTCATAATAAATTAGAATTGCCGCCTACCTTTTTCGCCTAAGATAAACTTACTGTCCAAGGTTTTAAGATTTTGTTTCTTAATGTATTAATTTTTGAAACCTTAGTATATAATTCTTGTATGAAAAAAGTAATTCATGAATGTAATTCAAGATGAAGGTCACGATATTTCTCAAATTGATCCACTCGGATATTGGCACGGAAAAACTCGTTTCTAAGATGTAACTGTTTCTGGACGTCATAATGAGTAATGCCCATGTATAATTGCAGTAGGTACCTTGAGCGTTACAGTTCAATGAAAGAATTTTAATGTATTTACTCGTGAGTGCTCGGATTTTCTCAAAACTTTGAAGATACCTACTTAAGTTTTGGACGGTATTTTTGAACGACTTTGGTTTAGTACTTTATGGTTGATTATAAATGGGAGCTCATTTGAACCAACGATAGAACTAGTCAAATTTTTACGCTACAAATTTTATTTTAACACGCCGTCTGGGAATAAAAAGGAATGAAATGTGTTTAAATCTCTGGTAGTATTAAGCTATCCGTGGGCTAATCTGTGTGCAAAATTATTTCGCTACATTCTACCCGTTCCCGTCCCTTTCTTAAGTTTGATTTATATGCTCATATGTAGCACACACATAGCTCCAAGCTCAAATTCCCTTTAGGTTTGAATGAAAGCGCCAGAGACTAACATGAGACAGAAGCTCACCTGGTGGGCAGAAGTGGAACTGGTTTTCTCGTTGGCGATACGAGTCGCGTAGACATGTTTTCACCTACCGTCCATTTTTGATACTAGCTGAATACGTTTGAGAGCTTGATTTAGATTTTAAGATTGCCGGTAGCAAATGCCTCGGCTTATGTCGTTCACTAACTATGAATTAAATATATTTTTTGTTAATTTGAGTCCATTTCACTTAAGGGACAATTGAGTTTTATTATTTCCCATTATCTTCCTTTTTTAACGTATTCGGATTGATTCTTGTTAACTATTGACCAACCTCTTTTATTATTCGCCGTATACTTGCTCATTTGAGGCAGGGTTTCCCAACCAGGGGTGCGAAATAGCATTCGAGGGGGTGCGAGATAACATTTGGAGTTCATGTTCAATTAAGGTTAGGGTTTTTGTAGGGTATATACAACTTTTAATTGGTTGTAATATTTTTGTCTTTTCAATATGTTTAATTTTTGTTTATTTATTATTAAAAATTGAAATCATAAATTTATTTTGGTCACCTTTTCTTATATTCTTAAATAAATTATTACTTTAAGGGGTGCGAGAACGTAATAGTATTTTTAGGGGTGTGGAGCTTAAAAAAGTTTGGGAACCACTGATTTAAGATAATCTTTTTAAGAATAGCAATAATATCTTGTATTTACCCTCTCCCATCGTTTTAGTTTAGCAAATATAATTCCAACGTTTCGGCTCATCAGTGGAGTAACGTAAACATTTTGGGTTTGCCTAGTCATCCAGTATTATCCTGAAGACTGTTTCCAATATTTAGCGGAGAGTTGTCTTTCCAGTGAGCACCGTGGCCCCTGAAATCTAGCATTGATATTAGGAAGACATATTCCCTCAATCCATGCTTTCCCCCGTAAATATTAATGGAACAGATTAAAAAATGTTTCTTAATTTACTAAAACATCCTTGCTCAGTAATCGTTAGCTTGGAAAATCATCGTGGCGAAGTTGTGTAAATCGATCATCAATTTTGTTCAAGTATTTGTTGTGGATAACTGGTTTTGGCTGCCTTATTAGGAAACTTTTAAGTTATCTCAATATTTTCCGCGTATTTTTTTCCGATAGCATAAAATTGTGCTAAGTGATATTATTAATCATTCCGGTCATTCTAATTGCCTTCTTGATTTCCGGTTCGCATTACTAAGGTTATATCCCACTGCGTGATTTCATGCCACTATGCCTTTAAGTCATGGCCAGGGGTGTGCCATTTTATTGTGGTTTGAAATGTTTGAAATGGTTTTCTTCGGGAGGACTAATACCTACAGCTACTGTGACATGACTCAGTATTTCACGGCACTTAAATGAAATTTTTATGCTACAAATGAAGCAGTCAGTAGGTATGTTTTCTTCAGCGACAACTTGCCATTGGTTTTGTGTTTTTGAAATTAAAGCAACTCTGTCAGGGCCTTTGCTAAAAATATCTCTTACAGTGATTAATATAAGCTGTATTTATAGTTACCATTTTTATTTGTAAGGAGACTATTCATTGATGATAGTTGATTTGTTACACCATTTTTCGTTAACGTACGCTTTTACTTTTGTTAATCGGAATAAACTCCATTCATAGCATAAGTTCTTATCGTTATAGAAAAGTATATTGTACTCTCTCATTGTAATAATGGTGTCTTTAAAAGCAATGACTCAATTGGGAAGTGTTCTTTTATCTAAAGCTCGTAAATAACTCAAAATTAATTCATTTGCAAGAGGAATTAGTCATTGCACTAATTGAAGCATTACGGTATTTATCCACTCATTAATTATTGATGCATAAAATTGTTCCTCTCACATTTTTCTCTCTCTGTTTTACAAGCTTACTCAAGGTCGAGGACAAGAGTATTGAGGCTCACGAGCGAAGGTATGTTAAGAATATTGTTTCCTAATCGCCTGTAGCTTGTTGCTCTGTCTGCGCATTATGCTTGAATAATTCTGCACCATAGAACCTACTGCACCAGTATGCTTGCACTCTTTTTTGCGTTTATTACTGACTACGCCACCAGAAATTCATTGCTAGAATTTACACCTATTCCTAATTCCTATTTTTCGCCCTTTTTACCTCAGTAGCCGATCAGTCTTTATGAATCGAAGGTCCTTTCAGCTGGCATGGCTTCCGTTGTGTATCGTAATGCTGCATTGCGCCTTGCAGGATGACAGCTGAACAGCTGATCAGTGAGCATTTCGCTAACTCTAAATTTCTTGTGCATGAATGAAAACGGCACTAATTCTTGAGGGACCTATGTTTTAAGTTCGACTTCTTATAAAGCAACATTTTGGAGGAAAGAAAGAGCTATCTATCACTTTCAAAGGGCCTTAAAGTGGTAGTTCCATTATTTTGAATTTTTAGTTTGAAGGATTTTATGCTGGTTGATGAAACTTAAGAAATCAACATCCTGATTTACTTAAGTGCGCCTATTACTAATCTGTGGATTGAAGAATGAGCTGCGTCGTGTAAATGGAAAATTAGTCCTATTTATCGTTCTGCAACTTGATCAATGCTTTGCTTGTTGTCTTTCCTACACAGTAGCGATGGAATGCCGCTTCATTTTGCGCAATAGTTGCCATAATCAAATCTAGGTGGAGTACTTTAAGGATGATCTGCACTGCTCTGCCTTTGTTAGTCTACCATACATACTACAGACGGGCATTGCAACTCACTCAGCCACGCCGTTAGCCTCCTTGGATGGGGAAAGCTCGGTGACCTGAGTAGGTCACCAAGACGTCACCAGGCTGTCTCCGCTAGAGTTGTGGATGACTACACTGAGTGCTGGTTACGCAGAGTACTCGGCAAGTCCATTAGGTTTCAGATGGACCTGTGAGTAAGGGCGAGGGTAACGATATCCTTAATTATATATGGCTTTTTTTTGTATTCTCGTATTGTGTGAAAAATTAATCTCATAAGTTCTGAAAGTTTTTTTCTAATTTGCCGAGAAAATGCGGTACAACAACGTTTTAAGCATTATCATAACCAATTTTCACCTGAAAGGTTGCCATTCAATCGGAAATATTCGGTGTAAAATGTGTATACGCCTTAACCAATTCGGATTGTGCCACCTTGAACAAGTCTGGTGGCTGGCTAGAGGCCGAAATGCATGACTTTTCTGATGCGTCTAATTCAATGATAATTTTTAATAATATTGTTTAACGCTAAATCCAAAACCAATTATTATAAATTACTTCCTCCTATGTTTATCATTCCATTCCAGTCGTTTGAGGAAATTAAGTTTTTTGTAAAAATACTTAGTATTCTTACCACAATTGATAAGGGCCCCTATGTTTTTTTATTTTGATATTAATTTATCTAAATCATGTAGCGAAACGGTGGCTCATATTTCTTAATATTTAATCTAAAGTTTGAAACATTCACCATATCAAATCGAATTACGAATTCATGTGAATGCAAAGTTGAAGCTTTGTTTTTACTAAAATTACTAAATGGGAACAATATTTGCTACAACTATTAAAAGCAAACAATTTTCATTTTAAGGGGTAAGTTTTCAGTCAATTATTGGAGTGATATTAGTGAAAGTCAAGTGCTCATTGTTGTTAATGAATCCACCTGCGCAATGCGTATTATCATGTTTAGTGTATCTCATTACACCGAATCGGAACGGATGCTCACATTTTGTGGTTATTTATGCCAGGGTTTCGTACCAGTTAAATTTCTTAGCGTTTTTAGTCAATGTTGAGGCGCTTATTGAGGAACTTTTCTGTTTGAGATTTTTTTTAGATTTTTATATTTTTCTCGTGGCGAACTCTACTTATCCTCCTTTTCATTTTTCACTGTGAGAGGTTCCTGAAGCGTTAAAGTCGGCTAGCGCGAACAGGAGCTCTCCTAGCTGACACATTCTTTCATCTGCACTGCAGTTACATGCTGGTCAAGGAATTCACGGAGAGCTTGTAGATTATGCAGTTATTTCGACATATGTGTATTACAAGCTGCCTATATCCACGGGGCTACGCAAACCCTAAGGATATTAGCTAGGGTGAACCCTTCAGGCACGATTCTATTTTTCCGCACATGGATTATCGTGGACACCAAGGGTCATTTGACCATCCTTTTGTTCGTCGCCATACTCTTGGCCAGCTGTGCGATGCGAAACATTAGATTATCAAGTTAGCCATTTCTTATCGGTGCAGTACTTTGTCTGAGAGAGTGATGGACTTTTTCAACACTTTTTATTGTCTTTTTGAATACTTTGTTGAAATTCAATGACCCACTTTATTCTGTGGCACTAGTTTTATAGTGTCCCAAAAATAATTGCTGGAATTACTCTTAGGGTATTGGAGGTGTTGTTTACGTGGGACTTATTTATTCAACTGGGAACATTCCGGCTCTTGATTCCGGCGGTAAATTCTCAGATGTTCCGAAAGGCACGGTTGGATCTTGGGCCGATTATTTTTACTATAAGATTTTAAAGGCTCAACCATATTGTAAAACGAGTTTCTCTTGTCACTTGTATCACACATGTTAGCACTCTTGCTAGCATGATGACCGAGAGTTTGTATTTCACTAAATTATTTAGAGTTTTGTTGGCGCGATATATATATGTGAAAAAAGTTGCAGAAAAATAAAGTACACCATGGCAATGGTTTTAAGAAGATTAATGAAACTTGATCGTTTCTTGGCAGACATTTATCTCTCAGTTGTGAAAGGTTTTACGCTTTCCCGGCGAATATTCGATGGGGTAAGTTTTCTTCTCGGGCTTCCTATCCCGGTATGTTCTCCATTCCGGCCGACGCGACGTTTCGATAGAAGACTTTCCGATCATCATTGAACGACATTCGTATCGTATGATAAGAGAGTCTCCTATCGAAACGTCAGTCAGTATGAGAAATAACCCGGTGGGAAGCCCGAAAAGAGTTCATATAGTTCTCACAGGCCTTCCCTTTCCACGACATAAAAATTTATTTAATATGTAGAAATACAGTTCCTGTGACGAGAAGTTGAATGTGAGAACAGTTGTGCGGCACAGTAATGAATAATACATCGTTTACAATGTGGGGAATATCGGACACATGCTGTATAAAGAGGATAAACATGTATAATCTGCCGTTGATAAATTTTCTACGATAAAGAAATCCTTTCAAGTACGTAATAAATTATGAATTCCCGACGGAGACCTGAAAAATTGATATATTTCTGTTAATACACTCAAAATGCTATCGTATGGGAGCAATTAAGTGCTAAAACTCTTTCCTAATTCAATTGCATGATACTAAACTCTTTATAGCAATACGCTTCAAAAGTCATCTTTCTTTGCGAGCATCATTCTTACTCTCATTTCATCTTCATTTTAACCAGTGTCTGAATTTGTCTCTCTGTCGTCGACACAATCCTGCTCCGACACACGAAATTCTCACCGAAAATCAATCATTAATTGTAATATGCTTGTGGCACCAGCATAAATAGTTCGCAGCATATGTTATGCTGCCATGTTCGAAATTTTAAGATGTTACTGCTTATGCTCTGATTAAACATAGCATTTATAGTCTTAGAGAAGTTGGTAGTGAAACTACAAATTTTAAGTCTCTTGGTTTTCAATGGCGGATATCCATGGTTAGTTGCGTGGTAGACTCGAAAAGTTATTGTTTACGTTGTAAGATGCGATCAACGAACCTTGACCTTTTATCAACGATAGACAGCGTTTGCGTCTGCTGTTATTCTCCTATTGTTTGTGCTATCTTGTGTGCGTTGGTGTTACGTACGCGATAAGACGAACATTTTTGAAAGTTTGCTGTCTTTTTTTCTCTGATATCCAAGTGGTACGAGGTTCAAATGTGCAGGAATGCCTGCAGCCGATGCAATTATGTTCCTTTCTTCATTATTATGTTGATAATATTTCCACAGAATTCAATATTCTTCGTCTGGAGCCTTGATCCGTTAAAAGTGTAGGAAAAACCACCCGTTATAAAAAGTATAATAATAATTACGTATCGCGCCGCGGCGTTCAATGCCAAACTATGCTAGGGTTATCATAATAGAGTGGGGATTTTGCGTAACCAGTAATGACGTTTATTTTCCTTGCTTGCAATGAAGAGGACCGAGAGAGGCTTTGCGTTCCCTTCCCCAGAGCAATATTAGATTTTGCTCAGAAGACCTCGCCTAGGTGTTTTAAAATAAATGTTGTCAAGTGCCTATGCGTCTGCATTCTTTGTTTTTAAATGTGGATTTAGATGACTTTTAGAGTATCTGAGATGAATTACATAAATGGATAATACTGACTTTTATCTAGCTATACTATAGCTTTTCAGTACACTTGAGTCCCGCTAATCCAAACACCGATAATCCGAAAGTTCAGTTAATCTGAACAGAATTTTGGAACGTTTTTAAAATTAATAATCCAGTTTTACGCTGAATGTTAGGGATAAATGGAACAAAATATAAATATAGAAAAACCACTCTTTCATTAACTTTTACTACAGTATGCCACAAAACTACCGTAGTTCAGATAATTTACTCTACAGATACAGATTTACTGTACAATACATATTTTAATGTACTGTAATTATTGACGATTGTGTTATACATTACCGTACAAAGTACAAAAATGTGTACAATATTGTATCAACACATGAAATGAAGTGATTTGAATGGATTTTTACTGTATTAATGTAATTTTTTGGATAATCCGAAAATTTCCCAACAGTGTGCGGTCCCAATTAGTTCGGATTAGCGGGAAGTATTTCAAAATTTCCGATATTATAGTGTTTTTTGTAAAAGTGTGTTTCAGCGAGTTCTCAGGAGTTCAGCTGCCCTTGATCCCCGTTCTTCCAAGTGAAGGTTAGGTCGCTTTAGCCGGGGAAACAGCGCTTACCTGGAAATTGAGGAGTCTGCAGAGTCGATTTGCTTCATGCAAGACATCCGGGTTATTAAGGAAATTTTGACTTAATTGCCAGAGAGATTTTGGACAGGAACTCAAGTTTAAATGTTATCCTACTCTTAAATAATGGCCAGCATGTGTCCAAGCTTTAGGCGCCTACCAGCGAACCGATAAACTTGTTCCCCTTTATATTATACGCACAGAACCAGTATGGGGGTCGTGTTCCCCTCTGTATTATCCGCCCGTAACCTGCATGGGAGTCGGGTAGGTGCAGGGATCGGGTTGGTGTGGTGGTCATAATTCTGACAGCTGATCCCGAGGCTCCGGGTTCGAATCCCGGGAGAAGTGCTGATATTTTTTGTGTAATGGGGTTTATCACGATTTTTGCATTTTACTTATCGTGCAGGGGACCATGAAAAATGATCATTTGCAAATAATTTCTTAAAGATTCCAAAAATTGCCAGAGATATAGGAGTCTAAAGTCGAATGGACGGGAAACCTTTCCACAACGGCCGTGACGTCATTTCATCCATCGCTTCTTCCCTCTTCTTCTCGATACATTCTAAAAGATGCCTAACAAGGCTTTTGTGAAGATGTCCACTTCTGCCGGGGAAAAAACAGAATAAAGATTTAGAAAATACTTTGAAAAAATATCCGTATTTACCGGAAATGGAACCACGGGCCTCTGATCGATGGATGAAATGACGTCAGAGGTCGTTTTGTGGAAACAGAAATAAATGCAACTTTCTACGATTATTTATTTGGTTATTAGGCCTTAATGTTTCGAGGCAACTCCGTAAATCTATATGAAAACCTTTGCAAAATGGATTTCAACGGTAATATCGAAAAAGAATTCGAATGTTAATCCCCCACTACAGCATTTCAAGTGCAGTTCTCCGTTTGTCGGAAAACATTGTTTGTAAAACTTTGGAATCCATAGGCGTATTTCGTAAATGGCTGCCTATTCTTGAATTCGGGTTTCCCTTAACCCTTCCTTCCTTTCCTTCGGTCTTGATGGCACTGGGGTAAATTCCTCGTCTGCCAACACGGCCGCGGGCGGGGCCTGGGTGGGTTTGTCTCCGCTCAGGGCATGGCTGTGTGTGCGTCCAACGTCTTTTGCTGTATGCCTTATTTCGTGCGTCATTGCATTATTATCCTAAATAATTTGTCCCATACTAGCCTATCCACCTACCCTCAACGGCGCAGATGTCCTCTGTTGTCGCTGTTAGTCGCATCCTAAAACAACATTAATTGTTTCAAATTTGTGCCGCAAGTGTATATTTGTAAGGAGATAATTCAGTGAAATTATCGTAATTCTTCACTCTTTTTTAGACATTTAATCTTAAATACTGCAATATTAGTTCAATGTGCCATGTCTGGCAAGCCATATTGAATATAAAACAAGATACTCGGATTTTATTCTTTTCTTGAGGATAGATTTGCAAAGGAACTACATAAGGAGTAATAATAAAAGCACTTCTTACTTTCTAAATAGACATTTTTATGCTAAAAAGATGGTTTTCGACTATGTGAAGCGCAGTTTTTTGTGCAAATTTTAAGCAAGTTCTTCATTACTTATTTGAAACTTACTTCCCACAAAAAGTGTTTTTCAATGATTGCTGAATGCAATGTTTTTCAAATCTATCCTGTTATCTTCGAAAACAAACAAGTTTTAAAGTTTTTTTGTAATGTTTTTTTGTCACAAAAACTCGTGTTGCTATTTAAAAATGGCCGCCAAAAATCTCTTGGTTTAAAACGTTTTCATACTTCGTTTTGTACTCCCACCTTACTGGTAAACTAATTGACAAAGAATCAGGAAGATCAGAAATATTGAGTATTTTTCATTTTCATTGTTGATGAATTCATTCGAATTTAACCCTAACCAAATCATCGGATAGGTACTATAGCATCTCCCCCCGGTGTAGCATCAAACTCAGAGCCAGAGCGTGCACTTTTCTCCCCAACGGTTCTTAGATCTTGATGATGTTTCGTACTGTTTTTATCGGCTATTATTGTGAACGTAAAAGGGCCGGATAGGGCCATCAGTTGAGTGCGTCACTATTTCCAATGGAGTGTCATTGCTAGAACGGATTCAACGTTCGCTGGTTGCATCACTAGGACTCCATCCACTAACCTCATCTCTTTTTTGCTCGCTCTTCCGCCTCTTCGGCAACTATTGAAACGCCTCCGATCTACGAGCACCGTCGTGTGGTAATCTCCTCAAATGAGAACGATGAGACCTTGAATGATCTCATCTCTGCGATACTCTTCGCCGAGATTACCATTCCATTTTCTTAGGGAACAATTTCGTTGATTTCGTTTTCCACATACTATCTCATAAAATATTCGAGTGATATAAATTGGCTTTATTGTTCCTCGACGATCGCGGGCAATTATTGGTGCGGTATTTTTTTGGTCATTTTCCTATATTCATGTGCAGCGATGCATTCAAGGGGTAGGCAGTGAAAAAGTTTTCGAGGCCATCGACACGAATCAAGAAAATCCCTATCTTTTTATTAATGCTTGGCAAGTCGGTTTTTATCCGAGCGTGTGCTAACCAACCATGGAAAGTTTGAGTTGTCATTGTTATTGAATATTAAGTTGCAGGTGGAGCAACTGGCACACATAAAGCTAGTAAAATGACGATTTTTGGGACAAGTGGAAAACCTTCCTCGCATATACTGCTTTGAATCGTGAAACAATCGGTAGAATTCCTTATATCTCGAATGCGCTTTGTTTTTCTTGAAGCATGCCTCGTGAACGGCATGATTAAGCCTTTTGAAAGGGCAATGGTTGTTTAAGTGCCGGCTTCCAATGTGGAGGGCCCGGTTTCTCATCCTGAGCCCTCGGGATGGGAAGCTAGCCGGTGGGTTTTGCAGTGATGCCGGTCGAATATTGCTACACGCCTGGAAAACCCTTTTCAGATCACCCGTCCAAGGCCAACGGTCCCAAGTAGAAGGTGGTAATCTCCCAAAAAACTGAAACTGTGACGGAGATTCACACAGACAGTGAATGGCTGCCCAGTGCTTAAAGAATCGCCCGCGACGGGAAATTAATTTCGCTGCTGAAGACACTTGCTGCAGCGCGAGACGAAGCGTCGAGCTATAAAAAAATAATGGCCACGCTGCCCAACACGAAAGCTTCCCCAATAGGTCTTGGATAATGGTTGATTCTCCCCTTCGTTTGATTTTTGCGTGTCGCAACAGGTCCGAAGCTCTTGGAGCACCAATGTTATAAATTTCAATGGCGGAAAAAACTTTTTGAAACGTAGTTACGGAACTTAAGTTTCCGTTTCTCTTCTCTTTTGAAACACGACAGCCTATTTGATATACTTAAGAGTGGCATGATATAACCTCTAAATGACAGTGGTAAAAAGCAAGCGTTTGTAGCATTTTGAATTTAAGGGTCTATCGACTAAAATGGGCTTACGACAAATGACAATAATACAAATCTGACACTTGAGTTTTTAAGCATCACGTTAGAAAGTGGAATCAGCTTTTTAGGCAGAACGTTGTGAAATCGTACCGTAAGTAATTACTGAAGTCAGTGATAATATGCCACTGAAATTGTCTCACGCTCTGTGTGTTCCTGATGAAAATTTAAGCTTGGCGGAGAGGAAGACAAACGAGGAATTAGTAATATGGGGAAAGAAGGTAAGAAGTGAAGGTTGGGAGGAAATAGGTGATGTCTAGGAACTTAAAAATCAATCATGTTAAGCTTATTCTTTGAAAAAAAATCTGTGACGACCATTCTTTATGTAATTGATATTGATAATTTTTTACTATTTCATGCTTTTGACAGAGCATGCATTTATGTCTCATTCTCTTCCTGAACTTTTGACCTTGTTGTTTTAACCTTTTTATCGCCCTGTCGTGTGTTCCCATTTAGTTTTTTTTGTTTGTAAGCGATTAAGTCCATAGCCCCATTTGCTCTCATTCAGGTTATTTATAGTCAAGGCACTCACCTCTGCCCTGAGGACGATGCTCGACTCGAGCATCGAAACGTTGGCCGCCATGGACCTAACTACCCGGTGCAAACCCCGAAAGATCGCTGACAGGTTATTTGTACTCTCTTAATCTTAGATAATACTTGTTTAGTAGATCTTGTCGTAGGCATGGTTTTAGGTGTCAGGCCAGTGATTTAATTCACATTTACTTAATACCTGTTTTTTTGATGGAAGTGCCACCCATGGTTGATGCACAGTATTGTTTTGAGCTTGTAATTTAGCAGCCTTGTTATCTAAAGTGAGCCAGAGATGAAACCTTTTGCTAAAATATTATGGTATTTTTATCTAATTTTGCTATCTTGAAATAGGAATCACCAATTATAAAATAAGTAAACAAGATATAGTGCGCAGAATTGCCTAAGCCAAGAAGGGATTTCGTACGGAGAAGTTTATTAACAGCCGGAAACACAAGTGTGGAAGTAAGGAAGCACTTCATTAAAACATATTTTTGGAGCACTTAATGTAACATGCTGATGTACAATATCATACTTGATTTTAACAATAATAGAGGAGAGAATATCGGAAGGAATGGAAATGTTATGTCATCGAAGAATGATGAAGATAAAATGGCTGGAGAAATTTGCAAATGAATATATCTTAAGAAGAGCTGGAAGGTAAAGGTGATTGGAATGGAATCAACGTAATAGAAAGGAAAGGAAGCTTATTAGACGAATTCTGAGATATAACAACCTCCCAAAAACTGTAATTTAAGGTTACATATTACGGCTACAGATTCGGTAAAAATTAACGAGGGGGACCAAGGATGGAATTCATGAAGCAAATTACGAAGGATGTCAAAATAAGGAATTTTGAAGGAACGTGGCGGTTTACTGAAAATTGAACCCATAGAAGAGGCGCAGAAAACCTATCTCCGGAGTGGTGAGTGCTGATAATGACCAAATTTCTTTTCCACCCTAGGAAGAAATGATGGCGATATAATTTATATTACCTGTGAGCAATTGCAATAAAACTTCAGAGCGCATTGTGCCATTTCGTGTCGCATCAAAAGTCCCGCGGCGAATCATTAGGGTACATTGTTCTGCTCATTTCGTTATCTCAGTGGTGTATGCTTCGGAGAGTTCTGCCCTTTTTATTGGGCCCGTCCTCTTTACTTTGTTTACCATTGAGAGGAAGGAACTGTTCCTCCCATCTCGAAAACAGGAAATAAACCTCTTTCAATGCGGTCGCGTCTCGACGTTTCTATTTCTTCCGACGGGGCACTCGGCGACTGATGGAGGGAACCAGTTGGCCCACGATGCTGCTCGCTGCCTGGTGAGTGAAAGTGAGTGAACGGGTTGATTGAGGCGTGAGTGTGAGAGATTGTGGGGCATATGGGTCGGTGTGGTGGGTAGAGCACTGGGTTTCCGTATGCATCCGCTTTCAACCTTGCGAGCCACCTAAAGGGGGGGGGTGCCAGAGTGGGTGTTAGGACGCCGGTTATTATGAAATTAGGGATGAGTGAAAAGGAGTGAGGAGAGGGAAGAGACGAAAGTGAAGTTTATGTTAACGGAGTGCCTTAGTGTTTCGCTCTGTTATTGTTGCAGTAACTGCGAAACAGATACCGAGAGAGGAAAAGGATGAAGAGTGAGATGATTTTCCATGGGCTGGTGTTTAGCTCTGTTTTAGTTCTATTGTTCTAGTGCAGTCGTGTATAGTCCCAAGGGGGAAGAAATTATTGTGCCTACCTCCTCGTCAAAATGTCTCTTTAGTTTTGTTTCTTTTTTCTGTCATTCAAATAAAAGTCTGGGGTGAAATAATATCACGATTCTTACTTTGGTGCCATGTGGAGAGCACTTCAGGTGTAGCTCGCTGGGTAGACTGTCGAAGTATGAAAACATTCGGTGCCGTTCGTGAGAAGTAGGCTGATTCCGACGCCTGGTACCATTCCACCTTTCCTCCGTTCTCAGCCTACACAACTTTCTTCAATAGCCCAAATGATCTTAGTTATCACTCGCCTCCCTGGATAACCTACCAACCAATAAGCGACTGATGGTGAAAGAGATTGTGGAAAACTGAGTGAGAGGTGGTTGTCTTGTGGGCGGTTGCTGACGTCGGAGTTGTGTGTCCTCTCGGCGTACCAGTCGTTGGAATGTTGTCCGGCTCGCCTCGGTGCTCAAGGAATTTGCACACTGTTCTCTTAGGGGAGTGCTTCTCGGGAGTTCTTAATCGCGGATCCAAGTTTCCACGCAGCGTTACGTACCCAGTTGCTGTAATTCTCTCTTCAGCAGATCTGGGGTGGTTTTGAGTGACGTTTCCCGTGGTGGACGTTGGAGAAACTAGTTTATCGGTGACCTTTCAGTCTCCAATTAGCAGTTGCTCCCACATAATTTTAGACCAAACAGCCTTATATCATTGTGCTCTCCATCTTTTAATCTCTTTAAAAATCGCCGAATTAGTTATTCAGTTATTTGGGGAGGTGACCGATAAGTGAGGTATTTTTCTACATTTAGGGTGGATGAGGAGGTTGTTTAGGGAATTATAGAATGGAGAAAGGGTGGTAGAAAATCCCGTGACGGGATTAACCAAACTCTAAATGAACGAAGACCCAAAATGTTCCACAGTTTAACTTCCATCCGATGGATGGAGTACTACAGTTGAAGTACTCTCCTCGTAGCATCCAATAAGGGTTCAAATGTCGCAAAGATTGCATACTTGATCCCGATCAAAAACCTTTTGCAACACCGGCTCGCCTCGCCTACATCATTAAAGAATCTATTATTTGTTCTCGGGGTCTTTTACAACTACACATTCGTGAGACGCACATACGTCATGTCCTTGAAGCTTCGTTGGTGGAGGTAAAAGATTTTGCGCAAGGATCCGGGGAATTTTAATTGGCTGTTTAGCTGTACGGAGGCGACCGACATCTCAAGTCGTCAAGGATTTAGTATTTACCAGGCGAGCGATGCTGATGAATAAATTTTTCACGGGTATACCACCAGGTAATAGGCTTTACCTGATGGGATACCCGTGAAAGATTTATATATCAGATTCACGGGGAAAATATTAGATAATTTATCAATGCTGATGATGTTTTCTCGGGTTTACAACCGGGTTAGGAATTCGGCTGCCGTCAACTTTTCTTCGGCTAACTCTGGCATCGTCATTATTAGGAATGATGTATATGAGGAGTCTCGAAGCCGAGAGGTACAAGTGACAAAAAGTTAGTTTTGAGTTCCTCATGTTTAAAGTTCAACTTGTTGTTGTTATTGTTCAATATGTTTCTTGAAGTTGACGAAATTTGCTCCACTAGGGGCCTGATTCTGATCTTCCACCAGTCAATGACTGGTGGAAAGTTCCACCATTCGTTCATTGAACGACTCTTGATCCGTTCAATGAACGACTCAATGACCCCCTCTGGAGAGCCGAACGTCACAAACGTATGCCGATGTCCAACTTATCTCGAAAACGCGAACAGAACAATGTCTACCTTCCGCACGCTTACTTCCGTCGGAAAGTTTCCACCACGACACTAGCGCTGTTCCACCAAGTGGATGACGGGTGGAAGGGAAGCTTGACTTTCCACCAGTCATTGAACGATGAACGATGTAGTGAACGATGCTATGGTGGAAGGTGGAACGTGATGACGTAGTGTCGGAAAGTCATGACGTTTTGGTGGAAAAGTTGAACATCGAGAAAGCATCAGAATCAGGGCCTAGATCTCAGCACCCATCAGTCAATTCACTTATACCCCTTAGCCACAACAGTTTAACATACTTTAGGAACACATTTCTGCACTGAGCACGAAAAAACTAAAAAGTCACTTGTACCCCTTGGCTTCTAGGCTTCTCGTATGAAGATGCCCTGGTGACTATGGCAGGGTTATCTTTCGAAATGTTGGCTGCAGCCACATTACTGACACGATAGGAAGCCCGAGAAAATTTCATCAGTGGCTCAGTTCATTTGCGACGTTGAGTGGTAGTGGATAGGCTGGTGATAGAAGATTTATTAGGGGTAAGTAGGTAGGGTGGAGAGAAATCCTGAGTCAACGTTAGTCTGCTCTGAACGGAAGGCGTCGAGTGGTCCTCAGCTGTGAACGTTTCATTCTGTTCCATTCCAGCTGTGACGGAGCACTGCAGTTCTCTCCGCACAGCACTCAAGTAAGGATCGCGATTTGAACCGTTAGTTTGGAAAGCCATCGGGGAGATTAATTATAATTTGGCTGGCCAACGGATATGTCAGCTCTTCGAATGGAGAATTTTGTGTCTCCTCGGATTCATCCGTCATTAAGACCTAAAAGCTTCACGATTCTTGCATCCCAAGAATTGTTTTCATATGTTTGCATAAGGACTTCATAGCTAATGGACATATTTCATGGGTTATGGACATCGCCGTCAACCTAGGGCTCGAATAACGCCTCAAGCATTTAGTTATTTATCAAACACAACATTTTTTCTATGATTTGTTAGTTTTTCTCTTACTTTTTCTCGGCGAGCTATTTCGCACGCATTACATTTTTATCGGTTAATTTTGAATTTCAGCGTGAACTCTGCTTTAGTATTAATGCAGCTTAGAGTTCCCATTGTTTTAATCTGATTAAACACTAACTCTAAATATTACCCTCACTTAATGCCGGCAGATATCCTAGGATCTGTGCACACCATCACTCCGTTTTCTAACGCAAATCATTCGCTACTAATTGTCCCATAATCTTTGTCCCAGTTATAAGTTTTAACGAGTATCGTTGGTTCTTCACTTTAAACTTAGGTTTTCAGGTGCTCCAAATGTATGGTTACCTAATCCTAAGACCAGTACTCCATCCATTCCCAAGGAGGGAGTCGGACATGCAGTCTTTTCTTTGCCCGGCTGGTGTGTTACCCGGCTTACGTGGTTGGCAACACCCTCTTTATTTTATAGTTCTAAATTAGTACCAATAAGTCATTTCTTTGATGTTTCAATCCTTGTCGGCTGTTGCGAATAAAGGGACATATTTCCTGTGATATTCTCTAATCAAGCATCATCGCATCTATGAGCGAACGTTATTGAAATGTATCAATTTTTTCACTGGTCTTTCTCAACTGTCCTCACAAGGCGCCCTTACCTCATGTTAGTTCATGAACGTATTTGAAACATCTTCGCCTGATATATGCGCCTGTAGCATTTATTACTCATATCCGGTGGGCATATTCATTCCATCATGTACCCTCTCTAGGCAACCGCTCAGACCAATGATCCAAACATCTAAGTAATTGTGCCTCATGATTTAGCCGCTAATTTATTTCAAACGATCGATTATGTGACTATAGCGTTGAAACGTCTTGACCCTAAAAGTGTGTATATGTGCCCTTTCCAGATGAGTCTGTACGGAGTCAGAGTACTCTGGATGATACAAGGTACTTCTCTACCTTCTTCTCTACAATATGTTCCCAATCCTCGTTACCCAGGTTTTTAAGCCTAAAAAAAATTTCAGGGAAATCCCCTAAAAAAAGATGAAAAGGTACAATAAATAATACTTATTCATATTTTAATTGCCCAGTTCTGTATTTCCTATTCACAGAAACACCACACACGATTACAACTCAAGTACGAGTAGTGTACGTGCCAATCAAATTGTGAATTGGCCGTTGGGGTGAGACTTGGGCTCACAGTGACGGCAGTAAGGATGCTCGATTAAGATTGTGATTATCATGATTATGGATTATGTTGTACAGTTAATCGTTAAAAATTTCGATCAATTATCCAGTATCCGATTATTTTCATGTTCGATCATTCATACCGATTATTCTGACCGTTTATATTTTTCGCATAATGATAAATATATTAATAACAGTCAGGTGAGTGAACGTATTCAAGCGACAGTTATTCTACAGATTCTGCGACACTTAGGACAAGAAAATTAGGCCTAAGTGTAAATGTGTGAGGTGATATTGGGAGATTAATAATCATTCACCCGCCAGTTTAATAGTCAGCAGCCCCGTCAGTCGCTGAACTCGCTACACACCCCTTCATGACGCGGTGTTGCGCACGGGTCAAGCTCATTTCTATGCAGCCGTTTTTGCGTTACCACATCCTGCGTGGCCAATCAGAAGCGAGGTTTTCAACACAACGTGCGTCGCCGGAGTTGCGGCAGGGAGTGAAGATCGACGCTCTCTGTCTTTCATTTGTTGGTCACGGGACTGTTTTCCGAGGCATTTTGTGTCATCTTCAAATGGTTGACAAAAAATAAGCTAAGGCGGTTCAACCCATCGTCAGTGCTCCTCGTGGACACCCATTTTTCTTCATAAATTTCACAATGAACAGGAATAATTAGGAAGACTAAACACGTGTTGGTTTTCCACCGTCTTCTGTTGTCATCCGATGCTGCCGCTATCATGAAAACGGGGTACGTGTGTGATGCACAACGCAGCGGCAAAACGACGCTAAAACGGCTGCATGAAGACGTAGCTTAAGGAAGACAGGTGAAGATATGTCGTGCATTCACCTATACCCACGCTATTCATATATATACTAGAAGCGGGACTCGGCTTCGCACGGGAAGCTGTGAATTAATTGCACCGATAATGCATAAAAGAACCGGGCAAATGTTGAGAATTTTACATTCTCTCGGCCAAAAAAAATTATACATGATATGAAATATGAGGTTTAATTTAGAGAATATTTTAAATTGCATTTTTTTATGGATATTTTAGAAAAAAGAAAAACAAATGGTACAAAAACCACATTTTTTGTTATATTATTACACAATCTTGGTCCAGAAATAGTGCTAAATAATATTCATAATATGACCATGCCCGTTGAATTTCAGTGGGAGATGCCATTTACCTTTATCAATATGAATCAAAACATGTCGCGTGCTATATTCACTATTCAGGTACCATCTATCAGTCACTAACCGCATGTTGGAACTTCGGAGTGAATTATCATTGAAATTTGCTTATATGTTATGAAAATCTTATAAATAATGTACAAAGTATGCATGCTCGCGTAAAACTAAAAAACGAAATGTAGTACAATTTTAAAACTTTCAGGACTATAAAATGTCTTCTATGCACAGATACCTGACTACTTTGCGTGTAACTCATGATATCCAGTTCGATGCCTTTTCGTTCGTTTTTCTTGGAAAAATAAATGTTCCTACGCATTATGATTACGTTCAAATTCTCAGAATATTTTTGATGGTATACATCTTCTATAATAATTCCAGAAGCAGAAAAATACCAAGTATACTACTGTGTAATGTGATTAAATACTGGGGCCATAAATAATGCTAACAAGGGCAAGATGAGGGTGCCCGTTAAAATTCAGCGCGAGAGAGAAAACATGAAAGCCGTTGTATGTGACAAAAAGAATCAATGCTGATACTACGCTGATACTATGTAAAAGCCATTAAACGCAAATAGTGAGGTTGGGGTAAACACTGTCAACTTAGTCCCTGAACCTGGCCTATAAATGCTGCAGGGATGAATGGCCATTCTTGAAATCGCTATGAAATGGATATTCATTCCTGGTTGCCAAGGAAAATTCTATTGTTGAAAAGGAAGAAAAAATAATGAATTTAGAGCTAAAAACGCAATAATGAGACAAAAATGAAGCGTATTAGAAAATCGAATGTAAGACTTAAATACTGCATTCTTTTATGCGTTCGATGATGTACATTTCCATCCAATATCTTGAGTGCAAGTAATTTAAAAAAGCAAAGAAAGAAACACCTGTACCGAATCCAATGCTTTTCTTATGGGAGTAAAAGTTAACATTAATGGGGTAAAAACAACCCCAAAAATTGTTTATTTCAAAAATCTTTTATTAGTGCGCCTATACACCACGATGGGATATACCCTCTTCACGTTTTTATCACCAGTAGTTTGGGCTGTGCGTTGATGAGTGAGTCAGTCAGGACATTCCGTTTTATATATAGAGATACCGCGCCCAATGGTTATTTTCATTGCCGACCCTCTCTAGACTGGCATGGACATTTTACTGGCACCAATGATAAAATCACAGTAATGCTACGAATATAATATATTGTAATATTATTACAAGAGAAAACTCCAAATTAGTAGATGTAGGTTCTCATAGCGGCTTTATCGTTTCAGACTCTTTAAGAGTAATTGCATTTAGCGCATTCCAAAAGTTTTGATATTTTCATCAGTCTTCGATATTCGACCGAATAAGATCATGCAAACCGGTTAGAGATGACTTTAAAATTTAGGTGCTTTGATGTGGAGAGGAATGAAAAGAAGAGGATGGATAGAGAGGACAAAATGAGAAAGTCCTGGAGAGGGTAAATAGAAGCGTGATTGCTGAGCTTCAGTGGCATAGGTTCGGGAGGAGAAGAATAAAAGAATTGGACGGTATGAACGAGGTAAAAGATGCGAATTTTTTTAGGGGTTAAATCTAGCGAAATTGGTAATTGTATGGAAGTGTAAGATTAACCTCCCTTTGCTGAGGAAATCTTACAAAGGAATGTCTATGGACCTGCATTTTGTCTGGCACAATTTGTAAGGTGATCATCCCAGAAATTTTCGTAATGCGGTTGACAGCCAAAGCATTTACTCGGCGTTTGAATATACTTCATTAATTACAAGAAGCGACAGTTCATACCGAAGAGACAGCCCAAAATTCTCTTTAACCTCGTTAGATTGGCTTCAACTTCTCAAATAATTAAGAGATGGTAAGTTGAAGCCCGTATTGTTGGTTGTTAATGTAGCGGAGCAACTGACAGCGGAGGTTATTTGCGTCATTAAGGATTGGTGAGTAGGTAGTTAACAAAAGGAATGTACAGGGAGAGGAGATAGATTGGGGCATTACCTTACTCTTAGCGAAATCCGTCTCGGGTTCCACAGTTTAACGTCCCATTTGACGGACGGATCACTACACTTGAAGTGCTCTACATTTAGCATTTAAGAAGAGATCGGGAGTCTGCTTAAAGTCTCTGCCACCGCTGATATTCTTGGTCTCTGGATGGAAGAACTCTTGATACTCTTGATATTACACCATAAAGAGATGAGAAGTAAGTGTCAAAAACTACTGGAATAATTAATAATACTGTGATATATGTATCCCCCGATTATGTTTGTGTGGCCACAAAGGGATTAAGAAGTTCAACAACTTCATTTAAAACTGTAATGTAATCTGCAGTGAGCGCCGGCGGAGCCTTCGTAGTCTTTGATAGAGCCACTGTTAGAGGACCGTGAACCTCTAGCAATCGTTGGGTCATATACAATAAACTATTTCATCTTGTTGGAACCTCTTGTATCAACTTAAGTTCAGGTTTATTCATTTCACGCTGCTCTTTTTTTAGATTTTCGCAGGCAACATTGCTATGTTTCATATGCTTAACGATATCTTTACACTTTTTCGATGGTGGAAAAGTTCTGCTGCTTCAGAGCATTTTGAACAACAAGATTAAGGGAATGTGCTAAGTGCGGTTGATGTCTAAACTTCAAAGCATCACAATCACATGCTTTTGAAATGTTAGGTGCATTGTCTTTAACAACACATGCCACTTTATTCTTGAGATCCCACTCAAAGAACACATCACTAACAGCTAAAGCTAAATTTTCGGCTATATGCCCTACATCAAAGTGTTTGGTGGACAAAACAGCACTGTGGAATATGTATTCATGAAAAAAGTAGCAGGTGGCTGTAAGATAGCTATCACTTGCCCTAGAAGTCCAATTATCACATGTTACACTTAATTCTCCACTTCTTGTAACTTAATTTTTAATTCTGATTTAACTTCCTCGTAAAAGTTGACGAGATAACGATTTCGCAAGGAACCCTTTGCTGGGTATATTGTACTTAAAATCTAACAATTTCACAAACCCTGTAATTCCTTTATCCCCGACAATTTGAAAAAGCTGAAAATCGGTAGCAATCGCATGTACTAGAGATTTGTCCAAATCTTTTTTCCTTGAACTGTTTGTGTCATAAGAGTTTTGACGGCTAAAGTATTTCGGAAAAGATCTTGTTGAAGCCGATGATGAGCTCTGAATGGCCTTATCAGAATCACTCACGTGTCCAAGTCCTGAATATTTTAACGTACTCTCCTTCAATAAATTACTATGTGCTATTTAAACATGATCAGACAAGTTACTAGTATTCCCACTTGTTTTATACTATTTACCACTGGTATTGCACAATTTTTGTCTTTGCTTCTTTCAAACCACTTCCACAGTTGCGATATTTAACGTTTCGGCATGATTAGAGCCGTAGAACCACAAACATATAATCAAAAAGAGAACAAGATTAAACAGAAACATTAGTAAGATGAAAGACGCAAGAAAACGTAACAAAACAAAGACGGTTCATAAACTTCGCACGGTGTTAAAGAACAAAGTTTTTCTGTAACTGACTATCGGATAGTGGCTGTGCAACTATCGATAGTAAGTGATAGTCGGAACTATCGAGAAATATGGATGGTACTATCGATAGTTTTCCGCCCCTACTGTAAATTAAGCCTGACTTGAGAAAAATGGCAAAGTAGCTATCTGTTAACGTAAAAATATCATAACATTCCGCTTTAATTTTGTTTCACAAATCAAACTTGAATTGCTCGATACCTCCTCTTAAAATTCCACCGCAGGCTCATCTTCTGAACTTAGATTTGGGCGTGTGCTCAGAGATAAATGATTTTCATTTTCGCAGTCATTTGGACAAACAATTGGACTCGAAGGAGAATTATAGTTGTGTTGATCTTTGGGCTTTGGAGCGCGTCTGTGGTGTCCACCGGCACCAAATCCAATTGTCATATAGCCTTCCTGAAGGAAAAAAATCCACTCGACTGCGAATTGGCTGATGTCGTTTGTCCTACCGCAGTTGTTTCGTAAGTAGTATCATGTCGATACTTGCCTCATTTAGAAAGTGCGAAAGGGGCCTCCACAAATCGGGAATCGCCCAAGGTCAATCAAGCTTTGCGACTGGATAATCCCAGGGTCGCTCTCGTAACCGATTGCAATTATCTATATTCCCAGTGGTGATTTCTACCTGCATTAAAGTTTGGGAACTCATTTGATATTCAATTCAGCTTGCTCACAGTTGATGAAATCACTCAACTTTTGCTCTACTCGCTCAGTAATGGGAGTCTGTGATGTCCTTACCACTGCCAACGGTATGGCCTTAATATCTCCTGCAAAATAAAAAGGAAATTTACAGGAAAAATCTTTCGTAGGCTTTAATTATCGGTTACCATTTGGTATTCATTAAAGTTTATTTCAGTGCAACTTGGCGATTGAGGAAATTAGAGATAAACAATTCGAAAATCATTCCATTTGTCCATGAAATTTGAAAGTTTGTTGGAAAATTGGAAACTATTTTGGTTCTGCTAAAGAATTATGGACCTTTCAGTCTCAAAATAACTAAAATATTTGAATAAAACGCTTGCTTGTTAAATAAAAGCTTCAAACTAACCTTATTTTGAGTGTCTTAGTAGCCCGCATTTTAAGAGAAGAGGAAGAATGGACGTGGCAGCTTTAGAACCAACTATGATGAACCATAGAACTTAGAATCTCAGAGTTAACTACGCAGATAAATCCTATAGACTCTCTCGGTGGGTAGACGTGCTCCATCATAGAGGAGAAAGTGAAATACCGGAGTTAATACTAGTTGTTGTAAAATACGAAGGCGCTTCTGGTTGAGATGGTTCGCGAGGAACAATATTGCAATAAAAGGATCAGTTTTTAAGTGATGGTAGTATTACTTTATTTACAGGGTGCTTCAATGCTAAATTTGCTTAACTATTCATAAAATCTATGCGTCAGTATGTTAAAGGTCGTTGAAATATATTGAATCCTTTGAAATACTTCTAATTAGGGTCAAGTTTCATTGAAGATTTTATTGTTTCTATAAAAATAATAAAACTAAGCAGATATTGCTGGGATGGTCGTCTAATGGAATTCTAGGCGCATGTATTCCTAGGGAATACAGCACAATAAGTCGGTGTCCCATGGTAATGTTTTTCTTAAATTAACTCATGGATAATTCATGAAAACTCAGAATAGGACTGCGCATGCGCGTGCCAATATTCTGTGAACATCTCTGAGTTAGGCAACTCCGTAAATTCTTAACGAAACTCGACCAATGATAGGTTTTTCTGCGCGCATGTGCTTCGACCATTCCCCTTGCCAGAGACCACTTCCACTACTTGAGAAGAAAATGTCATTGAATTCCACCATCTTTACCACCAAAATTGAAGTAAGGTTGTAAAGAGGTTGTATTATACACATCGTACATTCGAACGAATTGTTGATATTATTTCATCGTATGGCAGAAGCAGAACTATTTTATGCGAGCATCTGTTGTTCAATATTCTGTTGTAATTTCATGTATACACCACGCATTATTATTCGGGAACTGCTTCGTTGGTATCTCTTATGTGCATTATCGTGAGCCAGTATGCTTATTTACGCAATTCATTCAGTTGATTCTTCAGGCTACTATTATTTCCTCATAATAACTATACTTAGGCTTGTAGACTCTGTGGAAAACTCTTCGCTATTTGTTCTTTTCGTACCGATTATGCACTTTAGATTCTTTACAACAAAACCTTTCGTTCAGTCCGTCAGCCGGTCAGCGCAAAATTCATGAACTTTTCCTTTTCGAGTGACGTCGCGGCATGCACGTTCATGAGACTTGTTTCATGAATATGGATTTCATGAATAAATTAACGAAAAATTTTACCGCGGGACAAGGGCTTTACGTATATACGTCTCGGTGTCTGTAATACTCCGTCAGGGCATATTGGATACTGGCAGTGGAGTCGCAGCCATGGTATCGAGGTGGGATTTACTCTTGCGTGGTACGAGTAGAGATACGAAAAGACTCGAGTGGGTCATAATGTTGTACCCTGTCCTCGGCCTTGTGATGACAACTTCCTCTCTCCGACTTTTCCTGACGCACGAGGGCCATGCTGAATTGGTATCAAGGCGCTAAATTGGTATCATTCTTGGCCATTGGACATTATGGAAGAAACTATCGTAATGGCCAACTTAAGGTAAGAGAGACTTGGTTTGAATTCACGAGCAAGTGTTTGGTCTCTGGGTTTCAGATACATTTATTTTCCATAGGTATTCTCTGTAGTTATGTCCTTAATTGATGTTCTCGTGTTCATTTTGAACTTGAATTTGGCTTAGTTATCCGTGAATGATGTTACTGGAACCAAACTGTTCAAGAGCTACGTTATGAGGCTGACTTTTATGCGTTTGATGGTCGTTCATATTGCCGACTTAAAGAGGGAGTGTGGTTGACAATGAGTAAAAATAGAAGCATCCCACCGTGTAGTTGAAATACTGCCAGCCAGAGACATACTTCAGTGGTAGAGATTTGAACATCTTTGGACCGTGATACCCGACTGGTTTAGCCCTGAGTTATTTGCTTCTTCCAACCTTCCTGGTCCTGAGATGGGGAAAGCGTTTGTCAGTAATAACGCCTGAAACAGTCCTTAATTATGGGATAAACTCACGTCTTCAATGCCTCCGCTTTTATTATTATAAATAGCTGTCTTTGTACAGAAGTATTTTCTGCCCCCCCCCTAGCAGTACTTTCACCCGGTGTATGTGTATGTTCGTATATCTGTTGCAATGGGTACCATCATAGATGGCCTGTCTCTAGCATAAAATTACGATCTTCTTTGAATTTCATTCCATTATTAATCGATAGAGAACTATGAAAAATGGAGACTCTGGGTGCACACCAATGGTTTCCATCAGTTCCAACTATTTCCTCGTCAACATTGATTTATTCTTGTATGTGGACCACGTGCAATTTTTAGAACTCACCGATTAGTCAAGAAAACAGTTAAAATTGTGTTTTAATTGGGATAATTTCAATCACCTGTCATAGTGCGATGAACGAAAATCCAAAAATTTATTTTACCAATTGAGTAACATTACGCAAAATCGTTTAAAAATGATTGTAATATCTATGCCGAATTCCTATTTCTAATGCTCTTTTTAATGGTCCGGCAGAATCTGTGAAAAGCCGTGAGTTGCTATTTAAGTGGACCTCAAAATGTTTCTAATTTCTGCCGTAATGCAGGATCTAAAAAGTATGGGATATTGCTTATGATATCAAACTGGTCTTTGGTGTGGTTGAATGAAGTGAATTACTTTCAGTATTTCTTAAAAAGCAGTTTAATTTTTATGACCTTGTCATTGAATTTTTTTGTGAGTTTACCATGGAGAATTTAAAAGTATTTATTTGATGTTGCCAAAAGACAGTGTTTTTCCGGTTATGAAAGTGACGTCCTTCCTTGTAAGTTATATTTTCAGACTTTTCAGCCCTTTATTCCCACCCTCTCCGTATCATAAGAGTTATTAGTGGTTTCTTGATATTATTTGCCAGGTTGAAATATTCCTGTAGGAAGCCGTTGTGGGTTTAATGGGGCATATTTATTTTTCGCCGTTCTTTCTGCTTCTCAAGCAACTTTCTTTTGCTTTAAGGCTTTGTAGGGTGATCATGGATAAATATTCTGTTGCAATTAGTGGCGCAAATATTTTCTGAAATAATATAAAGTTGCTGTTTCTACAGTAATTTTTTTATTAATAAGTGATTAAAGTAAAGTAATTAAAGGTACGAGTTTTTTCGTTGTTTCCTATTTTAATTTTTGCTATGTATTTGAATCTTGCCAGTCGCTAATAACAATGAAATCGCTCTTTATAAAATTTTGTATATGCTATAAGCCTAATGATATTTTTTGCTACAAGAAAAAAATCACTGAAAATTCTTTGCAAATATCACTTTTAGGCCGGGTTCACGCGAGGCCACTCAGCAGCGCTTCTAAGTGGTTGGTTAGTGGCTCGTTAGTGGCGCTTCCACAGCGCCACTAATGAGCGTCGAACCGGCGTTTTCAGAAACGCGCACGCGCGTGCGTGGCGCTGCTAACGGGTGTGAGATGCGCTTCTATCTAGCTTGAACCTGCAACCTGTGTGCTTTACTTGAAATTCGAACGCTCGTTAGCAGCGCTTCTGCAGGGCCACGAATGCGGTGCTAGAACAGTGGCGTGGCAGCCGCTCCGTGAGAACACCGCAATTTAGCTGCGGCTAAACTCACTAGACGCGCCACTTTTCTACGCCGGCGTCTGCGGCGGAGGAAACCACTGAAACCGTATGTGGCGCTTCCAGCCGGTGGTTGTGGCCCTGTGTGTACACTTCCGTTCTACCCCATTATTAGCCAACGGCAGCGCTGCTGAGTGGCTCCGTGTGAACCTTAAAATTATCTTAGCGCAAATAAATCTCGGTCCGGTAAAGAAGGCTGCGCATTAGACCAAGATTACTGTACAACATAAAATCGCGCGAGTCTCAGAGTGGCGTGGACCAAATAAGAGAAAGAGACTGCTAAACAGAGGTACAAAAATGTCCTCTTCCCATCAATGATCACGATGGAAACAGAAAAAGACAGTAAGACACTCCGTCAACACACATTTTGCTTTTCTTCCAGTCCTCCAGTTCCTTTTTCATATCCTACTCCTGTTCATGGCTGGTGTCCTAACACCGCCTCTCCCTCCCCCCCCCCCCACCTCCCCCTCCCATCTCCCCCTACCCTAGCTGCAGCTCACATGGTAATATGTAGATGAATATGCACTCGAGCTATTGAGCTGGTTGATATTTGCATTGTCAGCCAGTGTTTATACGTCATAGAGGTTACTCTACGTGAAGAACCTGATCAATTTGACCTCATTTACGTACAAAACTATTGAATGAAATCTGATAAGGGAGTTTTCGCCATAAAGTTGACGCTTTTATGGATTCGTCGGACCTTAAGTATAACCATTCAGGCCTTTGAAGTTCCAAGTATTGAAAGAACAAATCCTCGCCACTCTCTGCGATGACCATGAATGGAATAACCTCCCGGTTTTAAGCCCTTGACACTTGAGATTGCCTTGTGTAGATGCGTAGTAGCAATAAAAAATCGAATAGCCATCGGTTTCATTGTTTTAATGATGTGCATCCGTAAAGAATGCTCTATTTTGTGACATTCACTGCAATTTCACCAATTGCACAAGCACACTGTTCTCTTTCCATCTACTCCATCTTTATTACCATTCTTCAACGCTATGAAGTAGGTAGTTATGACAATCAATGCTTTAGGTAGGGAATACAGAATGATTAGTGACTATGTTTTTGCATTGTTTCATGAGTGAAGGCTACGAGGCTATGCGCCCTTCAAGATGTGAAAGTTTTAGTTTCAAATTATATCTCATCTTTATGGGCAATCTGCCAATATTGGTATGCATTTTCTTGGGCAGTCCTCAATCCCATTGCTCAGTCGAATCTGTAATCATCGCAAACATAAGTATTCGTCCTACTTGAAGCCCCTCATAAATATCTTCTGCCCCTCTTCGTGTCTTCTAGAACTCTTTTTGTTTTCCTTTCTCCTCCGCGCTAATTCTCCCTTCATAACGTTGTGTTCCTAAGTTATTATCATCTCACAAGAACAGAAAGTTATTAAGATCAGGCTGCAGTCACCAATTTCTTCAAATGAACTTACCAGGAAACCTCTCTCTTTACCCAAGTTGAACAAAGAGATTGCTTTTACTACAGTGCCCCTAGTCCAAGAATGGTTCCAATGTAACTCCACGAATCGACTTTTATTTGGCGGCACTACCCCTGCGACCCATTGTTTAGCACAAAAGTGGTCGCTTGTGAGTCACTGAGTCTTACCGAAATAAACTGCAGTGGCTATTACCCAAAATTCTCCGCTAAACTTTTTTTCTGAGTCTATGAAGAAATTCTTTTCTGTAACTTTCCTTTTGCCTCACATTTTTCCCCTGAAAGGTAGTTTTCCATAGGGTAGCCTTGTAATTATTTAAGAAAACCTTGTTTTTAAATTTCACTTCTTCACGGAGGAGGATATTAAGGGCAGGGTATTGGAAAGTTCTCACGGCGTTAGGAGCTGTTGACTTAGGAAATGTACACAGCCTTTAATATTACTTCATGAAAGAACGGGAAAGATTTTGCAATGAAACAGCCTAGAAATAAGTGGAAAACCCTGATGAGAATATTGCCCATCTCTTATGAAACAACAGCAATAGTGTTTTGTGGTTATTACAATTATTTGATACGCCGGTTATTGCTAAAGTCAGTCATTCACGTATCTTCGTGTGGTACGAATGCACGCATGCTAAGAAAAGATTGTGAGTTGTCGTGCTCCGAAGAGGCTTAAGAGACCTTAGCTTGTTTCTTCGGGAAGTAACTCTTTTTCGTTAATGTGTCTATGATTCCTCGATAAGATGTGACTATTTTGGATGAGTTTTTTTTGTGAATAGTAAATCCTCACATTCCTCACATTATTCTTTATAAGTGTGTGGCTACATTTCTGTCATTCTTTTGAGTTTATTCCTTCGTTCTTTATGATTTCTTATTGCATATTTGTCGAATCATGTGCGCAACATTGATTTCCTTTATACCTTGTCCCGTCGGCTGACTCTTTGTTGTCCACATTGACTTTGAAGGCTCTTGCGCCCGCCAAAATATTTCATATTTACTGTTAGATGCTTTATCAAACATTATTCGTTCTCCGCATTTCCCTGTATGTAGTTTTGTTACGCTTGGAGAGGCAAGTGAATCGGCTTATGACTGAGCTCATATCGCAAATTGATGGCATAATCTATGAATACCATCTCTTAGTTTTAGTTGCATGAGATGGGTAAGCACCCATTTAATTTAATGTTCTCATTTTTAATTGTACCTGTTTATCGTTAGCTTTAATATTGCAGTATAAGCTGACCATATTACGAATTTTTAGCTATGAAAGCTAGTGGCGCTATGCCGATGGAGTTGTCATACAATCAATGCGCTTGATATTCTCGTTGACCTTTATCGATGTAGTCCTTTCTTACATTTCATGAAGACCATTGTATTAAGTACATTTATTTAAAGCCTAAGTAGGCTAATTTAGTTTTATAACTGTAGTTCTCTTTCATTATAGAGAAATGTAACATGCTTTGTTATTGAGTCTGAAGCTGTTGTTCTTGTGGCGCTAATTAAATATACACTGTGAAATCTAATTGGAGTTTAGACCAGTCTCCATCCCTGATGATTGTGGGTAGTGATCAAAATAAAAATTTCATAATGTGAAGTTTTATTTTTACTGCAGAGGGCATTTGTGAGATCACAGAAATGGCCTTTAGTCTTCATTTCATTTTTCAGCTGGCAGTCACGTCGTCCCGTATTTACGCAACTGGTTTTTCCGAAGTCTTTGATGGGTAGTTATGACACATAAGGAGTGTAGCTCTGCTCTGAAAAAAATGGACATAAGTTGGAGATTCCGTACATATTTGCGATGCCAGGGTGATGAGGGCAGTCAGTATTCAGTACAATTCTTCGTCTTCTTGCATGCATAGAAAATGACAGCGATTGCGTTCTGCTATCTCGTGGTATATATTTCCAAGCTTTAGTTTCGTACACACTGCGACCCTTCCGAAATTAATTGTCATATCATTCATGTGCTGTTTTGTGTTCTCTTTGAAGTGTGGAAATAATTTTTTAATAATTATTTTAGTTTCGTTTTCCCCTTGTTTAGAGGACGATAGTCTTCTGCATGCGATTTGGCAGTGTTCATGTAACGCCGTTGTGTTTATCTTAATTCCTCCTTGGTCTTTTTCGTAGTAGAGCAGATTTATTCAAGGCAGTCAAAGAAATAGTAGCTTTTCCCGCAAGGAGAACTATTTGCAGTTTTCCACTGTGATAAATATACAAGGCGACCGGTCTCGATGTTACTTATCATTATCATGATTTTAAACATTGAACGTCCTCAGGTTCAGGTCAAAACATCATGGAAATTACATTATAATATAATTTTAGGTGTTTTATAATTGTATTTTTTATTTAAGGTGTTTAAAATAATCGCTTCTCTTGCTATTTTCACGACGTCTAAAACTCTTCTATGGCGCGGCACTATTATCCTATACTTAGATGGCTAATATGTGACCAGTTGCGCTTTCCCTAGTAACTATTGTCCACGAACGATTCCATTTCATCTTTCTTGGATTCGATGCTCCGAAAAAAGCAGCTTCGTCTCCTAGCGCACGCTCTCTTTCCTAGGTATTTTATGTGGTAGAGAGGTTTATTCTAGGCAGTCAAAAAGTAATATAGCTTTAAGATGGTCTTAGGCTCAGCTCAAAAAATTATGAAAATTACAATGCGACATATTTTTGTTTTATTATTGTATTTTAATTTACAGTGATGTTTTTATTTTCAAAATGTAAAAAGATAAATAATTATGTATATTACAGTACAATATAATTTTATATGCTTTATAATTAGATTTTTTATTTTCGATGCTTAAAATATCCGCTTTCCTTGCTATTTTCACGCAGTCTGAAATTTCGCTATTATTTCCATGGCGATTGTCCCTTACTTACATTAGACGTCGAACGTGTAGACGTGCGCGCATTCCCTAGTCACTTCTAACTTCACCGTTTTCATTTTTATCTCAACTTGACTCGACGCTCCGAGAAAAAAAAACAGCTTCTTCTCCTCGTGGCTCGCGCGGCGTCGCGACGCGTTGTGAGGTGCCGCTGATTCAATCCAGCGGCGACTCCGCGATTCCCTTCGGACTCAGTCAGTTTGGCAACGATGCGGGAGTGAGGCATTTGCGCGTGCTGTCGTCGCCTGTCACTCGGTCGTGCGGTGGTGGAGGTGCAGTCATGCGAACTACTTTAGCCGTTAATAGGGGGAGCGCGCAGAAAGCGGTTGAGAAACGTCGGTGCGCGTCGCCTGTTTCCGCTGCTGCACGCGCCTTCTTCAGCTTTTCGCACGCACTTCCTCGTTGTTGCATTCCGCGCCCCTTGACGTACGCGAGCGCAACCCCTTTGCGCACTTACTGTTTCATGCGGTTGGTGTCCTCCCGGTCGATCGGAGATTTGCTCACGATGTATTCGAGCTCGTAGAGAAGTCGTTCGGAGCGACTTTCTCTTGCGTAGAATAAGAATTCTTTTGAGATATCTTTACGATAGTCCTTCTCCCGTAAACCCATAAAATATCGTAGTATACATTAAAAATAATTCACTATGAGTTACGGTATGCCTGGTATCCTGAAATGCAAAATTCAGATGATTCATAGGTGTGCATGCTGGAAGTAGAAGTTTTTTTATTTTCTTGACATTTTACATTGCTGCTTTCCTATTTTTTCGCATAATCTTCGTAAAGAGAAAAACTGTGTAATAGTTTATCGAGAGATATTTTTCTGCTGAATATCCGAGGCCGAGATGCAGAACACAAAATTAAAAATTTTATAATACTATGTCTGTGCAATGAAGTTCTTAAAATTCTACTTTTATGGATTATATCTATGGAGGGAAACTATGTTTTTTTAAAAAGGAAACCATTACTTTGGAAAATCCATTTTCGGCTTTGAAAATCCTATTTGAATTAAGGAGAGGTTTATCTCTTTTCCCACGCCCTCCTCTCTACCTCACGTTCCTTAAACTATTTTTATACTTAGTGGACCTCATCGCACATTTTGCGAAATTGAACACAGCTAGTAACAAGTGGCGAGTTTACCTGTTGGAAAAAACATGATACTTTAAGAATAAACTTGATTATATTCCACGCAATATTTATTGCACTCAACCGGTTTCAACCTTTTCAGGTCATTATCAAGAGTTTACTCTTGATAATGACCTGAAACTGTCAATGTCATGTCAATTTCCATGAAACCTCTCCTTGTCATCGGGATTTCAAAGGGACGATTCTCTGGCCTTATGCCAAAGGGAGATTCAAACATACTCTGTTCCGTTTCAAAAGTATTGATAAGAAATGATGACCATGAAAACATTACCGTTTCCTGAACGTGTGGCTCTCAATCAGAGACACCCTGTCATATATACTTTGTCTCTCTTCCTCCTTGCCCAGTTTGAAAATGGTTTCCTTGCGTAGTATTTGTTTTACCTTCACTCGTAATAAAAATGATTCGCGTTCACGAAACACACGCGTTAGATCAATATTGTTACTATTTTTGCCACACTACCTTGAAAGTGACTACTGGCTATCGAAACCATGGCGGTAAATATAAATTTCATTGTTGAAAATAGGAAGACATTTTTGCTTCCTGTAATGAATATAATCAGCAGAGCAATGTAAGAAGCAGGTTCGCTTGGCTTTGTCCAGCTTAATATTTTAATATTATCAGCTGATTAATTTCAGAGGTATTTGGCTTTATTATCATTGTGCACCTATCAATCGGAATTAGTTCTTTTTACGTCTTTCAATTATTACTTTTTAGCTTTCATGATTAATAAATCTCGAACTATAAAAATTGTATTTCCTTTCCCATATTTACCGTGAAATTGAATGCTGTTCTTTGCTTCAGTTTTTCAAAATAATTTGGCTGACATTTTAGATTAAAATGAGTATTCGTTAGAACGTTGTTTCAGTTTTTTGATTAAGCGATTTAGCCATTCGCGTAGGAATTTATGAATACTTTGATTAGGCGCCCGGCCGTGCTGGATACTCGTCCCTGTAGTTTTACGAGGCATTATATTCATCTGGCTTTATACAACATCAATACTTTATGCGAGTGGCGAGCCGATCACCTTTTGTTACTCGGCGTGCGTGCGGTTAGCCCATCCGACTAATGACTCGTTCACACTACTATCATGTATACCAGCGTAACGGTAATTGTTCATTAAATTTAAAATGCAATGCCCATGGCCGAGTTAACTTGGATGGCTCTCGCGGCGGGGGGTCAGTTGTAAATGAGGTTGGGACCCTGGAGAGGATGGAATCCAGGCAATGTAAAGCGGGGACTGCTAGAATGACTGCGCGAGTGCATGAATGGTATGGTTGAAAATACCCCCTGCTCTAATTTCGTGCCCGCGTTCTCGAAATTTCTGTTCATCAAACTGCACGATTAAGTACATCGTGTAAGGGATGGGTTTTTACGGGAGAGTTACTTCCGCAAGTTTCTTCTGCAATTAGCTTGTGGAGATTTAACTGTCTGGAAAAACGTTTCACTGCTAGATTAGTTGCTGTTAACACTGGAAAGAATACGCTTCTGCAAATTTTAAAAGATCTGATTGCGGACTTGCAAAACCGTTCACAACACGTGCAATTTGCGTCGATAGTCGCTAGCTGCAAGTAGCTTGCACAATAAACTTGCCCGTGTAAACCCACCGTAAAGTGGCATTTAGATCGTTTCCGCAACCCAGCTTGCGATGGAAATTGAAAGATGCACAACTTCGGTGACAACGCACCCTACGTTGGTCGTCTTGCTTCTGGTTTTCCGCGCAGTCTACGGCAACTCAAAATCGGATCCATGAAAACGCAGCTGAGTGGTACGCTCTCCTCCCGGATCACCCCACCTCTCCAGATCTCCACTCCCTCCCCTCCGCGTGCGCCAATCTCACCCCCACCCTCCCACCCAACTCCCTCCCACCAGGGAACCAACTCCCTCGCAAGACCCGCTCTTCAAAAGCACTCGCGTCAAACTTGACAATGGGTCGTGAAGTGGCGCTCCACATGCAGCGGCGGTTTTTTGTTGTCCATCCTCAGACCACAATGGGAGTCGAACATAATGAGCCAAGAGTAACTGATTGTGGCTTCGGCGTCTAGCGGTTCCGCATGCGGAGGGCCCGGGTTCAATTGAGTAGTTGCCACCGTAATGCTGAACATTTTATTTAAAAAGTGTTTTTTGTTTTTTTTTGGGTTCTGCGATATAAAAGTCTTATTTTTATGTTATTGCGACAGTTTCACACTGCTATATTCCTCAGCTTCCTCAGGCTTGCATAGTGAGCGGTCTTTGTTTACCGTCGTCCGTTGACTGGTCAACAGTGAGCCGTAAAACGTTGAATTTGTCTTCAAATTTTGAGTTCAAATGTATATTTAGGTATAATTACATGCATGTAGATTGGCTTGTTGTTTTTGTGGCTGTTGTAATTTAAGATTTTAGGAGTCT
The DNA here is from genome assembly GCA_963573305.1 of Pyrrhosoma nymphula. Lineage (NCBI taxonomy): Eukaryota > Metazoa > Arthropoda > Insecta > Odonata > Coenagrionidae > Pyrrhosoma > Pyrrhosoma nymphula. The sequence goes on from OY754332.1 coordinate 29,420,988, forward strand.
CGTCCATATTAATGGTAATTTGATGCCATCATCCCTGTTCATATTTGGTGTTTTTTTGTCATTTCCGTGGTCTTACTTTTGAATAGCTGAGCAAAACTGTCGCGATTATAAAAAAGTAAAGAGTTTAAAAATTGACTTCAGACATAAAATATGTGCAGCATAAAAATGAGCTGCGGAAATCCACAAACGGAATTTTAATTTCTTCTTATTCGTGTTACTTTTAGGTAGTCGTGTTCTCTCTCTAATGAATTGAATACAATACGACGTTTCCGCGCAGTTTTTCAATGCTTAAAACTTGAAATTACTCGTGGGCTAAAATGCGTGAGGTGTTGAAGCGTAGGAATCCTTTCTGCTGTGTAAAAATGTCACTTTTGTGTGAAAAAATTTTAAGTGAGGAATTCTTCATAGTTGTTTAATGACAGTAATATTCTGACATCAATCCATCATTTTTAATTATTAGAAAGTTACAGAAATAGTTAAAGTCAAAATTCATTAGTTAAAAAGGAATGGCGGTCGACTACTCGGGCTGGAAAAAATATCAATGGAAATATAATCCTCGGAAATCTGCATATTGCGTATCTACCTTACTTTTACTTTCAATTAGCTCGGGCATGTCATCAGTGAATCCAGTTTAAGTCCGCAAGGTAATGGGGTGAGAATATACTCAGCTGCCAGAACATTGGAATATGATTAGTTTATTCCAAAAAGACACCCCCAGAACATGTCAAGTGGCATAGCTGAGCATATGATTGGTACTTATGCTGAGGTTGTTCTCAGGGCATACATACGGCATTAGTTCCCCCAGTTATTATTCAGTGCATGCTGAGAATGTGCTCAATGAACTAACTCATCACAGGTGTTTAATAATAATCCTTGCTCTGACACGATGCAAAAAATGTCCTCAGTGAGCATATATCATCAAAATAGTTTTCACTGTATGCGGTCGTAAATTTAAAATGTAAATTAAAATCGTGAATTGCAAAGCAAATAGCCTGAAAGGAACTAAGTATTGAACACCAAAAATTACAGCGCACACTGAGCATTTTAGGCGAAGAAGTATTTAACTGATATGCAACTTAACCGAAGTGGATGGGAAATCTTTCAGATCCTTTCCTCTGTTACTTAGGCGATCCATGATGCGATATACTTCTGCTGGCAAGTGGTTCAAGTGGTATTTTCCATGTTTTTGAGTTTTTCTCCGGTTCTTATTAACTTGACCGCTGGGTTGAAGTGGTGCATTTTCCGTCGAACGGCACGCTAAAATGCGATATTCATGGCGTAAGATTATTTCGTTGGAATTATGGCGGTTGACGACGTCGCGCGTAGCCCCACCTGCATCCTTTCTCCCCCACCACTCCTTCTCCCGAGCTATCTGAACGGTGTGGGAGACCACAAAATTCCAACTCCTCTCCATGATGTGTTTCACCTCCACGTTTTGAACTGCTGCAATGGGAGCGGCTGTATGGAAGATATCACTTATTGAAATTATGTGAGCGATTGAAGGGAAGATGAACGACATATTCGTTATTCCTCGAATTGTTCCCAGCATTGCAAAATAAAAATTCTACCTAAGGAAGACTTTTAATGCAAGGAAGTACTTTGGGGAGGACAGGGCATGATAAAGCTTATTCCTCGTAAGTTATCTGTGAAACAATTTATCGTGTGTTGGGATTTATTTGTTCAAAACTAGTAATTTATGAAAGCAATTGTGAAATATAATTCTGGTTGTATTATTTCGATACAGTAATTTACGATAAACTTCAGGAACCTCTCCTCATTTTAACGGAGTTTCTGCAAATTGGAAACTTTTGTTACAAGCTATGTTATTTAACATGTTGAATCAATGCAACTTATGTAAGATTAATCCATCTTAGCAGATGCGCCGGAAATTAGCCCTCAGCAGTGATATTTTGTAACTCGTCATAATAAGTAAAGACATGGTCGTGAAAATGCTTTCATGTTGCGAATATCCCTTCCCGACAGTGCCATTCTCCACCATGGCCTAGCGACAGACAATCGTTTATTTTCGCAGCGGCGAATTTACGGTTCTCAGCGGGGAAGCACAATTTTATTGAAGCACCTCGCTTGGAGGTTGTTATTATCCACCTATCAGTTGGAGTTAGAGCCAAGTGTAAAAAAGTGAATTGATAGTTCTCCCCACCGAACGACTGTCTATTGAAACTGTCGCTTCCTACCGACGATTTACCGGAGCAACTCGTTAAGTATGACTCGCAGATTTGTGATTTCCGCTGAAAAGCCGTAATGAAATTAGGGATCTGATAGATACCGCTAACATGTCTCAAAGACTTTGTGAACACCGCTACACCTGCGGAAGAAACGCTCAGGGTGCTTGCACGGCTAATATTTCACGGGATCGGGAATATGTTCCATGAGTTCAACTTTTCTCCGCATTGTATAGCCTTTTGAAAGAATCCTTTTGCGGTGTGGACATGAAGGTGTCTCTCAACGGTAAATTACAGCCGACTCTCGCGTTTTATTACGTCTTTGTTAAACTTGCAAATTACACACTGCCTGGATTGACCTGGCTAATTGCGTCAGTGTATCGAGGGCAACAAGTCCCGGGTACAAATGATATGTGTCGCTGTTCCCCCTCCGCGCCCTCCCCTACCCCACCCCACCTTTCCCTTCGTCCCCCCTCTCGCCATGCCGACTGTCGACTGGACAATTGTGGAAACCTGGAAAATGTGGCTACGTTGAGGAGCGTAGCCCTGCAAATGTGGAAGAGTTGTGGGAACATACGGCCAGCAACAAACTCTCAGCAATAAAGCCCCTGACATCAGCGTGGCACACTTCCTTCGGGAGTTTCCGCAGGGAAGAGGTCGCTGTCACTAGTTTGAGAACTGAGCATTGTGTCCTGAAGTACCGTCTTCTCGATACGGAAGAGAAAACACAGGTACAATGTGGTTATTGCGACTCCCCCTTGAAGGTGAGGTATCACCTCACGAAATGTGATAAGCGTCGCGATCCACGCCAGAGGCTGAACATCCGGGGAGGCCTAAGACGAGTCCTAGGTAATTACTGACTGTGTCAGCCGAGTTTTAACTGTGTAGGTGAAAATGGCATTATTAGTCAATTATAATATTTTTATTGTGAGATATTCGTTCTCGGTTTTGCGGCTTGAAATTTAGCTGGAAACGGATCCGGGAGTATTGAAAAATGGCATAAGTTGCTAATGCACCGTATAATTTTGATTCTACGTTCTGTTGAATTACGTGAAATTTAATTATAACTCTGAGATAGGAGGAAAGCCAGAGGAATCCCGTCCTCGAAAACTTTCCACGTTAGGTAGATTTTGAAGAAAGACTACCTATTGACTTGGTTACCATGGTGCGACTTCCGGAAAGTTTCTACGTGGTTTTTCGTTTCATGGCCAGTTGACTTTAAAACCATCACCAAATCAAAAGTTTTTGAAAAACTGAAAAATCACTACAACTCCCTTAATATGAAATATATATTGTATTCGTTTAAATTTACCCTACTCCGTAAGACTACTACTATAAACTTTTGTTTGATAGATTTTTTGAAAAAAACCAACTGCTGCAATACCAACTGAACATTAGCTTAGTGGGTGAAAAAAATTGGAGTTTCCGGACAAAAAATCATAACTTCATTGGTAGGCACAATGTAAGACTTGTTCAAAGTTATTGTAGATCTTCTAAATATTATCTAAAATGTTTGTCTGGAATGATTTTGATACGACTAGCCCATACTGCTAGGGGTGAGCAATATGAGCGGATTCTGTTAAAAAATCGAACTTGGATTTTTTTCTATATCTGATACTTTTTTCACCCGATGTGATAAATCTTTCATTTCACGGCTCGAAAAGTTACTGCGGAACGATTTCAGTTCTGCTGCGTAACTGTGCTTCAGTGGATCCAATTGTGCTCTTGCGCTTATTGGAGTTTTTGCTTTCCGGATCGATTCTGGTAAGTCATATCTTAGGTCTTGAGAGGTATAAATGATAACTTCGGGCAAGCCGGAAACACAGAAGAGCGAAGCGAAATCCAATAATAGATTTTGGTAACCACCCTACTTACTTAGCGACTAGTGAAGTGTTAGTGATTTGTGAAAATTGTGAATTGAGCGAATGAGTCTCTAGGATATTCCAGTGGGCACACCGTCATTTGACCGCCGATGTTGTAAATCAAGCAATATGACCCTCTGTTCGAATATATTTTGGATTAAGGCTTAGGAATCGCTAAGTTTGATGCCTTCCAGTAATCTTATTTTAATTAATACTTTGTGTTTTCCACGCATTTTGTGTGGAATGTACATAGTAATAATTTAGTAAGTGAGGAGTATAATTCCACAAAGATATGCCGGGGACCTTCCCTTTGATCCTGCCGAGTTTGAACAATTGTAGTAATGATTTCTTTGATTTAATTTTTAAAATGAATAATAATGGTAATTACTAGAAAATGTCATCAGCCATCATCAATCCGAAGAATGGTTTGCTGCCACTATCCTCTCCGTTCTCTTTCCAGCTGACCGCTTTTGTAATACTTTCCTTTATTTACATCTCCTACAATTTGCCTCTAGTATTATATCCTTTGTCTTCCTAGGTAATTCTTCCCCTTTGTTGTTCATTTCATTGATATCTTTTGAAGATTTGGATGTCTCAGAATGTGTCCAGTAAGTTTCTCTCTCCTACTTCACGGAGTGGTCATTAAGCATCTCTTCTCCCGAAGCACGTGTTTGGTGGTTCAACATGCCCACATTGCTAAGTGGTATTCTATCGCTCCTCATACGACTTTAATGGATCTCTCCTTGCAGACATGGCTTACTTATGACCATAGTCAGTGGGGTAAAGTCCTCGAGTGCTTTCTCTAAGGTCGCGGTTTGGAGTTCCGCCGGGGTGAGTTTTTCACCACCCAGTTTATGGATGTTTTTGCATTGTTATTTTCGATTTCATTGTAATAAATAACTATTAATTCCAAGTGCTCTTCAGAAATGAATTAGTTATTTCTATTATTTATTAATTTATATTCTTGTGTCTCTTGAAGTGCTCCTGTGTGGAGAACGGCTTCAGTATGCCCTATATTCCTTTGGATGGAATGCTAACGCCTGCTATCGTGGTCATTTTCGTTGAGGCCTGGTTTTTTAGTGACTGGTTGGATGTAAGTGTGTTAGTGTGTGCTTCAGTTTATTGTGCTTCTTCCACAGAGGTCATTTCACACTTATTGCCTGCCACTTGTAGACGGGGGCGAAAACGCTCGGGGCGGTGAGGAGGATAACCCCTTCATAATCGAACCGAGCCCAACGATGCTAACTTCAGTGATGGATCGGGAATGACTGTTTCCTTTGTGGCAGGCCCGTTTACAGCTTTAACCGTTAGGCATGGTAGACTGTGAATCAGTGTGATATTAACTGTGAGTTCGTGCTTTTTTAGTATATGAGACGGGTATTGAGTACGTGGAGCATTGGCAAAAAACCTATCCATATCGTGCATCATACTGACAAAATACCTGCATACACGCCTTCTGTTCCTTTTCGGGTTCGGATCAGTTAAGACTTCAATTATTGAGTTTAGGCCTAGGAAACTGGCTCTATTATAATAATTTCCACCATTCCTCCCTATTCATACATACCTCTATTGCTTCTGTTGCATTCATATATTGCTTAATATATGCTCCCTTGTTCCTTGGACTTAGACTATTTCCCCTCTTAAGAGTCTCTTCCACCACATACCCTTACCATTCTCTTTAACCTAACCTTACCCTTAGCATTCTCGGTCTACGACTTCCTCTCGCAGCATTCACTCTTCTATCATCTATCGTCAATCTGTTTCATTATTCGACTCGAATTCATTTTCTCAACTTGGGCAAACCAAGGAAGCTCGTTCCTTGCATATGTGTGGATATGCGTTTCATATATGCACGATTCTCAGATACCCCATAACCCCCGCAATTAGCCTACACTTACGCTTATCCTGATATCCCCAAGTTTCACTACCGTAAAATAAAGTCTGTGGGGGTACTCTGTTTTATTTTGCGGGTTTCCTGCCATTCCTTCTCTTATTCTGCTCCAGCAATCGCTGATCCACGCGCCTCTAATGGTTCATGTGACTCGAGCATCGGCACTCTTCCGAGAGTAAATGACCTCCTGTGATTACGGCCGGGATTGTTCACCTGCGTGCTACAACGCCCCATCTCGTGAGCGTTGCGCCCTCTCGTGTCAGGTGCTTTGGTGGCTATTTTGGGCAACCGCTCCACGATTGAGGCTGAGTGTACTCTTGCTCGTTTAGAATTGGGTTGGTATGTAATTGGGGTGACGGGGAAGAATGGGTAGCGAGAGACAAACCCAGCGTCCGATCCCGCCACGCTGTCTCGAATTTCAGCGTCTCATTTGATAAAGAGTCATATTTGGTCTCCTGAATTCACAGCATACCCAGGTCACTGTAAATACATCTTGCGTGGACAGAGATGATTGAGGTGACACAATATGAAAGATACTCCGTCGAACTGACAGATTCCAGTATTCCTTCTTCCCCCGTGTCATCAATGTCTACAACAAAAGCAGAGATATACACTATTACACTCCGTCAACACACATTTCAATTTTCTGTCATTCCATTTTCTAGTTCCTTTTGAAAGCGATTTATTAGGCTCAGTTCTTGTCTGTCTGTTCGGTACAAATTTCACAATCGATTTTGAACTAACTTCCCGATGAGCTAGAGACTTGAAACTTTAAACTTAGCTAAGAATTCGATCCCAATGCAATAATATGTAATAATATATATTATATATCTTTTATATATTAATTATTACAGTATTATATATATATATATATATATATATATATATATATATATATATATATATATATATATATATATATATATATATATATATTATAAATGGTAACATACATTATATACATGCTATAATATAACATAATATAATATAATAATTGATTTAAAATTAAAACGTTAAAAAAAACGTTTTTATCGTAAAAAATGTTTTTTCCTTTAAAATTATCTCTTTTCTATCCCCTGTTCAATACCTAACGCCGCATGTACTCGCCACAGTGGCAGATCGCTTGGTTGTATGTAGATGATTCTTAGCTATGGGTCGATTTGTTTCAGCCAGGGTTTTTATATCATCGAGCATGCTTCGCGTGAAAACTCTGAAGAGTTATGCGATGTACATATAATTAATCAAGGTTATAATTTTAACCCCGTACTTTTATCTGTAGAACTGAAAGAAGCGGCGTATTATAAGAGATGCACTGCTGAAATGATAGGTATAAAAATCCTTCTTCCCACGTGCCAGTTGTGACGGCAAAAACAGAGCGAGACTACCACACTCTGTTAACCCTTTGAATGCTGCCCATATACATGACATAATTTTACCCCGTGGCGGCTTTCTTTTTTTTACGTAAAACGTAAGTGTGGATGCCAAATAAGTCAGGAAAAATAATTAAAAAATTTGGAGGGCTCTAATTTGTTTGTTATTCGAATTTTTATTTATGACGTGATATCACGTCATCAGTGACCAGGGATAGACACGTGATGCGGGTTGCATACACACGACTTTTTTTATCATCTTCCATTTTTCTTTCACATCGTTTCTTACATGCAGTAGCGACAAAATATATGTAAAATGCATGTATTTTGTTGCTACTGGTAGCAGCTTACATTTACTGAACAGTTTTAATGGAAGTAATAATGATCAGAAATGAAACAAGTCCACGCAGACAACTATTTGAATAGGATAATAATTCCTTGAAATTTTCCTCTCGCTGCTGCGTTCGAGTATAAGGGTGCTGTCCTAGAATATTGAATAATATTTGTTCTTTTCCTTCTCAACCCACTATTTTGATCGTTGGGTTTTTTACTCCTTTCATATTTTCCGCTCCGTCCGAAACTTTTCCTCTAAGACGACCACCCGTAAGCGTTAGAAACAAAACAACTAACGGTTCCACATAGCATCGGCGATTTTGCTGCAGATGCATGTGTTGGGCGGTATTCCCCGACTCAAGATTTCTCTTTGTGTATTTATGATGGTGGATTAGGGTGTCCCTTTTTATGGCACCCGTCCGGCTCCGCTAAGAATGGAGGGGGGGACCGAGAAGAGGTAAGAGGGTGAGGAAGTATAATAGCACGCTGTAAGTGGCAAGATTTAGTCGGTACGTTTGTATGTACATACTGTGAGGACAGCTTTCTAGGAAGTGCCTTTGATATGTCATGAACATGGGCGTGACGTAAGGAAAGATTTTGCTGACTCGTGTCCTTTTCTAGGCTTTGGGGTGGTGACCGTGGTGAATCTGCTGCCAGGGTAGAAATGGATGCGGAAGGAAGGAAAAAATCAGCTCCAAACTTTGTAATTTCTCGCTTCCGAACTAAAGCCGAAAACAAATTTTAGTTAGCTTGACAGGGTTCATTCAGGCCACTTATTGCAGATCGTGAGAAGAATATTCTACCAAATGCTCAAGTTTTTTACTGGTAGTAGGAACGTTTTGAATTTTAGTGCCAAATTCGTTTCAGTTAGAGTTGAAAATACAATAATACATATTAATTGGAAGAGCTTTGCAGCATCTTTATTGCATATTATGTACAAACCCACTCACTAAAAGCAAGAATGATAGTTTAAGTTTTTTTACTACTCATACGAGGGAAAGATTGGATTCGTAATACATTGGAAATTCCAAATCAACTTATATATGTAAAAAACATACTCTTACGCAATAACTGAGTCATGGAAACAGAAATACTTGTCATAAAAATATATTATATTTAAACAATAAAATATTTATCAGTAGAATGACACATCTATACACAAAAAATTACTACAAAAATATTTTTTAAACATTTAGATATGCATTTTTACAAGTACAAATAAAAAAAATACTATTTACAGTGTTTTATGATAGGGAGCAAAGCACTCGGGACAAAGTGCTGGAGAACCCTCACAATCAGGACATAAATATGCTGTCTCCTTCCTGCGCCCGAAGGTGTAACAATGCCTGCAGCGTCGATATGTCTTCTTTCTGCCATCTTCTACGAGGATGAGTTCAGGGAAGTGGGATGAAGATTTGGAGGATATTGGGTCAGGAAGGTATGAAGGTAGAATGAGGGATTTAATAACAGAGAGCCGGAATTTATATAAGGAAATGTTTTCGGGAGGCCTACGGTAGAGGAAAAAGCTGTTGACAAGGATGATGTGAAAGATATGGATGCCCAACTTTTTGTACCATTTAAGGGTTTTCCTTTCAATAGGATAATATGACATCATCTGATCAAAGTGGTCTATTCCGCCCATCGACTCGTTGTACTTCACAACGGCCTCAGGTTTAGGGACGAGCCTGTCTCCTCTTCGGGTTGGCACGTCAACCATGCGACTCCCGAATTCGGAGCTGATCATCAGAACGTCCCTTTTGTCCTTCCACTTTAGAACACAGATACCATCGTTAGTAAAGGCATCCATAACTTCACCTCGTCTCAATTTAGCCATTGCCACTTCGGAGGGGATGCCTTTCCGATTTACCCTAAGAGTTCCTGTGCAATACGTTCTCCTCTCAGGCAGTTCGTGGATCAAATTGACGTTGGTGTAATAATTATCCATAAACAATGAATGGCCCTTGTCAAAATGGTCATTCATTAATTTATGAACAACGCGATCAACATGTCCACGCCCTCCAAGTTCAGAGTTGCCGGCCCCCGTATACACAAGAAATCGCAGAACAAACCCGGAAGGCTCCGTCAACATATATAGTTTGATTCCGTACTTTTGCTTCTTGGATTTCATATAAATACAGAATCGCCGGAATACGTAGGGTTCGTCCTCCTCCCCACTCTCCTCCTCGCTAATCCCCCACTCGGTGTCTTCCGAAAAATCCGAATCCCCGCTCTCCTCTTGAAGCTACCGTAGCTCATCGTCTGTATATATTCGCCTGGAGAAGGCGGAGATCGCGGAAGGTAGAGTCATAGTCCTGGTAGGAGTGTACTGCCTTGACGTTGACGGCTGCGAATCCTGCGCAGACGAAGGCTGCTGGTCTGCCGTCGAGGTTGAGGCAAGAGGAATTTATCCCTCAGACGGCGTCGCCTCCGCCTCAACCAAATAGATTCGTCTTTTTATTCGCTTACACACCACCTGTAGTTAAAACATATTGTCTTTGTATCAAATTGGTTAAATATGCATTTTGACAAATAATGGGCCAAAATAATCACTCAGGGTTATATAGACAAAAGAGGAAATGCTGCAGGCAATAATTATTCCGCTCAACTAAATGAAAAGAATCTGAATGAACTAAATATATATAATGGGTAACTGAAGACTTATGAGTGTTTTTAAACAATTAATTATACATATATCGAGGGAACAACAAAAGCTTAAGAAAAATTAAGAATCGCTTTCTCAGCAGGCCATGAAAAAATATCCAATGATTGTATCGGAAAATAATCATACATATGTATATATACATAAATATAAACAATAAACGTATAATTAAAAATAATTTAAATTGTTGATAATTTACTCATGTTTTTGTTTGATTAACTTTCCACACTCGCACCACAGAACTACGTATTATTGCCGCTTCACTTGCAGCTTACCGCTGAGGAGATGAACTGAAAAAAAAACACGACGAGAGAAAAAATTAGAGAAATTTTATAAATAATTGAATTATTCAAATGTCAGAGCAAAACTAAGAAGAAACTTTAAATAAAAGCAACAGTTTACGTATTAATTGGATGAAAATGGCGCAATATCATAAGACAGTAAAATAATAAATATACAACCTATCGGAAGGAAATAAATACTAATAAATAATTATATGCTCAACATGGATTGGCAAAAACGACCATTATATTAATAAAAAACAATTAATCGAGCTTCAGTAGCTAAATATAAGAAATGTAACATTACATTCAAGTACATTTGCCATAGCCATGCATGTATGGCAACAAATACATAACGTAAAACAAACTCGCACATAAGAGTGCGAGGAAAATGAATGGAAATCGGCTTACCTCAAGGCAAAAGAAAAACTTTTCTCCCGATGTACCCAAGACAGGCAGCTCGAAACGGTCTTCACTTCTGGGCTGCTAGAACTCAACTGAGCGACGTAGGGGTGTTCAAGGTCGTAATAAATCTGAACCGAGCCCTGGGGGAAAGCCGGAACCCTTAGGGTAACCATGACGTGATATCACGTCATCAGCCCCAGGGGATAGTACACCATGACGTGATATCACGTCATGCCGCACTGAAGGTGTTAATGTACGTTTCCCTTTTGTCGTTTCTCTCTTCCGATTCCTTTTCCCTGCTCCCTCCCTTCTTGGCTAGAGTCCTGACACCTCCTATTCACTCGCCCCTGCGGCGGCTTGCCGTGAAGTATGTGCATGTAGATCCCTCTTTTCGTTGAAGTAAACCCGGATCTTCTCTCTGGAATGGAAGATCTTTAACTGCTTCACCAGCATGCCTCATATATATTCGGCCAGAGTTGTCTGTCCCCGACACTCGGTCACTCTTAAATCCCTTCACTCTTCCCCCCTCTCTCCAGTAACTCAACTTTACCTCGCGCATTTAAGTTGCTTTCAATGCTTGCGCGTTTTGGTGATCTGCACCCCCATGCTTCCCGGTCAGAATTCGTACTTAGAAGTCTCGTAATGAAGTATTTTTTTGCATAAATAAAAACAAACTAAACACATATGCTCTTTTATTATTATTATAGCATACTATATTATCATATCGTATTTTATTTGACAAAAAACTAAACGAATATGCTTCATAATAGCTTATATTCGACCCTTGATCAATATGACCATGAGACATTGGTTCCCTCTCGACCACTGAAGATAAGCATCGTTGGGCTCAGCTAGAATCTAGATAAGTGTTCGTCCAATTTCTTTCCGAGTGCTGTTGCCCCTGTATGCAAGTGGCATTCAGTATTTCAGATTCATTTACGTGCAATACTACGCTAGAAAGTGTCTCTGAATTCGTTCCATTCCATTCATTCCGTGTCTGTTGAACTCCTCCCTCCTCCTTATTCTATTCTCATCCATCGCTTCCCGTCTATATGATTCTGTTTGTTCAGTGTTAAATGATGCCTTTATTATGTATTAGTGTACAGTTGTTATTTTTTTATAGTGCATTGCTTGTTTTTTAATACGTTTGTAATTTGTTCAATGTATTTGGCCTCGAGCTGTTTTTAGACGTGAATAGTAAATAAATAGCGAAACGATCTTAACCGTCGAAGCATTTCAAACAAAAAAGTATGACTTTTACTCGTCATAATATTATGAATAAACATGCTTGAACTCGGTTAGAAAGGTGAAAAGGTGAGCGCTGCAATTCAAGATAGTATTCTCGCATTGAAACTGTATTCTTATAATATTCCTACAAAATTCCCAAGTTTTTTTTCTATTTTTACAAGCATACAAGTACATATTTGCGGAACACCATAGATTTCACTCCATGGAGAATGCTTTCTAATTCAGTTGCTCGTCACCCCTCCCGCCCCCTCGCGCGGCGCCACATAAATTAAATATCCCCCCACCCCCGCAACGTCCCCCATTCTCGCCTCCCACCCACCCCGTCGCCACAGAAGAAGAAATCCCCGCTGCAGAGTGCACGGCGTTACCTACAGCGCGCCCACATCCGGTGAGCCCGATTTTCGCCATCGAGCCGCCAAGGGCGAAAATGCCTCTCGTTATCTCCGCAAGTGGCGAAATTCTTTTTCTCGTTCTCTTTTTCTTTTCATGTTTTTAGCGCTCACCTGGTGGGGAGTTGAATTGTTGAGAGAAATTGGCATTCGGGGGCGGGAGGGGGGCAAGTCCGGAGGTCACGCGGCCTCCGCCGCCGCGCCGGTAGCGTGACGGGCGCCTAGGCCGTCCGCGCAGCCCGCCTCCTCTCTCCCCTCTCCCGCTTAAGGCCTCTCCGCCTTATAAATACTTCGAATATCTGGTTCGCCATCGACATTCGCTCCGTGCTACCCGACGCGGGAGGTTTAGCTCGCGCGAGCTCGTGGCTATGTGCACGCGGATACATGCTTAGGCCGTGCATTTAGTCGCAAGCTCCCAGCGCGGGCGTCGTTTACCCCCGGGACCTCTCAGAGTTCCCGCCGAAAAGTTCCGCGTTGCAGCGCCGCAGATCGGCCCCTCAGGGAAGTGTGCGGCCCGCGGAGAATTGCAGCGAGTGATTCAGCTGGGTCCCATCCCGGAACCTCCCGCGAAACACACGTCGAGTCTCATCGGTGAAGTGCCCGATTCATTTGTTCTGCGGTTTTGGTGGTTGGTGATCCGACCCACGGTGGTTCGGCTCTCTTGGTGTTCCTTCGACTCGGTGGTTCTCAAGCTCTCACTTGTGAGTGAGTGATTTGTGCACAACTCGTCAAGAGAGTGGGAGTGGTCCTCCTGTTATGAACTCAGCTGTTTGAACCTTTCGAGTCTCCAAATGGTGCGTGCAACGGATCTGAACGGGTCGTACGGGCCCTTGCTGGGGTCCGACGAGGACCTCAGTCGCCTGAGGCGCCACTGGGTGGACGCCGCGGCAGCCGCCGTCAACACGACGTCCTCAGCGTCGGGTCAGTACCACTGTCCGGCGGGGGCGGGATGGTCTGGGCCGGCCGAGGAATCGCTCCTGAGGGCCACAGGCGACTGGAGCGAGTGGAAGCGGAGACACCGCGAGGAGAAGTCCGCTGGCCGCGGCGACAAGCAGCACTGGAACAGATCAGGGACTTGGCCGTAAGTTTCTTCGGTCTGGTGGTCCCGAAAGATGTCGCTATAAGACGCTGAGCATCGACTTAGTTTTGTTTTCCAAATAGGTCTATAAATTTTGGAGAAGGGTAATGCGAGTGCGATTACCCTTAGAAGATACATTTATATCTCAAATACGTTACCATTTTGCCGAAGATTCCCTATACTTATCAAATGGCTATTTTGGATACAGTAAGTTATACTATACCAAAGAGTTCATGAATATTCGTTATGAGGAACAATGCGCCATAGACACCCATACATACAATTGAAATATCTAGAAATGCAAATTAAGCTGAAATTCCTTTTTCCGAGGTGTTTTTTATTCTCCTCACGTACGCCTATTCTCCTCCAACCTCTAAACTTCGCCTCGCACACCGTTATCAGTGATTCCTAAATCCCATGACATACTACGCTATGGGGTTTGCTAGGTTTTATATCATACATGAAGATAGATTTCACTCGGCAACCTGGTTTTGCATGGCCACCACTAACGACGTCGTCAAACCTATTAATCGCTTAGTTTCTTCTCTTATTCAGTGGACGGAATTTTTCTCTTTGGCTCCATCTACTAATGAAGTGTACGCGAAAATATTTGCGGAGAATTATGTATCGATTAATTTATGTTATGGTAGTACATCAATTCGAATGATTAAGCTGTCGGAAATGACTTTTTCCAAATATTAATTCATATCGAATTACCAAAAGACTCCTTAATTAACAAAATGCCCCAGTCCCATGATTGTATCTAGTAAGGTTTCAGAATATTCATGAACACGAAATGAAACATTACTGGTGTGAAGGCTAGCAATGGGAGATCTGATAGCCTTTATTAGATCCTTATACCCTGGCATTAGCACAGCGGAAGGAGAACGTTATTTCAGCTTGGGGAAAACAGATATTGAATCAGGTAAAACTGTTCCCTAGACTTCTCATCGTATTTGTCTCCATGCCGTAAGGCATCATAGATCGCCTTCTGGTATTTAAATTGCAGCGTTCAATCCGAAGGCTGGCTTATAGACCGGAAAAGAGCTCATCAAATACGGAGTCCTGCGACGGGTGAAGTTCAAATAGCAGTGTAGATTGGCTGTTCCCTTCTTGTTGTTGCCGAGCAAGCTCTTTCAGAAAATCTTTCAAATTGGAATGGCTAGAGATAAATCCACTTACATTCGAACCGCCGAATCAGTTAAGAGACTGGAATATTGACTAATGTTTACATTCACGATTTACTTGAGGAAAACATTCCCTCTTGGTTATTCTTTTAGTGGAGGAGTTTCTATAAAGGGGTAGGTGTTTTTTCTTTTTCTTTCGATTTGTTCACATTCCTCTAATTTATTCCAGAATGAAGCATTTGACACACACCGCGCCTAATTTGGTTCATTTATGGCGTTTTTATTAGTGTTAGGATTTTTACTTGTTACTTCTACTCGACATGGCGAATTTGTTACATTGTAAATATCTTTAATTTAAATCGTACTTTTTGCTGTCTTTTATATTCTTTGATAATATGTAGACATGGATAAGTAGTTGAGTAACCATTATACCCACTTTACTCCTGAGGTATTACACCTGCAGTCATTATTTTAGTCTACCAGTTGAGTGCGTAGGATCTCCCGCGGACTCTGGTAGATAAAAAAGTGAAAAACAACGGGTATAGGTATAGCGAAACTTGGTGGCAATCGCCAGCGGAGAGTTTAAAGTCACTGAGGACGAATTAAGCGTTGATGAACGGGCGAAGTTACCGAAGGGCTCAGTTGGGGACTGCTAGAGAGAACCTAAACACGAATATGATATTCAACAGAGGAAAAATCATTCGCCTTGACCAGGAACCTAAGCATCTTTATTCCTCCTCTCTTGTAAGCCCTCCTCTCCTGACGTCATTTTCTGTACGAGAGAGTGACACCAAGTTTTGCTACACCTATACCGATATTGTGGTCGTTCTCCCGATTGGCTTGACGCTTCGGCAGGTTTGAACAGTCTCCAGCTGTCCGCAATTCAGGGCTGATCATCGTCGACGACTCATTGTATCCTCACCGATTGTACAAATAATAACTTCTCCCCAAAGCGCATTCCTATTGGATCCGGCCGCCTTTCACTCGTCAATCGTCGGCTGTTCCGGAAGGGCAGATGCGTTTTCCGCTCAACCAGAAATAAAGTCACTTCCGAAGTTTCCCCGGCTCCCGCTTGCGTGCACCACCCCCGTGTTCCTCCCGCAGCATTGGAGTCTCGCCCTCGGCGGGCCTTTCCGCCAGCGGCGGCGGACAATCCACAGGTGGTGGTGGAGCATTCTACCGGATTGGGCGAGGGTGGTTGGCAAGGGGTGAGAGGGAGGGGCCGCTTCCCTGCTCGCGGATACGTCATTGCCTCTCCGGAAAGAGAAATCATTGCGACAACAAGACCTAATCCTTCCGATGGTGGCTCGCCGAGTGAGATGAGCGATTGGCATCGTCAAGGATTAAATACACTCCTTTTTTTAATTCAGCTATTGCCCTTCTCTTTCATTTTATCTGCATTGTATTTTTATTATTTTGGACTAGCGGCAGGGTTCTAAAGCTTGGAAGTAATGAAGCATAACATACGTATGCATAACATACGTAATTAAAGCATACGTATGAATTTTGCTATTTCATGGCTGTGAAGCTTGGATACTAGCAGCAACTGAACAAAGCGTTTTTGAAAAAAAATGGAAATGTGATAATAAAGCATGGTTATGTTAATGTGTGTGGAGAGGAACACTAATGAAGAAGTCGTGCGAATAACTAAGGAGAAAATATGCTGGATGGAAACTGAAAAGCAGAAGAGACAAACTTATTGCAAACCTTCTAAGACGCAACGGTCTCCTACAAAAAAAACAACCATGGAAACGGGAATGAATGGGAAGAATTATCGAGGAAAAAAAGAAGTAATACTTAAAGCAATTTGTGATGAATTTCAAATAGAGGAACGATGAAGAAATTAAGTGGATTGCTACAAAGAAAATCGAGTAGAGCTGTAGCATACCAATCTTCGGATTGATGACCTCGAATGATGATGATGAGAAGCATTATTAAGTACGGTAAAGGTTTTTCTATGTTGTTTTAACATCTGTGAGTCATAGTTAATGCGCTTTAGGTTTCGTTTTTTTTTGTTTCGAGAACAGTTTTTGGCGTGACTTAATTTAATTTATCATTTCACGCTCAGGAGAAGCGTTGAACGGAAAACAGGAATGTCTATTATTTAAGTTTTTTTGATACGACCTTTGTGTCATTGCATGAACATGTTACAAATCAGTTAAACCATGTTCGTGTTTGTTACGAGAAAGTGAGGAAATTTCTGTGATTGCATTTGACTGTTTGTTTCTGAGCTTCCTTGCATCGAATAATTTACTTACCAAATAGCCATCCTCCTTTGCTGTAGCATTTTTTTGAGATAGTTTTTCCCCTAAATGATCCCCGCAAGTCCCGTTTTTATGGCGTCAGTGATTATCTTATGATATTATGCTAGAATATTACGAGCATATTGAGCTTAATATTGGCTGTAATGTTCACGCCACTGCATCAGATGCAAGCGTGACACGACGTGAAAACTTATGTCCTTCCTAGCCATGCACCTTGGGAACACTTTTTCTACGTACAGTTTCTGTTCCTTAACCATCTGCGTATTGCAGAGTTGAAGTCAGTGCTTGCTGTTGAGTTCGACTCCATTAATGTATCTGGTATTCTTTGAAGAATCGCCTATTTTTTCTGTCATTTTCCTCAATTTTATGCTCTAATATTTTCATGCACAATTATCGTAATCTTGGGAATTTATGTATTCCGGTCGTAGAAGCACACACGGTAATTCCATAGTATTCCACCATGGGGTTTTTCCTCGCTGCCATTCTCTGTCATGATTTAAAGTACCCCTGTTATCATACACCATAATTTTCCTGGTTCATACGCCCATAAATAATTTAACAGGCTATCCTTTGACCTGCAAGCTTTTCTTTTTTCACTCATTTAACCCATGATTACTTGCCGTGTTGTGTGCTCTACACTACTTTGAGATCCTTGAACTATCTTTTGAATGACTCCAATCAATTGCTTGAAGCTATAAGTAAGGCATCCATACATACGTAGGTATCCATTCCCCAAATTCCATATCGGCTACACTGACCTTTTGAGTTTATCTCCGCTCTGCTGTATCTTTTTAGAGGCACATGGACGACGGATTCTTTGTCTTGTCCTTTTGTGCTACTTAATTATATCAGCGAGAATGGCATATTCCTGCACCGCTAATGTAATAAAATTAATAGTAGCAGCACAGTTAGCAAAGAGCTAAATTACTGTTGAACATGGGCTGTCTTACAATAGAAAGGATATATTTTTTCCTATATTCACTTTTACCTTTCATTGTCGAAAAAGCCTAAAAATTAAGAATATGTAGTAAAAATAAACAGTGTAAGTGAAAAAAAGAAAGAACATTATTTTTTTCTTAGGGGTAGATATTGTTGGCTCTAGGTATCTTCAAAATTTTCTTTTATTTTTAATTACGATGTTTAATGTAAGTATCCCTGTGCCAATTATTCTGTGTGAAGCTTGTTAACGGATAAATGCCGACAGGTTTCCCTTCAATTACCTTTTGCAGTAGTGATTAGGAAGTCATAAGAACACATGTTAAAATAATATGATTGAGCTGGTTGACTGTCCCATGAACTTATTTGGTCGCGGACATCATCGTGTGTCAATAATAACGAGTAGGACTCCAGAGAATCTTAAATTGCTCGTAAAAGTAACTGTTTACCAAGAAAAGTATTTAGGAAGCAGATTCGTCGAATGTTTTGGCATAAAAAATACTGAATCGATTAATTAATTGATTAGATGTAATTTCTGGGCCATGTTGGGTGTGGTTTATGTTTATACATGCCCCATCAGAAAACTTAACGTTCTCGCTTCCGTGCCTTTAATTATTCAGTTTTTCTCATAGCATGCTGAGCATTCTCAGCATATTTCTAGTTTAAAAAAAAATGAAACCTGATTACCAGTGAAAGCCATTCTTACATCCCTCATTTTTAAATTGAGATTAAGCCCTCATTTTTTCTTTGGTAAATTATTAGATCGTTAAAAAATAAAAAATAAATAAAATAAAATATTTTCGTACTTTGAAACTGCATTCTTCAAATTGAAAATATATTTAAAAATGCTATAGACTGTACGCTTGTGAGAAGTCATTTGACGTGAGGCGTATTCCTCGGGATTAAGTAGACCGCGTCACCGGACGGGATTCGCAGCAAGAGTGTTCAACTACATTTTTGTCTTTTCTCTTCGCGTAATTTTGGCCTATAGAGGGTAGTTGTCTTATAATTTAGCCGCATCTTTCTCCGCGATGTTTCCTTCACATTGCCCAATGGAGCCCCATCTCTTGGATTTCCCCGCAAGCTATTTCCGCTCCGAATTTTGTGCGCTCAGCTGTTGTGGAGAAAACAATTCTCGTCGCACGGCGTTCCCATTCACACACCGAACTTTCTCTAAGGAATTCAGAAGGGATGTTGTATGAGTCCGATGCATGCGTAGTCCTGCGGGAATTCTTCCTACCAGTTTTCATCCGAGCGCGGAGCATTGTCTACCTTTGGAAAGCCGTGGTGGACCTCCATCACTTTCTTCGAAATACATAGCGATCAGAACTAGAACTAAATTTTGCATCCCCGTGTTAACTGCCTCCGTTGCTCAATGGAAACGTGACATTACAGCTGGAGCGTAAATGTTTTTACGACATGAGTATTAAGTCTCAATTTTCCGATCCAATATTGAATTATGAGTGTGAAGTATGAGTTAATGAACCTTAATGTGAATATTAATGTGAGTGAAATACGTTAAAATGGTCTCTATCTTGCCAGAAGAAACTAGTGGAATGAGTGACTCCGCGTTGATAATGTGGTGTTGAGTGCGCCCACTGACTAGTTTAAAGCTGCGGTTATGATTCTCTCCTAAAGAAAGACTAATGTTTTCGTCGAAATTATCCTGGAACCGTTTGCAATATATCATAACTTTTATTGGCTCCCAAAGCTGCAGATTTAATCCTAATGGAGCATTTTTTCCCTATCTCGTTCACATACACACTTTGACAATTACTTTGAGATTCAGGTTAATGAACATTGTTTCTTTCCTTGTCATCTGTAAATGTTTATAGGCTTACGTAGAAGTGATAACCTATATTGTATGAATTAATGTTAGCGATGTGATTTTACATCTCTTATAGTAAAATCAATATTCAGAAATAAATTCATTTCGCCGTAAAAATACATTAACGTTACTCTAACAATTTTAGCGTAATTATTAAACCATCAGTTGTTTATCTTCCTTCTTTTCATTTTTTTGTGAAAATAATTATTATCCCGTATAGGTACTTGTTTTCACCGGCTTGCCTCTTATTTTCAAAGTTCGAGGAATTTGAGATTTGACGTGATACGTAAAGGGGCATATTTTGAATGCTGGTATTTGAAATGGCCTTGCGATATGCGCTGACTTATGTGTATTATCCATCGTCATAGCGGTCGCTCTAACTCTTGTAATAGCCAAGCGCGGGAGCTTTTTAGCACATTTTTAAAGCTTATTTAAACACAAAATTAATGGTATAAAGTTCAAAATTTTCACTGTCGAAAAATAATTCTGTACAGTATGTCACACGTGTAGCCATCGATCGGGGAAGCGGTGAAAGCCTGCAGAATGTCGTTGAAAAACACAAATGATACATCGGCTGACGTGGCAGGGCGATAGAGCGATCAAGATCCTTCCTTTGTTCTTGGTGTCACTTGTCATTCAAACCGCCTCAAGTTTGCATCGAGGGCATAAATTTCTCGGTGCGTTATCAGTACTGTTTCGTTTTTCCTGCAGCGTTAACCATTTGACCTCTGAATATCCTCCCTATCAGCCGTCATCTACCTCAAGGACTCCGCTACGAGTTTTACTACATGCGGCGCCGAATTCGCGACAAGGACATGCTTCATGAGCAGCTTCCCGCGTCTAGGGTCCAAGTTTGATCCCCATGAATCTGGTGATGGATCTTACAGTGGCATATGACGACTTGGCTCTCTTTAAATACAGCTAATTGTCCATAAGGATGAGGTTCAGCTAAGGACAGCTAAATATTTTAACAAATTTGTTGATATGAAGCGATTCTTCTATCTTCACTTGAGTTTAGAATCATCTGGCTGAATAAGAATCAATTTGTAATACATAACTTTAGAAAAATGGAATCTATTGACAAAGGAATGAATTCTTCATGTCCCGGATCGTGTATTGTGGTCGTATAATTGATGTGAAACTACAAAACCACATGCTAGAAATTAAAAATGCATTTTCCCATTGATATTGTGCAATATTCGATACTCAATATCCCGATGCTCTTAATTCGAGCCTATTAAAACTATTTACATTGATTCACGCACCCATGTCTAGGTTTATTGACAAATTTGTTGAAACTTTGATCAATTTGTGGTCTTTCATGTGCACCTATTCAAGAGTTAACTTTGGTATCTCCCATTTTCTCCCATTTTCGTATGTCCTATTGTGATACTGATGGCGCGTTCAGGAGCTGGTAAGTCTTTGTGACTTTGTAAAGCACACTCTTTCCGCGATGAAAGCGGTTGATAATATCTTCACCGAAACATGCGTCCCTACGTGCACATTCGCTCTGATTTGTGAGAAGGCTCATTTTTATATGCTATCGCGTGGCTTCTTGAAATTAAGTCCATTGTACAGAGGATCACAGGAGGCAACGCGAGGATCCATTGCTCTTGAGACCTTTATTTCATGAGCATAATCATAAATGCATTACAACTTCTCGAGAAAACTGATACCATCAATTTTAAGCACCGCCCTTCCACTAGGACGTTACAGACTATGACCTCCGAATTTGTTTGTTATTAGCTAACGCCTAGTCGTTGTGTCTCCATTCCCATTGGCATTTTTAGATGAAGTATTACTAAGAATTAAGTTGTATGGAAAAATGACTTTATTTTTAACGGCTTTTTTCGGGGTAAAATTAGTAATAATTTATTCACTTATAAATTATTCCATGCATTATACGGCATTGAAAGTAATTTCATCTTAGCAATCTAGGAAAATAATTTCCACGAGGCTGGGTTGTGGATGAGTATCTATGGTAGGCCTTTTTTGCGGGTTTGCCACTCTCCATGAAGTTCTCCTAGTTAGCGGACACCGGACGAGGAAGTAGGTTCATCTCAATGATTGTCTGTATAGAGTATCTCCTAACTCAAGAGTCAAGGATTGTTTCATTTTCCTGTGGTAAGATAACATTTCATTCGAATCTTTGCAATTCCTCAAAAGCTACAATCGTGGTTGTGCTGTTGTAAAAGACATTCGTCAAATAGAGGCCATAACATGTAATTTTGTTCCAGATCGGAGAGTCCTTAAAGAATTAGGTAATTAAAGGCGATTTAAAGGTCAAAGGATTCATAATTTATCAAATCTGAAGTAATGCAAACGATCCCATTTGCTCTCAGCGTAATATTCTGTGTTAGCGACCCAGAGAGGCTGAGGCTTTCGTTGGATGTATCTTTTTTTTGGCTCATTAAGTGCACTAACTTCTAGTGCATTAGGTTACCGCTTTCAGTCGGTCCATTTTTTCCTTTTCACATTCAAATGTACAACTTTCTTGCTGTTCTCATAAGCATGTTGTAGTTAATCCCCGACCCTGAAATAAAAGAGCGCTGAAGAATTTCTTTCCATTATATCGCATTGCAATGCAATCAATATAGGCGATATTGTGGTTTTTGGCTGACAGCATCTGGGTTAATGTTCATCGAGTATCCCTTTTCACACCGTAGATGTACTTCAATATGCATCAATCAAAATGATATTTGGGGGTTTCTCACCTCCAAAGATACTTGTCACCTTGAGTCCTTGGTGGATTATAAAGTTTTGTGGAGCATGGTAATGCTTGGTTCAATAAAACTTGCCTCCCCCTCCCCCAATACTTCCGCCCCTTCGATGAATGACCAATTTGCAACCTAAACTTGACGTGGCATCTCCAGATTTGTTTTTCAAATATTATGTAAAATTTACCGGGTAACGCTAATCTTAGTGTGGAAATTATAAAAGTGGCAAGGGTAAACGTAAATTCAAATATTTTTCGAGCTATTTTTCTATTCGATGTCTCTCTTCATCATTTTCTTTAATAAGGATTAGTGAGAACGCAGTACGCCGGAAATGGGTGAAGCAAGCACGATTATTGCGAAGTGACCATACCTGTCGCAGCGTGTTAAACTAAAGCACTACTACAAGCCCTATTAGGCGTTGTCATCCTTGCTTTGTCTCTCATCATTTTCACCTGCTTTTCACTTCATCGTACTGAAATTGTTCTGCTGTGTACCCTTTAAAAATTGTCCATTATCGTGTTTCGAAATCAAACTTTCATTAGCTATCCGTAAATTTTCGTTCATTTACTCTCAGTAAAGCAGTAATTAGTCTCATTTTATATCTATTGGTGTTTCTAATATCTAATCGAATTTCAAGGTATGCCATATATGCCGTAATTAGTATGAGTCTCGGGCGTCCTCTCTGAACTCATCAAACAATTAGCGTTAGTTCAATAGAATCTGGCTCAACTTTGTGAAATCTCATCGTTAGAAAAATAAAAAACTTTGTAAAATTTCACAGGATGTTTTATGACGACCAGTTTCATTCAACAGTGGACATCATCAGGTCACCTGATGATGTCCACTGTTGAATTAAACCGGTCTTCATAAAACATCCTGTGAAATTTTACAAAGTTTTTTTATTTTTATAATTAGTGTTAGTACTAAATAAGGTGTGATCGAACAGTACAACAGAAGAGTGAAGCTCCGGCGAAAAGGTAAGGCGCATAAATTTTATCGATGAAAAATAAATTTGTAAAATAACATAAGAATATTTTAACTCTTTCGAACTCGGTAATATACTGAACATTCTCATTCATATATACTCTCAGAACATTTCATTACTCTAGCCCAGCGGTTCCCAAACTGGGGGTCGCGACCCCCAGGGGGGTCGCGGGCCGTTCGGAAAGGGGTCGCGAGATGAGGATTGTAATTACTTTAAAAACAATATCATTTGAATGTACACATTTTTAGGGGGTCGCAGCTAAAACGTATGGGCTAAAATGGGTCGCGGAAAGAAAAAGTTTGGGAACCGCTGCTCTAGCCATATGAGAGCCAATTATGAATCAGGACGTTTGGTTCGGCCAGTACGACTGACTAAGGCCTACCTTGCAATCAAGCCAGTCCACCCTCGGTCGAAAAGTTAGTACTAGGGCTGATATCGTGACGTCACTTCCCTTGATTTGAGGAAAAATTAGCATGCCTTTTTCTGGATTGCGAAATGGTCTTATACGCATTGTAATGCTACATGACTTCCGGTAGTTTGTGATCCCCAGCTACAGTCATTAATCCGGATATTGGTAGGCTTGGTACTTTTACTATCCATTCTCCTTTGGATAAGCCAATTAATTATATTAGTTTTAACGTCCTTTATAATTTTTCCCATGCATTCTATCCTTGGTAATTCATTCTCTTTCCAATATATTTTCAAAGGGCGGTCATGCCTCAAAATTTCCAATGAGTTTGCTTTCTTTACTTTTCATAGTATTAAACATATTTTCTCCACAAATTTTCGTAGGATTTCTTCATTAGTGATTCTCTTTGTTCATTTGTTCTTCATCATTCTTCAATCACACATTTCTGTTGCATCTTAGGTCCTTGGTTGTACTGCTGTCGTCTGTTGCGTCCATTTACTAAATATAGAAAATGTTCTTAATATTTAATTGGGATCTGCAGTAATGCGTATGAAAAAATCCATTGTGTACTCCAAAACTGTATAATGACGTATAAATCGAGCATACCCCTCGCGTGGTTTTTACTAATGCAGAATATTCATGAATCGTTTTCCTCATTACAGTGCATATGATAGTAATTTTTCTAACAAACTCAAGTGTATAATCCGTATGTATGCGTTAAAAAGTGCATAATACAATTTTTAAAGGCACATGATTCTAAACAGTATCTAAATGATTTTCAAGTCACCGTGTGGTATTGTTTCTTAGATCTTCATATATTTCAACATCAAATTTTAAATAAAACTAGTTTATTGTCCCCGATAAAAGAAATAAAAACCATTGTGCTCCCCAAGTCAGGATAAACTAGCTAAATGTAACTTGAAGTCGCGTCGTATAACTGATGGCGATAGTGTTCCGTGACGTCATCCGGCGGATTCTCGCTGACGTAGCACTGTGACTCCTCCAGGCGCGCGTAATTTTAATCAAGAAATATTTTCGCAAAGCAATGTAATTTTTCGGCGCAAGTTTTGCTCTGCATGTGTAAAAGTATGGATTTCACGCAAACATTGTTCAAAAAATAATGTTTATGCTCCATTGCCTGAGCCGGGAATCCCGCTTTTGAGCCGCGAGTTTCTCTGCTCTGTGGTGAGTGGACGTGAGTCGCGTTCCCCTTCGTTACACCCCTCCTTCTCACCCTTATCCCCCCCCGCCCCTCCCCCGTTCACCCGACGCCTCTTGGCATCCCTTCCGGGTGAAAGCGGGAGCTTCGATTACGCTCATCTGCGGCTGTCACAAGTGTTCTCATTGAACAGTGGTGACGAGTGTACGTCTTTACCTCAAATATTTGAAATATTGGGGAGTGTCCAGCGATACGAAACGAAACATAGTAATGACTTATAAGACCGGCGATACGGAGGTTATCATATTTTGACTTTGAGGATAACAATTTAAACCCGAATCAGATCTACAGAACGAAGAGAATTGAAAAAAATGAGAAAAACTCAGCCGAATTTTTGTATACCAAGATTCCTTTTCCCCACACGCCATTAATGAGTACAAAAACAGCGTAGCACTGAAACAATCGGCCATCATGCGTTTCGCTTTTCGTCCTTTCCGTCTTCTAATTCCTTCTCTCTATTCCCCCTCTATCACGACCGGTGTTCAAACTCCCCTTATTACGCACCTGCGACGGCTCATTTGTATTCGTAGATTTTAAAACAGCAGTTAGTATTTTAGGTGTGATTTCTGGACTCAGTTCTTTTTCATTTATTTTCGCTCTGTTATAAGAAATTCTGAAGACTTCTGAATGACTCAAAGTTGGATATTATTTAAAAGTTACGACGCATGTAAAAGTTACTGCCCATATAATGTTTTTGCGCAAGTTTTTTAAATTTTTTATGTACTCAACTATCCGTGAATGTTACGTGAACGCTACTAACCACAGAAATAATCATAAAATATTTTTTATTGCTTAGAAATGCTATCCTAGTGGTATTTATAGCATTTAATTGGTGGCAAAGCTGCATTTGCATTAACATATTCGCCTCGATCGCTATACTATGTCGCAACGCAAGATCCTTGCGGCCGCACAGAGTAGTTCTACCGTCGGTAATCGTCGATGAAAGCGGAAGCGTGTAGTATCGTTATTGTGGGCTATCGTCGCCAATTCTCGTCTCGATGGCTCAGTACTAGTTAGGAATTAGATTGTAGGAAGGTTGGAATGGAGCCGTTTAATTAGAACAAAAAATCGCTATTTCATTCTCTACGTCCTTAGAAGGACGTCAAAAATATTTTTTTTATTTTTTAATAAAACCATCCGTTCACTAGAAAATTAAATACCCTAAAGTTACCGTCCTCTTAACTGAGTGACCTAACTCATGAAACATCAGGTCACCTACCTTACGCAGAGAGAACCGTTCATAGAACGAAAGAAGCAATCGCAAAACGGTATACTTAGAATCACCATTCCTTACCATTCATTTCACTACTTTCCAAAGCTTTCAAAACTTTTATTCTTTATCTGAGCGAGAAATCGCGTGGATTGAATGCCGTTCCAGTGAATTCCTTGGCGATCAGCGTTCGACTCGGAGGTCCGCTCATGGTCAAGGGGAGGCTCGTGACAGCAAGAGCTCAGTGGCGGACGTGGTGATTGGCGGAGAGGCGAGTGACGTTGGTTGTGACGTAGAAAACTCGTATGTGCCCTTTTAGAATGTTTCATCGCATGCAACTTCGAAGTAGGTGACAGATTGAAGAACGGGAAAATGTGTTTGGTATCACTTCTTTAACTCCATCACAGTCGGAAAAAAAAAAGAATTCGGACAGCGAGCGTAATCGGATCTTGATCACCTTGCTAGAATTTATGATGAAGGTTGCAATACGTTATCACACACATCTCGGCGGCGTATGAAATGGCGTCAAAGGTGGCTGCACTGGTGCAGAATTATTATGGAGCTCTCGAAAACCGTTATGGGTTCTATGGGTACCCTTTCCGGGGAACTTGCGAACAAATGCGTTGATTGTAATAATGGGATGTGACTGATCCCGGTGGCATGTTGATTTATGATAAAAAGGAATGAATTTTTCCGCGGAAAGTGTTGAATGCTAAAGGGAAGATACCGCTTGATAGTTGCTTCCGAGAGGGAAGGAGAGCTCATTACTCATTGATTAAGTAGGTAATGGGATTCTACGTAGATAATTTCAGTTATAAGTCAAGATACCTTTTTCTAATTTTGGATAATCTTACTTGGGGAAGATCAGAGGTTATTGGTGGAAAGCAATTTTAAATATACGGTAATTTATTGAGAAAAAATCTTATATTTGAGTTGCGTGCGTTCACACCCACGGGTGCAAGGTACAGTACGTTATTTTGGAAATTCGCGAGGAAAAAATAATCGTTTCGCTTAGCCGGGATTCAAACCCGGAGCCCCGTATAGCTGGGCGTGTGTGTTAAGTCTATGTCCCCATTCAAAAGTTTTGACAAAGAATTTGAGTATCTCTTGACAGACAGAATAAGAATAAAATGTAACTTCATCCCAAGAATTTGATCGATTGATCTTTGAATTGGAATCAAATTATATTTAATTCAAATGATGCCTATTACACGGTACTCAAACCCGTTTTGCCAAATTTTCGTAAAACATTTCGGCTATGGCAGTTAAGCTGCCAAGAAACGAATCCTAGCAGTTTGTTGTACTGTTTTTCATTGTTTCGAAGAAATATATTATCATAGGCATCCGTACTTTTAACTAATTTCTGGGCGTTTCTTCTGTTTTATCCCTGATGGTGCGGTCTATGGAGCTTTGTCTTCCAAGCTTCGCGTACATTGCAGGCCTCATCATCAGGGGAAAAACAAAAGAATCGACGAGGCGTTTTTTTTCGTTTTATCCCTGATAATGCGGCCTGCAGTAGACGCGAAATCTTGGATGACAAAGCTCCTCATGTATTTGATCCCGATATCAAAGACAGGAAATACTCCCCTCTGCAAAAATTTGCGTTCAGAAAGTTTTAGCACTACCGGTTGTTAAAGAACTTCCTATATCTAACAAGTATGGGGACACTCATGTTATATCATTACTTATTTAACATTTTATGATTAATAACTGCAGCCCTCATAACTAAGGATTTCATAGAAGTGATAGGAACGTACTGTGAGATAAGATCACATAATTGTGTAATTCTAATTGGTATGATGTGATGATCAACGCCCATTTATGGTTAAAATTCCTTGCGCGTGTGAGTTTCGATTGAAGTTCATCAGCATTCAAAGAAGCCTTTTTTCATGAGACACGCATCACAAGCTTCATGAATCAGTACCTAAGGCTTAACTTATTGGCATTATTGTGTCAAAGAAAGAAACTATTCTGATGCAGTTTTTCATATTTTGAGCTACTGACCCACTTGATATCTTGTTCTTTCAAATTTAAATGATGCAGTGAAGCGACGTGGTGATAATACTATTTACTCTGATAAGGAACATTTGTAAGCTTTCGTATAGGTTAAATGTAAAGTTTTCTCGTGAGCCTATAGTGACGAATTTTGTGTTTACCTTTCATTAGGCATTGTATTTATTGATAGTTTTACTGGTTATGGAGGATTTTGGCCTAAAAATTACGTCTACTTCATTCCATTTCGTAATGTTGATACTAAAATCATCAATGATAAATCTTGTATAATCATGTGGTCAGTAAGCATAATCTTGTGTAATCATTGGCACCAGGGAACCCTATTGGAGTTCTTTATCTAATTACTAAATGGCATCAACCTTTGGTCATGTTTTCGTTATACATTACGATGGAACGTCTAATCATGCCATTCTATGAAATAAAAATGGACTTTCTCCCTCATTTGTATACATTAATGTGATAGTATGTCTTCTCATGGTAAGATTAGTTGAAATACCTAAGGATGAGGGAAGATCGAAATATCAGGCGACTTGACCTTGCATTAATTGAATGATTTTTTTACTGGTGTTTCAAAATTAACGACATTTTGTAAACTTTTGAAATCGAGACTAGGAAATTTATTTCGTGAGAATTCCCGAAATAATTTCTGATTAAATTGTATTCATCATGATGACTGTTAGGGTGAATTTTAATTCACTGCTAAGCTGTGGTGAGGGCGAAGGAACAGGGGGACGTGGTCAGGTCGCGCGGGCAGTCTTACAGAGGGGCGGAGACACTCCCATAAAAGGCTGACGAAAATAGATTAGGCATGATAATTTAGTAATTCCTTCATGGAAATCGATCGATATTTCGTGAATAATGCATCTATTGTCCTAGACTCTAAACAGGGTTAATTTGGCTATACAAAACTGAGTAATTTTGGATGGGTTTATTTTATTGGGGAAGGTTTACTAAAAAATGTTAACAGAATGAATCATGGATCGAAATTCCCGATTTCCAGAGCCACTTTTCTTGGGATACAGGAGCGAGAAATCATATAAGTTCCAAGGAACATGCAGGAATGAATTATCATCTGGAAATATAA
The DNA here is from genome assembly GCA_963573305.1 of Pyrrhosoma nymphula. Taxonomy (NCBI): domain Eukaryota; kingdom Metazoa; phylum Arthropoda; class Insecta; order Odonata; family Coenagrionidae; genus Pyrrhosoma; species Pyrrhosoma nymphula. The sequence goes on from OY754332.1 coordinate 29,450,479, forward strand.
AATTCAACCAAGTGAGTGCGTACGAATTCATCGAAAGTTCGGGGTTTGAGTGTTATTTTTAAGTTACTTTTTCGAGGTTAGGAGACTTTTGGGCTCTGATCGTGCTATGTAATGGTTTTTCAGTCGCTTGTTTAAGTTTTATCTTATCACTCTTCTCATTTGCTAATTAAATATGGAAGTCAATTATGAAAACTGAAGGAGTGACTAAAGGAGTTTAAATGGAGTGCTCGGAGGCGTATTTAGTTGGGCGATTTAGGGAGACTAAATACATAGGTGATACTTGTCTCTTAAGTTGCTTCTATTTGGGGCTCAGGCATTCTAGAATCCTGTATCATTGATTACACGGAATTATTAATAGAGCGGCATAACTCAATGGCTTGGCTCGGTTCTAGTGAAAATTGCAAATGACATAATGCAGCGCGTGTGCTTATTCTTCTGTTATTGCGGAAAGTAGCTCTTCATCCTTGTAAGTAATTCTAAACTATAAAAAATAGTTTGGCCAAAATTTATTTCTCTGAGAAAAGACGTCTACCTGTGACTGGTGCACTTGATATTTGACGCTATTTTTCCTTTTGTTGTGTTTTCGAATATCAGGTTTTTTTGGACAGGCGACCGAGAGAATCAAGAATACGTCGGCGGGTTGGTAGTGGATGAATCAATTGTTGAATTGCGGAAGGGGCCCCACGTCGCCAAATGCCCTCTTTTTCCATTAGGCGCCTCGAGTTCAATAAATGAACGTTCCATTCCACGGACCGAATACTGCGATAAAGTCCAGTTTTCAATATGTATACTTTACGTGCATCATAATATGACCTGGGCTTTACGTTAACTCAATATTATCTTTATGATACTTGAGTTGTGCATGTTACATCAGAATTTCGGTTAATACCCGTGTGCGTTATCGATGGGAGAACGCATTATCATTGGTTTTTATACCTAGAAAGTATTTAACCCGAGGTTATAAAACCGGGACTCGGAGTGCTCTCCACATGGCACTCAAGTGGGGATTCCACTGAGAAGTTCTTATAATGCCGGAATTCGATTGAGACCCTCTCTAGTCACCTCGCCAACCCGATCCCCTTCGAATAGCAGACTTTTGCCGACCGAGTAAGGAAGACTGGCTCTCGGTTCGAGAATTTCCTCTTTGCTTTTTGCCGGGAAAAGGTCGGTAGTCTGACATGTTTGTCCTTGCGTGGCATCTTGTTGCCCGGCATGCGCATCATTGCGCCCTTCTCTCCGCCGTGAGCACTTTATTTGAAGTGGTGACGGTACTGTTTAGGCATCGCACGAAGGGGATGGTGCACGATGGGAGCCACATGCCCCAAGGACGGTTGGGAACAATCACGATCAGTCATTCGTTTCCACCGATCGGGGTACTATTATCTTTTCCACAGGCATCAGGAAAGCCTGCATATTTCTTCGGCGGCAGAGCGCACATTTAATAATAGCTGGAAGTAATGTTTGGCTGTCGTTGATATCATTCCTGCGTCAAACTTGTGAAATACGTTTTTCAGTGCCTTGTGAAATGAGGTGAGGGTAATTTATGATTGGGACATTACGCGTATTGTGAAAACTGGAAAAAAATATGACTTGTGCGCGATTACCTGAGTCGATGGTCTGTGTCAATTGCTGTAGTGCTTATATGAGCGCGAATAATTTTATGGAGTGTTGAAATTCTTAAAAATCGAGTGAGCATGGTAACAGAGGAGACAAACGGAGACACATGGGATAAGCGTGACTAAAGAATGAAGCGAAATAAATGCGCTCAGCGTTTACCTAGTGAGACACGAGTTCCGAGGAAAGTCCGGAAAGGTTGCGTTCCAGCGAAGAAGAGGTGTACTGAAGGATGGAACCCGTTGATGATAATATACCATCGTTACGAAGAGCTTTGAGGTTCCCGCTGTGTACCCATCTGCCAGATATATCCATGATAGAGCCTTCGAGATCAAACGTAGTCTGTAATCTCCATAAATTGCTTGATTTAACCTCTCCCTTTCCTCACAGTTTTTATTCAGAGATAAATGCCTCCTGCTATGCCTCGTATCATATTAGTTCAAAGATAAAATTATGAAGAAGAAAAGCAGTCCTCGCAAACCAGCGTGTCGCTCAGCAAACCATTGTGGAAATAAAACATTAAACAACCGCTGAGACTTAGGTGTTACTGAAGACCCGAAAACATTTGAGGGCTTCTGATGAAGTACCTTGTAATTGAGCCCTTTTAGGTGTTTAGTTTAATATTGTCATCTACGGCATTACGTTTGGATATCTTGCAATATTTGCAATGTTGTAACAATCGATCGGCTTGATCAACCGTGAAATAGATAATCTCCCTGCCACTGCGAGGCGCTGACTCCTTTATCGGTTACCGATGAAAGCAGGTATGGATTTCGTTTTAGGATGTAGGTCTGATGCTATTTTTTTTGCTTTGTTTTGAAAATCACAAGTCCTAAGTCAGGCAGTCTGGTAATAGCCAAATATATAATTTTAGTGTAGTAGTCAAATTGTTTTTTTGTGCTTACCTTTTGAATACAAGCTTTACCCTGAAAAAATATGCAAACCGAAGAAGGCCAAGAATGGAATGTATGAAACAAATTATGAATAATGTCCAAATGAGGAATAATGAAGGAATGCAGCGATTGGCTAGAATGGAAATAGAAAGGAGAACTGCAGCCAACCGATTTTTGGATTGACTAGTGATGTTGATAAAGATAAAAATATATGTCATTAAGGCTCTAAAACCCTATTGCACCGCAGCTACAGAGTCATGAAAATATTAATGTCATTTTTTTTAGAAATTAATTAATCATTTTACACTGCAATGAATGGGGAAATTCTACTTTGAATGTGTTTTGCCGTTTTGATTGATGTATCTTTATGAGTTCGGAAGTTAGTATGCTTGCCAGTGGTGGGTGAGGATGCATTGGAGACGTGTATCAGAGTTTTACAGACGCAAATATCAGAGTTTTACTATAGCCATTAGGCACTGACCATTCCTCGGAAAAAATTGCCTTTAACTTTGAAACAATTAAGTTTTTTGAATCTTAAGAATGAGGTTTAAAGCTTAAGTGTGCTTTAAACATATACTTGATCTTTCCCCCTTTTTCAGATTTTACACGTGCGAAAAGAATATTCCATATAACTGGCAGCCCTTTAGGAAGATAACTCTGCGTTCTCTCGGCTTTCACATGAGCAGCAATAAATGTTTCCAGGTCGAAGCGAGCACCAGTTTCAGCTCTTGCAAGAAAGAATAAGCCGTGAATTTGAATGGCAACTTTCGAAATTATTCTTTCGTGTTTTCCGTAATTACGGTTCTCGACGAGCGTGTAAATGAGCAATCGACCGAGTGCTGAGACTCTTCTAGACTCTATGCAGGAAAAATCAGTAACAAGAAATTCTTAGCCTTTTAATGGGGAATGCAACAAAATCAAATTAATAGATTCATTTCCATTTAGTCAGCAGAGAAACTAGCGCGACATTATTTCGTATTCAGTGTTGAAAAAACGGTGTAGAAACATTGAACCATTCTTTGATATAGCATGAACTACATTACCTCTCTTTGAACTTTAACGTTTTAAAATTTTTCTCTTCTTGTCTTTTTGAGAATTGAAAACGATAATCATCGGCTGATCATTTACTTGGGGAAGAAAACCGAAATTATTTGCGCAAATTAGGGTAAGTAGGCTGGTCGATTGGGGAAGAGTGTCTTGGGAAATGGAGAAAGGGGGAGAGATAGTTGATGTGTGCATTAAGATACTCTTGGCGATATACGCTGAGGGGTCCACAGGTAAACGTCACATCTGACGGACTCTGCATGAAGTGCTCTCCACATACAATCAGGGATCAGGATTCCATCGTAAAATCTCCTTCACTTCCAGGACTTTGACCCGGGCCCTCGGGGTGGGAAGCTAATATTCTAGCCACCACACCAACCCAATCCCCGCAATAATTATGACATAATGTCAATTTCCTAAATATTAACCTGAGTATGGCATGTTGTAAAATTTTTATATAGTGAAAAGAGATTTTTTTGATGAGAGATGACGTGGAAAGATGAGTTTTTCAATGGAGTAACACCGCCTGGGTTTGCTCTCTACGGCTAACCTTAGGTCCACCAAGGCATGAAATTCAACTTTTTTGCTTCCGATCACTGCGATGATGTCTTCCGAGAGACGTGCACGATGACTGATTGCCTTCCTGAATACGTCTGCTAGAGAGCAAGTGTTTTTACGTCCTTCCCCTCGTGAAGGAAGAATATGTACCTGGTTCCCTTGGAGTAGTCTCCGTACATCTCCAAGGTGTTTCTTCTTGTTACAACTAGATGGTTAGGGATAGCGACACCCAGAAAATCGGTGATTACCAAGTTTATCAGTGGCTGGAAGTGCCATGTGCAATGTACCTTGCTGAAAACTAGTCGCTGGTCGGTAGGGGCAACGCCCTCCGGAAAAAGTTTACCTAATCGATGGAACTTAAATTAAAAGGAAGATTTTGGTCTGTGATTAACGTCCAAATTCCTTTTGTAGATCCATATGCATCCGTTTAGAGGCATAGTTATCGTATTCTATCATCAGACGTATAGTTAGGGGTACCCAAGAAGTGAACGACTACACGAGCCAATTGCTCTTGTTCTTGTTGGCTGTAGCATGCCTTAGCTGCGTTTCGTCTGGCTTGGTATTATGTAAAGAGCATCTTTACCGGCAGCATTCCTACGATTGTTTTGCTGCAGCTCTAAACTGCACTCTCCCGACTGCTAATCGTTTCATTCCTTCGAAAGTGTTCACTTTGACGTCCTTCATAATTTGAGTGATGTATTCCGGCCTTGGTCTTTCTCAGTAATTCTCCCCTTGTACATATCCTTCTATTAGTTTTGTCAGAATGCCGATTTGTCGCGAAATGTGCCCTATAAGTTTCTCTTCTTCTTCTCCTAAGAGTCTCGAAAAAACTTTTCTCTCCAACTTTTCGTAGGGATTCGTCATTGGTGATTCACTCCATCCATTTAACCTTCATCATTCTTCGAGAGCACTACATTTCCATGGCTTTCAAACTCTTTTGTTCAGTAGCTTTTTTGTCCTGGCTTCACCGTCATATTAGAGAATGCTCCAAGTATATGTTTTAACGAAGTGTTTCCGTACATCCAAGCTTGTGTTACTGGTGTGCAGAACTCACCAAGTGAACCACATGTACGGCGGATTGAAGACCTGTCTCCAGGTGCTACCTAGTCGGCTGTTAGGATTTTTCTCCGTGCTCTCCTTCCTGCATTCAGTTTTAAACGTGCCATCGAATGTCCAGCTGTTCAGATAGCCTCTAATATCGTAGGTCCCTTAACATTACCTCACTTCATAGCTAAGAATTGAGGTGTAACCCGAGCTGATTGCTTACAAAGGGTTGCTCATCGCTTCGAAGGGCAGATGAATATGCTTAGTGACCAATAGCCGATATACATTCCATTATTCTCCTAACAGTCATTGAAAGAGTACGCCATGAGTGATATGAAACGGAAGTGATAAGAGTGAATGATGCATTGTGTCCTTCTACATGAATTTTCGATTTCACATTCGATAGTTTTAGATTCCTTAATGACCCACATTTATATGTGCGGTGAGCAACAATACACAATACAATTCCCTCGCTCTGACAATAAGCCCTTTCCGTAATTACCCTTGTAACGCAGCTTTTCGTGGCCTCCTAATGTGTTTTAATGCTTCTGTTAGCTAATTGAAAAAAATATTCTTAACGAAGGTGTATTGGGAGATGGTTGTTTTTCATTAATGGATGTTTGATCTACGTTAATTTACTCTTTTCCATCCATAGAGTAGTGGGCATACTATTACGAAGAATAAAAATCTCATCATTTTCAAGCTCATAACTGTCCCCTCTTCTTTCTTTTTTTTTCATGTATCAATTTTCTCGTGCGTCTTTTTCTGCTAGAGATCACAGGAAAAAAACACTATTTTGAAGTCCTCCATTGTTACAATCTTATTACCCTTCCTCATTCGATGTGTATTCCCCGGTTTATGTTTTAACGCGTTTTGTGAATAATAGAATGAGAATAGTGCTTTGTTGTCCGCTGCTTTATTTTCGCCTAGTCTTGCCATTCTTTAATTGTATTGGAAGGATTAATTGTGGAAGACACTAGGCACTCTCGAGGCCTTTTGCTTAATTAATTACTAATGGGTGGCGTAGGTGAAGGTTGGCATCGAGGAGAGTTGGAAGGGAAACTTTGAGTATGTGTTAAAATCTTTATCATTTATTTTTCTGGTAATGAAGTCTGTGGGAAATTCGCCGTTTAAATCTCGTGTGTTTGCAATGTATATAATAATCGACGCTCGTTACCTGAGTTATCTCAAATGCAGTCTACGTCCACATTAAGTGTGTAGGTACCGAAGCGCAAGAGTTGATACAGGTTTAACATGATGCTAGCGTTAATACTGTATGCAAATTGTTGGTTTCTAATTTAGTGTACATGTAAATTATGGAACTGTGAATGTATGGAGGGCATTCCTCGTGTGTGATTTCAAGCCGATGCGGCGAGCGATGGAATGACGATTATTATTATTAACTTTTGGAAAATCGGGAAATTGAATTGATGGTCTTCAAGTTAAACTCTTTGTCTACATCACCACGAAGCAAAATCGTTTATCCCTCGCCTTACGTCCTGTGCTCGGAAGAGAAGTCTGCAGCGGCATTTTCGGAGGAGGTAGGCAGCCTTGATTATCAAGCTGAATCTAGACTTTACCTCAACGAAGCCAAATTTTGTATCGTTTGTTCTGGCGTATGATACGTAAAGCAAAACAGCCTTTAAACGCGACGCTAGCAAAATTTATCGAAACCCTAGACAGCAGCTTTGTGAAGGAAAAATAATCGTTCACTACCCTGGTAGTATATTTGCCACGAAAGTTATTGAGCATTGCTCTTCCTTCGATGTGGATGTAGCAAATTTTCAGCGATATCTTACCTGGGTCATATAATTTTATCTCTCAAAATGATAAGATGCTAGAGCAATAACCTCCTACTATGCAAACACCGGTTCCCACTCGATCACTGAAGTAGAGCGTCGTTGGGCTCCGCTGGAATGTTCGACCGAGGGCGCCAGCCTACAAGTGGCAGTCAGGGAGTGCAAAATTGCCGATGCAGTTGCATGTTTAACTTAAGCACCTTTTTTGATGAGATGCGAGATATCACCTTTTAGCGCAGCTTCAGAAATAAATATTAAATGGAATAGTCTCTAAATAATGAAATCACAGCTGAGTATTCTCTCATCGCCATTTTTTAAGTGACCGAATTCATTGTTTATCATTCATTATCCTCTTACTATTTTAACTATTTTCTAAAACTTCCCATTTTAATTTTAGGTTGGTTATTCGGGAAGTTGACCCTCAACTGCGGTAATTTACGACACTTAGAATAGTTAAGTAGGCTGGTAGGGGAAGGATTATTTGGGAGGAAGGGTGGGAATATATCCGGCGTTGGCATTAGCCTATTCCCAATAACTGGTGCCGAGTGGTTCTCTCTTTAGACGTGCCAACCGGCGGACCGCGTGTTGCACAAGTGATATCCACCTGGCACCAAAGTATGGATGGGACTCCAGTGAAATATCTCCGTCGCCATCACGATATGAACCAGGACACTCTGGATTGGAAGTCAGTACTCAAATCAAAACGACTTGATCCCCTGCTTATAGTTGTCTTTGGGATATAACATAAGGCCATAGCTTTCATCGGAATGATAACTCAGTTGTTTTACGGGAATCGCGTGGCATTTCAGAATGAGAAATGCGACCACGAATGTTCACTCGAGTGTGGCCAGACTTGCGAAACCAAAACGCGCTACAAAACCGGGAGAAAGGCAGTAAATCACGTTTCAGCCAACGCCTTATAATGCTTACGTGTGTAACTAGGTGGCTCTGCAGTATATATTTAATTTTTTTGATTTTGGTGTCGAAAATGTTTGGTGATGGTTTCCTGTTATTTACAGGAATGGACAGTATTTCTAAAACATGTATTTGAAATACTTTAAATATTTTGTATCTCAAGTACACATCTAAAAAGTATTTTGTATTTTGTGTTTCAAATACATATTTGAGGTATTTAGACTATTTTAAATTTATTGTAGTCCATTTGGATTTTAAAAACTAGTGACACAAATGGGGAGACACTGCCTCCTCCATATTATCACAGCATGTGCTTTGGCAGATCTCTAGATGAAGAGCAGTACACCCCTCCAGAGTTGAAGCAAGCATCTCCAAGGATCCCTCAAGGGTGTGTGAATCATCCAATAGCTTTTTGAATATATGATCTACGATAATTGCTATGCAGAAAGGCTAGAGTCAGTAAACGCTGAAGGAGATCTTACCGAATCTCTTTTATGCCTGCGAGGAAAATTCAGATAGCTCTTAGCAAAAGGCATGCGTATTGGCCATATTTCATCAATATTTCTGCATTGTGGTTACCTTAACTTATAACGTTATTGTTGTCCCTTTTAGCGCAGTAGTTCCTTGAAATCGTCGTTTCTTGAGAAATCGCACTATTAGTGCCAAGAGCTTAGTGCTCAGACAAAGCAGCATCCATGCCCGAGGAGGGTTTCGAACCCGTGGCGTTTGGGTTAGTAGACCCGCGAGTAACTATCTACATCTACGAAGTACCGTGCAAGCAACCACCAGGGTGTGTGGCACGGGGTGATTGCACACCAGGTATGCAGCACTCGTCCCAGCACAAATTGGGACCTCGCACGTTCCCCTGGCCGCTAGGCGCGGACCAAAGAGCAGTCAGGAGAAGAATGCGCAGTCAAACTAGAAACTGGGAGAGTGCTACGTAAATTAACATGCAAACATGCAGTACAATGCTGAATATATTTAGTAATTAATATTACTAAAACTATTAATTTATGAATGCTAAGAGATGCTACTTCATGGAGAGAACAAAATAAAATAACTATCTACCTACCGCGGCCTTATCATTACGTCCGCCAACTGCTTTCAAAGTTAACCAGTGATACGGACAAGGAGGCTTCAAATTTTAAGGGCCACGGTACCGGACATTAATGAATATCTCCCGGCTATTCGAGAATTGTTTTTTAAAAAATGAGGACCTGTCCGGGTTAATAAACACGGTTGACTGCCCTAATTATGTCGGTCCTCACGGAATGAGCTTCATTCGGTACTCATTCATATATTAGTTCAAACTCTTATTAATCAGCTCAAATTCGTATATTAGTACTTAAGCACGTTCGAGCTTAATCATACCCTTGTATTAAAGAGAATAGACGTGAGAAAGTGAAGCCTGTTTTTTTCTGAAAATTATCCACCAAAAAATGACTGCCGCGCGCAATTTGCCCATAAATTTCATGAATAATACAGTGCGTTTTTTAATAATTTACATTTGGCATTTATATACATACATCATAACGATACCGCAACATATTCCGCGACAAACACCTATATTTTCGTCGCGTAAACTGCACAACTTATCCATTCAATATGGTCGATCTCGCATTGTGATGGCTTCAGTTATAAATATGCATATGGATCTAAATCATCGGCACCACTGTACGGGCAAAGGTGTTACCTAGCTTTCCGCAAAAGATAGGTCGCGCTGCAGTCGGCATGGTTTCGCTTCTATGTGTCAAAAATGGTCGGTTTAATAGGGAGGACAATTCCGGTACCTTTATTTCCAGTATCTCAATTTGAATCACGGCCTTTCCTTCGGCATGGCTCGCTTCTGTGTGTCAAAAATGACCGGTGTTAATAGGGAGGCCAATTCCATGCCCTCTATTTCCAGTATCTTCATTTGAATCACGGCCTTTCCGTATTAGAACCATCTTCTCTAGAGTGGCGGCGCTACAGTCTGCTTGGTACTGATTTTTCGGTGCATGCGGAATGTTTGGCAACACCCACTGGGGCCAAGTTTAGGATCCATATGTATATTCATGGCCTCAGTATTCTCTCGTGATATCGCACATGTCGGTCGTATCAATCCTCCTCTTTAATCTGTGGTCTGGCCACGCTGTTCCGCGCTCGGGAGGTCTCCGAACCGCGCACGCTTGAGATGAGACGAACTATCTCGCACCGTCGAAGGACACCGATTTTGAGCGCTTCCGGAGAATGCGCTGCCATTGAGCGGTGCCATAAAGGGCACCCGAAAACATTGAGGGGGGCCACGGCCTTCGCTGCAGTGTCGAGGTCGTGTGTGTGCACGCTGCCCTCTGGTGATCAATCCCGGGGCGTTGCGTCCGGTGAGTCACGGACGGGTGGCGGGGGACGCGCCAATTGAACGTTTCCCTCCACCCCCGCGCGCCGTGGCAACGCCCCCTCCCCCGCCTCCCCCTCCGCCCATTATTTCGACGGCCAGCACTCGATATACCGCGCGATTATCCCGTTGCCAAGCCTTGAAAGGAGTGACTGTGGGGATCGTGTTGATGTGGAGGTAAAGAGATTTTTTTCATTGGAATCCCGATTCCTATTCCGATGAAGGTGATAGGAAATGGATATAAAATTTGGTCGTATGTTCACAGCATGAGGAAGTTCGCATTGAATTTAAACTGCCGAAAATTTGGCGTTAAAATACGCGAAAATTATTACGAGAAAAAATCGGCCTGGTCCGGGATTGATTTTTTTCTTTTGGCAATCTTCCTGTATTTCGTCACTGTATTTTCGGCAGAATGAAAATCACTGCATGCGCAGTTAAGCACGGCTGAAGTGCTCTTATAGGATTCAACCTCACGGGCTGTGGCTTTTTTGAAGTATCTACTATTTCCCCTTGCGTTGCCATTCTTGGTGGACAGCAAGGGTATAAAACCTACTTTCCTTGAATCCTCCAAAATTTTCATGGGAAGTAAGACGCCTGGGTAGCGTGGTGGTTTGTGACTGGGCCTGGCAAGCCGAAGGCCCGTGGTTTGATTCCCCCTCCAGGGCGACTTTTTCTCATGGCAATTTTCTCTTGTGGAAGTTCATTTTATCGTGAGGATTGAGTTGGTGAAGTGCCTCGAGTCCTGGCTTCTCACCCCCCAAGGTCCTGGGTTCGAATCCCGGCAGTAGAATAAAATATTGAGGGGAATCCCAATCTCTTCTTTAGTGGTAAGGGAAGAGCACTTTGAGAACAGTACTCCGTCCGTCAGATGAGACGCTGCAAGCCACTTGGCGTCTTTCGTAATATTAAGCGTCAGCCGTGCCCATACTCGCAGCACCCCGCTAGAAACCTCAAGGGTATGTGGCAGGGGTATTTTTTGTTCTTTTTTATTCAGCAGTTCTTCACGCTCGCCTCCTAACTTCTATCAATTGTTCGAAAGTTCACCTTCACCTTGAGCATAACTTATTGTTCGTTGCTTTTCTCATTCCGACTCTTTCTTCGTTTTCGGAATAGGGATCAAATCTGTTTTCACGAAATCCTCTGGCCTTAATTTCTTCTTTTAGATTCTACAAAGTAGTTTTAAAAATTATCGTATTCGATTTCTCCCAATTATTGCGTAAATCTGAAGGTATATAATATACTCCCACAACTGTTCTTACCCGCAATCTTATAAGTATTTTTTACATTTCGCAGTTTTACATACGCCTGGTCCGAGGTTATCCATTTCTACGATGGTTTCCTTCTCTATTTTAAAGTTTGCAGGCCTATTATGTCTGTCTTTTTGTTCGTTCACGTATTACCCCCACCTGTCCAGAATCTCCTCTGATCCGTTGGCTTTGTTTCCTCCCCTGTCTCTAATATTTTGTATCATATCTCTACTGGGGCACACTTCTACAGCTCCGATGACGGATTACAAAGATAGGTATGTAGGGGATGTCCGTGCAGATAAATTGGTATAAACTGATGAACAACCGTGATATCTCTTCAATGTTGTTTGTGCAGCCCCTTATATCCAAGTATTAGAAGTGCCTAACACCAACTATAGTTTGTCATACAGCCTTGAGATTCCGACCCGAATCATAGGTGTAGGAATACGGTACAATGTTCTACGTACAAGTCTCTCCAGGCTATTTTCATTTAATTCTAGATATGCCTGGGTATTCCATTTCTCGCTTTTCCGTAGCCCATCAAAACAGTAGTCCATCCTTTGCATATCACGTCGTTATTATGTGGAGAATAGTAATGATAACGTGGGATGTGTAAATGAATTTTTGCCAGAGTTAGATTAGGAGGATGATGTCTTAATTGTTGCAAATTGAACTGGAAAGGGCTTGCTGTGAAAATTCATTTTTCTGTTGTAATCTTTCTCTCCTGTTTGAAAGGTGCGTGGAAGAATTTGCATTGTTCATTGTCATTTGAAAACGAAATCTGATACGTACATGTTCTAAGACCCATAGAGAGTAAGACATTTTGGAAATAGTTTAACATGACAATTAGACATGGAACTACTTACTCCAATCTAAAGGAACATCAGTATAATACATGGACGTTAGTTATCGGTGTAAAATATCATCGCGAGTTCATAAATGGAGAAAAATTTAAATTTCTTGTGAAGCAAAATGTTCACTTCTTTATTCTACGAATCGATTGTGGGTTTATACTCGGGAAAAATTTCTCTGGAAAAAGTGAAATTAAGTTGATTAATGATTTTATGTAATTTAAGTCTCCACAATCTCTTCCTGCCTGAAACCTTTTGACACCTTAGGAGTGCATGAGGATGAATTGGTGTAACGGAACGGAGATGATTTGTAAGCAGTTCTTACTGGAATTTCACGACCATTGCGATTGCCCCCTCAATCCTTCATTAATACGGATATCTGTATGAGCTGGAGATTTTTAGTAGTTTCAATAGCGACTCGGTGAATGATGGCACCTGCTTAGCATACATCCTGCGCGATATCCATATGCGGCTTAAGCCATTTTCACTCCTCTCTATCTAGCTGCTGCTTTATTTTGCTCGAGATAAAAGGGTATCATTCGCTTAAAGTTGCCTTGTTGGATTCATTGCCGTGATAGGCGTCGTAGTTTAATTTTGGATGCTCAGTATTGTCATTATTCTTTTGAGTCTTTATTTGAAGAATAATTCGGCCTGCTGTAACTTATAATTTAATTTGAAGATTGCTCCTTGGCTGAACTCACCTCCACGTACTTCCCTCTTCATAATGCCCGATCCATGAAAAACTGTCGAGAAGTGAGTCCGTAACTAACAATAAAATTGATGGTTTTAGGCGTGACTTCATGGAAGTAATAGATGTCCATTGTAGTAACACGAATTGTACGTTTTCTGATTTTTTTATTAATTTCTGACCGGTTTCAACTTGATGAGGCATCTTAAAGGGGAAAACTGGACGCAGAAAATTAATTAAAATGGGTGGTGAAACACACATTTTTATTTTTACTACGGATGGACTAACAAAATAAACAGTGATAAGTCAATCGTGCGGAATCGTGCAATTCTGCTGATTTTGGTGAAACTTGAAAGTACATTGTGGCAAGCTTATGAATGCCTTGCAATGAGCGTCAGTTTCGTTCTTCCATGATGTCACTTACCAAAATATTTTTAGCGTTAGAGAATTCCTTTCTCATCCAATGCTATCTTGTCTCATCAATCAACCCGTTCTCTTCCAATGATGTGCGCGATGATGTCAGCACCTTATAATTTCCCGTCATTTCCCAGAAGCGGGTAGTGTTTGCCATTTCGAGTAAATATTAACCGGTGGCGTTATCGAATGATTGAGCCAGAGGATTATTGTAGCCGCTGCACTTCCTATCCAAGTGAAGCCTGTCCACGCAATAGCTTCTTAGTCCTGGCCACAGTGTGACCTTTTTTGTTCCTTGTGACCAAGCGTTTTATTTTCTTGCATTATTGCTGACTCTGGATGTATAGAGAAAGTTCTGGATGTTTCTCCAAATATTTGACCCAAGGAATATAGCCGTGTTAAAGGAAATGCGTCTTCAGTGTTGTCTTCAGTGATTTTACGTGATTTTATGTTTATGTCAATGCATACTCTTTCATGACTGAGGTGGATGGGCGTGATTAAAAAGTAATTGCCAACGCTAGTAAGGGGTTACAACATTCAGTGCATGAGGACAGTCAAGATTTCTCTCTTTGTCATGAAGATGCTGTTACACAAATCTCAACGGATTCTGTGACTGTTATGTATTATTTTTGATAGTATTTTCTTTTCCACGGAATTCAGTATTTGCCTGTTTTAAAAGGGACGTGCTGTTGTTTTGAGCTTTTGTTTTGGTGAATTTGCGCTTTAACTTTGTCCATAAATCTGACTTATCGCTTTGTAGATATTGCCATTAGAAAAAGTTCATCTGGACCGGGCGTAAAACCGTGGGCCTTTGGCTTTCCGGGCCAATGGCACTAATGCTTGGGTGATTCAGTGGTGCCAATTATTTTGTATATGTTTCATATTTTTGGCTCTTGCCGGATTAGACCCTTTAGTCAGTGCGGGTAAGGCAAACGTGGATGAGCTGGCAGAGGAACGGAGGGTCTCCCGTTCCTCCCGGGATCCCTCTGTTCATACTAACCTCCGAGCCGCCGGAGTGGCCTGTGGCAGGGGATGTTAGGACAACAGTCATGAAGAAGGGTGGAATAGAGGAAAGAAATTAGGTGAAGGCAAGGACGAAAAATGAAATGTATGTTAACAGGGTGTCATAGTTGCCTGGCTCTGTTGTTTTTTGAAGTCACTAACGGTGCGAAGATGTAATTGTCGTACCTATCAATTCGACAGTGTATCTCTCCCTTATTTTGTCGCTTCTGTCAGTTCTAGAGATAAGCGGAGTTAAAATAATACCCTCCGTGTCACTAGGAAACTCGCGAGATCTGAATTATCGTAGTAGTCTTTGGCGAGCGTGCAGCGTCCGAGTCTCTTTGGCTGGCTCCCTACGTATTCCATCGGTCCTCGCATACGTTCTCCGGCGTCACGCTCGGTGCAGATGATTGTCTCCAAGTTGTGCGACGCTTGAGCTCTCCGGGGGGTCGCACTCATTCTCCGATCCGGTGGTTAGTGAGAAAGCGGCTCATCGGCGACGACCGCGGCTCACGCACGCATCAAGGGATTTCGCCGCCGCGTTTCGCAAGGTCGACTTGGCGGCCCCCGGGCCTTGATTTTATTTTTTGGTGACGCCTTGTCCGCGGTATATGAATAATGGATGGTCTAATCGGTTTCCTTCCGCTGTGCCGAAACCATCAAAGTATAGGCACCGCAGAGCTTGGTGGCTCACGCCTCTGTGGCACGTGACACCTGGGAGAGGAAAAAGGGTGGTGATGGAAAGAGGCCGGGGGATACCTTAATAATCAATTAACTCCGCTTCATATTCCCTGATTTCCAAATGCTAGTCATCGAGTGCCACCAAGTTGTGCGGTAAGTATATGAAAACAATATTTTTGACAAACTTTAATAATATCGGGACTAGCCATGGTATTACCTCACGGGGTCACCCGAAAGTGCGCATACGTGCAAAATTCCAGAGACAGGGAGTCGAACCCGGATCCCACGATATTGCGCCGAGTGCTTTAGCCAGTTAAGCTACCGAGGCGTTCTTCTACCCAATGAATATTGAGGGTTCTGCAAAGTAAAAAGAGGGCTCTATTCATCAAATATCCACAGGGAGAAGGACGCATCGGTAGTTGATCTGGCTGAAGCACTCGGCGCGATATCTAGGGATTTGGGTTTGAGTCACGGCTAAGGCGAATGATTTTTCCTCTGTGGAATTTCGCATTCTTAACGAAGGCCGTCCAGGGGACTTCTGTTTAACCTCTCATCCGGTGGACGGAGTACTTCGCTGGAAGCGCTCTTTACACAACACCCATTAAGGGATCAGGATTCCATTGAAAAATCTCCCCTGTCGGAATTCTAACCCGGGCCTTCGGCGCGAGTGCACTCAAATGTTTCCATCTCCTCGGGCGCCCACCACGAGCATCAAGGCATTGACTGTTCTCGCATCGAGGGAACTCGGGTCGGGAAGTGTCAACGGGTGTCGCCGCGGAGGAAGAAGGCGGTGCTGGTACTTCTAGTGAGGCGGGGGTCGGAGGGGAGGGTGCGGGGGCCGGTCGAAGAGGGGAGGGCGGGAGGGAGAGGGCGCGAGGTTGGAATGGGACGGGAGGTGAGTTGTGTGTAACGGAGAATTTATGTGACGTGCAGCAAAACGAATATTTCCTCGAGGAGGCCTTGGATTCTTCCGCGAGTTCCGGTATCTGATCGTCGTGCATTGTTTCCCTCCCGCTGTCATCAATCCCCCCGCCGGCTCATCCTTCCTCTTTTGCCACCATCCCCCCACTCCACCCAGTCAGTCTCGTGAGGTGTTTTGGGGAGCCATCTTGGGCCCATGCCCGCGTCCTTAGTCACCACCGCACGTTCCTCGCGTAGTGCCGTCGTTGGTGCCGGTGCCTCTATCCTCGAAAGACCTCGTGTCGTGCGGAGGAAGAGGAGCTTCAATGGCAAGCAGAAGGTGAGTGATATTCCGGTGGCCTTCGCGGAGTACGTAGCCGAGATTCTCCGATAGATCCCCAGTGATATCCACTTTAAGAGGCGCTTTGCTCTGCACAGTTGGTGTACAGCTGACCCCATGGTTAGGCGCATTGCCATCTTGTATTGCTTTAGCTGTTTCAGTCTCCTCTGCGAGGTGCTTGAGGTTCAGTTTTAATGGCCTGAAGCTAGGTCATTCGAATGCAATGTCGTGACGGGATTATGTCGCTAATGTCTTTCCTCTCGTTATTTATTTCCACTTTTACGGGTATATTCATAGCTTTTTCAGAACAGGTCTTAGGATGTTCGCTCAGCGTTTCAATTAAACCAAAATTCACGTAAAACGTTCATACATATCACGCCGTTGTTTATCGAGTTATGCATTGTCAAGAAAGCTTATTTATTGATGTTAGAGCAAGTTTTCTGGCCTGTTTATATAATGCCTTCCATACTGACATACCTTTACATAACCCTTTTGCCTCTTTTACTTATACGTATTGTTTTATATGTATGCGCTCTTCCAGAACGGCGTTATTCCTGCAACAACTAGTCTTGCCAGTGTTAAGTTTATGGCATATCAAGTTAACGCTGAAATTTTCAAATCACTGTGAAGTGTAATGAAGCATTCAGCCCCATTTAAGTGTTCACAAATTACAGGGCTAACCTCCTATACCCGTGTTTAACTTGTAATATATGGAAACAGCTACGAGAGGTACTTTGCACATTTCAGCTCTTGTACAGTTTTCCTCATCGTGAGGCATATTGTCATCTTCTGTTTCCATCGCTACGTTTCAGTCTATTGCAGGGTTTCTTAAACTTATGTGAACCACCGCCCCCTTATTTTCACAAACCTTTACCCAACTGCATAACCAAATCAGGATGTTTATAAAAATAAAGTTATAACTACTATGATTGAATTAATGTTTGCTTCAAGTCCAATAGATAATTAGTATATTCATCCATGAACGTGTATATATAAGGTACCATTCGGTTAGTACCCTGCCTCCAGGGTTCCCCATCCGTCCCTTGTTTCTTTTCGCCCTCCTACATTAGAGCACCGCCCCTCAGGGGGTGGTAACAACCACTTTGGGAACCACAGTCTATTGTGTGTGGTGTTCGCGGATCAATTTAATGGCCCCCGGCCAGTGCGGATTCAGTCTAGCGACGAAGTGTTAAGGTCGATTTGCGGCTGCCGTCAAAATGAACTTTAACTTCAACCGCGAGTACAGTATATTAGTGCTTACGGAGGCGCGTAAGAAACAGCGTCAACCTTGGACGTTAACCGTCAAATTCAAAGTTCAGTCAGTCCCAACTTTTTCGTTCACAGATGACGCCAGTGCAGGCTGCACGTAGTACGTGCTTAAAGGAGTTCGCTTGCCAGCCCCTTTCATTCACATAAAAAAATAGACAAGTGAATTCATTATGTATAACCTTTCATTCACAAGTTAGTAATAATCGCACTCATCCATTTTATCCGCCGCAATTCGTATCATCCGCTCACAATCGGTATTAGTCCCAGTGACAAAATTGATGAATGGAGGCGCTTCCTGGCTTGTAAACATCCGGACGTAATCGAAGATGGATAGCGATTGCCGACGGACTTTCACGGTCACGGCCAATCGTGTACAGAAGCCGTGGACGTAAATCATATTCACGGTTAACTTTGGAATTAGGCGCCAATCGTAAACCGGCGTTGTCGCCGAGGTTATCCGTCACATCCTCTATTCGGTGATATTCTCTTCAAGAGGCGCTGTGCTTAGCACAGCTAGTTTACAGCCGTCTTCATCATGAGTGGTATCGCCTTCTTCTGTTGCGATCGCTGTTTTTCATACTCTTGTGTGAGGCGCTCGTGCGTGATGACCTCGAACTTGGGCGTAGTGCTTCTAATTCGAGTTACTAAGAAACGGCCTCCGAATAACCTACTGCATGTAAGATTTCTTCTCGCAGAATCCGGTTCCGACCCGTATTCGGGAAATACGCTTACTTCTTCCTCATAGGAGTTGGTTGCAAAAGCGAGAACAGTCACGTCATTTCTAATTTTGTTTTCTGGTTGACTCTTTTATAGCCTTCGAGCTTAAGACCCATTTCATTTTGGATTCAACGACCTTTTGGCTCGGGTGCCCTCTAAGGCTTGAAGGGATGCTGAAATGTTCCCACCATTGGACACCTTGATAATTGCATTTTAGGTGTGGTATATGGAAATGGAAATGTGATATGTGGAAAAGCAAATAACAAAGTCAAACGCACTCTTCACGGCCCTAAATCCCTTTAAGGTCTCTAAAACTCTTTGTCTTCGAGACTTAGTAAGTTCAGGTCCTTAGATGCACTGCCATTCCGGTCCTAACGTACACATAGGCTGCCTGGAAATGTAGAAGTGCTTACAGAAACAAAAGGTTAAAAGCACTTACCACAGACTCCTTCGGAGAATTCCTTGGGTTGTTCGTAACGCAGCCATACGGAGAGATTGAAACCTTCCTACCCTTACGTAAATCTTTCGCCATTACTTCCAGAAATTCCAACGCTCTCTACCAACGCCACCTACATACGTATGTAGGTGGCGTTGTCTCTACCCCCAACCACAAATCCTTTACTCCTCAACCTTTGGAGATATAACCCTGCAGTAGTTACTCCCGTTGCTTTTCTACGCCCTAACTCCTTCCTCCTACTAAAACGTGATTTACATCCCTAAAACCCAGGACACCGTTACCCCTTCGTTATGATAACTTTATAATTGCTTATCCTCTGTCAACGGCCCCTGGCCGGCAAGCAGAGCAGTCTACTGATGCCAGTTTTTTCCGGGGTGTGCAATACTCTTGTCGTCGTCGTCTTATAAGAAGATAAGAACCTTCGGATGTGAAATGTTAGTAGTGGTAAACATTTTCCGTCTAAACGTACCTTAACCGGAAGATCCTATCTTATAATACTAGGGGACATCACCTGAAGGGCTTATTAATTCCCTCCGCTCTTGAAGTTTCTGGTGAATCAAATGTTTAACGATTTCTCTTGCCAACGAATACGTTTTTAAATATTTACGATGCCAATCAGGAACATGAATGAGCATCAATATGTTCTCCATGGTGTTTTCACTGCATGTTGCTGATATTTCTCCTGAACGATTTTACTGTTTAAAAACTCTAAAATACTTGCTCACTTGTTTTTAACCATTGTTTCTTGACTATTTGCCAAAGTCGTACCCCTCAAGTACGTCACAACCTTCGAATAGATGGATATTTTTGTAATCGTTGTAAAATAAGTTTTCTGTAATTCGCGCTGTTGAGAGGGTGGCGGTTGAATCCGCATTTTCGTATTTAAAGCAAAGTGATCATTTACCCGATTTTAGAAGAATATGGACTGATTTTTCGTTTATTTTTCCTAGTGACGCAGCGAGCGCCTTCGGTTGCAAACAAATGTTTGTTGATGATATTGATTCACATGCAGCATGACTCTGAAGCCCCATATATGAAATTAAATCGCTTTATAAATTGAAGTATGTCGTCAGCATAAAAAGAATTTTCTTACGTAATCATTTATTTATTACGAAACGAAAGAAGAACCCTTAGATTTTTCCACAAAAATATTTAATACGACCGGTTTGGATTTCTTATATAGTTATTACACCAAGTTTCTCTTTCGTCATGTAGGTATACTTTCCAGTACATCATTCTTAATAAAATATTATTATCACTTCATTATTAGATGATCCAGGCGAAATATCATATAGCTTCCGACCCTTTAGTTTGTTTTAGTTGAAGAAATAATTTTTTTTTAACTTTTCATCGTTACGTTAAATGCTATCATACGATGAAGATGAAGGAACCCAGGTTGTAAGCAATTGACATGTTTTTTATGCGGAGTTATAAAGTGTTTCTTCTTCCTGAGTGGAGCCTCCGCGTTTTGTTTTTCTATGAGTGATAGCGTTCTTTTTCTCTTGGTTATCACTATAATCTTTCGTGCCAGTATGCATGACATATGTATGTATATTGAGGTTCACGTCTAAAGAAAAACCTCATATCTTTCAAGGCTATCTTGGAAGTGAGTTCAAATTTACGTTTTCAGATTAAAATGCTCGTAATTGCGTTATTACGTTGGGAGTATAAATCGTATGCACGGGATATGTGATTTTTTTCTAAACAAATATGACGTTGCATGTTTTGTGCGGTTTATTTGATAACGCAGCAGGATATAATGTTTTCAAGCTTAGTTTATATCTAGGATTGGAAATCGGTTTGGTGTCTCTTTGTTGAAAAATTTTCTAATTATGTGCTCATCTGCAATATAGTAATTGCAGTGGAGTGCTGTTAAAATTAAACAACTCGCCGTCTGAGGCATTTGTGAATGAGGTCACTGTCATCCACGAGCTAACTCAAATGTGTGGGAAGGATAAATTTTTGGACTGCACACTTTAGGTTGATTCTCCCTGAAGATAACGCATTTTTGAACACGAATGAAATTAGCTTTCGGCATTGCGAGTAAACACCAGTTTTCAAGGAAAAACTCATCACCACTCATTTCGGTTGTGCTCGTGATTGTTTTCGTTCATGCTGGGGTTATAGGACTCGCATACCACCTCGAAACTTTCCCTCACCGTAAGACGAGTGCCTCTCTCATGGTGACTCGGCACAAACCTTTGATCGAAACGCTTTCTCATCGGAGGGCTGATAAAACCTTTTTGAAGTTAGTGGAAATCAGCAGGAAAACACGCATTAAGAAATATTAGTATTTTTTTAAATTTATATAAGCTATATTCTTAAAGACTGCATTTTCTCCATGAGAAATTTTTTCCATTCACAGCTACGCTCTGTAGCTGTGAATGAGCTCTCGTCAGAGAGCAGAGCCTCAATTTACTGATTGCATTGGTAAGCAGAAACGTAATGAATTACGTTTATTTGTGTCGTATGCAGAATGCATTTACTCATTTAATGGACATATATTACCCTAACTCACACAAGAGGATATATTCGCCTTTTGATGTTAGGCAGTATTTTCATCTGGCTAATGCATCGTTCTGGACATGTCCTTTTTCACGGCATCGTGCCATCGAAAGAATTACTGCGTTCTGTGTCCTCCATCATTCGCATTTTGGTAGTGAGTAGGGCGAGGGAAAAATTGCTCGTGTTGAACGCTGAGAGCAGGCTCGAATAACTTTTACGTTTCGTTGAAACGTTCGCTTTGTCCACAGCGAGTCCCGTCCTCTTCGATTCATTTAAGTTTCCTAACACGTTTGAGGTTTTATTACGTGTGAACGTGTCTCACTAGCAATGAAGTGCCTGCTCTTTGTGATGGTGAGCTGTCGCAATGTTGGTTGGTCATTTGGGGAGACGACCGGCAACTGAAACCATGCGCACCATATGAAGAGATCTACATATATAGTGGCAGCGAAACTTGGTGGCAGTCGCTTGCGCTAAGAATGACGTCTGAGTGAGGAAGGCGCGCGTGGAAGGGGTCGGCAAAGAAGGGGAGGGGAGAGGACAGCGCATGGTTCGTCGGAGAAGCCAATCTTAACATCTGGATAAAGGGCCATAGAGTGCTAGGAAGTTGATGTGAATAATAAATAAAGTATTTTGATGTTGGCAGCGAAGATTTTCCACCTTGAAAACCCTGGTATTCAAACGCGGAAACTACCTTACTCTCCCATGTGGAGCTAGTTTGAGGGCTATGGGCTGTTTCACTGAAAAGGGTCTTCCGCTACTACCACCATGTTTCGCTCTACTGTACACAGTAACCTGTAAGCCACCTGAAGGTTGTGCGGCAGGGCAAGTCATGTATCGGTAGGGGTGGGATTATTTGGAGATCGGATTAAAAGCGTAGAAAAACTCGGCTTGTGCATTAGTCCCTTCTTATCGAGTCCACTAAGGGGCTCATAGTTAAAGTTATAGTAACATCGTGGAATGGGACGTTGTCTCCACATAGCATTCAAGATAGAACCTGGTACCCCGGAATGGGAAGCCAGAGATCTATCCACCGCACCAATCCACTACCGCGATATATTTTATAACACTGCAGAATTTCTCGCAAAAATTCACTGAGTGACATTCGATTGATGTTTCTGAATGAAACCCAACCCCTTTTTGTCTCTCAAACTCTGAACTGCCCGCTGGAGATAAGACCGATCGACTTTCTCCCGTTCCGCGAGTCGTATATATTTTAATGGTCATTCGGAAACCCATGTGTTTTCCTGCAAGATTTATACTGATATCGATGGCCCTGAAGCCCATTGTGATGGAAATAAGGACGCCGCATAACATGTCATTTATGAATCGTTGACGAATGTAACGGTGCGACAAACAGAATAGTTGATGTGTGCTAAGTTTGATGTCGTTGAAAGTGCACGTTTGTCACGCGGCGAAGAGATTCAAATTATATGTTGGCCCTCTTTCGGACGCCGATTTAAAATGCTGAAAACTAACCCATAGCTCTCACGAGGGGTTTTTAAATCTATATTTAGACATTTACATCTACTTAGTACCCTGAAAGTCACCTTAAGTGTATGGCAGGGGGTTAATTCCAACCGAATATGAACTTAACTATAGTGTGCATAAGTTTGTGGAATTACGAGTATTAATGCATTATGTATCTACAAATTTAAACCAGTGCAGTACGTTTCTGCGCGGAGAGGAACAGGAGGCGTATGAGACGTTCTGTTTGCAATATTTAGCATCATATAGCAAAGCATGTTATAACGAATTGATAATTTAATTACACTACCGGTCGAGCAACCTAATTATTGAATCATAATTGCACATATTATGGTCTCTTTTAGTTAGCGGTTCATATGACATTTAAAATCTGCCCATTTTGCTGTGTTTCCCTAACTTTATGCTAATGTTCTAATGGACCGTAATGCTTCGGGGATCGCAAATATTATGGTGATTTAGAAAATGTATCGGCTTCGAATGTTCTTGGAATAATTCCTCAATTTTAACCGACAATCTGACTGTGATACTCATTATAAATAGCACGCACCCAGATGCTGACTCTGATGCGTGAAGGTCGGATGTCGAGTATGCGTCTGGGGTTATCGAGTGGAGCACGCCCGTATGTTGTGCGCGAGTGGCTGCTGTGTCATACCATGTGGTGGCAAGTTAATTTCTAGCTATCAAGATGGTAACTTGCCCTCGAACTAAATACACCCCATATTTGTTGCTGCTTCTCGCCACGATTGCATAAAGTCTATATCAGCAGAGTCTTCACGCAATGGTGAACTCTTCGTGACTCTCACCCCTCTCTAATGCGTAAACGGGAATTGAATCGTCGCTCAGAAGCAGTGTTCGCGGAGATAAACCTTGTGTTCAGTGCCGAATGGATTACTGCTGTCGAAGGAGTAGTTTGGTCCGTCTTACGCCCCATCAACGTGACCTCAGTCTTACGAAGTGATCTGTAAAGAATTGTCCTCCGATAACTCGTCGTGGAGAACCATAAGTTGCGAGAAAGCATGTTGTGGACCTTAGAAACGTAATTCGTCCGCTTTCATTTGATTGAAACTATTGTACCTTTAGTTATTTATCGCTGCTTTATTGCGCCCAACTTCGATAATAAGTATTGCACCCTCTAGTGAATATAAATAAAAGTATTTCATTAGAGGACTCAATTTTTTGGCTGCAAATAACGTAATGTTAGGTTTCTTTGCTACGGATGGTGTAGTTGCATAAGTCTTAATATATGTTAATTCCTGTGGTGTGTGGGACGAACTCTGTTAAAATCCTGCGTGCGAAAGGTTCACATCCTCAAGTAGTCTTCTGGGTCTTCGTGAACTCTTTCTTCAGATGTAAGTACTGTAAATTGGAACTTCGGCTATTTGATTTTCCTTATTTTGTATTCTTGCATTATTAAAGGCTCTCCTAATGAATCCATATTGTAAATAATAAACAGTGATTGAGAAACGTGTGGTATTTCATATAGTCAATTTCTCCATCCACTCCTGTTTCGTACTCAATTCATTCTTA
This sequence comes from Pyrrhosoma nymphula, assembly GCA_963573305.1. Classification (NCBI taxonomy): domain Eukaryota; kingdom Metazoa; phylum Arthropoda; class Insecta; order Odonata; family Coenagrionidae; genus Pyrrhosoma; species Pyrrhosoma nymphula. Next base: position 29,474,803 of record OY754332.1, read on the forward strand.
ATCTCTAGTGCCTTTTTAAATTTTTTCTGGATTATGTGTGGCAGCATATGGAATTATTTTACCATATTTTTGAATGGCCTCATTTGATATTGTAGCTAACTCAGGTCAAAGGCTCCTTTGAAACTACGATCGTCTCCCTTAGTTTCAATCGCAGGTGAAAGAATAACTGGGTAAATTTTGATTAGTTAACTTGTCTCACGATGTACTTCTTCATTATCATTTCGGGCGGGAAGTCGCCCTGGAGAGACATGGTGAGGAATATGATCGAGATTTGTTGCGCATAATTGTGCTTCGTAGGATTTGGGAACTATGTTCTAAGTTTGATCCGTTAGGCTTGAGGATCTAAGAAACAGTTAAGCCTAGTACTCGTCTGGTTGACGACTTCAAGCAAACGAATTACTTTCAACGACATCCCGTAGTGGCTAATAGACACGCCCTATTCAAAAACGGGTTCCTGTACGGGGCCCTAATATGTCAGGTCAACTCCACTGTTCTTTAGGTGCACCTGTGTGGATGGGGAGTATGATTGAGAGGAGAGCAAGAAAAATTAGATTTGCGAGAACGACATTTTTGATATCAGTACAGTTTACGAATGTATTTCATTAAGGAAACACGTTAGTTACACGGTCATTTCGCAGGGATTCTTGCCGAGAAACGTTTTTATCTGGTCTCAATGGCATTTATTTATAAAGACTTATTTATTGCGGATTTTTTTTCATTTAAACCAGTCCGTTCAGCATTCTGATGCCCTAATGTTATGCTCATGGTTTAACTGACTGTGGCATGTCGGGGTTCCCAAAACATTTTTCACGTCAGATATAAATATTGGCTTCGTAATGACTTTGAAGATTGTCTACATTTTGACAGACCGCCTCTGCCGAGTTCGAATATCGGAAATGGCGAATATTCTCCGTCGATTCCCGACCCCTACTTGGTTGCTTTGTGGAGAGCACAGCATGTCCCGTGCACCTTTCGGCGTATGCGACTGTGAGCCCCTAGGCGCCTTTCGTTTACAGCTGTGTTAATGCCGACGCTCAGTTTCTCTCAACCCGTCCTCCATTCCCAAATAATCCTCTCCTTACCGAGATACCCGCCGTCCGTTAAGGTGGCTGGAGCGGTAATCGTGAATCGTTGAAGGCACATTCTAATAACTTTTCAAGTAAGTCGAAAAAATATTCTTGGACCTCATATCACTCAAGTACACCTGTTTATACGTTGGAAATAACCACACATGCAGTAATGTATATGATGCAAGAGTTATATTTAAAAATTTCGTCTTAATTAAAGCATTGTTTTGACTTGGATTTTCGGCGCGAAATTCGAAATTTACGAGAAAATCATCTCTAAATACGCTTTTCTTACTCGGCATGATACCTTGATAATTGTTAGCAGCTATTATAATAATTTGAAACTTATTATTTCGCATTTAGGAGAAAATCTGTACATAAGTAATCGAATTGTTTCAAAATATATGCCGTGAGCCATAAGAGTACTTGTTAAAATCTCTTAGAATTGCGAGGAAACCAATTCGGTAGCATTCAGTTTGTTTCACTTTTATCGATAGATATTACTAATAAGAACACGTTTGCAAAGTTTCACGCAAATCTGTACATGAACAAAAATCGCTCCAGCCACCTTAAGCCCCAGATACGCGCAGGAGTTGACTCGTAACTGATCGATTTATATTGAGTCGAATACGATGTCTGACTCCACTTGAATCGTGTCTACACATAGTTGTCGCGAATTGTGCAGTTTTTGGAGATTGCTTGCGCCACGGTGTCATCGCGAGGAACCTCTAAACAGCTAAAATACCTCAAACGTAAGAGGAAGAGGTTTTCTTGAAAATATTTATGCATAAAAAAGAGCCGTAAGACTATGATATTAAATTAGGATTGGTAAGAACAATATAAGTAAAATAAAAGTGAAAAATACATGAAAATAAAATTACGAAAAAATACAACAGAGAATCATACCATTATAATTTACACGTGCATTCAAGGGAGGGCTCGTATTTGGTTTATTTCAAAACTCTAAATAAATCGGCAAACCTTTATGTTAACTTCTAAGCATGCTTTACTACTAGTAAAAAACCTGTTGGGCTTCTTCGTGCAACTTAAAACTCGTTGACTCGTAGTCCTTCTAAAGATGCAAACATTTTATGTACAGCTAAGAGTAAAATTCTCAACTTGCCCTAACATCAACTTGAGTAATCAAGCATTTCATATGCACCTCAATGAATGGTTATTAACTACACTAGCATAAACTTGAGTTGTCAAAACTTTTCCATATTAGTCGTATTTGAGGCGGTCTCTATTTCAAATCTGCGATTCCCCCTCATCCGACTGAACAGTTCGTCGACAATTGCTTCCACGACTAGGACGGCTGCTACTCCGTCCAAGTATCAAACTCCTCCGCTATCGATAGAGAACTCGTGTACGAGTACAAATGATAGGTAAACGTCCAAGTCGTCTTTCCAAGTGGACTCGAATAGGGGTCAGCTCCTGTGCGTAATCGCCGCGTTAATATCACATATTACCTCAGTCGTCGGTCGCCTCCCCCAAATAAGCGACCAACAAACCTACGAGCTAGAGAAAAGCGCCGCCGGAAGGCCTGCACTCTACGTAGTGAAAACGAGGGATGGTTACCAGATGAAGGCGGATCCGAAGGGGGAGGCGGAATTCCCCAGGGGGGGGGCGAGACCTCTCATCTACGCCACTTTCACTCCACTCAAAGAGCTCACAATCGGTATGCGTGCTCTTGCGTGCCAAACTAGTCGTTCCCTCACTACACAACACGTTGCCTGTCCCGACACAAAGCATTGGACGAGGTCTTACGTCGAGACCTTCCGGGGGACAAGAATTCCCCCCTGGCTACTGTCCCCCTCATTTTCCCCATCATCGTCCCTAATAACCCTCCCTCTCCCAGACTTTCTCCCAAATCCAAAAGCGAAGGTGCCAGCGAGTTGATGATAGCAATTACTACGCCCTCTCGAGTCGTGTCTAGATGCGCGTGTCCCATAGAGCAGTTAACGGCTACCGGGACTTGTTCAACGTCACAATGTTGAAGTGAGGTTAAAGCCGCACTGTTTCAGTGGTTAACTCTTCTTGGGATTAGAATCTCCATTTCGGCCGGCGTTTGGACGTGAGACTTTCCCGTTGTCTTCAGGTATGATGCGTGATGAATGAACGTCATCATCAATCCTGATGGTGATGGCGCGGCAATGAAGTTTCTTGTTGAAACTTCGGCCAAAATGAAGATTTTAGCCCGACGGGAAGCCCTAAAGATTTTACCCTTATATGCCGCCCATAAGCTTCTGAACATTATAACGCCTCATCTGTCAACCTAAAGCTTCATTTTCATGAATCCATTTTTGCAACATGCATGCATACAACGCTGCTTTTTCAGTCAGAGGCGAAATATTCAAAGGAGGTTGCGTTGAAGTTCTCGGAGTTGCCCGTCTTTCAGCTTTCTATGTAGCTTGTATTGCCGGAGCTGCGGCAGGGAGGGAGAATCGACTATTTTCCCCCATGTTGTTGTTGATCACGTGGTTCGCTCCCAGGGATCACCTGAGGGCTATTGTCGATCTCCTGAGGGCTATTGTCAACAATTGAATTTTGGAAGGAAAAAAAAGGAAATCTGAGGAGTAAAAAATTGAATGAATTCAGGATAATCATTTTAATTTGTATGAGATCAGGGACGTGAAACAGAAATCCACTTTGTTTGTTTGAATTTTCTTCATCTTAAAGCTAATACCACCAGCGCAGCCCATCGCCGATGCCATTTGCAAACGCCTATTTTTCTACAGCAGTTCCACGATTTAAAAAATATTCGAAACACCGAACACGTCACAGTTTCTTTTTACATCCAGAGAGGCCGCTGCTATGGAAACGGAGGCTGCGATTGCCGCACAACGGTGCGGTAAAACGAAGCTTAATTCCCTTCCCGGTTAAGCCACTATAATTACAGTTAGATATGCACACGGATGACAGATTTGATGCGTTCCCAGCAAAGTTTTATGCTAAACTCTTCCCGGGCTTCCCATCGAGTTCAACTATTCATTTTGACCTTTAGTTTCGACAGGAATCGTTCCCACCGTCTTCAGCGCTGGTGATGCCGTCACGTCGAAGATGTCAAGAATATATACTCTTCTGATCGACATCTGCATGCTACTACCCTGTGAGCCGCCGCAACTATGGATGTGTTTTTCATTAAATTGAATTACTACCTCGTATTGCAGATAACTTGTGCGGCATAGGCGACGTGCGTGGAATGTGGGTAACTTGGTTCGACCAAAATAGATCGGAGACCGTTAAGTTTTTCGCCGTGTCTCATCGGCGGCAATGACACAAATATTTATTTTAGGTAATATTTACTCCATTGCTATCTCCAATATTCCTCCCCAGTGTAATTTTAAAAATTGCAAATTTCGGTGGCAGTAGCGTGAGCAGCTAGCTGGCCAGGGGCACATTGTACCGCCAAAAGTTCTGTGTGGACACTACATTATAACCCTTGAACGATGTCATAGATGTAATATTTTAGTTTAACGTACATCCACGGCTAAGGCCATTATGCGCATAATGTTAACTCCACCTCGCATCCAAGTTTGGATCGGGATATTGCTGTAAAATCTCCGCCACTTACGGGATTCGAACCCGGGGTCTTCGAGATGGGAAGGGTTTCTTCTAGTCGATCCTCTACCTTCTCCTAATAATGTGGTAATAATACTCTTTGGGGTGGAAATCAACGTCCTTGTCACGTGCTGAATTGATCATACAAACCGAGAGGTCACCTTCCGCGTCAGAGCCCTGGGGACCGTGTGATGTACATGTTGTCTTGAGGGACTCGTGATAGCCTTGGTATGGCCGTGACCACGAAACGGGTGGTGAGACACCGACCCAGTGACCTACAAGAAGTGGAGTATGAGGTATCATTGCCTCAAATTTCACTCTTTTCCTCCACGTTGAAGTTAATAACGCATTTGGATGGTGGGTTAAAAAACTCAACCGCTCCCTTTCACTAAATTGCTTCTCCCGACAGATTTTAATGGTATTATAAGGGATGGGTTGTTCTTTCCCTCTCTATCTCATAAAAACCACGCCAGCTCAAATCGGGGAGGTATTGGAGTTTAAAATGCATCTTACCAACGTAAATTACTCTCTCAAATTATCGTATGCAATACACTCACTCGGCATCTCGAAGAGTTATATGACGAGTATATAAGCCTAGGTTCCGTGTAAACGAAAGCCAGTTTAATTGATAATATTTGATGTATTATTAAGCCTTTACAGTGAGATCTTAATATCTGAAGAATACATATGACCCGTTTTGCAATATAACTCTCATTATGTGCTGTTTCCTTCGATAGAAAAAAAGTTCTACCGAAGGCTTTCATGACGTTGAATTGGGATAGTTGTTGCCAGAAATTGTTTGAATAATTGAACGAACTTACGTAATCTCAATAACTATTGAAAAAATATTAATAAAATGTGATTGTTTTTGTCGGTTAAAATTCTTCATTTCTGCAGTATCTCTATTCCGATTGCCGCACTATACTGTTATCACATGACGAGTAACTCTCATGTACTGTTTGAGCAGTTAACTTGGAGACTTATAGTTTGTTTCGATTGTATGTTTTCCCTAGAATATATCAAGATTTACAAGACCAAACTAGCTTTCCCTTTGCTGAACTATAAACTTCCCATTTATTTAATCTAGTCTGGGGAAAGAAAATTAGAGGCCAGATTATCACGACAGAAATAACTAAAAACGTGGGAGTTTTTTTTAAATTAGCAACTCTTGGTTTTTAAAAATTGACCTGAGTCCCAAATCTTTACAGCTACATTATGTTGCAATTAATGAAAATGAGCAGTTTAACAGCGCCATTATTTGGCTTAAGCACTCGAGCACTGGGATAATAGCGATTCCTAATATGTTCCACAATTATATTTAAGCACTTTTATTTTGTTGACAGAAACTATAAAGTCCGTGTGTTTTCCTTGAATTCATGATTTTTTTCTGAATTCCCTGGAGTGTTGGTACCATAAGCGCTGGAAATGGAGTCCATGCCACATTTTCTTCAATATGCCATTTAAAATGTTTTCCTATTGGCGAAGATAACTACCTAGGTGCGTAAAAGGAAATGCAGGAGATGCGGGTCGATGAGTCAAGCACAGGAGTTTATGGGAAGGATTTTGTAGCTTATCAAGTGCAAAACATCGCACTATTTGTGGTTATTTTTGGAGATATGACTAAAATCAAAGGTGAACACGAGAATTGCAAGCCAAAGACCATGCTCTCAGCAAAAGCGGAAAAATCGGGTGGGACGTGGCTGCTATCTTTTTTCCGAACTTCTTGGAAGCAACATTCCCACGAACCATGACCTTTAAACTGAGCCGTTAATACGGGAGATTGTGTGAATGAAAGAATTAGAAATCCCGATACTAGGAAATGGAGGGTCGCTGGTAGGATTCTCCACCCGCTGGATAGACAAGTTTCATTCAACTCAAAAACGATTCCGTGTTTCATTTCCCATTCTAACGTAGCAATATTTCATCAAAACATTCAGTTAGTCTTATTTTACCAGCCACTTGAATTGACTCAATATTTTCATGCTAGCTCACCAATAGCCAATCGCAAGAGGAAATTTATTAGAGCAAACAATCGCCTTTTAGTGAAGTAAACGACTGTTATCGAGGAGACAAAATTCTGCTTTTAAAAACATGTGAGTCCTTAAAAAAATGTTATTGTTGATATTTTACATTCCGGGTATTGGTGACTGAATATCAACCTAATTGGTTATAGCACTTGTCGTGAATGCAAGGATCTGGGTTTCGGTCCAGGCGAATGAATTTTTCATTGGGAATGTAACTCATTCCTAGTTTATTCGTTACTCCCATAACTTTTGTCCAAATAACTCAATCAAACGCCTCCTCTAAGTCTACGAAGCGAAGTTGAAACATCCAGGCCATCTAGTTTCTATCAGTACCCTCATTAATCCAGTAGGGTCATTCGTTTCTATATTCCTCCTAAAATGTAATTGGTCGTCGAACAGCTAGCCGTTTGCTTTGCTCCGAAATCTTTTATTCATAAATCTAAGAACCTTTGCCACGTGCGGAAATAATTTTATTTTTCAGCACTTCTCAGTCTTTTGCTTCACTAATCATCGCGAAAGGAACTGAAACTGGTTTAACTAAATCCTCGGGTCATACTCCTTTCTCTTATAACCTCCGAATTAACCCGAAACGTTTTCACTGGCTTTTGTACCCAAAATATCTGCTTGAATTAAATAACCTCTTTCATTGTCAATGCCAATGACGGCCGATTTGATAGTAGTTAGACGAATACACACTATCATGCTCAAGATAGTGAAAAATCACCCATAAGGGATTTCAATCGTATGTAACAACCTTAACTCTTATTACGCATTGTAGTGCTCTTTCGTTCACCCTATTTAGGGCGCCTGGTTCAAATCTATCCCTGCTGACGTCTCTTACAATTGTGAGCGTTGTTAATAAAATTTTCCGTATCCTAAATTTATTCTTTTTAATATCGACGGGTTTCCATCGTACTAATCTCACCGAAGAATCAAACTACAATGGGCATACTTTACATCCTTTCATTGAAGTTAGTAAATAAAATTGAGACATATTTTATTAATTATGAACGATTCGTTATATTATCATAGAAATGATGGTGCCTCTTGTTCCTTTTTTAACGTTAATAAATTGTAGTCTGAAGGGGAAATTTATGGTCAGCACTTGAAATGTTTCTTAGCTGAATTAAATTAAATGGCATAAGTGACCCTAATCGAAAGTGTTGACTGTGAATCCCGGCCTTAATATATTGATCGCAGTGCAAAATAACACAGCACCCTAATGAACGAGTGCTACTTTGTAAACTAGGCTAAGGCGATCTTTGGCTGGGCAGAATAGATAAGCTACAGTGAAAGTTAACCTGAAGGTCGACTGTGAATTCCACCCGTATATGTTGGTAGCGGTGCAAATTAACCTATGGCATCGAATAATGTGATTAAACGAATAGTGATGCATACTATTTTGGAAGATTTGCTGCTTTCCCGGTGAATCTTCTGGATGAATATTTCTCGAATCTTCCTACGGGTCTGATTTTTCATTTCTTCCGACATTTCGATGGACTCACTCGGCGATGAAGACGACGGGCGAGTTGTTCATCCGAACTTCGGAAGAAAGTAAAAGCTTTACCCTCTGGAAGACCGTAAAAATATTAAATGTTGAATGTATGAAAACTAAGTATATCCCCTGATGATATGCATCGAGTGTAGGGGAGGTTAGTATGAAATGAGAAAATTTTGAGAGGAAGAACAAATTATTTTCGCATGAAAACTTGAAAAATATACAGCATGGGCTTTGATGATTTCACATTCCATTGGCAATAACAGCATAAGGTGCTCTCTCAACATTTAACAATTCCCTCTTATAGTCAGTTAGTGAAGGGGGAAAGGGAGAGAGGGAAAAAGGTGAAGATGAAAGACGATGGGGAAACGTGTTTATTTTGCAACAGCTGAAAGGATAGAAGAATTTTCAAGGAACGGACATTCATTGAATATGTTTTTCTTCTGAGAAACTTCTTGGCCAAGGGATTTTTTTAAATTTAGCTGCTCTAAAGCTTGAAGCTCTCGAGAAATGAAAGTAATACTCTAAAGGCCCTTTGGTGGTCTCACCATAAAAGATGTAAATTAATCAAATTGAATTATTATACGTTGTAGGAGCACCAGATTATAATGCATTAAAGCCCGGGTCGTGCGTGTTGTATGATATCGTCTTACCTCAGGGTTATGTGAAAGTTCCCTTGCAAAAAAATTAAGTGGTGGAAAACCGAAAAGTTTTGAAGATCGTGTTTAATTTTTGGGGGACCATTACTAGTTTTCTGCATATCGACCTCGAAGATTCAACAGTACGGTTTTCTCGAAATAGGTGGGTAATCAAAAACAGTTACTCCTTGCAAACGTTTCGGAATGTAATGAATTCCATCATCAGGTGTTGGAATAAATTTTGTTAGCAATGCGCTTGTGTGGTTTTACATCTACTTTCGGTGTAATTGGATCAAAAGATGCACTTACTCTCTGTAGCCTAAGTTATTAAAAAGTTTATTCAAAGCCCTGATGATGGAATTCATTAACTTCTGAAGAGTTGGCGAGTAGTTGCCGTTTTCGATATCTGATCTACCCGCGAGAAAACCATACTGTGGATGCACTGCCTTCTCCAGGTGAAAGGACAAAGGTGAAATACACTTACACGCTGATAAGGTGACAGCTCGTCTAAATATCCCGGCGCACGTCAAAAAACGGGTTCATGCACTTCATACACGGGGCCATAAGCTTTCACACAAGCTTTGTTGGCCTTTGGGTGGTCGGCGGGGCTCATCAATGGGCCCGCGCGCCGCTTTGCCGTCCCTCCCGCGCCGTCGTTTCCGTCAGGGATCGCGTTTCTTCGCGCCCGCCCGTCTTGCGTCAGCAATTAGCGATTCCGCTCGCTTTGCCCGCCCCCTTCCCCTCCCCGAATCATTGTCGTTGCATCAGGGGCGCAAGGTGGCGCAACCCTGCCGGCCGACTTCTCTCGTCGTTATCGCCCGTGAGTGCGCCGCCGCGCCGGAGAGTCGCCAGCGCTATTGCTTAGGGGGGTGCGGCCGCCGCAACATGGGGAAAACCTGGTAGGCGGTGCGGAGGTCAGGGCCACCTTGGGGACGGGTGGTTAAGGGTTTTCCCGATTTATATTTCACTCTTCTTGTGAGCTTAGTTTCATTTAAGTAGGCTCCAAATGGAAATGCATTTTTTTTAAATCACATAAGATGAGAATCACGTTACCGGCTTCTATGGAAGGGAGTGATATGGTCCTCTCGTGCTAGTCCTGGGGTCATGAGGTCGAGCTCCGCCTGGGTGGGTTTGTTATCATCTAAGACATAGGATTATGTATTTCGTTGTTTGTTTCATCCTCTGATGGAAAGGCTTTATGGTTTTGTTCTGAGAAATTAAAGATAAATTTATAAATAAATTAATGGTGGGAGGCAAAAGCGTGGGAGAATAGAAACAACCCCGTTGTATTCAGGTAAAGTTCGTTAAAATAATTGAAACCTGTGTCTATTAATTAATAGTACCAGTGGAATGCAATAAGAGATGCGTTATAGTGTTTCTCCTCTACCACGTGGAGAAGTTTCAAAAGGTGAGGTTCAATACTGTGAATCTTGACATGTAAAAAATTTGTGGTATCTAGTTCATATTGAAAGGAGCAGTTGAGTTACGGATTTAGTGGCCACTGAATTCCGAGGATATCACCGCTGTTCGAGACTATTACCCTGCCATATTATTTTTCAAGTAAATGGGCATTATTCTCTTTAGTTTTTTTATTAATGTACATACCACCCTGTCTCCGTTCAATTTTTAGATATTCCTCCGTTCGCTGAAGAAATCTAGCTTGCTCCTTTTTCCCCAAAATGATCTTAACGTCAAAATTTCACGCTTAACCAGTCTCAACGCCTTGAATACGTAAGTAAAATTTTCTCAATGTGCATCGTGTTAAAGTTACTATCTTCTCCTGACTTTAATCTTTATCTAACCCCTCCCCACCCGTGTCAGTTTTCGCTTGCGTCGAACAAACGCCCACCTATCCTCTGGAGTGAGGAAACATGTGGACAGTGAGAACTGATTCTAAATCAAGGTGGTGATGAGTGATGGCTGGATGGCCGCGGGGGTTGAATGGAGGCGTTTTTCTTTGCCTCGGGGCTTTTTGCCGCGTTGTTCCGGGTTACGAGCAATATTTCGCTGGCTATCCTGCTGGCTTCTTTACGTAGGTGTCCGTTACGTACCGTCGCAGCAAAAAGCACTGAATAAGTATTTAGCATTCGTGAGCCAACGTGTATTACACACTGATGTATTCAAAGTAAGAGTTGCTAATGTGCCAATCGTGGCGGGAAACGTCGTTAATTGGCATCATTGATTTTTTCTTATTCCTTAGCATTCTTTAAGGGCCGCCCGTTTGTCAAAACTAAAAATGATGGGTAACCAGGCTGTGAGTACGAATTAAGAGGCCTTTTGAGGAGATTCATGGCTTCGAGCTATGAAAACATCAATTGCGCTCCAATACCAGTTTTTTTTTGCGAAAAATAATGTATTGTGCTTGATTTTCTGGCTGTTCGAAGGAAGGTTTTTCATCAATACTGTAGCGTATAAGCACCTCCAGATTCCATGTCCTGGTCTACAGCGGAATTTTGTACTCTTTTACATTTGCAGGATACTACTTGGAGCTTTAAAGTACCTCTAGTGCGCTGTTCTCTTTGCAACACAACAGCGTACTTGCTTTACATTCGTTTCACGTACTGCGCGCTAGGCAGACTTCGAACCAAATTGGGAGCATTGTATATGTGCGCTAAACAGCACAACAACTTCTATACTCGCATCCACGATCGTTTTCTTTTTGGTGGTTTTCAGTTAAGGCGTCAAACCTGGTTAAGAAAAAGTTTTAAATACTCTGTGATATAAAGCTTACGTTTTTAAACGATTATTTTAAACTAATTCGATTAGTATACGCAAAACATTCTGCCGTGACTATTTTGAACTTAAAGAGTGCCGGCATCGGCAAGAGCACCGGCAGGTTGCCGACCGTTTCGCCTGCGCTCACCATTCCATTCATCGTAGACCTCCGTTAACTTAAACGTCTTGAATGGAAAGCACCTACTGTTTTCTTGCATTTATCCATTGGCTGAGAACTCCTTTTTACATATATATCTCTCTGATTATGGATAAGAAAATGTAGTGGCGGCGGCCATGTTACAGGCTTCATACGGTGATGTTAAAATGCAACTTGAGCAGTCAAGGCAACTTAAGTCACAGTAAATTCCCATGGAGGTTTATGCAAACTAAGTAGAAGTCTTCGTCTCCAGTCTACACTGATAACTGTCATGCACAGTCTTTCACGCCACCCAGAACACACTATCCTTCACTCTCTGAGTCACATCTCCCTCACATGACCAATATTCTCATCTTTATCACAGTCTAAAACAATCCACACCTTTCAGTGCGTACCTGGTCCACCCTTTTTGGTCTTCTTCGAATATCCTTCCCTATTTCCAGTCATTCCCAGTTCCTTCAAACATATCATACGGTTCTTTTTTGTCTTCTTCTAGTATCCGGTATAGTTTCCTCTGGTATCCAGTATGTTTACGTAACTAAATCCTCCAAGCTATGCTTATTCTCTTGCTTTGAAGACCAAACCATACCACACACGCTAAATACTCGATTGATCTCATTTTTTCTTAATTCTTTTTATATTCTTTCTTTATGTAAACGTTCAATTGAATCTTTTAATTGAAATTTTTCTAATATTACATGTTCTTCCTCATAAAACAGGTCAGCGGCAACTGATATTATAAAATCATTCCGGAGCCTATAATAAATAAAATTCAGCAGAGGTAAAAGAATAAGCCCCGCTAAACGTTGCTCCTCCGAAACCCTGTTTCTGTTGACAAACTGTGATTTCTCGAAGAGCCCAAGAACGATGCAATTGTATGTCCACAAGCTCCATTTTCTGCGTACAAAGCTGAATCATCCTCTTAACCATAGCAAACTTTACTGCAAATAAGTGCTAAAAAATGAATAACTTGAAAGAGAAGTGACGTACTAACCACAAACCGCCGATCTGTAGCACAATATCCAAAACGCTTTCAAGATTAATCTGAGTTAGTTCGAATCCCGTTCAAGTTATTGATTTTTTCATGACGAAGTTTCTTCTATTGTTGTAGTTATAATGATTATCTCTTCGTGGGAAACTGGTTCGTGGATCTATTTTAAAACTTGACTGGGAACATCCAATCTGCTCCTAGTGCGTACAAGAATCTTGATAGGTTTAACTATTGCAAATTATTAGTGGTGAGGAAACTTTGTATGCGATTTACTGCTTTTCGGAAGATAGTGATGCTCGTTTGATTTTAAATATCCAACAGGATTATTTTGAGTTAATTCTTATCTGGTTCAACACAGGGTCAGGTACTCCATGCTCATCGTTTTCAGGGCCATGATATATCTGATCCTGACCTGGTATTCAACCCAAGACGTATTCACATACAGCATTTGCCGGAAAACTAGTGAACGCAATGGTGTGAGATTTTTTTTTCATTTTTGACATAAACATGGTGAAATAATTCGCAAGGATATGCAAACTGGATGGTTTGAAAAACTTGATACTCGAGAAGGCTAACTAGCAGTCGGAAGCGGATTCAGGGCCCATCTGAAACATCCTGGAAGGGATTTACTTTCATTCGCAATCCAGACATTATTGAATGGGTCAAATGTGCTTGGCTTTACACGCGATGAGGTGCGTGAAAATACTGCATTGAAAATTATATTAAGATATAATCCTTTAATTGTATCAGGATGCATTGGTGGGTACCTGAACTCCAAGGGAAGATATGAAAAGATGTTAACAGAAGCAAATGTCCTAAAAGGTGTGAAATAGTCATGTAATTATCGGCTTCTCGAAGGAATCTCCTTGTAGCCTTTTCCGAACACGCTCTTGCCACTCAGAAGAGCGTGTTCTTCCCTCAGATGCTTTTTCATAAAACTTTGTTCCATTCGAAACTCTCCCACAATAGTTGTCATTTGTTTCTACTCACAATCGCTGTGGATGATATTTTGACCTAGCACATCCTTCTCGGTAGGATGAATCACATCAAGTTATTTTTTCCTCGTGGTATTCATTAATGAGTCATGCCTACGGTGCAAAACCAATTTAGAATTCTTATACAGTGACGTTAGTTCTGTGATTAGCACTTAAATTATGCATTGTTCCAGCTAATTATCGCTGGTAATAAGGATTGTTTGTCCCGTTGCGACTCTCTCTGAGCAAGACATGACGGTATACGCAGTAAACATAAATAAGTGCATGAAAATGTATTTCCTTTACTATGTAGGTATATTGTAGGTCGCAGTGGTGAAAAAATTGATGTCTTCGTAGGCTTTAAATTTAGCGACTACCTTGCTGCCTGGCCATGCTGCTGTACGTGTTTGATTTAAGTGTGTTTATATGTTAAGGTCTTTGTGTATATGTAAGTTCTGATAAAACGGAGTAGCAACGGCTGCGTGCTTGTATTCCCTTTACGGAAAACAAGGCGCTAATATGATTTGATCCTTCCCGTTAAAATACATGTAGAGAAGAGAAGTAATACCATACGGCGACGTCAATCCGTTGAGATTCCGCTTTGGGTCCCGCAACTTATTTAAATTTTTGTGCGATTTGTTTAAAGGCAGTCACGAATACCTGCGGTAGATGCACATACATTCGCATTATATATTTGAGTCCGTGATATCTGCTGTAATGTACCCTACTCAAATATGAGGTATGAATTTCCAATCATTGCATTTACACAAATGATGTGGTACGCAGTCACGCGCTCGGGTACGAAGTTATACACCAAAGACGGTGAAATTCGCAATGAAAAATAGTTTGACTTGACCGGGATTTGAACCGGTCAAGTCAAATCATTTTTTTCATGGCGAATTTCACCGTGTTTGGCGTATGAGGAATGCAATTCGTGGATTCATTGCCTTGCATGAGACAGATTCTATTTGGGCCAGCTGTCTGGGCCGCGGCGGCGTCGGAACCATCCAAATCGTGTTGATGGGGGGCGCGCAATATGCAAGCGTGTTTCCCACGTGGTCCCGATTTTCGCAGCCAAGCGCCATTTATGAAAATGCATCCATCGAGAGCCGCGGGCGGAGTGTGGCCGAATGGCTTTGTTTTCAGCAATGCACTAATTAGTGCGGCTTTTTTCTGCCCCTCGGTGTTGTCCGTGGGAGTGGAAAGCGGCGAGCGGCGATGGCAGGGCGATAATTTTTCGGCGCTTTCGCCCCACAGGCCTTGCCCCCATCCCGCCCCGTCCTTCCATCAAGCCGTTGCCTCTTCCCCCGTCCTCATTATCCAATCGCTGGCGTTGATGCGTATATTTAGTTTGCTGCTAATTTGTTCTAGTTCTGTCTTATGACGGCTCGAATGAGTGCATACATAAATTGGAGAGGAGCTCAGGTGCGTGTGGACGCACGAAAATTAACAGCACGGCGAACGCCTGTTTGTTTTGCGAAAAGTATCCACCCATCATGACTATCAAGCGATATTAATTCAGTATCGTTACAGGCAATGTTGTTTTGTGAGCAATTCACGGTTCGCGTATTTTAAAATGAATTGTCATGGAACTGCCACTTTTCTCTTGGTAGTACCCCTCTTTCGGCGTATTGACTGCTTAACTGATTCTCTCTACGTTTACCGTTTCGGCCTTTTAACCGCTTAAAGATCGTAATTTCAAATAAAGAGTAAAAAAATCATCCACTTTGACTGGCACTCGAACCCGGATGCATTGATCGAGGGATCAGTGCGCTTGCGGGTGACTCGGTGAAGGCTAGCTCACTGTATCCTCAATGTGTCGCTTCATGATCCCCGTGTGCTGTGATGACGTATTGTTACGTCTGTTCTCTTCATTCAGCCGTTAGTGGATGTAATCTGTAGACTTTGGCATACGAAATGGATATATCCAGCATAGTTTCTGTCGAGATTGGAAGTGTACGAACATAATTGCGATTTATTAAAGGCTCATACTTAAGGGAGCACGTGTTATCGTCAAGTCATCTGATGCATTTTCTGAGGGTTCATTTCAGAGGAGGGAGGGGGAGGATTTAATTTTATATTTTTACTATTGTTGTTGTTTTTGTCTATCATGGATTGCAACTGCATAGCAATAGATCAGGCAGTTATCAATTCATTATCTAACGGTTAGGTTAGATTTTTGTTGAACCATTTCTTCTCTCTATTTCCCTTGCTAGGCCCGCACTACTTTCTTACGCAATCTCTCTTTTCAGTCCTTCATATTTCCAACGCCTCTTCATGACATCCAAAATGCCTACCCTTCACCATCTTCCTCTCTTCTCCAGAATTCTTCCTTCCAAAACTGTTTTCAGTACACCATTCCCCTTTATTCCTCGCTCCATCTCCTTAATTTCCTTCGGCAATATTCTTTTCTCCCATATCATTCCGTTAACGTCGTTTTCTTCCTTTCCATCCGTCGTAATTTTTCTTTATCTGCACCCATAATGAAAACACCAATTAGTATATACTTAGTGTAATTTTGTTCATTTTTAAATTAATGCTTAAACGTTATAAATCTATTTAAAAATTAATTATTATATTAAAGTATCGCACCCAATTTAAAAGTGTCATAAACACATGCTATAAACAGCTTGGTATTATTTTATGGAAATGGAGTGATACATTTTGACCTTGTTCCTTCACATTATTGTAAACCGTATGGATGAGAATGTTTGTAGTCCTAGATAGATAGGTGGCAAGGTATTTCGAGAAAAAAGTTTTGACTTTGTGACGGGCGAATGTCGACG
Source organism: Pyrrhosoma nymphula (assembly GCA_963573305.1). Taxonomy (NCBI): domain Eukaryota; kingdom Metazoa; phylum Arthropoda; class Insecta; order Odonata; family Coenagrionidae; genus Pyrrhosoma; species Pyrrhosoma nymphula. Next base: position 29,491,214 of record OY754332.1, read on the forward strand.
GCCCATCTATTCACGATGATAAAAAATGAGTTCAGAAAGTAGTGCCAAACAGTGGCAAACAAAAAATGGTGCATGCAGTGGGTTTACCAGTGAGTCCACCTGTAGATGGAGGTTATTTTATTTTTTATTAATCATAAATGAAGGGTGTCAAATTAATGAATGTTAATTTGGTGATTACGTTTGAGAAAATTAATATTCCGTGTACTTGGGCTTGTTGCCCAAATCCATTAATGTTTTGTGGGGGGGCATCATCTGAAAGTAGTTACGTTCGGAATGAGTACCCGATATTTAACTGACTGAAAGTCGCGTATTTGAAGTATGGTGATGTGTAACGGTGCTTTATGTGGCGGAAATCTGCGATTTTAATTAAAAATATTTCTTCAATTTCTAATTCTATAATAACTAGGCGTAGTCAGAAATTCGTGGACGGCGTATTCGTATGCCGATGCGTCCGAGTTACGTTTCTGCATTTGAGAAGGTAAAGAATCTAGTCCATTAATGCTATATTTTTAAAAGCTATGTTTATACTATATATTACCTGTGCGCATATTTTCTCTTCATCTCTCCACCTCTGGCTCTCAGTAGCCGTTGCCATGTCGAGACTGTCGCAGAATCATCTTGAGGTCACGTCAATGTGAACCGCAAACCTCAGCACCATCTTCATCATTTTTATCGTTTTGTCATGATGACAAGGGGATGTGTTTCTTGCCTGGAATGTATCTACTCTACTCATAATTCTCTTGTCTTCTTTTTTTATCGTATATGAGTTTTTCACCTCGTTCCATGATGTGTATTCGTTAGTGAAAAGATTGTTTGTTCCCATTGGCCTAGGGAAATATTGTAAGTATCAAAACATCTCTATTCCAACTGAGTTGATATTCATTATTATGTGAATTAGTTTATCGGTTTATATCGGTTGTTGCGTTAATTCATCGACGCCTACTTTATGGGGAAGGTGATTACGAAGGCCATGAAAACTAGCTATCCCATATGTTATTTTACAGAAGTATTTTAAGGCTGAAGTACTACAAAGATGTATTTCATTTCCGTTGTTTATGGATTTCAACGGATATTTGGATTCAACACTATGTAATGGTTTTGTATTAATAGAGAGATTGCTGTGTATTGTTAATTTATTACTCCACTCATTTTTATCATCTTATGTCCATGATTGTATTCCCATATCTTTTTTTAGGAAACGATCATTCGCTAACGGTGTTCTAATAAAACATAATCATGGAAATTAATACAACAGTGGAAATTTGTGATGACGAATCGATTTTAATTGACTAGGATCCGAACCCGGATCTCCCAATAGTCAGTCTTATTTATTTTATGCGGCAATTAATTATTTTCTTCATTAAACGACCGTTATTCGTCCATTAATGCATCTTTTAATTAGTTTTGAGTTGACCGCCGTGGAATATTTGGATCGAATCTGCTGGGACATAGTTCGCGCGTGGAGGGAGTTCAAGTGTGGATGATGCGACGTTGTCGAAACACAAGTTACTGACGATAGCCGATAATGGCGATAGTACGTTCTTTTTTTTCGACAATTTCCGACTTTAGAAGTTCGCAGTGTAGCCACAAGTGTTGTGCGTTGCGGCGGTGTTTACTGCTAATGGCGGATGTACAAATGACCATACCTTGTCACTCGGCTACATGATTTAAATACTACTGAGATAGAAATAACAATATTAAGCTGAAAACAATATTGCATACGTACTTCTGCTACCAACCTGTGGCTGGTTGCGAAACTCTGACAATCATGAGTGTTTGAGAAAATGGAGTAAAAAGGGGGAAAGCTTAATCATACAAAAAATATTACACTCCCGTAATCATAGCGGGCATCGTAAAACGGTAATCTATTGGCATCGCCGGTATTTTACGCCATGACATCGTTTGTTTTGATCAAAACGCCACGCTACTTGTTGAATAGTTGGATCACCTCGCGGCGAGATGCCACCCGAGCGATAGTGGCTCCATCTGCGGCGCTTTCACGTCTCTCCCCACCGGACTTTATCTTGAGCACCGTCAAAATCTCCGCCGTCATCTAGCAGTGAGCTCGTTGTGCATCGCGTCGTCTCATCTCCCGTGCGTCTCCCTCGCGGGAGAGACTGCCGAGTCTCTTTACTCTTCCGGTGATATCTGGGTTAGACGGAGCTGCCGCCTTGCCGAATGTTTCCTCTTTCCGGGACTCGCCCTCTTAACAGGCGATCCTGGGGAAAGGTGAAAACGGGGCAGTCCCGCGTTCGCGCGGAAGCAGGGCGGATTCACGCGAAGGTCTTTATGACGTCCAACTGTGTTCCTCGTCAGTGCCGAACAAGGGTGTTGATTGTACCGTCGACGATAGTGTGTTTATATTCTTTGTGATGGAAGAGCTTGTCTAGTGCGCGCACAGTTTTGGGTCTTCAATGATTCCGCAATATCGACCTTCACAGAGAAGTGTGGTGGAAGTGAAATAGTCATTGCGTGTTCTAGTTGCTGTTGAATGCATGACGGCATCGGGAAATTGCACATCCTGCGCTTTGGGGAATAGTCTTTCGTCGTTTCTGATAATGGAATCCGTTTAGTGGTGTGGAATCTTCAGGAATATAGACTAGAATTTGTGCATTCCTCACTGCGCCACATAGCCCTTGTGATGTTGTTGTCGTTCTGTTTGTGTAGCTATATTGCTTCCCTACTTTCTCACCTCACAATTTGAAATTTCAAGAACAAGGGAATGAACAAAGCTAGTCTCGATTTTGCTCCTTAATTTTACACTTTTCTGGTCATTAATCGAGGACTGAAATCAGCTCTGCTTTAAGTTCAAATCACTGCGGGGTAAGGCGCAGCAGTACCTTTTCGCCGTTTAAGAGGAGGCTCAAGTAAATCAGTGAGAATATTTGGGATCAAGGTACGAATCCTTGCACGCTCGTTATTTTTTCGTCGTGAACTTTGCTCGCGATGCTTGTTGTGAATTTTGTTTTATTTGCTACTTTATTGGAGAATTAACAAATGATGCTTGACAACGACCTAAATTTTTCGCAAATCAGGATTATTCTCAGTGTCGTCATTCCACCTGCTGTTGGGGTACCGGGCATCAATAACTTCCCGGACTACTAGAGCACGTGGCGCTTGCGAGCTTTGTTCTATTGCAGTCCCACTCTCTTCCCCCTTCTTGTGTCTCCGGCGCATGCGCGCGACTGGAGATGTAGGGAAATCAGGCATCGCCGTGTGATTGTGTGCGTTGGTGAGTTTATTTTGTGACTAGTGTTTCAGAAAGTGGCGAATCTCTTCGCGTCCGTTTCGATTCCGACTCCCTCTCAACGGTCGGAACAAATCGGTCCGCATTTCCTGTTAGATAACCTCCCCCTGCCTACCATACTCCACCATCGAGAGGGCTTCGCCTCTTGTGGAGGTCGTTTTTTCTGGCCATTGGTAACGATATGCCTTGGATTTCGGTTGCCACCTCGTCGAGTGCCGTGCAATTATGTCCGAGCGCCAGCCGAGGAAATTTCACCGCGGTAGTTGTTGATGCGCTTGCTTCGCCGCGGGACCTCGTGGAATAGCGCCCGGGTGATGGGAGCAGTCTGGCCTTCTGTTGTTCTTTCGCGTCGTGTGAGGTGGCACTTGGACGTCGCTTAGTGCTCGGCAATGAGTTCCCGGCTCCCGGAACCAAGAGCTCCCGGAGACATGGTGTCTGATGGGTGTAGCGGCGATAATAAGTCGGCTGCAGACCTAATCGCTAAGAGTCGCGTGGCGAGGATGTTGAGGTGAGATGGAACGATTAGTGTTTTCATATTATCATGTGGTCGTGTATGTGAAGCAATAGAGGTGTATTCTGCTTGAGGTAAGTCTTCCGTATTGAGTCGCATGGGTATTTTTGATGGCTCAGACGTCTCCGTTTCGCGTTGCGGCGAGCGTTCTCAGGATGAAAGTGAAGTCTGCGCTTCCGCAAGTAGTGCAGGCAGTGACAAATTAACTTCACTTCTGAATTTACTCAAAGCAACGCGAGATGAAACGCCTAGAAATAGTAAAAATGTTCGCCCACGCAGATCAACTCGGAAGACTCCACCGCATTGACGAATGGCAGCGAAAGTCAATAATCGATTATATGGATTAAAATTAGCTGAAAATGTTTATTTTTATTTTCAATTAGTTTTTCATGCTGCAGTACCTTCAGGAACGGGCACTTAATTCCTGAAGATGCTGTCGTGTAGCGAAATTAGTTGAAATTAAAAAAAAGCATCTATGTGGAAGGATACTTCTGTTTTTCAATGTATACCATCGTGATGGAATTCCGATAAGTCTCATCCTCAATCATATATCAATAATTGTCATCATCAACCATATTCTTTGGTCTGATCGTTCACTCGTACGATTTCTTTTACTCTCATGATATTTCTGTGGTCTATTTTACCTGGCTGTTTACATGAAATACCACGCACCCACGGCAGTTCCCATGCATACGTGCTTGCGGGTTAGTTCCGGTGTTGCTCTCGTTATATTCACAAATTAGTGGATATTTTGTCGACTGTGCCGTTCCCAGCTCGTCTCTTGGTTCACTTGACCGGAAAAAGTATATTTTCTATCTCCATGAAACTCAAAGAGTTTCGCAGGTTCTCTTAAACTCGAAAGTGGCCTTAAAACTTTATTTGTGAACGTAATTGGCTGATATTAAGTAGTTCTTACCTTTTTTGGCAATGTTGCATGCAAGTCTTTCTCGATCCTCAATGTCGTCCTAGTATATGTGCTTCATAAGTCTGCTGAAGAGCTCTGCTGTTTTTCATTCTTTTAAATTTAAATTAATGCCAAATATGCTAACGTTTGTATTTTTACCATCGCCACTGTTCTGTCGTGTCCCAGTATTTCACTAATTCATGGTCTATATAGATATGGACTCATGATAACATTTTCTCTCAATAGCTTATGTAGTTATTTTTTACTATGGCTCTTAACCTATTCAACTGTTATCAAATGGCACTGGGCTCACGAGATAGTGAAAATGTGGCAGTGGAGTTGAAGATGAAACTGTAAAACCTCCTTCAATGTTATCTCTCCCGTTACGCCATGAGTTTTATCTAATCTGCTGTAATAAGAAAAACAGTCGATTGTAGTTATACTACTTGACAGCCTTTTATCTAGTTTTATATTGTTTTGAAAAGTCGATTAATTTTTTGTTTCGAGGCAAAACTCGTAGTTAGAAAATCCAATTATATGGAAAAAGCGCGTAATCATTTTGTCTTGCCATAAAAAACTGGCATTAGGGAGTTTAAGGGGTACCGACTTCATTCATTTTTGGCAAAATGCAACCCAAGTATTTTATTTTTTCTGATATCATGATTTCATTTAAGAACATCTTATTTTTCGGTGGAACACGCCACACATGCAGTAATTTAAGTGACAAAAGAATTGTATTTTACAATTTTGCCTTTATTTGAGCATGATATGACTTGATTTTTCGGCACGGTATTCGAAATTCAGGCAAATATTGTATTTAAATAATGTTCTACAGAATATTAGAATCGGCGTGACATATTGATGTTTGTTAGCAACCGTAGTAATTATATGAAATGTATTATTTCGCGTTTAGAAGAAAATTAGTACATTTGTAATCGAATTATTACAAAATATATCTAATATGCTATTAGACTACGTGTTAAAATGGCATTGAATCGCCAAAAAAAGAAATCGGTATAATGGAGTATTTCACTTTTATGTATAAATTTCAATTTTAAGAACACGCATGCAATATTTCGTGCAAATCTGTATTTAGACAAGACTCATGTGCCACAGTTAGTTTCCACCCACTCCATGGTTAGTGTATTAGCTTTAGCTAAGCCTTCCGTAGGGGTGTTTTATTTCATTTATGACGCTTCCGTTTTTTTTCCGAAAAATTTAATTCCAAAATTTTTCGTATTCCTTAACGACTGGTGATGTAGAATGAATAAACTCAATTTTACATGCAAAAACGTTAAACATTGCAATATTTTCGTCTCAGTGTTACAAGGTACCTGAGAAAGTGACAGAGTAACATTTTGAGGCTAGGTGGGGTGATAGAAAAGCAGTCTTCGAGAATTCGTTTCCCATATCACAATGATTCGTGGATAGAATGCTATATCCGTTTCGAATAGACATAAAGTTCCAAAACCTGGATCTTTTATATGGAGGCATCACGTGGAGATTATTTTCTCTTATTTCCATTTAGCAAGCTACGGCTGTGCGCGGACACCTTCAATAAATATCATCTAGTAGGTCGAAGCCAGTTGTATTCTGATTTCTCCCGTTACGAAGCATGATAAAATCAAATAAGTTTCTGAGGGACAAATGTATTGATGTGGCGATGAAATTTTCAGGGTTAGTTGATGTCTGTGGAAGATTATTTGGGGAGACGACTCACAGCTGAGGTCACTTACGCCATTAAGACAGGTGGGAAGGTTGGTAAAGGAAGGGTCATATAAGGGTTATACCCGGCGTAGGAATTAACGGAAGACGCCTAGGGGTCATAGTTTAAGTTCCCATCCGTCGGACGGAGTGTGTCGCTTTACTGATGCCTCTGTAGTTGGCTATCCCTGTGCTGTCGTGAATTATGAGGACCTTACGGCCCTGAAATCTTTCTCTTGGATATTATCGCCATTTTGCACCTGCGGGCTAAATATGGAGCAGGATGAATAAGAAGCACTTAGTATAATTCCTTAAATTAAACGATTTTGAGGGCGTCTGAAAATTTACCTACCTTGGGGTAATAGTAAACAATGAAAATAAGATCTCTGAGGAGATAAATCGAAGGTAAATGCAAGGTAACAAGGCCTATTTTGCAAATTTACCCCTCCTAAAATTAACTCTTCTGTCCAGGAAAACTAAATTGAAAATTTTTAAAACATTGATAAGACCAGTAATTACATATGGAGCTGAGACCTGTGTCCTATACAAACAAGATGAAGAAACATTAAGATGATTTGAAAGGAAAATAATAAGGAGAATCTATGACCCAGTAAAAGAAGGAGAAATGTGGAAAATAAGAAAGAACTATGAAATATTAGAAGAGAAGGATATAGTTAGGTTCTCAAAGTCATTGCGACTCATGGTTGGGCCATTTTGAAAGGATGGAAGAGTATAGAATGCCCAAATTGTTGATAAATAGCAAAATGGAAGTGAGTAGGAGGAGAGGAAGACCACGCAAAAGATGGCTTCAAAATGTTGAAGAGGACCTGAAGACAATGGGGATTGGAAGATGGAGAGAGAAAGCAAGAAGGAGAGCCGAATGGGGGCATATAACTGAGGAAGCCAAGGCCCACACCGGGCTGTAGAGCTGTGGAAGAAGAAGAAGTATAATTCCTGGCTTAATTAATTCACCAGTCGAATTCAATATGTATAGCGTAAATTTTAAGGCATACACATTGATCATTATACTTTGAGAATGATTCTATATACTTGGAAATCTATAATTCAAATAAATTACTGTGTAATTGTACACTGTTTTCCTTTTTCACCATAAGGAATATCATTGAAGTCCACAAAATTACTCCTAACTTTATCAGCTAACTGTAGTTTGAAACGTGAGTTATTTCCTCAATTCCCTTTGGGTAAATGCTCACCTAATATTTGTACTTGTTATAAAAACGTGGAATTATGTATTGTTTTATAGCAGTATATATCCAGCAGTTGTATAGCTATGTTTGAAATTAATTTCTGTGCTGGAAACAATACTGACCCAAACCTGAATAGTAATAGAATTTCATTCGTTTTGGGAATAAGTCCAAAATCCTACTCATCCAGTGGGCTGAATTCGCCTTTGGAATAATCTTGTAGGCCGTAGGCAATGTATTTTAATCATTTATAGTTTAGTAAATAATGGAAAACTAATGTCAAGTATTAAACTTTATCGGGAGTTACCCACTGTGGAGTAATGTGTGAAATTCAAAGTCGAGAAAGAAATCGTTCACTTAGACTGGGATTCAAACCTTGATCCCGCGAAATCGGGGTTAGAATCCCAGTCCAGGCAATTGATTTTTTTCACTTTGAATGTCGCACAATATTGAATAGTTTTTTTTACCAGAGTAGCAAGAGCCGCAGTGAATTGGGAATTAGGCCGCATGCGGTCCACCATGGTTTAGGGTATTTTGATGCCACCGAAACATTTGCGTTCTGGCGGGATATTTTAATATTGGGTAAAAATTATAGATAAACACAATTGGATCATGGTCATTCTTCATCTTTTTATTACAAGTTTATTCTTATTTAGCGTAAAAACAGTCTAATTTTGTAGTATGTTACTACTGTAGTGCAGTTCCCTGAAGGCATCCACTTTCACAAGAAACAAACGGGTGAGCCTTGGCAAGTGTAAGGATGGAGTGTAGCTCATGTTGGTGGAAACTCACCCCCTTCCGTTTACCCTTGATGTGGCATGCAGATATTATTTAGATGTAAATAAGTAGCGTTGGGAAATCATTGCATGATTTCTGTCCACCCTTAGCTGAAAAACGCGTATTTACTTCTTAGATTTGCAGCATTGCTATGCATTAAACCCGTTAATGGTTCTGTATTTAGTGATTGCCTTACTACTACAGACCTTATGTTGCAATGTTCTACAGTTCTTTATCGCGTGCTTGAACTTTGATTTTATTTTGGTGACAGTAGTTGAGATTTGGCTTTTAGTTAGGGTAATGATTCACTTGGGATATGCATGGCGAGTTAAATGAATCAGAAATCCCTTTATATTAAGGTGTACTTTATGTACTTGCATCAACTACCACAGCCAGGCGCTGGCAAGTCGCGGTCATGAATAGTTGAAAATCTCGTTATTCACCCTACGAGGTTCGTCACCCTAATAGAAACAAAGCCTTGTACTAACAATTGGCTCTTGGATGCAGGCGCATTGTTATGGCATGGAAGCGTCTTCCCACCATTCTTGAGAAAGAAGTGCATCGCTTGCGTCTGGGTAGGGCTATCTTTCCGATTGTCAACTATTCCGTGATAACCGCCGGAAACGGAAGTGGCATTGTGCTCAGGGAGTGGCATGGCCGTGCATGGAGGGGAGACAATCCAAGTCGTCATAGAGGTCGGAGAGGTGGTCAGGGCCTATGATCGGCCTTTCCGTGACCTTTACCGAGTCTTCTCATCGACGCGAATGTGCAAATATCACTGTGAAAAATCATTCGGCTGGGCAGAATCTAACCCAGTCTATCTATCTATCTATCTTTGCGCCGAGTGCTTGAATCAATGAAGCTACCTAGGACGTCCTCAGCCGCTGTGAATTACCGAGAGGTTTTAAAAGAACTATCTGTTCCCACGAGTACAGTGTAGTATGTCTCGAGTGTCTTCTACCCAGAGTTGTACTTCACTAACGCCTGAGGATATCAGCGACCGTGTGGTTTATTTAAACAGCAAACGATGTCCGCGTGTCGGAAATTATGGAGGATTTGAACCGTCTGTCGGAATACTTGTGATAGGTCTTTTTCAGAATTTAAATTTTGACCACCTTTTTTTAGTGCTTCAGCTCTGAATTTTGCATATTCACATAATGTAATACGCTGCAAGCCACGGCAAGGGTGTGTGACATGGGGAGATTTTTCACCTCTCATCCACCTAGTTGCATGCCCTTAAAAAACTCGGAACTGAAGATGAGTTTCTCCAATGGTATGCTTAAAGTTATGCACGCATTGCTGTACTTATCGTGAAATGTTATGCTTGGAAGCGATGCGTGCTGTTGGTGGTGATAAGCTTAAAAGAGAGCTCTCTCATAGATACTACTAATTATGCTTTCTTTTTAGTGACCCAATTATGCAATCTTAAAGACTTACTCTAATCTATATTTTTAAGTTGTTGACCGTTTTCCGCGGCTTTGTTCACCTTCTTCTTCCTATTCTCGTGTTAAACTACTTCACTGCCCCCGTTTCACTCACTTTATGAGCCTCCCACTCTGTGTAAGTGATTATAACATTGCTTTAATGTGGTTCTTAACTTTCACCGAGAAAAACCGCGAGGAGGCGACCATGTGTCGTCCTCTGGCTCACAGTCTTTTTATTAGTTTCAAATATTTTGGTGGGAAAATTTACTTTTCACGGCAGGCCCCCTCACGTACTGTTATTGTTGCTCGTCGGGATTTTTATTTGTACTCTCACTTAATGCAATAAGAGCTCAATAAACTGAGCCAATGAGGTCGCCACTAAGTGGAGTGAGAAATAAGCTGCGTGAGTTGTCGTGTTTTCACTTATTTTTGTCTATGAACATTTCTACAGTGTTTTTATATTTGGTAATAGACATTTTAGTGACATGAAACTCTTAAAAACATATAAGTAATATAAGAAAAGTAATATATTTGATCCAACAGTTTTCCTCAGCAATTTTCTCTTGGTTATATTGCAATACAAGTTTGATGCATTTTAAGTCCTGTTAGAGTTGTTATTTTAAATAAATAAAAAGATAAAATTCTTTTTGAACACCTAGCGCCTAAGACGGAGCTGTGTAATAAATTTCATTGCTATATGTTCAGTGGTTCCAGAGATATCGTGATGAGTGAGTGAGTGAATCAGTGGTATTTGCCTATTGTGTATGTATAAATATACTTATACCCAATCGTGGGCGGAAACAATGTTCAGATAAGTTTTTTGTTGGAAAATACTCCGGCTTTGAACTTACTTTCAGTGATGAACTCTACCTCTATATCATGACGCGGCAGCGATTTCCCTGGCTTCTAAGAAATCTAGTAAACGATGAAGAAATAGGTATACCTATATTGTTACTATTCCTTTATAATTTATTAAAAAGGTGATATTTTAAATAGGATCATCCATCTCATCCATCTAACCCGAATAAAATGCAGCATGGGATTAAAGGAGTTTGTCTCCATCTCCGAAAGACTGTATAATATCTCAATTTGGAATGCTGCTCGACTGTACACTACTAGAAGAAGTCACGAGTAAGGAAGATAATCATAAAATCAGATATGAGTAAAACACGCACGGAATGTGACTCGATATGGATCACAGACATTGACTATTGGATGAGGAACTAATATAAGTGGAAGCCATGGAAGTTTTGTAGCCGGAAGTGGATACTAAGGTCCTAGTATCATGCTTTTATGAGGAAATAGGAATTTTATGGAAAATAAATAAGAAGAAATAGAGTGATGCAGGCATGTGGTGTCGACATGTGTATGATGAAGATGAATCAGATGGGTTGGAGCGCTACGAATTTTACAGGTCTATGTTGAGAGGAGATAGAGAAGGAAAGGAGGGTCCATTTGAAAAACGAAGGGCTAAATTAATAGGAAAAAAAGATCAACTCTGGGCGCTAGAGAATTAGATTACAGTATTTTTCGGTCGCATTTGCTAGCAGCCACAGCTATATTAATTATGTGGGGCAAGGAATCAACTAATACAGTTAGTAATACAGTGCGTAATACAGTTAGTTGATCGTAAAACATGCCGTTTGTAAGCATTGCCTTGGAGATCGAACATATTTTTCCACGACGCTCATGTAATTTCAAGTTAATCGCTCGTATTAGATATTGGGAGTGAGTTTTAGGTTATATCGCCGTAGGTGGAGTATGAACCCTCGAATTATTGGTTGCTGGGAGGAACCTGGCTACAGCGGTCGGCTCATCGTTTATTTAACGGCAACTCAGGGCAAATTTTGGCGGTATCGAAGACATTCAATCCAAAATGAACTCGAGGCAAAGAAAGTTAAGGTACTCGGAAATAGATTTTTTCAGTTGCAAAAGGAACTTGACTTGTTAAAAATGGTTGCATTATTTTTAAATACGGAAGAGGTCAACGCATTATTTACTGACTCAAGTCGGAGACCAATGATTAAAATAAATCGATAATGCAGAGCCATGAACCGCATTTACACTTTCACGTGTTCCCATGGGACTATAAATATGGTTGGAGACATTTAGTGGAGATATTCTGCCTAACATTCTTATAAATATTGCTTCACCGTGACCCCTTGCCCAGACAACTAACGCCGAGGCACGTATGTCGTAATTTTGTCTCTAGTTTCATAGGAAAATAGTGTCGGCCGGGTTCTTGACAACTAGCCGATTTTTGTCTCTGTTTTACCTTCCCTTTATTATTGTTAAGAGTCCATGCTAGTAGTTTCAAACGGTAATCATCGACACTATCAGTGGAAGTTATTCAAAGTAACTGCTTGTAAGTATTACCATAGAAAATATTTTAATTACAATCCTCTCAGATGAAATTGAATATAGAATATCAGTCGAAATTTTGCCCGTCATAATGTTTTATCATTAATCCTTCTCAATGCTAACCTTTTTGCAATTGAAAACAGCAGTTGGCGAACGGAATCTCAAACGCATTGCCCTCCCATTGTTATTGTTAATTGTTCTCAATTTTGGATCTTTCGTTTTGAGGGAGAGTCTTTTGGTTTTTCAAATGAGTTGCTTTTGTGAGGCTGATGAGGATATGAGGATGCTCGGATGAGGGAATTATGTGTTCCATTTATGCAAAGTGCTGCAAAACGATGTGAGACTTTATTCCTAGGGTAAACATTCTTAATTTATACAGTATTCTCTGCTTTCTGGCCATTTACCAAAGTTTTGACTTAATGTGAGTAGCGTTTATCATGAATGTTCTTGATCAATTTATGCGGCCTATAAACTTTGTTCTTCCGCATGCGCGAAAACTACAGTTTAAGTAGAAATGCTTGCTGGTGGGGATACTAAGGGTATATCGAATCTCGTGATTGGTAGAAAACCTGGAATTATTCCGGGCAGTGTGCTCATCTTCCACATCAGCACCCGCTGGCCCGTCGGTATAGCTCCAAAGATCCATACTTGTAGTTTATGGGCGTATCTACGGTATCTCTTAAGTTTTATTAGCCGTAAATTATTTTAGGAGAAACAAATGGGGAGAGTTACCGAGGAACGCCAAGCATGGAATACATAAGACAAATTATGAAGGGTGTCAAAGAGAAAAATGGCATATGAATGAAGCGGTTGGTGGAGAGGAGAGGAGAGCTGCAGCAAGCCAATCCTCGGATTGTTGACCGTTGATGATGATGAAAGTTTTACTATTCTTTCAAATCCATTTTTTATCTGCTTCTTTATCTCTTAAAGTATATTCTTCTTTACATTTTCTCTCGTCAATAAGCCTATAATATTGATCGCATTCAATGTGTGCGCCTTTTGATATTTCTTCCTCCACCTCTTTCATTTGCTCTCATTCAGTCTTTAGTTTGTTTAATTTCTGTGCTATAGGCTTCCGCCCGTTGACGACCCAAACCTGAAGAAACTTCCATGAGAGCTGGCAAAAAATGTTCCTCATTGTGGAACTTCACGGTGGGAAGACCGGATGGTAGAATGCTCTGCATTCATATATTTTTTATAATTTTATCCCAACTGTCGCATATCGTCCACTCTCTGCTCTGGTTATTTTCGAAGCCCTCCACCTCCTAGCTTACTCTCTGGTATCTTCAACTGGATGGTTGTTTTCACTTCCATTGCGCGTTCTCCGAATCGGCAGTATTCAGAGAGCCATATTTATTAGTCAACCATATTTTAAGTTCATCCAAGCACTCTTTAACCCGAAGTCTTATCGCTTCCATGCCATTTGCTTCGTTATAGTTCCAAGGCTTAGTTCTACTGTCACATTATGCTAGCCACAATTTAGGGATGATTACGCCCTCGGTCATTCTCCTATGTGTTTTTTTCTCCTTGATCACGGAGCTTCTTTACTCTATCCACCAATCCAGAGGATTTGAGTCTGCTTTGAAGATTCCCACGTCACCTTATGCTGTTGCTTTTACGAAGCGGATTCCTTCCAATGTCTGGATATTCATTAACACATAAAGCCATGTAACTATCCTCATCTTATTTCCCACCTCTACCCTGGTGTGCTCTATTCTAATCATCCAGCTGGGCCACTATAAATTGGCAACTGTTATGTATTTGGACATTTTCAAATAAAATAAAATGAAAAATCCCTATATTCCTTTTTTTTCTAATCTTCACTGTTATCTAATAGAAATCCTCTCGTGGAGTTGAATTTCATTCTGAATCTTAGCATTAAACCCAACGTTTCCGTCCATAGTTTCTTGAATTGTGGAATTTGTGCTAAGGGCCCTTGATTGTACGGATCATTTACATTTGAATTTTCGTGGTCGGGAATGTTAGAAAATCATAGTGTTCACAGTTCGATGACGCTCATTTCATTTAGCTTCTAATGATCTTAATTTGTTTTGGCTTTGCATTTTGCGTCACAACTTGACCCGACTTTCCCTTATCTCTTTAAGTGATTACGTGTCGAAATCCATGGTTAACCATATTTTAGCTCAAAAAAAATAATTAGCGGAAATGTTATCTAGCCACTTTCTGTGGTTTTTAAGATAATTTCTCAAATTCGAATGTTTCAGGCTTAACCTTGTGGAAATTCATTACCGAAGTGAGAGAGAAAGAAACGTATATTTCCACTGATATTTATTATTCTAGGTTCAATGTACGACTAGTTTCAACACATAGGTGTCATCTTTAGGAACGTTTGTTTATTTATTGATGTCCATTGTTGCTAGGTTATTGAGGTGTAGGTGAAATAGGGGGAGTAAGGAATGGAGGAGGACAGTGCGGGCTCGGTAATGAGTTCTGTATTCCATGGGTGATTAGGGTGGGGGTGATGGGGGAGGCGTATTCCCGGTGGGGGGCCTTGCCCGTTGTTTCCTGAGTAAGAGAGAGACTTCGAGGAGAGGGGAGTGGTTCTCGAAAAGGATGTCGTTTGCTACATGAACTCAGGCTCTTTTTAATTTCTAATTCTCCTCATATCCATAATCCCTCAAGTGTAGAACTCCAGGGGTGAAATTGCTGCGGTGGTTCACTCCCAAAAGGTGTTTTGCGAAGTGAGATTGCGTTAAGTTGCAGTTGAGGAAACACCGTTTATGTTCCTCTGCCCTCGTCTGAAAAGACCTTCCACTTTGGCTAATATGAATTGCACTGAAATCACTGCATTACAATATGTATGCCTCTGTTTTTGAATTTATCAAAATTGTATTTGGTTTTAAATTCAGTATAAGTGGTAAGATACAACGTTTTTTTTCTCCTTCACTTCGGCAATTTCTTATATTTATAACCAGTAACCCATTGAGTGGATGAAAACTTACCAAAGTACTTTTTAGTTTCGATTCATGAAGTATGCGATGCTCGCTGGAATACGTGTGGTTTGGATAGATAACTAATTATATAGCAGACGAATTTTCATATCCCCTTATATCTCCTTATTCACTTCCATAAGGGCCCCTCAGTTTTCATTTAAGTATGGATGCGTAATCAGCAATTATTCCTAATGAACTAGAAAGTAATCCTTTGATTTAGATTCACAGAGCAAAAAAATCCACGGGGAAACCAAACGTCTACACAATCTTCTTCTCAATTACTTCCGTCTTCCGTTCTGATGTTTTTTTCACATATTAAGTTGCACTTGTCTTGAATGATATATTTTTTTATTTTATTTTAAGATTTCCACATACAGCAGTGTTGTCAATTTATAGTGGCCCAGATAACAGACCATAAAACCCGGTAGCTACTGAATGCGTATTAGTATGGTGATTGTGGGGGCCTATCAAGCATTTGCGTCTGCACGTTTTTTTTCCCAGCCAATTTAATACCTTCTCATCTACTTAGCGGGATGATTCTCTCGTTCAATCAATGTTAACATTTTTGCGTTATATTGAGAGAATGTTTCATGTGTAAACGTTCAGTGTCCTCGCCTGCAGGAACGAGATTTCGAGGGCATGATATTATTTATAGTTCAGATTCATACTCGCTCCACTCCCCATTGAATTTAACCATAATTTAATGGCAACGTTCCCTATGTCAAGAACATGGTCTATGATTCTTGCGCCGGCAAGTTCTAAAAGAACGCCCTGGCGTAGTTGTATTGCCAGTCTTGTGCTCCATTTTCCTCCGAAGAGAAGCGGAGAATAGGATTAATAAGAACCAAAAATGATAGTGCACTCCAATGTAGGACCCTGCTGTCACATAAACACGGTTTCTTATTACTCTTTCTCCCCTTTCTGCTTTATAAACGTAATTGTGTATAACACTTTCCACTGCAAAACACTTTCCTCTGCTTCATCATTTTCCTTCGCTTGGACAAAAATCCATTTGCCAAGACGACGTATTGCATTCGAGGTTAAAAAATAAAACAAATGATGCTAGATGAAGTGCCTCATGCCTGCCCAACTTGTAGAGTTTATCGGAACAGGCTCAGCGCTCTTCGATAACTAATTCCTCTCTCCTAGTGACGTGTTTTTAGGGTAGGGGCATGTGTGCATTTAAACTCTACCCTGCGAGCAGCCGCAAGGGCGTGTGGGTGGGGCTGTCAATACATCTGCCACGGAGAAAGGAGGGGAATAGGGAAAAGGAATTGGGATGGAACGAAAAGTAAGGAGCGTTTTTTCAGATGCATTTATCGCTCTTTTTTCCGTAGTCATTCATTAACCGTACGTGAAATGACGGAATTCTTGTCTCTCTCTGTACACAGTGTATCCCTCCTATTTTGGCTCACTTATTCGCACTGCAGATGTTGTGTGGGGACACAAAAAAATATCCTGCGTGTCAACCTGAAATTATTGTGGTTGGAAATGTTCTAGGAATATTGCATGAAACCTAATTTTTGCGGCGGTCATGGTTCAACATGGTTCACAAAAAGGCATTTTCGTTTATGTTCGTTATCCTAACGACACAAGCAGTGTATGGATTCAGAATGGCATTTCTTAGTATGTGTTACCTACGGAATGGCAAAGGGGTTTGAAAACTTAGATAAGTGTTTCGTAACATGTGAATGTCACCGAAATCGAAAGCACATACAGAACTCGTGACGCCATTCTGTACTGGTGCCAAGGTGTATCTGCCCTGCGAATCGTTGCGACATCCACAGCCTTACCTTCTCAAAGAATATTTCGTCACGAACGATTTAGAGATGACTCTCTTCGGGACTTTTTTGGGATATCCTCAAAAGTTTGTCTAAGGCCGACGCAAAGCCGACCTTCTCCTCTCGCGGTAATCCGCGAATTTCCTGTGCGAACGCTCAAGTGCAAGCATAAATCACGTCATTCACTTTCGGGGTGGGCATTGACAAACAGCTTAGTTATTTCTGTCAAGCCTAGAGAACTGGCTTTTTTAGTAACTTCCTCCATAATGCCCTATCCTTGCCTACCTATTTCGCTTCTCTTACACTCTTGCATTGCTTCATGCACCCTCTCATCTGCCCCTTCTCACGGTCCTCTTTGCCGCGGTCTACCACTTCCTCTCACACCATTCACTCCACTCTCATATATCTGTTTTTGTATTCCACTCTTATCAATTCCCTCAACATTTCCAAGCCAACGAAGCGAACTCCTTTCATATATATGTCCATTCCTGGAGCATCCAATCCACATTTCTTTCATGACCCACTCATTCCTCACCCTATCCGCCCTGCTTTAGCCACAAATACGTCTGAGGTACCTCATCCCCACTGCATTTAGCCTACTCTTAGGCTTATCCTGCTCGGGATGGCCTGCCAGGTAAGTTGCTGTTTAAAATCAGTCTCCGAGCATGGGCGTCATTTTGTTGTTTCTTTTGCTAGAATGATATTAAAGTTATGAAATGACCTCTATCGTCCAAGTGCTGATTAGTGTAATTCTGCAAAGCAACATTCATGGCGTTATGACGAAAAAGGATATTGGTAGCGATCGTGCGTTCGGTGGCATGACATAGCACATAATGTTTACACGCATTTACCTTGAAAAAACCATTTGACTTGATCTGCATTCGAACACGGATCTCTCAGTTGCTAATTAAGTCAAATTATTTTCAGAGCTAGTTTCCTCGCTTTTTTGTAATTCTGCCGCCATATTGACATCGGCTAAGTTAGCTATTGATTGATAAGTTGGCTATATTTTGAAATACACTCAAATGTTCCAGGCTTCACTTCGTGTAAGTATTTAGTTGCCATACACAAAGAATAAATCTTGTTCTTTTCCTCTGCATTATATTTTCATTAGGTACTGTACTCAGTGAAAATAAAATTCTGTGGAAAAGTAATAGATTTATTCTTTTGCATGGATTTACATATTTTGAAAGTATATTGTTGACTTTGCTTTGGAGATAACTATATCCTCTTCCAATAAGTTTTCTCGTTATTTTGTACGTGCGTCACTTTTCGGGTACCTAGTTCAGCGGCGTAAAGAGAATAAACTTATTAATTCGATTCTCCATGAAGACTGATGTCCGTGGAAAATTGTGAAAGCCCGTGGTGGTATTTTCAATTTAATGGCAATAGCTGTTCAAAAGGGTTTAAAACAAACTTAAATCCAAGGATTTTTTGTGAAGAAGAAAAAGTGATGAAGAGTTATCATTTAGCATTTGCGTGAATTGCTTTACTTACCTTATTTGATCCCAATGGAGACTAATGTTTCGAAATATATCGGAAACACTAGGTCTCGCCCTTACCTCCTTCCGCGTCATGTACATTCTGTACATCCTAATTGTGTGTAAACGTGGCTGTGTATACGTAAATAAAATTACTCTGAGGCGCGTTTGTGCAGCATGTGGCCGTCTCTCGCATCTTCTCTTGTGAGCCTCTTTATATTTTCAACCTTAATGTCCTTTTTTCCCATGCCTGTGGTATCTTGCTTCATCCACTCCTCTGGTAGTCGTACATTCCTTTTCAGCATTTTGTTCTTAGTATTTTATTGGCCACTGACTCTCCATCCTTTTTATGTCCCGATACTCTTTTAATAGTCTACTCTCTATTTCTTCCGTGACTTTTTTCTGTTGGCGCCATTTTCTTTATTCTTTTGACTGTGACTCCTAATCTTTATACCCTACAGCTTCAACGAATCCACTTGTCTCTATCCATCCCTTGTGTCAACTTCCATCCTTTCGCTCTGTGAATGCTCGGGATGACTGCTAGACATATTTCACGTTTTTTTATGGTACCTATCTTTTAATCACGATGCGCTATTCAAGCTTACTTATTGCTTATTTTAATTGATGTAAATTGTTTGTTAACTCATTCTTACTTGTCCATTCAATGGCTAATTGTATATATTTGTTGCTGACTTCTATTTTTTAATTGGTCGCGTTCTCATAGTCATGCCTTGTTTTGGAGAGGTTTACTATCAGACTAGCCTTTTTATACAGCCATGCACTATTCCGTATCGTGTACTCCGTATCTTTCGTGTATTTGATTCCACCCATTCCTAGGTGAGCGCAAGTAGTCTCAACTCTGGGTTTTCTTCGCAACATGTGAAAAAATACACGTATTACTCGCATCTATTTTCTGATGTAGAAAGAGTCATGAAGTGGTGCATTCATTGATTTATCCATAGAAATTTGACATTTTTTGTAATTTACTCCGTGGAGGGTGCATCGTCATTTTGCACCACGCTCAACCAACTGTTTTCAGTAGAAAAGGAATTCAGTGTGCTTAAAAATCTCTTCTCAAGTTTTTCCCCTAACGTTAATTTTCTCTCTTTTTCAGGCGAACAAGATCATTGAATGCGCCCAGCCCAATACAACAGTTTGGACCATGCGGGCGCATCATGAAAAACTCGGCCATGGTTATGTAAGTAATACCGTTATTTATAGGTTAGAAATCATATCGATCACCTCGTCATGGTAACAAGTGCAGCTTACAAATGGCACTGTGTGCATTTTAAATGCAAATGGTGAAATATAAAATATAAATTCCTCGAGGTGTGGATATTGTAATTGGATCCTCATGCCTACCTATTCTATATCCAATACTTAATTTTTAACTAGATGATGGAACTGCGAAAGGTGATTCATTAAATGTTATTGGCAATTGCTTTCACCGCCATCGCAGTATTAGTCACCTCTTATGTATGAATTTGGAATTAATTCGAAGTCAGTCCGTTCATTCAATTTTTCTCGGTACCCACGCGGGGTCTCTTTGAAGTGCAAGTCCACAAGTATCTATGCATGTGTATGTGGCCGATTTCGTGGCGCAATTTCACTCACGGCTATCAAAACGTGATGATCGCCGTTTGTTTTACTGCTGATTACATTTCACAGCAAAAGAAACTGGTATCCGTAATCAAGTCGCCCGCATAGCCAACAAAAAATCTATCAAACTGATAAGAAATTATTTTGTCTGACAATATTGTTCTTGATAATTTATTATCAGTGAAAAGGGACAAATCCTTAAACTCCAAACCTTAGTTCTGCAAGAATAGATTTATTTCACCATCTCAGCCAAAATTAACTTGATTTCATGTTAAAATAAAAAAATATACAATTAATCTCTCCTTATTTTTCCTGACTTGTATCTGTGCTAGCAGCCTTTAGGTTTAATTTAATCTATTACTGGCCGAGATTTTAACATTCAGCTTGGAAATTAAGCTCCACGAATGTATCCATGTGGGCCCTAGATTCCTAAATTATCGTATTTGCCAATATCCGCAAGACTTATGGCACCGTAAATTCCCAATGAATGAGCCGTTGGAAAAAATGTGGCGCACAACTTTTTTTGCTACATTTTAGTCAGGTGCGCAGAATCATTCCTTTTCCTGTGTTGTGTTTTGTGCATGAGTAGTTTTAGTCTACATTGAGTGTTTTTTCACTAGAAAGCAGCACGTAGGGTTTTATTTTTTAATTATTTTACTTCACAAAGCCCCATTTACCAAAAAACTGACTTACGCTATTCTTGCTCCCAACGGTTCAAAATGTTTTGTGTTCATTTTTTTCTCTTTCCAAATCAGTCGTTTTCCATAGACTATTGGAGAGGAGATATCGCGTGAATATTCTTGCAATTTTAGGGACATGTTAATCGTTGCCTTGCAAGTAATAAACTTGAGCGCACGATATTAACCCTCAGAGGCTCAAAATTAGTCTATGACAGAGCATATCTGTCGAGAAGTTGGATTTCTGCGTTCTCCGATATCATTTTTCTTAGCCCAGGTGAAATTCCTCCTGGTGGTAAGCATAAAATTAGGTTAGCCTTCCATGTAAGAAATGGAATTCATATCAATTGATTAGTGTAAATTATAAAATTTTATCAATTCGAATGTAGCCTTTGTAGTTGCCGGGTTGCAGAAACTTAGTTACTCTGAGCGCCTGTTTAAATAATTTTTAGGCCTGGTTCCAGACTGTGTTCAACTTTATTTCCTTCTCCGTGGCTGTACTACAAACGAATATGTACGCGCTTCTTTTTATCCACCTAATCAGAGGCAGAAAACAAGGGGAATCGGGGACCGGCATTGATCTATACTTAACTTGGTGGAGGTTCTATTTTAAAGCACTCTTGAATTATTCTATTTCTGAGCTCAAATCTCTATTACAAGAATGATGATGTGAAGCTTAAATTTCCATTTTATGACTTCATTTCGTCTCTCCATCGGTACTTTTTTGTACAGGACTATCCAAGATCCGGCCAGCCAACGTCTTACGTGGTACAAACCTCCACTCACGGTGTTGGTCATCAAGAAGGTGAGGGATGCCTCCGTTCTTCAACCTTTTGTCCAGCTGGTGAAATGGCTTATAGAGGTGAGTTTTCCGACGTATTTAAGGGTCTTGTAAAGGAATATCAAATGTAAGTGACCATGGGGAGGATGATCGGAATTAAGAACTCCGTATGCGTTTATGGGGTGCAATGAAATTTTGTGCAGTGAATACTACTGTTTTGTTGTCCTCGGGCTTAAATGGTAGAAGATATACATGCAGTACTTACGCACAAAATCAGTAACTGCTGGTTCTAGTGACCAAAGTCCGATTTTCCAGTCTAATTATTGATTTAAATATGTGTGCCTTTAGTTGATGGATGAATATAGTTTACATTAGGTATGGATCAACATTAGTTTGTTCCTTAGGCTTTCTTATTTTACGTCATTATCAGCTGTAGTTAATACGAACACTAGATTGAAGCAGGTCTTCACTGCACTGTCCTATCAGCAAACCGTTTTATTCCTTCATTATTTCATTTTACATTCTTTATGGTTTACCTGGTGTATTCCACGCTAGGGTTCCTCACCTTTTCATTTCTCCTTCGATTATTGTTTTCATAAGGCGACTGTGTCGCCAAATGTGTTAAATTTATTTTACATAATTTGATGTATGCAACTTGGTTTGCTGCAAGTCATACAACTAACTGTTCTTGTCAATCTAGTTTCACGTTGTTCTACAAAAAACCACGTAAATAGTATAAATATGCTAACTACAATTACAACGGAAGTATTGATCGAAATCGGTTCAGAGCATATGTAACCCGTTCAAAAAATATTTCATATGTCAACTCCACAATATATAAATGAAATATATCTGAATCTTTAAATATACAAATGACCAGAAGGTGTTTCATATGCTCCTTATACATATGGTAGGTGAGTTTGAGATGCAGACTTGCATTTTAATCTGTTGTTTTTTATGAAATGATCGAATTCAGGGACATTTCATGACCCAATTAGCGTTGCTCGCTGGGCAGGCTCGTAAATTGGCTCAAACTAATGGCATTGTGCCATCGTCATTTGTGGGTATGTTTTTCATAACGGTCACTTCTGCGGTGCGTTTAAAGTTTCCGTGGCGTGAATACCCACCGATTTCCTGAAACTAATTTTGATTTTCTTCCATTGGGAAGTGATGGGTAGGTAGATAGGATTGGGTTAAAGGGTGCGTCAAGGGCTATAGGTCATTTTGCACCACGCTCAACCAACTGTTTTCAGTAGAAAAGGAATTCAGTGTGCTTAAAAATCTCTTCTCAAATGTGAAAGTTGGTGCAGAATGGCATATAATTTATACAGCTTTGAGAAGGTCAGACTTAAAAAAAAGTACTCGTCTCAGTCGATAAGGGTCGTATCCCATAATACGTTAACAAATGATGGGGTTTTAGGATTCTTTGGGAAATAATAGGGCTTGACAGAAGAATCCGATTAGTATACCGGCTTCAGTTTCATGCACTTTTTCATTACACAGCAAATGATTGAAACATCTACTTTGAAAGCCTTTTGAGTTTCCTCTTTAAACGTACACGTGATTTTTCACCCATATACTTGATCGTGGTTTGCTTTTGCTAGTGCTCACTGGGTGTTAATAGACTTAGCCTGGAATGCAAGTAGTTGGGGAGTTGATCCAACCATATGTCAAAGCGACAAATGCTTTCGTTGTCTAGTCTGCGGTGAAATTGCAATATATTTCTAAGCAGAGTACAAGATAAACCATAGATGACTGGGATGAAGACACCACGGAGACAATCCTTAAGGAAACGAAATTTCCACGTTCTTGATGCACCAGGATGCCTTCGAGTTGTGACAGGATGTTGTAGTAGCAATGAAGAGACTTCGTGACTTCCCAAGTTTATTTGACAAAGAACGACCGGTTTCGGCTGTCAAGCCATCTTCAGGATGTTGTAAATTTGAGCTATTGGATTATTGATGATAGCATACGTCCAACAGTTTTAGAAGGAAATGATGGAAGTGGTATGGAAAAGTGGATATGAATTGCGTGGATGAAAGGATAGCAAAAAACGGAGTTCTTAATGGCGGACTTGAATATGTGGGCACCGAAAAAGATGAGGGGGAAGTGAAATGAATCGCAAGTGAAACAAATAAGTGTCAGATAATTTATGAGAAAAGATATATTTCGGGAAATTTCGAAGAGGCCGTGAAATTCGATGGAGCGTTGAGTATACCGTTTACTGCAAAGGATGGAGGGGAAGCTACGAGTGGGGATGAGACATTCGACTCCTCGAACCTCGCGAATTAAAAAAAATTCGTGAAATCTTATCCTTGTGCTTTTTTCGTCTTTCTAATCTTTCAAATTCCAACGTGAAGAGACCCTTGAACGTTTCACTCAAAATTCTGCTTAGTCTTGTTTTATTGGCGTCCAATACAAGGTTTTGCTAAAGATCAGTTTCAATTTCCTTGAAGCTTCATTTCCTATTTTGTCACTTACATAAGTAAATATACTAATAAAATTAAAAATGCTATCCTCAAATATGTGTTTTGGTAAATATAGATTTCTAATTTTCAAAGTTTTTAAAACTTTTTTTAATTATTCTTACATTTAGTAATTGATAGGTATCTTTGCCTGCGTATTACCACGTTAGACACCGCAGGGGCGTGTGGCAAGGAGTGTGAGGGCAACAGCCATGAAAAAGAAAAAGAATAGGAAAAAGTAATTGGAAGAGGGAAAATATGAAAGTAGATTTTAGATTAACAGTGTTTTAGTGTCGCTCTGTTTTGTTATTGTCTCCTAAAGTTCGTGGAAATAAGAAAGTTTTGTACCTATTAGTTCGACAATGTTATGTTGTAATTTCAATCAGTTCTAGAGATCTAGTGCGGGGTGAGAATATTATTCTCCATGTCAACATAAAACTCCCATGATCATCATTTTCAGGTACTAGCTGCTACAAGCTATGCGTGTAGTCTCCGATTATGTAGCAGCTCCCAACATAGTCCTTCCGTCGGGTGTATTACGCACATGGTTGGCTCGTAATTGTCTTTAACGGAGCGTACGACTTAGTATTTTTTGTTCGCGCTTTATGTCCTCCATCTA
Source organism: Pyrrhosoma nymphula (assembly GCA_963573305.1). Classification (NCBI taxonomy): domain Eukaryota; kingdom Metazoa; phylum Arthropoda; class Insecta; order Odonata; family Coenagrionidae; genus Pyrrhosoma; species Pyrrhosoma nymphula. The sequence goes on from OY754332.1 coordinate 29,515,704, forward strand.
AGGTCACAAAGGCTTGCGACATAATCGAAATGAAGCTTAACTAGAGCGAACTAGCACCACTCTCGAACATTTTTATTTGAGAACATTCCTTATAATCGCTTGTTATAGCCAAGCCTTTTTAATGCCGCGCCTCAAAAGCTTGGCCCCAAGTTAGGTCTAGAGTAATGGTGTTTCCCAAATATTTAATTTCATCCGGTACTCCCCCATTTTATAGGTCTTAAATCAAATTTAAGATCTGAAAAATTGGGAATTATCGTATGAAGATATCGGATGTGTTTAAGATCTAAAAAAAATGATCTTAAATCATTTTCGAGATGAAGTAGATTATCATATTAATCCCCTTATATCATCATAGATCATCATAGAATCATTTTATAGATCTGGCATTATTGAAATTTCGCAATAACTGTAATGCAATGCTTTCACTAACATTTATCTCGAGCTCCCACTCAAAATACCAAGAGTTCACGTTTCTAAGATCCGGTGAGAGAGCTTCCTAAAGGGGGATTCACATTCAAGCATTTCACGCGTCTCGCGCGTACAGTTTACGTGCGAAACGCACGAAAGGTCCACATTCAAGCGGAGGCAACGTCGTCGTACGCGTGAAATGCACATGGTGACACCTATTGGAGGATGAATGAAGTTGTAAAAATAAGTCGAGCCTCTGCGTGCGTGGACGCGCCGGGAGCGTGCGAGCAGCGAGGTGGTACGAGGAGAGCGACTAAACAAGTATTTATTTCATTATGAGGACATGTAAATGCACGGTGGGCTTCGATCGACTTAAAATTAAAAGTGCTTACACCGATGAAATCTTTTCAAATTTCATTTTTACGATGTCTCACGAATATTTTTATCCCCGAAAGAAAATAATTTGTAGAGCGATTTGTGAGAAAATTGATTTTTATTGTTTACATGGCATTTTTCCGTCAGAATCTTTCGTTGATGAAAATTCCACGTTCGGACTTTGTTCACGTATATTCAATTATGGTAATTTTATAATGCATTTCTAATGAAATTGAATTGGAAATATATATTAAATTGATTTTATCATCTCGAACCAATGGCACGAGTAATGATTTGGAGTCACTTAATGCATGAAAATTGTATCTTACTACCATTCTATGTTATAACATACATATTGTTATTATATAATCTATACTATCATTATTCTGCAAGATAAAACAGCTTACTGTATAATAAATTATTGCTTTAGATCAAAGTCAAATAATGAATTTAGAAAAATAAAAATCCACTTCAGTAATAATTAACTTAAAATTTTTTTAAACATCAATAGCACTAATAGACATTAAAATGAGTGATAAAAAGTATATTTACTAAAAAAATGAAGCAGTCTTTCTGTTAATTCCGGATGGTTCTTAGAGATTTGATACTTAGATGATTTTCCCAAAAAGTTTGAAATCAGCGTGGACAGATTCCATTGACTATTCACAGTAGAAACCAAGGCCTACTTGCATTTTGTCGCATAAATCGGGTATGTGAAAAAATACTGCGTGGACTTTAGGTGTTGCCGTTGTATTGAGCATAATAGAGCTCTCTTTGTATGCAGCAATCTTATTTTTGAAGTTGGGATTGAAGTTTTTACCAAAGCAGACCATAACATCATTTATAAAAATTTCAAATACAGTTATGTATATCAAGCTTCTCAAATTTTGACTTCTTGATCGCAGTAAATCAGGCTTTACTCACAGTGTTTTGTAAGGAATGCCATTGAAAGTTGAACTCCCTTGAGGTATATCGCGAGTCACACTGCATGTTTCTGCCGACTGAAAAGAATCTAGCTCAAATTCATTCAGTACATGTTTATGTAAATTGTTCACGACACCTATCATTAAATGCAACTCTGGCGGAGGAACAATTTCGAGGAGAAGAAAAAAAAGGACTGTAGACGCTGTTTTTGTAAAATTTTGCGCCTGTTTTCTGCTCATGCCGAATACCATTGAATTTAATTTACTAACGTATAAGCTATCGTTCTGTAGGTATCGCAAGTACCTATTCAAATTATCATTGGTTTCGTGACACTAGGAACATGGACAGTAACTGCTATGCGACATTATACCAACCAGAATGTAGGCCAATTTATGATCGGTTGCGATAGTTGATAATAAATAATGCCCGAAAAGTTGATAATATTTACTGCAGACCAGAAGGATACATTCCCATAATTTTCCTAAGAATTAGGTGCGAGATATTTTATCATTATTTTATATAATAACTATTATTAATTTATAACCCGCCCGACCCTTAACCAATTATAATATATAAAACCACACAAATCCTTAAAGCGTTTAGCGGAAATACCATATTAAAACATCTTCTTATAATAGTTTTAGTCAAGATCTCCAAAACGCGTAGTTAAGCTGCATTTATGAGATTGCATTTTATCTAAAAAAAATACGTTTCATTAGGAGAAGGAATGAACGTAATCGCACAGGGAATCACGAGGAAAAGAATGTTTCAAACGTTACTCATCCAACATTAACTAGGAATTAGTTCGAAAACTAAGGCAGAAAAATTTCCTTCATAAGATTATTCACTAATTTTAAAATATATCGCTATAGTAGTGGCTAAATTAAGTTTTTACGTTAAATATTGAGGGTAAAAAAATTTACGCTCTTTGGGTTTGAACTTCCGACCTTCACTCCCGCAATCAAGCGCCCTACCGACCGGTCTACCGTTGCTTTCCTGAGGTAGGTATATACATACCGTTTTCTAGGAACCTCGGGTTATGGCCTGAGAAAGTCGGTCCCCACCTTGAGGAGTTTTTTGTTGTTATTTTGCTCATTGTTCACGTATTGAGGTTCTTGTTAACACTAAAACAATTATTAATAGATTGTATCTGATCCAACTTCACATTTTTGGCGTGCATTAACGGGAAAATCGTTAATTATAATGAATACTGCGACGGTGTCCCGTTGTCGCCTGGGATGTTTATGCACGAAACTTGGCCCATAAAATTCTCAATGTGCCAATAATACAACTATTAAATATCAAGCACTGTAGCAATGATTAACAGAAATGGACAATTCATGTATGCATGCTAATATATCCCAGTGAATCTTATAAGTAAATACGAAATGACTCCATGTGTCCGCCATTTGTTTCACGCGTCCAGGCGCGTCTCGCGCGTAGAAAGTTGAGCAAAATTCAACTTCGCTCGCACGTACCCAGGCGAACGAAGCGAAGCACCTGATTGGCTGCGCGCGAAACGCTTCGCTTAGTACGCGTGAAATGCTTGAATGTGAATCCCCCTTAAAGTGAAGATTTTGTGTTATCTGGGTTGGGGGAGGAACATTATCGGCATCGTGCGGCGCATGAAGGTGGTAGAAGTTAAGGAAAGTCATTCAAGAGTCAAGGAAAGGATATTATGTGATTATGTTCATGAATTATTTTCAGAGCATGGAAGGATGACATTCTATGGAAGTGTTCGATGATGTGCATTATATTTTAGGGTCCATCCAAGGTTCTTCCAATTTTTGGGTGAACAATTTTTTCCGCCAATGACCTCTAATCTCCGTCGCCGAATTGCCTTGTTTTTTCCTTGTCATGTAGAAAAAGTCTGAAAATAAAAATTTTCAAAATAATTAGTACCTACTTAAAGGTCCGGGTTGATTGTGGAAAAGAATAGTATCAGTAGAAGTATTTCATGATGGAGGTTTCCGCGGAGTGGCCTAGATGAAGCAGCTGGACTTCCGGGTTGTCTTCCGCCTTACTGACGACAATTTCGCCGGCGTTGCAGCAGACGTCTTCAATAGCTTCGCAATAGCTGAGAAACCGAACTTTACCGAGATGATAGGTACGCGATCACAAACGCCTGGAAGCGTCTCTTTCGCCACCAATCAGACACACAAAGCCATACAAGATATATAAGGCGTACAAAAACCTGAAAAACACACTTCAAACCGGAAGACACCTGATTCAATAGCGGTGAAACTGTTTTGAATAAGATGATACAACGTGGAAGGTAACCGGAATGCCCAACTGCATCAATACTGGTATTTCCGATAACCCCTTTTGCTGGTATTTGCTTGCCAACATACGTATTTCACCAGTCCGACATTGTTGATGCGCTAGTACAAGTTTTACATAAATGACAAACATGTTATCATATTCCTATTTTCCCTCGGGAATGCTATGTATGTCTGCAGCAGTGTATTTTTTACCCTGATTATAAGTTATATTTCCATCCCAAAGCAATCCATATCCAAACATTCCATTATTTATTTCGAATTAAAATCGTAAACGTAACGTACGCTATCAAAGCTATCTGACTGAAGAAGCGCTAAGGCGAAAATTAACACCACAAACGACTATGTCATACGGGTACTGCCCTTAATGGACCATTGTGGCTCACGAAAGCTGGTTCCAAAATATTCTCCCAAAAATTGTCTTTGGAATCGGGAATCTTAGGTAGCGTAGTGGTTGGCTCGGAGCCCCCAAAAAAACTCTTCACTTATGCCTAAAAATTCAAAATTCCGAAACATCTACCGTTAATTCCTATAATATTGCTTCGGTCTATATCATGAATTATTGGAAAGACAAATTCGTTATCGCACGCTACAAAATGTATTTTTTATATCTACAAATGATTTTTATTTATCTACGTTAATGAGCATTCGTCATGTGCAGAGAAATGATCATTAAAAGTCGATGTACCGTTTAAAACTAATTTAATACTCATCAGCAGTCATCAAGCCGACAATTGGTTTTCTGCAGCTCTCCTTCCCATTATCTCTCATGCTGACCACTTAGTTCCTTCATAATTCATTTTGTTGACATCATTCTCAACTTTCTTCGTGTATTTCATTAGTTTTCTCTCAGCATAATTCTTACCATTCGTCGTTACTTCCAGTTCAGTTTTCAGGAGGCAGTCTCAAAGCGCGTCCAATAAGTTTGCCTATTCGATTTCTAAGTGTTATCAAGCATCAAAGCATCTTTTCTCACCCCCCCCCCCCCCTCATAAGACTTCTTCATTAGTGATTCTCTCCCTTCATTCAATACTCATTATTCTTTTTCAACTCTGCATTTCCATTTTCCCCATTTTATTTGTTCCGCAGCTGTTGTAGTCCTCATCACTGTCATATATGAAATTTTTTTCCCGCTACTTCCATGAATTATTGCCATCGGCATCAACGGACATGTTACGGGTCCACGTTGTCAATGGATATTTCTCAATGGAGAACGCGCCAACGTCACAACGGCAGTGAAAAACGCGACCACCCCTTTCGACGATTTTCTTCCGCCGCGCCGTGTCTAATAGAGTTCTATCCTGCTTCGTATATCACGTATAACTTTCGCATATCTTAACACAATGATGCAATAAAACTTTGTGGTTGGTGATCCGTTTTCATATTCCTTCATCATAATATTGAGCGGTCAATTGCACCTGTTTTAACAAACTTCGTCCTTAATATAGTCAGTCTTAAAGGTGGATGGAGCGGTAATCGTGGGCCAGTGAGTGCACATTTTAATATTTTTTTAAGTTGGTCGAAAAAGAATTCTAGGGCCGCATTCGATTATACTAAATATGTTCATAACCAATAATACCATGCATGAAATAATGGAAATGGTACAAGAATTATAATTTACATTTTTGCTTCTATTAAAGCATGTTTTTACTTAAGTTTTCGGCGCGGTATTCGAAATTTAGACGAAATTATATTGATATGTTATTTTTTCGACTATTGGACTCGGCGTGACGCCTTGATATTCGTTAGCATCGGTAATAATAATATTAAATGTATTATTTCGCGTTTGGAAGAAAATCTGTGAATAAATAATCGAATTATTACGAAATATATCTCATGTGCCATGAGGCTACGAGTGACACCATAGGTAAAATGCAACTTTTTTCACTTTTATCTATAGGTATCATTTATAAGAACACGTATGTAAATTTTCACACAAATCTGTGCGTAGACAAAAATCGCTCCGACCACCCTAATACGGAACAAAGGAAAATGGGTAATTCGGAGGACAGTGGTAATGCCTCCTTGAAGGGGAGGGACTCAACCGGTTCATGTTGACGAGAGTGGGCAGGTATGCACGCTGTGGTGCTCTGCGTGTGCACTTGGAGTGTTGCGCACAATCTTTCCTGACGCGAGAGCTAAATATTCACTCAGCTCGCGGAATCGCTGGCGGAGATGGCGGCTGGTGACTTTGGGCGGCTGGATTCCTTTGCGGCGTTGCGTGAAGGATGGTGGGGAGAGGACTTGCGGTCCACCCGGAAATCTGAGCGTTCTATTCACTTAGGTAATTACGGCCGTGTGCTATTTCAATCATATTATAATGCGCCAACGGTTCTACGTCTACGCAGTACCCCGCGAGCCATCCCAAGTGTGAGTGGCAGGGGGTGTTAAGACACCAGCCTTAAAAAGGAAGGGATTCAGAAAACGGTATCGCAGGAGGTAATAATAATAATAGCTTTATTGGTCAAGTACAATTACAATTGACCTCGTTAATTTACACAGGACAAAGACAATAACATCATCCCAATGTTAAACACAAAAATATAGGATACTTCAGAATGCCATACCAATTTTATGAGTAAAAAACTCGTTTATGGAATATAAAGATTTTGAAACCAGCCATGAGTACACCACTGATTTGAAATTGGTAGTGATGCTTCCTCTTGCAGACTCAGGTAGGTGATTAAATAGCCTAATGCCCATGTTTGAAATGGAATTTTGTGTTCTTTTAAACCTGTTTTGACAGACAAGGAGTTTAGTTTTTTTCCGTGTGTCATGGTCATGCATTTCCGATCTAGTTGTAAAGTACTGGAGGTTTACTTTCAAATGAATAAGTACTTTATAAATATGAAAACTGTACACTGTCAGTATTTTCAATCTCTTGAATATTGGTCTACAGTGTTCGATAGAGGAAGAATTATTCTTACCGCTTATTTTGTAATAGAAAAACTGACTTCACGTCCGGTGCATTCCCCCAAGTTTCAATCCCATAGTTCAGGTGACTGTTTAAAAGAGCATAGTAAATGGATTTTAGGTGTTCTGAAGGGATAAGAACGCTTAACTTCCTCAGTACGAACAGCGATGTTGAGAGTTTTTTGGTAAGGGATTATTAGAAAGTTTTCGTAGAATTAGTGTCATGACCTGCTCTTTTTGTATGTAGCCTTCAATTGTGCGCGAGAGGGCAGAATTCTTGAACCTCTGTTTGGCACTGAATATCTCTTTCGGTTTTTCTGTCCTATAGATGTAACGTGGAGGTGAAAGTATATTCTCCGTGTCCTCATGGAATTCGTGAGAAAGAGTTTTTATAGTAGCATTAGCCTCGCATGTTACTTTCAAATCTATAGCGGTACCGGACCCAGCCCTTCTAATAGGCGTAATTTGGTGACATTTATGCTCGGATGTAGTGATTTTTCACAAACACATTAGGCTTCTCAAAGTATTTACCAATGTCGTGGCTTTAATCATCAATTCTGTAAAAGCGATTGTCCTTCTAGGCTTGAGGGAATTTTTTCACCCATCTAAATACATTTTTGGCGCACCCTTCCAGTTTGCCTTCCTGGTCAAAATTCGTTTCAGGCTTTCTTATTAACAAGTAATTTATCTACGCACTTGCCTTACGCAATTTTACCCCCGAAAGTTGGCATTAAAAATAAGCTGCGTGTCATACTAAAGAATGTGTGAAAGACTCCTCCAGCTTTCAGACAAAGGCCCGGCTCAATACAAACTACTGTATACTGTGCAGGGTGACTGATGTGTTCTCAAAAATAGGTATTCGTATCGGTTTATGATTTCAACCTCTCCGCTGTCGATACAAGAACAACGGGCCGGAATAATAGTTTTCTCGATAAAAAGAACGGTGCGCGTCTTACACGAGGGCGAGTGGCTCACGCGGTATAGCAACATAATTTCCTTACATATCACACTAATATCGTTAAATAATCGGCTGTTTTATTAAAATGCTTGTAACACGCATTTTTTTACGGTTAGACCATTATTTGGCGCTCCCCGAGAAGGCGCAGTGAGCTGAAATAAAAAAAGCTTGCCAAAATTCATATCTTCCAATTTTTTTAATTCAGTACAAAGATTTCTTTCTAATTATGTATTTCTAGGCTCCTAAATATAAATGAAGCCATATTGAGTCAACAGAACAATCCGAAGCCTTTTTGAAGGACAAAATGTGGGAAACTTAAAGATTAAAAATTTGGTTCACCATTGCATTACCAAATACGTACCTACTTATGTTCTTTAATATACATTCTTAAAATCTTTTTGATTTTCAGATATATTGTATAAATAAAGTACGTGCTATAATTAATTATTAATAAAATGAATAATTTGATGAAAACCCGGATTCTTCATGTTTGAAAAATGAGCACTGACTAGTTGGCGTGTTGTTGGTTGACGTGTTGGCGATTTAAAATTTAGATATTTTTATTTCGTGTTCACCAATTTGTCATGTCATCCAGCAGACGAAGCGATACATGGGATGTAGCAAATACGCTTTCATCGCTAGCATTTGTATTTTTCGTACTTTGTTTATATTCAGAGATAGTGAGAGCTCCCATCGAAGCCTCATTTTCACTGCAGAGAAAGGCGTCCTGATGTGCGCTACTTTCGGATCAAAATCGCGTCCAAGTGGAACATGGCCGTTTATACTTAATATACACACACAGTTATAATTTTGACAAATCTGTTGGGAACATGTTCCGCATTACTCCTCTGAACCCCATTCTGGAACTCGATGGTATCCACCTTAAAAACGACTGTTTACTATGCTGCATCGATTTTTTCCAATAGAAATGCAATATTTATTATTTCCTTTCTTCGCTGTTTTTACCCTCTGTCAGGGAAGCTCGTGTGAATCGAAACTCCAGCTGATCTCCAAATAAAGGGGACGCCTAATTATCCAATCGTTAAGGATATGATATTTTTTCAAGTATAAGAATATTTAACGCACTAGTGAGAAATAATACCATCAACGCATAATATTACGGACGAATATGCTAACATCAATGCTTATTCAAGGCGTGGTGTTACGACATTCTTCATGAGACTTCAATGAATAGATCAGCAGAAGTTTTATTTGGAGGAAGAAGTCAGGCGCTTCGTTTATTATCGTGCTTCTAATTTGTCTTCGGTACTACTTGAAATAATTTCCTCTTCCTTGTAATGACCCGTGTGGTGGCCTGTTCATTTCGCATAAAGGATCAGTTGAAACTGAATGCCGATAATTAGTGGAATCCCATCTCTGGATTATAATTTCAAGTACTAAATTAGAAAAAAATTAGTGTTTTCACTAATTCAATGGAATAAAATAAATTATTAAAATGAGTTGCGCTCCATCGTAGCATTTAGGGGGTTACTTAACATTGATCCATTGCCTGAAGTCAGGGGAAATATCAGGGGAAAATATTTATTTATTCTTTTCTATACCTGTTATACATTTGCGTAAACACTCACGTCTATCTTAAAAATAGTTATGCCATTTTGTGTAATGCTTATACTCTTCATCGTCAAATCACATAATTCCATTCATTACATTTAATTGGTTCTTACATCGATCCTATTAAACTGGTGTGGATGGCATGGAGAGAGTACATGGAGAAGTAAGCAGTTTAGGGTAGGAAATTTGAGACTTTTGAATGATTAAAAGTTTTGGAACGTGATATTTGGTGGCTTGAAACTTCTGCGCTCGGCTCAAAACGCATTTGATCTTGACTTACTTTTTTGTATGAGACATTCAGCCTTAATAAGTCAACTGCCTCCGAAGTCACACGTTTCTTTCTTTTTAGTACCTTGGACAAAAGCCAAGAGGACAAAAAATTTTTATCGCCTTGTTTCTCAAGGGGCTGAAAATATAGAGGTTCGGAGAGCATATCATCCCTTTTCTATGTCCTTGATGAATTAGTAAAGAGTTCTTCCGCTTCACGGAGCAGTTCGAAATTTCCTGTTGAAATGTCGCAATGGGGAACCGGAAATGGGGATCGGCACGAAGTGAGCATTAATTAGACCACCCTTTCCGTAAGTAAAATTAGGCCACAGCATATTTCAAGTAGCTTCCTGCACTTAAGCCTTTATTGGAACATAGATCTCTTTCTAAATACCCGAGACCCTGTACGTGTCTCCCCAAAGTTTCGTCCTACTTAAGAAATTAAAAGGAATGGATCCAGAAACTCTCCGTCCTTCGCTCGAATGAAGGACAAAGTTTTTGTAATAGCTCCTATTTGAAGGGCGAAATTCATGTTTACATAGTTATTTCCTGCTAGCATGAACGTCTCCGTTCAATCCACCGTGAAAAGCCCCATTTGAGTCAACAATACTGTGGATAATAGATACATTTTGTAGGTATTAGCAAATTTCTGTGCGCAACTCATTTGTAATTTCTCTTTATCACTTCAATGACATGCATTTTTGTATTCGCATGCGAATTTTATTTGGTAATTTATTGATCCGTTGTTAAAACGTACTTACGTAAGGTATTACGGTCCATTTTTAGCTTCATTCTTTTGCTCTATCCTTGATAGCCGGTCAGTATCATTTATCTTACAGCTTGATTTGAAGCGCATATTGTGTACGTATGACGTGTGCAAAAATGCTTTGTGATTAATTTCATATTGTACAGTGTCCAAACAAAATTAATGGGGTAATTCAAACTTAGAAAATTATTCCATTTCTTTGGTCCACTTTTATCCTTCTAAGGCATACCTCGTAGAGGACTTTAAAGCAAATTAACCATGATTTTTGATCTCTCAAAACCCAGATATTGGCCATCTCCTAATTCTAGAGTACTCAATCCCCAATAAGGCCTTTTTCATCCCTCACTATCTTAAAATATTGTAAATAATCTGATTCAGATTTTTTTATTTTCCAGCTCATGAAATCAAGGCCTCTTTAACTAAAACTACAATAACTTCTTATTTCTATAAGTCCTCAAAAAAGCATAAGGGGTGCAGTATTTTAGAAGTAAATTTTTCAAGGTATCGTGAAAGGTCACTGGAGACGATAGTTTAGCTAGATCCTCCATAATTTCTCTTTACATGCCACTTCACACTAATTCCTCAACAAATTACTTACCTCCTTTGGGTGACTCATTGATCCTCTGCCTACCATTTGATACACATTTGTAATTTCTTCCTTCCTCTTCTGCTGGAGTAGATATGTTTGCATTCCATACGTCCCTCACAGACTGCCTCTTTGATTGAGTAGTGATCTGTTTGTCATTTTGTTTTTTATTCCTTGGTTGTGTATTGGATTGCGATTTCTAAAAAACAATGATATTTAAAGTGCAGTGTGAAAACCTACTTAGACTGTATACACTGGAGTTAATGTTGAGGAATTTTTATCTTTTTTCTGCCATCTGCCTTTGATATGTAGTAGAGTCTCTAACTAAGGTGACTTTTCGAGATCAGTATTTCCGCGTATCATCTGCATGACATATGCATCTCTTTTACGTGTTATTCACGGAGAGCATTAGCCGAAAATGCGTTATATTTATGTTCTAAGTGTCCTAATAGTACCAACCGTTTTCAAAGACGCTCTATACTACCGCATAGCGATATTAATCAATTCCGAAAGACAGTTTTGTAATATGCGTAATTGTGTAAATTACGTAGTATGACGAACCCAAAAATTCTCCGTAAGTATCTTGATCAATATGTTGTATATTTTTCGCTGCCTTCGGTGAAAATAACTTTGAGTTAAATGACATTAAATATTCTCAATATTTAACTATAAAGAGATGAAGCAAAAACATGTCGTTTTCTCGTCACAAAATGTGGAAATACCCAGTTTTAATGCTTCCCAGGATGCCGCATGCTCTGAAGGCCAACTGAGTCTTAAATCTTTTTTTCCTGTGACCCGAATATTTGGAAATATCCTTCCCTTCCGACAAATAAATTCACATTTTCGTAACCATCCGCTGCAAGGGTACCTTGCCAATTGTGAATCTTCGTAGCAGTCAAATAGAGGCAGCTTAGCGGAGTAAGTTCTGCGAAAATTTCCAAAGAATCAGTAATACCTTCTCTTCATCTAACTCCGCTTTCTTTATCCTTTCCGCTAAATGTTCGGTTATCTGATAATACACAAAGGCACACTCTACTCTTGCTACTTCATATAATGTCAACATCTTACACTGGAAGCGCATATCTCATCTCTCGTCTCCCACTTATCACTTTTCCTCCAGTGCTACCAGCTGTCGCACTGTCAACACCAAAATTATAAAAATAAATGCTACGGATGTTTTGGAAGATGATAATAACTTCCTAAATCAAGAAGATTATTATGACGTAACTGCTTCATCACGCAAAAAGCTGACAGTTGCGTCAAAGGACGCCATACGCATCTACACGGAACGGCATTTTGTAGCGGCTAAATATATCAATAAATTTATTGAAAGTTTATTTCTTTTTTCAATGCTTGTCGCTCCTTGTTTCAATGTTCGCCAATGATTATTTAATAATTTGATTTTTAAATCGTTAAACAAGGAAATAAAGCAGTGTTTTCTTCTAGACTAATACTCGATTCATGGATTGTAGTCGAAATGTTCGGCTGAAAAAAATATATCGACTTTTTCGTGAAAATATACGGTATGTTTGTTTTCAATTTTAAATGCAAATCACCCTCACAAAACCAGTGACCCTACCTAAAGCCTGTCGTATGTTCAGCTTGTAAGCCTTCCCAGTCTATCTTTTTGTACCCTACTGATGAGAAAGATATCAGCAGCATGAAAATTAGCAGGAAACACTGCTGGTCGCGATGATATAGAGCGTGTGTAAAAACCCATAAACGTGCAGAAGTGCAGCGAGTGGAGGGAAGGATACCTCTGGGGGATAAAACGTGGAGGGGTTGCACAATTTCGGTCCCTGTGTGTGGGAGGTAATGGTGTGGGAGGTTTGGTAGAGCAGCCAACGGAATGGGGAATGGTTTTGCTCGTTTATGAGTGAGTCGCGTAAGTCAAAAGTAATTTGAAAGAAGTTCATCTACATCCCCAGGCTGGTACAGTAAGCTGTTATACGCTTGCCTTGGTCAAAAATTGATTTCCTTGCAAGGGATATAAGCGTTCACCCAAGCTTTACCTTGTTTTATCCTGAAATATAGTAGTATGAAAATGTAATACTTCCCTTAACTCATCGAGTAAACTAGTCATTGTCACAGGATCTCTTCCCTGAAAAACTTCGATAGCTCAAGTTATCCCAATCTTTAAGAATGGCTACTAATTATTATCCTTCTTTTAATAAGTCAATGTTTCCTCAGGCTCAATCAATATGATAGTCGAACCCATTCAAGACTTTCCTTAAAATGATAATGGACATAATAATGTTAATGGAATTTTTTGTTGACCTTCTAAAAGCTTTTTACTCAGTAGACCATGGAATTTTGCTGGCAAAACTAAATGAATATGAAATAACGAATCGCTAATCAGTGGATGTGGTCTTTTTTAAAAGAGAGATCCCAATTTATGAGAATGTTCTCCCTGATTTCAGGCTCCAGCTTACCCTATTGCGTTTTAGTAGAGTTGATCCATTCCTGTGCCTCTTCGTTTTCTTGCGCACTTTGTGACAGCCCATTTTCTACGGAGACCGTTCTTTTGCATTTATTGCATTAAATATGATGCGCGACTCCACATAGTTGTAGACAAAGCAGTAGGCTAACTCCTGAAAGAGACAGTATACTCACATACAAGAAAAAGAAATAACAGTTACCTCCAAGTTCCACTGCTGCCTTGGGTAAACCCTCTAACTACTATGAGTACATAATGTTGTTAAACTACATTACTCCAATGTAGCTCAACTGCATTATGAGTAGAATGAATGAGCAAATGGAATGGGGTGGGAAGGATTCAAATGCCCAACCACTCCTTCCTCTTCTTTGAACTCTTGTGAGACAATGACGTTCAACCATCAAGAGGAGTGGACATCTGTGGGAGCCAAATTTGTAAGGCGGAATAAGTTTGCATAAATCGCAATTTTATCACTAGCGGTATAGGCGTATCCGGGGGGGGGGGGGCTTGGGGTTGTAACACCTCCCCCCCCCCCCCCCCCCCCCCCCCCCGTTGATAAAAAAACGTTAAAATGATGTTTAACATATGCTAATAGTACACCTATAGATCACCTTCCATATAGCATTATAGAACACCTTGAAAATGTCTTTTTAAGATGTATATTTTTCAAAATTCACGGACCCCCCGTTTTACACAGGGGGTATTCCATACCCCCCATACCCGGTGGTGACCCCCTCCCCTTCAGATGCTGTTAGATACGCCCATGACTAGCGTGGCCAATATAAAGAGCAAAATAAATCAACCTGATGAAATAAGGAATAGCATGAGTAACCAAGCATGAAAGTCGAATGACGTGAACATGGATAGAAAATCATGTTGATAATTAAATGAAAACCAATCACTTTTAGGCAGCCGAGCCAAGCACCCACGATCCTTCGTTCCCTCTCCCCCACAGAGCACATAGGAATCATTGCCTTAACCACCTGCCTCCATGTCTCTATCTGATACACAGCTAAACATTAAGGGTGATAGTATGTACGTGATAGTTAAGCTTAGGGATAGTTATCAGGAAGTTGGTCAACACCTTTCCTGAAATATAACTTTTTTCCATGGGGCTAGCAGGCTCAGCAGATCAGCTATTGTCTTCTAAAAATTAAGTCTATGACAAGTTGAGGTATCCCTCAAAGGCAAATATATCTCAGATCAGAAATTTAAATTAGCACAGAATGCGTAAGTTCTATGAGTATGTCAAATATTTGGGCAAAACTCAATGGATTGCTTCAAATTCGAGAAACACACTCCATTTCTGAAGAAGGTAAGTTCATATCTTAATAAAAACTCCCATTTTACTCTTGATTGCAACACATTGTGTTCAACGAATGCCATAAATATTCATTCGTCAGAAGTCAATTTTTCTGTAAATAAAAATATCACAAATATCTCTGCAATAATATTTTAGGAATTATTTTTCGCCATACTATATCCAAGTGTATACGAAATCTTTTGAAATTTAACCTAAGCAAAATAAATACTTAGAAAGAGTAGACTCTCGCCAATCCGGATTATATGGGGGCCGAGGGGCTTTCCGGATTAAGCGAAGTATGGATTATCCGGGGATTTCCCAAAAGGAGCACTAATGGAGTATTTTTGGGTGCCATCTCTCTCCGACGACTTCTAATCACTTTCCACTTTGTAGAAAGACCTCCAGTAAAAATGTTGGCTTAAATGAAACTATTATACGTAAATAAAATAGATTATGGATGTTCCTGATAGGAAGGCAATAATTAAATTTTCGAATATCTTGTAATAAAAATATGATAACTTTTTCGTAGTTGTCGTGAACATTTTCAACGCCATGAGACTAACGTACAATGTCTCGATCCTTCGACAACTATGTGTCAGTAGCTCATCAACGCAGTATCAGATGTCACTGTACCCTCAGCTGCAGCGGGCAGAGCCGGACGAACCACACGATGAAAAATTAGATCTGTTTTCGGCTTTGCAAGCGGTCGCAACTTCCCTTTTCGAATTTTTACTTTTAAGTCTCTGTAGTCTTACGATATGAGTAACTTTTCTTTTTCCGGCCTATGTATGGACTTATAAATATGGCGCGGTATGGAGAAAAAATTGGTTAAACATCCACCATTTTTATTGAAAAAACGTAAATATGACTGAAAATTAATTTACTTACGTTGGTGTTATGTCAATAAATTGTGGTAGAAAAGAAATAAGCTTTTATTCCATAAACGGTACTCCAAGAAGTTCTGCAACAGTTTGAATCCGGAGAAAATCATCGGCGGAGTTTGTTCAGCTCAAGAGTTTCTGTTAGTCAATGAGTGAGAACTGCGGAAAATGACATGCGCCTGCACATGCAGAAAGTATTTATAGAGACCACGCGAAGATTCAACTTGGAAAAATCATCTTTTTCTCAAGTGGGAGGGGGTGCCCAAAACCGGCAGGCAAATGCTAAAATCCCCTCGGCCAAATGTGGTTCCATAGTGAATCAATTTCCAAGTTCCAAAACGAGTTTCTCTTATCCTGCAACTTACAACAAGTAGGTAATAGCACTGGGAAACGTCGGCCAATTATTAGGTGTAGCTCTGGTATACGTTTTTACCACTTTGGGACCGAACCCTGCGGGGTACCCGACCCTTAATTCCTCGGCCACCAAGCAGAGATTATCTTCGCCCCTTTCCATCTTCCATCACGACCTGTTTCAGCGGTCAGCTATTTCTTAATGCGATGATTTTTCGTAAAAAAAATAGTTGTTACACTCTATGGACCTATAGGTTGATACAGAAATGTATTAATTTTGTTTTACTTAGAGTTTACTGCTTTTAAACGAAATTCTACCGGTATTATAAAGTTATATAGCATACGTGACATCAAATAAATGGTTACAAAAATAATCCGTTGTGTTATTTTGCACTAGGAAACGATTCTGCGCATCATTTAACGATACCCGTGTTGCATATAAAATGAATGATATTTAGATTTATTTACTCCTAATATTACCGTACCACACATCCTTGAGGGGGATTTTCAGGGTACCATGTAGATGTAAATTGATTTCGCGGGAAATGGTAGGACATTACCGATATACTCTGGTGTTTCTCAGCTTAGTTACCTTAACACAAGTAATACGGAGAGATAAAATATCGGTTGTACACAATTAGAAATACCTCTGGCCCTCAAACTATGAGAAAGCATTAGGTACATATTTTCTTAGTTCCTCGCGTGGAATGAAAAAACTCCCAAATTGGTTTGGAGTTTCCTTGACAGATGAACTCTGTTAACAATAACGGCAGAGCTCCGCTTAAAATTTGTAGATGCTCATCGAAACGTAAGGAGTTGGAACTAAATTTCCTGAACATACAACAAATATTTTTTTAGTTACCCCACTAGGTAAGCAAACAATTGACCGCGGACAAATGCCGAGTGTTAGGCTGGCACTGCGAAGAGAGGTGGAGATCAGATCCGCCCGAAAGCCGAGGAAGGGTCCGAAGACCCGCGGGGTGGGGTCCTAATGACACCTGGGACCTTTTTTCCTTGCCTGGGCGCGGAGCCGGTTTAAAGCGGCGTTCTTTCTCTTGCGCAGAAAAATTTACTCCGTCAATAAACGGCGTTCGTTCACATCGTTCACGGTGAAAAATTTGTGCCGTGTTTAAATGGCGTTCGTAGCGAAAGGGTTTAAGTGTTTTGAAGACTTATTAGTGCTGAAGAACTTGCTATTTACTATTTGCTTGAAGTAGGAAGAGTAAATTAAGATGATTTCCGAGCATTATATAAACGGTGAATCTGCCTGAGGTATTTTTCCCTTGTAACAACTTGTAACGTTTTGTGTTGAAGTTTGTGTAACGCTTGCCTTCTCTGAGGAAACTTTTGAATTTTCGTACATTAACTACATTTTACGTAAGAATACAAGTCACGTCAAGCTATCACCGAGGGCCGATCCTCTTATGTAGTGCGCGATTGGAATTAGCTTACGGCGATATCCCGTGTGAATCTTGCTCCCGCATATCGCATTCGCGTCCCTCGCCGGCGTTTGCCGACTTTTACCGCCTCAAAAAAATGAACAGGAAAATCAATTTACAGGCATTTTATTTTAGCGACATTTTTCTCTTCCCGACGTTATTGTATGGTTGCGTAACCTGGGTATGTCAGGATAATCATAAGAGTAGTCTAAATGCAGAGGGAATGAGGTACCTGAGAAGTGTTTGCGGTAGAAGTAGGATGGATAGGGTCAGAAATGAGTGGGTGATTAATGAATGAGGGTTGGATGCTCCAGTAATGAACATATATGAAAGGAGTTAGTTTCGTTGGTTTGGCCATGTTGAGAGAGTGGGAGAGTGTGGAATAACGAAAACAGATAAATTATAGTGGAGTGAATGGTGTGCGAGGAAGTGTTACACCAAGAAAGTCGAGGGTGAATGTGGTGGAAGAGACTCAAATTGAAAATAGTCTCGAGGCTGAGCTCACTTAGTGGAAAGCCATGAGGTGCAAGTGTTATTCACACTCATGGCGGGAAGAAAGTTTCTTGCCTTGTGTGACCTGCATTCTGCCATCTGAATAAACCGTGCACATTCATGTCTCGCTCTCCTCAGTGGCCAAATACTGTACCCACCAAGTTACTATTGCATGTAGTAATGCATAACTGAAAATCATAAGCATATTGTCTAAGAACGGCTATTTCATTTTCTAATGCCATTTCATTACACATTGTTTTCCTTCCTTCCTTTTTAGGAAAAGAGAATGGTTGTGTTTGTGGAGCAGTCTGTGATGGATGACCCCCTCCTGTTAAATAATTCAAGCTTCTCAGTTGTGAAAGAAAAGTTGATGACCTTCAGAGATGGAAAGGATGATTTAACTGACAAAATTGATTTTATTATTTGCTTGGGAGGTGATGGAACGCTATTGTATGCAAGCTTATTATTTCAGGTAAGGTCTTTTTATGAACCTTATAAAAACTTTACATTACCAGTTACTTAATCATATAAGATGCTGATTTGATGTTATTTTTTTATTTCCAGCAATCAGTACCTCCTGTTATGGCTTTCCACCTAGGGTCTTTGGGTTTTCTCACACCATTTGAATTTGAAAATTTTCAAGAGCAAGTAACAAATGTTTTAGAAGGTTAGTATAATAACATGTTAAAGGTTTTAGAATGAGAAAAAAATTATTTTTTTTTAATTGGGCCTATCAAGAATTCCATATATTCTAAAGTATAAGTCGAGAAATTTCCCTTTTTCAGCTAGTGAAAACCTACCTTCGACTTATGGTTGAGTCAGTCAATAAGATGAATTTTTCAGGGTCAATATTTCTACATATCAGCTGCATAAAGCCATCTGTATCTCCATTACTTATAAGCCTCAAAGAATATTTGCTAAGAAATGTGATAGATTTATGTTCTAAGTTTCATATTAGGTCCTACCACTGCCACTAAAGTGGAAGTACACTGAGAGGTAAATGCAATATATAGGTCAGTATATTAATGAGATTAACGGCCCCAAATATACTGACCTATATATTGCATTTACCTCTACATGAAACGATTACTGTACTATACAGGAAAATGAAATGTATTGCATACATCTCTCGCTGCTTTTGTTGTAATCATGAAAGAAGGGAAGAAGTAATTTTTGTATATATCTATTCAATGGTGTAGGTATCTCTCTTGTTTAGTTGATTCTCTCAGGGCTAGAGATGTCACGTAGGGTCAAAATAATATCCTCCATGTAATCCTCACATGTATGTATTTAATCTGGATTTGTCATTAATCTTAGCCTCGTTTTAGCCTCATAGTAATTACTCCAAAACTATTCCTTCAATTAGGTGTGTCATATTCTCTATTTGCTTGTTGCAGCGTATAAAGCTCTCTTTTATGGTCCATTTTAATGAGTGGTGTGTAGGCATATTTTTACTTGCTTTCTCCTTTGGGGAGATTTATGGAGAATCAGGGAATGAAAAGATGATGACGATGATGTAACTGCCTCATTTTACAATAATGCTGATAATTACGTCAAAGTATGCTGTAGACATATTATCTATTTTTTTCTCACCCATCTATGTTGTGTTTGATCTTTGTTTGTATTTTTCCCATTGCCATTATCTGTAAAATTTGTCTTTGTGGGTGAGGGTGGGGACAAGGTGAGAGATTTGTGCTGCAGGGAAAGAGAGGAACCAATCAGAAGTCAGTAGAGGGGATCCATTGATCACAAGCATTACCCTCTCCTGAGGCACATATTAGCTCCTTGAATGTGTGCCTTAGTCTCCTGGCTGCCTCTTTCTCTCCCATGATTCTTGTGGTTTCTAACAGGCGTGAGCCACTGATGTGGCAATGCTCATGCTTACTTCCCTTCCCTTTGAGATGATTACCCTCCCACAGTGGCTGTCTCTTGTGGGCGGAAAGTGATTAGAGGAAAGATCATGACTTTTTCCTCAGCCTTTAATTGCAGGGATAAACTTAGCAGATAATAGTCTCTGCCCACCTTCCTCTTTTCCTGATCCCAATTTAAAATAACTTGAGTTCTTTCATTGTGATCACCATGTTTTTTCCTCCTTATTCAAATCTAATTTTATTTATTGATCTAAGATTTACTTGTTTAGTTGATTTTATGTGCATGCTTGCAGTATTGCGTGATGGCTTGGTAGCCTGGAAGTTGCTGTTTATGGAATATGAGTCTGGAATGCAACTGCAACTTCTGCAGCTCCGTTGTGATTAGTTACTGGTCAAAGGAATGGTTGTGGTGAAAAAATGTCAGTTATAAGATTTTGTATCTACCTTCTGAGAATCATGAAGTTTCAGCTATCTTTAATACTTGGTCTTATTACAAAGTCCAAGAATTTCAAGTCAAATTTGTTCCTTGGAATAATATATTCTTGTATTTTTTTTGGGAATTCAGCAGTATAAATGAATTACACACTTTTTCCGTTTCTATTTATGTTTCAGGCCATGCGGCGTTGACTCTGAGATCCCGATTAAGATGCATAATAATGCGCAAAGGAGATGAGAGTGGCAGCAACCTACTTACTAGTAGTTCTTCATCATCGAGCAGTTCTAGCAGTGGAGGGAAGCAGCGCCAAGGACCACCTCCACCAACCAACCTTCTCGTCTTGAATGAAGTGGTGATTGACAGAGGTCCATCACCATACCTCTCAAACATAGACCTATTTTTGGATGGAAAACACATAACATCTGTTCAAGGAGATGGTAAGTAGATGAAAAAATTTATAAGTTTAAAAATTAGAAATTTTGTGGAAGTTTTTAGTCTTATTCACAAAATTTTGAAGTTAGTTTCATGTTTGGGATCAGGGCTAGGATCACTGTTCCTTCTTTTGCATTGTCATTATTGTTATCTTAAATACAAACTGCTCTAAAAGGGAAATGCTCACAGCTACTGTCATTAGAATGTACTCTATCAGTTAAAACTAGTGATTTAAAGCACCTGACGAAATTTGAAGACTGGCGATCACGTTTTCGCTCTCATAAGCACAGTTGTAAAATAAAGATAATGCAAGCATTGGTGTTATGGAGAACTGTGTTCGCATCCCAGTTGGGTGTAGTGACTACAGTGCTGGCTTTCCATCCTGAAGCTATAGCTTCAAACCCTGTCAGTGGTGGAGATTTTCAGTGGCACGACAATCCCTTCTTGAATACCATGTGGATAGGGTTGCCACAAGGGTGAGGCAATGATTCAGGACATCAATATGTTTTAATTTTAAATAATGAAATTCATAGGTTCTTTAATTATTAATAATTTGTGTATTCAAATGCAGGGTAAACTAGACTTAGCACATTTGTTATTCCATTTAATAAAATAATTTCAGTGAAAATGTATTCTGAAAAATGTGAATTATTCATTTGTACATGCTATTTTTACTAGCCAAAATTCAGGGCAATGCCACTTTATCAGGATTTGTGGCAACCTTACATGTGGAGTGGTCTTCAAGTGTAGTACACTGTCTCTCAAATAGGATGATAAAATGCGGACCCCTTGGCACCTTTAGTTAAGAGCAGGATAATGCCAATTCCAGGTTCCCCTTCTCCTTTCCTCCATTCTCAAAATGTAATTCCATTACCAACACACTCATCTGTCCTCAATGATGCAAATGGCTTTAGTTGCCTGTTGCATCCCCTAATAACTAAACAACCAAATCATTCAATCTTTAAAATGCGAAATTATTTTGTCTCTCCTCTGGAGGTTAGTGCTCATTTTCCTCATCAGATGGACATTTGAGTTTTCTCTGATATTGTTTTGATCCTCTCCTCTCTAGGTCTTATTGTTTCAACGCCAACTGGTAGCACTGCCTATGCTGTTGCAGCGGGAGCATCTATGATCCATCCCAGTGTCCCTGCCATTATGGTCACTCCCATTTGCCCACACTCGCTCTCATTTCGGCCTATTGTTGTTCCTGCTGGAGTGGAATTGAAGGTATTCAAAATTTGTTCAACGCCATATCTTTTTTCTCCAGCAAGATTGTTAGTGAATTTTTTATAATATTATCAACAATGGTCTATTTTTCAGATTATTTCAAAAACATGGTTATAATTTAATTACATTGATATTAGATGAATGTGTTGCCTCTTCTAAACTGAGTACTAAAATCCACTATCACCTATCAGAAATTAGTAAAAAAAATCATATGACGAAGATCTAACTTTGTTAAATCTTTTCATTGTTACAAGAAGGACACAACTTTGTGTTTCCCAAAGATGTATTTTACTACAAACGACCGGTTTTGGCTGTTACGTCATCATCAGGTACAATATATGCAGTGAGTGGAAGTCTGTTGCACAGCTGTTTACAAGTAAAAGTGGATTTGGGGTCCAGGTAGCAGGAATGCAGGGAAGGGGGAGGAGTTCAGAGTGTGTGTTGTTCAGTTGACTCAGGTCAGTTGGTCAAGTAATGGTGGTTGTGGGAGGGAGGGGATGGTACTGGAGTGAGGTAGGCTCTTGTGAGATGGGTGTGGGATTGATAACAGGGGGGAGAGGTATGGAAAGGTTATGTCATTAAGTAATGATGGGGCTTTAGCATGAAGGCCAATCTCCCTTTGTTATTATAGGTCCATTTTTCGTCCTTTTGGAACTAGATGCAATATTTCCAGTTGGAAGGTACTGTGGTCCTCTTCCATGATGTGTTTGGCTAAGTTTGAAGTGACCTCTCCACTGCAAAAACAGTTTTTATGTTCTATGTGCCTGATTGAGGAACTTAGCCAAGTTTGACAAATGCAGAAACATTTGCAACTATCATACTTGAGTTTGTATATGCCACTTTTTCTTAGGGAATCTATAGTGTCTTTTGAGTTATGCAGAAGTCATCCTAATGTGTTTGGGTTATAAAAACAGACCTTGTGCATGTTCCTGGGGATGGAATTTGAGATAGAGTATGTTATTTCACCAACATAAAGAATTTTGCACCACATTGATTTAGGCTGAGTCTGAAAAGGAAGCAGAGATGTTGCACATTCATAAGTTTGTTGTTTAAACTTTTTTTTTATTTTCAACTATGGAAACATTGAAACCATTGTTTGAAGCTTTTTGTTTTATAATTTGAAGTTCACGGTTAAAATGAAAATTGGATAATTTCTCACAGTTAATATGAAAATGGGATATTTTATTGGATATTTGAAGCTCCCTCTCCCATGCTTTCCTCCTACCCCACCCCAAATCCTTTTTTGCGTACAAACAGCTGTGCAACGGACTTCCTGCAACTGCGATTGCATATATAGTACCTGATGATGGCATAACAGCCAAAACAGGTTATTTTTAGTGAGATAAATCTGTGGAAAACACAAAGTTGTGCCCTTCTTTTAATAATGGAAAGATTCCAGGTGAGAGGCATTCATCTTTCTCTGTCTCTGCAGTGCCACTTCAATGTGACAGGTTACATTGGCTACAATGTAGAAGCAACAGCATGCAATATAGCATGCCATGCTGTTCCTCAGGTAATGGGGATGACAATTCTGGAGTCATGTTGATGAATCTAGGGGCAGTTGGTGGTAGGTCTTTTGAGTTCATAAAAACTATTTGAGTGATATGCCTCATGCTGAAATGATGGGACCACATATGAAATTTTTTGCCGAATTGTGTCAGTTAGTCTTCATCTTTATTTCAACTTTGGAACTTCATTCCAAATGTGGATACATTAAGCCATCATCTGATCAAGTGATGATAAATTGTGAATAACCTGCTGATACTGCTCATGCTATGCAGCTTATCCAAGTTTGATATGTTATAATGGAAAATTTATAGTAGTTTGTATTTCCACTGCAGATCAGTGAAACACTTCCAGGCTAGCATAGGAACAAGCAATTAACCCTGCAACGATGAGCGACATGGTCACTACGTTGGGCACGAACATCACATGCCATTGAGCGACGTAGTAACTATGTTGCAGCGATTCCATTTAAATCAGCGGAAAACCAGCGATCTAAATCTCCTCCAACCTATGAGATGGGATTCATTTAAATCTCCTCCGGGCTTGAAGGGTTAAGATAAGAGAAATACCTCAATTGATCTGAATCTGATCACACACTATGTACCTTCATTAATTTTCACTTTTGACTTGTTATTGTCTGGCTGTTGTTTCAATGCCTTAATATTTCTAAACTTTTTTTCAGAATAATGATGTACATGGTACACATTCAAATATTGAATAACGTGGTTGAAGTTGAGGAAGGATTTTAATTCAGCATTTTTTTATTTGTATGCACAGGGTGTGTTTAAATTCCTGGGAATGAACATAAGCACACTATTCTTCTGCTACATCAAAGTCAATAAAATCCTTGAGCAAACTTGGACAAAGGGTTTGCCTTAACCAAAAAATATTCTCCTTGGTTGGTGTGATGTGCCATTGATGCCGACAAATGCCTTAGTCTAATCTCATGATGCATATGGCAGCCTTCACCTTAAGAAAGCTATTTCTTTCCTTTCCATTCTTCAAACAGATATTTTGAGCTGGCATGTGTCTTTGTTTTGGTAAATTGCTGATAGTGTCACACCTCTTTCCCTGCTACATCCATTCAAAGCACTAATGATTTGTAGTTGTAACATGTTTTTTTTGTGTTAAATTTCTTAATGTATAATTCATATTTAACTCTAATCTTTGCAAAGAATGGTGTGTTATTGTTTGTATCCTTAAATTTAGGACCACCCAATCGATACATTTTATATTACAGCAGTTTGAAAAAAAGAAACTTTATGCTCACAACTGTCATGAAATTACATTAAAATCTGTTAATTAATGAAAAGTATTAATACTTAGGTGGACAAATATGTGGTAATGCATCTGTATTATAGTTGATAAAGAATCAACCGTGGTTATTTTTAAACTTCGCCTCTGTAAATCATAAAACATAATCTGCCAGTAGTTAAAATAGGTACATTGGTATGTTAGCTCATCTGGTGGAGCACCTTCTGTATTGCAACCCAAAATCTGGAAATTTCCAATATTGGAAACCTTCAAATACTTGGCATGCCAGATTGTCTCTCCTTCGCTTTGCAACAGCTTAGCTTATTATTGCATAAAGTAAAATTTATTGTAACATAGTATTAGTATAATATTTATAAAATTTATTTTTGATTAAGTTTTTTTTCATTTGTTCTTGTTGCTGCATTTTACAAACCTACTTTACACATGCAGTCGAGCCACTAAATATGGTGACTTTCTTGGGGTGAATATTTCAGCATCTCTCTCCTTTACATTTAGGGCATGGAGAATATTGTAAATGAAAAGTATACCTTAGTTTTTCCACATAGATCTATGTGGAAAAACTAAGTTGTTCTTTTCATTTACATTGTAAAGCAAATTCCACGAAGTCACTCCCGAGACAACAGAGTATATGGAGAATAATCACCAAAAATAGGCTAAATTCATATTCTATGTTTTGTTATGGAATCTACCAAAGCCAATCACTCTTGGTACATCTAGCTGGTGATATTAGTCTATTCCAAATAGGCAACTTGTATTGCAAAGTTATCCCAGAAGGAACCCAAAGTTATTACGACTTCTGACTTTGCTTAAGGCAGTGCTAGGGCAGTGAATCTTCTTGTACATGTTGCCCACTTTTTACAAACTGAGAGAGAAAAGAAGTTGAGGGTTTACGTCATGTGTACAACTTTTGAGGAGTAGTTTCTACTTTGATGCAAAACTCCTCAGTAGAGTAGCCAGGGGAGGTGCAGGGGGGGGGCGAATTTCCCTCCCCCCCCCCCCCCACACCACCCCGTGTTCTGGCGCCCCTAAGTCTGTGAATGTTTCCACTCTTTAAGTCCCAAATACATTATACATGTGCATAATACGTTGTTCATTGTCATATTTTGTACAAATCCATCCTCTTTTTGCATCACCAAAATTTGTAAAGGTTAGTTAACTGGTTAATTTATGAGTCTGTGCCCCCAAAAGTTTTCTGCTCCACCTAAACCCAAAACCTGGCTACGCCACTAGAAGTCCTTGAAAAGGAGTGCCATATTTATTGAAGATGTATCAACATCAAGGATAGACCCCAGTTTTAAGAAGCAAAATTGTGGAAAAAAAGTTTTGTTTGGATTAAAAAGCAAAATTGTTATGTCTGCCATTCATGTTGGTAACATCAGTACCAGTAATCGATTACTGTTTTTCTACATATTGGACTGCATTGAAGTGATGCAAAGTAATTGATACTCTTAGTTTCTAGGTAGTAATACTAATTATAATTTATTAGTTTCATTGGGTACATGACATTGAAACAAGTCAAATTACAAAACAATAATTTTAAGATAGTATGGAGATAATACATCAGTGTAAATACATAAGTATGAAATACAAGGTAAAAGTTCCCATTTACAATTTATCCTTTAGAAATTCAGCCACAGAATAGTAATATCTCCCTGACCTTCACCTTGAAAACATTTGTGGAAGTTGTGGCCTTTATATTATTGGGTAGCTTCTTGTACAAAATTGAAATTGACTTCCGAAGTTCTTTTAAACTGAAACTAAGGGAACATGTTTTTAAAATATATACTAGCTGCTGTTTTAGCGTAGTGGCTGTGCCATTCACTATTTAATGGGAAGAGGCTTGGGTTTGATTTAGCAAATATGACAGCATAGAATGTAAAGAGATGGCATTGTAAGTATTTTCATATTTCAGGTTACTGTGTAGGGCTAATAACCATCCTATATGATTAGTTTACCTCTATGAATAATGTAACCTTAGGCCTCAGAGGTGAAGTTTAAATATGAGAGACTTATTTCAGGTGTAAAACCACCTCAACGCCGGCAACTGCGCTAATAAATTTCGTGCTTGCAAATGATTCAGGCACCTTATTCCATAGAACTTACAATAAATATGTAATTAATATTCACCACTTAAAATGATAAAAGATTGATGAAATGCATAAAAAATTGCGTGAGTGGCTTTATTCCATGCCACAACCTATGATATGTTTATATGGAGGAAGTGGGCCTAGTGTTAATAACTCAGTGGACAATAGTCTTGCTATGTAATCGATCCATTTGTGATTAGGTGTTGCTTTATGAAACTCTGCCTTACAAATTGAATCAATGGATTTTGTTTAGGGGGAAGAATGTGAAGTTGGCAATGAGAAGGGTGAAGATAGTTTTCTTGGTGACTTGAGTACATATACATATGCAGCCACTGAATGTGATATATGTGAATTTTGTTTGTGTATAACTTCATTGTTTTTCAGTAATGAAATGCATTATAATATTCTTCTGTTAAGGATTCATTGCAAGTTGAAATTTAGCCGTTTAATGTCATCTATCACCCAAATACATACAAACTTTTTATGACCCTTTACATTTTGCACCTGATGTATTTGACAATGTTTCGTAGGAAAAATACATACTAATATATAATATGTGCCTTTTTTACAAATTTAATATGTAGATACTCCTTGAAAAAACTCACAGATTACATTACCACTAGAAATGTAATGACTCCTTAGAAATTTATCATGTTGAAGGAGTGAATTGCAATATCCATTGCCATTTCTACAACATCCCTTTCCAGTAAACAGTTGTTTACATGTTGCATTGATTCCCAGTTATTTTACCATAGCCATTTAAATTATGACTCACAAGAGCACCAATTGCTTCAAACCTATGTATTTACTCTGTTGCGACGAGGAGTTGTAACATAATGCAGTGCTAACAAGTGACACAACCAGCACAGCATTCAATGGTAACCTCACATCACCAGATTTCTCATTACAAAGGCTCTTGTGTAAATTGCGAGTAAAATGCCATTTAGCTATCATACCAAAGGCAATGGAAAGTCTTCCTCTTATGCAGGTGATCTATTCTGCTCTGAGGCTAATTTTGTACTCATTAGCATTTTTATTTGCATTCCGGATGTTTAGTATGCATTCAAATCCACATTGTGAAATCATCAGTTAACTGACGATTTCACAATGACTAATTACCATCAAGTATGGGCATTAGAAGTTTGCCACTTTTTAAGCATTCATACAGTGAAGTGGAAATAATCCATATGAATTGGGGGAAGAGCCAATCAGATAATCAAAAGTGATGGGTAATCTGCTCATCATCAATTATGCTGTGGTCACCACCTAATTTTCAGTTTAATATTATCCTGAGGCCTGTTAGTAGGGCTTATTATGTTAGGGCTGCTGTATGTTTGTGATTTCCCTTAAAAAATTATTGTCTTAGGATTGTGAGTCATATTGTGTGCTAGATAATTCCTATTCATCTGTCAAGAGTTAGAAAATTATTTAGATTGGTAGTCATTATATTTTGGCAAAAGTGTCAATGAAATGCTTTACATGACTTCATTACTATGAGTTATCGACTATTAATCATTAAGTGAGTACATATGCCATTGTAGTACATACAATGAATGCATAAATAACAAGGCCAGAAATGGGTCTCAAATGTTTTAAAAGTTCTCAATTTTTTAAATATGCTTCATCAAGCTGCAATTTTGGGAGAGTAGAAATAACCTCTTATGTGAAACATTATAGCACTTCCTGTTGAATGTCTTTCTAACAGCTTATACTAATCAGTGGTATTTAGTAGTAACTAATATTTTCCCCTTGAAAATGTTATCATTATTACCTACTTCTGACAATGGAAGTAGGAACTCCTAAATGCCTAAACCTTGCTCCTCCAAAGCCATTTTCTTAGCCCATGGGCCAAAATTTGACATGCTAAATTCCACACTCTGTAGATAGACTAGTATATAGGAATATGGCTAACTCAGAGTGAAGAAAGTTGCATGGCGATTGTGACAGTAATCCCTACGTCAATTTATTGGTAAAAATTTTAAATGCTCAATCATTTGTTCATTATTAGCCATAGCAAATTTTGCCATTGATCCTGGAGACATCTTCAGGTCTGAGGAGTCTTCAGGTTGAAGGAACCTCCAGGACTGGTGGTGAAACTGTTTTCAACCTATGCGGAAGAATCTGGAATGAGAGTCTCTTTGTCAAATTATCGCTGTGGAGACCTTAATAATTCTTTTAGATTTATTAAGATGCAATACTTTCAAAAGTTTGTGCCTAAGCATTCTGAACTGTAATCTGTGTCATGAAACACACTTCCTGACTGTTAATGACTGAATCTTTTAGCCTTCAATCATTTGAGAAGTATCAGTTTTGGTGCTAGTAATATTTGTACCAATTTCTTCATTATGGCCAAATAACACTTTCTGACCTTAATGCCTCAAAAACAAGAGGGCTAATCTGAGTTTAGTATTCACTGATAAAAATGAAATTCTTAAATTGAAATCTGCCAACTTAATTACACTTATACTGGATCTTGGGAAAGCTTTACTCAAGGCTAAAGCTAATCACAGAATTCCCCTCCATAAAATCTTTTACCTATACATAACTCAGGGGCAGATTAAGGTCGGTGTTTTGGGAGGATGTCGCGGTTTTGGACAGCTGCTTTGCGGAAATGTCTGTGGAAATGGAATACGTTATGATAACCATTTTTTCTATTTAATGAGGATTTAGGGGGGGGGGGGTACCCCTCCCACACCCCCCTTAATCCACCCATGGCACAATGCTTCCTCCTCTCTTTCTTCTCTTTACTAACTCTTTTATCAATGGTCCAGAATCCCAACCCTGATATTATTCTTTCCAAACTTAGCAATTGTAAAATAACCACCACCTTTTAAGAGTTGATAACATCTCTCCACCAGCATAAATGCCTTATTTATGCGTGTGTCACTTGCCCTTTTGTTAGATGTGTTTATTCCCACGCATTGTGATTGCGTAGGAAGTGGGAGAAGTTCGAATAAAATAGCAATATAAATGCATTGTGGAAGACATCCATTTTTTCTGGACATTATGCAGTATAATGTATAAAGCATAGTGGCTTGTAGCTCGGTTCTGGGAAGAATGGGTGCAGTCTTTCACAAATATCATGTGTTTGACTCAGGTATTTTTTATTGCAGATTTTAGAAAAAAAAATGTATAGCACAAGCATAAATATGTCATATGTATCACATTTCCCTGATACTGCGTATTCCCTTAGCATATTGCCTTTCAAGATCAGGGACGATAGTGAATCTTTAGGTCTATGACTGTGTATGAGGCGTATTGTTTTTATTAGTGCTGATTTTTTATTTAAATTATATTAATTTCACTCATTTACCTCCTTAAATTCTATGTTTTTCTGTATTAAGTAGGTACGTATATATATATATATATATATATATATATATATATATAGGTACAGAAGATTGAGTGACATATTGAAATTTACCAAACCATTGCAAACTTCCTATTCTTCTTGCTAGTTTATGCTGAGTTAACCATTTTGGGGTTTGATTAATAGAATAGTTTTACAAAAACCATGGTATTGAATGAATATTTTTATCATATTAAAGTGATCAGCATGTATATCCCAGACACTTCATCTACATCTACATCTACACACTACCCCGCAAGCCGCCTCAATAGGCGTGTGGCGGGGGGTGTTAGGACACCAGCCGTTTACATATAAAAAGGAAACGCTCTATGAAATTATGCCTTGCATTTATTAAAGTCCCTTATTGTTCGGGGGAAAAACGAATTCCCATACCTATCCGTTCGGCAAAATATCTCTCTTAATTTATCGTTTCTGTCGGACCTGGAAATATAGTGGGGTTCTAATATGATGTTCTCCGTGTCGCTCTGAAAGATATCTATTCTCAATTGCTCAAGTAATCTAAGCCTAGCGCGCAGCCTCCGAGTCTCTAGCGGCTCCTTTGTTGTTGGATGGTATTACTGTATGTGCTAATAAATGTGTGGCCTAGTATAATCTGGGTTTAATTTTTGGAATGTGTTCATAATCCATGCTCTGTCAGGTAGTACTGAAAATTGACGCAACCTTCTCTTCGTCCATGCTGAAAATTTCACTTTAAAAAATTTCCTACAGTGAGGCACTTTTTTCTGTGACTTTCTTGAAATATTCCATGACTTTACATTCAAATGCCTTAGTTTATGATGCATATTTGATTGCCCTATACACAGAAATATGCCTTGAGCACTGTAGATGGCCTGTATTTGCTCATTGTTCATATTACCATTGAATAACTATGGCCTTTTTGTAAAAGAATAATTGCTGATTTGGCCATGCTGTATGTTGTTGTGAATTCCCAAGCTATGGGTTTAAGTTCACACTTAACATTATTTAGGGCCAGTTCTGTTTTTGAAAAAAGTATAACTTTTGTTTTTAATTTTCAAGCAATGGGTTTATGAGGACTTGAGGCTTTAGAATTTTATTTATCAAACATAGTCATGGATTTGCTGGCTTATGTAACAGTTTTCTTTAATAGCACTTATCTACCTATAGTGTCAATCATGTCACTATTTGATGGGTATGCATCGTACTCAGCCTTAGATAACATGCCTGGCCCAATTCCATTCACCATCTCTCTTCTTAATTGCGGCCTTTTAATGTTTCTCTCTCATCAACAGTTGGTTTCCAGGCTCTCTGTTTTTGTCTGGTCTTACATGCATAATTGACAATCAGTTTGGCCTAGCTTGGCCTGTTTTATTCTTTGGCATATTAATCATTAGTCATCTTCAATAACTAAATATCACTTCTCTTTGAAAAATCAAACCTGAATATTTGATATGAAAAACTATTCAATTCAATATTTCAAGGATAGGTGAGTAAGGATGGTGGAGAGAAACCCAGCATTGGCATTAAAACCCTGCAAAATGGCCCCCATACTCATCTGCTTTCACTCGGCTTCTGACTCAATCAAATACACACTCTCAAATATCAAGTCAACTGAGTGTGGATGTACTTGGTCACTCACTTGTCCCACGCCTGTGGTCAGCCACCAGGTATCAACATACTCCACAGCTGCTTCGATATCCTCCAAGGCCAGTTGGAACATATTAAATAGGTTTCACAGTCTCTTGCATCATTATGTTGAATTTTCCGCAGTAAAAGTGTGATACATATGACACAACATGCAGTCCATTATTTTTTATGTCTCTTAGTATTTATTCAGCTATATCACTCTTTGTAAGTTAATATTCCACTGTCTCCCAATTTGATGTAGGTTTCCTCATTGTAAGGAATGCTAGGTAATGGAATTAGATGCTTAAAAATCTTTTATACATTGTGGCTATTCATCAGCCTAATTCCAAAGTAAAAAAATTAAGATTGATTTTATGTTGGTCTATGCTGAATTTCCTAATTGCTAACCATTTTATTTCTTCATAAGTCTTCATTTTAATATCTCAAAAACCCTTGGAAAAAAACTAGCATAAATTTCAGCTTAATAAGCAATCTGTGTACATGTCACAATTCATAGTTTAATTGCATAGCTATGCATACAGAACTGTGCATAACTATGCATTATAGCATGCATATATTTTTCCTGTGATTATACAATATCTTTGCTTGATTGATGGATGAATTTTCCTGAATTACTAATTTCTGAAAAACTTGACTATCCCTTGCCCCTGCTTTTGGCTGTAAAACAAATATGTATACTGTCTGCAAGTTTATTAAGAGTATCTGCTTTTACATCTGGCATACATGTCAGAGTGCCCATGCCTGCGATTCTGATCGGGGTGAGCTTAAAGAATGCAAAACCAAGCTGCAAACACCTTCCCAGCTTTGAAAGTGAGATGCAAATGGACAAGTATGAATGTACTGTGCGATATGTAATCTAGTCTACCCATTCTCATCCTCAGTTTCTCGATAACTCTGCCAGGACTCTCCACCAGTTCCTCAATAACTCTGCCAAGATTTCTGAGTAAATCTCAGTAAATGCTTACCTAATATTCACTAAGGAACTATGCTCTAGTCTCTTAGTTCCTATCATGGAGTACAGTGTGCTTTACATTAAGCATGTTATGCATTATATTCCAATTCCAAACATATGTAAGTGCAAATACTGTCACAAGCCCTGTAAAATTTCAAAGAAGTCACTTTGAATCAAAATTAATGTAATTTTTCACCTGCTATTCCCTAAATTATAATTATTAGAATACAATAGGGCTTAGTATAATTAAGATTGTACCATGGTGAAATTATAAGTTTACCACAGAATTAAGCTCCCCTGGTGTAGAGCACAAATTAAACATGCCAATATTTTCACTGTATTTATTACATAAATACAACTTTAACCCACTAATGAGTTGATATTTTTGATACTACCATTATGGATGGAATCATAATGTGGTGGAGTTGGCTATGTAAGAGTGTATGCTCTGAATATCTATTCCTAGTAGTCCTGTCCCTGGGAAGGATCAGAAGGCAAAATACATTTTTTTACAGGATAGTGTAATAATATAATAATAACCATTGAAATCTTATCCAATGTTATGGTGATGGTATCTACCTCATTTCTTCCTTATGTATATGTATTGCTACCCTCCTTTAATGTTTAGTGCTTCAGAAATACTGTTCAAAGAGCTATAACAAAATGCTGTCTAAATGAAAAATGCTCTTTCTTCAAATGTTGATTGTACAGTATTTCTTGACTATATTGAAAAATATTACTGAGGGAGTGAAAGCTGATTTTCAGTTGTTCATTAGACCCTCACAGTTCAAAATTTATTTTCTTCCTGATTCAACTTTCAATATAGATCTCAGTGCCCCCTGAAAGCAGGAACACGTCATGGGTTTCATTTGATGGCAGGAATAGACAGGAACTCCTTCATGGTGACAGGTAAGGGGTTAAACTGTGGCCTAGTGCTGGAATGAGCCACAGGAATCCCTTCACTCTCCTGCCCAGTGCATGTGTGTGTTTGATAATCATTGGATCTAAACTGTGACTGTGCAAATTAATATATTTCTGTCTTGGCAGGTTATGGAGAATAATTGTTGATTTTAATGATTGAGGTGTTGAAAACAATCCAGCTGACTTGCTTTTTTCCATGCATGCATGTGGGAGTTATTTGGCCAGTATGATTGATTTGATGGGTGTGTTAAAAAGTGAGACTTTCAAGAGAAAACATTATTGATTGTAATTCATATGTACGCAAGCTAGGGCATGACCTTACATCTGCAATGGAGTATAGTATTTAGAGTACCATTAGCGCTGTAAAAGGTTTTAATATTATTTAATTGTAGATATGGAAGCTTCAGCTGCCTGATATACTTGAGAAATTTTAGTTATACCTGCTACATATTATGTATTTGCATGTTAAAGTATAACATGTACCTATGCTTTATATTGCTCAAGTTTTCAGGATTGCTATCAATGTTTTGCCATCATTATGTTTTCCTTATGTGAAAGTACATGATTGTCTTTTTTTATATTTGATGTACTTGGAATATTAATTTGCTTTTTTATATGATTTTTCCGTGCTAATAAATTCATTCTTTGTCGGTTATCTTTTTCCGTCCTCTGTTTTTGGAAAACAAATCCTCTATAATTGCAGTTACAGACTTCTTTAGTCAACTTATTGCACTTCTGTGCTCTTGACTAAATCATCTCTTACATGGTACATGGTGTTTCTAATGAGTATCATGTACATATTTGAAAGAATGAGAGTACTGCGAGAAGAAAAAGTGAATCACTTGATCATTGGATAATGTTGAGTAACTAATAATTTATACCAAGCATTATTGTGGCACTTTTTAGATCATACCTTTACCATAATATTTAGATATACTTACTAGGTAAGTTAAGGTAGAGATGCTTAAAATTTAACAGAAAAATTTAAGCTCTAGTTGTGATGCAAAATTTGTTGTAAAGTTAAAATTTAAATTTTCTTTTTATTTCCCATAAACTCTGTTTTAATTAAGCTGTTTCCATTATTTAATCTCCAGCAGAAATATGCAAAATAGCTAATATCATAATATGTATGCATGTGCCTGTGTGTTTGGGGTATGCATTGATGAATGTGTGATGTCTGTGGGTATTTGCAATTTGCGTACTTATATGCACTGAATGAACATTTTAATATTACTGCCTCTGATTGCATGTTTGCACATGACTTTCCTGGTTTCTCACTGTATCTATAAATCAAAAACAATTTTTTTCATTAAATATAAAATAACACAAAAAATCTTGTGCATATATATATTTTTTTGCTAAAAATTAAACCAAACATTACATTTTCTTATGCTATTCAAAACATGCCTCATTACTTTCATCCTGATTTTTTGCCAAAAATTTATTCCCGATTTCTATGTTGGCTTTTCATTTCTATCAATTGCGTGACCACCTTTTCATCTCTGCCACGATGGATGATTGTTTGCTGATTGATTTTGGCTGGTTGTGTGTGTGCGTGCGTGTGGTATGTTTGCAGATCAAGCTGAACTGCGACGCAAGGAGCACTGCCTGTGTTTCCTTTGACGGACGCCACCAGCAACAGTTGCGTGTTGGAGATAGGTGTGTTACACATTCCTCACCTATATTCTTTATTTTTCATACCTTACTTAATGTTACACCATAATACTTCAAATCACTCAGTTATCTTTGTAGGGTAAAAACAGCAGAAATTTCATTTGTGAGCAAAAAAATAATGGGAACTAAAATTTAAATTAGAAATTGCTTTTGGGGTGATGGCCTTAAATTAGTTTTGTGTATTGTATATTTCCATATTTAATCAAGCTAGAGGTCAAGGATCTATTGAGGCACTTCTGTGTAATGCATTATATAATTGTTTTGGATTAACTTTCCTGATGTTGTTCATAAAAAGCAATCTAACCATGAAGTGGCGTGAGTTGAGGTGCAGTTAAATGCTTCATGCACTTAGAATTGTTTTGTCTTCACATAGCATATGTAGTAGCCAGTATTAAGAAATTTCACCTTATGAAATAGTTTGATAAATTTACAATGAATAACCAAAAGGAATTTCTTAGTCTGTGATGATCTGGGTGAATCATCTCTTAGGCAACTTAAGAATGACCCTGTGCAGTAGTCTCGTATTTTGAAGGGTAATTTTCAGCCGACTCAATAATGATAACAGTTTTATTAGCATATTGTGTTGGCTCATGCTTCTGGTATTTGACAATAATTTTGTAGTGTTGAGGCATGAGATGTCATTATTTTATCCATTATTCAATTTCTGATTTAATCCAGCATAAGTAAGTACCTACCTAATAAAAGAAAAAAAATTCAAAATCATATATTCAGGAGCTAGGGCTATTCATGTGAGTCAATACAAAAATTGTATGTTATTTCTGTTGCAATTGTTGATATTCTTTAGGAATAGGGGTCAGGATATGTACACAGAACCATGGTCTTCCAAAATGCAACCTTAATAAGAGACTATGTGCTAGTATTGCCATTGGGTATGTTCCAATTTGCCCATGTACCTTAGCTCACCTCAGTTCACTGTACATACCGGTATCCTTCTGATTATGCAATTCGTTTGGATTTTGAAAAATATCATATCATCAGCTTTTATAGTATGTAGTATGGATAAAAAATTTAGTTTTGAAAATCACTTGTTCCTCAAACTTGTTTGTAATCATATTTCATTGGTTGAATAGCTCCATAAAAAATCTTTGCATCAGTTTCATAATGCCTCATGTGCTATGCTCATTTGAAATCACTGGTAATTTTTCACACATGCTTTCGAGTTATGTTTAATGCTGTTTCAATTTGATTTGATATAGTTCATTGATTAACTGTATGTGAGTGCAATTGCATATAATGAGGGACTCCTGTATTTTAGCCTCCGCTGTCAGAATTATAAAAGTGCGGAATGATTATGTTTCTTGAGTTAGTGCTTTAGCAGTTAATTTTTTAGCCGTGAAATTTTATTGCCTTTTCTTCAGTAATTTTGCTTTGTTAATTTATGTTCCCGTTAATAAAATGTGTGAGTTCTTGGAATAAATTACTGTAGTGTAGATGATGTGTTGGTTACATATTCTTTAACTAAATCACTTGCTTTTTTGATTAAATATGTAGAAATGTGTTTTTGTTATGATTTTGAATATTTTTGTTAAGTTTCATTTTAAGTTACTCAAATCAATCTCGTTGATCTGGCCAATATGCTCCGTTAACAATTTTTTGCCTATTTAATTTGGGTATTGCTTAGGTAAAAAGTTTTCTAACTGTGAGATAAAATAACACTTGGGCTCGAAGAGATATCACTACAATACTTGAATATTTCAAATGGCCATAAACTCTTTGGCTAGTACTCTTCAAATCTTTCTTTAGCATTTGCTAATTATCACCTGGTATCTTCTTAAATAAACCTCTTAAATATTGTTAAAATAAAAAATAAACAAAAACAATTTAGATGCATTCCTTATCCACCAATACTTACCAAATTCACCAGCTTTCATGGTCAACTTTTGTAAATCTTATTCATTCTATCTTTGTTATCTTGTTGTGGGGGAAGTTGAACCTTGAATTTATTTAATATATTATTTTGTATTTAATTTCCATTTATAAGATGTACTTTTTAATGTATCCTTATACTTTGAGTTATGGCCAGTGGGTAGTTCACCCTGTAAAATTTTCTTAGGTGCACTAACAAGTGTTTGTTACGCTCTGAAAACTCATTATTATTCTTCGTAAATAACAATTTTTGTGGTAACTGCAGTCACCCTTGTTGTGAACCGCAAATGCATGAAGTGAACTCATAGGATACCTCCAAGAAGTTCTCCTGTTTATTAGCTTAACTTTAAAAAAGTGAAATTTTTGCTACATATAATGATTGCAGGTATTATTAATAGTATAATAATTGCAACATTTATGTCCCCTTGATTTTATTTGCACATTTTCAACTAAGTATTGGCATTTCTTTGGATCCTTTGAATCATTATATATTTTAGTTTGTTAGTACATGCATTTTACCTGTGCAGGCACCTAGGTATTTGCCCTTACACTTGAATCTTATTTTGACCTGTTTAGTTGAGTTGGCATTAACATTCTTAGTACACTAGTCTTGATGACAAGCCAAGGCATTTTTTCCAAGGGCATCTCTTCTGTTCTTTATACAAGCTTGCATCACATTTTTCAAGAAAAACGAATGGTCTTTATACTCCTCCAATTGCTGGTAATTTACCTGCTTACAACAAGCTTTCCTAAACATTTTACAATGCCTACATCCTGAAGGTTGATGGTGTTGGTGATGTCACTATGCCTCCAAATTCAATAAGTCAAGCAGTTGCATTCATCTCTAGTGTATAATCACCGAAATATAATTTTGAGCTCAAGACTTCATCTACAGTAAATTTTTTTCATTGGTTTGGACATACCGGACAACAAGAGACAGCTTGTATGGAAAATCCAAAATTGCATTTGATTGTTGTGCTCTCTTTGATAAACTTAGTACCAGCATGCAACTATTGACAAGAAATTATGACCAATGACATTTATCTAATGCCAAGTATTGACATAATTAGTCTGTGGAAAGACTTTCATAGTTTCAGTGCAGTTCATTGTTTAATCAGTTTCATCAATTCATAGTTTTGTGGATGTGAGCATCACTTACTAGTGGAAGAGTCAAGGAGAAGTTAACATAAATGTAAATTACTCCTACCCTCACATAATAATGCATAATGCAATTACATTGGCTTTAGATGCCTCTTAGCAGTACACTCACTAATTTGGAAAAGAGTATGTCCCTAATGTCTTTTAACAAGGTATAAGTATAAAAATTCCTATTTCTCAAGTCCATTTCCTTAATATAAGAAAGGAAAATTAATATAAGACATGAAAAGATACATGCAACAATGTTTTAATTTCACTTTATAGTGTGAAGTTTTTTATCCTTTTTATATATATATTGGCTTCTACTTTTTGCCGCAAAAGTGATGCGTTGCTACAGCAGTTTTTCAAGATTGATGTCATGCTGTCGGAAAAAGAGTACATTGACTCTAGGATCATCAAATATTTTTCCTCTTGATGTATAACTAAAGAATTCATAAACACATCCAAATACTTTTAAGATGTGTTCACTAGAGCATACTATAGCTTAT
The DNA here is from genome assembly GCA_963573305.1 of Pyrrhosoma nymphula. Taxonomy (NCBI): domain Eukaryota; kingdom Metazoa; phylum Arthropoda; class Insecta; order Odonata; family Coenagrionidae; genus Pyrrhosoma; species Pyrrhosoma nymphula. The sequence continues at coordinate 29,554,544 of OY754332.1, forward strand.
GACAGGGACATGAATGAAAAGCTAAATGAATTTTATGCGATTCCATGCATGATTTGCCTCCTCCATATGCAGCCTTTTTCTGGTTCATAATGCTTTCAATGTATTACCCAGTCTGGCTCTCTGGGCACTTGATTAATCATGCAACTTGCATGGTAGAAATAATGTGCATCTTCCAGCTTCTCATGATTGACTACGTAGGGGGGAGGTTTCCTCTACAAAGTCTCCTCAGCCACCAATGAAACACTCAATTCTCCACCACTGCTAAAAGGTGCATACATCATGTTTTTTTTCGGAAAAGAAGTTTTAGCTGGGAAAATGGTAGTTATACTCATTCCTCTCACCCCCCTAAGAAACCTTTCCCTTGCTTCAACTGTCTAGATTTGTCTCTAAACTATTGTCTATCCTTTTTTCACCCATTTTTTCTGATTCGCTCATCAATACACAGTAGCCATCATTCTTTCCACACAATGCATGATATATAACATTGTTTAATGAATCCTATTGTTATTGTAACCAAATTTGTGATGTTTGTTTCTTCAACTCCCATTGTGATTTGTGCAAAAATAACTCCTCTTTGAGTGTCTGTGTGAATGTTTTGCTTGTGTCATTACTCATTAGTTAGTGTGAATGATATTTTTTGCTTGGGGGTGTTTCAATTTAAGAATGCTACTTATGGTTAATTTTTTCTCCTTGTAGCATCCATGGGGTCAATTCTAGTTGACATTAGCTGGAATCAACTGGATTTATCTTGCTTAAACTTGTTTCCAACTAGATTCAATTTACTCTAATGGCTACCTTCAGCTTTTTCCTATCATCATCTTTTAAATCTAACTAAAGCGAGTTAGTTTTAGTTAGTTCTATGTATGTATGCAGTTACTGTTTGTTGTGAATTCTGCATACACAACTTGGGTAACAATTTGATTTCATTCTCTACTAGCTGGTTCCAGTGAAATCCAATTGAGAAGCAACTTGATTCATCTAGAATTTTTCCCCATGGAATTTCTTATGATTACAAGTGGCGGTCTTTTGTTTGCCTGAAATGAAATTAGTTTTATTTTTTTGGTGCTTGGTTGTTGTTGGTGCATGGGCTTTGATGAGCTTTAGTTTCTCAGGTACATTTTTCTCTTGTCCATGTTAATGAGAGATGGCTAAAGACCCATTTCTCATTTAATGGTATTTTTAGCTGTGTGCAGCAGTAGTACTTTTCCTTAAAAAGTAATAACTGTTGCATTTGCATGTGAAATGTTTTAATTTATGGTGGAAATACGCCATTTCAATAAACTTCTAAGAATAACATTTAGGTTCGATGGCCAATTTGTGATCTCATTGCCTGCTTTGTTGAATTAAAAATACACTGGCCTATTGTTTATTGAAAAATTCATGAATGAAAATATGTATAAAAATATTAAATATTGAGTTAATTTGTCCTATTAAAGTAAATTTTTGTTTAACTGACAAAAGTGACTCTTTTGCCATATCACTTTTATCTTAATATATCACATCTATTCTTGTGGGAGGCACACACAAGTATTTTCCTTGATATTGCAGATGAGTTCTGTCATAAATGTATTTATTTACGAAAGTTTGCTTTCTGTTAGAGACTTATAGTTGCATAAAATGTCTCATTTCCTGTACCACATTTTGCTTTTAATAATGAAGAAAATCTTTGCTTGCTTGTGCGTTTGTTGCTGTAGCCTCAGAGTCACCACTTCAATATATCCAGTGCCATCCATTTGTGCCCAGGATCAAATCTCTGACTGGTTTGATTCTCTTGCTGAGTGCCTGCATTGGAACGTACGAAAGAGGCAAAAGCATCTGGATGAGCTCTCAGACCTAACACATTCCAGCTCCAATGATACTCTCGATTCATTAGAGCACACTGATCAACTGGACAGCTAGAAGTACACTGTGGATCTGAAATAATGAAGCTGAGGACACCCAGGGTGTAAAGTAAGGCTGTAGTATTATGTAGAGTAATTTTCATTATTATTAGATTAAAAGTGAATTGGTTGTCCTAAAGGAATTGGTTATGATGCAGTTATAAAATCATATAAATTAGATGGATGCTATAATCTCTTCAGGCGTCATGTTATCACATTTTTTCACCTGGTTTAGGTTCTCCTGAGAGGGTATTGATCATTCTGATTATTCTGTCACTGTGGAAAATTCAAGAAAAGATGTATCCACCGATATTTGATTCCACAGATATTCAAGAAAAGATATATCCATGGTATATTGATGCATGTACCCGTATTTGGCTTAAATTAGATTGTAAGGGCGGTCAAGGGCCTTCTGGAGCCCTTCTGGCACTCAAGACCTCTTGGTCCATTGTGCCGTCCCACTTTTAACCTGCCTGCCATGTACAGATAGGGGACAAGAGCACCACCGTAGAGGTATGAAGTAGGGGCCTACCCCAACCTTCCCGGTACAGGTATGGAAGAGGGTCACCTCACTCCAACCTTCCTGGTCTGGGTCTCCCCTCCGGCCTCGCCGTATAGGTCTGAAGGTGTGTCACCTCTCCATCCACCCTGGTAGAGGTACGAAGGAGGGCCACCCCTTCAACCCCCATCCGGGCCCTACGATGCTTAACTTCAGTGATCTGACAGGAACTGGTGTTTCAACGTGGCTAGGCCCTTGACCACACGTATGTGGATATACATACCTTATTTCCCAGCTGATTAGATGCTCTTTTTGTGCTTGAAAATGCATTCAAACTCAGCTTGCGTCTTATGGACTGAGGGTAAAGCTAAGTTTTCATACATCCAATTTTGTATTGCTGTTGGAAGTGCCCATCTCTCTACTTCTGCTGCAGTCTGCATTATGGCAGCAAACTTCAGATGCTTTCACCATCGTTTATTTATTTCTGGGATTCTACAATGATTAAATTTAATACAATCACTCTTTTTGGAAGCTAACAATCCCATTTTCATCCCATAAATGATCCTACTGAGCCACAGAAAAAATTCCAACAAGTGACTCACCTGATTAATGTTGTTAGGTTTAACCTTTCAAGCCATTTCAATGTACACGTGTACGGACCCTATTTTCTCTCCCAGCAGTATTTAAACGAACGGCATACATCCACTTACCTTGTACATCAATTTAAATACCCCCTAGGAGTTCAACGCTCAAATATTAAATGAATAAATAACCTGCTTGAGGGGTTAATAAATGTCATCTCTGGCCAATTTTAGTAATGAAATAAAAAAGTGCAGCATTCCAAGTTCATCACACTGCTGAGAGACAGGCACGGTGTAAATCAAAAACAAAAATTAAATGCCAAAAATATGATGCATATTTATGAATTAGATTTTAACAGTTGTCTGATTAAGTGTATATAATGTCTGGCACTAAAGAGTTCTGGCTCCAAGAAACATTGATCCGTTATAATTTGTCATAATATATGTCTGTCTAGATAGGTGAAAATGAGATAGTTCAACGGATATAGTAAAAAAATGTAAATGTTCTTTACGCATCATTAAATTGCCCCATGTGTTTGTAAAAAAAACAAAGTTTGTCAAGTTGTGTAATTTTCAAAACCAAACTGGCTAAAAGATTATTGAATATTGGCTCATAGTTTTTTTAATAAATGGTCGCTAAAACTAGGTAGTCTTTTTTGTGATAATTGTCCTCCAATTTGAAAAGCAACTGGAAACCTTTAAAAAATTTGGTCATGGCAGTCAGTCCTTGTCCTTGTATACTGAAAAATGGGTAATTTTTTTCAATCCACCGTGATTCCATATCCTTTGGGACATATTTACATGCCCTCTTTGATGTACAGCTGCTTGATGAAGTATTGCAATGAACTACCCAAATAGTTAGTAGGTCAGTGTTCAAAGCTTGAATTACGCTGACGACATTGGGCCATTTCTGGTGGCAATAAGAATTTTCCACTACACTTCAATGTATCCTCTCCAAGTCATGTGGGTCTAAAATCCAGTTGGAGTCTCAACATCATTTGCAATATGATACAAATGCTGTAATGAACTAACTTTGGGAAGCAAGATACACCTCAATCTCCGATTACTCTTTCTTGGAGATTCTTGAGTAATTTAGAAATGGAAAGAGCTCTTCTTTGTGCTGAAAATGCAGCCCAATATAATGCTCTAATGGTGGGCTTGGTGAAGAGTAGAACCTAAGTGATGATGAAATTTTGTTTGGAATCTTCTCTATTGATATCTATAGATCTTATAAGATGGACAAGCAGTGAGGATTACTGTACATATTCCAGTATAAGTGGAAGTTTTATTTTCGGGCCGAAAATATCGACTAATATCTGTGACTCGAGTATAAGTTGAAAAAAACTGCTTGATATCATTGTTTTGCGATTCAAAAATCGAACCATTAGAGGTGCATGGATGAATGCTGAAGTCAAGAGAGACGAACTTTGTAAAAAAGAAACAAATTTTCAATAAATTTATCATTATATTTTAAACATCTGAGAAATTGGCCATGTAAATATCTACAGTTTCCTTCAACGCGATTGTCAGCGTTCGTGATGAAGCAATTATGTCTTTGTAGCCGTCTTGATTGAGGGAGTCATCATTCTACCGTACTATCTGCACATGTAGTGTTGGCAGTGAGACAGTAGTGCTGGAGGAAAAACAATAGGTTGGTGATGAGAGATGTGATGTACACTGTTGGTGCAAAAAAGTATTTACTCCGGAGAGTAATTTTTTGTACAATCAGATATCCTAATGTCTGCCTAAGAGGATAAATAAAGGGAAGTTAGTTGAGAAGGAGAAGACAGTAGTGATTCTTTAGAATTTTTTGCATTACGGACTTTAATAATCTATCTTTTTGACTTCAATGAAAATCTACCATCCTGATGGTATATCATCATCTAAATGGCATATTTTTAGCAGTTAAAGATGTTAGCAAAAATTTATTGGAAGTTTGTCTTTCTTTTTTTTTCAATGCTTGTCGCTGTGTCCTTCAATATTCATCCATGAGCCTTTAGTGGTTCACTTTTTTAATGGTGAAACAAGGAGATCAAGCAAATTTTTTTCACCTTGACTTGGAAAGAAGACTTCAAATTATACTCTAATCGACTTCTACTCGAAGATATATGGTAGGCCATTTTGTTCCTTGCACAGATCTGTTTTCTTCTAAAATTTGCGAAGTTAGCAAGCTGATGCTCAATATATCATTCCCACACAGCACAAAACGTTTTATTCACGCTTTTCTTATATTTTTGATAACGTTTCTTATCGGGGGAAAAACGATTTTTAAATGTTAAATGTCCGCATCAAAAACGATTTTTTACGGTTTTAAGGACGTGTTATTCTCGCCCTAAAAACGTTTTTTCCGGTGTCAAACAGGTTTTTTTGCGGTGTCAAAAACGTTTTCTTACCGTGGTAAAATTGTCTTTTTCCGGCATGAAAAAAAAAATCTATTTGTGTTCAAATTGTTCTTTTCCTTCGGGAAATGTCTCATTTACCATCTGCATGTCTTTTGGGCATTTGCTGCGTGTGTTGGCTTTGCTGGACAACAGTTTTCCTGACATTCCAGTCAGTGTCTTCAAGCGGAAGTTTGAACGACTGGAAGATCCTGTAAAAATATCCTCACTCACAAACCTATGATAGTGAAAATGACAAATAAATTAAAATAGCAAAAAATCTAGTGTTATAGGATACCGAGAAACCATAGTTTAGCATCGAGGATTGAAGGTAACTACAATGTATTCTCAACCCGTTCTTTATCTACTTTCGCCACCACGGAATTAAAATGATAATGGCGGCTGAACCGCCTGAACTTGGTAGAGAGCCGAGCTGGCTGGTGAGCACAGGAATGGGGAATTATGGGGCGGTACAAATTTGATAGCAGAAAAAGACGCTTTTAAGACGTTTTGTGTGGATTCGTTTGCAAATTGTGGACCGGAAACTGATTCTACTCATTTTGAAACCAATAAAAAACGTGTTATTTTCGTATCGTGTTCGCACTTCCGAAAAAAATGTTTGTGACAGTTTTGAGAATAAAAAAAACGTTTTAAAATGGAAATGTGCTATGTGGGTTCACTACTGATGATAGGATTTTGATGTGACCCAAAAAGACAATTAAGTGCTAAATTGATGTTAACATCACTAATTATTATTGTTCTAAAAATATGAGTTACTTTGTATTCATGGTGGATATGACTGCATTTCTTCAAAAATTAAGATCCTCATCAAAAATTAAAATTATTCTTAATTACAGGATTGGCCTGGATTTTCCTCCTCATGAGTGCTGTGTTGAAGAATGAGAATGCAGAACATCCTGACAGTTTTCTTGACTGAATTCAATGATGCAGTTGTAACTCCTCTCTGAATTGACTGATCATGTATTTCAGTGAATACTGTCTCATATTTTCATCCTCACAATCCTTTGCCCGTGAAGAATTGGCGCTAAAGTTTTTTTGTAAGAGGACCACTTGCGTACAAAATGGGAAACCAATAGGGAGCCTTAGTGGAAAATTTATAGAAAAACTTTAATGTGACAGTTAATTCCCTTTTGTATTAAATTTTTAAGAGTGACTTCTCATTGAGAATTTTATTAATTAGTTTGACTTGTGAACACTTTTTTTTCTTGTCATTATTATTATTTTTGAATCCTCTTTTTTCATTTTTGTAATCAATTGTTATTATTTGGTCCATGGCTCTCTGCTAATTTTCATACAGTTTCTCAAATTAGAAAGGGATCGTCAGGTTGCTAGTATGATAAGTTTGGTAGTGTATGTTTGTCTATGAGGGTAATTGTTTCTCCTTCACTTTTTTTCACTCCAGATGAAAAGCATGTTCAGCTAATAGTGTCAGATTAATTTAGTATGCTACTGTATTGTGTGGGTTCTTGTGTATTTTATTTTATAATTTATTATTTTGAGCCTTTTAATTCACAATTTTTATTTTGAACAAAGTGTTGCAGCAAGCACTGCCATTAGGGAAGTGTGAAATTGATTGGATGCTTAAGCATGACAGGTTAAAACCTTGTTTGGAGTGATTCTCACCCTGAGTGACACTGGTGGAGAGAATTATGATGATTGGTATATGTCTATGTTAGCTCAGCGGAGTGAAATGAATAGCCTAACATTATCTGTGCAGTTGAGATAGAAGGTTGTTGTGATTGTGGTTTATGCTCATTTGTTCACTTGCACCATGATTATCACCAGGTTCTCATCCTCTGTGAGTGATGAGGCCAATGTGAAAACCATCAATCGTTAGGGACCATTTTCTTTAAACTGCTGTTGACAACCCTGAGTCTGAGTCTGATAACCAGCTGGAACTTATTTCAGACTGTTTTTTTAAGTACTGTTTCCAGAGTTAAAATTTGCAGGTAAAAATAGTAATGTGAAGCATTGTATGTGAAATGATTTTGATGATGGTTTCGTACTATTAACACCTCAATAATTTCTCTTAAGATCTCTCATGAGAAATATTGAGCCAATGTTTTTGCCCAACTCACTCTGAACTAAGCTGGAATGAAGTTACCTAGGAGCATTAGTTAAGAAATACCATGTGATTTCATCTCAATATTTTCATCATGATAGAATTACAGTACCTATTGTCAATTGTTGCCTCACTCACTCAGTGATTCAAGCCAAAGGTTGGGTTTGGATAGTTGAGGGTAGAGCTCACCCCGGACTTAGCCACAGGCATGTGAATTTCACCCATTCTGGGTAGGGGGGCCAGTTCCTTTCCCTGGGCCACCTCGCACTCCGAGGATGTTTTGTTTGGGGGCGTCCAAAGGCTTCACCCAGATTTGAACCCGGGACCCTTCGGTCAGTAGCAAAGTGCTCTACCCACTAAGCCACCACACTCAATTGTTGCCTAAGTTCAAATATAGCTGGATGAGGAAGGAAAGGGATAGAAGATTAAGAAGAGCAATGAAATACACAATTGGCTTCCTATATGAGATTGTTGGTCCTTATACAAGCATGTGTTTAATAATCTCTGGTCAAATATTTTCTCAATATGAAAAAACTAATTAAATACATTCTCCCATCAATAGCACTCATGTCAAATAGTAGTTCTGGTAGTCTGACACAGTATACAAAACACAAACTCTCAGTTAAAATCAAGTTAACACAATGGCTATGTCATCCTGCGGGTAAGATTAACTAGATATAGTAAAACCAGGCCTAAATGTTTGATGACTTAGGTTTATTTTGCATACTGAAGTTCTTTTAGAAGACTCTAGGCTGACCTTCAGTCTTCTACTTAAAAAAAGCACCATAAATCTGTTGTTGAAAATACCATCCTTAAAGTGAAATAAAAAATAGATTAATAATTTCTATATTATATTTTGATGGCATCACTTCATTCATTCATAATGGAAGAAGGTGTAAATGTTTGAGCTAAAAGTGTCCTTCTTTTAAGCAGGAATAATAGTTGTAACACTCATCTTTAGGGCATCTGGCACGCACAGTCCCCTGCCATTTTGTGGAGAGGCAATGTTTTCAGAAAGGTAGCTAAGCTGCTTACGGCCTAGAAACTTAAAGAAGTATTAAAATTCTCACAATTTTGGTGCTGACCACCCATGTCCATGCCAGGTGCTTGGATCAACACAATACTTGCACTGCATCATATGCTGAATGAAACTGACTTATCCTCCATCACAGTTATGTACATCATTGTCTTATTCCAACCTCTTCTGCTTTCCATACAATCCTATTGCTTGGGACATTTTGTTGCAATTTTCTTGATGAAAATTATGGTGTGAATTTAACGTATTGTGTAAATACAGTAAATTCATTGTGAGATGCAGCTCACTTCATTTCATGGGGCAACTTTTTGTAGAGTAGAGAGGCAGGATGATGAGGTCCATGCTTAATGTTAGTCCCACTATAGCAGTTTCAGTGAATTTTATTCTTGGAGCAAGCTGATGCATAGTTGAGTTGCAGAATGCATTACTATAAAATGTATATGCAAGAAAGGGGAGAAAACCCTAAGGCTGAAATATTGGTCTCCTAGACTTTTGCAAAATACAGGAACTGTTCTCTGGTTTCCCACGGGGTTAAAGGCTGCATCCTGGCCAATGTTTCAACGTCTGACTCTGGCATTGCCTTCTGAGTAGTTGAGTGCTCTGAAGACGATGTCCGAGATGGACATCAAAATATTAGGCAGCATGGAACCTTTAACCTGATGGGAAATTCCAGAACAGTTCTTGCATCTAATTTGCCCGGGAAAGTACCTGATCTCACTTCACTTCTACTGGCCAATAGCCTTAACTGATTTATTGGGAGAAGAAAGCTCTTGATGACAACACTGTATTTCATTTAGATCCATGGTATCATTTTGGTTTGGGAAAATCATTCACCTTGAGTAAGATCCAGGAATAGAAATATCCCCCAGCATCAGATCATGTTCAAGGTACCTTAAACACCTTTCGAAATCATATACAAATCAGCTCATGGCTGCTGAAATTTCATTGCCTCAGCATTCCATGCAGTTATCAGTAACTAATTGTCTCCACTTGAGTTGCTTCACTCCTCTGGGTTTAGGTACATGGTGGTAGCAATGCATTACTATTTAAACTACTCTGGGTCTGAGGCTTCTCTGTTTGTTGAAACTTCTCTATTATTAAGGCCTCTGAAATGTTAAAACTCTCTTGACTCTGGATTTGGGGTTGTCTGCCTTAGTATTATGAAGGTTTTCTGTAGTAGAGTTAGTGAAAATGCAACTTTTATAAATATCATAGCTTTTTAAATTAATAAAGATTAGATTATTCGGTATTAAATTTAAAAAAAAGAAATCCGTTTGTATTTAATATTGCAGTAGCATTGTTGTAGATAGACTTTTCATAGGTTTATTATACCTACTCAAGGAACACTATTTTCTGTATTAAAATTGAAGTGGTGCTTTTGTACAATTTGATTAAAAATATGCTTGTGTACATGCATGCTTATGGATGCATTCAATTTTATACTTAGAGGGAAATCCTTTTATGTCTCAGGCCTTAACCATGAAATTATTAAAAAATATTAGACTCTTCAATGCTAGCAAGTTCATAAAGATTTTTGCAGATTATTTCTAGTTGATTCTATAGGTAAAATGCATAAATTTTCCTTGGCATGTTTAGTCCTTGCTTGGTCTTCCAAAACTCATTGAAATTTTAGTATCGTGAGAATTGCTCATTAACTACTTGAAACTAACATTTGGGGCCCATTTTTATCATTGTTGATGTGTGATATTGAAGTGTGAAAAATAATAAACTTATCATTGATGGGCTAATATTATTTGAGTCACTCTACTTTAATGCCTAGTGTCTTACCTTCATAAAGTGTTTATGGTGCCATTATTGGATCATCATCTTCATGAAATCTGTCAATGGTATGGAAATTTTTGGCTGGATTAGTTTCGCAGGTTATCCTTTCATCTTCATGAAATCTGTCATTGGTATGGCAATTTCTGGGTGCATTAGTGTCGCAGGTTGTCCTTTCTCCTTTATTACCTATGTATTTATGTATTGATATGGTCATACTTCATTGGAACATTAAATCCAATGTAGCAATGCCTATGGACATGATTTTCTAGTTTTGCCATTATTTGAAGTTGAATCTCTCCTTAATTTTTTAAATATGACGTTGTATTACAATATGAATCCTGCCGTCAGAACTTTTGAATTCTCATCTTTATCACTTTGGAATTACATAATAGTGGGGAAATAATTAGGCTAAATCTTCTGATCTTCCATGCTAATGCGCATTTCTTTAAATATGATACATATTTGAAACAGCGTGAATTTGTTTATATTGTGGTCTGAAGTTTTCAACGTCATTCTAGGCCATTTGGTGGAATATCTTTTTATTTTACTAGGACTGCAATGTGCGTGGGCACGATGTATTACTACTTCTGCTGAAATTGGGTTAAAAAGAATTACATGAACATATGTCAGGGCATGCTGGAGGAACCACTTTTTAATAGGAAAAAACTGAAAGAAAAACTCATATGCATTCCAGCACTATCTTATAAAATTAATCAATGAAGTTCAGTAACATTTTATAGATATCAGCTTTATTTAATGGTGTGTAAAAGAGAACTTTTAATGCACCATACATTCCTATCAAGAAGAAGGAACCTTAGGCAGGACAAATGAATGGCCATTTTATTAAATTTCGTAGGGGAAATAACCTGTTTAGTAAGTGTAAAACTTGAAGTATTAAAAATCATATTTTTTATTTATAATCCTACTTTGTCATACTCAAGTACTGTATTAGATTCCCCTCTGAAGAAACTGATATGATAAATCAATGGACAGTTGAAGCTAGACTGGACAAGGGAGTGATTACTAAATAGCGCATCGGACATTAAATCCATCATAATTTCTGTTGAAAGAAAAAGAATTTACTTATCTGTAATATAATGTTGAACAGAGGAGAGGCTCTCTCTTAGGTGACTATAGATCAGACAAAAGTTACTAAATTATGCTATTCATTTTTTTACTGCAGTCTTTGAGAAATTTGAGATAAATTTCACAATCTTACGATCACCCTACCCATTTTGAACCCATCTCTCTAATATGCATGCCTTTCATGAGGTCCTATTGAGGATTTTTGCAGCCTAAAATTCTAGTTATTGGTTTTATGGCAGAAAAATTGGTATAGTGTCCCCAAGTTTTTTTCTTCTTCACCCATAGCTTCTTCCACTCAATCATGCTCTCTTGTTCATGACACTCCAATTGTCTCTTTCATGTGTTCATTTCTCAATCTATCCCTCCATGTCCAACCATTTACTCTTCCCTCGAATATATTTTATGATTTGACTCCCACTTATTCACTCTGCATGACCTACCAAATGAAGTTCACTCCTTTCATTATATACATGGGTTTCACTGGTTGTCCTCTCCCCTAGAGTAGCTATTTATGTAGCTTATTAGCTTGGGTACACATCTTTGGTTGAACCATTAATTGAACTTCTGGTCTTCGATTTTTCTCATTTTTAACGTTATCTAATGTATTCTACTGGAAATATTTCTCATGAATCCCATTACCTTCACATTTATGTTTAAACTAATCTTGGCATACCAGATTTTCACTACCAGACACTTATATGTGGAGGATTACTTTTCTGTACACTGCTCGAGTTGCTTCTGTAGTTAGACGTTTCTTCATTTGTATACAGGTCACACTAATAATGAAACTCTCTTTCTCTAATTAAAATACTTTTAAAATCAAAGGTATTGTATCCTAATATGTATTTATACATAAAGGCTGTTGAAATTACGAAAAAACATTTGCACAGCTTAATAGCCTACATTTCTTACAGTTTTGGATTTTATGAAGTGGAAATAAAATATTTTAACTAATTTTTTAGACCTTGTATTTCTCTGAAAAATTTGGAACTCCTAATAGTACGGTAGAGAATAATTTCACTGTAAATAGTGAATGCAAATTAGCTTTGCTAAGTATGTGTATATATATTTTAAGTTATCTACACTCATAATGTGGAATGGCTGCCCATGCCAGTTATGAACAGATGCATTTTATCTATGGACGTAGTGTGTTACAAGGGAAGGGAAGGCATGTTTTCAGAAAATATTTTTCTACTTCAATTACCATTCTCTTTTGCAAATCATGTTTCATACCCATTTTGATATTTGATTTCGTACATTAGTAAATTTCTATTGTAAAAAAATTGATGATAATAAATGATGCATTGAGTATTTAGAATAAATGATGCATTGAGTAAGTTAGAATAAATGAATTGCCTACTAATGGTGTATGCATTATCATCCAAAACACCATTTTCTCTTCTGCATTCCAAATTTTGATGGGTTACAAATAATTTTGTTGAGCTAATATTTTTTTGCTTTTGTGTCTTTTATTGAAATACTAGTTTACTAACTTATCTCTCACGTATGCTTAACTGTAAAGGAACTTCAAGAATCCCTATTCCATTTTATTGGTTGGAATTTTACTAGGTATATTTTTTACATGATGAGATAATTTATGTATGTATTGAAACTCTATTTCATCGAATTTTTTCCTGCATATATGTCTTGTTAAAGTCTATATGAAATTCTTTAAAGTCTGTGTTGTTGTATTGCCAGGTGAGAGTTCTGGCATATTTTGAGTTACTATTATGTATCACAGCTATTAAGCATAGCTTCTATAGAAATATTTTTTTATTTTTGCCATGAAATGATTGTTTAAATACTTCTAGTAGCTGTATATATGAAGGTTTGAGTATTTGGTTTTTCAGTTCTATCTAATGATGCTAAATAAATATAGTTTATTGTTTTCGTGGAGCTAAGCAAAACATTTGTTATTGTAATTTGTGGGAGTAGATATATTTATTTCATCATAGAGTTATTTCTTTTTATAGGGAATGTATTTTTGTCTTGTTTATGCCAGAAAAAATCATGGGTGAAAAAAATCTGGATATTATGTATATAATACTGATGGTGTATAAGGTGATAGCCTAGAATCTTTGAATCATAGAAAATGTCTTCCCAAATATTTCAGTCCATGTTTGTGGCCATGACAGAGTGACTGTAGTATTCCAATTATCTGACACTGCATTGTAACAAAAATAGTTGGTCCTTAACCCTTCAACGACGAGCGATGTAGTCACTACGTTGGTCATGAACTTCACATGCCGTCGAGCAACGTAGTGACTACGTCGCGGCAATTCCATTTAAATCAGTGGAAAACCAGCAGTTCCATTTAAATCTCATCCAACCTACGAGATGGGATTCATTTAATACTCCTCCGGGCTTGAAGGGTTAAGGATACCTTTCTGTGTACTATACACTAATGATTAAAAAGGAAATTTTGATATGTTGTATGCAGATAATGATATGTGTGACATATATAGGTACTGTAATCCTGGCAGCAAAGTTGTTGAAACATTACAGAAACCATAATTGTATGAAACTAAGAACCATTACACAATGATTAAAAAGGTGGTTCCCTAAATTTGGTTTCCTTTCATTGAATATTATTAAATTATAAAAATGTTTAATTTTAACCCATACCTACATCTTATTGATGTCAGGACAGCAATGTATATTTTAATGGTTACTTATCAAGAATCTCACCAAAAATCAGTGTAGATGTTTCTAATGGAATGGAGGATTCAGCAATTTGGGAAAATTGTTGATCTTTACAGTGCAGTGAAAATTTTACCATATGAACTATTTAATATGTTACTTTGCGGAAGGAGATGGACAACTGTGTGAATTTTGGGCATCGTACAAAAATACTCTTGTGTACTTACATAATGATGAAATATCAAACCCTGAAGTGTATTCTGAGTCCTGTCTATCATCTTGAATATTCATTTGTGTGTGGTGAAATAGAATTGACCTTGGTGTGATTTTAAGGCCTTGGTATGCATTTGCAATAATTTATTTTTCATTAGTGGTAATTAGGTAATAATGATTTGTATAAAACCGTTTAAAGTTTTATGTCATTCTGACAAGAGTTGACTATTGAGTGTGAATGTTGGGGGATTAATGGATTAGCCTTTTGATGTGTTATGAGCCTACTAATTTTCATGCAAATTAATGAAAATTATTCTGCATGTGTTGCACATACAACACTATTTGATGCATGAAGGTGTGAGAATAAAAAATTTCCATGTCCTAAAACTGTTATTGAGTGGCATAGAGGATTTGATGGCATTTTATGTGATACTATTTGTGTCTTTCATTCATTTTTGTTGTGGGCATAAATTCATTATCAGTTATATTAATGGTACAGTGTACGTAAAGACTTATGCTGATGTTGTGGCACAAAATTGGATTGATGCTATATGTCATCAAATTTGTGAAAAGAAAAACGTAGCCATGCCAAATCATGGAAATTTTGTTGTAACTATGAAAATATGTAACATATGTTGAACCAATTTTTTTAAAACAATAGAATAATGTTCAGAGCTGCAATAAAGGAAAATCTTCCATTGATGAGTTTTAATATATTTTCCCTCCTGCTAATTTTGAATCTTAGACCTAAGCAAACACTTATCCTTGCTTATGCTCTATTTAGTCTGCTTCTATTTCATGGAATTATTCATACATTTGGTACATAGCATTGTGAAATGTAATGATTGCTTCCAGTTTTCAGTTTTGGTAGCCCTTGGATGAGACACATTAATCACTGTGCATTTTTCAACATGGTTAATTACATCAAGGTATGCGATGCGCTAGGAATTTCAGCGTGCCAGTTTGGATGCTCCAGCTGCTGTAGTCAATTCCTTTGCTTCAGTCATTTTGATTGCCACCAAATAGGTCTACAGTACAAATGAAACTTATTTCTCTTAAACAGACTAAATGACCAAAATTTTTAGGACTCACTTTTTTTATCTCACACTCACCTCAGAGCTGCAAAGAAGTGTTGCAAGACATGGTGGTAGTTGCACGGAAGACCAACTACAGTGGAAAGTACATTACAAGTAGCCTTGGCACAGTGATTTTCAGCAGTTTCCACGTGTGACCATCTGGAATCCTATGATCCAAACTAATTGTTGTCAACTTCAAAATTCTCTCCCTGTTGTTTACATCAACTGAAGTGTTGTATGTTACCCTTGATCCAATTTTTCCAATGGGCTCACCGAATTGGTTGGAAGCCCTATCAGTATATGTTGTGGCTTTCCTTTGGTATTTGCAACTTCATTGCCTATAAAATGAGGATAATTCGGCAAAAAGAGGACTTTTGAGGATGCTTATCCCTGGGATACTATTAATCATCTTTATTTTATCTAATTTTTTCCTAATGGTGTAGAGGTTCCCAAATATTAGTTATCTGTTTTATTTTGGAATTTAGGTGCCCTGACTGCCAAGGTTATATTTCACTGTCCAACCTAAGACCTTAATAAAAAAATTCAATAGCTATGCCTGAGGATGGATTCAAACCCTTAAACATTTGGTTGTCATAACAGTATGTTGTCATCTTCGCTTCTGTAAAAATTTAATTTACTGTAGCTTTCCAGTTAAACCTATGATGAGGTGGTTTCTTAATTTACAAGAGGCAAAATTCCACACAGTGAGTGAGAATTTAGTGAGTTGTACACTACCTTAGATCAAGATGTGACTGTGGATGAAAGTTTTCTACTTTACAAGGGACGATTGGGTTGGAGGCAATATATTCGCTCCAAGAGAGCATGATTTGGCATCATCTCATTTGTTATGTGAATCGGAAAGTAGTCACGTGTAGTCCGCTATAATTTACATAGGCAAAGGAACTAAATTGGACCAAGATTTTCACACCATGCCAATGTCATCACAAGTGGTTAAGTCCCTAATGAAGCCCTTTTTGAAAAGGGTTATTACTAGAGATGGGAAAATTACCATAATTTTCATCTGAGGTAAATTACCACGGTAAATTATGGTAATTTTCGAAAATTACCATAATTTTCCAGTATTTTTTAGTTTTAAGCATTTGACAGCAAATGTATGGTTAAATAAGAAAGCCAATAGGAAGGGAATATCGATGTTTAAACCATACCTAATACAACATAAATCTATTTGAAATTTTTAAAATTGTAAAAAGAACTATGGCAGCAATACGCAATCTGGCTTTATTTTGTTAAAGTATGAGAAATTTTCAAGAAGAATATTCTAGTACATTATTCTATAATGTTATAATTTAAATAAAATATTCCAAAAATGAGTCTGACATGCCTCAATTTATTATTAAATGTGTAGGAAATGTGAACTTGGCGAAAAAGAACATGTTGGGAATTTATCTGTATGAAAAATTATCTGAAACATAGGAGAATTATCTAGAAAATTACGGTAATTTTCAAAGGGCATGTTAAATTACGAAAAATACCACGGTCATTTTCGAAGTGGCCCATCTCTAATTATTACAGACAAATTATTTATGCACCTAATGGAGCATTTTGTGTGCAATTTCTTTGTGCTCCATCAAAAATCAGGTGGGGGAAAGTCACATTTGTATTATAAACTTGACCTCATCGAAAAAATTATTGAGGAGTACCATCCCCAAGTTTCGTCTCCTAAAGTAGGTAGACCACCCGCAACACATCAACCTCACTGCACATCAGAAAGGCACTTTCCTGAGCTGATCCCAGCCACTGATAAGAAGGCAAGCCCGACATGCAAGTGCTTTCTATGCACTAGAAAAGAGATGTGCATGGGAAAATCATTCGAAGGGAAAGCAGAAATTTTTGCCCAGATTGCGAAGTAATGCTGTGGCCCAGATTGTGATGTAACACCATGTTTTAGGACTTACCTACCAAAAATAAATCTGTAGATAATTAAAACTCATATTCATTGATTTGGATACATGATAGGGTTATAGAATTTTAAATAAAAATATAGAGATTTTTGCTTACATACTTGATCTAGCCGAGGCAGAAATGAAGCTCTCTCACCTTAAGATTATTGATAAAATAAGGATTGAAATTGAAATTATTAATAAAAAAAGCTCTATGCTAAAAAAACTTGTTTTCCCATTATTATAACCTATAACAAATTTAAAAATACAATAACAAAATATGATCTTTTTTGGAAGAATTTCCTTAAAAAAATATGCCAGGGTTAATTTAAAATAAGAAAAATTCCACACACATTTTCCATCCATAAATTCTACACACATATTCTTCCCATACAGTGTAAATTATTAAATAAAAAATGAGGACATCTCAAAAAAGTGAACAGTTCGAAGTCCTATACTTGGTTTGTTCATATTGTTCATATCGGATGTAAATCTGTGAACAATAAACTATATTAATATTATTATGCTTGGATCATAAACATTTTCATGTAGTGATCTGCGGCTTCTTTCCTGCTCCTCAAGATTGAGGGTGGTTATGTTGGCAGCATTGCCTGCTGTGTGATCTCCTCTGCTCCTTTGTCTATTCCTTCCATGGTCACCTTCTCCTCCACAATATCACACTTCACCCAGCTGACTGTCACCAAGTTTTGCCTTGACTGCATTTGGGTGTTCTACCTATTTGATCTATTTGGATGGGTTCAAAGGTATTTACTGCCTATACGTGCCTCCTCTCAAACTTTCTGCTCACTTGAGGCCCATCCTGCCAAAAATAGCCTCCTAGGTTCCACCATATCTCCTCCCTAAACTCTTTGTATCAACTATCTCCTTTCATGCTGTCTAATGCCTAAATTCTTTTCCTATCCCTTCCTCTTCTGCCCAACATGTGCCCTTTCCTATTCTTTATGTAGTTAGCTCACCTTATGCCACCCAACCTCTTCTACTGCCTCTGAAACCATATTGACCCACTGCTATGAGCCTACCTAAACATCTGGAAGGATCTGTATGAAAGCTATGTTTATATGCCCAGTGTGTAGAGGGACAGTCGGTGAAAAATAGCAATTTAAAAATTACAGCAAAACAATTTTTAAAATATTTTTAACAAAAAACATTCTTTCCTGCACCAGTGTCAGTCATAAGCCCTAATTGAAAACAATGATCAAATGAAATCCGAAATATCAAAATTCTACAATGTATATGCTCATCCTCTTTTCTCATAGACCAAGGTTTGGAGTCTTACAATGCTAATCTTCAAGTAAAAGTACTAACCAATAATTTTTTGACATTTTTACCGAGAAAATGTATTATCAATTCCCTAGTCTTTATGTAGGCCTCTTTGGATTGAGCTATTCTCTTGTGGTAAAAAGTAATGTATTGTGAAAAATTTGGGCAATTTTGTGGTAATGTTCACATGCTATGCATTAATCTTCTCCCCGATGGGGATTAATACAGTCTTGAGCTCTTCTAGCAAGACTCCTACCACAAAAATGCTCTAGCCAAGTTCAGAAAATTCTTGCTATCACTTTTGCTTGACATTTCTCTTGGTTTGGTATTTATTCCAGCAGTTGTACATATTTCCTGCTTTTTCTCCTAATGCTTTTCTATTTCTCTTCCAAATATTTCTTGGCACAAGCCATTCTATACTGCTTGGCACTCCTGTTTTAAAAGTTCCTACTCTCTTTGTTCTTAAAGTTTTTGAGTATATTACTTTCATTTCCCACAGATTTTTGCTGGTTTAATCAATAACTTTCCTGACTTTTCTGTGATGGCTAATAACAATCTCTTTCTTTGATAATGCCCTGATTTTTCTGTCGAGTGTATATATTTTTTCCTGGCTATGGAATTCCATCTTCATCTGGACTATCACTTCGATCCTCCATGTGTCCTTTGTCAGCTTCTTTCCTAGGTCAGCTTCTCATTTCTCTATGTATTCCATACCAGCTTTGCTCTGACTTAAATTCTTTTATTTTCTTCTTATGTCCATCTGCCTCATCGTAAATCCCATAGCCTTAGGTTTCCAAATATTCCTCAAATATACATTTTGTTCCTTCAACAGCTCTTTGTATCACTTTTTTCTTACAATTTCCCATATATCATCTACTTTTTCCTCACTTTTTACCTTTAAAATATTATCAGCTGATTTATGATATTTATTCATGCTCCTATAGTCTCAGTATTTCACTTTGATACCCATCTCCCCCTTATAACTTTCATGAATTGCATGTAACATTCCATTGCCACAAACTAAGTAAATGAAATACTCAAGTAACACAACATTTTATTTTATTCAACTTAAATAGGTATATACAATATAGTTTTACATCTCATTAATGATTGCACATTTCAAGGGAGGTGAATGCCAACACTGCTAACATAAAATTTGACTCAATATTTACTCTCTTTTGCCATCGCTCATATCTTTTCTTTACATAATAAGTTATTTCACTGGCATGTAATAAATGAACAAATCTCTCTTATAGGTATTCATTCCAAATTAAAACACCTCTTGTCATGGATTATTTTACTTTCATGTCATTTGTTCATTCACATTTATTAGAACAGTCCTATTCTAGTAACAGTTACCTGTCAATGTGCCACAGATGTACACTGTTCTACTACTATGATGTTAAGCTTCTCAAATTGAATTTTTGGGTGTTGTTTAGCTCACCCCATTTATTATCCATTTGATACTGGTTCATTGAAGCTAATACAGCATCATGTTTCACTGACCTCTCTATAAGCTTAAGCACTCTCTCAGCCTCTTTATATAATTTATCAAGTTTTGATTCTTCTTGTTGAAGTTGTGCTTCTAGCTCACTATATGTCCTCTTTGGTGTGCTGGATTTCCTGTAATGGTACATTAATAATACACATGGGGATGTGTGATCAAACAAGTTAGAAAGTAATGGCAACTGAGTCTATGAACATTTCTACAATATTTCTGGAAAATATTACTTAATATAGGTGCATTTATATTAATTTTTACATGATATTCTAAGTAAAAACCTGAAATACCTAAATGAAATTCTTCTGAAGTAATAATTTAAGAATGCAGTTCAAAATGTTTTTCTAAAATGCTTAAAAGAAAGTATTAGTTTCTCTTTGGATGAAATAATGTAGTCACAAGGAAGTTATATTGCAATGATTTATTTCAGAAAAGTATGTTAGAATATCTTTGTCAAAAGCATTTAAATGTGCATTACTTTTCAAAATTCACTTAAGTGAAAAAAGCTTTTATACATTGCTTAAACTCTGGAATGCTTGTCCGAAGCATTCATCTTTTTAGCATGTGCCAAGTCTAAAAAGTAGATAGGTACATAATTGCGCTACACTTACAGCATGCAAACAAACAATGGCCAGCATTCATGCAACTATGCCAACAGGTACATTTTTAGAGTTGTTGCACAGATCGATATCAACTTCTGATAATTGAACCCTGATGCAATTTTGCTTAAAATAGACTTTAGAAATAATTTTTTAAAATTATTCTCAAATTCAGGAAGTTGCAAATTACACACTTGCTCATTTATTCAGAAAATGTATCCAACTAAAAAAAGGTTTTGAATAGTTCTCTTGTAATTAATTTTTTGATGGTATGGCTTTCCTTGGATATTAATGGTTACGAATGACATCAGCTAGTTTAAAACCTAATGCGACTAATTATTATTGTGTGTTTTTAGGTGGACTATAGTGCAGGCTTGCAGGTGTTATGCTTCCGCTAAGATCAACTTCAAATATAATTTTTGCTATCAACAAACAACTCACCTGATTATCTTCTTGTCATTTTGTGCTGCCATCCTCTCCCTATCTAACCTTGCCATCTCCTCCTGAAGACTCCAAATATTTTCTTCTACTTCAGCAGCTTGCTTTTTTATCACTGATAAAATGTAATGATGCTGACTTAGTGTATGGGAGTGAGGGGAGGTCGAGGGAGTAGAATAGTTCAAGGAGAGGGAGGAGCAAGATGAAGAAGGAGAAGGCACTGAAGGCAGGTGGCTTGACGTTAATGATTCAGATGAAAGAGAATGAGATAGGGAAGATTGGTGATTGTTGTTTGACACTGTCACATTAGCTGCCTGGGCAATATTTTCAGTTCTCATCACTCTGTCAAATTTTACATCATCATGTTTCCCATTGCAAGAGTCAGTTTTTGAGTAACTATTCATGTTCACATCTTTTTTCTCACAGTCTTCATTAGCCATGCTGAACATATCCGGCAATGGCTTTTTATCACTAGTCAAGTCCTTTCTGCATCCTACACCCTGTACAGTATCTTTTCCTAAGCCTAATTTTTGGTATGAGGAACTGAGGAACACATTATCTCTCCCACAACTGGCAAAGCTACTTCGAACAAGATTCTGATTCTGAGTGCTTTCACAGGTGTAGCTTTGAGACCTCGCAGTCTTCTTAGATTGTCCTTTGGTAGCAGTGGTCAAAATTCCACCGCCAAGGACAGAATGCCCATCCTTATAGTCAGGGTCCTTCCTCTCCTCTCTTGGCTCATCAACACTCTCCTCTCCCTTCTTGCCTATTCTCTCAAAGAATAGCCGTAGCTGGGACACAACGGAAATAGGAGGCCCACCTTCCAGGGCACATGATACTGGGAAGTCTGATGGCAAGTCATGAAGGGACTTGGCTCGCTTTGCTCGGCTCCTGGCCACTGACTTACAGGGTGGCTGCTGGCCAAGATCCTCGGAGCTGGCGCATGGCCTGCTGGATGAGAGGTTCTTTCGAGGCTCATAGGTACCCCCATTGCATGTGCCACCTAGGGCCTCAAACAACTGGCGCCGTTCGTGGACTGTGGCACTTCCTCGCTGACACAATTCCTTAAGCCGCTCTACTTCATCAGTGTGGCACTCTCCTGGGGATTGATGAGAGTCCAAGCCATTCTGTTCATCCGCATCGTCAGGATGTGGAGGCTCTGTGATGCGGAGGATGTCAAGGAAGCGCACATCCCCCAGGGGAGTCTGCTTCATCAGCTCCACAGCCAACGTCCGCGTCCAACGGGAGAAGCTCTCGCCATCATTAGCCTGGGGGAATTAAAAAAAACCTTCAATCGCCTGGGGGCAGAAAATGAAGCGCTCAAACAAGCAGGTTTAACCTAGTCTTTTTTGTGAAATAGATGTATTCCTATGGCATAATTTGTCAGCCCTTGAATCCCTGAAGATTGGGTTGGATCACATTTAGGGCTATAAATGATAAATTCCCACGTTAATGTTCTACATAAGGGAAGACGTCTCCATAAAATAAGGGGGAAGTTTATAAACTATGGATATGATATATATGGATAAATATATCCCTGTTAATTCTGTATGGGTTGTGAGCCGTTGATAACTCTGGATAAACTTTTATAATGGAAAATCATGAGATCTCTAATTTCAGCTTAAATTTAGAACTCAAAGCATTGAAAAGCCTTGTAGGAAGTCGCTAAAATGTGTCTCACCATTGGCTGTGAGACAATCTCTGTGCTCATATTAATGAGTCAAAATGTTTGAAGTTTCTATTCATTTTCCAGGAAAAAATCCTAAATATTTTACATTCATCAATAAAATTGAAATATGTATTTTGTAATTTCATATGCTTTTGAAATAGTACTTCATTTTTCGGACAAGTTCTGGACATAACGCTCGAACTTTGGTTGATTATTATGACGATCAACTAGTTTTAAATGATATATTTTACGATTCCACCGAAAAATTGATGATTACTTTTAATGCAATTGTGAAGTATTTCGCGGTCTAAGGCACGTTGTCGGCTGAATCAAATAATGAATCTGTAGTTGCTAATTCGAATTTCCCGCAGATTCCCCCAAGTCACGTGGTTTCAATATCAACCTCATTCGCGCGAAACGCATGCATGTGCACCCAACTTAATGCGCAGTGCGCATGAAATCTCTCCAATATCCTTACTCTTACTTCATTGCACAATCTGATGTAGGTACGTATGGATGTGCATTGAAAATTGCGTCGTGTAAAGCGGTGAATTTCTAGAATGCATTCGCAAATGCATAAACGAGAGATGGGAAAATATACCCCTTGCTCTAATTCCGAGCCTGCATTCTTGCATTGCGAGAGCAGATGCTACTTAAAATTGCGTTAAAAAAAAGTCTCATTTAAAACGGCCTTTAACGACGTTAAGGGCCATAGGGAAACCAATGGAAACGATGGCAACTCGAGAGCGCCGCATCTCTGGCTCCACTAATGCAATGTGTACCGGTGAAAACTTTGGTTTGAGCTGGAAACGTTTAGGGTCAAAAGGCTCGAGTATGTTGGCGGTTTAAGGTCAAAAATCACAGTGGAAATAATGTTTTCAGCGTTGTACACATGTAAAATTATGCTTAGTCCCTCAGTTTCAATTGAATCGGTGATTCCAGGGAATGCACCGTGGTCAAAGAAGCCGACATATTCCACATGAAGTTGGTCAACGAAAGTCTACTAAACGTGTCGAACTTGAGCCAGAACGCCGTCAGGTAAGGGAAACCAATATCACCCACCCGATTAAGTTCCTAACCGTTTTTTTCATCGACGGCCCCAATGTTTTCTGATTCAACAGAACCCGCTTTTGGTTGCCGTGTTACTTGCTTTTGGTTAATGTGCGTGAGTGGTAATATTTTTTGTTCTCTTATATTTGTATATCCTCTCTTTCATACGTTTTTCAACCTCAGCGGAGAAAGCGAGAAAAATGTCTGATTATAAAATTTTTAAATTAATGATAGTTTTTTTCATTTTAAGATTAGCCTTACCATTATACTGATATTAGATCATAAGCCACATTGGTTGGTTGGTTCTGTGGGGAGGTGGCCGGCAAATGAGGTAATTTGCGAAAGACAAGTGGGTAGGTTTTGATATAGGAAGGATTACAAGGATGGAGAGAAACTCGGTGTCGGGACTAGTCTACTCTTTCCGATAGGCGCCAAGGGGTCCAAAGTTTAACGTCCTATCCGACAGACAGAGAACTGTGCTATATGCCACCCCAGCGGGAATCAGGATTCTGCTGAAAAATCTGTCACTGCCGAGAATTGAACCGAGGCCCTCGGGACGGGAAGCCCGTACTTTAGCTACCACACCAACCTAATCCCTTCGCGAGCCGCTATCCCCAATAATGACGCCGCTTATCGGTGACTGTGATTCTTGGAATTCCAGTGTCGGCCGTGACTCAGTGCTGTCCAGCGTCGTCCAGACGCCCACCCCGTAACCCTATTGGCTAATGGTATTTACTCAAGCTAATCCGCAGTCTTGACCGTGTACCTACCTGGCACAGGAGCAGAGGGGACGCGTTCGTTTCCCTCGGGCAAATGGCGAAGGCGTGCTGTCTCCTGGGCACCCTACGAAGGCTGAGGTTCCTTAGCGGGAGTCGGCGGCGGGGTCGGGCACCCGTGGCCGGCGGAGCGCTGACTCCCTCCTCCGTCAGGTACACCTCGAGCGAACCGTGGGTCACGCGGACGTACCGGGGCTCCCAGCGGGGCGACCACTCCGATCGGGCGCAGTGGAGCACTCCTGAGAAAAAAAAAATCACGTCAATGAAGGTGGCTGGAGCGGTAATCGTGGGTCATTGAGCGCAAATTTTAATTATTTTTTAAGTAAGTTGAAAAATATTCTTGAATCACATTTCATTTAAGTGCACCTGTTAATGCGTTGAAACGCATCATACAGGCAGTAATGGATTTGATAAAAGACATATTTTTACAAAGAATGTTATGATGAGTCTTCGGCGCGGTATTCGAAATTAGGCGAAATTATATTAAATTTTTTTTTCTACTATTGGACTCGGCGCGACACCTTGATATTTGTTGCCAAGTTAATAATTTGAAATGTGTTATTTTGCGTTTGGAAGAAAATCTGTACATATGTAAATTTTAAATCAAATTTTTACGAAATAAATGTCATTTGCCATAAGGAAACGTGTTAAAATAACATTAAATTGCCGAAAAACCAAATTGTTGTGATACAATATTGTCACTTTTAATTATAGATATCACTAATGAGAACACGTATGCAAAGTTTCACGCAAATCTGTACAGAAACAGAAATCGCTCCAGCTACCTTACAAAAGATTACCCCGATCATACGGCATTTAAACATCTTTTTTTGAGAAACGCTCAGAAATGGTTTCACCTTTAAAGTTAGGTACTCTTTTGATACGGAAACAATGGCCGGGGAAGAAGATATGTTTTTTTTCATATTGCTGAGTGGTGCTTTTAAATTATTAAATGAAACTATTCCACCATATGTGTTTGATTTCAAAATAGTGAAAAATGATACGTATAGTCTTCCAGCTGGACCGTGCGTTGAGTGGTGCCATTCGTATGATAGATACAAAAAGAGAAAAACCATCTTTTTCCGTTCCTGGTTAGGTCGCGCAAAATTGACGGCATGGCTGCTGTTTACTTACTTTTTATGAAGTGCTTCCTCATTTCCTTGGTAATGTTGTTAACTATGAGCTCCACTTCTGATAGAATATCTTCTTTACTTGAGCTATTCTGGCCGCAATATCTGCCTTATTTCTTCCAACGCCGGCGATCCTACTTCAAAGATTCTAGACAACTTCTTCGACTTGTCCCAGTTTTTTTCTGTCCAAGCCTCATGATGACTCCGTGTTCTTGATTTCTTCCACAAATCATCATTTTTGTTTTTTTCACATCAATCTTTATGTTGTGCTCCTTCATAGTTTTTTTATTCAGTTCAGCATTCTCGCCAGATCTTCTTTCGTCTATGCTAGAATGATTGTAACTATCAGAATGATTATACTTTGAAATGAATGTGTTTTAATTTCATTACCTGCGATCACTTCTGCTATTTGGAGTAGGTAGTGGGCATGCTACTGGGTGAATGTGAAAACCCTTCCCAAATGAAAATTCTGGCTTCGCTCCGTTCATTTATTTTCAGGCATAATCGACGGAAGGTTGATTGGTTATTGGGGAGTTGGCCGACAACTGAGAGCATTTGCGCCGTGAAGGGCAGGTTGGCACATTGGTATGGGTAGGAGCTTTTGGGGAGTGGAGGAGGGTTGGAGAGAAACCCGGTGTTGGAATTAGGCGCCAAGGGTTTCCACCCACTTTTTTGTGTTTCATCCGACGGACGGAGTACTGCACTTTTAATAATCTGAACAATACATCCAAGTAGGGATTGGATCTGAATTCCACTGGAAAATCCTGCCAGGCTGGAGGAACGATCTACCATACAGCCTTTCCTTCATACTCTCTTCCTCTTCATACTATATTCCTCTTAATCATTCACACATTATTTCCCAAGGCTTACAATGGAGCGTTTTCTGGAACCAAATAGGTCTACGTGTTACTCTGTGTAAAGTTTTTTTTCACCACTTAATTTGGTACTTATAAATTGGAAAAATATTGCGGCCACTTCCATCGCTTCCCCTTTTCTTTCAGGATTAGCTTTTCATATTTAGATTCACAGGGTAAATTAATTATGCAGTAGTGTTTTTATATGATACGATTCTCACTAAAAGTGTCTTGAGATCAGCCGTAATACTGCAATGCAAACGTCTCCGCGTATGACAGCTTTCCGCATAGAGTATCTCCTTCTGATATTGAAAATGACTTGGACGAGCTTGAGGGACAGTGGGAGGAAGTTTGGAAAGGGTTTATGCCCTATTGACCCGTGCTATTATCAGCGAGGTCTTCGATAAACCTGCAGCAGTAATGAAACTTGGAGTAAACCGGCGATATGGAGAGCAATCTACGAGTGTATGTACTTAATGACATGAGAGTTTAAGGATTCATTCCAGAGCAGAGATGTTGTCTTACTGATTTTCATTCCTAAACCTGCCCAAATATAGTCAGTATAAGACTGTAAAATATTTAGCCTTTGGTATAAAACACTGCTTTCGCCTTAGTTGACACGTTGTTCCCTTGGTGAAGTCATGTATGGACTGTATGCATCTGGTTTCTTTTCGGGTTTTCTTCCGTATTCGTTGAATGGGCTGACTACTGTTTTGTTAGTAGTCCTGCCAGCGTTTTCAGAAATTGTGTTCATTCTGAAGACGCTAGTAGTCATACTAGTGAAACTGACAGTCGATGAACGATGTAGGAAAGCCTAAAGGGCGCATATGCAGACATGCGCACCAGCACCGCGGAAGCTTACGAACAAAAACAATGCATTAGCTATCAGAGAAATGTATGCCATAACGCACACACGCGCTATCGAGAAGAAATTATCGGGGTTACTTATTTGATATGGTAGTTATTATTAATCAGTTATAAATTATTAGTAATGTTGGAGATGAACTTTACTCCATTACAGAAAGTAAAATAAATCGGGCATGGCCCGCCCCGCCGTGGGCAAATGCGGCCCTAGGTCATGCGGCCATAAATCATCTATTTGAAAATGAAGGTATATCAGTATTTATTAGCTTAAATTAATTTCCCATGAGGATTGAGCCTTGTGGATGGAAAATGTGCCCTTACGTATTTTTTTAAACCCTTTACACATATTTCATTTGTTTCCAATATGCATGCGCGTTTTGTAGAATTGTTGCGTTCGCAGCGTTTTCTTCGGGGTTAGCGCAAGGCAGAGTGGCGCAGCCTTCCTTAATGCGCCCTAAGGCTATTTATGTCAGTGCCGGGGTCCCCTGGGTCTGCGAGCAGTAGGTTCTGAACACAGGTGTGCTAACCAGCACAGGTGCACTCTGCGATTAAAGTCCATTGAAGCAAGCCCTCGGGTATCAATAACCTATCCTTCGTGTTACAGGCTGCAATACAGACAATTTTTCATAGGCTATTTTATCCGACCTCAAGGCAGCGTAATCGAATCCCAAAATTAATCAAGAGTATTGATCGTATTGGTGCGGTATCGAATTTTATTTTTTTATGGAGACTGCCAAATAGCTAGAAATATGACCATTGGAGCTCTGGAGACGAAAAATTCAATGTGACACCTAAGTCCGATGAATTTCATCTCGAAAAAGCTTGTTGCTTCGTCACTCTAACTAATTTGAGAGGATGCCAAAGCTTTTTGACCTTGGAGGATCATATAGTGCAGCTGTTGTACGGAAGAGGCTACAAAATCACCTTTTGAACCTAAGTTAACAAGAAACATTTCATCTATTTAATTATTCAGTCCATTTGAGCAAGCCGCATCCTAGTAACTTACGTATCCGTTGCTTCATTTCCTTTTTAGAAAGTACAAGATCCGCTCTCAGATTTTGGAATAGCACACGTTCACATTCACCGAGGAACCCCTAATATTTTCTCCTCACTTGGTAACAGTCATGTTGGTTTCCTCTTCCAATCTTTTCTTGCATTTCAAAAGAAAAGCGTTGGTATTTCAAGAGTTGCTTATATACTTGATAGTGGCGAAATTTTGGAGCGATGAAAAAGGCGGTGATACTATGTTCTTTGCTCGGAAGCATGTGAGGTGGATGCTATTCTTTCATAGTATGATGCATTGTTCATCCTTACTCCCCCACAAAAGTTACTTTAATTAACGATGGAACGCATGTTATGTCTTTGGGGGACCCATATGTGCTGAGATGTGAAGTTTTTTTCTCCCTCGTGTGCATATTTTCTATTATTCTCTTTATTTAAATAATTTATTGGAGCAATTTCATTCTAATTAGAGCATGTATATTATCGGTTATTCAATTAATTATGACGATTTCAGGAGGTCGCATTGACTCGAGTAGTTTTGTTATTGGAAAGGGGCGAGCACGGCCTCCTCGCTGCCCAGGTAAGTTGGGAGTCACTCGGGAATTCTGAAGGCCGACCACTGAGCCCATCTGTCTTATTCTGCCCGTTAGGCGTTTGAGGTTGAGGCACCTGGAAAGGCTCTCTTGGAGGATTCATCTTCTTTATCACAATAGAACATTCTGCTAAGTCGTTAAAAATTATTTGACGCCCTCGGCTCTGATATTCTTTCTTTTCCAGAAAATACTCTCACATATTAAATATCTGAAAGTAACGAATGAATGCGTGAGAGGGTGACTAATGATGTAGATAAAGTGCAGTATTGAAGAAAGTAGTGAAACAACCATTTTATTTGACCTATAACGTGCATGCGGGACTTTTTAGCATTGAGTGCTGATTCTGAAGGAACAGGGTAAAGGGTTTGCATTTACTCCGTCAGGGGCAACAGTAAAAGCGACAAATGATCTGGTAAAAATGTGAGGAAAGAAAATGCGTAACCTGAGAAAGAGCTCATTTAACGATGGACGTTAAGTTGATCTGGTGTTAGATCATAGATTATTATCGTGGAAGCGGAATGGCATTTTTGCATGATATTATCGATTACCTTAAATCGTTTAGAATAATGAAATTGCAGTTTTATTCAGAGTAAGTTTTATCGATGCATTTTAATGATTTACATCATGATCAACTTTTTGAACTTGATAATGATGTAGAAAAATGAAAACTTGTCGCGGATAAAAATTGAAAAGTGGGAGATGCTACTCCGTCATTCTACAATATACCATTCCTCCTCATCTATCTGGAAGCAGTGTCACGTATTTCGTTCAGTCATTCCTTACGCCAATGATGCTCGCCTGAATTATTCGATTCTCCCTTTCCCGTGGGATGATTTGAGTTTCACGTTTGACAACAGGTGCCAGAGTGCATCGCCGAAATTTTACACGGGAGTTCGGAGTGTGCTACTTGAAAGGTAAAAGGATGCAGAAACTGAAGGGATGCTTCACTTCAAGATAATCTTGACCTTGAATATGATATTATACTGAGATCATTCAAAGACAATAAGAGATTCATCTACATTTACACAATACCCTGCCAATCAACTCAAGGGTGTAAGGCAGGGGGTGAGTTTTCACCAACATGCACTACACTATACCCTAGTAAGGTTAATGAAACTACGAACATTAATGCATAAGCAAAAATCTGCGATTACTTGTCAGGAAATGATCTTTCACCAGCATGCACTACACTATAGATATGCTACCAATGTTAGAGAAACTATTTATATTTATGTATTTAGCAACTACATTAAAGCACAGAAATACAAGAGTTATACGGGAAAAATGCAAAAGGTTCTGTTAGTACTACGTACCAGATTTAGAAACAAGCATTAAGGAGCAAATTAACTATTTAGCTACATTACCTATCGGCAAACCTAGTTATAGGTCTCATTGGCAGCAATTATCGTCTCTTATCGTTCGCGGCAAACAAAAGATTAGTTCATTTTTAACTTTAGTTCGCGGTAAAAAAAATGGACGCTAGCTATTTTTTTGCTCAACTATTCATATTTGCTACCCAAATTATTAACACTGTTGTCGGAGATACAAACAATTCCTACTGGAACTAATTTTCGTGATTACCATGGACATGTTGGCTCCAATTCTCTCCCATTTTATTTTTATTTATTTTCAACCACCCCGAAAACAGCTCGCAATGGCCTCTTACATCGGGTGTTGTAACATTAACAAGAGATGAACGCAAACACCCATGTCCTGGATGGAGAAAAACCCACCCAGGCGGGACTCGAACCCGCGACTCTCGGGCTTTTTTAGAACGATGTGCCGAAATCGCCTATTATAAGCAGGAGAGCATTGGCAACGGAATGTGAAAGAAAACTGACAGTAAAAATGGAACAAGGAAGGGCAGTGATATTAAAGTTTTGCTGATGTATTTTTCGAAGTCGTCAAAGAGCGAAGCGATAAACTGTAGGTAGATACTTCTAAACGGCTGCTATCACTAGTCTCTTGAAAAAAGGGATGTGAGAAGCTGGTAAAGCTGGAAGTTGGTAAAACGTGGTTATGATGCTACCAATTTGTCTATTCCGAATACATTATGGTGAGCTGGAGTGCTGCCAGAATTATCTTCTAGGGTAGCTTCCTTTCAACCTAGTTGTCCATATTTTCCTACGTCGTATGTACATATATAACGAAAGTCACATACTTGTTGACGAAAGTAAAATGCAGATTTATTTTCAAATGAAAACCATTCCCGATTTGCACCATAGGGGTTGCATTGGGCTCTTCTTAAATTGAAGTAAAAGGTTTCACATGTTCACAAAACTTCATTTTTCACGGTGGGATAAACACTTTTTATGCCTACCATGACTTTCCAAGGGCTTTGGGAGGGCGGTTTATCGCTCTGATCACCTCCATTGCAGCGCTCCTGACGGTGAACCTGAACTATTGATCTCCTGGTTCCCCACGTCCGTACCCTTAATGTGTAAAGTTTAATTTGAGAGACAGAATGGTGTGCATTACAGTAAAGCTGATGTCCCACGGACAAAATTTAACAACAAGGTTGTCTAAACGGGTTTGAGGTTCGTGGCAAAGGCTGAATTTGAAGCGAATGTAATTTTATTCTGAGAATTTTATTGATTGATGACTTGAAATCAAATTACATTTTCTTTAAATTTTGCTCACAAGAGTGTGGAAAATCATGCCGCGATGGCCACGCAACAAAAAACGGGGATCGGGTTGGTATGATGGCTGTAGTATGTACTAGCCTCGCGTCCCGAGGACCCGGATTTGAATCCCGGACGGAAGAGAGATTTCTCAGTGGCATCCAGGCCCCTACCTGAGTGATATGTGGAGGGCACTTCAAGTCTAGTACCTACTCCGTCCTCTGGGTGGGACTTTTTACTCAGGTTTTCTCGGTGCCTCGTGAAGAGTATGCTTACGCCGACGCTGTGTTTCTCTCTACCCTTCTTCCATTTTCTAAAATACTCTTGCCATCATCAACCTACCCACCTGTCATAACTCGCGCAAATGACCTCAGTTGTAGGTCGCCTCCTCAAATGACCTGACAACCGCTACACAAAATGGCTGTAGTGGTCGTTGTGGGCTACTTTCGCGTAGAGATTGGTCAGAATTATGGATTTAGGGGAGAGTGGGGTGGGGATTAGGCGGTTTTCAATGAGAATGGCCACGGATCTTTTGAGACATCTATTTGGTGGTTGAAGCAGTCAGTCGGTTGTTTTCTCAGTTTTATTTTGTTTCTTTGTGTTACTTCTTAAGGTACAATTACTCTTGCCTATTTTTTCCAGTCGCGCATCTCTCCATGCTGTGAAAAACTCAGTAAGTTACGGCCTATCGTGGACTTACTTGCAGAGCACCAGTATATGATAGCACCAGTGTCTGTCGTGCCGCTTTCTTGTGGAGGTTTAAATACCCACATTGTTCCATACACGCCCGCGAGTTAATCTCTAAAAGCATAGAGATAGCTTTTCTCGATCTGCCGGGTGGGTAACGCGGTCGCCGCCTTACCGAAGGCTATTTTTTCGGATCCCATCTGAGGCATGGATGTTGTGCATTGGTGTGGAACATATTCACCCGTTTTATTTGTAAACAACTATGAAATTATCCTCCAGGGCACCTAAAAAACTCAAATTTCCTGCCACTGGAATACCAGTTGACTTGGGAGACCAGCACTGCCTCTGAACTTACTCCAT
Organism: Pyrrhosoma nymphula; assembly: GCA_963573305.1. Classification (NCBI taxonomy): domain Eukaryota; kingdom Metazoa; phylum Arthropoda; class Insecta; order Odonata; family Coenagrionidae; genus Pyrrhosoma; species Pyrrhosoma nymphula. The sequence goes on from OY754332.1 coordinate 29,587,124, forward strand.
TCTCAAGTGTGAACGTAGCGTAGTTTGGCGTCTGATTACTCTTGATAATATTTAATTTTTGCGATCAAATTTTACCCGATTTCGACTCATTAGCTCAAATTGAACGGCCTTTATTTGGCCTTTAAATATGACGTGCAATACATACCCCCAGCGTATGGAAAAAAGCCACGATAACATCATCCGATTTGACCAGACCTCGATCCTGGGTCTCCTTATGCCGGTCGGGTGTGCTATCCAATATGTTAGGGGTGCAAATGGCTAGTTGGACCACATATCCATCATAATCGATGGTGATTTTTTCATTATGAATTTCAACACCTTGGTGTAGTATCCAGCACATGTGCGCATGACCGCGTTCAATGTTCATTATACATTTCGCTATGAATATTTGTTTATTAGACACGTAAGGCACTCAAGTGAGGGAGCTGATATAGTGATTCTTTTTTTGTATTTGACCGAGGTGCTTTTTTCGAGTAATCCGTCTGCATAATTATACACCTGAGTCTGCATTACTCGATAAAAAGAAAAAATAAAATAAAATGCACACGATTTATCCAAAACCGTCCTCGGTTACAGTTCCAGGGAATGGGTTCGCGCGGGAAGTGTGAGCAAGTTCTCTCCTGCTGCACTTTCTGGCCCACGGTGTCATATCGTACTAAGCAGTATTCCCGCACCGTGTGTCAAGTCAAAATTATTCCACCATGACGACTTAGGTGCCGCTTTGCAGCCATTCGGGTCAGAGACGGGCGTAGACCACACAAGCCATTTCTATCGAGGGATAGCTGCTGGAGTCACACGGTGATACGCACGCTGGTTCCTTGCGGCTAATATGTTGTAGTGGTGGAAGATACATACCTCTTCACCAAGAGTGTAGAAGTAATCATAATCTGACATTTGGACCTTCTAATGTGCCTTTGTGTGGATTCGCTACAGCCTAATCCTTGTCATCGCGCGAGTAATGCGCTCGGTTGCTGGCATTTCGGGACCTGCGAGAAGGACGGAGGGATGTTCCGCACGGCCTCCGTGTTTGAAGCGATAATGCGAGTAATTGAAGCGTCGCCCCCTAGGCGCTACCCCATCTAGAGGAATGGTCAGATAAGCAAGGACGCGCTGAGTTACCTTGGCGCTTTTCCTCGGATGTTCGCAATGCCGGGAGGAGGATGAGATCTCTCGTTTTAATTGACGTCGGGGCGCGTGATCAACCAAGCGTATACGAGGCGACAGCCACCCGTGCCGGTGCAAGGCACGGCTCACATTCCAGGGTATTAACGGCCCTCTGGGGGCCGGGTTGGGGGAAATTTTGGCCGCCCCTTTTCCGTGGATTTTCGAGTGATTGATTTCCACTCGAATGCTCAAAGGTTTTCATCCCCGAAGAGAATAAAATAGCCCCGATATAAAATATTATGGGAAGTCATAGCTTTTTTGCTCGAGGACCAACTCACCTCAATCGGCTTTTGATAAACCAGCGGTGGCATTTTAGGTGCTGAAGGGGGTCCAATTACGTGCAGAGGAAACTTGATTTCAACATACAAGCGAAGAACTTGCTAGGTGGAGGAAGTTTGTTAGAAGAGCTTTTGTTATTTCTGAGAATGTGCGGTAGTGAAATTGGTCGATGAAAGAACTACCCTTGTTAAGGATGCATGAGCAACTATTCATTTAGGTTTTAGCCGTTGTGTTTACTTCATTCACGTTATAAATTCATAAACGTCCAGCACATCCATCTCAAAAGAACAATACATATATTTTCACTATGCTTACATAAATCCATTACTTCATCTTTATTTTTCGTATTCTTTGGAAAGAAGATTTTATTTTGACTTCGCCAGTAGAGTATGGAAATCATGTTATCCAGCAACAGGTGCAGTAAATAGCTAGATTTTTACTCATGTATTATTGATAAAAATAGTGTAAACAATATTTTAAGCCATTGCTTTTATTTTTTATATTAACGCAATGAATAGGCAAGCGAAAACGCAAGAACGCTTGGCCTGCCCTGGCAACATGGCTTTATTTATTTACTTGAACTTGAAACACGAAACCCTAATTTGTTCATCACATGATTCAAATAATTTTGCAATTGTCCACGTAACAATTACTTTATAATTACAGTCGGTTAAGGTTTTGATGAGTCATTAACAACCGTCGCCATTTCTCTCCATTTAAAACCATATTACATTCTCTAATGTGAATGCTTCTCGGGCTTCACACCGAGATAGGTTTTCCATTTCCGCTATAGAAAGCCCAACCCAGTATGAAGCCCAAGAAGAATTCACCTCAGTTATTTGCCGGGAAAGCGTCAAATGTTTCATTACATTCTCAAATTCTTGTCGTGTACTACATTAGTTTTTTAGCGTTAGTTGTCGTGCAACTTTCATAGAAATTTGTTAGTTAAAAGTGGGTGCCACCAGTGGGTGCTCCATAAGAGCAATTTGAGGCCAAAATGGGTTTCTTTTTGCACGAATTTTATCATAATGTCCGCATCTACGCACTGATCTCCGAGCCGACTCAGGGGCTTGTGGGAGTAAGTTTTAGGGAATCATGAAAATGGAGGGAATTTGTTTTATTTGATTTGATTTATTTTAAAATATTAAAAAACAGCCGATGTCGGCCTTTACATTGAACATTTTTTACTTAGAATCTTCAGCATTAACAAAAATAAAATATGAAAAAAATGGGTTGAGAAATAGTATCAAAATTAAAACAATCAGACACTAACATAAATCAATAAACTACAACAACATGGAAAATTAGGGAATCAGGAGGAAAACGCTTTTCCAAGCTGGCGCTTGAATAATCCAAATTGAGCAGAGAGATCGAGGGAAGGTAAAATGAATTGGAATTTGGAAAGGTACTTGTCTATTTATATTTCAGGTTTCCGCGACGTCTGGTGTCAGAGTCCATCTTCCGGGTATCTCGTCACGTAAGTTGGCTTGAAATGACAAAAGTTTATATGCGTCCCCTATCCTGGAGACTTCCTCAGGTCGAGTCTCATTCGAATCGATCAAAGGAAGTCTCCAGGATAAGGGACGAAACTGTTGTCATTTCAAGCCAACTTACGCGACGGGATTCCCGGAAGATGGACTCGGACTTGTCCATTGCTTGGCAACTGAGTGTCATGGTGTCTCACTTTGTAAGAATTGTAATCACTATTGTTGCTTGGGAGGCAGCAATTTTTATAGGTACCTATCAGTTCGGAAGTGTACCTCGGCAGTGTACCGCGTGCGTTCATGCCCCTTTAAAAATACATCGTGTTTACCTTGTTTACGTTAATACCTTGAGCGAAATGATGAACAAAAGTCCAGAAAATAGCTCCTGTTCTAATTAGGTGAATGTGTTCGCGCAAGTGTTCTCGTATATATCCGCACAGGTTTCAGCATCGTGTAAACAAGGCTTTTGTGTTCCTAGCTTGCTCGCGGCAGTTTTAACGAAACGCGCGAATTCACTTTATTTCCTTTTTAATGATGCCCCGTAACAACATGAAGCGTATAACGCTTCCGAAAGAAGTTTGTTTTAGCTGCAATATGAGTGGAAAAAAAAACAGGTGAAAGCCGGGGGATAATTGTAATGGGGGTTTTCCCTTCAAATCGGCTTCCTTGATTGAAAACGGAACCCACTCCATTGCCTGCTGTGCGTAATGCATCGCTGACAACCGGTTCGGTGAGGGCGTCGCTTGCGGGTCGAGTGATGCAACGGCCGATGAAAATCCTTCCCCATAAAGCGCGGCGGGGACTCGGCTAGAAACGCACTCGCCGCGTCTGCTCGACCGTTATTTTTCACTCCGAAATGCAATCAGTGAGAGTCGCGTTTTCTTGAGGCCTACGCGAACGAATGCTGTCAGCAACAGTGATAATTAGTATTCGCACATCATTGTTTCGCGACGCGGTCCTGGGTCGATTGGACGGTAACGATAATCTCTTCCCATCTGTGGGGAAAAGAGTAGCAAAGCATTTTAATTGTCTCAGTGCATCCGGCTATGTTGACCGAGTTGATTTCGCTGATGGTATGTACAATGAACTCCAAATGGTTCCGTTTCGTTCTCAGCGATGAAAATTTGGTCAATTTCATGCTATCCGCAGTAAGGTCTTGTAGAAAATTAATGGTAAAAAATGTTAGCGTCATTTATCTAATTAAAAAGACGATGTAAATTTTAATCCATTGCAACAAATTTTTCCGTACGATGGCGGATGAAATTTTAGCTCTTTTAATAAAATAAGAACGTGTTCAATGGTGATATGTTTTTCGTCATGCATAACCATAAACTATCACAATTAAAAACTCAGAATGATGTCAATTTATGCATAAATAGAATGATCAAAAAATAAATATGTTACTGACAGCCATTAAACGTTAAATCGCAGTGCTCACTTTTTACGCCGGCTGACAGATTCCAGGTCGTCATATCATCGTATCGGTCGCTTCTCGCATACATATCAGGCACTGGAAAATCGTTTGAAAATACATATAGATTGAAGTGTTATCCTGGGACGAGATTAGATTGTGCTTGTGGATTTAATGGTTCTCAAATTAATGGCATTATCGGAGAGATGAAGATTTTTACTGCAGTAACAAGACTTACTTTTGTACTTAAAGTTTTATTCTCTCTTTACGGCACACTATATTTCGTATCACTTTATAGTGTAGTTGAGCAGCCATTGCTACCTAGGGGAATGTTGCGCCGTTCTCCGGCAGCAATGGAAATCCGGTTCTCACGTTATGTAATTGTCACCGACTATCCGACTGAAAATTGAATACTATCCGGCTGAAGTATACGACTATTCGAATTATCTTCGCACTGTAGGGTTCAATCATCTACATCTATGTTTTACCCTCCGATCCGTCTCAAGAACATGTGATAGGGGTGGTAGGACACTGGCTGTAGAAAGGAAGAAGGAATTTGGGATACAAAGGGATAGTTAGTGAGGCGTTTTGATAGAGTTAGTGTCGTGATCTTTTGTCGCCCTGAATGGTGCCCGGAAAGTAAGAATCCTTGGATCTACATTTTCGACAGTATCAATCTCTTATGCAAGTTGCTTTTATTTGTCCAAATAATGCAGTGTCGGGGAAAAATAATATGCGCCGTGTAGGCCAGAAATTCCTTAGATCTGATTTTTTCTGTTAATCTTCACCTGGCTTTTAGCCTCGATTCTTTAATGATTCCCTACCCAGTCCTTATAATACTTTTTCACACTTTTTGTTGGGGTTAGCTCCATTGGGGTGATCGGAGCACAAAATACCACCTAGTCGGATCTGACATAAGAGAATATAAGGCTGTGATCAATACGGCAAATTGTGTCAAATAAATAAATCTGTGGAAGATTACCAAGTGTCTTTATTCATTATGAATAACGGCAAATTCGTTAGATTTTCCTCTCATATGACGGGGTATCAGAATTTAGAGTGGAATCCGCTACGAAAATATTCCCAAAGAGCTGAAAATCGAGAGCATTCCGTACTTCTGACTTATCTGAAACGCTTTCCACATTTTTCACTGGTTACAATTATGAGTTGGGGTAGAAGGTTCACTTAATATCACGGCATCAGTCATAATAATTACTCAGTCTTGATTAAAATATCGTGATTCACAGTTTTAGTCATAACATTCTCTGGCAGTGAGCGATATGTTGAAGGCGAATTTCACGGAGGTATGCTAGATTATTTATGGTAGAAGTTATTATGGTAATCGCATGGCAGCCGATGGCATTTAACCATTTAGGTAAGGTGAGCAATAAGCAGTGTTTCCAGGTGGGAATTCCATCTCGCCAGTTCCTGGACGGGTTAACGATTTCTCTTTCCCTAATCGGAAAAATAGAGACTGCTCCTTGAACCCAGTGTTAATAGTATTCATTATATTTGTTTAGGAAGCCTCAAGTTTATCATAAATCAAGCCAAAATGATACGTATTATCAGAGTCGAAGTCACACTTTGTAGCGTCCCGGGCACTAATATTTAAATGAGGGAAACTATGTATGGTATACAAAACCATTTTATTTCACTTGCCTAACAAGGTTTCAATTTGGGAATCCATTATCAACCATTGTCATCGTAAATCGAAACCTTGGCCGGCAAGTGAAATAAAATGGTTTCGTGGACTTTACAAAGTTTCCGTCATTTAAGAATGGAGTAACGTAAAGTTACGCCAGTAAACAGTGAGATACATTGATCATGAAATTCCGGTTGACTTCTATTCTGGAGCTCATGATTCTTCAATCTTCATTTTGCAATGTTTTGAGGGGTGTCCTCCCCTCTGCAAGGTTCCGTGTGTCCTGATCATGTGCCCCGGTTGCTCCGCCTTTGCTGAGGCTTCACTTGAACTAACAGTCACTGTTGTCGCCATTATTACTGATGGCATATGCCACTTTCATAAAAAGTTTGACTGCGGGATTTCTCGGGAAATATGATTTCCCTGTCTCCATTCTCGATAGTTCCTATTGCCAGGAATTTGGTTACCCGAGTAGTTAGGTTTGGGTTTTGAATACCTACTTGAGAGAGATGGAATGGCCCAGAGATCGGGACCACATGCTGAATTTTAAATGCTCTCTAAACGGGACGAATACCGGGACAAGTCCAAGAGGCAAGGCATGCTTCGATGCATATTTAGACTTAACCTTTTATGTAAGTTCTCAACCAATCAATTTTCTGACAGCGTGAATAACATTTTACGATACCCGACATACTACGGTAGATCAGGTTATGAGAATAAAATTAGTGAACTAGACTGCAGATCGGACAGGTTTAAAATGTCATTTTTCCCGCGATCGATAAGAGACCATTACAGTTGCCACTGAGACTTAAAATTACGTTTTTGGATAGGTAGTGTTGCTAATTAGTTGATTTGCTCCTTAATTCTTGTATCCTTATCTGCTACCTAGCGCTAATAGCACGTGTTTTCTGTGTGCATGTTTCCTGTTTAACTCTTGTATCTCTGTGGATTTTTGTAGCTTGCGAAATACATTACTGTAAAATAGTTTCTCTAACATTGATGGCATACGTATAGTGTAGTGCATGTTCGTGAAATTTCCCCTCCTGGCAGTTTTACAATTTTACAGTTTTTGAAAATGCACCAATACTAGTAGCTTCATTAACTTTATTAGGGCACAGTGTAGGGCATGTAGGTGATAACCAGGAGCGGATTAAGTTTGCTGTTTTGGGGTCCGATTGCTCCTTTTCGGGGGTCTGGAGGGTATGGAATACTTTGTGACCACCATTTTCGTAGTTTACGAGGAATTACGGTGGGCGGCCGGCCCCTCTGCACCCCCTTTTAATACGGTGTGTGGCAGGGTGTGATAACTCACCCCTTGCCACACACCCTTGAGGTGGCTTGCAGGGGATTAAGTAGATGTACGTATATGTAAGACGAAGAAATAGTCGTAGCTTCATTAACTTTAATAGAATTCAGTGAAGTGCATGTTGGTGATAACTCACCCCTTGAGGTGGCTTGCAGGGTATTATGTAGATATTTTTCTGGTCCCGGGATCAGAGCTTGGGTCCGCAGCGAAGAAGATAATGAATACACCAGACACTCCACTACTTTCCTCACATTTACACACCACCCTGCGATCCACCTCCGGGATGCGTGGCAGTTGGTGTTGGGACAACATTACTGAAGCAGGTAGGGAACAGGAAAAAGGGACCGGAAGAGGAAAAGGATGGAATATGAAATGTATGCAAACGGGAGTTCTTTCGTTCTGTTCTTGCTTGAGCCCTTAATGGTGCATGGAAGTAAAGAATTATGTCAGAATCAATTAAAACTCAAATTTAACGATGGATTTTATTCAATACGACCGGTTTCATCGCAGAGGCAACATCTTCAGGTCTGTACCTGAAGATGTCACCTATGCGATGAAACCGGTCGTATTGAATATAATCCATTGTGAAATTTACACAGTTTGTATTGATTCTGTCAATATGGATTTTCACAAAGTAACGCCTGAGAATATCGAGTTCAAAGAATGTTGGGCCTATCTGTTCGACAGTGTATCTCTTATTTTGTTGATTCAATCGGTTCTGGATATTTAGTGTGGGATTAAAATAATAACCTCTATGTCACTCTAAAACTCGTTTAATCTGAAGCACTTAATTAATCTTAGCCGAGCGTGTAACCCAAGAGTCTTGTACCAGCTTCCGGGTTGCCCGATAATCTTCCTCCATTCCCCGTTTAACACTTACCCCTTACCATCCCACTCGCCAGCCCTTAATGACGTTAATGACTCTCGTAATCGATCTTCTCTTCAAATAACCAGACAACCATGCATTTATCGCTCTACTTATTCACTCATGAACGCACGATATCGAAATTATCTTAACCACGGTTCCCTAAATGAATGTTAATATCTAGCAACGGAATTTTTAGTTCGGCTCACGGAACAATTTTTGTATTCACATGATCTGGAGAAATATCCATTTATCACTGATGGCACCGTACTTACAAGCCTCAAGGCAGTACTTACATTCAGTGCATCAAATTGAAAATTATGGATTTAACCGGCTATATTTTCACCATGCCTAAGAAGAAGGTTCAGCAAATTAAGCGTCATTCCATGAAGTGTTTTTGCGGACAGATAATCGTCCCAAGTTGCGCAATAGAGATGAAAGTCAACCTATTGTTGCCTCACTGTCACCAAAACAATATGCGAATTTTTAGACCTACACGTCCACATGCGTTGTCTCAAGGCTGGAAAACTCCGTGAGAATTTCCCGAGCAGCAGAAATTTCACACGATTTCTCTCGCCAATTTCCCCGCTCTTGAAGGTGATGAGTTTCTATTGTGCGCGTTCACTGCATCGGAGAATTTATGGTTATCACACTACTGCGCGATGCTCCGCGAAGGGATGTACCGCCAACAGAGTCTTTAAACATAAGCATCCATCACAGTTGTATTCTCCCCAGAACCCTTGTAACAAATTGATGTCCTTTTTTTAGTTTTACCGTTAGTACAGTCAACTTCCTTTTATCCGCGATAATACGTGGCTTGATAGGTGCGGAAAAATCCAGCATATGGTGCAAAAATATTAGTAAATATGACACACTTGGTAAAATTTACTGTTAAATTTGTCATGTTAGATAAAAAGTAATGTACTGCAATATAAATATATCAGTACCGACTCAGCTCAACTAATTTCAAAGCAACCATGTGTATTTGACGGTTTTTCAATAAATTCTCTTTGTAATGTTCCACAGTAATTTCTATTTGTGGAACATTACAAATTGAATTTGATTACAAACCATCGCAATGTGGTTCCACCATGTGAATCCTGAGAATTTGATATATTTGCATGTGTATTTGAGTAAAATTGTAACTTTGCCAATGCACTTACATGTGAAATCAGAAGTTTATAGTTTTTTAATACTTCTGCCACTGATATTTGTTTATTTTTTGGAGAAAGGAATTGTATTTTATTTCCTGTATCAAAATACGCAAGACCATCATATCCCAACTCCCTTACTTTTCTTCCATTCAATCGACCGGTCCCCCCTCGAGTGAGGAAGCCATATGATTGAGAATGGGAGAGGGAGCTAAGTATTCGAGAATGCGAAGTAAGTACTCGAGAATGCGAAGAACCTCATCTTAATTTTTCTCTTTGACATTCTTTGCTCGGATGGCTATGACGCCCGGAGGTCAATGTTCAAAACCTGGACCATTGTCGTCGCCAGCGCCGGTGCCGGATTGTCTCCGGCGCCGGCTTGGCAGCCCCTGAGGTCGAATCTCGCCACGGCCATGTATGCTGTGTTTGTTCTAGGATTAGGGTCTCTGGTTCGACGGCGCGATATAACCTTAGTATCATCATTCATTCATCAATTGCGTTTTCTACCTAGTGGTTGGTAGGTTTTAGGTCAACCCATAATTCTCCTTTTCTGGGTCATTTTTTAACTTTTCTTCACGCAAGTCTACTTGCTCTCCATCTCTCTGTAGTCCTCCATACCCTCTGTCTTTCCTCGATTCGTCCAAAATTTGAATCTCTTCCTGCTCTTCCGCGCTTACCAAACGTTCTGCCTTCTTTCACCTCCTTCATCACGTCCTCATCTCTCAATGCGTTCACCATTTTTGTTGCGTTTTCTGAATCTCCGTCAGTAATTTCCTTTTCGCCTCTACCTTACCAAGCACATCCCCGGTCATCTTCGCTACCCAGCTCACCCTCTAAATTCTTCGTCACAACCATACCCCACAAGTCTGTCTATTCTCTTCCCGCAGGGACCTAGTTGCCCCGCTTCGCTGAGTGTCCCGGAATCGCAAGCTTTACTAGGATAAAGTCTCACGGGAAACACTTTTCTTTGATTTTATTTTCTTTTTCGCTGGCAATCGTGAGATGATGGTCGTAAATTCAATTTCTAAATTATAATGAATGTTTGGAATTCATAGCTCAGGTATCCTTGACTCTTTGTTAGTTGAAATTTGTGGGCTTGATTTGTCTATGCTTCCTGAAGCCAGTGATGTTCTGGTATCCCGGTAATTTAGGTTTATCATTAGGCTCCTCAACGGCGAAACCACCGTAGTTTACACAGCATCCGAACACGTGACCTTTGGCCATGAGGCACTTTACTTATCACAGTAACTCGGCATCATAAGGATCCTAATCGCAAGGGCGATACTATGACGATTACAAATATTTGCTATTTTGAAAATAGCTGTGGCAAATGTACTCATAGACGTTGCTTAATAGTTAAGATGAGTCGTCACATGAAGGGATGATTATTCGGGATAAATAAGGCAAATTCCGCCATTTTGGCAATACAATGGGTGATAATGTATTAGTTGGCTCCACGTCGGTGATGCCTTATATCTTTTGATGTTTCGATACTTTTGGCAGGTCTGTCAGCAAAAAACTTTCTTTCACAAATGTTGGCTTTGCAGCTTAATATGCCCCCTGGAACTACTGGAGCTTCAGCTATACTTTCGGCAATCGTGCCCAGTACAAATGATGGCTGCAGTGATTGAATGCTGTGAAGTTTGATTCCGACCGAATCCATCGCGCCTAAGAAAATATTGAAAGCATAGTTATGTGATTTTTCCTCCTCAGAGAAAGACCCAGATGGAAAATCATATTTTTGTCGTCGTTTTTACATTTTCTCTTGGGCAAATAAACCATTAATCGAGAAAGTACAGCACTCAGTGTGCTGCCACAAGAGAAGGTCAAATTTATTCCCGGAGTTAATGATATCTCAGTTTTTTCGTCCCTATTTTGGTATTTGTTGCGAGTATGGGTCTAAGATATATATTTCAATATGGTTTTACGATAAAAAGTTTGCATCGCAAATGATGCTAGGTATTGAATGACGCATTGAGTCACATATTGTGTCGCATGCGTTACGTCGCATATCCTAGGCGTCCATAGAGTAAGAAAGCATTAGTGTGAAGACCTTTACACAGGACCCTAGCGCCTTACTGATGCAAATTACTCGAATGCGTGAGGTTTGGCGGAATGCAGCCACTTATGAAGGGATCATCAGCGTGGGGACGAACGCTAATTTAGTTTCCTGAATGAAAAACCATTTCGCTAAATCCTACACGCCTCCGATGAAATGGCTGCGTTCCGCGAAACCACACGCAATTTTACGGAACCGGAAGTTGCTACAGTTTCTGCGTCATAGCTTCAAGAAGGAAAATTCGCGGAGAAAATGAAAATAGCAGTTGTGAACTCCACTTTAAGATTGCATTGACGCGACACGGGTTCCAACATCCCTGAAGATGGCACCAAGTGTTGGAGCCCGTGTCGCGTCAATACAATCTTAAAGTGGAGTTCACAAAGTTATTTTAATGTCCTAGCCGTGATGGATAACTACCACAGAATCAAGCCTGAAAACGTTTCCTCTGTTAAGGAAAATTCATTTTATTTACCTCTTAATTCAATGGTCACACTGAGAATTTCGGCTGCGTCACTTCCACTGCACAGTACTTATTTTTGGGGATGTGTGAATGATGAGTAGTATCTTTCTGGTGAATATACCTGTATTTTAGAGCACAGAATTAACTCAACGGAAAAGAGCAAACGACTACCTTAATGACGCCAAAACATCTGACGAACTCTCTGAGCTGTAGGAACCTACTTGGTTAATTAGGGAGGCGACCGGCAACTGAGATAATTTCCGATTTGGAGCAGAGGCGAGTGGATTGGTGGGTTTAGGAATGTTTAGGGAGTCGAGGAAGGGTAAGAGGGCAGCGGTGATAGTCAATTAAAAGACGCCAAGGAGTCCAACGTTTAGCGTCCCATCCGACGGACTACCTGTATTCGTGCCAAATATATTTTTACTAGCTTGCCTGGAAGTCCCTTAAATAGGTATGGCTAACAGACCAACTCACGCTTGTGCATTAGTATTACTTGTAGACCTTAGCCTAGTGTTTAGCCTCTAAGTCTCAGGTGACTCCCAAGCTACAAATCGTTCCAACAGCTGTGACACGCTCTCTGTTCGCACGTAGCAGATTTTTGCCCTCGCTACCTATCCATTCTGAATTCTCAAATTCTTGTAACGATGACTAAAAAAACGCAGAACAAGTAGCTGATGTGGCGACGTAAATACGTTAATCAGCGTGCGAATTCCACTATTGAAGCATACTTCTATAATTCTACTCAATCAATGGGTTTGCAGAAAAATATTTTGGTGAAAAGTTTCTTGGCGCCCAACAAGCCACATTCCAACCAAAAATCCAACAGTCACACGACTGTGCGTAAATTATCTCTCAGCTTATTAAAAAAATAGTAATTATTTGAATACATCGACGTAATCATTAATGGTATTTGTAAGTGTGCTTATTCTCGTAGAAAGATTCGTCTACTCTCGCAAGAAGAGTTAACCATCTCAAATACCGAATGAATATAAGTAGGTACCAAGAATTCCTTAGAAATTCTCTAACGATTAGCCGTCCTCACGCACGTTCAGTGAAACCGCACACGAGCGCCGCTTGGTCAAAATAGCATCAACAATGGAATACTATTCGTCAACATATCTTAACAGCCACGATACATACAATAACAGCCACCGTTGGGACAAATGGCTGGGACTGTTAGGGCTCCAGCCATGAAGAAGTGAGGTAATAGGGCAATGGGATAGGAAGAGGGAAGAGAGGAAATGTGAAATATGTGTCTTAGTGCTTTGCTCTTTTTTATGTAGTCATTCATGGAGCATGGGAATGGGTAATTTTTGCATTTTCCCGTTCGACAGCGTATCTATCACATTTTGTCACTTCTGGCAGTTCCGGAGATATGGTACGGGGTTGAATAAACATCCCTTTCGTCAACCCAAAACTCTTGCCTTCTGATTTTTCTCAAACTTAGTCCAACCGATAGCCACTAAGTCCCTAGCGTCTCCCGACATACCAGTCCTTTCATCAGCTGTGTGTTATACTCTCTGCTCACATGTGGCAGTTTTTAAGAAGCGTTCGAATTTCCATGGTGTTTGGCTGAGTTCACGCATAGAAGGTTTCTGTGAAGGGTCCCTAAGGCTTGCGGGATACCCGAGATGTGGCCTAACTAGAGCGAAGCAACATGTCTTTCACGTTTTTCATCCATATTTCATCTAAATTAATCGCGCCGCCTGTGTCTGCTCATAAGAAAAGTGTTGGAGTGGATTGTGCATTTTATGAACTTTAAGATAATTGTTTTGATAGTGAGCTGTTCCAGATGTATAGATAAATGCAGAAACATATTTTGAAGCACACTCTTACGGGCTACCAGCAGTAGTACAAAGAATATTGGACGATTTGGAAATGTGTTGCTGTCGAGAAATGATGAAGACCAAGTGTTTGAAGAGAATCACCAATGAAAGTCCTATGAATATTTGAAGAGAAAAGATGTTTAATAAAAACTCATCGAAATAAGAGAGACAAACTCTGTATACATTTTGAGGCACAACATCTTCTTGAAAACAGTTCTGGAAGGAGAAATGAATACTAAGAATTATCGAGAGAGGCCAAGGATGGAATCCCTGAAGGAGATTATGAAGGGTGTAAAAATGAAGACTTACGATGGAACATAGTTAGCTGAGAGAAATGCGGAGTGGAGTGCTGCAGCAAACGAATCTTCGAATTGACGACTGCTGCTGCTGATGATACTTGTTCCGCTTCCATCGAGCACATGGCTCCGTTTGGCGGGGTTCATTGGGCCCTGAGTATGAGTTTGCGTGGCTTTTTTGAAGGGCCGACTGAGACCCAAATTGAAACGTGTGTACGCGAGGGAGCTTTGGGCTGCGTCGTCTCTTCCTCGGCCAGATGCCCGGTTCACTTGAGCCACTTGAGAAGGAAGGGATCGTAACGCACGCAGCCATTCCCAGCCATCTTCGTTAGGCATGTGTGTGTAAGTCGTGCTCTCAGGAGGACGAGGCACTTCATGAAAGAACGCGCCATTCGGCGGCCTTCGTCCGTGTCCGCTGTTGCGTAATTTTCCGGGAGAGATAACCGAAATGACAGCCGTAGCATGTAGGAAAAAATACTTTTCCTTTAATGCTTTCACATTTTTTTCTGTACTTTCGACTGCTCATGAGGGAACGAAGAATGGCAGTCACGGAGGAAGGTGAAGGATTGCAACGAGACGAAAGCGCGTTGTCCAACCGGGATAGTCCGCCGGAAAACACGTTCGTTAGCTAATATTAAGGTCGTGGATTGTAATCCTTTGGCTGTGTAAATAGCACTGTCGTATAAATTATTACATTGTTTATGTTTTTAATTGTGTGATATAATTTCGAAAATTTAAATATCTTTTCCTCAAATACTGTTAAGGAAGGTTGAACTTATTTTCCATGTACCCTTACTTTTTGTCGATTATGTAAGCAAGACTGATTATCTCCATACCTAACTTATTTTTCAACATCTGACAGCATTCTCGATACATGTGCTATAGCCATCTTCCTTCGTGTGAAGCAGAGCAAGAAAAATATATTTGGTATCCTCTTTGCTAATGTCTCAAGGGGGTTTAATCTTTTCGTTGAAGATAATGGACTAAGATAATGTGATAACAGAGAGCTAAAAGCTCTTTAGTAGATTCAATAAACAGACTAATTTTCATGGTTTGCATTTCAGTCGTAATATTGGCGAAAATCCGTATTCTTCTCTCTTCAACGCTGATTCTGTTAGCCCAGTCTTACGCCCCTCTCTCTTTATTTGGCCTCTGTATTTATCTCTTCTTGTTCTCCTTATGCGATCTTCCCGCACATTTTCCTTTCCCAAAGGTTATTTAAAAAATTCATGAAGCCTCAAACTGTACCCCATCCACCCGGTTCTAACTTTGTCTATCGCATTCCATACGAGCATTTCCTCCTTCTAGGCACTTCCTCGCTTCTCATTTAATCTGTCCACTTCATCTTCGGCATCCGCCTCCAACACCAGATTTTGACGGCTCATATTCTTTTCTGGTCAACTGCACTTACGACCCAAGTCTCCGACCCTGAGACTGCCGCTCTCCGCGCGAATGCTTTGTGGTATTGCGTCATTTGTACTGATTAAATCCTCTTTTCTGTGGTCAGTCGTAAATCATAAACGCCTTTTTAACAGTACTTAATGAAGTTTTAATTCTACCAAGCTTTGATGTGTTGCCCCCTGTTTGCTTTTGAATGGTATCGCCCATGCTGCTTAATGTCTGTTCACGTGATTAGTATTGTTTAAAAAATGAAAAGAATGCTAGGAGGCCAAAATATGCAGGGAGAAATGGTCCATTTAATAAATCCTAATCAATTCATCTAAATTATGCTATCAAATTTTCTCTGAATTACGATGTTTCAACGCAAGATACATTTTTGCATTATGAATGCGCCAGGAAAGCAAGATGCAGTTTTCACAGAAAATAAACGGAAAAGTTGGTATTAAAAGTGGATTCTATTTCTCATTCTTGGTTTGCAAAGATTCTAAATCAACACTGGCCTTGCAACAAAAAGTTCCAATGATACCTCTAAAGTTACAGTTCGTCTCACACTACCTGTTACCTTTCGTATTCATTATAGTTCATTCAGTCCTTAAAACGTTTTTGTGGTCATGATATATCCATCTCTTCCTTTCATGTTGTAATCATGAAGTTACTGACAGACTCCAGTTTTAATTCGCAACAAAAATGTTTTTTAAATGACATCGTACGTGAATACGTTTACCCTAGGGTATGTTTTG
Organism: Pyrrhosoma nymphula; assembly: GCA_963573305.1. NCBI lineage: Eukaryota > Metazoa > Arthropoda > Insecta > Odonata > Coenagrionidae > Pyrrhosoma > Pyrrhosoma nymphula. The sequence continues at coordinate 29,603,208 of OY754332.1, forward strand.
TTGAAACTGTCGAATTTCATCGCATAATTCAACGTTGAAGTGTGATATTTGATAGTTTATTTTGTAAAAATGCCAAATGAGCGATGGAAGGTTATCAATGATCGGAATTCAACACCAGGGATCACTTCTGAAATTAAAGCGGATGCAGTTGTAACCATATCTATTTCAAAGGAATTTTGTTATTCCCGAAGGCTGAAAAATGTGAGCGTGTTTCGGGTTGGTCATTTACCTTGACAAATGATTCTTTCAGATTTCAGATACCTACTCATGGCACGAGATTTTATAAGGAGAGGCCAAAATCGTGAATAATTCTAGAAATACAACATTGCGCCCATCATCGTCATAGACATATGAAAGTGTATGGGCTCAAACATGGGGAGTTTTCTCCGACGTATCCTTCTGTAAGCTATCTGTTCTCTGCCATTAAATGAATTTCAAACTCTTTGTTGTCATTACAACCAAGCCTAAATAAGAACATTCATCCATCTCTCATACGTTGATTCGATCACTCCCCATGGATAATACCAGGGAAATTAAAAACAAACTGTTCTCTTTGTTGCCTTTGTAGTTACGAAAGCAGCTTTATGCTGAGGAGGAAGAATGAACCAAAAATGTCCGTGCATTCTATTTATCTTGTGTACTCCTCAAGAATTCCATCCTGTTTTCGTCCCCGTCAACCACTTCTGTTCCAAGTCCCAATGGAGGCTCTCGAACTTTGACTCGTCGCCGAGTGTCCGTTCGTTATTCAGTAAACAGAGGTTTCCGCTAACTCATGAGGGTTGGTGCCCTTTTAAATTATGGCGTCCATACACTAAAGAAGAACGGTAAAATTTGGCATTCCGGTTTTCGTATTCACGAGCACTCTATTTCAAATATTTTAGTTGTGGTTTTTAATCCATGACAAAGCTGTCTATGCGATGCATTGTAGTATAATATTTCTAGCGTGTCAAATTTCTTTAAATCAAGCTATTTCTCATTCAGTGAAATCACAAATTCATATACTGTGTTCTAGTGGAGTGGTCCATGAAAAACCATTTACCACTTCCGGAAGAGTCCAGCGAATTAAGTGTGTAGTGGTGAATAACTAGCGACTTAATGTGAGTAGAGAACTGATATGATTGAATTATCGTTAACAGGTACTCGGATATCACGAAATATCTGTTAACAAGTAATTCAGCTGAATTATTCTACATTTTCGGGTTTCCACCGCGTAGGTTGCTTTCAGTATTTCAGCCTTGGTTCGCTCTGGTTACAATAATTTTTAAATCATGCCAGTCCGTTTTACGCAAGATGGTAAGTAAGAAAATATCACTTCGTAAAACTTTTGATCCGCTGGAAAGAAATCCTCGCCGAATTCTTTGGATAATACGTAATGATATTGGTAGCGGAATATTCAGATCCACTGGCGTCAGAAGGACAATTTTTGTCGAATGCTTACTGAGCACATTATTGAAACTTTCCACTTTCACATTAGTTGGGGTTGTCTCACAACGTCACTGTTTTTCATTTCAATGGGTTTAGTCACTAAGCGCTTCAGCGATCCCTTTTGAATGCAACTCAAAACTCGTGGACGCATCGAACTTCGAGCGGCGACAAATATCAGCATGGAATTCATTTAGCACAAATTTTGGGAAACACAAATGAATTTGGCTGTTCGTCTTCAATGCGTGTTGACTAATAATAACATAATTGACCCCTCAAATTCCGCAAATCCTCAGTACTATTCGAATCTTTGCATTTTTTTCGTAATTCGAATTCCGGCCTGTAAAACGATTGTAATTTTCAATTACAATTTTTGGGAGCATAAGGTTATTGACGCTTAATGTAAGCACACATTTAAAATTATTTTAGTCATATGTTATTATTTAACTATATGCGTTAATTACGTTCCGTGTTTGCTGCCTCTCCTTTATATATTTTAGTGTGTTTTTACGAACTTCATTCTTAATTCTGAGTTCCAGTAAACGCGTATTTTACATTTCTTATGGTAAAAAAAACTTTTAACTATAGGAAAATAACTAATTTGTAGCAGTCTTTTTGTTATTGTCATTCTTATTTTTAAAAAGTGATAAGTACTTTCAGAATTTGGGCGGACTCGCAGCCAGCAGCACAAACTTGGCAGGAAGGAAGCACTTTATTAAAATATACATTTTCGAGCATCCTCCTATGTAGCAGTGAAGCTTGGACATTTTCTTAGAGGCAGAACGGAGAAGATAGGAAGCAGTGGAAATATGGTGTCATCGGAGAATGATGACGACGAAATGGACGGAGAGAATCACTAAAAAGGAAGTACGGCGGAGACAATATATGCAATGAAAACTGCGAAGCAGAAGGTGCAATTTCATTGGGCGCATTATGAAACACAAAAGCCTCCTGTAAACTGTGATGGAAGGGGAAATGAACTGTAAAAATTACGGAGGTAGACCGAGGATTGAGTAATTGACGAAAATCAAGACAGTTGTAAAAATTAGGAATTATGGAGGAATGTAGCGGTTAGCTGAAAAAAGAATGGAGAGAAGAGCTTTAGAAAACCGATATTTGGAGTAACGGCGACTACACTTGATATCTCGCTATACTATCCGGGGAACAAAAAAATTGCATAATGCACTGTTCCATTTTGCGCTGCGTCAAACGTTCAACACCCGACTCATTTGAGTATCACTTGGAGAATACTCCCACAATGCCCTTTTAATTGGCCGCGTCTTCGTACTTCGGCTGTTTCCAATAAAGTCCTTGCATCCGTCAGATCATAAGGAATGTTAAAATTAAGACTCATGAAGGAGTTAAGTGGTTAGCTGGCAAGGAGAGTGGAGTGGAAAGCTGCTTCAAAACAATCTTTGGATCGCTAAGTGATTATGGTTATAATTCTTAAATGAAGGATTAGAAGGATACAATTCTCTTGGGAGTGGTAGGGGGGGAGGGAGTAGGCCTTTAAAGATATTTACAAGTCTGATTTGAGGTAGCATTGCATTCGTCCCCAGTTTTAACCGATATTCACTGTAATTCACTCCATTTTAATAGAATTCTTTTTTCGTCTTCACTTTTCGCCTTCAGCATTAATTCACTCATAATTGCAGTTCACATTTACACATTATACACGTGAGCCGTCGCAAGGGCATGCGGCAGGGGGTGTAAGACACCAGCCATAAAAAGGAGTGGTACGAGGAAGCGAATTGGTAGAGGGAAAGGACAAAAGGTGGGGTGTGTTTTGAAGAATTTGTGTCTGGCTCTGTTTTTATAGCAAACAGCAATGGTGCCCGGGAATAAAAAAATCATGAACCATACAAGATCACATTCGTGATTCCTCAAAATTTACTGGAAAATGTGCACTTCCATAATGCAACTGAAAAAAAATCAAGGAGACATTCCCGAATAATGGGGAAATCAATGAGAATTCCCGTTGTTCTCAAAGAGGTTGCAATTTCAAGGAGTCTTCCCGTTGTTGAAGGATTTCAAGGGTTACCCTGAACTCGCTAGTGATGGGCCGGCCCACATTAATCATATTATACGCTGGTGCAGCAGTTCGGAACCTTTATTGATTTACGTGCCCCTCAGTCACTCATTTCCAAAAATCGTACCACATATGAGAAAAAATTCACCATGGATATTCCTACCACTATTTCAATCTTGATTCCGCCATTGTCTAAGTTTCTGTCACGTACTCCTCAGGGTACGTGTACCATAGGTTAGCAACCTCTACACTAGAGAGTTCACCGGCCCATGTGATCATGTTAAAAATTGAGCGCATGGCCGCCATGTTACTCTTTGGGAAAATGGTCTTGGTTTGCCATCGTCACGTTATTATTTTTCTGCAATATTTTTCATGTTTTACGATACCTGTGTTTGATTAGTTGTTTTGTCAACATATGACATTCTTACAACTTTTCATTGTATTTAACTGCAAAAAATATTGTTCTCCTGATAATGTTTGCTATCTAACGGAGGCCTGAAATTATTCTGTGTACTCCTATCAATAATGTATTAGGGAATACCTCACTCACTCCAAGATTATAAGATACGAATAACAAGCGTCATTCTAGAGCCAAGGTAATTTTTTAGTTACATTATAGCTTCATTTGATGCTTTAAGCCTAAGAGAAGAGTCGCTTGCTATAGCGTAACGGGATGCTCATTGACGTTTCTTTAATTACCGGGGAAATGACTCTTCGACCTTAATTTTAATTTGTGATAGGTTTCATTCATTGATCCAATATATTCTCTTCGTTGGTTTTCTCGCGTATTTGCCCGAAACAAGTTCGTTTTTCGCAAGTTGCTAATGTGAAGTCCACGCATGCCAAACAGGTGAGGAACAAATGAATATTCAATGTGTAACTCAACCAATTTCCGATTCCACGTAGTAAGCCGGTGGACCCTGTGGTGCATGAATTAGTAACTCTTAAGCTTTGCACGGGACCCATCCAATCCGAGAGATCCAATTCACCAGCATCCCACCGACCACATCATGATCCAACCACCCGCTTCCGCCACACCGCACGAGCCACGTGGCCACATCAATCAGCGGCGATCGACCGCTCACTTGGTCTTCCTCTCCGGGCTTCTCCCTTCATCGCTGCTCGCTGATGCTCGGACGAGGCTGACGTGCCTAGCGGACGCTCCGTCTAACTTTCACTTCCTCGTAGAAACCTCCCCCATTCCTGCCACTACCACCATGCCGCCGAAGCCTGCCCCGAAGAAGGAAACCGACCGCGACGATCTTAAGTCTATGGTCGATGGCATCATGAAGACAATGTCTTCGTTTAAAGAAGAATTGGAGCTGGCAAAGAAGGAAGATACGCCCAAGAAACAGGCAAATCTCTCAGCTCTCGAGGAAAGATTTCTAGCCTTCAAGGTGACGGTGGAAACTGATCTCCGGCGTTTCACGCAAAAGTTGGATGAGCTCCAAAAGAAGACTGAGGACTTCGACGATCGCCTCGATGCCCTAGAGCAATACTCCCGGAGGAACTGCCTGCTGATCCATGGAGTGAAAGAAATTGATCGGGAGGATTGCTTGAAGGTGGCTGAAGACTTCTTCTCCAGCAACCTAAAGGTTAAAGTCAACCCTATCCTTCTTGGGCGAGCGCACAGGATTGGCCCAAACCGTGCTTCGAACGATCTCTCTAGGCCCATAATTGTGAGATTCGTCTCCTATCAGGAAAGGGATAAAGTCTGGAGGGTGAAGAAAAACCTTAAGGGAACGGGCTTCCTAATCACTGAATCTCTCACAGCGACCCGCAAGAAGATTCTCCTGGAAGCAAAAAACTGGGTGGGCACCCGTAATGCGTGGACGCAAGACGGAAAAATAGTCATTCTACGAGAAAATGGCACGAGGGCCTTCATATCTTCGATGAGGGACCTTCAGAGGGAGAGGGGAGGTTAGAAAATTCTCATTAACAAGAGACGGAGTCTCCGCAACATAGCATAGTCATCTGACAAAGAGGCAGAAGAAGGCAACGCTGTTCTGTGTTTTGGTCATTGCACATCGTTACCTCTGCTATCGCTTATTCACCTGTTACTGGTTACCCAATCATCCCTGTTCCTGGTAATCCACTCGCTCTCGTACCTGATCGTCTATTTCATCCCTGTTCCTGGCCTGTTCATCCCTTTTCCTGGTTGTTCATTCATCCTCGTTCCTGGTGGACCATTATCAACCCTGTTCCTGCTTCGTCATCGCGCCTGATCAACCCATTCTTGTGGACGCCAGATTCATCCCTGACGGCCCACAGTCTCATCCCTGTTCCTGAGTATCCAGTCATCCCTGTTCCCGTTTCATCGCTGTTCGTCTCACGCCACACCGCTGACCCGGCATCATCTTTCCAGCGGAATATCCTCGTGCTCCCCCAGCGTTAGTGTCCCCTAGTGTTAATAAGTGATCCCATAGTGTAATATAGCCCTATTGAAGGGTAATTAGTGTTATCTAAGTGTGTGTTAGTGCTTACTAAGTGTCTAAGTGTTAAAAAAAGGCATACTATTTTACTATAAGTGATCTATAATTGTGTGTGTTCCCAAGTGGTTTTCATTCCCCTTTTCGAGTTTCACTTTTCTTTTTGTCTATTTTATATGCCAATATTTCTTTTGTCAGTGTAAAGTTAATTTTCCAATGGAGAATTTGAATAATTCCGATAGTGACACTTTTCGCTCGCCCTATCCCATACTCGGTCAGATGTCGCTTCAAGCTTCTGCTGCGATAATCAGCATTCCCTCAATAACTACAATGTCCCCTTGTTTCCAAAATGCACCTCATGCAGTGCCCCGTCCTCTAAATATTCCACTCCCGAGCGACTCATCGATAAACCCTCTAGCTGAACCCATTGTCCCTTCCCTCACTTCGACCCCTGCGGCAACACTCCACAGCTCATGTACTCGGCGAAATTCCCCCCCCCCACATGACTCACTAAATGTTCCACTCCCGAGCGACTCATCGTTAAACCCTCTAGCTGAACCCTTTGTCCCTTCCCTCACTTCGACCCCTGCGGCAACATTCCACAGCTCATGTACTCGGCGAAATTCCCCCCTCCCACATGACTCACCTGAAATCCCTCTTGCCGAAGCATTTTTACCTGCACTTGTCCCAACCCCCGTGGTCGCACAGACAACCAACCTAAATCCTAATGTACCTGAATTCATCCCCTCACGCATAAGCGAAAAGCACTCTAATAGTTGCCAATCAACATCTAACATGTGTCATACATATTCCACGGGGAAGCTTCTAGAAAACAAAATAAAATGCTTTCCACGCTCTTTCAAAATGATACACCTAAATGTACAAAGTTTGCCAGCTCATTATGACGAGCTACGTTCACTTCTCACTAGCAACAATCTACACATCATATCCATGGCCGAAACATGGTTGAAGCCCTCCATGCCGTCTAAAGCAGTTGAACTCCCGGATTATACTCTTTTTCGTAATGATCGCGTTGGAAAACGCGGTGGTGGCGTAGGAGTATACGTACGCAACGACTTAAAATGTAAAGTACTTTCAATGAGTGAGTCCAACTATGACAGGAGGCCGGAATATCTCTTTGTTGAGATTAAAATAGATTTCACTAAGATTCTTATCGGCATCATCTATAGGCCACCTAAACTGGGTCACCTAGACGATCTGGATTCGGTAATATCGGAATACTCCACGGAATATGAACATATAATAATAGCAGGAGATTTCAATGCAAACTTTAATACATATGCGCATGACACAGTCTACTTTAAGCGAATGTTCACCGAAAACAATCTCAAAATCCTACCTTTAGGCCCGACTAATACTACGAAAACTTCGTCAACATGGATTGATCTTATGGCTACGGCAAAAAGAGAAAAGGTTATTGCGCACGGACAGCTTCCAGTTCCTGGTATCTCTTCTCACGATTTACTGTACCTTGCCTATTCAGTTAAAGCTAAAAAATTCGAGCAGAAGTTTATAAGTCAACGAAATATCAGGGAAATAAACGACAATGAATTACTTAATGCAGCATTCTCACTTCCATGGGCCCATATTGAATTCACTGATTCAGTTGACGACAAAGTTGAGACTCTAAATTCACTGATGATTTATCTGCTTGACAAATTTGCTCCTGTAAAGATGATCCGAGTTTCGAAGCCACGAGCGCCCTGGTTAAATTCAGAAATAAAACAATCAATGGCAAAACGAGACTCAGCCTTCCGTTTTTTTAAGAAAACAATGACTCTCGATGCATTTCAAAGATACAAAAACTTGAGAAACAAGACGAAACAGCTTATAAGAAATTCGAAAATTAAATTCTTCCACTCAGTCACTAAATCTAACCCCTCCTCGGGAAAATTGTGGAACAAACTTAAATCACTTGGTATAGGTAAAAGTAAAGACCTCATTCTCCCTCCTGACTTGTGTCTGAACTCCTTAAATGATAAGTTTTCCCAACCCCCGAACCTCATTCAAACCGAAATCAAAGATAAAACTCTGAAACTGTACGCCTCTAAAGACTCATACATATTAAATAGAGACCAAAAATTCGAATTTACCCCTATTACCCAAATACAAGTTGAATCGTGTTTCAAGAGAATCAAGTCTAAAGCACAAGGCTCTGATGGTATACCGCTAGATTTCTTAAAAAAGCTATTTCCTGTTATTATCCCATACATCACCAATATTTTCAACTCCTCCCTATCTCAGAATCACTTCCCAAGTCAATGGAAGCGAGCGTTAATCAGACCTATTCCAAAAAAGAATAATTCCCAAGGGGAAAAAGAATTCCGTCCAATATCCTTTCTTCCCATCCTGTCCAAAGTTCTCGAAAAACTTGTATATGAGCAGTTAACACATTTCTTAAAGTGCAACAATATTCTTGATAAATGCCAGTCTGGTTTCCGACACGGTCACAGCACGTCTACCGCATTAGCTAAAATCACCGATGACTTGAGACGCTCCATGGATCAAAAAGAAGTTTCAGTACTCGTGTTGCTTGACTTTTCGAAAGCTTTTGATTCCTTAGACAAAGATATCCTTGCAGCAAAAATGAGAGGCATGGGTTTTTCTCCTACAGCAGTCCACTGGATAACATCATACTTATCAGGCCGGTATCAGCGAGTAATTACAAATGATTTATGCTCAATGTGGATCAAAACAGCAAGAGGTGCGCCTCAAGGCTCTATACTAGGACCTCTGCTATTTTCCCTGTACATTAATGATTGCCCTTCAGTGATTAACCATTCCAAATATCATCTTTATGCTGACGATCTCCAAGTATACCTAAATTCAAATGTTAAAAGCCTATGCAATGGAATATGTAATTTAAATAATGACCTAGAAAACATCAACAATTGGAGTAAATCCAATTTTCTAAGCATAAACCCTAGTAAGTCGCAGGCTATTATAATTGGATATCCGAAAATACTCAAGTCAATCGACAGGGATCAATTACCGCAACTACGCATTTCTGATTCTCCTATAAAGTACTGCGACGAAGTTATTAATCTAGGACTGGTCATTGATGAAAGTCTGTCTTGGTCATCTCATGTAACTAAGGTATGTAAAGCAGTGAATAAGTCATTATTTCCTCTAATTCGTTTCAAACACTTTATTCCTCTCTCCTTAAAGAAGCAATTAGTTTCAACCTTAATATTTCCCCATTTTGACTATGCCGATGTTGCCTTTCAAGACATATCTCAGGCCCTGTCAACTAAACTTCAACGCTCCTTCAACGCCTGCATTAGGTTCATATTTAATTTACATATATCAGATCATACTACCAATTATATTAACAATCTCAATTGGTTAAAACCTAGTTCACGACGCCGGCTGCATATCCTTGGTCTTCTCTATCAAATTTTACAAACAAATACACCAGCGTACCTAAGAGACGAGTTTCAAACACTTAGTAGAGTACACGACTCAAATACGAGGGGAAATGATAAACTCGTTATTCCTCACCACCGGACAGTCAGATTCAATAAATCATTCATTGTGACCGCATGTCGCGAGTGGAACAACATTGACTTACCGCTACGTAAATCATCATCACTCGCATCCTTCAAAAGGGCACTATACGAAAAACTTCTCCGAGAACAACAACGAGACACATAAAACACCATGGGAACAGTAGGAAAGATTCAACACTAATCTCCTCCTGCCTCATCTAATATTCTTTTTCTTTCCAGGTACTGGGTGATATTTTCTTGTATTTGTATACATCCATGTTTACATTAGCTCTTTCTCAGTAGGTTTTCGCAGGTTTTTCACGCCCCCCTTCTTGTGTGGGCGTTTTCCTGCAGTGGGTTTTTTTCCAATAAGGACGACAGTCAATATCCTTAGGTTTTTCCCACGTTTGCTCACATCTTTTTACACTTTGCTAACTTATAATTTTGATTGTTGAATGAATTCCAAGAGCAACTTGACAATGTATTTAACTGCAATAATTTTATGTTTGACGAGGGGTTAGATGGAAGATGGGACTTTCTAGTCCCAATCTCGCCCAATAAAGACGTTTTATTATTATTATTATTATTATTCATCGCCGCCATCTGTATAGCGCTTAAGAGAATCAAGAGGCTCCATTACGGAAGATGCGCCAACAAGCGTGTGCATAAGGGCTTCGGGGAAGAGGAGAGAGGGCCCTCGACCCGTGCTTCGAAAAATTTCAATTGCTCTTCGCAATGCGCACACGTGGTTCCCCGCGACGAGGATGTATTCCCCGGGCTCGCTCAAAGAAAAAGAAACATGCTCTTTTATAGTGATCTGTCCTTTCGTCATACACTTTTGAATTCGCCATATTCAGGCTCGAGTTTGTGAGATCTCATCGTTACCAAAAATTCAAGAAGAGAGGTATTGCGCGAAGTATATTGATAAGTGAATTTAAATTAAAGAGTGATCCAAATTGTCAATAAAAGCAAAGGAATATTTTGACTCATATGCATGCATTTCGGTCATTCAGTTTACCATCGACAGGGAGTGTTTAAATCTCGTAAACACGTACGTGTTGTCTGATTTCAACTCTCCCTGTTGGTGGTCACCTAGATGACCAAAATGCATGCATAGGAGTCAAAATATTCCTTTGCTATTTTGATAATTTGGATTAATCTTTAACTTAAAGTTACACAAAAGATAATAACTTTATAAATTGTCGCAGAATTTTTACAAAATAACCGGTTTCATCCAAAAAAGTGATCATTTCCACTGATGGATGATGTCCACTGTATCTACCTGCTTGATGTCCAACGTTGGATGAAACTAGTCATCTTACGTTAAAATACCTGAAATTTTATGGAAATTTTATCTTTTGTACGTCTTATACTCCACTTGAAACGCTCTTTAAAACGTGAATGGCATTTAAAATTAAGGGCGACTAGAGGCTGAAAGTGGCTAAGTAGGGGTGTTGCAATATTAATATTTTCAAATGAATGCCAACAATACTATCAAAATCGAGCAATGTATGTCATGTTTATACAAATGTATGGCATCTGGGACATGAACCAGTGAGGAAAATGGAACATAAGAGAAAAGAGGCTACCATAATCTAGTGTTGAAGGGCGGATGGCGGTGACGATCAAATGGACCGATCTAATAGGAAACGAGGAAGTTTACTGAGGAATAGAAAAGGAGAAAATTATGTGGTGCATTGTAAGAGAGAGAAGATCAAAATATGTTAGCCACTCTCTGAGGCACTGTGGACCCGTACGGAGCATGATAGAAGCGAAATTATTGGGGAAAATTCAACGATACAGAGATTGCTAAAACGATAAAGTGGGGCGTAGAACAAGAGCAATCAGGATATAACAGGAATTAGCAGAGGATAAGAAGACAATAGGGCTGCAGTCCACACATATCCAATCATAGGATTGAATGTCTTTGATGATGATTGCAAATTTACATTATGCATAGGTAAGTTCGCTCTATTTCTTATCGATAATTTAAATATCTGTATCTAATATACATATCAATGACGAGCTCTCGGGTTTCAAAACGGGTCAGGTTATTCATAGATTCCAAAGTTTTGACGAGTGACTCGCACGTTGTCATCAGGGACCCAGGAATCCATTGGATCCGTCCGGAAAGCCTGCAGGCGTACATAATATTCGTATCATTCAGACAACTAATTCCAAAAATTAAACTTCCTCGTAATGGGTGCTGTCTTAAAGCTGTTATTTATCGAGGAACATATTGTTGTAGTTTTATATACGGACTGATATGCTGTAGAATTGCGTCTTGAAAAGTAATAATAATAATAATAATAATAAACGTCTTTATTGGGCGAGATTGGGACTAGAAAGTCCCATCTTCCATCTAACCCCTCGTCAAACATAAAATTATTGCAGTTAAATACATTGTCAAGTTGCTCTTGGAATTACATTCAACAATCAAAAATTATAAGTTAGCAAAGTGTAAAAAGATGTGAGCAAACGTGGGAAAAACCTAAGGATATTGACTGTCGTCCTTATTGGAAAAAAACCCACTGCAGGAAAACGCCCACACAAGAAGGGGGGCGTGAAAAACCTGCGAAAACCTACTGAGAAAGAGCTAATGTAAACATGGATGTATACAAATACAAGAAAATATCACCCAGTACCTGGAAAGAAAAATAATATAAGATGAGGCAGGAGGAGATTAGTGTTGAATCTTTCCTACTGTTCCCATGGTGTTTTATGTGTCTCGTTGTTGTTCTCGGAGAAGTTTTTCGTATAGTGCCCTTTTGAAGGATGCGAGTGATGATGATTTACGTAGCGGTAAGTCAATGTTGTTCCACTCGCGACATGCGGTCACAATGAATGATTTATTGAATCTGACTGTCCGGTGGTGAGGAATAACGAGTTTATCATTTCCCCTCGTATTTGAGTCGTGTACTCTACTAAGTGTTTGAAACTCGTCTCTTAGGTACGCTGGTGTATTTGTTTGTAAAATTTGATAGAGAAGACCAAGGATATGCAGCCGGCGTCGTGAACTAGGTTTTAACCAATTGAGATTGTTAATATAATTGGTAGTATGATCTGATATATGTAAATTAAATATGAACCTAATGCAGGCGTTGAAGGAGCGTTGAAGTTTAGTTGACAGGGCCTGAGATATGTCTTGAAAGGCAACATCGGCATAGTCAAAATGGGGAAATATTAAGGTTGAAACTAATTGCTTCTTTAAGGAGAGAGGAATAAAGTGTTTGAAACGAATTAGAGGAAATAATGACTTATTCACTGCTTTACATACCTTAGTTACATGAGATGACCAAGACAGACTTTCATCAATGACCAGTCCTAGATTAATAACTTCGTCGCAGTACTTTATAGGAGAATCAGAAATGCGTAGTTGCGGTAATTGCGGTAGAGACATGCACGAAGGAAAAATGCGAAAATTCATAAGAGGCAGCAAAGAAAATGGCCCCTGCTCTAATTCTTTTCACTTATAATCTCAATTTTACCGTCCAGGCGGCAGAAGTAGCAACTGGTAAAATGCATTTACTCCAACCAACTTGCCAGTCGCTTGGTATTATTCATTGTGTGACGAGGTTTTTAGCATTCATTTTTTGGAGCTGAAGTATTGGCAGTGCAGTGAGCTCCATGATCCCCGGTCTCGCTTCATCCGTCCATCGCTTTATCCGGTAACAGTTTCTCCGGAAGACGAAATTTACCAATTGCCTGAGGATATTTAGGTGATAAAAATATTTAAATACTTTGAGTGCTTCTCTTAAATTAAAATACAATTTTACGCTCCCAAATTTACTGTTATGTAATAAATTACGTAACAATTATTTCATGAAATGTTTTTCTCAGAAACGTAAATTGAATGTATTTTCGGTATGATCGGCAATTCCTTTCACCGGTCAAAGGTTCGGTACCATTCTGGTCACACGAGAAAGTTTCCTGCAGTTCAAATCAGAGTAGCAGTATTTGATTAACTCAGTCATTCTCGTGGAATCATTTTAAAGAATCTCTGGGATCTTCTTTAAGAATTCAAATCACGAGAGTTTGAGTGACACGAAGAATATAATTTTAACCCCGCACTACATTTCTAAACATGACAGAAGCGGCAAAAGTCGCGAGATGCTCTGTCCGACTGATAGGTAAAAAAGACTCAATCTCCCCACGCAATATCGATGCCGTAAATATCACGCTCCAACATAAGCAGATCGAGACGCTGAGTCACGCGGTCGAAACACATTCCTCTTTTCGTCCCTTTTATCTTTCGATTCCTTTTCCTCATTCCCTCCCCCTCATCCTGACACCCCTCCCACACACTACTGCGATGGCTAACGAGGTAGTATGTGGATGGAGGTGTACCGCAAACTTTCCATAAATCAATCAGCTTATCCCTCGCTTATCCCATCCTCCTCTGAATCTCCCTTCCGAAGTATCTCCTCCTATTGCAATCATTCGTCAATTCTGACGCAACGATTGTGATAGCAGTTACTGTTGCATCAGTAATGGCCGTCGCTTTGTCAAAAGCTCCCTTTACAGCGAGTAAACTCACGTATCTCGATGACGCGATCGCGATGTAAACAACGCTGCCCAACGCACAGCCCTGCTCAAAGAGAATAATCGCTCGTTGCTCCCCCATTTCAATTAAGGAATTCACGTACACCCAGAAGGTAAGCACCGGATCAAGCCCTCGTTACGGGTTGTTTGGTTATCCTGGGATGTGACGTACAACTGAGGCCATTTGCGCCATTGAGGATTAGAGGCTGCTGGGAAGGATAGCTTGGGTAGTGGTGAATGGGTGAGTGGAGAGAAGCACGGTGTTGGAGTTAGTGTGCAATTAACAAAATGCGCCAAAGGGGCAATAGGTTAATGTCCCATCCGACGGAAAGGGTATTACCTATGAAGTGCTTCCCAAATAGCCCTAAATGAGATATATGAATACCCACAACAAATATTCACTTCTGCTGGCATTCGAAACTTGGATTCAGGGATGGAAAGCCAGAATGTCAGCCAAGGTACCAATTCCATTCCCGCCTCAAATAGTCCCCCACGCAGTGCACTAGTTCACGTTTTATTTCAGGATTTAATGCAAAATATAACTGAGTCGTATGCTTCGCGTAAAATGACAGAAAGAGTGAATGTTTGCACTCTTTGCAAACCAAGATTTTTTTATCATACATCAGTCATTAATTAATTGTGAAACGTTTGGTGGAATACCTAATTTTAACAGTTTTTTCCGACAAGTACCATCTTGCTGACGTTTATGTGGCGGGACAGATTTCACCGACGTTCAACTCCATGTAAAGCTCACGGGAGGAAGGGTCCCAGACATTCTTTAGTGACAATGTACACAAAGATTTCGCTTTAGTGTCTATAAAATGTGATAAATTTATTTTAAAAGAAAGAAATTAGTTTATAATATTCTGAGAACTTTCTCCTCAACTTTGGCGGAGGAAGTCACGAAAAGTAGCATTCGAGTCAGACTTGACTTAATTACACGGGATATTAAGAAACAAATACCTATCCACCGAAAAAGTCGCTTTTTCACAGTCGAAGACTACATGCAGTGGTGGTAATACACTGTGTACATTGCACGGATTATGTGGATAATTCGAGGTAGGCAGAAATTAAGGTTTATGGAGTAAAGGGTGGCATTTATCTGGCGTAAAAACGAGCCGTCTCTCTGGGGAGGAATCGAAGGCTGTAAATATTTTACGCCACCAATCAATAAGCGGAAGTTTGCACTCTCTACGCAGAAGGTGCAGCAAGAAACAGAACATCGACCGATGGAACCGCCAACGTTGATTTTCGAACCCGGGCATGGTGCTCCAGCACACTAGCACTACTCTACTCCTATCGATTGCCTTATTCGTCCCACTTGGGAAGCCGCAGTAGAAAGCTCTATTTCATATGGGAACCCTTCCATGTGACCTTAGATCCGATACCCAATGCAACAGTTGATCACTGGAGCAAGTCGCTATAAGGTATCAGTGCTCAATACAAGCGGTGACCGCGCTGCAGTGGGTAACCAGTTTGCTAATCGGCAAGAGAAGAAGAGGACTATATTGTCTTGAAAAACTATCTGTAGCACTAAAAAGGATAAACCTTTGAAGTTCATTTGTCCTCTGGTATAACTTAGCGGTATTTGGTTTACTCGCCAGTTCTAAGTCAAGAAGTATTTTCTCATCGCTACTCGTAATGAGAAAACCCTTTTGAGTGGAGTGGACGGAAAAAATTAAAATACAATGGCCTATTACGAGGTTGAAAATAAACTAAGGTAGTTAAAATTAAGGTGGTTTGAGCGAGATATTTCCCTAGTCATAATGGAGACCATATTAGAATTTACTTTTAATTTAAGCATCTATAAGAAGTATTAAAATAAATATTGTAATATTAATACAGTTATTATTGACAAAACTCTAAGTAATTAAATAAATATAACCACATATGTCTCTAACTTGACTCATTTTTACACGCCTTGCGGGGAAACCGCCTTCACCATAGGTTTTTTTTGCGATCCTGCAAGATTAATGTGGTGAGAAATTGATTAATTTTTATAAATACTTGAGAAAACATGCAAACTACACATAGTTAGTTTTTAGATGAAATTTAGGTGTTAAAAGTTACTATATTTTTTCAATATTCTGCATCTGGAGCGCACAGCCATAATCTATCCCATGTAAAACAGCTTGCATTTTTAGGCAAATTGCTGGAAAAATAGTTCGGCAAGGCGTTAATATTTTGATATCATTGCAAAGATGGAAGTTTTTTTCTTTAAATGAGGTCAAATTCATCAAATTCTAGGTGAATTGATGTATCTCTCAAACTACCTTAAAGCTCATTTAAGAGAAGCCTATCGCATGTTCCTAATAGTGAAATGCTATGCGGAGCATATCCATATATTGAACTTCTTGTGCACCCTTCTTTGTAAAATCACACAATTGCAACGAATCCTCCTAGCAAAGACTGCGGAGTACCAGAATGATTGGAAAAGGATTCATTAAATTCTATATAGAGCCTATTTTTACCGAATTGAATAGGATTTTGAAGGATATTAGTGATTAAAATGCTAAGAAAACTAGATAAGCCATTTAATATATTCATGGATAGTCATTTGTCTGTCACCCCTGTGCTAAACATGAATGGTAATTCTACGTCCACCAAGTCACAGATCACAGTGACAAAAATAATGTTTTTGCTCGTCAATGAGTTTGGAGTATTTTCATTTCGCCTGGAATGTTGAAGTTTCGAATTTTTTTGAGCGTTGTGGAGCAGCGTTTTTGCAAGTTGTTTGGGAAGAATAAATAACCGTGCATATTATCAGGGTGGCCTTTTTTCCTTTTGAATCGGGTTATGTGATGTATTATTTTTAAAATTTTATTAGCAAGTCAAACGAACGATGACTTGTGTTTACCAATGCGCTCAAAATCAGGAATGCTAAATGCGAAACACTTTACTGTAGCATGAAGTAGGGTGACTGATTAAAGGAGAATTTTTATGTAAGTATACTCTGACGAAACTTTTAGAACATAATCTATCAGTGATAAGTATTTACAATGCCATCCGGCCATTAAAAATGACAAACGAATGCAGTGGACTAGCGAACCGACGCTGAGGTGATCCGCAGCAATAGGGCTCCACGCCGCTTCGTCTACGTGGCAGGTAATTCAAGAAAATATCCACTACCATATTGCTTCTACTAGAACGCTAGATATTTCAGCAAAGACTTGAAGCTGCGTGAATGCCATAACAGTTATGAGCATAAATTTTATGCAATATAGTCTAATAGAAGCAATCTACATTTACCTTACTCTTGTCTTTAAGTAACTGCGTGGAGTTCCTGGAGGGATATGAGAATAACAACGCTTAAAAATTTCTCACGTTCTTCGTCACTGTGGAGTGTGATGGCACTCGAGGAAAATACTGTGGTCCAATGAGCTTGTGCCCAACGGCCAAAAGAAACTGAATTTCTTCGGAATCTCCAAATCACTTAGTCTCTTTGCTGCGGGGCAATGAAGATTTTCGGCTTTGAGCTGTGTCAATGCTCCCCACTTACTGTAGCAGTCTTGCTCCTTGAGACTCTCACGTGGTCACAAATGAAAATCTCGGTGAAATTAGGTTTTTCACCTCGTTTCTAGTCTTATAGTGTCATGTCCCGTATTGATGAGGAAAATAATACATTCTTCAATCGACAGTGTGAGTAAATGAATGAAGGAAGATGGATTGTATGCCTCTCACGACGCACAATTAAAATGTGTTGGCCAATAATATATTCTCTAATGGCACTCTCAAAACCCGAACTATTCGGTAGAAGTGGACTTCGGATTTTAGTGTTTCAGCTACTTAGGTTACATCGCAACCTATGGCATTCACCCTGAAAGGCACAGCAGCTATTCCAGAGCTATTGTTAAGGTTTCGTTAACTCTCACTTCTTTCTGCATTAAGTGTCCTGAATTTGTCTTTAACGTCTCTCTTGTGCATTCGCTGTCCAAGCTAGAGAGTACGAATATTCGAGTGAATGGCCGTAATGCTGTCCTAAAGCATTGGGCAAGGGAACGACGGTACGATATACGTTGAGGACTTACTGCCAAAGGCATCTGCTTATCTTCTTGTTCAGTGTTTATGTACTTCTTGAAATATTTTGACATAATTAATAAAGAAAGATCACAAGGGCTATTTGAACCCTTAACTTATTGCTTGGCTATTTCCGTCAAAAGTTTGCTTTTCGAATGAAAAATGTTTTTATTAGGTTTCAGCATATTTTTGGACGCAGTTTTTTGGCGGAAAATACTTGTAAGGTGCAGCAAATGCGGAAGAACTGCCGCGACATCATCAGAGTATTTACTTAGATCCTCCCAACAGTGTACTTAGATCCTCCCAAATAAATATTTTCATGGAAAGAAGTTGAAAAATTAATTTCTGGGACCTTCTTAACTTTTATTTCGCCCCCTTAAAACCGTTGAAAGTGTGCTGCGATATTTTTCCGCGCTCAATTTGAAATTAAATATCAATGCCGGTTTTTAACATTAAAATGCAAATTTAGGACTAAATGGCCTCTGTTACGGGGCCAATTTTGTAGTG
Source organism: Pyrrhosoma nymphula (assembly GCA_963573305.1). Lineage (NCBI taxonomy): Eukaryota > Metazoa > Arthropoda > Insecta > Odonata > Coenagrionidae > Pyrrhosoma > Pyrrhosoma nymphula. The sequence continues at coordinate 29,621,663 of OY754332.1, forward strand.
AGTGGAGTCTCATAGATAAGTTCATTTAAAAATATACATTGTGAGTCTAAAGTAACCCCTTTCATACGGGAAACATGCTGTCTAAAATGATTTGTAATAACTTAGCTAGTACTTTCCTATCGGCCGGAAAAATTGTAGGTGTGTAGCCCAACGACGAGGCTTAGTGGGATCTTTCCGATCCTTGCGCTGCGTAACTCTTTCATATAAATGTCAGGAGTTCCGTCTTTGAACTTCTTTTCTATTAAATTAAACAAATATTATTCTTATGTGATACTCACTAATATGTGTGGAAATAAGGCGAACAGAATTATCCCAGGGGTGAAGCTGGGGGTTAAAATTAGATAAACGAACTAAAATGACTTGAAAAGTGAAATACCATGCAGCATTCTTCGGACTCTCAAAGTTTCACTAAGACCATCATTCATAACCCGAAAAAAAACACATCTGCGCAATGCTAACGAAAAATGAAGCGAAATGGTTTTTGAAAACAATGAAGTAAGTCTTTATTATAATTTCTGGGTTTATATAAGTGCTGAAGAGACTGAACTGAAAATCATCCCCCCCCCCCAAAGGCTAAGGTAATTGAACTTTGCCTTCGAATTCACACCACTTTCAGACTTGACTGAAGATTTTTGGCCAACCCGAACGCACGTCTAAGTTTGTCCTCTCCACGAGACTCGGCGCTTCAATTTCGTAACTCTTCCAAGAACACGTTTCGGGCGAAAAGGCAGGCGACGGTCGGGAACTTTCTACCTCTTCCTCTGATCTTCTAACTGATTAGACGGCCTCGAGGCGTGAAATTTGAAAATCCTTGCGTATTACTAATACCAGCGTAGTAGAAATGTCGTGGTATCCGGCGAATGAATGCGCTTAAGATCTGTCGAGTTACCAGCCTGATGGCATTCTCATCAGGAGCCTTGAAACAGGTTGAATTTTTTTGGAGGCATTGCTTGGCCAATAACGAAAATACATGTTCCTCTGGCACCTGCCAGAAAGCTCGTACCTGCTTGAGGTGGGCCATGGTCACCGAGACGGCGCTAAATTTCGTCCCGACAAGACGATGGTAGGGGGAAAACAGGAGCTTGAAAACCTTTTCAGGAGTTGCGGCGCCTGTGGGCCTCTCGGCATCTTTGAGTTCACGTTCAAACCTATTACTACATTCTTCCGCGAGGCGAATTTTCAAAGAGACTCCTTAGTGTTCGGTTGTAATTTTGTGCAATGGAGACTAATTTTAAGTGTTACGAAGTAAGGTACACCGAGGACAAAATCGAGTCGGATCAGTAAAATTCAGGTGGCTATTTTCGTACTTGTAAAATCACCAAACGGAGTGAGTTTTAAGCGAACGGCTCCGCAGTTATCGTAGCATAAGCTCACTCACCAACGCAAAATATCGGGAAAAATCAACGGCCTCAATCCTTGCGCGAACCACACTTATGAGCTCTTACGCAGTCACACTTACAGTCTCTGATTGGCTATGCTGTACGGAATAGGTGTGATGAGGAGAGTTGTTTATTTTCCAAAGATTCATTACCACACATTTTTTCAACTTTAATTCTAGCTGCCACGCATCGCGCCACTCTTGGATTGCCTCAAGGTCCGTTGTTACCGCTTGCCTATCATTATGGCTACGGATTTCGCTATACACTACTGCGTCGTCTGCAAATAATTATTTATTATCATCGAAGGTTACTGAGAACAACTTCACAGATCCAACATCAGATGTCATCAATCCGAAGATTGGTTTGCAGCAGCTCTCCATTCCACTCTCCTCTCTGCCATCCGCTTCATGCCTACATAATTATTTGCTTTTACGTCCTTAATGATTTGCTTAATGAATTCCATTCTTTGGTCTTCCTCTATAATTTTTCCCATTCATTTCTCCTTCCAAGATTGTTTTCAATAGGCTGTTGTGTCGCAAAATGTGTCCAATAAGTTTGTCTCTCCTTCTTCGCAGACTGTTCAATATGCTTCATTTCTTTCCAGCTCTTCGCAGGACTTCTTCGTTAGGTTTCTCTCCGTCCATTTACTCTTCATCATTCTCCGGTAACACCACATCTCAATTGCTTCCAATCTCCTTTGCTCTGGTGCTATTATAGTCACTTCACAGCCATATTCAGCCTGAGAACCCAAATGTCGTGAGTTCGAACCCTGACGCCAGATTTTAACCACTACCCTGTAAAAGCTGCATCATGATGTTTAAAATTGAGACAATGTTAAAAGATTAGATAAATTAAAAGCAATTTTAAGAATGATGTAGTGAACACTGAAATTCTCTAAGCATCATTAATTCTAATGATCAAGCGGCAGTTACGGCTTAAGTATTAAATCTTTTAAAGAGAAAAAACCACGGGGAGTAGTTGTCCTATCTTTTTCCAGTTCTCAAAAGTATTCAGTCACTAGTTGAAGCAAAAACAACGGCTTAACCATAGTGTAGTCACTTTCAAGCTCTGCATTTGACCACTTCTTCGAAAAATCATTTTTAACGAGGCATATTGTGCACTCAATAATTCCCACCACTCCAATCATCACCCGATATCTCCCACGCGATTTACGGAGCCAAGGGTCTGTCAGTGATGCGTGGAATCTACATTGAAATAATTAGTCGCTTCGACTGGGAATTCTTCTTTTCCTTCTTCGGAACTTTCCCGAATCCACGCCGTGTGTTTTAACCTATTAGACTACCCTTGCGTCCTCTTTCATTGCGATTTCATAGAAGTTTTAAAGGAGCAAGATGTTCTTCGGGAAGTACCTACCGTACACGTAATTCCGCGAAGTGCCTGTATTTGTACGGATGGCGCCGCAGTACTTGAATTCAAAGCCAATTTGTAAGCGTAGGGATATGATATTTTACATGTTTTGACTATTAGTCAACTCGAGTCTCGAATTTGTGGAATTAGCAGTGAAAAATTAATTCGCCTGGACTGGGATTCGAAATGAAACACCCAAAATTTGCTCTGTTTCGAATCCCAGCTCAGGAGAATGATTTATTCACTCTGAAGTTCACAATTTAGTGAATCTCTTAGCAAGAGTAACCTGCTAGGAACACTCGAAGTTTGAGTTCACCGAAAAGAGTGCCAAAACTCGAATGGCCGCAAGTAAACACCCTAAGTGGTGAGGGACAATTTAAGGTTTTGAGGATTACGGGGAAAAATCTACGTAAAAAAATAATGCACGCAAACAATCAGACGCACAACTAACCACGAACTCTCAGAGATTGTTGGCGGAAAAATGAATCTCTCGCCAGGGAAAATCACTGTTGCATGATACTGAATAATGAGGTGTCACGTTAGAGTCCTGCCTCCCAACCCAAATGCCTGGGTTTGAATCCCCGAAGAGGTGGAGATTAATCTGTGGAAAAGAGATCACTGCTTAGTTTATGAAGGCTACTACAAGTGCAGTACTCCGTCCGTTGTATGGGATGTATAACTGCGTTCTGGGCGCCTTGAGCTGAGATTAGGCTAATGCCAACGTTTGGTCTCTCTTTACCCGCCCTCCTTTCCGTAAATAACATTTACCTTGTTTAGCCACGCACCCATACTTAGCGATGCTAATGAACTCAGATTTTGGTCGCTCCACAAGTAGTCAAACGTCCACTATGCTATGAAAAAGAAATTAACTCTTAAACACTCAAGGTGGCGTATTGCCTTACTCGGTTTACTTTATTGCCATGATTACTTTAAGGCAAACACTCGGTTTGCCTTAAAGTAATCATGGTGCCGTCATATCGTCACATAAAAAAGTTCTCTCGTTTAAACTATCGTGTTTTCAATAATACTGTTTCATCCGGTGTTATTTTTTATTGGAACAACATTTTATCATGAGCCTCAAAAATTGTTGGCATAGATCAGTAGTTCTCAATCTTATTGACACCAAGGCACATTTGAGGTGTTTGGGAATGTAGACGATACACCAGTGAGCAAAAACTTAGATTTGTTATATTTAACTGTCACTTGTTTTACAGTCAGCAGTTTTACAGCTACTGATTTAAAACATTTATCGTTTATAAACAAGAATAAAAAAATTGAAAAGTATCCATTAGTTTAATAATTTAATTTACTATTATTATTGATTTTTTGTGATTTTTTTGAATGAGCCTTGCGGCCCACTTTGTAGAGGCTTGCGGCACACCAGTGTGTCGCGGCACACCGGTTGAGAATCGCTGGCATAGATACTAGGTGAAAATTAGGCTCACAAATAATATTAAAATTCATAGTTGAATTTAAAAAAAATTAACCGCAAGCTTTCTGAGAGTAAAAAAGGGAAACGTAGAGGATGAGAAAAAGTAAGATATATGTAATCTCGTAGAAGAGAGCAATTTTCGGTGAGCCTTCTAGGTTATGAAATGAATTAATTACACTCTCAGAAGCTGTACTTACTGCCTAAAAATAGCTTTAAAAGAAAATTCAAGCAATACAAGTCGTAGTATGAGATTTTGGCTCTATGAAAGGGCCTTGGAAAGGGCACACAAGGAATTGAGTCGCGGTGAAAAACCCGAGGCATTCGCTTTCGCTTAAAACGATATGACTGAGTACGAATGTTCATTTAAGTGAGTGATAAAAGCTCTGACCAACCAATAAAATGGACGTTTTGAAGTCACTCAATTATCGAGGAACAATTTCTCCATTTACGGTCACCGCGGAGAATTCGTTGGCCGAAAGCGTCGAGGACCATCGGACAGCGCACTACAAACAATTTCGCGGTAGATACGTCTTTGTTCATGTAGACAGTAACGCTGAGATGAAATGTCCGTGCTCGAGCTGGAAATGTTATTTTAAGGTGGTTGGAGCGATTTTTGTTTATGTGCAGATTTGCATACGTGTCCTTATTATTAGTAATATCTAAAAGTGAAAAAAATTGCATCATAACGATTTGGTATCTTGGCTATTCCATGCTATGTTAACACGTAGCTCTTTGGCACATGGCATATTTCGATATAATTCGATTAAATATGTATATATTATTTCCTACACGCGGAATAATACGTTTTATATTATTATAATGGTTGATAACAAATATCAAGGTTGAATTCTGAGTAGATACGCGTATTTAGATATGATTTGTGCTTAAATTTCGCATTCCGCGCCGAAAATCAAAGCCATAAAAATGCTTTAAATAAGGCGAAAATTTTAAAATATAATTATTCCATCATTTACATTACTCAATGTATTGTGATTTCCTCCGTAGAAACAGATGTACTTAAATTAAATGTGGTCCAAGAATTCCTTTTTCGACTTACGAGAAAAGTTATTAAAAAGTGCACTCAATGACTCACGATTACCGCTCCAGCCGCCTTAACTTCAAAAGCAGCACTGGTTGGTCTACTAGGTATTAGTTGTAATCACTTCTCTGAATTCCCCCAAGAAAACGGTAAATGCCATAGTTTTCAACCAATTCTTTTCATCCTTGAATGTTCAAAGTTGGCGAAACGACTAACCTGGTTGATGGTGTTACACAGCCTGTGCATGAAATACGTTGGTGCAAACTGTTCCGTGACCAACGATGAAATGATTCAGGTTTATTCGTATACCTATGAATTCTCGTACTGTTGTAATGCTTCACGAGGTGGTAAATATAAACAAATCAACCTCACGGGCAGAAACAGTGGAATATATTCCCGTAAGAAGTAGAACATTTTACGAGGACAGCATAGAATAATTTAATCATAGAAAATATAAAACTATTTATGATTTAAGCTTAGAGTAATTTGTACAAAGCTTATTAAAGTAAAATTCCCTCTAACATAAGTCCTATTTACTCTCCGAAAGACAAAATATGCGGTTCAGTTCTTCTGACTCATGGGGATTATTCACGTCCAGAGTGGATACGTCTTTCCTTTCCTAACTGTATGATGTCGCAGGATAGCATTTATTTATAATAAACCGGAAACTCAAGCGCAGTCGTATACTTGAGGACATGCAGTCGATACGGTTGCCAATGAAGCTATTATTATGCTATTTTACCTCCATTTTAAATGAACATGCAAGACTTGGAAGCTCCGGAAAGCGCACAATTGTCCTAAGGGGCTCGCCGGGCGCAGTTAGCCTACGGATGATTCCGTTACAAAGGAAAATTAGGCTTGATCAAACAAATGAAATATCGGTGCACTCTCGAATCAATGGAGTGCAAATGCTATATTCGCTCTAGTAGCTGTAATTTGCTCTGTACTAGCAGAAATAAGGTTGGGAGGGCGTTAATATTTAAATATGTTGAGGATATGTGGCAACTTTCTGTACCGAACAGTACATCTGCATGCTACCCTGCAAATCCGCCCCTGCACCGCAAGAGCGTGTGGCAGGGGGTGTAAAGATGCCAAATATAGAAATGGAGAGAACAGGATATGGAGAGAAAGCGGGCCGAAAAGCGTTATGTCGGATTAATGCCTAACCCCATCGAAAGAAAGTCTCATATCGATCAGATTTGTCAGTCTCCGTTATTTTGTCGCATTTTACTTTTGTATAGATTTTCTAGAGTAAAATTAAAGCCTCCTTGCAGGAAAATGCAAACAGGTTTTTGTACATTTTACGACTTGTTTTTTTTCGTGAGCAATGAAGAAATTTCGTCTCACCAAGTTTGCCAACTTCGATTTTAAATCCTCCGGGTGAACACAGTGCTAAAAAATCATCCTCAGAATGAGGTAACAACAAAAATAGTATACATTAGCTGATGGGTTAGCAGCTGGCTCATGGTGGTTGAATGATCTAAATGGTCGAATCATTAGGCATCACGAACGTAATAATGAGCCATTTGAATCAGTTATAAGTATCTGGTGATTCTACCATTTTGAACGAATAGTTCGAGAACGGCTCATAACTATTAGTATGCGAGCGAGTGAGCATGCGAATTACAGCGAGCATGACAATTATGGCATTGTGTATGAAAGAACCGAATGGGAGAGCTCGTTTCCCAATTTATTTATTTTCCATAACCACCGGAAACAGCAACAATGGTCTTTTCAATCGGGGTATTTAGTAGGTACATATATCAACGGACGAACACATAACCCAGAATGGCTAAATTAAATTCAGGCGGGATTGGAACCCGCGACCCTAGGACTGGCAGCCGAGGACTATTCCCCGTCGGCAATTGTCCATCTTCATCAACATATATACCACCCAGTGACTTGTCGCAAGGGCGTGTGGCAGGTGGTGTTAGGACACCAGCCACGAAGAAGGGAGGGAATTGAGAGTAGGCCAGTCACTTTACACACCCGACCTTGCAAAAGGTGATGTAGTTATAATTTTCTAATATGTTGTTAGGATCTATGTTAATAGTAAAAAACAAAAAATGTAGTCAACGAGAGTACGTGTTTATGTTGACAGATGCGGTAAAAGGTGGCCTTTTCTTCTTCCGAGCACCGAATATGTTTACGCTATTCTTCCAAGTCAAAATATAAAATATTTTCATCGCAACTTCGAGATAATTAGTGAGAAAACGTTACCTATTTATTTCATGAGGAAGGAATAGAAAATGTTCAAAATAGCGATGCGATATCTTTAGAGAACAATTCTCTCTTAATAAAACTCAAAGTATAAAATAGACAATGAAACATATTTTATAAGCAGATCAGAAGATATTTCGTTAACATAATATTTTTGCCTCAAGTAATACATTAAAACAGCATGCGAGGTCGCTGCACAGCACTTACGGGATGGTCGGTGCAGAGCACATACGACGGCGTTGTCGGGTTAAAATATTTAGTAGAGAGAGAGGGTTAAGGAGGGTTAATGGTTATTATATAATAATCATAAAAATAACACAACACATGCTGAATATACCTTTAAAGTATTTCTTACTGTACAATTGATTACTGTGGTACTCAAAACAGTTAAAATTGATTTTTTTCAAAATCCATTTTACCGAATTATTGTTTTATACCATATTTGAAGAAACTATTGGGCCTACAGGAGTCGTTTTGAGCTCAAATTAAAGCTAAATAAAAATACTATAGATTTATTCTTTATAATTTTTCTTGTGGGATGATTACCTTTGCCAATATATGGCAAGACACATGACCAAAACGAAAAATGTTCGCTTTTTGGAAAAAAATGCCTTTTTTTGAAGAGCTGTTACTCAAAAAGTTCTGGACAAACGTAGTTCGCTTAAACTGTAGCCAAATGTACCTTCTTTAAATAAGGTCACATAATTTAGGAGATATTGAGCAAAAACAAAAAATTCAAAATTTGCGCAGTTTTTGCGCACTGCGCAGATAGCACAAGTCTTTCGAAGCTGTAAATATGTTTTTTAACTGCAGACTGTACGCTTCGAAAGTATTACCGTTTATTGTAAAAAAATACATTTTACACGAAAAATAAAATATGCACAAATATAGATTTTTTGTTTATTTTCCTCCTGTATAGTCTCTAATCCGCTAGAAATGACATACTTTGGCGGCAGTAGCGCAAGTACCTAATTAATAGCGCGAAGGCATATTTTTAAAGTTTAGATTCTCAAATTGTTTACCGAAGAAAAGACAGTATATTGAGCTGCTTAACGAGGAAATACTTGGACTAATGTATATTATAGCATATGATGACGAATAGATTTCGAAGATATGTTTTAGCTTAGGTAATTTTTTGAACTTCGTTCCTCCAGTTTCACTATTCTCCTCATCTTCTCCATCTTCATCCTCATTTAATACTTAAAGTGCTCCAACCTTCTTTTTGTCCATATGCCATAAACTCATTATAAATGTATGTCCTCTACTATATCTTCCCAGTTAGGATATAAAATATATTAATTCCATTACGATCCCCATTCTATCTTAACAAAATTTTGTATATAGCGACCTCCCTCATTAATCCCGTATTGTCTAGTGGTTAGGATACCCGGCTCTCACCCGGGAGGCCCGGGTTCGATTCCCGGTACGGGAAAATTTTTTTTATGGCCGAAACTAAATGGTACAAGGGTTACTTTTTTACACCCACCAATAGTGATTATAAAAAAGCAGAACGTGACACAAATAAAAGATATGCCATTGGCATGCAATTCACCTTTAACCTCACCCCCTTCCTTTTCCCAACTCACTCCCTTTTCATTTCTAGTGTCCTTACACCCTCTGGCACACGACATTCCTTCTACATCTACGAAATACCCTGCAAGCCACCTCAGGGGTGTGTGGCAGGGGGTGAGTAACCACCAACATGCATTACACTATACCCTAGAGTTAGTGTAACTACGACTAATTATGCATTAGAATAAATCGCTAATGCTTGTACCGAGGCGAAGCCTCACAAGCATGCACTACTACACTACAGATGTCATCACAATGGAGCGGGACCGTCAATATACATGCATTCTACAACTACACAGATGGACAGAGACTCAAGACCCATGTAGAAAACATGCAGGCGTGCTTATTTATTCCTTGCCTTGGCGCACAGTATAGTATGTATGTAACTGTAAATATTGCACCCCCTCCAGTTTTACGCAATTTGGAAAATGCAGTATTGCCGTAGTCGATGTGAGATTGAGTTCCACATGCTACTACTGTGTGCATGTCCTACCATGAATATCTACATATTTTATGCGAGCCGCAGTTACGGCAGGGGGGTTAAAGATACCATTTATGAATAACATATGTATTGAATTAGGAAAAAGGGAATGGAAGGGTGAAAGGACAAAAAGTGACGTTCTTAACGAAGCGTTAGGACTTTTATTTGTACTTTCCTTGTACCACGTATCAAATATTTCTGCCCGGTGTCCAATCTCTTGTGCGGAGAACATTTATCGTGTGCCAATGGTTCCTTTTGTGTGAATAGAAGTAATTTCGCCACTGTGGCTTACGCAGTGCTGTGAAATGTTCAAGTTAAAGCATAACATTGCGATGTTATTTCGGCAACGAAATAGACGCGATGCATTGCGTATCTCATGATATCGCGTCATGTGATATCATTCGCATTCCATCACATATATCGCATTGTAGTCCATAAAACCGCTTATTACATTCTATTCCTTCGCGATGGACGTATCTCATCGCTATATATATTCTTGTGAAGTTTTCGCCAATTGGCCACAAATATATAAAATAAGACTTACAGGAGGTAGAAGAAAGAGATATAGATAAAAGGATTTGTTCTTACGGGAACGTTTCGGACCGGTTGGTCCTTCCTCAGCTTCAGAAGAAATAAATAAATAAATAAATATATATATATATATTTATTTATATATTTATTTATTTATTTATTTATTTATTTATTTATTTATTTATTTATTTATTTATTTATTTATTTATTTATTTATTTATTTATTTATTTATTTATTTATTTATTTATTTATTTATTTATTTATTTATTTATTTATTTATTTATTTATTTATTTATCGAGTTCCCCGCGTGTCTCAAGTTTACGAACCACAATTTCGGTGAGCTCAAGACATGCAAAATGACAACGATATATCTTCCCTTGTAGTGTTCGGGACGTTCGATGACCGTCTCCTGTGCAGAGGTCGCCCCATCCTCAGAAAGCTGACGAAGTTCACCTTCAACAGACTTGGGTGATAGCTGCCCACTCTACACGGTTGAGTCATACGCATTATCCTCAGAAACGGACGCTGAAAACGAGCGCTTAAAGTTTTCGCTGCGACATGCCCGACGGCTGAGTCGTATTCCCGGTACTTAAGGTAGTTAGAGCGAGATATCACATAACTTTTGATGAATTTGGCCACCTCATCAAGAAAACTATCTCACCTTTCCAAGGATACCAAAATATCAGCCATTTACCTATATAATTTTCTAGTTATTGGCCAAAAAAATACCAGCCATTTTACATGAGAAATGGTGTGGGTATGGCGCTCCATGGAGACATTTAAAAAAATAAGGAATTTCTTACGCATAGATCTCGTCAGAAATTTAAGTGTGTAGTTTGTATTAATCATCAACTATTTTAAAGAATTAATCAATCATTAACCGCAGTAATTTTGTACAGAATCGCGAAAAAGTCTTCGGTTGTGAAGGCGTCTTCACCGTAGATAGATAGATAAACGTCTTTATTGGGGAGAGATTGAGGCTTTAGCGTACGGCGTGAAATAAATGAGTCAAGTTAAAGACTTATGTATGCATTTTTAGTTAAATACTGAGAATTTCAATCATGTAAAATAATTATTTTTTGCCATTGCTGTTACCATATTTGCTTCATGCTTCCTACAGCTGCTGAAATAAGAAATAAATTTCGAATATGAGGTCTATTGTGACTAGGGAAATATCACGCTCAAACCACCTTAATACCCTGGCAAAGCATTTTCGCGGTCCCGCGTTGCTTCATCGATCATCCTCAGTATCACAGCTATCGACCATCACTGGTTTTGCTAGAAGTTGCTTTTAGCTTAATATATTTTGTTAAAAGTTTAAAGTTAATTTCCTTGAATTTTTAATCGTATTTTTCACGCCGAGAGCAGATTGCTAGAACGGAAGGCAGCGATTCATAGTACGCCCATTGCAGCGAAAGTTTTAAGGGTAAACCCCTATTCCCACATTTCCGTTATGATCTGTATTTTTTCCTTCTAATATTGAAGCTTAACTGTAGAGGTGTGCAATTCGATTCAATTTGATGAATCGGTTCATGTGAACGTTCATTATGAACTAAAATGGGGCAATGAACGATTTGATGGATTGAACCAAGTCCACGAATCCTTACGTAAGCGTCTGATTGGTATCCTATATGATTTCCAGCATTTCCAGTATTACTACCGCAAATTGATGTAGGACCGTCCAAAGTTTGATAAATGACATTGTAAAAAATGAAAACGGGATACACAAATTTATTTGTGCAAAAATTATTGAATATTTTGTCTTGTAATTTTGGGCACCTACTTTGTGGTTTGTGCTACTAGAGCCTTATATTGTTCAGGTTAGACTTATGTGTACTATATTTTTGCATTGTTCTAAACCAGGGGTCTCCAAACTTTTCAGCCCGAGGGCCGCATTAACTATCAAACAGCAGTTCGGGGGCCGACGGGGGGGGGGGGACTCGAGGTCCAAATAAAAAAGAATCAAAACATGGATATTGTTTATAATTATTTATTTAATATTATTTTATTCAGTTAGTATTTAATAACACATTGAACAAGCAGCAAACCATTTAAAAACTTCGCTACTAGATGGCATTATATCATCCATTGGCAGTGTACGGAAGTAGAAAAAGTAAGCAGCGAATTTGGTTTTGCATTGTAGTGATCGGTAGGAAAACATAACGTACTACTGCGCGCCTCTATTTTAATTCGGTAAAAACATAGGTAACGTCCACGTAAGCGGCGGCTAATCTTGGCAGGATACACGAAAATTTCAGTAATTTTTTCCGCAGACAAAAATGTCTCCACGGGCCGGATGAGTGAGCCTCGCGGGCCGCATCCGGCCCGCGGGCCGTAGTTTGGAGACCCCTGTTCTAAACAACTGACAAAAAGCAGTTTTTTTATAGTGGTTCAACAATGAGACGAATTTTGATGCGGTTAGGCTCATTTTGTAGGTTTTTCTTAATATGCACTTTTGTTCAAAATGTTTTCCAAAAAAACCAATAGCTTGTTCTACAAATCGGAAAAACCACTTTTTCACATATTAATTTTTAAATAAACGTTTTACTGCAGTTTTTCTGTGTCGCTAAAGATAACATTTATTACAACTAACATTCTGAATAAATTCCATTCATTAATCTAGAGTATCAATATACTTTCATGTCAAAATTCGACTCGTCTAAAATCCCCGAATCAAAATCTAACAAATCAATTCTCCACGCAAATCGTTCATTTTAAACGATTTGTTCTCAAATAATATTTGAAACAGTCGACTTTCCATGCAAATCATTCATTTGGAACGATTTGTATAAAATAATACTTGAGTCACTCAAATCTTCAGGCAAATCGTTAATTTTGAACGATTTGAATGAAAATCATGATTCAATTCATTCGGTTCATGCCCGAGAATCGCTCATTTTGAAAGATTAATTCATGAACGACACAGCTCTACTTAACTGTTCTCTATCGGAAACTTAACATTTTATGGTGTAAACTGGAAAATCACGAAGATATTAGTGTCTGTAGAAGCCCAATTTTCGTTGTGAATTGCATTGCTCTTATAAAAGAATTGTTCACTCTATTTTTCATTGAATAACTCTTATATAGAGCCATAATAGGGAAGTTTTGAAAATTAATATAATACGCGGAATGAATAAAAATCTTGCATATATTGGTGAGAAGGCTGGCGCGATGTGTTGAAGTTGAAGGCGTTATTTCAATCATTAATCATTTCTTTCGGGTGTTTCACCACGTTGTTTTGTTTCTGTTTGTTTGTCTGAAAAACAATGATGCAGTGAAACATCCGAAAGAATGCAGCCTGTTGCATTTATTTTTTTGAACAAGCATCATGGTTGAATTAACATATTTATTAGGGTTTAAACAAGGGACTTCCGGTTCTTTTCGAGACTAAGTGATGTCATGTTGTAATAAATGGCGGCGTTCGATGGCGAGTCCACCGTCTTGATGATTGTAAAAAATAATAATTTTTATGTGCGTTATTTCAAATATGCTTCGATCAAGCCACGAGAAAGTGCCCTCCTATCTATATCGAGCTTGCTACAATGAAGTTAGTGATCAAAAAAGTAGGTTGGCGTATTAGAGGTATATGTACACAAACATTGCCGCGTTTTCAAGTAAGGCTTTTGGCTTACTTCGTCATTGCATTAAATATTATATCAGCTGCTGGCCTAAACAGGAGTTTAAATGTACAATTATCAGCAATTTGTATTATATTTGGTTAATAAATGCAACTTGAAATTTGGATAGTGAATGATAGAATTGGCTTGCTCTAATAACTATATAAAAGTAAAATCTTTACCTACATATATTATGTAAAAAGGCAAAACTTTCATTTAGTTTTGGAAGTTTGAATATACGGATTTTATGTTTGAAATATATCTGTTTAGGTATATTTCATGAAATTTCGTGGACGTTACGGTGCCTTGCATATAGTCTTTTAACACTCATGTTTTCCTTTATGATTTCCCCATTTTATCAAATTCAGCGTCAAATTTCCTTCGTGAGGAAGGCAGCTTTACACATGGAAGTTGTATTCCATGGAGATCTCCATTGAATCAACCTCTCTGCACGTTTCGCTACTTGTAGAACACATGTAATCAGGATTTCTACCCAATTCGTGCTGTATATACGCGGAATAGAAATTATTAAATTAAGATTTAATTATCTTAAATTATTTCAGTGAACCTTGCTTTGGCGACACGAGGCGATTGACTCAGGATCCTCCGTCTATGCATACAATGCTACTGTTCCCCCTCCACTACTCAATGTAGCTCAAGCAACATTCCCTTCATCCGTTTTAAGTAGCCAAATCAGGACATCAACGCCAATAGCGAGAACGAACCGGATATTTATTCCGCAAAAAACTCTTGAGATTGTATATCGTTGTTGCAAAAAGAAAAATTACTAACTACTCATTACTCTCAAAACATTTCGTACACCATGCGTCGCTTGCTTTTTTTTGACGCTTTCCAATGGTAATTTATATATTTTTAGAATCACAGTCGAAGCCCATTCTAGATTATTATTCGGTATTTATGGTAGTCATGAAAAGTCATCTTTGAAAGTCGGCCACGAATGGTCTCAGCGTTCAGGAACAATTGTTCAACGCTTTTTGTTCCAGACTTCTCGAATAGCGTGAAACGGGATTTAAGAGACACGCACCCGAGAATATTCTTCCGGTTTTACGGTGGTTAATCCGATGAAAATCGATTTGCGTCGAAGTGCACGTGCAGTTGCATTAAGCGGCCACGTGAAAAAAGAAACAGAGAAAATGACAGTTGAGCCCGAGACAATGGACTTCCGCCACGACGATATGAAAGAAAAAGAACGAACGAAAACTGCGTTCCACTTAGGTGTGCTATTAAGACGTTTTGCTGCACGTTCTTCGGGAATTTAGCTTTGTTCTTTATTTCTTTTTGCAGATTATTTCACTCTCAATTCCTGAAGATACTACCGTGAGGTGAAACTAGCTGAACAAAACATATCGGAGTGAATGGCTTAGTTATTTTTTATTTATACCGTCACAAAATTTAGCATACTTTACCGAAGATACATAGAGCCAGCTCATTCAAAATGTGATCCACTAGGATTCATGGTTTGCCTGAAAAATAAAACATTTTTTGTTTCGAGGGAGAATGAGATGATTGGTTGAGAATACAAAAACGACGTGAATAACAGGTCTTACGTTTAGTAGAAGTGGATGAATGAAGATTCAGCATTTGGGACAGGATTGACGGGGTTTCATGTAGAATGATGAAATTACAGTTTTCCCACTTTCACGTTTTATTCGAGAGGCATCACGAATTTCTGCGTGGTTATCAAGTTCAAGAACTTCAGACCTAACGGGTGGAGAGCATAGAAAACACTTGTGGTGCTGCATTATGGAGACTAGGATATTTTGAATAAAAATTACTAGGATATATCAGTGGGATAATAGAGTGGGATAATAATAGTGGGATAGTGTCTTCTGATGAAAACGTGAGAGAGATGTTATTTTACTGTCGTTAGGCCAAATCTCGAGTACACCGCAGTTTGGGACTCAGCACAGAAATATTTAATGCGTGAAATAAACAAAATACTAAGTAAAGCCGTGCGTTACGTTAATAACTGCTGAGAACGAGCAGAAAGTGTAACTCAGCTAATTATAGATATTCTTTACATATACTCGGCAAAGGTGGACTTGGTTGGGTGCCTCTAGAGATTCAGGGGCTAAGATTAATTGAAGAACTCAGATCACGCGATTTTTAGGGTCACACCGAGGATATATTTTAACCCTGCACTAAATCTCTAGAACTGACAGAAGCGGCCAAATAAGATTTCTTCCGTTTCCTCTTGTTTTTCCTCTATTGCCTCCCTTCTTCATGGCTGGTATACTAACACCCCATGTCCCTTTGGCCGCTCGAAAAGAAGTATTTAGATGGAGGTATTCCATTGCCAATATTCTTTCTCATGGCTGAAACGACGCTCAGGCGTGGTTCTACTGTAGGTGTGCGACGATAGCTAATTGAGGAAACCTCAGAGGAACTCTTAATGTCGAAGTAAATTTATCAAGTTATTGTGCTGTTTATACTCTGGCTAGTTTTGACGATTTTTTCCGAAGATAAGAACATTTACGAACGATTTCGGTGGTTGCGATAGTGAATTCTGCGAATTACCTACTATTTTTATCATGTTCGGAGACATTTTATGACTAATGTGTCTATGTCTATGACTAGTGTGTCTCGATTCTCGCCAAGAACTATCTTGCTAAAATTCTTTCTAAGCTAGCCCATTGTTTGGGCACTTATCTGGATATATGCTCCGAAAGCGGACTTGGCACGCTGAATAACATTTCTGTGTCGCTACATCAGCTACTCGTTTCATTTTTCTAGTTATTACAGCTCGAAGTTTTGTCTCCGCATTGATTGAAAAGTGAGCAAATATTTCTACTCTTAATCATTTACACTATCTTTTTGATACGTTAACTTTCGTTTACTAATGTGCATCTCCAGATCATGTTTTGAACTTCAAGCTTCAACGCAAACTTGCCACGTAAGAATATCCGAGGAAAGCTAGGGATATCTTCCATTTCTTCGGGGTGGTGCTTAATGAAAGCTGCTATGAGGGAAATTCCAATCCTTATCGTTAGTTAAAACCGTCTTGGGTGATTTAAATGTTAAATTTGTAGGTTGGTTATTTGAGAAGGCGACTGACATCTGAAGTCATTTGCGTCATTGAGGATAGGTGGATAGATTTGTAAGTGAATAAAATATGGGAAATGGAGAGTAGCACCTCACCCTGGTGCCATAACACTCCCGGCCACCCGCTCCTGTGGCTTGCAAGATAGCATTCAGATATATATATATATAATGGAAATTTTATCATTTTAGTTCGTTTTTCTATCATATTACTTCCGAGAAAGGTATGTAATCCTATTTCGAGATGTACTTTTGACCAGGTGTTTGATCTTGAACGCTATTAATTTTATCAAAACCTCTCTTATTTAATGAAATTGACAAGGCAGCAAAATAATCAATTTTTTAATAAAAAACGTGAATGCAGCTGTTTCGAAGAGCTTGTCGATTCTAAGAGTTTTTGGTGCATGGTTTGAATGTCAAATGCTCATCCTTACTGGCACACATGACCTCAGTAGTTGGTCACCTCTTCAAATAAATAATCAAGCTATGGAAAATTTATCTTAAAAACACGCTGGTGGAAGATAGGAAAACGCCTCTTTTTAGGAGGTACTTGAGAGGTTAAAGCTGAGAAAACCATGTTTACACTTTTTTGACATTCATTCACTCCACGAAGAGACTATTGTTGAGCCAGCTTCTCGTGTCTCGCATAGATTGATGCGCACACCCTGAGGATCGTTATCTGATAGATAATCAGGAACAACAATGCCGTATCCGTTTCTTTTCGTGTTTTCCTGAGTCTTTAAACCGGTATTTAACAGATTACGCCCCTCTTACGCCTGGGGAAAAGTTGCACAGGAACCTTTGAAAAACGAAAGCGTATAAGATAAAAAACAGATCTTATCGTGCTTTTTATTCAGTTCAACGGAAGTATTTTTGTAAGTATTGGCGATAATCATCAAAACAGGGTACAGCGACGCCAATGAGGCGCACGCAGCAGCTCTTTTTATCATAGGGTAATTGGTCAATTGATTTTCAGTTAGCCAGTGGAGCTTCTATCAATTCATGCCCATATTTGAAAAATGCGCTATCTCATTCTGGAACATTTTATAATTGATTGAAGTTGTGTCTCGAAGTTTTACTCTTGCAGACTGAGGTAATTTCCATGTTATTTACATTCAAAACGGCAGAAGGCACAGGGTTTAAATGTTTCACACTATGTTCCTCAAAAACAAGCTTGAAAATTTAATGAGGTTGCCGTATTGACTCAAACGTTTAGTATTCATCAAGCAAATAGTCATACTCGTTGGTATTTCTCCAAAGCGAAAACATAAAATTGAGAATGCTCACTATCTGTCATCATATCGGCTTCCACCAAGTTTCAGTTGTGTCCTTGAGATTTTTCTTTTACTCGCAGTTCTTTCAAAAAAGTAAATATTTCTATATTTTACAGATTTAATTAATTTACATTCAATCTATCAACATCTTGCTTACTTAAGGATTGTCAAGAATCCGAGGCAGTAATAAGCAGATTCATTCGGCCGTAAAATATGATACGAAATGAAAATCGCCCGAATTTTACTAGCCAGAAATCGAGGAAAAGCCGCATTAAAATTGGAAAAACATTTTATTCTTTGACATTTCCATTTATGTGCGTTTATACAAATATTTCTACAAAAGTCCTCCCATGAATGAAAATTCACGTAGTGACCATACCTATGACTGTTTTTGAGTGGCGATAATAGACCTGATCTACTTTTTAAGCTAAACTACGCTTTGCTAAGTATAAGGATTATATAACTTAAGGGTAACCCTCTTTCCTTTTCCCACCTGCAGTTTCCAAAGAAATATTAATTTATGAAAAGTCATGCGGATTGGAACCATGTTTTGCCCAAGAGAGTGCGATAAGTTTTACGGAGGTATTTCGTCTCATAAAAATACCCTCAGAAATAAGACGGCATTTTGGCTTTCCAGATTGGATGCAAAATGCCTTTGGTTTCTTTTATGTCAATAGTTTGGAGATTGTTATGAAAATTTGCATCGCTCACTGTGGTAGCCACAGCATCGAAGCTAAAGACAAGAGTAAGAGCTACATGCATGCATAAGCAGCGTAAGACCTTCGATGTAGGAGTTCTGAGTTGAACGAAAAATATTCCTGACTCTATATTATTTCATATCAAATTCATGTGTTTCCCATCGCTTGTGATATTCCTTTGCGGATTAAGGATATGAGGAAAATTGGCAATTTATTCATAATCATTCTTGCAAGAAGCATCGGGAAAAGAAACTATTTTGTTTCAATATTTCCCCGATGAAAACGATTATACATCAATTTGTTTACCTATGACCTACATTGCAATATCGTGATTTTTACTCCATGTCTCAATTCCGAGACTTGCATATATCTCGTCTATTTGGGGGAATGCCTTCCTGTCATAGGGGTACCCCTTGAGGCCTTAGTCGATTTCTAATTTAAGATGCTCTGCTTTTGAAATGTGGGTCACAAATGCTGAGTAGGTACTGTTTGATTAAAAAGATCCAATTCAAAGGCCGAAATAAATGTTTTAATTTTTAATCCAGCCCTTTTGAATGGAGTGTTCTATCAATATTTTTATTTGGTTTAATTTTCGTAGGACGATTATTGCCGGCAACAATATTTCCCCGTAACTTTTATTAAACATTTTCTTTCCATCTTCAGGCTAACATCTTTGCCTGAATTACTTTTTCAATCCTCACTGGCTCTGCTTCCTCGACGTCGCGTTATTATTTTGCCAAAATATGAATCATTTAAGGTAATCATCAGCATCAATAAAATAAACGAATGAAAGCAAATTTTAAGTTCATCTCACATGACTTAGGCAAAAACCGAGTTCATCACGAGAATAGGGCAATTTGTCAGGAATTTCAGGAACATGATACTGACTTCATTGCGGCAGGAAATCTTTAACTCGCTTTTATTGCCCCATATTGATTATTGTCCCTGGCAAATAAAAATATAGAAAATGAGATATTACCAAAACTCCAAAAAATACAAAATGTAGAAACTAGATATATTTTTAATATCGTATACCGGGAGCATATCCCGTCATTTTTCAAAAGAGTGAATGCTTTAAAAGTAGAGACTCGTAGAGTGTACCAAATGGGCCGATTAATGTTTACACTAATGAGAACAGGGAGACCGTCATTACCTTAATGGCAGTATTATCGAAAACAAAGACCTAAAGGAAAGGACAACACGTGTCACTGAAAATCTATGCATACCATGTCAACATTCATTAACGTATAACAAATTATTTCTTGCAGTTTATGGAAAAAATCACCGAATAATTAGAAAAATTAAAAAGCGATAAAATTATTTAAAAACTATTGGTAAAACATGTTATTTTTAATGAAAATTGTTAGATAACACTATACAAGAGGTAAAAAATCATAATAACATAGATGAAAATTGATAATTCATTTTTATGTGATTAAGATAGATAGATATATAGATAGATAGAAAAATATTTATTGTTCAGGAAAAAATTCATAAGAACAATAATAATAATAATACAGTCTTTGATTAAGACATTTGTTATGCTATATTATGGTACCCTATAAAATATGTAAATCTTATAATGAGTAAATATGCATTTTAACTAATTACATTGCTTGTAGTTTGTAGTAAATATATATATGTTAACTAACTGCATTGAAATAGACACAAGTTTGTAACACTTATTGATACTTTTCTCATTATTCTCACGTTTTTAGAGAATTTGACGGACGTCATGTAACTACTCTACATTCGGGTTCCATAGGAGCAAAGCCCTTAGGAAAGGAAATCTTTTTCTAGTCACAAATGTGAGCTTGAATATTTTTTGGAAATCCACGATTTAGGGAACCTGAGGCCCAAAAGGTTTTCAAATTAGCTTAGAAGTTTTTGAAATATATTGACTGAAAGTTCGAACTCTTGATCTCAATGCATCTCATGGAAATTGCTCTTGAACGTTTTTTTTGTTCCATATAAAATTCTATTTAATTTACTCGATTTCGTGAATGACTTTTAGGAGAAGTAGAATCGTTTGATGTTTAGTTATTAAAAGTTACTTACTGGAAATATATGTGTTATAAATTGGAGACAAATATTCTTTTCATATGGGTAATTTGATATGCAATTGACGTGGAAGTGGATTGGAGATACGATATAAATGTCCGCTAGATAATTTCAGGCAGCGAAAATTTTTAATATATGAAGTGAATTTTGACACACCTGACTTTTTCATCACCAATTTTGACGCTAATGATCGTTAAACTTACATTGTGAATAAAACATTAACTGGAATAATAGATACTGTTGCCTAATGTGGATTGAAGGTGGCTAACATGAGTTTCAATATCTACTTGACTTTTGTTCAAAATATTAACAGCCGCGGGAGAAGGAAAACGTATCACTGATAGTATTCCCACAAAATATCTCTCATCTTTTTGTCAATATCCCATTATAAAAATAAATAGAAATATGCTACTTTATCTCCAGGTATAAAGTCTGTAAAGGACCGTGTGAGTGGACTAAATTATTTTTGCTTGTCTTATTAAATTATATAAAAAACTCCCACCTCGGGGAGGGGGTGTCAAGGGGTGAATTCTCACCGAATATACTCTATGTTGCATGCTGCGAAATCATTAAAACTATTTAGCAGTACATATATTATGATAGATTGAACTCCTAAATACCTGCGCAAAGATATTTGAAGATGTGACGCTAGTGATGGCCAAGCGTAATTAAATGTCTTTGTGCCGAATTGCAGCAAACTGTGCTACCTATCAAAAAAAACTAATTATCTACCCTTTGTATCTACCATTGGTAAGTTTGAGTTGAAGCATCAAGTTCAAAACCTGATCTGAAGATTCAAATAAGTAAACGAAAGTTAGCGTAGCAAAATGATAGAGTAAATGATTAAGTATAGAAATGTTTGCTCACTTTCCAATCATTGCGGAGACAAAACTTCGAGCAATTACACCTCGAAAAATGAAACGAGTAGCTGATGTAGGGACGCAGAAATGTTATTCAGCATGCCAAGTCCGCTTTCGGAGCATATATCCAGATAAGTGCCCAAACAATGGGATAGTTTAAAAAGCGTTTTCGCAAGATAGTTCTTGGCAAGCATGGAGACACACTTATAGACATAGACACATTAGTCATAAAATGTCTCAGAACATGATAAAAAAGTAATTCACAGAATTCATTATCGCAAACACTGGAAACGTTTGTAAATGTGCTTATCTCTGAAAAAAATCGTCAGCATTGGCCAGAAGAGTATAAACAGCACAATAACTTGATAAATATACTAAGACATTAAGAGTTCGTCTGATATTACCTCAATTAGTTATCCTCTCACACCTACAGTAGAACCTGAGCGCTGTTTCGGTCATAAAAAAGAATATTGGCAATGGAATACTATTCACCTCCATCTACATACTTCTTTTCGAGCGGTCAAAGGGACATATGGTAGGGGGTGGTAAACCAGCCATGAAGAAGGGAGTAAACAAATATCTTTGTGCCGAGTTGCAGCAAACTTTGCTACCTATCAAAAACCCTAATTATCTACCCTTTATAGCATCTATTTTGATCCCTAGTTTTGTGCAGAAAGAAGAACATCTAATGTCAATGATCTAATTTCCCGACAGAAAAAGGAATCGGCCTCGAACTTACTTTTAAGATTAAGTCTGTGTTTCACCGTTAGCTCTGATAGTGATCCCTATATACCACAATATTTCTCGGATGTATTCACCCCACGGGAAGTCGTGAGCCAGTTTTACTCCGGGATATTACTGATTGGTTGCTGATTACGGAGTGGGAGTCACAGATTAGAATTTGAATCTACTGAGAATATTTCGGCGGAATTATCCAAAAGAAAGACCCACCAAGGCGAGGGAAAAAATTATTACGTAATGCTCGTCATGTCTGCACATTTTCGTCTGTGAGCACATTCGCTGGGAAAATTTGCCGAAGTACTCATAATTTTAAGTTACCTAAAAGTAAATTAAGTGAGATATTTCTTGAAATGGTCAAATGGCATCAGAGAGATTAAAATAGAAAATTTATTCTTTAAATTAGTAAAACAACTATGTTTCTCGAAGTAAGCAATACAGCTATGGAGATAATATGAATAAAATAACATTTACGAAAAAAACGCAAAATTCAAGCCGGGGAAATTCCCTTTCGAATGTGAAAAACGGAAAAAATACGAAAAGTTTGATGGATAGGCAAATTCTTTGCATCACTGGCCATGTTAATGAGACCTTGAGACAACAACAATCTTTGCCGCCTGAGGAATCATGGTTCCGCCCCAGGGATAGTCAGTGCCTTATTAGAACTAAAAAAAATAGAAATTCACTCGTTCGAACTACAATCGACGGGCGCATCTACAAATCCACAAGGTAAACTACCATCAGTATTTATCGTCCTCTTCTCATTAAAACATAAAGATACTTGGCGATGATCTATCGCGTCCGCGCAATTTTTCACGCCTTTCATTCGGAAACCTGTTTTTAGTAGGTGGTTGCTTTTTTGTTGTATAAGCCTGGAAAACGTAGGATTAAACTAGTGTCTCGTTTATTCACTTCTCAAATAAATCAATAAAGTGAACTCGGGAACACTCCCTCCTAATAACCCGAATACAATTGGCATGTGAAAGAGCATTTACCGTAGGGAGGATAATACTACCAATCCTGAATGTTGGAGTTGGAATGCTGCATTTTGGATATTTTTGTAGAAATCGGAAATTTGGCGTTGAAACACCTAAGAATTAATTAGGGGACAAACCGATCTCAAGCAAGAAAAAAGTAAAAGCTTCAAAAATGAGGAAATAAATTCTAACTTTTCACCTTTTATTAATGGTTCGGAGTAGGTGCTTAAGAGCAGTCAAAACAAATATTTTCCATTCCATGTCTTAAAAATCTAATTATGCCAACAATTAAAAGCTGAAAGATATATACTCATGTATATTTAAAAAAGAAAATGTTGAGTTATTACGTGTTCCTTAAATAGCACTGTAATTCAACGACGCATTATCGAGCAACTTTAAATGTGACACTTTCGATGACTCTATGCCGAGGAACTTCCAACAAAATCTTGAACAGAAAACTGACGATTAGATGTCCAAATGTGACATTCATCGAGATAAATCATCCGCAAAAACATGAAAATACTCGGAATGTGACGCTTCAATTAATGCCGTAAGTAGCCGGCGTCCTTCCCCCACGAGAGCTATGGAGTCACATGAATATGTGAGCCTCGAAACTTTTCTCCAATCGTCGACGTGACAAATATTTGGCGGTAACGTGACGCAAGTGTTAATCATGCGGTCATTTCACTTCAGTTACCGTACTCTTTTGATGAGTTTCTGAATCAGAATATAACTCATGAGGTTTATAGTAACGCAACCAGAGAAGAATAGAAAAAAATGACCGACGACCATTCTAAGGCATGAGCGACATTCCTTGCTATTAGATCAATTTTTCACGCACTAGGAAGAGAAGACAAGTTTCACTGTCAATTTTTACGTATGAAAGTTCTAAGAATAAATGAACGGCCTCGTACTTTCTTATCATCTCAGTCTACATGAAAATTTTCGGAACCGCTTTGTCACTCGTTATCCGCTGACAGTAAAGCAACGGGCATATTATTCAGTTTTTGTCAAATTCCAACCATGCTTACTTTGAAGTAGGATCTATGATTAGCTATGACGTCTGGCATCCTCACGTTAGAGAAGTTAAGAGGATTTTTTTGGGTATATTAAAAAAATTACTTTATTTGTGAGCTAGTAATTAGGATATCGACTGTAGTTTGTCGTCCCAAAAGTAAATAAACGTGGACACACTATCCTGCTAGCCGCCGTTGGGGCATGTGGCAGGGACTGTAGGACACTAGACACATAAGGGGAGGGAATGGAGTAAGGAATTAGAAAAGGGAAGAACGAAAGTTATGATATCGAAGAAGAAAGTATGTTAACGGAGTATCATGGTGTCTCGATCTAACTTTGCTCTGTTCACTAATAGTGCGTTGGGAGAAAGAATTTTGGTACGCATCTGTTCGACAGTGTATCTCTTCTATTTTTTTCGCTTCCGTCAGCACTGGAAATATAATTCGGATTCAAAAATTATTCTCTGCACCCCCCTGAAACTCCTGTGATCGTAATTTTTCAAGTGATCTGAGGATAGAGCTATATAGTTTGAGCTGAACCGGCGCGTGAGTAATCAAAGCGTGTGCGTTTAAAAAATTGACTAGAAGTATTTTGTGGTATATTTTATTAAGCGTGGTCCAGACTGTGTAAGCTCGAATGTATTTTTCTTAGGCTATATTGGAGCATTTAACAGTGTCGACGGGAGACACATATGCTCTCTTGCCAACACCGTCTATTGTCGAATTCATTCATTCGCTTTCAGAGGCCTCTCTCTTCTTTGACAAGGAGAGACGCTAGCGATTTTGATGATGATTGACTTCCAGGCGATTGAGCTGTACGACACGGTCGCGAACTTAATTTAATCGTGAAACTAAAACGGTTTTTTTATATTTTGCTGTCACAGACCGATATATAACATTATGAGTTCAATTGCGATACATGTGTGCAGGTTTTCGTTAATAAAAGCTGGATTAAAAAATAAAATTTTGTTCGTCCCAAGGTGGCAGATTGCCCAGCAGATTGTTTACAGCTAGGGCTATTGAAACATGTCCGCGGGCCAAGAAAGATTTCCGCACCGTCTCTCAGCCCTGACACGTAAACATACCAGGAACGCCAAATCCTCATGCCCCGCCCATTTTTCTCTTTGTAAGCCTCCAGAGGCTCCCCTCATATAACCGCTCAACTGATGCAACCAATATTTGGGACAAGGAATCAAGTAAGCTAAGAATCCTAAGTTAAGTGAAATCCGTGACTAATACGTAAAAGCAGATTTCACGTAATAAAGTTTGTCTTGCGCCAGTATGTGCTCAACCATAAATTTTCTCGTCTAGGTTCCGTCTTCTTGATGCTACACCGGAGGCTCGGCTTTCGCGTCAATCGGCTTATCTATGGAGCTATAAGAAGAGATACCCTTCAAACAATAGCGCCTCTTCACAATGGGCTAACTACTCGTTTGCATATATGGAGGGGGTAATGTTGGAAATAATGGTGTAAAGTGTGGATACGAAGTCCTTACAGGTTTAAATAAACGTATTATTTTAATGATCAAAGATCCAAATTCATGATTTACGAGTCATGAAGGTACTTGACTGGGTTAGGCAAGTACAACTCAACTCAAACTTCAATTTTTTGTGCCCTATCCCTTCATTTATTTTCAAAACTCCTCCTAGGAACTCCTTATCCACCGTATTCCGTCATACGATATTTTTATCTGTCCTGGCTCACTCTAGTTAATCTTGCATATCATAAGATATAGATGAGAACACTTATGCACAGTATTTTTTCTTCCTTTTTACAAGTGTTCATATTTCATCGTTATTTTACATGCTATCGACGACCTTTCATTAGTTATACATGCATTGATTAAGAACAATAAAATATATCGTTGGTGATATTATACGAAGGAATTACAACTGACTCGCTGAATATCACTCAGATGATTGGCCCAATACAGCTCAGAGAAGTTAATTGCATATAATCTTTAAAAATGGTGTTTGCCCATGACGAAAGTCTCTAGGTATGTACAAGTCGCAGTGATCCCAATTCTCTTGGAGAGAAATTTCTTCCAGGAGACCCGAAGAAACCTATTTTTTCACATTTTGAGCAGTGATTGGGTCGTATAAGTAGTATGAATTTCATGGCTAATCTCCATTTGCTAAATAAATGACCGTCAATTAAAAAGTATAATTCCTCCAAGGTTATGTCCGTAAAGTTTTTAAAATTTACATTGGAACAAACAAATGGTGGTGTGTTTCCCTCAAGCACTGATTTTCATAGACATTGAGTTGTGGCGTGGAGCGCTCGACTTGATTTTGGATTCAAATCGTAATCAGTTAACCGACAAGCGCATACCGTAAAGAGTGTCAAAATATAGCACGATACCCTCGGAAATTCGCTTTGGATTAAGACAGTGATGTAACTGGCTAACAAACCTGACCAGCTAATGGGAGAGCCCGGTTCGAATCCCGGTCAAGTAAACGATTTTAAAATGGTGAAATTCCACAGTTTGGTGTCATTTCTTGCACCCATACGCGTGCCATACGATACCTATGAGTGTCATTTTCGCATAAGTAACGAAGGTTTATCCAATTGGGCCTATGACGCAAATGCCTCGAGAAATTGTTTGGAACTTCCTTGCTATTGTCTCGCTAATCTCCATGCTTATCACAGCTACGATGTTAATCAAAATATTTGTTACACTTTGAAATGCCTCCTCAGCAACCATTTTCATACAGATGTGGCCGTGTATTCATTGGAAAGGGAATCGATTAATTATAATTACGTTTAATTGAAATGCAAAATGGATTCCATTTTCGTACGTGCACAGAGACTGATGCCTATATCGTCTCAAGCTCTTAGCCTGGCTTCAGCAGTCTTATTATTGCTTGAAATGCCGTTTTTAATGTTTTACCTGCCCAAGAACTCAAGAGCAAGCGTGATAGAAAACGATTAGACTATCATTGATCAAATAGACGTACTAGTAAACTTGCAACATATTGTTAGCTTTTTTCTTTTTGAGTGTTCAAATTTAAAATATCAGCAGTTTTCTTTCTAGCAGATTTTTAATTCCGAAACAAACTTAATTTGATCATTTAAAATAAGCATGCCCCGGAGTTTATTAGTGGAAAAAATAATACTTTTTCTCGACATTCAAAAAGATAAAGGCCAACTTTTACGATTCTCATAAAGATCTGATCCGGTAACCGTGCGTATGATGATTTTGGCAGTGGTAAACTCACATGCCATTGGAAGTAGATTCAAGTTCAGATTGTGTTATAAAAAGTATTAAATAACAATAAGGATTAATTGAATAAAGAGTTCTTAATTTCAACGTGGAAGATTTTTCGTCTTTAATTCTCAAATATGGCATTACTACTTTGCATCTCTGAATTCCACTGAGGTATGCAATTTAACTTCCATTTATTTTGTATCCTAAACGCATCACGATGGAATATTATGAATTAATTGCCTGTAGGGATGTGCCTTTTGGTGCCATTAAGTCATTTTTGGAACTACATTCACAAAGCACTCCGAGTCGAAGCTTGAAACGTTTTCCTGTGGAGCATTCAAAAGATGCTTCACCTCCGTGGAAAGTTAAGGCGAGTTAACATCTTAGGCGTCGGGACACCTGAAGCCGTTACGCAACAATTACACGTTCACGTAATTCCACAGGTGAACGCTAACAGAATTAATGTACGCGATTAAGTTCGTCCGGTAATCGAGTCGAGTCGATTCGATGGACACGATTTGATTAGCATCAGTTTTCCACGAATGTGGACCATTCCTCCGGCTTCCCTCGCCGGAACATCGTGGCCACTCAAAACCGAACTCCCGAGTTGTACCGGTCGGCAAACACTGCCGGGAAGCGGCCCATCCACCCGACAGCGGGGTGCATATGCCGCGCACTCTAGTGCTTCTCGGAGCGGCAGCCTTAGTAAAGCGACGCGCACTGCACCCTCCCACACCCGGCACCCCCCATTGCGGGGAGACTAAGAAGCGATCTGGTGACAAACAAAAGGACTCTGCGAGCTCGGGAGGGAGAGCCGTCTGAAATGGTTCCTTTGCCGAGCGTATGGTTGGGGAACTTCGCCACTTCCACCTTGTTATTAGTGGGCCTCGTTTCGAATACGCTGCCGGTATATGGAAAATGATACTCTGCTTGTCATTCGGAATCTCTTGGAAAGGAAGACTAACTATTTCTCTATTGAAATATTTCTAGCTAATTGAAAAATGAGATTTAATAAAAGGGTAATCAACAAATAAGGTGGCGACAGGGTTAGGGAAGTTGACTTAAATTTCATTGGGAATACGCTGCCAGTGCTTAGGAACATTATGAGTTAGTCTTCAATACAGAGTTAGAGCGTATGCAGCAAAGATCGGCAAGGTATGGAGAAAGCCGTTATGATGACTTTATTAGTGTTTCGTGCCTAGTACCGCAACGGGGATGGGAATCACAATCAGACCGTCGGTAAAAGTTTAAACTTAAACTTTTAAGTAAGTTCGAAGCCGATCTATTTCCTGACGACGTCAAAAGCACATTGCGAACCCCGACATACAAAGGTCGAGTAGATCAAGAGCATATAATGAGGAAAATAAGATGCAGGGTGGATAGGTTTATAGTGTCATTTTTCACGAACAATTCAAGACTATAATAACTACCATAAAGACTTAGTAATTACAGTGGCGGATTTCTGTGTTTTTTGGGGCCCCAGACGGTAGAACTAAAACGGACCTTATATTATTTATGTGATAAATTTACCAATACAATTTATAAAATCGATTGTAATGGACATGCATAATAACTACATACTTATTAAGTTTTGATTTTGAAACTAAACAAGGCATTTAATAAAATAAAGTGGTAATAATGATGTTGCTGTAGTTTTATATTTCGATTGTTTATCTGATCACGTACGAATAATTACTTGTAAATAACCCTGGAATCTTGGCAATCAATGGGAACGCTGCGATTCTGCTTACACCATGTGCGCGGGAGACTCGATAAAATGAAGATTTATTCAATTAAAAAATTATTGGACAAATCGAATTAAGATAGAATAATATTTTAATATATTCGCTTGGGATTCTGCGGTCCCCTCCGGGTTCGTGGGCCCCGGGCGGCCGACTCTCCGCCCATCGATTAATCCACCATGGGGTAATTAATTTGTTCGACTGGTAGTGTAGCTAATTGGTTAATTTGTCACACAACTCTTTTTATTGATTACACGTTAACTCTCATTGCTCCCTAAGCTTTCGAGGAATATAGTGTTGTGCAGGTTTGGTGAAAAATCAGTCCCTGCCACACCCCCTTGTGGTGGCTTCCTGGGCATTATGTACGTACACATGTGCAACGTGTGACGGGAATTATGTGAAGTGGAAAGAAAACTGTCCACCACAATGAGATCTGCTTACTGTGATTGCCTTATATGTAGCGTTGCCTCGGTCAACACTTCGATTTTAATGCTGTCGGCAAAATTCCTGCTCGTGCGGCGTACGTGGAAATTCATACCGTTTCGATGAGCTGCATTTTTTTTGCACCGTTGACTCTCAGTTAATAACTATAGTTTTATAAAATGCGCATCACTGATACATAAATAGGTCATCTAATTATGTGCACTGTGTGATAAAATGATGAATGTGGCTATGTAAGTATTGGAAATTGCCCGAGGGAAAAGAGATTCCTGGACAGCGTGTCGTACCGCGAGCCTTCATCTTTTCCGGGCCAATGTGAACACCTGTATGGTACCCAGGACTCCCTATTCAAAAGAAAAATGTTTGGAGGAATCCTCAGGAGTTAGCTGCATACTCATTTACAAATTGGCCCGGAGAGCCGAATGATGCGTGGTTCGATTCGCGATTCAGGAAACTTTTCATTTCCCGGGGACAATTTCCGACGCAATAATTGCCGGAAGAGAAATGATCTCGCAATGGCTATGTATATTTCTTGATTTTACCACCCATTTCACGGAAAATTTTTAGAAGTGGAAATTGGCCCGGAGAGCCGAATGATGCGTGGTTCGATTCGCGATTCAGGAAACTTTTCATTTCCCGGGGACAATTTCCGACGCAATAATTGCCGGAAGAGAAATGATCTCGCAATGGCTATGTATATTTCTTGATTTTACCACCCATTTCACGGAAAATTTTTAGAAGTGGAAAGGTATTTCAGACGGTGAATCTTCTATAGGGGCCCCTTCAGGTCGGTTGGTGATCGTGATAGCTGGGATAAGCACACTGTATGATAAGATTTCTACGTAATTGATGCATGTGTTGGTGTGCGCGTTATAAACGTCGATTGATTTAAAACTATTTTTTCTCTTTTAGATGCACCTCCATTATCAAGGTATTGGCTCTGTGTTTGTGCATCAGTTTATTTTGGTTTTAGTTTCTTCGACGGTTAAGGTCCTTTTCCAGCTACTACATACCTTACGTATTGACTATGAGAAAAAATTCCTGGCCCCACTGTGAATTGAAATTGAAGCGAAAAAATGAGATTATCGCACTGTTGAAAAAGGTGGCACAAAGAGGGAGTGCCACTAGCCTGACAAAACATGTATGTTCTTCTTTTCCTTTCCATTTTACGTCTCTCTTTTAACTTTAAGGTTAACTCAAATCCCTAGTTCGGATTGTAGGGCGTTATTTAGACGCAGAAGGATTTGACTTACGCAATATCCATGCCTATGGCTTCTCTTGAACTCCAGCGCCCGAATATTGCCTGACCGGCTCAGCAATGACCTGACTACCGCGGCATTTTTTTAAATTGCCGTCGAGTGATTCACGAGCATAAGTGAAGAGATCAAAACATTTGATTGGAGCCCATAATCTTCAGTAGAGTAATGACAAACTGCCGATAAATACGATTTGAAAGCGGAACCCCACTGCCTGAGCCATCTGTCAAACAAATTTGTATTTATTCTTATTACTGTCTGGCTTCTATTTTTGCGGAAGATGGTGAAGTGAAATCATCAATGAGAATTTGGAAATGTCTCTTTAAGTGGCTCTTTTTCAATGAGTAAACTGACACCAAAGTGTGGGAATCCGTCGTAAAAAACATTTCACTTGACCGGTATTCGGACCCAGATCTCCTTATAGCCGGCCAGGCGCGTCTGGCAGTTACACCACAAAGCGTTCCCCGGGCTTGAATCCCGGTCAATCCAAGCGATGAATTTTCATGACGAATGCAGGAAATTTGATATTATATCTTGCCCCCGCGCTCGATGAATATCTGTGTAATATGAATGTGCAATTAATTGAATTCCTATCCACCGTCCTACCGAAAATGCTGTTTATTAGGAGCTAATGTTAACACATGATTCACTTCACACCGTTTGTCATTCCTCTTTTTTCTCGGTAAACATAATGAAACCAATGTTGTAGATCAGTATCTACAAAATAAATATGGAAAACCCATGAAGAGAAATCCATCATAAAAACACGACGTCGCGCCATCGTAAGAACATGAAAAAATTACAAAATAAGAAATATTCACTGTCGAACAGATAGGTTTGAGAATTCTTTTCTCCTGCGCTTCATATGATTGGAAACTGACTGAGAGAGACGAAGCACATCTCTCTTTTCGTCCTCTACCACTTCCAATTCCCTTCCCTCTACCGTCCCTTATTATGGCTACTGTCCTGACACCCTCACAAGCTTGAAAAAATCCTTGATGATCGAGTCATCGTAAACACACGTCGTCACTGCTCCTGTAGAAAAAAGCGAAAAAATAAGGGAAATTCACATTCGAACAAATGGAATTCTTTCTTCCCGCGCACCGAAAACTGAACGAGAGACAACACATTTCAACTGTCAAAACACATTTCACTTTCCGTCCTTCCATTCTCCCAACTCCCTTCCCTTTTCATAGCTAGTGTCCTAGCACCCCATGCCACAAGCCCTTGCGTCGTCTCGCGCGGTGCTACGTAGGTGTAGACGTTAGCTGATGGTATGCGACCCACCCTTTCGGTTTGAGATTTTGAATGACGCTCGTTGGCTCGTTTTTCCCGCGCGAGGGTCCCCTCCCGCTACGAATGGGTCTGTTACAACACATCGCCGGGTATTCATCTCACAGCGCTCAAACGCAAAAAAATGCGTTGGGGAGGGCGGGATCATTCGTCTGCTCGTCGCGCGGTGTCTGAGCTGCGTGAGCAATGAGCGAAGAGGGAGACTCAGGGGGCTTCAATGTGTCGCGATGGGACGGTGTGACCGCTTACCGCACATCCTGGGACGGTCACCGTCCGGACACTCCGACGGCGAGTCGAGCGGGAGCTTGACCGCGGGCCGGCCGCACCTCGGAGGCGTCGTCGTCGCCGGATCCCCCGCCCCGCTCTTCTTCATCAACTCTGAGATGATCTTGGGCTTGAGGGATTCCTTCCCGGAAGGCCCTCCGGGTTCCGGACTCCTTCCCGGATCGCCTCCGGACACGGGCACAACCATCTTGAACACTTCCTGTAGAATCGCACACGGTTTGGGGGGGGACGAAGTGTGATCGCCCGGGCCCGAACCGGGGACGTTGGGCTGGCTGGTGTTGTCAGTGAGGGCGGGGGCCCATCTCCGGGAGGTTTGGCCACGTGCGGGACGCCAGTTGTGGGCGCATGGTGGGGGAGGAGGGGCGACGAGGGAGAGGGTCGGTGGGGATAGTACTCGCGGCGGGGTAGAACGCGCTCGGAAGGAAACACGACTCGGCAACCGCGTCGCCTCGTCGCCGCGGACGGAATGAAGAGCTTGGCTGCGACCCGGAGTCGAGACAGCAGTCCCCCTCCCAGCGCTTTCCCCTTCCCCCCCACCGACCGATCCTCCTCCCCTCCTCCTCCACCCCCTTCCTCCTCACCAACGGACGCAATCCGCTTTTACCGGCTATCTGAAATTCTCTCGGGGTTCCTCCTTGGTCGACTCGCCTATAAACCAAACAAACGGGCAGGTCCCCACTTAAGGTATTCCTTGCGCCATAAGCGTTTTTGAGGAATTCCTATGATTGACTGTTCGCTTGGAGTGAGTAAGTGAGTCTAGAATTAATAAAACTCCATTAGCTTTGATCGCGAAATGCGGTTAGCATCCCCGCAGTGAAGCGCCGATGTAACAATCAATGACAATTGTGACTGAATGAACGATTACGTCTATTGCTAGTGGATAATGGGGAGTTGAAATGGAAAACGGATGTTTGTTTTGTCGCCATAATCATTGGGAGGAGCACGAAGCCCTATGTTGCGCAATAGGCTGGATGGAAAGTATTTATTTTTCGCCTTTTTCATAACTCCTTCGGAATATATCGTATTTATGTATTTGGCTTATCGGGAAAATTGGTTAATTTGGTTTGACTCGGTTGATGCATTCCCTAATTGCACTTATTTGAGTTTGTGTACTTAACCAGAATCTCCAGAAATGGACTCACGGGATAAAAATGAAAAATAACTCAAATGATTGGAAAATATACATTCTTTTGGCTTGAAGAAGCTTCTCGTCGGAACTTTCCTCCCAAAACTTACACTTTATAACTATCAAACGTAATGAATGTGAAATTATTTCACCTTTGGAACGAGATAGATGAATAAGAATAATTTTTGAATTCCACAACGAGTTATCGCGCAACACCCCGACTGAAGGGATTTCCAATTTCAAAGGTGTAACATTTTTTTAGCTTCTATGGCATTGAGAAAAGGAAAACGACGGATTATTCTTGTATTTCAGAAAATCATTTGACAAAGTTTGTCACAAATAACTAGAAGTAAAATTTCAATCATGTGGATTAAATGAAAAAATGTGAACTTTATTGATTGATTTCCTGACTGATAGCAAACAAAACTCTTCCCTTGGACTGCAACATTGTCGTGGTGGAAGGGCTTGCGTGCTCCGAAGACCCCTAGAGCTGCACTGGCGGGAGCAATGCTCCTGGTAGGGCCACCCATGCCAGAGTGGTCGAAGGTTAGGAGACAGACGAATGGTAGTCCGCGCAGCGTCTGTACCTCAGTGAGGCGCCTGCAAAAGGCATCTGACCCCAGTGGGGCGGCCTCTGAAGTGATGGTGTCAAGTAAAAATCACTATTCAGATAGGCCATGGAATACTATTTTAATTAAAACAAAAACCTTGAAATTATGGACAGTTCTGAAATGATAATGAATCCTAGCAACTACGGGACTCGGCCCAGAGGGCCGGGTGTCGTGCCCGGCAGCGGTGGGAGCAAGGCCCCTGCGGTCGTCATCACACGAAATCCTTGCTCAGACGTAATAGCAGAAGAGGAAAAGAAGATAAAGAAGAGGAACGAAACAATCAGAATTGGGACGTGGAATGTTAGGACTATGCTGAGGGCGGGGAAGCTAGATAATATAAAACAAGAAATGGAGAGGGTGGGTGTAGACATCATGGGTCTGGGTGAAGTAAGATGGAAGGATGACGGGGAAACTGGAGCGATGACTATAGAGTAATTTATAGTGGAGGGAATGAAAGTCAGCGCGGGGTTGCATTCGTAATGAATAGGAAAATAGGTAAAAATGTAGTTTAAGCATAACAAGTGAGTGATAGGATAATAGTCGTGGAACTAAAGGCAGAACCAAGGAATTTAGTTATAATCCAGGTTTATATGCCTACCTCTAATCATAAAGAGCAGGAGGTAGATGGGGTGTACCGAATGGTCGGAGAGGAGAGGAAGCTTGTGGCAGAGGTTCGGAGAAGGCAGAAGAGATGGATGGAGGAGGTTTTGAGAGGAGAGGGCATGTTGAAGAGAGTGATAGAGGGCAAGAACACTGGGGAAGCGTGGAAGAGGAAGGAAGAGAATAGAAATTCTCGACGAAATAAGAGGAGGTAGAAGATATGAAGAATTGAAGAGGGACCTAATAGCGCGCCATCCTTAGGAGGGAAAGCGAGAAAATGTCTATGAGGTTAGGATGCAGAATGAGGACTGTCCAAGAACCTACCAATCAGCTGGTAGAATACTTGAATGAATGAGCAAACAAAAAGCAGTATCGAATGACATTAATTCCGACATGGTTATAGTAAAATCTGGCGTCCCACCAGGAAGCGTCATCGGCCCCCTGTTATTCCTTACTTATGTGAACTACATTCACAGTCGAATTAGCTTCAAAGTTAGACTGATTGTAGATGATACATTAACTTACCTAGAAATTGCCACACATGCGGACTTAGTAGTAGAAGCCCCCGTATCGAATCTAAATAACGAAAACTCTTGGTGTATTGAGTGAGGACTCGAACTTTATCTTAGTAAATACACTGCAGTACACTTATTACGAAGGTACTCCAAGTGGGAGGAATAAATAGAAAGGTTTTCAGAGGAAATCGAATACCTGGGAATCACCGGAACTTGGACCTAGCGTGGGGGCATTGTACGAAACATTAGCGCCGCTTCATTAATCAAACTAGGATTTATCTAGCGAGTACTGAGAAGGTCCTCAGACGAAAAAGTGAAAAAGATATTCTATTTCACTCTGGTAAAGCCACATCTCAAATCTGTCGCGATCATTAGGGACCCTAAACAGAAAGATTTATTTCGCAAGATCAAAAAATACCTGTACTTTGTTAAAACATTGTACAAGCGAACA
Organism: Pyrrhosoma nymphula; assembly: GCA_963573305.1. Classification (NCBI taxonomy): domain Eukaryota; kingdom Metazoa; phylum Arthropoda; class Insecta; order Odonata; family Coenagrionidae; genus Pyrrhosoma; species Pyrrhosoma nymphula. The sequence goes on from OY754332.1 coordinate 29,657,517, forward strand.
GAGAGACCTGATAGAAAGCAGACTGGAAGCCGCTAGAGACGCGGAGGCTACACGCGAGTCTGAGTTTACTTTATTAATTCAGATCAGGAGAATTTCAGGACGACACGGAGGATATAACTTTAAACAAACACTATATCTCTGGTACGGATAGACGGGGCCAAATAAGGGAGATACAATACCGGACTGGCAGGCAAAAGTACTCCTTCCCACGCACCATCAATGACTGCAACAAAAACATTGAGAGGCTAAGGGACTCCGTTCACATATGCACAGTTCACTTTTGTTCTCTCCCTCTCGAATTCCTTTTCCCTATTCCCTCCCATTGTCATGGCTGGTGTCCGAACACCCCATGCTACGCGCTCCTGTGGTGACTCACAGGAGCGTGTAACTACGTTAGTATGTAGAAGTTTGTAATTTAAAAAAATGCAAAACTGAACTAAGAAAAGCAAGTATTTGCGAACATTAGTAACTTTCGATTATTAATTCCCGTTCGTTAATGACCCTCTACTGAATATATACTGAATGTGTAATTAAAGTGGAAATGTTTCAATCGATTGTATCAATACTTTTCATTCATTTTTGGTCATTGGAGAAACAATTTAGGTATTTATGTGGCTCGCGGATCGTGATCCATAAGCCATTACATTTGTCCGCCCATGATCATGGAACTGTCTATGGAGCCACCACAGATGGCCTCCTGAGACACGGTCGTGATTTAAGGTCCACGAGGATGAACGAAGCTGCCGAGGGGAATGTAGAGGACCCGTGGCTAGATTCCCAGTCCAGGGAATTCTGTTTCCTCGTCAATTTCCTAAGTAAAATCCTGTTACTGCTTCGTGCTTACTGTCGGAGGAAGAAACATTCGCAAACATTCGATTTTAATTTTTTCTAGTTTATTCTGTAGCGCAGTAGTCATAGGTGGGATTAAGGTTAAACAGTAATCTCCACCCATTTTAAGTCAAATACTTGAGTATCACCACTAATTCTGATCTACCGCGGGAAAAGATATAACAGTGCTGAATTTGGTGGACTAGGATTTATCTATCGAATAGATGGAAGGGTTGTACTTAAGTTAAACGTGCTTAGACGGCAAAGTACATTTAACGCTTACTTAGTGTGAGGATGGGGGCTACAGACAAATAGGAGGATTCCAAATTCTAGCCGAGCTCAACGGTGCTTAACATCGGTGACTGAGCGCGAATTCCACCGCGGCACGCAGTTGCCGTAGCAGAAAGGTCTTCGTATGAAAAATTAAAAGAGTTTCTTCGCTCTAATTAGGTCACATCAGAGTTCGTCACCACCAATTAGGACCATACACACACGGACTAAATACGCAAAATAAATATGACAGTAAGGAAGGTCGTACGCTTCGTACAAAACTTCTCCGAATGAACAGTGGGTGTATACCAACCGTTGAGAGGACTTAGATGAGAGCAGTTAGAGACTCGGATGATACACGCTAGCCTAAGATAAATTGAACATTTCAAACTACGCGGGTTTTAGGAAGGTGAGTCGGAACATTTGAACCCTGAACTACATCCGCTGGATAAACAAGAGCAGCAAAATGAGAGAGAAACACTACCTAACAGATACGTACGAAACTTTCTTATCCCCACGTACCATTTATGGCTACAGCAAATGCAAAGCAGGACATTAGGATATCCCATCGACACAAATTCCCCTTTCTGTTCTTTCCATCTTCCAATTCTTTTTCTCTATTCCCTCCCTTTTGCACTGTTGTAGCCTTGAAAGGCCTTTTCATCCTGTCTCTAGAAATGACAAAAGCGGCTATATAAGAAAGATCCCCTTCCGAACTGATTGGTATCATGCAGTTCCAAGCATCCCACGCATCATTAATAGCTAAAAAAGACAGCGAGGCACAGTAAATTTCACATTTCTTCTCTTTCCCCTCTTTTTCTTATTGATTCACATTTTTCGTGGCTGGTTTCCTAACACCCTATGCCACATACCCCTGCGGCGTAATATGTGGATGTAGATGAATGAAAGGATTCCGGGTCGTTCTTTAAACACCGGGGCGGCGATTGGGTGCGGTTCCTCTGTACGTGGACGATGACAGATAAGAGAGAAAATCTCAGCAGAACTCATAGCAATCGATTGCATTGTTATTACGCGTTTTTATATAGTGTTTTTGTTATTATTATCTTCAGTGTTGACGAATCGTTTTCCGAAGATAAGCGCATTTATGGATGTTCTCAGCGGGTCACGTCAAAGGATTTCCCGAATTACTATATTTATCACACGGTGAGACATTCGACGACTAATTGTTGTTTTTTTATTAAGATATGGTGGTGGTGTAAATGACTAACACACCTGACTGGCGATTGGGAGATCCGGGTTCTAATTTCTGTCAAGTCAAACGAGTTTTTCACGGCGAATTTCACCCTCTTTGGTTCTTACTAATTGTTGTTTCTCGATACTCGCCAAGAAACACCTCCTCACTAAAATGTGTTCTTACGTAACACTTTGTTTAGGAAATATCTTTATTCTCCGAAAGCGGTCTTGACACACTAAATGACATTTCTACTTCGCCACATCATCTATTTGTTTGATTTTTTTCAGATTTTGATTTCTGGAAGAATTCTTCTTCACTTGCATTTGAAATCGGGTGAATATTCTGCCACCCTTAATAGTTTTCAATGTTTATTTTTTCGAAGTTAACTTTCGTTAACTTCCGTTTTACAAATTATCAGGCTTATAACTCAATAAACTTTACTGTTTCAGGCTTCAATTCGTAGATGCTCTGTACGCTCGTATTCATAATTAAGTCAAATACGTAGTAATATTCTACCAACTTTTAATACCCCGACGCGTTTCGCCAATTCACGGCACGTGCCATAAATCCGCGAAACGCGTCGTGCTATTGAAATACTGTTGAAAAGCACTTTAACTTAATTATGAATACGAACGTTTATTTATAACTCAATACTACAACTCACACATCCCGCTTTAATTATTTCCGCGGTAGACTAAGGATAATTTAAACTACTTCGGGGCGCTTGGTGCAAGTGGTCAAGAGATTTTACCCACAATCAATACTCAAGTGTTTCCTTATCGTAAGCAAAAACCGCCATAAATGTTTTAATTCTTAAATCAGTTGGTTTGATGGTTGTGTAATGGAGGTGACCGAAAACGGAGGTCATTTGCACCATTGAATTGGGTGTGTATTTTTGTAAGGAAGGATTCATTTTTCCAAAATTCAATGAGACCCGTTTTTCAAGAAAGCTTGAATACGTTCCCCCTAGTCCTTATGCCTCGGCTTCGAATATTGAATCTGTTAATCTTTGAGTAAATGTTTGATTGTCGCGCGTAAGCATTATCATTTTTTACGGTCTTACAATGGCGGGAAATCGCATTAGTGTAAGCGGAACGAAGCGGAAATGCAATGGTGATATAAAGGAAGAAGAACGATATTCTTCGTATGGTAAGTTATGGAGTAAGAATGGAGCAAGTAGGAAAGAGGGATTCAATTCGTATAGTCGTTTGGGAAGAGAGAATTCATGGAAAGAGGGGAAGGGGGAGAAATAGAAGTCATTATTTTGCGTTTGGAGGAGGGATGGGAATTATGCTGAAATGATGACGGAGATCAAGAGATGCCGCAGTACAACCCTATCAAGTGTAATGGAATAGCAGTACTTCTCCGTCGAAAACAACCTTATAGGTAAGTAACCAAAAATAATAAATTCTCATATTCCGCAGGCAGCGTCTTACGCTTTTCATTTAAATGCGAAATGCAAATGCTCTCGTGACATTTTATTTAGGAAGCACGTATTTTTCCCTGCACGAACTGTGGCTAAGGTTGCGTCAGGTGGATTAAGGTTACGCGTGAGGAGTCATGCGATACGTGTTTGAAGTGCCCAGCTTCCACTATGTTACCTACTTTGAATGAGGACGTTATTATATTTTAGGTCTTGGATAAGCATACTTTTTATGCCGAAGAAGTACAAAGAAAGTAGCGGGCGATCGCCACATCATTTAGCGGATGTCTGGCCCTTCGCCCGAGTCTCTGTCCTAAGTTCGCCGGGCTCGTATTTCGCTGCGAATTGACGGTTACACGTGACAAGACGGCAACAATATACTCCATCCCTTCTCGTATTCCCAAAATAATATTGTTACGCCGTTTGGACGGCGTGTATGAAACATTGTTGTACATTTTTGGCACATGGTCGCTCATGAAATGTCTTTTTTTTTAATGACGCAACGGTTGAAAAGTTTCTCTTCTTCGGCATTGTGATGGGACGCAACAAAGTGTCTTTTCAGCCATAACACTCTGATGCTCATCTTACAAGTTTTATTAAAGCTAATGCACTACACAATATTAAAAAATAACCCGTCCGAAAATAGTGAATCGCTGTGCTGCGATAAAATGGAGTAATATATATCAATTGACCTACTTTTCTGTGATTACCATTATTATCGTTCTATTTACACATATTAGCTGTTTTTATATAGGAGATTCTATATCTCTCTCACTCTGATGGTATTCCCCTGGATCTTTTCCCAATCACATGTCCCTCTAGCATTCTTTTTAGGTGTCCCTGATGTCTTCATAAATGTCGTACCAGCTGGACTCTTCTGTTTGCAATATAGTATATCCACGAGCTGCTTGTTTCATTCATTATTCTTAGCGCTTCCTCATAGGGAATTTTGTCGGTTCGTTTTATTTTCAGCATACGTCTATAGCACCATATCTCAAATGAGTTTAGTTTCTTTTCCCCTTCTTCCCACAGAGCCCAAGTTTCACGTCCGTATGAGGCTATGCTCCATACGTATACTTTAAGAAACCTTTTTCTAATTTCAAGAATGTTATTTTGGAGGTTAAGGCTTTCTTTTGCTGAAAGCACCTTTTGCCTGGGCGATGCTACTTCCAACTTCTGCTTTCCTAATTAATTCTCTAGCGATCTCACTTCCTAGATAAGTGAAGGCGTTCGCTTGCTAAAGCTTTTCGTCGCTGACGTTAATTCGCATTTAATTTTTTAACAAATTAATTGTATTTTATAATTGTTATTAATGTAAAAACATAATTTTATCGACTCACATGATCTCATTCTGTGCAAGCCCAGAAAATATCGAAGTATATTTAATACTAAATTTTGAATTTATAAAAACTTTTGGCAGAAGGACCTTATTTGGGTGCGTCTGTAATGAGTTAAAATCTCCAAGGACTAATGTAAACTTGTAGCACTAATGTAAACTTGGCCAATAAATACACAGCTTCAATCATTTACGGAATGAAGACGCTTAATTTAATAGGACCTCTTTGGCAAACTCCTTTCCTTCTAAAACCACTCGATAGGTATAAGATTAAAACCTTAACAGTTTTCCTTTTCCCACAATGCTGAAGTTTTATTTTGTAATTGCTTGGAATTAGGGTGATAGCTTTGTAAGTGAGAAGGCTGAGCAGTGGTCACTTAACTGGTATGTCTCCGTTTCGAATCCGAGAAGTACCCTCGAAAAGTTCAAAATGTGTCATGCATGAAAAGAGATTAGAAGTAAAAAACGTGTTGTTCTCGAATAATGGCTAGGAAATAATTGACGGAGATAATCACCGAAGAAGAAGTCTTACGAAAGAAGTACAATGTAGAATAACTGAAGGAAAAAGATGAAATATTTCGAATTGGTGACAGCTGATATTGATGCGTAAACAAAGATTATAGTAAAGAAAGTATCTGACACGTCACCCGCATATTTTAATTCCTCGCACACTAGATTAATGAGACGACCTTTACACTTCAGCCATTGAAATTATCCTTTGTCAGCCTTTGTATTATATCTAATTTGATTCGAGCACTCGGTTGAGCCTCCGGTAATTAAGCTGGTTTATGCGGGATTTGGTGTTACCGTAAAAATTCTTCATTCATGGTTATGGGCCAGCCTTTTTTGCAGTCGCACTTTGACCTTTTTATGACTTGTGACGCTTGAAAGAATGATTTGCTAAAGCGGATGCTTAGTATTATAGGATACTAGCAGCAGTTAAGAATTAAAATCGTTGCTAGACCGTCGGAGCCGCTAGAGACTAATGTAAGATCATTATAAAATTGCGGATCACACGAGTTTCAAGATGACACAGGAAATTATTTCTCACCCGCACTTCATCTGTAAAACTAGCCATGGCGACTGAAGAAGAGAGCAAATTGTAGAAAAGATAAGTATTACTACTCTTTTTACTCAAGCAAAATTAATGACTGCTACAAAAACAGAACAATACTTTAATCCATAGGCACAAATTTAACTATTTGCCCCTTCCCTATCCCGATACTTATTTTCCAATTCTTTCCTCTCTTCATGGCTTGTGTCCTATTACCCACTGCCAACCGCTCCTGTGGCTGATCGCTGGGTAATAAGCCGATGCAGATGTGTTTGTAATTATCCCTAGACAATATAGTAGCTTTGGTATTCTAAATGTGTTTTAAATTAACGCCAAGCATTCAAGGAAATACTCTTATTTTTGAAGATGCAATAGTTTACCGCTATGACCTTCTTTAAGAGGCTCTTTCGAAGGCATTGAGTTGAATTGTTAGCCTGGTGTGCTATATCCCATCAACTGTTTTCTTTGACACCCTCTTGCAGTACTTACTCATTTACTTTGCCCCATTGGCGGTAGATTTTCTGGCACGGCGATATTAAAATTGACACATATAAATTAACTACGGGGGCAGTAATAATGAAAATGTAGCTCAAATAATATATCCTTTCATATCCACTGAGAGAACAAAATACTTATAATATAGGCTGTTTGAATACATTTAAAAAAGTCAAAGTTTTGCGCTAGATTACCTAGTTTGAAGTTCTTACTGTTTTAATGGCAGACGACTATCCTGGAGTTTTTGTCAGGTTCTTATCTAATGCCCAGCTTCCACTGGCCCTTCGCCAGAGTCTCCGTCCTCGCTCACCGGGCTCGTATTTCGCTGCGAATTGACGATTACACATGGCAAGATGGCAACAATATACTCCATCCCTTCTCGTATTCCCAAAATAATATTTTAATCTAAAAAAAAGATTACCTAGTTTGAAGAACTTACTGTTTTAATGGCAGACGACTATCCTGGAGTTTTTTTTCAGGTTCTTATCTAATGCCCAGCTTCCACTATGTTACCTACTTTGAATGAGGACGTTATTATATTTTAGGTCTTGGATAAGCATACTTTTTATGTCGAAGAAGTACAAAGAAAGTAGCGGGCGATCGCCACATCATTTAGCGGATTACTGGCCCTTCGCCAGAGTCTCCGTCCTCGCTCACCGGGCTCGTATTTCGCTGCGAATTGACGATTACACATGGCAAGATGGCAACAATATACTCCATCCCTTCTCGTATTCCCAAAATAATATTTTAATCTAAAAAAAAGATTACCTAGTTTGAAGAACTTACTGTTTTAATGGCAGACGACTATCCTGGAGTTTTTTTTCAGGTTCTTATCTAATGCCCAGCTTCCACTATGTTACCTACTTTGAATGAGGACGTTATTATATTTTAGGTCTTGGATAAGCATACTTTTTATGTCGAAGAAGTACAAAGAAAGTAGCGGGCGATCGCCACATCATTTAGCGGATTACTGGCCCTTCGCCAGAGTCTCCGTCCTCGCTCACCGGGCTCGTATTTCGCTGCGAATTGACGGTTACACGTGAGTTCGGGTTACACGAGTTTCCGGGTTTTAAGTCACTATATAATGTGTCTTTGTTAACTAAATTAGGAAAATAATTGTCTTCTGACCAATGCTTTAACGTAATGACTAGGGTTTTGTCTCGTCGATGCATTATCTAGACCAGCGGTTCTCCTCCTCGGGTACACGCTAAGTGGCTCAAGAGCTTAAGCGAAAAAGGAAATGGCGAAGGAATGGTGGTAGCATATTATCATTATGCGATGAATGGAAAATATTGGGATTTTATTGACAAATATGGGCGACCAAGGAGTCCACGATTCAAAAAAGGGTTTGGGGCCGCTGATCTTGACGGTTAACCTGGTGATGTCGCGACGCGACGAAAGCCTGCTTGTTAAATAAAAGCTTTTGTGGAGTACAATTCTTCAGTAACTTCAGACATTAATATTTTTTACTCAATAATTTAATATTTTGGGATCTGTAGTTTCAATTGTTAACCCGATGGCTACATAATTGAAATAAATACCAGCATTAGGAAGTTCACTGCGGAAAAATCATGAGCAATGCCCGCGATGTGAACTGGTAGGGCTTGCCGGCCGGTTAAAAACAAATCCATTTTAATTCTAAGAGAGTTTGCGGCACCCTTGACGTGTGATGGCGTATTATACCCATTTGTGTGGTATTCGCAACAAATATTGCTATTGGTGAAATATTCTATGCACGAGAAATGTTTAATAACGTTTGTATTTCAGTAATTTCATCTTTGGCCAATGACACGCTCATTAAAAAATGTTATCTATTGATTACGGCAAATTAATTGAAATTAATTGAAAATATTGATTGAAAATCATCGTTTATGTATTGATTTTTTTAAAAGAAAATTGTAATCGGGAACATGCACCAAACACAAATAACTAGTTTGGTTGGTTATTCCGTTAGGCGGCTGACAACTTAGGTCCATTGCGCCATTGAGAACATTTTGGTAACACGGTAGGGGCAGTATAATAATAATAATTTTGACTACTCTAGGAGTTTTACTTTGTAACAGTGTGCAGCAATACAATATTAATTAAAGTGAAAAATATCCATTTCATACAAAGAAGACTTTCCTACTAAAATACAGGGCTTAATTAATTGATTGATTACAGGGACAACAAAAGCAAAATATGTATAAAAAGATACAACAAATAGATTACAACAAATACAACAAAAAAAATAACGAGTGTGCATGAAAAGATACGAAAACACTATACGGGGATGTAAAAATACGGGGATTGGAGGAAGATTTGAAAGAGACCCTGCGTCGGCATTAGCCTACCGTGGGAACTACGAAAAGCGCCATGGGAACCAATTATTAACGTCCCATGCAACGGACGGAGTGCTACACCTTAAATTGCTCTTTAAGTGCTCACTTAGCACCCAAAAAAGTATCGGGGTTGATATGAGATATTTCCACCAGTGTCGGGAATCAAACGTGGACCCTCGTGATACAAAGCTAGTACTTTATTCACCACACGGACTCAATCCTCAGCAGTTTCATTCATGTTCGACAAAATATTCGGCCTCTTTGTAGCTAGGCCCGTTTATCTCCAAGTGCATGGTTATCGGAAAAAGATGAATAAGGCGCACCATAAAACCCCGTGATTGCCTCGTGTGCAGGAATATCTTGGTGCTGGGATGTTTTATTTATACGGCGTTCGGGCGCCACTCTCGGGATGCATTGCTTACGCTTTGCTGCGTCCCTTGCGCGAAGGGCCATTCGGTGAAGCGTCGATTGATTGTTGTGGCCCGTGGGAAAATGTGAAGTGAAGTGTGTGGGGCGGCAGGGAAGGCAAATGAACGGAGTCATTCATTCGGGCGAAAAGCTCTTTGAAGTGCGGTTTTAATGCTCATCCTTTGACGACGAAGTTGTCGCGTTCAAGAGGGTTCCTCGCTTACACAAAAAGCCCTTTGGGGTTAACTCTGGGGTGTACTCTGTCGTAAATTCGAATCCTTCACGGTCATGGGGTCGTTCCGTACTTCCCTTATGATTATTATGTGCGAGTTCTTTTCATAAAGGACTACTAGTTAAAGTGTGTTCTAATCTTTATTAGACTATAGCCATAGGGTAAAGAATACACATTTCTTTTATCTTTATACAATAACACAACACCCATTATATCAACCACTACGAGGTTAAAGAGACAAGCCTTTAGCGACCTCTGCTACATGACTCACTCTGCGTCTGCTATGAAAAAAGTTGTGTCCATTTGTTACTTCAAAAAACTAATAGTCGTAGACCAATTTTCTTTGAGTCATAAAGTAAACTAGCGTCTTGTTGAGCATGTGGATTTTATAATGTTCTAATTGGAATTTTTTTAATTGGAGTTTTTTTATTACTATAGAAGGCCTGTGTTAAATTATATTTAACTTTCCGTGCATAAGTTTTTTTGTTATTTTTGATGGAGCATATATTTAACCCCGGTCCAACTCTTATCTAAAATGTGTCGGGATTGTACGTGACGGGATCATTTTTATTTTCATTCTCGCCAAACTGATCGAAAGGTACAAAATCATGACGATATCCTTAGTTAATTTGTGTAGCTCTGATCCACTGGTTGCTAAAGACACATAATAAACGATTTTTACGAAACAATGCTTTTTACCTGCTTCGCGAGGGATTGATAACGTTTTCCAGGGATAGGAACGACGCAAAAAGAAATAAAAATGAGACTGATAATGGCAACCACAAACGATGAGACACGTCGCATTAATTTACTATTAGTTATCCAATATTATTGTTACCTTGCAATATTTGGTAGTACTGGTGGTATTTCGTATGTTTCCAAGAACACCAGAATATTGATAGAAGCTCTCATTTCTATACAACTTCAACAATGGATTTACGCCATCATTTTGTCATAGAACGTGCGTCAAACACTGAATTCCTCGTTAGCCTGGGAGCAGAAAGAGAATAATTACGTCAAATCAATGACTCAAAGGGTATATGTGTAATAGAGGAGGTTAGACGTTCAGAAAAAAGTATTCGGAGCCACTCCCAAGGTTGATTTCCGAAATGAAATTCTATCATTATTTATAACAATCCACTTTCTGCGCTATCACAATGCCTGTATACATTCGTATCTATCACACTGCTCCCTATCAGGTTAGATGGAGTCAAAATAATAAAAAATAGTACTGCTAGACGAAGGAAATTGGTTCGTATGTCGTCATTTCCTTTGCACTGCGATATCCTTGCATGAAAATTTAGCTTATCTTACATTCATACATTTCTCCACACACCCTATTATTCCTTAGAATCCCTATATTCTCCCTCTGGAGAATGACTGTCACCCCGGGGGATCGGGTTGGTGAGGTGGCAAGAATAGTGGCTTCCCATCGCGAGGGCCTTGGTTCGAACCCCGGCAGTGGTTCAGATTTTTCAGAAGAATCGTGATACCTACGCTTGAACTATGAGAATATCTTTTCAAGTACATTTCTCTGTCGTCGGATGGGACTTTAAACTGTGGACCCTTGGCGCTTTTCGTTAAGAATAGGTTAACTCCGAATGCCGGGTCCAAGGGTCGTTTCCACAGCCAACCCACCTACTAGAATCAATTAAAGTTAAATATAATATTGGACTAAGAAAACTGGGTTTAGTTTAATTATTTATTCCACTCCGCCAATTGGCTTTCGTCATCAGTCTAACACTTTTGATGCATATGCGCCTTGATTCCAATTTCCCTCATATTCCCGAGAATTCTTCCATCTCCTTACTCCGTTCATCCTCTGGAAAATGTCTTCCATCACTTTCAGTATCTCAGTCCGTCACCACTTACATCATTCGCTCTTCGTTTGATTAAGCGTGTCTGTTCGACGCTCATCCATTCCCTCCTTGCGACCAAACCGCTGAAGTGCTCTTCGTTCTCACTTGTAAATTATCGGAACAGCCAATCCTTATTCCCTAATGGTCCACTCATTTCTCGCCCCATTTCTTCTACTTATATCGTAAACAATTCTCAGGGAATCAGTGGCTAGAAGCATCGGTGGCTAGAAGCTTTCCCTCTCACAGCCAAATATCACTTCCATTCAATATTGTCGGAAATACTACTTTTAAGTGATCTACCTTTTACCTTCCTTAGAATAGAACAAAATAAGTTTTATTTATGCTCTGGGTACAACACCCCTTAGGGCAATACAAGCGTTACAAAATTTGTGAGTATTTATACTCATATAGAAATGACAAAGAAAAACAGAAAGCATGTAGATAAGTAATGCACCGATGGGTCCCAGACCCCAGTCTCTATTTTTCATGTTGTATAATGGCATCAGAGACCAAAGTACAAGTGAAAAAATGTCAACAATCCATAGCCACTTTACTTGGAAGTGAAGGTGACCAGACATGACACACAACAAATGTATGTGGGATTGGGTTATAAAGTATTAAATTAAGGGCCGTATTTATAGTCGTTACCTAGCAGTCCCCTTATCCATCCCCTACCCAGCAGACCCCTTGAATTGTGCGTCCTATAGTCTAAGCTAAGGGGGCTGCTAGGTAGGGGATGGTTGGGGGTTAGATCTGGTAACTAAGGACTAGAAACAGCGGGAAATGGAATTCGCAGCTCAAATGTTTCAGTGGTGACGGTCGTGATCAACATGGATACGGATAAATAAAGACCCAGACGCAGCATGAAAAGTATTGACATGGCCGCTCGACGCGCAAATAGCTTCAACGGCGTGGAGAAGAAGATATTGTGCGACCTAGTGGCGAAATATAAAGATATAGCGGAAAGCAAGAAAACAGACGCAGTTTCCTGCCACAAGAAGAAGAAATTGTGGGAAAAAATATGCTGTGAGTTCAAGAAAAATCGAGATGTCACTGCGAGGGACGAGGTACAATTAAAAAGGTAAAGGGAAATTAACTACTTATCTGTTTGTCTGAGTCTTTGAAAGGTATTTAATCATATTAAAATGAAATAAAATCATAATTTTAAGGATGATACAACATTTTCTGTTGGCTGAATTTCAGTTGGTGTTATCCTTAGGTAATATTTTACTTCTTTTAGAATTTAGAACTTCCATTTGGGCAAACGATTTTCATCTCATTTCATGAATCTATGAATGAACCTATCAAAAATATATTAAATTAAATAATTGAGACACCCTAAGTGAAGAAATGTTGTTGATAATTATCACTTGAATAATTTCTCTTTCATTCTGTAGATGCTGGGAAAAACTGAAGACGAACTACAAAAAAGAAAAGGCAGAAGAAATGCGCTACAGAATGGGTACTGGGGGAGGTCCTGATAGACACATGATAGAAAATCCTCTGTCTGTCCAGGTGGAAGTGCTAGCAGCTAAAGAGGAGTGGCTGATGTTCAAAAATTTAAGGATGAAGGCCGAGGCAGATAGGGAACTTGCCGAATTAAGGCTGGCACAAGAAAAGGCAGAAAATATGTAATCTCCACTGTCCCACCATACTGAAGAGCGCAATTTATTAATAAATATCTTAATAATATACAAATTATATCAATGATTTTAGTTGATAATTATTTGAATTTTACACTATCCATTAGGTATTGATTTATGAGTCAAACATCATCGCATGAGATTAGTAAAACCATTCAATCCGAAATCATTTTTAAAATGTGTACCTAATTAGCCTGGGTGGATTAGTATTATATATTGATATTTTATAAGGAACAAGGTGATTTCCACGAAAATTGCTACAATTGTAATTTTTCTGACAATTATGGGAGATTATCGGGAATTCCTATGAAGAGTGGTCTTATTAAGGTTATCCAAAGGCAATTTAATTCTGAAATTAGCTTGTCAAATAAATTTCTTTATTTTAAAGTAAAACGAATTTAAAAAAATGGTGTTGTATAAAATGGAATCTTGCATTAGCACCACGCTCATTAATGGGCATTGGAGAATGAAGAACGTCCCCATTCACTTCTTCTTCTGCATTTTCATCCTCTGGCATAGCCACATTTTTGGCCAGAGCAATGTTATGCAGCACTCCTGTTGCACAAATTACTGCCACAGTGGTTTTTAAATTATTAGCAAGACCTCTTCTAAGGCATGGAAACCTCTGCTTCCAGACGCCAATAGCCCTCTCGACGACTTTCCTAGTGCGAATATGGCTCCAGTTGAAATTATGTTCTGCTGGATAAATGTTTTTAATCAAAGAAGGACACACGATTGGTAATAAATATCCCGAAACTATTTCCTTCGAAAAGCGGTAACGACACAAAAACTCACTATCCCTGAAACATTCCATGGGATTGTGCCCATCCCTAATATAGCGCTTGGGTAATCTTGCTAACGCTTCATATATATCTTCCCATCTTCTGGCGAACTCCTCAAATTCATTCATCTTGAAAATGTCAGACAGAGCAGTTAAAGGTAATTAAAATCAACAGACAACTAAAGAGATGAAAATTAATGAATTGATACTTATATTTGTGTACTGAATGAATACTTGCAATTGAATAAAAACTGTTATTGAACAAAAATACAATTCGTGTCAATATTAAGCAAATTTATATTTCATTAAAGATCACGGTGAAGCCTCACTAAACTCAATTCAAAGCAAATGGGGATAGTTTTATATGTTGATTCCAGGCCACCATAGCAACACTATGAACATCCGTGGAATGAGTCCGGCGTCACATCAGATTTTTATTGATTAAGAACAAATCTTACCGTTGTTTTATAAGCACCAAAGATAGGAATTATTAATTTAACGTTATGCACAACCATTTGAGTTAGTTAATTTACATATATTGTACTATTTTTTCGATAAGGGGGCCCCTGGTGGAGCATGCATCTCCTGCCAGAATTTTGAGAGGCTAAGGGGGCTGCTGGGGGTGGAAATCCGACTATAAATACCATTTTTGACGAAGGGGCCTGCTAGGGGCTGGGGGACTGCTAGGTAACGACTATAAATACGGCCCTAAGTACTCGAAAGAGAAATGTCATCAGAGAAATATGTCATACATGGCCAATCAGTGACAGGTAATTATATTCATGGTAAATTTCGTAGCAGTGAGTTATAAAATAGTGTTTTAAATGCAGACAAATATTTTAGAGTTTTTAATGAATTAAGTAGCGAATTCCATGCTACTGTAGAATTTACTACGAATGACTCGTGATATTTAGACGTGCGATGTGCTGGTCGGTACAGGTTAGATGGGTCGCTTTTGGGTCCTTTGACTAAAACATTTCATTTTTTATTCAGTACTATACCGAATGACTATTAACCAATAGCCGAACGACTGTCTACTGAATATATGCTGGGTTTACCATGAAATGGTCATGTTTTGATGACTTCTTCAATGCTTGCCATTCGTATTTGGCCTTCGAAGAAATAATTTAAGTATTATAAGACCCGCAAAGTTTATAGCGTGTGAAATATGGTCCCCACATCCTAAACGTTTTTTCACCCACATCCAAGTGGATTCATCCCATTCTCATCTAGGATCATACGTGTGCTTTGCTTTTCGGTGCATTTACCCTTAGTGCCCTCAATCCTCAATCGGTGGAGGTTGCAATCACTCGGATGAGTTGACTATGAGGGCACTGTGCCCTAGCCATGGGCCCTGGCGCCCCCTTTCATCATTAAAGAGGAAAAACTCTATCCGAGGCGTGATGACTACGATTCAACCCTCGGTGTAAAACGTGTTGAGGTTGGGGAAGCTACTTCTAATACTTACCTATCCTTCCCCAGCCTCAACGCCTTGTTGCTAGCATATATATATATGAAAATGTATAAAATATATATATATATATATATATATATATATATATCCGAACTGATATTTTCATCCGCTGACTGCAGAGTTAGAGAGGTATCGTATCTATGTGGTATATTTACCACCATGTAACAACGGTTTAAAAATAATTTTGCAGTTAATGCGTAAAACAATGCAAATTGTCATTATTTAACTTAAAAATTGTGAGCATTTTACTGCGGATACTTGACATATGTTATGAATGAAAGAAGTTGTCATTTGAAGAAGTGAAAGGGTTAAAAAGATAGTTAAACTTTTACGTTTAGCAGGTCCAAATAGGAATTTATAATCTATTTGCGCTATACACGGATATGATATTGGCAAAATATGTTGTTTCAAAGTTCTGGAAAGAAATTCTATGCTCAATAATAGAGGTGTAAGCGGTGTTCTATGACCGTGGTTGTCGTTGCACCCATTCTTATAAGCACTACTACTGCTAAATTTCAATTCTGCCCTCAATTTCATGATCTTTATAACCTTGCTGTTAAAAAGACCCTGTGAATGGCAAAGTATCTCAGCCAGCAATATCACTTGGTCGGTAGATTACTCGGGGAAACAACCGATAATTGAAGTCAATTGCGCCATAAACCCAGCATCGTCTTTGCTTACGCATGGCGAATAGTGACAATCTAGCGTCCTATTCCATGGACAGAGTACTGCATTTAAACGGCTTTCCTCATAGCATCCAAATTAGGTTTCATAATCCACCGAAAAAAATCTCTGTCACTTCCGGTATTCGAACTGGGGTCCTCGGAACTTGTCCATCCCAAAAACTAATTCGCACATTGATATCTCCTTTGTTCTTGCTACTCCCCCCAACACAATTTAATTTTTTGATATGGGCAAAGAAAAAACTGTAATTCCGCAAATATATACATATTTAATCTCTTTCGACCATGGTTTAGTTGCTATGCATCATCATCAGCTGAAGATTAGTCTCTTTTAGTAACCTGAAGATTAGTCTCTCTTAGCTTTTACTCTCATCATAAAGTAACCACCACCCAGTAAAGCAGAGACTGTAAACGTAGCTTTTCAATTTTTGTTACATTATCAAAGGCATTTCATCGGTGAAAGTAATATATTTTATGAAACATCTAAGGGTTTCCCGGCGTATAGCAATGTTGGGGGTTGTTCGGGTTTCCAACCGGGTCAAACTCTCAATTTATGCCGACGTTTCGATGAACCGAAAAATAAAGCCGACGTTATTGCCGGCGTTTCATCGAAACGTCGGCTGAAAAGCTGAAGATTAGTCTCTTTTAGTAACCTGAAGATTAGTCTCTCTTAGCTTTTACTCTCATCATAAAGTAACCACCACCCAGTAAAGCAGAGACTGTAAACGTAGCTTTTCAATTTTTGTTACATTATCAAAGGCATTTCATCGGTGAAAGTAATATATTTTATGAAACATCTAAGGGTTTCCCGGCGTATAGCAATGTTGGGGGTTGTTCGGGTTTCCAACCGGGTCAAACTCTCAATTTATGCCGACGTTTCGATGAACCGAAAAATAAAGCCGACGTTATTGCCGGCGTTTCATCGAAACGTCGGCTGAAATGGAGAGTTTGACCCGGTCGGAAACCCGAACAACCCCCAACATAAATATATTTTACTCTAAACAAACGAAATTTTGGAATTTCTCATGTATTTTGACTTGTGCAGTCGTAATGGAACCTTCTTCGGTGAGGGATGACCCTCATTTTGCGAGCTGTATATACTCCATCTTTCGCTTCCGCTCTGGCAAAGAGCCTCCACCGGAAAATTATGGTTTAGGTTATGTTAGTCCCGGAACTTCAGCTGCTTTCCGCAGCCATTAACATAATTGCAGAGCGACTCAAGCCCTCTGTGGGGCATTGGTTTCCTTATTCTTCCTGCAACGGTCCACGTTGACGCTACGGCTGCAAAAAAGCCGGAAGCGCCGGAAGGGAGGCGAAAGCTTTTACGTGGAGTTCAAAACTTTGTTAATCCACTTTGTGGGGCAGAAATGGAATAATAGATTAAATGAAATTATGCAAAATGTACATTGCGAATTTCAAAAAGTTGAATAAAGGTTGTGATTTGAGCTGAGGTACAGCGAGGGAGGTGTATAAATAAACAACCAAAGCCATTGGGAGTAAAAAAAATGTTCTGGTTAATTTTTTTAATTTAAAATTTTATGGCTTATATCTTTTGTTTCACTTTAATCTTATTTGTTCAAAGTTCATAGACATGTTTACTAAACACGGTTGGTTATGAACCCCCCAAGAGGCCATGCATATATTTCACCACGAGATGATTGCAACATAAACATTTACTACATACTCCAGATCACGCCGGATCCATATTTATTGCAACATTAAAATGTACCGCATTGCCGGATCGCGCTTCTCAAAATGGAAAAGTATAGTTTATGGGGTGTAACTGAATATTTCAATAGCCTTCGACCAAATGTTAGCCCAGGACACAAATCACGAAATCTTATAGGACTAAAATGACTACTCTCTCTGCATTGCATAGAAATCAGACTTTGGGTCTCCATCTACATAATACCCCGCAATCCACCTCAAGGATGCGTGGCAGGGGATGAGTTATCACCAACGTGCACTACGCTATACTCTGATAAAGTTAATATAACTACGACTATTGGCGCATGCAATAAACCTGCAAATACTTGTCAGGAGGTGAAATTTCACAAACATGCACCACACCATAGGTATGCTACCAATGTTAGAGGAACTATTTTTATTAACGTATTTTGCAACTACATAAATGACAGAGGTACAAGAGAAACATGCACGACGTGCTGTTAGTACTAGGTAGCAGAAGAGAATACAAGCATTAGGGAGCAAATCAACTAATTATCTACACTTCCTATCGACAACCCTGATTAAAAGTCTCATTGGTAGCTCTTATGGTCTCTTATCGTTCGTGAGAAAAATGAAATTTTTAACCTGTCCGTTCTGCAGTCTAGTTCCCTAATTTTATTCTCAAACCTAATTGCGGCCCGACTCGTAATACCGAAAACAAAGATTAACTTCATATTTGTGTGTGAAATAAGTATGTGCGCTCCGCAATCCGGAAGTTTCCCAGCCGGGATGTAGTAAGTTTAGGCACAAACTCTAAGAATGGTACGGGGAATGAGCGAATGGCCTCATCAGCGCTCTAGCGCCGAGGAGAACATTTGCCGCGGCGTACTTCCCACGGCTCGAAAATGAGAATTACGCTAAGCTGCGGCTGCGCTAAGCTGTCTACCAAGTTCTGTGAACTCAGCTGCCGAGTTACTCACTAGTGCAAAGCGTAATGATTGCAGCGAGTGTTTCTCCACTCGACGGCGTCTATTCCCACTTCGCGATCAAGACGTCGTATCTTTCGCGATCAAGACGTCGCATTGCTTGAGCAATTAAGAATAGATATCTTTAAGAGCGACACGGAGAACATCATATCAGAACCCCACTATATTTCCAGGTCCGACAGAAACGATAAATTAAGAGAGATATTTTGCCGAACGGATAGGTATGGGAATTCGTTTTTCCCCCAAACAATAAGGGACTTCAATAAATGCTAGGTGTTATTTCATTAGAGCGTTTCCTTTTTATATGTAAACGGCTGGTGTCCTAACACGCCCCGCCACACGCCTATTGAGGCGGCTTGCGGGGTAGTATGTAGATGTTTCTTTCAGGAAATTCCTGGCTTCGGGCTCGAGATGCATAAGGACTCCTGGAAATCGGTTCGCGGTTCGCGATTCAACTATTTTTCCTCTAATATGACTCCTCGAACCATTTCATTTGCCGGAGCGAAATTCACATTTCCTAGCAATACGGAGGCAGGTTAGGAGATAGACCGTTTATGATTGAGACACATCATTCTTTCGGACATAAAGCTTGCAGAAAGAAATCACTGGCAATTATCACGCTCCATGTTCTTAAATATTTTTTGTGGAACATCAGAAATATTATTTGAGGATATCTCAACAGTTTTATGGTACTTGAAGCTGGATGCTTACAATTTGTAATGAATTTGTAAAGGGAAATGATAGTAGTATGAATACTTACGAAATTGAATCAATGCAACCCATGATAAAAAACATGGAATACTTTATTGGAGAGTGACATGGAATAGAGCGACTGATTCTGCTTTATAGGCTTGAGTCAACTCTTCATCTCCTGATGCTTCACTTACTATCCAAGTTCTCGCGTATATTGGTAGCGAAGAACTTCTCAAAACTGAATTATCTTTCTTCCGTGTATTATTTATAATAAATATAAGCCAATGTCAAACCTTGAGCTTCAACATCAAGGATTACTTTGCATACTTTGAACCTAATAGTGAATTCGACATAGGTAAATGAGTACGAGATCGTGATAGACATGAGAAGTTTGAAAATGATTAAGATTCACTAGGAGAAGTTATATCCTGCGAAATGCTGAAGCAGTGAAGCTAAATGTAAGCTATCTAATTGTGAGGCAAGTCTAAGAGCGCACAGAATATTGAGTTACTGGTTTAAAATAAAAAATAAGGATGCGTGATGTCACCGTAGCCGTTTAAAGCATTCAGGCTCAATACATTCATGGGAGGATTGCAGTTACAAAATAAGGCCTGGTCTAATAACCGCTGGATAACATTTATTAGGTATGATAAAGGATGAATATACGCTCTCCTATCAATAACTTTCGAAAACTACCCTGCAGTCTGGTGTGATATACTTTAACTCCTAGCTAACGTATAGGCAACGTCATTAAACTGTTAACTTCAACCAGATACGCAAAAACCTTGCTTAGGTGTAATGGTATTCTCGTTCCGAGGGCTCGGGTTCAAATCTTGGCAGAGGAATATTGATTGGGTGCTGTTCGGAGAGCACTTATGGTGTAGTACTAAGTCCCTCGGATGAGACGTTAAACTGCGGACCCCTTGGCGCCTTATAGTAGAGTAGGCTAATGCCAACACTGGGTTTCTCAAAACCACTCCTCCATTTCCCGTGCAAGCATTCTCTTACCATTCTTTCCACGTATCCTAAATGCTGTTAATGACAGTAGTTGTCAGCCGCCTGTCTAAATAACCAACCAACTACAGTTGAAGATGTATCCTCGAATGTGTATGTTAGTGAAAACTATTTTTGGCCTAGAGGCCAACTGCAGTTCTATTTCTATCGATTAAACATATTTTTATTTAAATATTTACATTTATTTGCCTGTATAGCGATAGGTAATATGAGTTAGTGTATTCATTTTATTACCAGTTTATGTCGTGGAGGTATTCTCTTCTTAGCTCAGTTTTTCTGAAGAATGCCATTTGTATATGGTGGAAATTTTACTCTACTCTCCTTTGCATTTCACGCTCTCACCCGTTAGCGAATGTATTTTCTAATTTAAGTCATGAAAATAGTAATATGGGGAGGTAACATTTTGTAGGTGTCACCAGATGGAGGGCCCGTTTTTATGTGAGTGACAAGAATGTAAACAAAAAATGTTTGTACCTTTTACTAGGGGGTCATCTGTTCTTTAAATCATTGACAACCGGAAAAAAAACTCGTTGATGTTGCCATAATTTTTACTTATCTCCTTTATTTTTTTTTTAATATGGCAGGGAATAATACAAGGGCAGTCTTTCTCCAGCGAACTAAGTCCCGTGTAAAATTTTTCGAGGCATCATACTGTTTCACATCAATTCATATTTGGTCACTTATGTGATGAGCCCATTTTTTAAATAATTCATGATACATCTTTTTTGCTTAAGCTCACATTAAAGTGTTTCAGCTATTAGATAACATTTCTTGACAAAATTTCCACAGAGCCCCGTAAGACGCTACCACATGTAGAGCTCCCAATTGAAGTATATTGTGATACTTCCTTCAGTGAGAGATTTATGTGGTACTTATTTTCTCTTGCTTTAAATGTATCCACCCTCATACAATTGAAGATATAACACCATGGGGAAAATGTCTCGCGAATGAAATTGAATTGATAAGAAAAGATCATACATACCTACGATTGACCCCGCAATACATTCCAGCCACCGTGAGAAACAAGTTTTTCCCCATTGAAAAACAGGAATACTCCATGATTTTAACAATAGGTAGCTAAGTAATGACCACCCTTTTTGGAGAAGTTCCGGCAAGCGGCCCCCAAGTGCAGTCTAACAACGTCGAAGAGACTTACTTCTGGGCGGAGGAAACGGGCGGTCGAGGTGCAAACGCTGCAAAGCCGCTCGCCGATGGCAATGCCTTTCGCTCGCGAGTAGATGAGCCAAGGGCAATAGTCCCGCCCGTTCAGAGACGAGTCGAGTGACTCCGAAACTGGAGGAAACGACGGCGAAGGATTTCCCTTTCGCAATTTCATAAACGAAGCCATTATTTACACGGTGCACTCTCTCAGGAAGCGAAGCGAGCGCAAGATCAAAGATAGCCGATGTGACTCAACGTGGCCGACGCACCCTCATTCCCAGAATCTGAAGGTTTTCGATGCCGAGATTAAAAATCTATGCGCATTCGTTTGATAATTTTAAATATATCCCTGCTTCAATAGCCAATCCTGCAAATATACATTTCATAGGCAAATCGACAAAGAACAATACTATAGATAATGAAATTTGTTGATTTTTTTTTGTTTGAAGTGAATTTATGAATTCATCTACATCTACATCTACATATTACCCCGCAAGCCGCCTCAATAGGCGTGTGGCGGGGGGTGTTAGGACACCAGCCGTTTACATATAAAATGGACACGCTCTATTGAAATTACGCCTAGCATTTATTAAAGTCCCTTATTGTTCGGGGGAAAAACGAATTCCCATACCTATCCGTTCGGCAAAATATCTCTCTTAATTTATCGTTTCTGTTGGACCTGGAAATATAGTGAGTTTCTAATAGGATGTTCTCCGTGTCGCTCTGAAAGATATCTATTCTCAATTGTTCAAGCAATCTAAGCCTAGCGCGCAGCCTCCGAGTCTCTAGCGGCTCCCAGCCTAATTCGTTTAACATCTGTGTAACGCTGTCTATACGCCCGTAGCTGTTTTTGACGAATCGCGCAGCTTTCCTTTGTATTTTATTAAGTTCCCGGACTAAGTCTTTCTGCACCGGTTCCCATATGCTCGCTGCATATTCAAGGTGTGGCCGGACGAGTGCGAAATAGCACCTCTCTTTTACTTTTTCATCCGAAAATCTTCCCACAATACGCTTGACGAATCCTTGCTTCTTCAGAGCTCTGCCACAAATATTTCTTATATGTGCTCCCCACGATAGGTCCAAAGTTATCGTAACTACTAGATACTTCACTTCATCTGTCGCCTTTATGTTAACACCATCCACAGCATATACACGGGGATAGTTGGACGACCTCCGCAAGAAATGTACCGCCGTGCATTTGCTCAGATTAAGTTCGAGTCCCCACTCTTGGCTCCACACATGAACGTTGTTTAAATCCGATGATAGAGTTTCAAAGTCAGAGTGATCACTAATTTCACGATAGATGACAGCGTCGTCGGCAAATAGACGTATTTTACTGCTAATTCGAGAGCATAGATCATTTATGTATATAATGAACAAAAGGGGTCCGATCACGCTTCCTTGCGGGACACCTGATGTCACTTTAACTACATCAGAGCTAATTCAGTCAAGAACTACCTTTTGCTTACGATCACTCAGAAAGTCGCGTATCCAGTTTACTACTGTTTCGTTTAGGCCGCATGACTGTAATTTGTATAAAAGTTTGTTATGAGGTACCGTGTCGAAAGTTTTCTTAAAATCTAGAAATAATGCGTCAACTTGTCTTTTCGATTCACCAGATTTGAGAACGTCATGAAGAAAGAGCGCGAGTTGTGTTTCACATGATCTACCTTTCCGGAAGCCGTGCTGAGAGCCATGGAGGACGTTACGACTGTCCAGAAACGTCATGATATTGCTAACGACGATATGTTCGAGTATCTTGCCTATAATCGACGTTAATGAAATTGGTCGATAGTTCCCTGGGTCGTGTCTGTTTCCCTTTTTGAATATCGGTGTAACGTTTGCAATTTTCCAGTCTAATGGTATCTTTCCTTCAGACAATGACTTCTTGAATATTATGTCTAAGAACGGTGCGATCTGTGGCGCTAACTCCTTGAGGACACGCGCGGGTATTCCCTCCGGACCCGGAGATTTACTATATTTTATCGACTGTAGCTGTTTAGTTATCCCATCGCGTTGAATAGTGATTTCTTTCATCGGTTCCTCAGTGAATGAAATTTCAAAATTACATGCAGTATTGTCTGTAGTGTATACACTTTCGAAGTGGGAATTTAACGTGTTAGCTTTGTCAATATTTTCGGTGACAAGTTTGCCATCTTTATCAAATAACGAATCTACGGTTGAATATTTTCCCTGAAGCTCTCTCTCATATGACCAAAAAGATTTCGGATTTTCTTCGAGTAATTCACCAAGTACTTTTTTCTTGAAATTTCGCAATGCAGAACGCATTGATTTCTTAGTTTTTGAGCATTGCGCAGCGTAACTTTCTTTTGCTTCAAGTTCCTTTGATTTGTCACCTAACGTAGTGGACTTTTTGACCAAGTTGTATAATTTTCTCTGTCTCTTAAGGTCCCTCCTAACATCGTTGTTATACCAGCGAGGTTCTTTACTGTCGCATTTCAATTTTTGCGGAACATATTCGTTGATTCCCTGTCGTAGAATTTTTAAGAAATATTTCCATTATTCATCAGTGCTTTTATCCTCAGTTTTAGCTACGAAGTCCGTGTACGAATCATTTAGCATCTCGCCAAATTTTATGAAGTTGCATTTATCAAATAAATAAATTATGCGTTTCGGTTTTACAGCTGACTTTACTTCAATTTTTAAGGTTGCAAAAATTACCCTGTGATCACTTATGCCGTCAATAATATCGAGTTGTTTTATCAACTTCGGATGGCTTACTGCAAAAAGGTCTAATATTTTATTTCCTCTCGTAGGCTTGTCAACTACTTGGGAAAGTGAGTGATTAGCAAGTGTGTTGAGTAAGATCTCGCTGATTTCCCTATTCCTAGAATTCGGTTTTACAGTGTAAGAATCCCAATTTATAGATGGCAGATTAAAATCTTCCCCAATAATTATTACACTTTTACTGTCTCTCACAGTAAATGCGGATATTTGATTATCTAATTGGTAAATAACATCAATTTTGGAGTTTGGAGGTCTATAGAAAGAGCAAACATGTATACTCCTTTTGTTTCGTTGTTTAATTGTACACCACACGCTTTCTATTTCATTGTCAGTTATTTCGTGGGCGGTGCTGTGTAAATGTGATTTAACTGCTAGAAAAACTCCGCCACCTGTCCTATCGCTTCGATCGCATCTGTAGATTTTATATCCTGGAGGAAAAACTTCGCTGTCGCTTACATCCTCAGTAAGCCAGCTCTCCGTTCCTATGACCACTTCTGCGTCCTGAAATATATGCTCGATTTCAGCGCGCTTGTTTTTAACGCTACGGCAATTAACTACTATAAAGTTAATGTCATATTTTGTAGATTGAGTGTCGGTTGGTTCTTTTCCACGCTTATGGGTATTAGGTGGGCGAATTTCACTGGAAGTGCTTATTACATTTGATATAATTTCTTTCACTGAAGTACGCGTTTTGGGAAAATTGTCACTATTTACCGGCTTTAGCGCTCCTAAGTTTACTTGGATGTGAAAATTTTCGCAATGCGGATTTCCTCGGAGGCTACGTTTGGTTAAATCTTTACAAATCCCACTAGATGACCTATCATCTAGTCTAAAAAATATCTTCAGTGCTCAAAAATCCTACGAGTCACCCGTTCAGACGCCTCTTTGGAATAATGCACCCCAGACGAGTTGCGGGGAGCCCGGCACGATCTAAGCACCGGCCGAAGATCCACGAACTCTGCCCCAATGCTCGCACAGAATTTCCACAGCCTCTTGTTGATCCAGGCAATCCTGTCCCAAACTCGAGGGCCGCAGTCAGTCCGTGGAACAATGCTGCAGATGGATAGTCGCAGATCGATACCAGTGCCCCTCCGAACGCGTTCCACCTCCGAGTTTTGATCCCTAAAGGAATCCAAGATCTCATCGGCTCTACGCTCGGAAGCATCATTGGTGCCAACATGGGCCACCACCCGCAGTCTAGAGCAGCCGTCTTTCAGTGCCGCTTTTACCACCGCCGTAGAATTGGGTACGATTCCCCCTGGTATACACCAGCAGGTGCCCCGTTGGTCCGCTCCGTCTCTCCTTGCCCTCTTCTCCAACTGGGGGAAAATCCGCCGGACGTTCGAACTCCCTAACAATACTATTCCTGCCCTCCCAGCCCGGCTGCCGTTCGAAGTTGAGTCCCTTGCAACCTCCTATATATATATATATATATATATATATATATATATATATATATATATACGAGTTCGTGGAAAATCACACACGCGATAATATAAATAAACTATGCCACAGGTGGGGCGGAATGAAATATAAACACATAAAAAAGAACACTCACACTATAAGTTGATATTTCGGTTGCTCTAGAACCTTTTTTATGTGTTTATATTTCATTCCGCCCCACCTGTGGCATAGTTTATTTATATATATATATATATATATATATATATATATATATATATATATATATATAAAATAAGACTTACAGGAGGTAGGATAAAGAGATATAGATAAAAGGATTTGTTCTTACGGAACTTTTCGGACCGGTTGGTCCTTCCTCAGCTTTAGAAGAATATATATATATATATATATATATATATATATATATATATATATATATATATATATATATTAATGACCTGATTCAATCGTGCGTTACGTTAATCAATACATTATGTATATAATGTATTGGGTAACGTATGATATATATTATATTACCAATCAAATAGAATCTGACTGAAATATGATGATCAAACTGGCCGCCATCTCACTTGTTGTTTGCCTCTGAGTGAATATTATTGCCCACCTTCCCTCTCGGGATACTGCTATGCTGCTGATATTTTATGGCTCTGACGGAGATTCCAGCACAAGGAGGCGCACTTGCTGCTACCCAACGCAACACTGCTGCAACGCAGGTTTCAGATACGATAAAGACACCCTCTCATCCTTCGGAGTGTGCTTACTCTTATTATTGCTCGAGGATACTGATTTCTTTGTGCTGGTGATCCGTCAGTTAGATCGATCAGTTCGATCCCCACCCGCATCTTAGGTGCGTATTAACGTCGAAATTCACAGTAAAATCCATTCCGTCGCGCGATTACAATTGGTGATAAGTTGTCTTGGTGAACGCAATAACGGATGCTCTCACACTTGCGCTGATCCCAAGTGAGAACCTCGTTAAGGGAATCGCGTGAGAAACCTTAAAACTCTTTTAAAACTCGCCTTGAGGATTCTTGAGGCAGAGAGAGAGAGACGGTGATCACTCCCTCGACGCATGGACTTAACTTTTCCTGTTTGTTTCCCCTGCCAAGTATTTTCTTTCTACGTAACTCGGAAGTTTTTTTTAAGCCTTACAATTTCATGGACTGCACGTGGCCCAAATAAGTTTTCTCCATCGAATGCATGTGGTCTCTCTTGGGTCACGGATCAAATGACGTCATCTTGCTTCTGCAGCTGTCTCCTCACTTCACATCCGACACGAGTCCGGCTCTTAGCTCCGAAATGACAGCGCCACTTGATGATTCTCGAATTCCTGGCTGTGGGAGTTTTTCATGCGACCGCGCATATGGTCGTCGGCACACAAAGGAACATTACGTACTACGTGCAGATCGCTCTCTGCGTGTTTCCGTGTCGCGTTCTGCATGTTTACATGTCGTTTTAAGTGCGTTTACAAATTGTGGGTTGGCAGCCCACGGCCTGTAGGTCTCTTCATTATGAAGTTTCTTCTTATATGTAACTCGTCCAATACGAAGAAGCCATACGAAGAATTGGAGAGCAAAGATTTTCATTGGAAACTGCGAAGTAGAAAAGATTTTTTTGTGAGAAATAACATCCTCCACAATAAAAATTCTGGAATGAAAAAAAAATTTTAAGAACCTCCGATGCGGGCCAAGGAAGGAATAAATTTAGTACACAAATGTAGCAAGAAATCAATAGTGACATGGAAATCATACTTTCGAAAACTTTTTGCAATTGCCAAAATTATCAATCTTTACGTTTAGTTTCATTCTCTCCATATTTTACTTTGCATCTCACCGGAAAACGTCAATATCCCAGTTGAAATAAAAAATATTCGAACAAAATCGACGACAGTGAAGTTGAGTCAATGGCGAAATTGTGTCTCCTCCATGCGGAGGCAGGAGAGACCGCTGATCTTTTACGAAGTAACTTTTTCACATAAAGTTTTCATTGCTAAGCCCATTGGCAAGTTATTCTGAGCGTTGGGTACAATACACAATCAGGCACATCAGGTGCAATGCATATTTACCTAGTGATGGCGTAACATCCGAAACCGGCCGACTCGAGTAATGCAGTCTTGAGTGCAATGTATGTCGTACCTGGTGATGGTGTAACAGCCGAAACTGGTCGTCTCGTGTAAAATAAATATGTGGAAAACACAAATTTGTGTTCTTCTATAAATCATGGAAAGATTCCACAAAGTTCGATCTTCATCGTATGATCATATCAATGATAGACAAAACGTGTAAAATAGATTTCGATCTCATAACTCACCCGGCGGCTTCAAGGAAATAATCCTGGCCACACTGTTCATTTACAAGTCAAGACAGGATCATAATTTGGGTTTTTCTACCGATTTATCGGTGGGCCTGATGGAGAGGCACTACGCCAATTACCTGATTACGGGCTGTATAAAAACACTGCTACTCTTTACTACCTACTCTGGTGCTAATCAAACTTTTTCTTCACCCCCTATGCCGTCCAAGAGTCACACGAATCTTCTTTCTCCTCAGACCTTACCCAGCATTCTCTTCCTTCCCATTCAACATTCCGTTACCTCTCAATACGCCTTTAATCAACTTTTTCTGCCTGGTCCATACTTCCAGCACCAACCTGCTTTCCTCCCCTACCATTTCTAAAGGCCGTTTTACACGGGGCACGAAATTGCACAACTTCAAACTGCATGTTTTTCTCAATCGGGCGTGCAATAATTTTCGAATTAGAGCATGGGCTATTCTGCCATCTCGCGTTCGTGCATTCGCGCATGCGTTCTTCCAATTCACGGCTTTACACAATGCAATTTGGAATGCACGCTCATGCATCTTTTCGTCCGTTTCATACATCAGATTGTGCAATTACGTTCCCCGTGTAAAACGGGCTTAACACTTCTCATTTCACAGCTTACCCTCTCCGTTTTTTTCCGCAAGCGCGTCTCAAAAGCCTCCTGTCTACGCAAATGCTCATTGACCAAGCCTCCAAACCATGTAACGACTGCTTCCAAATTAAAGCTAGCATTTTCTTGATGTCTTTGCCTTGAGTTGTTATACGAGATATAGACTAGGAAACACATAGATTCAAGCGTACTGTTTTCCCTCCCTCTGTATAGGACTACAAATGGATAATTAGCATTAAAAATCAAATCACATCCCATTTTTCAAATTTCATCGTTTCCTCTTTTATGACTGGTGATTATAATCCCTTGCTATGTGTCCCAATAGTGATTTGAGGGTAATATTTATATGACAATAGATGTTAGCGGCTCCTATGAAAACTATGTTGATTTTAAACGTGTAAATCAAGCTTACTGCCTGCCTGCCGAATCAATTTGTTTCTTCATTATTTGTGGTGACTTGACCTCTGATGGGCTTGAACCTAAATGTTGCTAGAGTAGTAGAAATGTAGGAAGTAGAAGGGTGAAATTAAATTTCAGATACATTAAAATATGGATATTTATTGCTCATGTACACGTAGAGAATACACAAACATGGATGAAAACATATAAGTTTTAGGAAGCTTTAAAGGAGTTCCTGAGGGGAGCTATCATCATGACATTAGTGCTAAAGAGTACAAAATAAATGCAAAGTAAATTAATATGAAATGCATAAATTTATGAAAAATTAGGTTAATATGCCAATTTAAATATTTTTTCAATGGATACATTTTAAAATATTGAAGGCAAAAAAAATGCATTACCTAAATATAATTCCACATTTTCAAGAGAAAGCTGCCATTCCTTAACTTTTTTAAGAACACATTTTGATAACCATTCAGAGCGGGTGGTGATTTTTTATACCTTTTAAGATTAAGGTAGAGAAAACATCTTTTAAATACACATATGCGAACCTTTTACAGAATAAATAGCATTATTCTAAGGCCACCTCTTGTGTGTGGTGCATTAAAAAAAGGCAGATTTGTTGCCACTTCTTAAAAATAAAGTACGGCATAAGGGAAGGTGTGATGTGGGAAGTAGTTAATGGTGCCATTGACCTCTCAAATCCTCGCCTCATGGTGTCATGAGCTTTTTGTATGACCTTATCCGCGACTTTTTGCTCTGTACGTTTATTGCTCACACTAAAGAGGAAGAAGTCGTGCGGAGAGTTGGAGAGGAAAGAGGTTTAATGAAGCTTTGGAAACTAGCTATAGCAAACTTATTGGATACGTTCTGCGACGCAACGGCGTCTTGTAAACAGCGCTGGAAGGAGAAGTGAACGGAAAAACTGTCGAGGGAGACAAAGAGTGGAGTGCTCGACGCAAATTATGATGGACGTTAAAGTAAAGAATTATGATGCGGTAAACGGTTGGCAGGAAAGTGAGTGGAGTTGAGAGGTGCAGCAAACCAATCTTCGAAAAGATGACTGCTGATTGAGCCATTGAGACCGTACCTGAGCCGGTACAGGGTTAGTAATGAAGTATTTTCAAAATCGACTTTTTGCTGCCCGACGCTGAAAAGACCTGTTCAGGATTTGCAGTTCATGAGTGTGGCTGCCAGTTTACGCCTTGGGATTTGATTCATTTGGCTATGAAGTTTTTGCATCGGTTAATTAAGAGTTCTCGTAAATTATTTTCCCGGTGTTATTTTCTCCGTAAATGGTTATCACACGAGTTCGTGTCTGTGTCTTGACGATGTTTTGTTTGATTTCTGTTTTTTCCTGAATTCCAAAAAGGCCGTTAAATAAGCCTGATATATGTAAGTAGTAACGCGGCTAGCAAAAAATATAAGCAATATAAAGAGGTAATAAGCACCTATTCCACCGCCCCTATTTAAAACTAAATTAACGGGAAAGAAAACTTCTAATGAGTGGTTAAATATTGAGAAGTTAACTAGAAAAAGCATAGTAATTAGGAAATACGAGACCATTGATTTACGGAGAGTATTTAGTAGCTAATATTTATCTTTGAAATACGGAACAATCAGCGGATACCTTTATTTATCTTCTTCGATTGTCTCAGATTAATGAGTTCCATATCTCCATTTTTGGCTTTGAATTGTTCTTGCTTGAAAAAGATAGTTTTATCTACTTGTCCTGAATCTTCCTTTACCACTTTATCTGGCCTTCGGGTATATTTCAAGCATTTAGAGATATCGTCGCTTGATGCGGAACGTTTATAATTTAAATCTCTCTTAAGACTATCCTAGTTGCTTATCAGGGTCTGGATTCCGTGGAAAATTAGAAGAAAATTTATAAGTTTATGCCCTTGCATCCCAACAACCACTATTAAGATTTGCTCTCACCGAGTTCTATCGAAGTTCACGCTTGGAAAAACATGCTTGCTGTCCGTTCTACTGTTATTAAGGTGGAAACTCTATATCTAGTTGGAACGCTATAGTTTTTATTAGAGCTTAGTGTGTAAGAATTTGGACTATTTAATTATACTGTTCTTTTGGTCGTGTAGTGGCTGGAGTAGTGGTTGTTCATCCATAGATACAGGATTTAAATTCTGTTAATGGTGAAGATTTGTCTGTGGAGTCATTATTCCTTATTGGGAGCTTTATAGAGAGCTTATTGTTTAGGCTTCCGTGACGTCATGCTGATGGCTCCATTATGCTTCCGGGAATCTCCATCACGTAGGTTGTTTTTAAGACGCGAGACGTGGGTTTTTTTTTGGAGAGAAGTTCTAGGATGATACATAGACCGTCGGAAAGGACGCTAAACTGTTAACACCTTTGCGTCTTTCAAAGACAGCAATGCCGACGTCGGGTTTCTATACACCCTGTCCACATTCCAACCTACCCACCTATCCCAAATTCCGTCTGAAATTTGAATAATTTAATCAATGAATTTAAAGTGAGGGTATTGCTTTGTAATAATGACTGACGTTAGCTAAGTGCTTGCAATTTTATGAATAAGTCGGGACCCTGAAGTAAATCTCCTGAATGAAAGTCTGTTCCCTGTAAATTCTCCCATCCTCTCAGCCGTTGCAAAATATACCTACATGTGTAACCCACCGTCTTTCATCCCCACCACTTTCTTTCTTTCCCTCCCTACCCTCCCCATCCAAATAACTAAATAGTAGGTAACTGTTTTACGTTGCAAAACCTGCTAATGATGATGCTAAAGCATTGAAACCCGGATCTTTCACTTTTTACTTCCATGGTTTATAAAAGTTCAAGGTAAACCTCAAATACGTAATGTGACCGATAGAAGAAAAGGTTTCAGGCTTTGTTAAAAAGTGTTCAAATTTGGGTCGTTTACAAAAGTTTATAAACCGGAGTGCTATTTTTAATATCCAAGGTAGGTAAGGTAAGATTTAAGGTAACTAGGATGTCCCTTAGTCAAGAGCGGAGCGGCAAAGAGGTGTCAATTTGGAATGCAAACAAAGCTGAGAAAACGAAAAAAACACCACCTCACCACCGCTGTCACCTAAGAGGACACTGGATTCACCTTCTGTAGAATGTGACCTTGCGTGCGGTAATGGGGAAGCTCAGTGGCGCTTGAAAATGCCCTCTTTCCCACCGGATGAACGGAAAGGATAAGGAACGAGGCGTATCTTCATCTTTCTTTTTTTGAGCAGATATATCGAAGGGAAAAGTTTTTGGCACGAGCGTGCGTGAGAATGACCTCGTTATGCCATTCGCGGAAGTCTTCTTGCGTTGAGAGAAAGTGTCCTCCAAGCAGTGGGCGAAGGTGTCGCGGGGAGGGGAGGAGCAGGAGCCGCCACCTTCTAATCTCCGCTGCAGATTAAGGAAAAAAGAGGCGCCGATTTTTGAATGTTTTGGTCACGTGTCACCAAGGTGGGGTACCCGTGTTGCCTTTGGCGTGGGAGATGAGAGAAAGGCCAAGGTCAAGGTGGTTCAGTCAGATTTTCAGCGACCACACCGCGGGTGCTGCATACGTGGACGACGCGTGCGTGTGAAGCCATCGTCTCTGCGTGTTTGTGTGACGTGCCCGTGATTACGAGCGCCTTTGCCTCGCCTTATAGGCGGCTCAACGCGTCAACTGCCAGGGAAACGAATGGAGCGATGACTCGACGTGCATCGCAGCTATCGTTGTGCTCACAGGTGTTACTACGGATGACAAAAAGTGGAAGGGAAATTATCTCACACTCATTACGCCGTAGGTCGAGTAAACGGAAATCCCTTTATACTCAGGGCAGAAAGATTTAACCCGCGAAATAAAGTACAAAGGATAGCCACATGCTTCATTAAAAAAAACTTCTACGAGCGAGTAAAGGGTGAAACACAGCAGTTGATGAACGAAGTTGGGAGCCGCTCGGTACTCTGGGGCTACACGCTTGGGTAGGTTCGATAGAAAAATTCAGATCACATGAGTTTAGGGGTAATGCCGAGGTTATTATTTTGACGTCACATTACATCTCCAGAGCTGACAGGGTAGGCAAAATAAGAGATACACGCTGCTGATGCTGCTGTACGGCTGATAGGTATAAAAATTACTTCTTCCCACGCACTATTAATAACTTCAATAAAACATCAAAGCACTAAGATACCCCGTCAACACCTTTTTCACTTTTCGTTCCCTCCATCTTACAATTCCCTCTTCCCTTCCTTTTCCTTGACTGGAGTCTAAACATCCCCTGCCACACGCCCCCATGGTGGCTGGCACGTAGGTGACATTCATTTGTATTTCGCTCTAATGACCGAAGAAACAATCGGCTGCGGCTTATTTGTCTACTTACTGTTACGCGTGATGCACGCCAAGAGCCTTCTCACTGAAATGCTTATCGATCGAGCATTTGAGTGAGATGATAGTATGTTAACCACACAGCATATCTCTAGAACTGATACAAGCGAACAAGTAACAGAGATTCACTACAGAACTGATAAATACACCGATTCCTTCTTCATACCCACATTTAATGTCTGTAGCAAAAACAGAGCGAGACACTGGGGCACTCCTTCAACATACATTGCACGTACTTCCCTTCCGCCTTCCACTTCCTTTTCCCTATTACCTTTTTCATGGCTGGTGTCCTAGCACTCCCTTGAATTCCTTGAACCTCTGCGGCGACTTGTAGTGTGGTATGTAGAAGTAGATATTACTTTCGACTCTTCCGCTGAAGAAGGGCGTGCATCAAGGAAGTAAGCAATGAATACGTCAATGTCCAAAATATCCGCATTCAGGCTTTTGGTGCTTTTGTACACCACAGTTCCCAAGTTTCACTGACATTGGTGGAATTAACGTCTATATGTAGGATATTAACTCCTAACACGAAAAATTAACTCGCTTTATACATATTTAATTCCATTTCGAAGCCATGCGATCAAGATTTGTTAATGTTATGTGATGGGATGTTATGTGATATTAATGCGGAATTGAAATGCCACTTGCAATCAGCATAAAATGCTGACTGTTTAATCCAGCTTACTGTTTTACTGCAGCTGTGGACATCCATATGTAGGCCAGATATGCAGAGCCCTAAAAATACGCCTCCAAGAGCATCAACGGGCAATTAAAAATAATAATTACCGCATTTCTGCAATAGCCGAACACCATCTCAGCGGCCCCACTCATAATTTCAACTTTGAGGAGACAAAATTAAAATCAAGGGAGGTATGCTATTACCCAAGATTAATCAGGGAGGCTATAGAAATTGCGAAGAGACCGGAGAACGTCAACCGATAAGACGGTTACACGTTAAGTAGAAAGCTCAAACGAATTTTTGAAATTTAAATTCCGGCAACAACGGGAGTCCTCACTTATATATAAAGACGAGCGAGACTAAAGAATCAGTTCAGTTAACCTGATGAAGCTGGCAGGAGGACCAGTGAAATATTGTTTTTTTGTAATTTTAAACATCGCGGAATGAATCCCGAAAGATTAAACAGTCAACACTATATCCGCGGAAGTCTACGAGCTAATTTTAGCATAAAATGCTGTTTCGAAGATTGAATCGTGGTCGATAGAGTATCGATTACTATCCCCATGACCCTCTAGATGGGAAGCCAGCCAATACTGCAACCCGATCCCCGTCCCCCTCGGAAATGCATGTTCAATTGAAATGGTTTGGTGGTATATCTGGCTATCGTACCCAATCGCTATTTGAGATATCCGGTATCGTATTCCATTCACGGTGGAAGAGAATGCCTGGGTGGCTTATTTGGCTAAAGCTCTCGGTCGAAGTCGTGCTATCTGGGTTCGAATCCCAGTTAGGTTTGCCTACCCTCCAGTTATTATGTAAGAACGCGGTAGTACTTCCCGGTACTCGAAGGGGAGAAACACACAGTTAAAATGTCATCATACCGGACTGGGATTCGAATACAGGTCCCCCTGTATTCAATTATTTCAGGCGTAACCTTGTGGAAGTCTATTATAAATAATGCCATTAACAACTATGTTTCAATCCACAGAGTTTTTGCTGGTACCACTATTTTCAACGCTACGGTGTCAGGTACCTGATGATGACGCCGTAGCGTTGAAACTAGTAGTACCAGTAAAAACTCTATGAATTTCAACGTAGCTGTGATTGTCATTATTCGCAGGTCCCCCTATTCCTCCCCAGAATCTCAATAAATAAAACCTACGGTGCGGATTCGGCGGATCTGGGCTCACTTCTGCCTTACCTTGCCAAGCTTTTGGCGTTGATTTTTTACTCTGTACTCTTTTTCTTTTTCTTAACCAGTTTATAAGAGAATACCTATAAAATAAGGAGCAATTGGATAGGATTTTTATATAATAAAACTGTGGAATTGCAGTTTTGATTCATTATTACATTCATTCATTTAAACATTTGAGGTAACTTGCTTTGAAGCAATCCGACCGTTCATGGGGAAGTACTACTAATTTTCTTCACCGGGAA
Source organism: Pyrrhosoma nymphula (assembly GCA_963573305.1). NCBI lineage: Eukaryota > Metazoa > Arthropoda > Insecta > Odonata > Coenagrionidae > Pyrrhosoma > Pyrrhosoma nymphula. Next base: position 29,693,003 of record OY754332.1, read on the forward strand.
ACCCCAGGAATTGAACCATATGTCTTGGGATCACCCGTCCTCCCGGAAGAAGGCGTTTTCCTACTGTTTTTTTTAGTAAAAAAATATGAAATATTCTTCGCGACATTAACGTTCTCGGCGATTTATATTTTTTTCACAGATTGATTTCTACTATTGTCAACGAATATGTGAATTTATAGCAATATTTCGTGATGAATCCGTTTGGCACATGGTGGTCAATGATGCGATTTGGTTGACTGATGAGCTGGTTCAATTATAATATAATTGCACAATTTATTCTGCCCATTTGTGGTAATTACACATTCAATGGGAGCTAAATTATGGTTTTTAAGTTCTCCTCCGGAATATTCCGGAATGTCTAAATATTGAAATGAACTTTAGGAATTAACTCTTTGGAAATTGGAAGCCCCAGTTCCAGTCCAGGCAGATGATTTCTTTCGCAATGAATTTTACATATTAGTGTGTTACCGTAAGTTCCACAGCTAAAGTTTAACTGATTTGAATTACAGAAATAAATGAATGAATCGCGAGGAGCAGATGACCGTCACCGTTCACAAGTAGAGAGTAATATTTTCCTTCCAAATGGAATCCTTTATTCGGGAACAAAATATAATACACGCCATTTGGTTATTGGATGAGGGAGTAAATTGAAATTCAAGATGAGACCCACTGTTTTTTATCTAGAGCAACGACCAGACATGAAGATGCCCGTTGAAAAACTTTGTATAGACACTCATGCTAATTCTACATAGCTCTCAGAGACTTTATGTATCTGAAGCTTCCGCAGACTCCTGAAAAAAGTATACTGAATTGTCATTTCGTGTAACTACCTGCGGAAATATAATAATGTACAGTTTTCTCTATTACAGAACAATCTCAATAGTCAGTCTCGCTTTCCTGTGGCTCCGTAATATCCGAGGTACAGATTCTTATGTTGTTTCTGTGCCAATCAAGTTCAGCTCTGTCAAACGAAGGTCAGAATCCGACTAAGGACTTAATTTTCATATTCACGGGGGCTAGTATCCCTGTTTTATCCTTACAGTCCCATTTATTGAAATGCGGAAAAGGAGATAAATATCCCTTTTTGTCGTAATTTATGTTCGCCCATTGGCTGTATTATTCGTGCTGTTAATCATCGGAGGTGGCTTCAATCCACATTACCTTGGTTAATCAAGGCTGCACTGCCTTATTTTCATTTTTTTAAATAGCCTAGTGATCCGGCAAGTGCTTGAGTGCCTGAGAGTGCTTCATCACTGACAGTAAGCCATTTCGGAGCGTCTGCATTTAGGCTGCGGAGCTTGCAAGTGTTCACTTTTAAGCATAGCGTTGAAACAGTGACTGTGTACCTTAGACGTGTAAATGAATCGATAATTATCTGCAGTCGTCAGTCTTAAAGTAGGTTGGTGGTAGCCTACTCTCCACTCTTAGCAAATCGGTTTACACCCTCATAATTCTTCATTTGAACGACTCTCATAATTTGCTTGATGTATTCCATTCTTGGTCTTCTTCGATAGTTCTTTCATTCTTTCTCCATCCAATTCCTTTTTTAGAAGACTGTTATGTCTCACTCAGAGTGTGTCCAATTAGTTGTTCTCTTCTACTTTGAAGGGTTTTCATTTAACGAATGTTCTCCCCAGCTCTTCGTAGGACATCTTCGTTGGCGATTCTCTTCATGTATTTCATTTTCATCATTCTTCAAAATCGCTACATTTCCATTGTTTCCAATACTATTTCTGCTGCTGTTATCGTACAAGCTCCACGGATAATTCGTGAAACCACCCTCTGCCGTTTATCCATCGATTGGAGAGTGTACTATGCATGATTACCTATATCGATGCACTGGATAAAAATATTGTGCATATTAGAATATTTTGGAGTTGATGTACTTACTGGTTCCGTTGCCATTACTTTCCAATGATTGCCACCCGGTATTTATGGCTTGCCATTCGTTTTTGAAAATGGCTGTTGCAATTGAAATCTTTAAATTTAATTTGAAAACAACCCTCGCGAATAACTACTAAATTCATGAAAAAATTGTGTCAATTGTGTCAAAGAATTGTGTGTGCAAGGGATACACGTCTATTTTAAAACCGGAAATGGGGGTCAATTATGTTCAGGGAACGCAGAGCTAGACTTAATATTCTTCGTGAATAGCACGGGAAGAACAATTGTTAATATAAGTATGCTGTTGATATGATATATGCACTATTTATTCGTTGCTTAATGTGTTTATGAGGCTCATTTTAATGTCCACCAGAGACTAAATTCTTTAAAGATAATAAAAACCAACCACTATTGCTTTTGTACGATTTCTTATATTGCAAATATATTCAAAAGCAATAATAAGACATCTTGGGACAGATTTAGAAGTGAGATAGAAGATTATTTACATGGTAGACAATAAATAGCATATAAAATAATGAAACATCTTAATAAAGCAGAGAGAGATGTAGCTCGATTAAATGTCATACCAAAAGACGAATGGGTAAAACTACAAGAAACTATGGTATGACTCTGCATTAAACGAAGCACATGATAAGGATGTTACTCCAGAGGTAGACTCGTAGGAGTGTAGACTCGATTGACCTGAAAGAAGTGGAATACGCTCTGAATAAAACAAAGAACAGGAAAGACGCTGGCATAGATGAAATTGATTCGGAGCTGATAAAATATGGAGGTGGAATCCTAGAAAGAAGATTCCTACACTTATACAACATGTGCTGGATAAAACATGAAATCCCATATGAGTGGAGGGTTGCCAGGGTTGTTTCCCTATTCAAAAAAGGAAACAGGAGTAACTCAGAGAACTACAGGGGTATAAGTCTCCTAAATACCGCTTACAAAATATATAGAACAATAATCAATACTAGGCTAAAGGCTATCTCCGATAATATCTTATTAGAAGAACAAGCTAGCTTCAGGAAAGGCATTGACAATGTTTTCACTATAAAACAAATCATAAAAAAACGAAGAGAATTTAACCTAGAAACGCACCTAGTATTCATAGATAATGAAAAAGAATTTGATCGTGTCAACAGAGAAACGTTATGGTCAATTATGGAGAAAAGAGGATTTCCTAAACACTTGGTAAAAGTTACTCAGAGCATATACAGAAGTACCAGAATTGTGACTGATATTGGAAAGCAGCTGACACAGGAAATTTTCTTTAACCAGGGCGTTAGGCATGGCTGTTGTGTGCCACCTACTTTGTTTAATCTATACATAGATGACCTTCTAAGGAGATGGCAGGAAGATAATGTAGCACCAGGTATAGAATTGGAACCTTCTGAGTACTTAAATACGATGCTATTCGCCGATGACCAAGTTACCATACAAGGCAGAGAAGATAAATTGTAAATTGCTGTTCACAAATTAAAACAACTGAGTAACCTGTAGGTATAACCTTAAAATCTCAAAAGCTAAAACTAAAACAATGGCATTTTTAGGGAGCAACCCGATAAGAACAAAAATTGTCATAGAAAACCAGGTACTGGAACAGGTGTACCATTTGCAATATTTAGAATGTGATATATATCGCACGACGAGGACAAAGATATCACAAATAAAATTAAAGATTTCCAGAGGATATGTGGGACAATAAGAAGAAATTTAAAAGGTAAAACAAGAAAATATATTCAGATAAAATTATATAAAGTGATAACTGTTCCTACTGTGTTGTATGGGTCAGAATGTTCGGTAATAAAACAAAGAGAACTAAAACAAATGCAATTATCATAAATGAAATTTCTTCGAGTAGTCAAAGGGTGTACAAGGATAGATAAAGTAAGGAACACATCTATAAGAGAGGAACTAGGTGTCCAGCCGATATCGGAAAAATTAGTAGAATACAAAAATAGGTGGAAAGAGCATGTATTACGAATGCCTAAGGAAAGATATCCTAACCAGGCTTTGGAATATAATCCACTAGGTAAAAGAAGCGTCGGAAGACCAAGGATGAGATGGTAAAGTGAAGCCGGAACAGGCTTGAAGCCTAAATCTGGAAGGAAGAAGAAGAAGAAGAAAAACCATATCCTTTGCAAAAATTAAGCTCGAAATTTAATCTAATATTAGGTTCGGCTGATAATTAAATTATTGGATTAAGCGACAAAATTGATGCTTCTCAATGGAGAGTGAAAGACTAAATTACTAACATAGGACAGACTCAATGAATAAATGCCTAATGATACTCACAACGTAGTGTTACATTCAAGTAAACTCTGATTTTTACTCCAAAGCATTAATTCTTTTAACAGAGTAAATCTTAATCAGTGACTCACTCTGGGCAATATCCGGAACTGTGCGTTACGCTTATCGCTATTCTCAACGATGGATAGCGCGCATCACGACCAGTATTTTGCCCAAATAAGGAATCCGTCCATGCCTACCCCCACGCACGTCATGTTTGACATTCGTCCTACGAAATTTGCTTTTATCTTTCAAAAGACGGGCAGCAGCCAATTATAACGTAGCGGAAGCTACTGTTTACCTATTACTGTACGGAAGTTTTGGGATGAGTCAAAGCTTGAGCCCGCGGAGCACGGGGGAGGCGGAGGTAAAGGGTTTGGTTCACCGAAGTTCACGGTGACCGAGGCGCCGTTTGCGGGCATATTGGTGCCGAGGTTTTTTATACAAAAGACACTATCCTTCTCCCACGAGAGTAGTTCTTTAGTTCTTTTCGAAGAGATCTGACCATTTGTCTTTCACCCCTTTTTAAAAAATCATCAGCAGCATCATTCAATCCGAAGATGGTTTTCAGCTACTCTCCATTCCATTTTCCTACCAGTCAACCGCTTCATTCCTTTGTGATTTTTCGCTTTGACATCCTTTAATTGCCAAGGAAATACAAATATATGTTACTATGTTTCAAACTTTCAGTTGTCTGATATATTAAATCCTTGGTCTTCCTCGAAAAACTCTTCCCATTCAATTATTTTTACATTATTGTTTTTGATAGGCTATTGTGTCACATTCTATATAAATAACTTTTCGCTTATAATTATAGTTCCTCTTTCTTTTCTCTTAGTTTTCATAATCCTTTTTTCTTTCCAACTCTTTGTAGCACTTCTCCGTTGGTGATTCTCTCCGTCCATTTGATCTCCAACATTCTTCGATAACATAATATCTTCACTACTTCCAATCTCCTTTGCTCAGATGCTGTTATTGTCCAGGCTTCACTGACATATAAGAGCATGCTCCAAATAAATCTTATTATAAAGTGCTTCCTTATTTCCAAGCTTGTGCTGCTGGCTGTTAGCTGACTCCTTATCTGGTAGAATTTCTTCTTGGCTTGGGCTATTCTGCTCACAATATATCTTTCTTACTTCTTCCATCGCTGGAGATCCTGATCGCCGGATAGCATAATTCTTCCACTTGTTTTTGAAGGGTAACGGAGCGTAATAAATTTCATTAAGGTTGTATAGATAGGTTTTACGGCAGAAAGCATAATTGACTGAATCTCTGAATTTAGTTTTTTAATATAATAAGCTAACCACCACTAACCCGTGTAAGCTCTATTTTTCGAAATTCTTATAAGTGTACATACAAGTGCTCCACCCGTGAAACAGTTGAAGTACAGCCATCATCATCAGAAGCCATCAATCTGAAGATTGATTTTCCGCAGCTCTCCTCTCCATTCTCTTTTCACGTAATCATTGTAACAATTCATGATTCCTTATTTTGACATCCCTCATCATTTATTCCAACTATACCATATTTGTTCTTCCTAAGCATCTACTCCAATTATTTTTCCTTTCATTAGTGTTTTCAGGAGGGTCTTATACCTCAGAGTAGGTCAATAATACTTCGAATTCTTAATATCTATTACTTTTGTAATGCACAGTGTGCGAAAGGTAACGCAATGTACGAAGACGGAGGCAATTTTTATGCTATTTTCAACTTCGGTTCGTTTGTGGAGGCAGGTTTATAGTCTGCCCTAATTTACGGCATTGCCAGGTTCCCTTTTAAAGAAAATCAACGTAAAATATGGGTTTGAAATTTAATGAAACACTACTTGGCTTACTACTATGCTGAAAAATTGCATTTGATGAATCAATTATTCTACTAAGGAGGTCAAATGAACGATTAATATATTTTATATTTTTGTGTTGAAAGCATGAAACTAGAAAAAAATATTTACCTCTTTTCAGATTATGTCATTTCTTATGCATATTATTCTCCAGTGTGGTGTAAAAGGACCTTATAAAAATATTCGGTGATATATCATCAATTTTCATACAATCCACATCATATCATGACCCTTTTAGGCTGCGTTGCGCTTGTCCTGAGACACTTTAAGTTTCCCTTCTATTTTATGCGCGATGCTTTTCTTTCTCAGGTTAATGTGAATGCCTGGATATGCTTCACTCCCTGCGCCTTTTCTCCCAGCAGTTCCTCCAAATCATTATTAGTACTTCATCATCAACCGTTTATTATTCTACCGTCTTGCCTATTTTCTCAGATAATTTACCGTCTGACGGGGTTCATATGACGATGCATTAAGTTTCAACCACCAATATTTAAATGTTAGGAATTCAAAAGGCTCTAATTTTGTTACTGCATGCTGTCGCTGCGACCCAATGTCGTCTCGATGCAGTCGACACATCGACAACCGTCAGTCATTTTCATTTAATCTTCTTGTTTTGACCTGATGTCATTCCCCTTCTGCGCCCTCATTGTCATCGATCATTCATTGTGAATTATGAAGCGAGGGGATTCACACTCTTCCTCCTCTGTGGTTAAATCTGTTATAGCGCTCTCCGCTATTGGTGAACTTCCGCTCACGTAAACACAGGAAAACGGATGTGGCACAGAAAAGGACCAGAAGTCTACTGGAGAAAATAGTTATGAGATGTATTTCGTGTTGTTTCCATTTTGTTACGCAAAGGCACTCATTTCAGAAGGTAATGATGCTTTTACTTGGACGATCAATGCAAATAACAATAACGTTTTGGTGTGATTGGTACGGTCTACGTATATTAGGATAGGTTAGTTTATTTATTATGTTACATGAATTAATAAATTATCTATCTATTAGTTAGCTCTACCTTTAACTATCCAAACCAACCTTCGGGTTGAATCACTGAGTGAGTGATCTATTAGTTTTAGCTAATATTGTATCGCAGTCTACTATCTCTCTGTTGAGCTATGTTTTAATCCGACGCCTATTCTCTAGGAGGCTTTTGCCTTGGAGGCCAAGGCTTCGTCGTGCGGAAGACCAGGGGGCATTTTTTTTTGCTTTTCGACAGGGTTATGCTTGAGAGTCAATAATGGCAGAAACTTGAAAAAGAGGGAAAATTAATTCAAAGTGAAGATCTGTTTAGGCTTCGAGGGGTTTGGTAACGCGTGACAGTATTGCAGTGGTGATTCGGTTAGCAGAAAGAAACCTAGATCGTTTAGAGTATAACCATTAAATGTTTTCGTATTTTATGCGTTTTGGAAAGTGTTTCAAAGAGGAGAGTGTGAAATGTTTTTGAATAAAATTGGGAACTTATGAGTACTCTGGAAGATAAGACGACTGATGAAAAACGTACATACATTAGTCTAGGTCTAGAAAAAGTTATTGATATGTTAGACTTGGGTAGAGAAGGACAGGGCTTGGATTGGGATATGTTTGTCTTCTACCGTCAGAACTCTTCCAAATGCCATCATATTCTTATCTATTGCTCCAAGTAAATGGTAGGGTTATGGGTTGACCTCCGTATATTTTCTCCAACCCAACTGAATCTTCTCTAACGTTTCCTTATTAGAAATGTATGTTTTTATTATTAAAGACCTTAAAAACTCTTCGGGTAGTCGGAGAAAGTCATGGGTGAATGTGATGGAAGAGGCTCTTAAGAGGAGAAATATTAAGAGTGTTAAGAATTGGAAAGCATGTATGTAACAATGCATGAATGTAACGGAAGAGAAAGAGGTATGCAAGAAAATAGCATTGCACATGGAATTATTAAATTTAAGCCAGTTTCCTCGGCCTAGCGGCAACAACGAAGCTCTTTGACTATGCCTACCTAAAAAGGGAATGGCTTGATGGGTATACATGGGTATATTTTTCTAACAGCCACAATTCTCTCTTCAAAATCTGTCGATACCCAATGTCATTATTATTCCCTAGCAACTGCAATCACCTAAATCTACGCAAAGTGATAAAAAATTGACTATTTTTCTTATGATGGCCTGGATTGAAGTTAACAGGTTATGAATAAATCATTATGGACGTCGCACGTTTCCAGTCCCGAGAATTAGGTCGTCTTGCTTGAGGTGGCATCGACCCATTCATTAGAGCCCAGCGGAAGCTTCAGGTTGCGCTATTGTAAGCTACCGCCCAGAGATGAGTCAGGCTCGGTCCATTGAATAAATCTCTTAGAGTTGCAGAACAATAGCGATGACGGTATTGTGAATTACTTCTGGGTGGTGAATCTTGGTATTAGGTGAATGTTGTCGCAATTCTTTACCGTGGCTCTTCTGCCTTACCTCCTCAAGCTCTTGACGTTGCTTTTTTACTATGTAAGTACACCTACAGTTTTTCTTACGTTTTCCCAGTTTATGGGAGAATGCCCATTAAACAAGGAGTGTTTGGTTCTATTTAAATGACGTTATATCTGCAGTCTTCATTTAAACATAGGGGATTTGTATTAAAACTGTGGAATTGCTAGGTATTGTTTCAATAATACATTACTTTAGTGAAAAATTTGTTGTAACTTGCTTTGAAGCCACATGTATCCGGCCTTTCTGTGGAAAAGGTCTACCAAAATTGAACAATGTTCAAAATGTGAAAAAGTTACAAAAAATAGTTAATTCTAGAACTAATGCTGCAAATCAAATTGAAGTATTTTTAATTAAACAGACGTTTAATTGAATATCCACTCATGTTTACCGTAAGAAAATTAATCATTTATGTATTTTACGAATTTGCTCTTATTAACAGTGGAGAAAATCATTCACCGAGACTGGAATTGGAACCCAGACCCCCTGAATACGCAGAGTGGGTTTTATTTATTAAGGATCTGTGGAGGAATAGGGGGGCCTGTGTTCAAATTCCAGTCTGGTATGATAATATTTTCACTGTGCATTTCTCCAGTTATATTCCCATATGTGGGTGACTCCGCTGCGGAGACAGACACAGTTAGACCCGCTGTACTTTGACATGATTTTTTAATGAAAGCTGTCATTTGCAATGATTAGATTTTATTTTCCCTGACAGGCCATCGGAAGCCAAGTGGATAGATATCTTCGAGGCCAAATGACCAAAATATCTTCACCAAACTTTTTATAGCAAAGGTTTATTTATTTTTGGTTTATAAAGCATGGAGAAATTTCTAGGACTTTGTTAACCTTCACTTCTCATAAGGAAAAGGCATCACAAAGTTAATTTCACTCTGACCGCGGTTAATGAGCCAGCATCGCCGTTATCAATTCAAGGGTATCCAATCGGCGGTGCCATTTCTTTCACCAGAGAGTGACTGAGAGAAACTTGACTGCGAGATAAGAGTGGCCACCTCTTACCTTTTACTTTGGAAGTCATGCGTTGCCCCAGTATCTCTTAACATTATTTTACTTCGAGTTGCGGTGATAAATGTATGTCATAAACAAAATACTTGGTAAATGTCCGGAATATAAGCCGACCGCGGATGGCTCGGCGGGGTGTAATTACCTATAAGTCACGGGTTCGAATCCCACCTCTTAGCATGGGTGCTGTACTTGTTTTGGGATAAAAGTTTTGAACGAGATGGTAACGATTTCTTGGATGAGTACCTGGCGTTTTGTTTGGTAGGGTATATTAGCCGCTACACAAAGTATGAAGAACTCGGTCGAAGACCAGCGGATGCAGAACTTTCAAATCCTAATGCATTTGCTTTCTATTAGTGCTTAACCGGGGAAGTTGAAGTTTTATTCTCACCTTTAAGAGTTTTTTAATTTATCGATAATGCTAGTTTAGTACCTGCACAAAACATTTAAAAAAACAATACGAACGGTAAGAAAAATATTTTTTATTTTCAGTATCGCAGTTTTTTGCTATGCATTCTTCTTTCTTTTGGAGTTTAACTGGCTTATTATGTGCGTTATTAACTAGCCTAATAACAGTAATCCGAAGGTCTGTGTCTTTGGTGAGGATATGGTTCGCTAAATACCTAGCCATAAAGCGGGTGAAGTTCAAATGTCAAGGTCGGAGGTAGTTTCTTTTCTTTTCATTATTCTCAGGAATACCAGGCGCCCATAAAATTATGCACTTTGTTTTGGTTGATATTTCCTAAGAGGCGCTTGAAGTCAATACCAGGAAAGTATAATCCCCGAAAGCTATAGTTGTAATATTAAGGCTCCGTCATATCAACTTCTCAAACTTCCCTGTAAATAGGTTACGTTATTTTTAGTAGTCTCTTGATAATCTCACCAATGGGCACCTCGGCTAATTTATTATTTTGTCGTATTATCACAGCATTATTTTTATTGTACTTTTTAACCTGATAAATCAAACATTTTTAAATAGAGCTGAGATGGAGAGAGCATACGGCTCTTACTAGATGAGCCACCCTATCGAGATATACCTTTCAAATGACACGGAAATTGAAATTCCTTTTCATCATTCTCTAATCAAATTCAATAGACGAGACAGCGCCAGCATCATTGATTGGGCTACAGTCTCGATAACTAAATCGAAAAATAAATAACTGGTGTAAATTTCAATGAAGCCGTTCACTGCGTTGACCGATTTTTTGTTTCCATCCTAAATCAACATTTCTATTAAATCAACATTTAATAAACATTTCTATTAAATCTCTATTAAATCAACATTTCTATTAAATCTCTATTAAATCAACATTTCTATTAAATCTCTATTAAATCAACATTTTTTGTACTAAAGAACTAAATTCTGCAATGCTTAATGCCAAAATTACATTATGATTTTCACCTTAGTTTCATTGCAGTAAATTTACCGCTAAAGATTCCATATGAGGCTATACTCGATCTCCGCAGTACAGGGAAAATATTTTTTGAGCTTGTGGGGTAAACTCGAGCTCCGTATTCGGTGGAAAAGAATACTCATTTGGCTACCTCCGAAAGTTGCTGCTAAAGGGTTTAAGAGTTCAATTCTGTGATCCAAAACTGTAGATGCTGCATTTTTTATTTTGAATTTCATTTCTTTTATTTTGGTGAAATGACCTATCCTGTCCGAACCCGTAAAATAAATGACCACTCATAGATAAATATATAAATTCCCCTGCGTTGAAGCAGACTGGCCATAGATGGTGGGATATATTCGGATTAATCTTAAGCTGTTGGGAAATACGAAGGAATGGTAACAGCTGTGTAGTGGAGCCCAAATGACGTCAGAGCCTCCACTCGTCAAGATGTGTCGTCTGTGGAAAAAGTGCACATGAGACTATGCACCCCTTGCGTCAATGGGGCATTTTAAGAGACAGGGATAGCAAAACTTAGTGGCACTCGTTTGTAAAGAGCATGATGACGGGGAGAAGGGGTAATGCATACAAGAGAGGTGGGGCTTAGTGGTCCCCTCAGAGGTCCCCGCTGAAGTCCTTCGATACCTCTGCTCGCTCATCCACGCTTGATTTACCCTCACCTACCTAGCACCCTCTGCTGGCGGGTGCCACCAAGTTTTGATACCCTTTTTATACGACCCAATATAAAGTATAACTATTGAGCTAAACGAATAAAATGCTGTAGTTTCTGTTTTGATAATTTATTTCATTCTTCGTACTTATATTGTATTATCTTAGTATCTGTTTCGCTGTTAATATCAATAAATGCGAGAAAATAAAGACAGGATGGGATATATGGGTGATTAAATTATATAGTAAAGTCTTACTACATAATTTTATCACCCATATATCCTATCCTGTGTTTATTTTCTCGCATTTATTGATATTAACAGCGAAACAGATACATATAGAATCATAGGAGAATGTCAATGAGAAGGGACTGAGGCCAAATATCGGGATGAACGGGGCCAAATATTGGGCTTACCATATGGAAGCAATGTAGTAAAAGTTCTTCATCACCTGATCTCACCTAAAAATTCTGACGGTTTTTAGATTACTTGTCATAGGCTATGGTAAATATATTTTTACTTAAAGCCGAAGAGTGTAAATTTATTGGGAAAAGAATCACTTGACTTGGCCGACGTTCAAGCACGGATCTCTCAGTTACTGGCTAGATTTGCTCGCCGTGTAGTACACCTCCGAGCCTAACCGACAATTGGGAGATCCGGGTTCGAGTCCCGGTCGAGTGTTATGATTTTTTCCACGGTTTACTTACTCACTTTTGTGTCATATATTGTAACCGTGCTCCCGACTTTGTACCATGTTCATTCGTATAACTTTGGCAATAAGTGTGTATATATATTACATTAGAAGTCACAAGAGACACTGAAATGTATACGGTTGGTTGGTTATTTGAGGAGGTGAGTGACAACTCAGGTCTGTTGAGCCTCGTGGTTAGATTGGTGAGGAGCGTGGGGAATGGAGAAAGTGAGGATAGAAAACCGGGATTATCATTAACATAAGACCCCTAGACATCCATAGTTTAGCATCAAGTGTTAGTAGTCTGTCCGACGGACGGAGTACTACATTTAAAGTGCTCTCCACAGGGCACCCAAATTGAAATCGATATTCAACTGGTAAACCTGTGCCATAGCCGGGATTCGAAACAGGGCCCTTAGGATGGGAAGCCATTCTAGTCCCTAGGGAGGTACTCAAGCGAACGCTCTGATCCGAATCCCTGAAATGCATACAGGGTTTCATTCGAGGTTTATTCTAGCGTTAGCAGCCTTTTGCAGATGTTAGCTCTTAAGTTAACTATTTCAGAACTTTTTAGATTGTGGTCTACATTTTACTTACTATTGCTTTAGCGGACCATATAATACCTAAATTACTTTATTGACGGTGAAGTATGAATGCTCGACTTAAATGAGTATTTAGTGTATATCCAGCAGAGTTGGTAAAAATTAATCAAATAAAAATTCTGCCCATTGAAATCTTTTTATTAATACTATGCGATTCAAAGTTTTAGCATCATCACCTTGCACTATGCCATTGACATTGCGTAATATTAACAAATAATGTTTCAGTGGACAGCACAAATTTATTATTTAATTTATTTCCAACGCAATCCTCCACCGCATCTCGCCCGATACAGTGGAGTCATTATAGATTCATTCAGAATGTAAGTCACAAATGTAGAGTTTTTACTTCTTCGTAAATATTTTCTTCTTATTGATATATGACTTATTGGCTCAATTTCGCCATGTTCAAGATTACCCAGCAGAGACGAAAAGGCGAAAATTTTGGGAGGCATCACTTTTCGGGCTGGATAGAGTTCTGAAAAGGACCGAATTGGCCCGCGGGCCGGAGGTTGTGCATGCATGGCCCAGTCCAAGTCCCTGGTGCCGATTATCTCGCCCTCAATGTGCTTCCTGAAAGAGACCGGGGCATGCGAGAAATGTCCGCGCACCGCCGGTCGCACTCATGAAGAGGACTCATTGATGCATTTGCGATGACGAATCCGTCGCTTCCCTTCCGCTTCGTGGAACCCGCGTGCCGCCCGTGACGACGGCTGCCCACTCCGAGTAGGCCGAGGGAATTTCAGCCGCGTCTACCATCTGACTCAACGTATTGGAATCGCCCTGACTCTTTTCAGTTTTTGATTATGGTATCTGTTCGTGATGAATAATTATAACTTTTTATTATTTTAGACACTTTTCTTGTTGAACAACCAAGGTTTCAACACATTAGTGTCACTACACACAAAGGTGATGCGCCTTTTTTATGTTCATAATGCTTTGAAACCTTTGTCGGTCAATAAAATAAGTGTGAAAATTGTACAAAGTTATATATGTTCTTCATGAACGTTAGAGTACAATTACCGATTGACGAGCAAAATTGGTGGAAATAATCCATAGTAAAAAGAAATATTCGCTTCGTAATTTTCCACTCAATTTATTTTTCCCCTACCGGTTTCAACGTTTTTACGTTATTTTCAAGGTTTCAGGGTTTCATGTTTTTTTCAAACCTCTTTAAAATAACGTGAAAACGATGAAACCGGTAGAGGAAAAATAAATGGTGTGGAAAATTACAGAGCGAATATTTCTTTTTACTGCGAACGTTAGAAATGTACACCAAGTGACGCCTGAAGTTACTTCCTACACTGCGCCTGGACGAATCTTCGTCGTCTGGTCTGCTTGTCTAAATGCTTTAAACGATGCAAGTTTTGAACGATATGAAAATAGTCCTGTCGTACGTGTCCGGTAGGTTGATCGGCTAATTGGGGAGGCGGCTGACAACTGAGGTCATTTGCACCTTTAAGGTTTGGCATGGGTAAATGCATTAGGTGATGGAAGAGCGGTGGAGAAAAACCCGGCGACGGAATTAGCCTTATCATTACGATTAGTGCGGTTTAACGTCCCATCCCACGGACGGAGTACCTCTCCACGAAGTGATCTCCACGAAGCACCCAAATGAGGATCGGCATTCCGCTGAAAAGTCTCCGTCATTGCCGGTACTCGTACCTAGGTCATCGGGATGGGAAACCAGTATGCTAGTCACCACATCAACCCAATTTCTGTATGCGTCCCTGGATTTGGTTTTTCTTCTTAATTATTGGAGTTTTTTAAACTTTCTTTGTAATTTATTTCACTATCCTCAGCTCTTAAGCAAAATAACACTATTATTTTCTCCAGGAGCGAGAATGTCTATCGTATATTTCAACATGAAGACGATGAATAATTCACAGTAGAAGTTTAATGATCCAGAGTTATACCTTTGAACAACGTGCTCAGTCCAAATGGTAGCAATGCCTATTATTTTCTACCGCTCATGAGTCATTCATTCTGATCTACATCCAAATTATATCGCTGAAACGTATGGATGCCATCTTTTGGCAGGCTACTTTTCCTTTCCTGAAGCGCGCCTGGGAATATTTACCGCACATTGAGAAGTTCTTTTCTTGGGCTAAAACAAACTTATCCTAGGGCTTAGCTCACTGAGGGTACCGAATGAAAAGGCTTTAGAAATAAGATTGAACACTATTTATTTTCAAATTTCTTTTGTGTCCTGGCAAAATTGTACGAGTGCAATGAAATGATGAATAACTTAGTTTTCCACATATATTTTATTTACTTCACCCGGGTCGTGCAGTAAATAAAATATGTGTGGAAAACTAAGTTATTCATCATTTCATTATGAAGGAACTCCAACAAGTTACTGCCGATACCATTATCTTTTTATGAGTGTCATGAGTACGGATAGCGCGCATGAAATACCTCTAATCCGATTGAGTACTCCAATCTGAGAGTCCATCATCCATTTTAGACTCTTTTGTGTCACTCAAATCAATCGCAATTGTGTCGCGTGTTCGGGCCGAATGTCTTTAAAAACCAGAGGTGCGCGATTGTCGCGAAACTGGTTTCTGAGACCTCCAAAAAGGAGAGAGACTGGGCTTGCGCATGCTGTGGAAGAGGGAAAGCAAAATCGGACGTCCTCGTTCCAAATCCACGTCCATTGTGAATCCTCGACGCAGAAGGCCGTGAGACAAATGACTAACGCTCACTCGCACTGGGATTCTCCGGTTGACCTTTGACTCGTCGACTCTCTGCCAGCATTCCGCCGCATGGTTGGGATTGAAGCTTGATTAAAAACGGCTTCGAACTTATCAAGCTAAGTCGAAGAAATTGATTCCAAGTGGTGGTGTCCACTTGGGCTTATTTTGGCGCTCCAACTGCTTGGGTTATATCGCAGAGTATTACTTAACATCTTAGTCCGTACACACGACATTTATGCCGGACGACGAGGTTCGAACCCTCGCATTTTGGGTTGAAAAAGCTTACGCATTACCGTCAGTTGATTCCGGGACTTAGAGCTCATGCACTTGGGCCATTTGCTTCATTTTATGATAGAGATATTTCATCACAATTAAGTGCTGCAATTCCCGTGACAGCATTTGTAGAGTCACGATAACGGACTCATAGTTCATTACTAATTGTTCATAGTTCAATAATAATATTTAACCGCCTACCAGCTCACATTGCCTCATTTAAGTCGGTTAGAATATTTCTAAAAAAATAAAAAACATGGTTGTCCTCCGTTACAAATATTGAAGATTATTTTTAACTTTAAGAATAATTTCTGTAACTATTGAATGTATTTGATCAATAAGTGTTGTTGTATAACTTTATTTCCCATTGTTTCCTGGTGTATGATTGTGTGAACACACTTTAAAATGCAATTTAATATGTAACATGCTGACTATACTGCAAAATTAATTGTAATATTTTCATGTTGTGGCCTCGCACCAGCCAATTATATTTGGTAAATTTAAATGATGACAACCCCAACATAGGTTTTCTTTTACCTCAGGGGTGTCTGTTGTTCCACAAATCAATTGTAATCTTGTGTTTTTTTTATGTATAAATGGTGGGATAAATACTTCTACTACTAATTGTTTATTGCTTCTCGGATAGAAGTTTTGTTACCTAATTGATAACTCCTGATATTATCACTCGATATTCAGACAAAACAGTAGAGAATTCTCAGCCCCGTGGAGAGATTCTAAGCCTTGTTCTACAGCACATCTAATGTAAAAATAAGGCTTAAATTACATACACACATTAAAGGGAGTCTCCAATAGCCGTAAACAATTGGCACCACTCGTCAGAGTGGCACCACTCGTGATTACGGCTATTGGAGACTCCCTTTAATTTGTGTGTTTGTCCAGCCGTCAGAGCCCACCCCATCATTGTAATCAAATTACATGTTCACTGAAAACCAAAACCCTTCCTCAGAACAGTAAGCTTTTTTATTTAATAATACCTAGCGATTGGGATTTTCCTTCCAAGTTTTGTAACACCTACTGGTCACTGTAGACCCCAGTTCGAGCTTAAGGGAACGCACCCTTCTAAATACCTGCAGGAAGTTAGGAAACAGGACTATCATTCGGCAAGTGAAGCTAGTAATATATTTCCTACACCAGCACTATCCCCGCTGAATTTGCTGTTTGCGTCAGAATTGCGATGATTATTTGGCTAAAATGCTGCTTTTTAATGGAGAGGGGAAAAATTTGGCGTAAAAAATTCGCATTATGTTAATAAAAGTGGTCGATGGATCTATGGTTCGACGTCCTTTCGACAGAATTATTCACAACACTTTCTACGAAGTTATGATCGGAAAAAACGTGAAAAATTGGACACCGTGGTATGGAAAGTCACTGTTGTACTATGACCTGTCGCTCGCGAAAAACGTCAACGTTATTGTTTTAGCGCTAGCTATTTTTTTAAAGCAAATCAGTTGATCAGATAATAGCTGTGGAGAAGATGCTCAGGATTATGATTCATCTTAAGGGAGTTGGATACCTTCTAAGAAAACACTGCCTCAGGCTTTTCTTTTGAACACTGTTGTGGGCGCAAGGGGCAGAGAGGGACGAATACTGTTTTCACGGTAACCTGGACAAAGAATTGTTCTCGACGAAAGCTTTTTCATTTTCACATCCTTATTTCACATCAAGAGGCCCATCATCTCACAAACCTATTTGTGTACAACGCCCTTAAGTTGGTTCGTAGGTGTTTCTGAGTCCACACACGTACGTCCTACACAAAAGACGGCTCTCTTCTGAGAGAGAAAGTTGCTCATTTTATGGCCATCCTCCGTGTTTTTCCCGCAAAACTTGGATGCCCTCCACCTAACGTTAACAACCTTGAAATTTCCTCAACCCTCGATCAGATTTTCCGGACATTACGACCCTCTTTAAGTATGACTACTTACAAGGGATTCTGCACGTAACGCATTCATTATCCGTGGAATAACATGGATCATCAATCGGAAATGGTTATGTCCGGGGGAAATGAAACCTTAAAATAATTACTCTTCTGCTCTCTAAAAGACCGCCGGTGAGTATTGCGAACGACTTGGCTGTGAATGACTCGGAGCTCCCATATTTAACCGGTGATTATTATACCTTGTATGTGATAATTTTGAATTAGTGCATGCTGTCTGCAAGCTTTTGATTGCTAACACTCAATAAGAGCACCATAGTGATGCGACGCTTCGAAACTTCATCTTCAACTCCGACGTTTTTTTTATTTTTACCACTTAAGTTTCATTCCGAGTGAAAAAGCAAAAGCCAGTATCTTCTATGCTGTATCTTGTATAGTGTATGACAAATGTACTCAAATATCGACGTGTGTATTGTGAAGATAAAGGTGTGGTTAAATATTTTTAACGGTTAATAACATTGAGTTGTTCTCCCATATGCATGTTAAAAATATTTCGTCAGAAATAGATAAAAATTAACGAGATATTTAGAAACCACTTTCTCAGAGAAAAGCAGTTAGAGTTCATGGTGAAGGTATTTCAATCGTGCGTAAAATGAAGTCAATTTATCAGACAATTGCACCATTGATACAGCTGCTCCTAAGTGAATGTATGCATTCGAAGCCTCGTGTGAGACACGGATAATGGAGATAAAAAAGGCCTAACAAAATGAGAAATGAAGAAGTTTATAGAAAGGCGATTAAATAAAAATATAAAAAAAGAAACTTTTTTAAAAGGGTATGCCAGATAAAAAATATGCAGTGTCATTATCACCAAAGTTTAAAAAATAAAATTGTTATTTTTTCTGTTTCTACCTGTTTATGTTGTTAATTTTGGTTCATGGCTGTCAATTAGCCCTGAGGATGGCAACAAATTTGCCGAAACGTTGGCAGTGAAATAATGAAATTTAATTGACCATAACTCAATAAATAAAAAGAAGAAATTAAATTTGCGTGGTCAATAAATATATTACTTAATAATTTATAAAAAGGAGCAGAAGAGGAAATCTTGACTTGGAATATCGAAATAGTGGAATAAACGAAGAAATAAAATAAGTTGGGTACATATAAAACAAAACGGAGATTATTTGGTAAGTGAAATTATTATTGAGGATAAATTCGAAGAGCCAATTTAATGTAAAATGAAATTAACTCCTATGCCAGCGGTCATCAAGGTGACATCTACGGGAAGGAAGTGGTGGGCTACTGAATTTTTTCTCATCCCATTGAGGAGAAATAAAATGAAAGGTCATTCGAAGAATACCGTATTCAAGCATGTACTACGCACCCTCATGTAAGATCCACATCGTAATTTTTACGAAGAGTGTCTTGAGAAAATTTTTCTCTGATTGTGATAGCTTGGGAATCGGGAGAGGTTGGAATGAGACGACGACGCGATTGATTATAGTGAAGACCGTTTCCATCCGTTTCTTTCGACGCTTTGCACATATTGCATGCACTGAACACAATTCTGGCAAATGGTTGGGGGCCCGAAGTCCTCGTGCATCACGTGCACACAAGGTTGTTGTAGTTTAATCCAACCAAAAAAACTAACCCAGTTGTTTTAAGCCTCATATAAATAAGTAACAACGAAGGCCGGAAAATAAGGTATTTTGTTGCAACTCTTTTGGCTTTCTTAATTAATATTTAGGTTTTATTAATTAGTCGGCTATTTTGTTTACACTTACAATATTTTGAATTAAAATTTACCAAAATTTTTATTTGCTTGTGCATGTAGCTTTGCTTTAGTTTGCTTTGTAATGCTCGTTCGTTAATGCTCTCCATTTTGTTTTTCTCTCTCTCGATTTTGATAAATTTACCGAAAGTAAAACATTGATCTTTTTAGGATATTTAAGCATTATTTGTGAGAAAAATAATGTATTTTCTGACTTTTTATAATTCTAATGTGTTGATAATGGGAGAGTAAATGTTATGTTACTCTGGCGTGCATAATCCATATTTTCAATCCAACTTAGTTTTGTTCCTCTTGCTCATTGTGGCAACTAAAAATTAATTTAGCTTAAACTATGTAGTGCTGGAATATCAGATATGTATTGTTTTTGGAAGCACTTACGGAAAAATCATACCTATTCCTACTATTTGATTCCTCTTAGATATGTCCAAAAATATCCTGACATGTACTCATCATCGGCAATCATAAGTCTGTAGCTCTCCACGCGGTTCTTTTTCCTGATGCTTTATCAATGTTCACTTTTCATGGCCCCATAAATAAATATCCCTCATTTTCTTGATAAATTCCATACATTGTTTTACTCATTCATTTTCCCAATTAATTTTCTCTTTCATGATTGTTCTCAGTCTCAATTGAAATGGCTTGCTACCACCGGCATTCTTGAGCAGATTAGGAATATGATTTTAGGAAACATATATTATATATATATATATATATATATATATATATATATATATATATATATATATATATATATATATATATATATATATATAGCGTAAATTGTATATCACGGTAGCGCTCGCGCATCGATATTGTGTTACTGGGATGTACCTACTAATGAGCTTTAGGGGATTTAGTTGTTGTGGTGGCGAGGGCACTGGCTTCCCATGTCATGGTCCGGGGTTCAAATCCCGATAGTGATGTAGATTATTTAATAGGTTTTCCATTCACAAATTGGGTTGAAAGTGGAGAGCATTTCAAATGCAGCTCCCTTTCCGTCAGGTAGGACGTCAAACTGTGGATCCATGCAGTGCCTTTCGTTCAGAGGTGACTAATTCCGACGCCGGGTTTCTCTCCACGCTTCCTCTATTTCCCTAGTTACTATCCTTGCCAGCTTACCCGCCAATCTCGTTGACACAAATAACATCAGTTGTTGGACGTAAGAAACCAACCAACCTTCTCGATCAACACGATTATCAGTCTTATAGTATACTTGCAGTCTTCATCGTCAAAATTCGCTAATAATCCTCAGGAGGATCATCCCCGTTTGACAGATGCGACTTACTTTCGTAAATGATCGATAACATGAGAATTTATAAGGTGAGTTTAGTTTTATATGAAAATAATTATGAAGAGAATGGAATTGATAAGGGGGACTATGAGCAAAAGCTCAGAAAACGAATAGTTTTCATGGACTTCCAACCGGGTCATCAGTTCAGGTAGCGTTTCGATGACCAACTCTGCCATCGTTTTCAAGGCGGTTGATAAGGTGGGAACGCCGATTTTTCTGTATTATATACTGTCAAGCTTAGGTCAAGATGTCACTGATTGGTTGTGGAGAACACTCTTTTGCGCCTAAAACACGATGGCGGAGTTGGTCATCGAAACGTCGGTACCTGAACTGCTGACCCGATTGGAAATCCATGAAGAATTTATTCATACAATACGCCATGGAAGCACCTGATCCTTTAACGCAAATAAAATGTTACTGAAGACTGTAATACGGAGCATGGCGTTGTGTAAGTTGGAAACTTTGCCCTATCCAAACAAGAATACGTGCAGGGTGGTGGCTTCTGACTCGTGGGTGTGGCGAAGAATGGAGACGGTGAGATGTGTAGCAAGGAATACGAAAGAATGAAAGTGTATATATATATGGTGGGGGAGGATAAGAAACCTGTGGTAGATATTTGGAGGAGGTGGTGAAGTGGATGTAGGATGTATTCAGGGATGAGGCTTGCCAAAAAGCTCGAGACGCGAAAACCCTTGACAAGTGCGAATGAGAAAGAGAACGCGAATATGCCCAGCATCAGTAGAATGAATATGAAAAAATTTAGTCTTCACCCTCCAATACCCTCCTGTTCATTTCTTTACCACTGTCACATTTCTCCAGTTGCCCTATCCATATCGTTGCTTATTCATCATATTCTATGAAATCCTCAAACATATAACTCCAATTCACAAATCTATAAAGGAACACTCTTTAAAGTGATTTCTCACAGTTCACTTGGCAGCCTTAACTTTTCCTTGGGGTAGATTGTTTGCATATATAGTCTCATGTATGGTATTTTACCTGAAAATAAAATCTTTGGCAGAACTGGGATTCGAATAAATATTGCAGATACATTTCAGGTGTGTCAGATAGTGCCCACATATTTGGAGAGGAATTTTCTAGGGGGTCTATGCGAAAACGAAGATCAAAGAGTAGCGTAAGAGGCATCCTGACGCACGGAAGTGAAGTTTGTTTCATTTTGGAAAAATTATCTACCTAACATGGCTATAGTGCGTAGCTTTTCGTTAATTTTCATGAAAAATTTAGTCCTTGTTTTTGGAAATAATTTCCATTTTGAATTTTAATTGATAGATCATTACGCCACTGCCATAATTCTGCTACTAATACCTATGCTTTCGGCGTATTAACTGCACAACTGATCCATTTAATATGGCCGATTGTGACTTTTGATGGGCTCAATCTTTCTCTGTGCCATCGTGCCGCGTGGTTTCATTTATTCTCTTCTTTAAGCTTTTCGCAAAAAAATATGTTTTCACCTTCGGTCCGCGGTGTAGCACAGGAGATGTCGTCAACCTTCATGAACCAATGGTGTGAAGATGAACCCAAATTAGTCTCTTAAGCCTGACTATTTTTTTTAAATATTCAATGAATATTGCATTCTATTGCATGCAGTCATTGGATAATTATCTAACACTCTGGACCGTTGCTTGAGGGATTCAAGAGCCAATCCTCGTTAAGTCTAACAATTTTTATAGCGGATTTCCATACCTTGGTGTTACATTTTGCACCCTCGCACGAGGTTGAGTCGAGTATTGTGTGAGCAATTGTTGCAGTGAACATAGTTTTGCACATCTGTACCTCTGTTTATATAATATGTTCTTCCCAAGAAATGTTTCTTTGCGTCTAATTTTACTAGACTAGATTTTTTATGCAGCTGCTGTACTGCAATCGAATTTTTTTAAAGTATGTATGTATTTGCGTATTAGAATGGCTTAGTTAATTTGAATCAACTATCTCATTTGAAATAACTCCTTAAGTAAGCTATGTGTCTTTTGATTTTCCTTGTTCTGAACAAAAAATCGGGCTCTATTAATTATCATTGTGTTTGAAAAATGGAATCATTGCTTTCCTGAGACCTATTGCATGAATAAAGCTGCTTATTTCTGCATTTTCTCTCTGTTTCTCATATTTTTCCACCCTTAAAGGATGTTTAAATCTATGCATACAAATTACCGTTCAAGTCGTGACTGGATCAAATGGAAAAAGTAGTCTGTGAAAAAAAAGGTGACTGGCTGAGTTGAGAGTGGGAATTTGTTATTGAGTTTGAAAAATGGAATCATTGCTTTCCTGAGACCTATTGCATGAATAAAGCTGCTTATTTCTGCATTTTCTCTTTGTTTCTCATATTTTTCCACCCTTAAAGGATGTTTAAATCTATACATACAAATTACCGTTCAAGTCGTGACTGGATCAAATGGAAAAAGTAGTCTGTGAAAAAAAAGGTGACTGGCTGAGTTGAGAGTGGGAATTTGTTATTGAGTTACTGTTAGGTGTTACCTACATCAACACCTAACTGCGAAATTCCTGCATTTTATAATTTTAGCGAGCCTAATAGGTATATTGCCAGAATTAGCAAGTGCAACGTAATTTGAGTGGAATGTAGAGCCCTCGAGTGTCCAATCGGGTGATGTTGACAAGAGGCAAAGTTGGTTTCGAAGGTGAAGTCTGCCATCGTCCTCTGGGTGAATAACAACACCCGGTTAGAAACCCGCGAGCTCTACTTCTATGCATTCGCCGGGAAAGCCTTAAATATTACGAAATTGGGTGCTTGAAAAATAAGGATTATGCCCTGCAATGCTGTCTCAGTATCAGGATATAAAAATAACTTAAATCAGTAACGCGCATTACTTCTCTCTCAGATAATACTATTATATCCTAAATATTCTAATTCTATAATTTCCAGGAAATTTATCTTAATCAATGGACCAAAATAGTGAGCAGCGAATCAGGCGACTTGAAAAGAGAAATAATATGCTGTAGTACACATGCATAAACAATTAAGAATCTGGGAACTGTTAATGTTATAAATAAAAGTAGGAAAGGGCAATAAAATACATAAAATGTATAACACTACCTATAGTGCCAAAGACTAGTAAAAAAAGCAATAAAACCTAAATAAAACTGGGTGTATTGGTTTTTTTAAACAGAAATTTTCTCAATGGTACGAGCACCTAATTTTTCATGCTGATTTTCGGGAAAAAACCAGTGCAAGATACACAAGTTAATACGGAAGGTGATGAGACAAAATTATAGGGAACAAAAGAATTATCTTTCAATAATTGAGGGTGGAATGGCTCGAGACAAGGAACCACTGTAAGAAAACCTGCGTATGGAGTAATTCAAGAAGAGAGCCATTGACAAGTAAATTTAAATTAAAGATTAATTCAATTCGGCAATAAAACCAAAGGAATATTTACTCCTAAGCATGCATTTCGGTCAGGGAGAGTTTAAATCTCGTAAACACGTGCGTGTTGTCTGAGGTTCAAAGTTTGAGTTCACACAGCACTCACGTGTTTATGAGATTAAAACTCGCCTTGTTGATGACCGAAATGCAATTACGATTTGGATTAACCATTAGTTTAAACTGCGTATGGGATATAGAACTGTGTGGATCAGAGTTGGACTATTTGAAAACTTGACCCGCTAAGAACTGGTGAACTTGTTGCCTGAGTTTAATGATGAAATTGAAGCATGTAAATTAATAGAAGGAGGACATATGTAGAGAGGAGCAGAAGAGAAGAAGGACCTTGTGAGACGCAATCGGAGTGGGTCAGAGTAAGCCGATAACAATGAGGTAAAATGGGTTTCTTTTTTGGGTACAATTTTGGGTTGAGATACAATTTCTTGAGGTTGTTGTAACCGCGAGAGCAGCATGTTATTTTAAATTAGGTTAGCTCTATATTTAAAAGTTAAATGTTTCATTTGCCATTACGGAATACTTAGTAAATTGGTAAATGTTTCTCTCCTGTGAATATTTTTCGTCAAATGTATTTAAGCATTATTTTTCCGATCACCCAAATTGTTAAAACCTGGCACCTGCTGACAAGCCTATGGCTTAGCAGGACCACAAGGAAACATTATTAAAAAAAGGATAATTTGTATTCATTATTAATCATTGCCATTACGGAATACTTAGTAAATTTGTAACTGTTTCTCTCCAGTGAATATTTTACGTCAATTTTATTTAAGCATTATTTTTCCGATCAATCAAATTGTTATAACCTGCCACCTGCTGAGAAGCCTATGGCTTAGCAGGACCACAAGGAAACAGTATTAAAAAAAGGATCATTTGTATTCATTATTAATCATTGTATTCATTATTATATTTTACTATTTTACTTCACTGTTACTGTAAACGTGATAAATATATTCTTTTATGAAAAAAAAGAAAAATGAACGAATTAAGAACATTTTAGGAGGGGGAATAGGAGGGTCTTCAAAGACGATCCAAGGTACGTGCGCACCGTTCATTGAACAAATAATGAGAAATTTAGGAAAAGAGAACTTCTAGGACGTGATAGGGTCAGAAAAATATGGAGACAAATGAAAGGCTGCATATTCGTAACGATGAATGAAATGTTACATGTTTTGTGATAAATAAACTTGTTTAATTTTTCTAATATCGGCAGCTTCAGTATGTAATATTTGATGAATTATAATTTGTCCAAGTCAATAGTAATTTTCTGTAGATTTTTCTCCTTACGTTTTATCATGGATCAGCATAGCTCAATAGAGATCGATCTGGTGATTCAATAAATTTGTAGGTACTACTCCTCAAAGATTCAATAAATCATATTGAAGAAATACTGCTCCTTTCAAAAGGAGTACGCCGTTAGTGGTTGTACGTTTCCTCTTTACTCTGCCATAATTGCGTATTCAGTTGAGTGAAAGCTCATTAAAGTGATAAATGATAAATTTTTAATTATTTATAAACTACTTGCCATATATTTCAGACTAAGGTGAAATAGTTTGTTAGTGGAAAAGTGTGAACTTTTTTTTACAACTGATAATAATTTTGTGTTTTCTTCTGTATAGCTATTTTCTTCGCCCGGAACTCAGCGTCAATAACTTTTTGTGCTAACTTTTCTGCAGAGAGAATGAAAAAAATCGTGTCGTTCCTCGCTCATAGACACAGTTTAAAGTTCAAGGATAATGTACGTTTCAAGGATAGGGTACGTATCATTAAAGCCGCTCCTAATAACCCGATAATGGTTGAATTGGCGAAAGACCTCCACTTCCGGCACGCAACTGCATTATAGAAGGCGTGAAGTAGAAAAAAAAGACTAACCGTTTTGGTTTCAGCACATTGCAGCTTTTATGCCGTCCTCAACTGGCCACCCTAAGTTTTGGGCTCACACTCAAACGAGATACGCTATCGCAATTTTCTGGAAGGTCGATTATCGTGGTCACAGAGTCACATTTTGATGGTGGTCTCCCTGATTGTTTGCAGTGATGAGGGTTTCCAAACGAAACGCACCTCTCCACGCTTGCCTTAGGTCACGAAAGTCTCATGACGCCACCTTTTTGGCTCTCCTGTTCGGCGTTGTGGAAAGTTGGCAATGGCGCCTAGCATCCAAAGCCCCATATATATTCTTCCCGCAATGTCCCCCCTGGATTTGCTAGTAGTTTTATGAAAGGTAATTTGCTATTGATTGATTTTACTAGTATTGCAGTGAAACTCGGATAATATCAGTTCCTGAGCAAAGAATATTGGAAGCAATGAAAATTTCGCTTTACAGAAGAATTGTTAAGATCGAAACAACGGAGAAAATCGACAATACGACGATTTGTAGACAGATTTATGGTGAAAACTCAGCGAAGAAGATGAGACGAACTTTTTGGGAACAATTATCGACGAATAATTATTTGGAAACTATAATGGAAGAAGAAATGAATTGAAAAAACTATAGTGGAGGGCCAAGGGTGGAATATATCGGGAAAATGACTATGACGTTTAAATGAAGACTAATGAAGGAATGAAGTGATAAGGTGATGGGAAAGTGGAGTAGAGGGCTGCAGCTAGCCAATCCTCGGATTTATGATTATGATGATTTGAAGAACGTTAATATTTTGGCAGGGAATATGTATGCTCTATTTTAATTATTCCTTAAATCCGTTCCAAGTAAGTTATTCCATGAAAATACGTTAAAAATTAATGTTGCTACATTTGAATGTATATTTTCAATCAATGAGCTGCATAATTTCCACAATTTGAAGAATTAGCCCTAACAAGAACTAGTTCAATTTTGATCAAACCTAATCATTTATAATCATGCACCGATCATTTGAATGTGCATTCTCAGTAAATGCATTATATGAATGTGTACTTTCGGTCAATGAGCAGCATATCAACAATTTGAAGGCAATTGATCTAGCTCTGCTAAGAGCTAATTCAGTTATGGTCATATTGTGGTATTTATCATCACGCACCAGTCGTTGTAATCACATTATTTTGGGAAACATTCACATATTGTGTTATTAGTTGCAGGTAAAGTGCGATCAAAAATTATA
This sequence comes from Pyrrhosoma nymphula, assembly GCA_963573305.1. Classification (NCBI taxonomy): domain Eukaryota; kingdom Metazoa; phylum Arthropoda; class Insecta; order Odonata; family Coenagrionidae; genus Pyrrhosoma; species Pyrrhosoma nymphula. The sequence goes on from OY754332.1 coordinate 29,720,309, forward strand.
AGCAACAAATCAAACGATGATAATTGGAGTCATATTTACACATTTTATTCTAACTAAAGAGGTTGAAGAGCACCGCAGTCCGAAAGGCTGGCATTTTTAAACAATATCGTCCGATTCCGGAAGTCTCCCGGAGACTCCGGGAGAGTTTGCAAACCTAGGCATAAGTCTCTTCCCGCCTCAACTCAACTGAATCTTGATGGTGATTTTCAGGCGACGTCACCCACAGCCCGCGGCCACGGTCAGCGCGAGCGCCCAGCCTGGCGGACGGCGTGTGCGGGAAATTTGGGTCGTTGACAAACTTGGTGCAGGGCAACCCGGGAACTGCCACCTCGTATGCCGCCGTGACCATGCGGAGCGCCGTGGAAAGCTAACTGCCCGGGAGGGTGGGAGCGAGAGCAAGAGGTTTCCGAGTCCGTTATGCTGGCCACCCAATCCCCAAGGAGACGAACGACCGTGACGCAATCGCGTACTTGGCTTGCCTGACGTGCCGCGAAGGTTGACGCTGGGACCAGAGGGACAGTGAGTGAGTATAGACCTTGAATATAGGTAGATGGCGCTACCCAATGCTTGAACATAGGCGGCCGGTGAAGTAAACATGAGGTCACGTGCTATGTGGCAAAGAAGTGGCGGCGTTCAAATGCTTTGAATCACTTCGGAGCACAAACCAAGAAATTCATGCTCAACAACACCAATATTTACTTTGAATATGAAGTCATTTTTTATACGATCACCCTGTCCACCCACTGATCCCTGATATTCCTCATCACCCATATATTATGCCGGTTTTTGCGCATCATTAAAATTTTCTTTTACCTTAAAATTCCGACTTTTTCCCGAGATTTTAAAATGCATCCGATTAGCTACAAGCTCGTCTCGTGATGCAGTATTATATTACTTAATGACAGGGATGACTAGAAAAATAAGTTGGTGGCATAAAAATGAAGCTGACGGCAGTTCGAATAAAATAATTATGTATAAGAACATGAAAGCTTATAATTCTGAGACTGCGAAGAATATCCGTAGCAAGCATCAAAGGCAGTGTAATAAAAAAAGTTATATTATGATATATTCAAGACGAAACGGTACTTCAATCTTTATTCAATCGGGAAAATATTAGGGAAAATACCGGCCAAGCTAATCGTTAATTTGGATTTGTTAAAAGAGTACTTGGCAAGTGCGACGATAAAGTTAGGGAAATCAGTTACTTCTCCCTTCTTAGACAGTACTTGGAATACGCTGCCAGTCATAGGGATCCTTATGAGGTATGCTTAAAAACCGAGTTGGAACGCGTGCAGAGAAAATTGCTAAGATAGGTACATACGCTCAAGGCCGTTATGATAACATCATTAGTGTTACTGACTTTATGCAGTAACTGGGATGGGAATCACTTTCAGACCGTCGACTAAAATTTAGATTTAATCTATTGTGTAAGTTCCAAACCGATTTATACTCTGACGAAGTTAATAATATTTTACGAAATTAGACACACTACGTTAGATCAGATCATGAGAATAAAATTAGGAAACTAGAGTGCAGAATGGACAGATTTAAAATGTCATTTTTCCCGCGAACGATAAGAGACCATAACAGCTGCCAATGAGACTTTTAACTAGGATTGTCGATAGGTAGTGTAACTCTTAGTAGTACTACCTAATACTTGTATCATTATCTGCTACCTAGTACTTGCAGCACGCCGTGCATGTTTTCAGCATAACACTTGAATCTCTGTTCGTTTAAGTAGTTGCAAAATACATTAATACTAACGGTCCCACCGACATTGGCTGACACTGGACCCTATATTCAAGGTCTATGTGAGTGAGTCCTTTCATTTTTTTCCTCATCTTCGCGGGCTTCACGGGAACCGCGTGGTGAGTGTGAGAGTATGGCGGATTCGTGCCCCACTTGTCTAGTACTGGACCAAGTCTCTATCAACCAAACTTCTTAATAAGATGTAATCGGAAAGTAGCCTTACTTGCTAAGCTTACCTTGTTGCTCCAAGCTAACGTGGTTCCTCCGAGTTGGCCCGGCCCTGGGGTCCTTGGCGTCTCTCTGCAAGTGTTCATTCAGCGCCCCCTCCCACAAGCATGCCCATGCAATGCAACTTTAATTATAAACCTAGATCAAAATGGAAGAAGCCGGTATGGGGACTAAATAATGCAATACGTATGCGAGATTCATGTAATTGCGTAATGCACTAAACGTGCGCTATTATAAAAACAATGTTGGAATGCAAGTTACTAAAAATACAAGTAGCAAGAGAAGTACTCGTTACATTTGGCTCCCCCATGCTATACTTAGTGATTTCAGTGTGTTAAGCCGGCCCTGACTCCTGGAGGGATTGATAAGTTTTTTACAAATTTAGTTAAAATTATTTGTTAACAAGTACAGTTTCACAAAACAGAAATCCGATTTCACAGTGTGAACAGAGATCCTGTCTCACAATTTTGGGCCCTTCTGTGAAATATTCAAATTTGCTGTAGACTTAATGAGCACGTGAGAGTTCAGAAGTTGCATTACAGCCAGGAGTAGCGGGGAAAATGATTATTTATTCTATTCCCACCGCAATGGCTCTAACTATATTAATGTTTCTCAACATTTCATTACGGCAGCAAAACGGGGAATAGTGCAAGGTATTAATTACTATTAAGGGAGGTATACTGATGCAAATGGCATAAAAGTCAGTGTATCCGTTTTCGATCTAGGAGGGCGCAGGTTAAACAAGCCCATGTCAGTTTCTCCCGAAAACTCTTCGTCATTTTAATGTCCTGAATTAGTAGTGCAGTCATAAACTATGGGAGGCCCTTTACACTACCCGTCGTCTCAGGTGACTCAAACGTGTGTCATTTTGCGTTGATTGTAATAATTTCATCAAGAGTTTGGATTTGGTGATTACACTATCAGCTGTGATTTTGGTGGGAAGCACCACGGTGCTGGTCAATCTCCGAGATGGATTGAAGAAGGGAATAAAATCATTGGAGACTGTAAACGCATTAGAACCCAAAAGCAATGACGTCATTAAGTCAATCGACCGTATTGGGCTGAAAACTTGTTAGTATGCCGAAAACAGAGCTTTTGCGGGAATACGTCATGCTGCATCGTGATAATTCTTTTTATGCGTAGTTCTTAAGGCCTTTGGCTAAAGTATAGCGTTGTTATTCACGCTGATGAAGGTAACGGTCTGCCTCGATGGAAACAACGCTTCCCGTTCAGTCTCGAGAGGTGAGCATCGTTGGACTCAGCTCAAATTCAGTCGTCCCTAACGTTGTTGCCCCTGTCTGCAAGTGACAGATGGTAAGCATATTATACTAAAGTACTTCTTCTCTTCGCTAATGAGTATCGAACGTTCACATGTTAGTCAACAAAACATGGTTATTTAAAAAAGTAATTAAGTTATTCCCAAAATGCATCACAGTTGTGAAACGGTGTCGCTTTGTGATTTTGTATCTAATGTTCAAAGTAAATCCAATTTTTGTTTCCATGCAAGCATCCAGTTCAGGAACCGATTCATTACTCTTTCATGGCACACCGTCAAAAGATTGTTCAGTTTAACTCGCCCACCAGAACTAAACCGGAATCTCCATGATAGCCACATATCGATCGTGGCACGTATTTCTTTGATATGTATCTTAACACTACACTAAACGGATTCCCTTGACTTTCAGATTCTTTCTGAAGTGCTTGGTCTTCGATATTCTCGGCAAGTGGCAGATGGTAAGCATATTAAACTAAAGTACTATTAATCTTCGCTAATGAGTATCGAACGTTCACATGATAGTTAAAAAAAACATGGTTATTAAAAAAAATAATGAAGTAATTACCGAAAATGCATCACAGTTGTTTTTCATACAAAACTTATTTCCCATATCCCCACTTGACATCCTGAATAAATTCGAGTTGGCTTTGTTTTTGCCTTGTGTAACTGAAGTTGTAGGAATGAACTCTCCTTGGAATAACCACGATAATTTCGCGGGAGGTAGCTTGGAGCCTTAGAATTTTCCTCCCGAAGAAATTCTTTTTCAAAAACTCAATAATACGTGATCCCTGCTGTCAGTGAAGCTGAGGGATCCGAAGAACTGCAACTATGTAACGGCGCTGAAGTAATTAGGTATATCTTGAGCTTAACGACTTTTTTGTGAAGCTGGGGGGGCCTTTTGCAAAAAAGTGATTGGACTCCTCTCACACAGGGATTATAGTCCTCTTCCAAGGACCTTCTTTGCTGATCCGAACCACCCCGATCGCAATTGAGGCAATAAGCTAGCTGTTGCATCTGGGAAGGAGAAAACGCGGGCCTCACCATCTTCATCGCCAAAGCTGGAGAGATAACGCTGGTCGTCCATGCGGAAGCCCTGCGAGTGATTAGATAATCATTGGGCTGGTCACTGCACTGCCGGGCATCGGCCCATCACCCTAATGAGTGCTTAACTCTCGTAAGAATGCAGGTTCACATATAACTGCTCCACCTAATTAGCATATGGAGTTTAGGAAAACAAGATAAGAGATGGGGAAGAAAACTGAATCTTTTCTCTCTCAATACTTGTTTAAATCCTGTCTTTCAGGAGGTTTTTTCCCGACCGCAATACTTCATGTTGAATGGGAGAATATTTTTAAATTTCTTTTCTTGAGAACTATACTTCAAAGTTAAAGTACAGCTATGCTGAAAAATGATAAATGACTTCAAAAAAATGGAAAAATGTTTGAATAGAAACCTTTTATTTATATTTCTGTAAAATAAAAAAAAAATAAGAAAAGAGCAGCTGAGAAAAAGGCAAAACACCTTTTTTTAAAATAAGGATTTTGTGGCGGAGGCTTAAATACTTACGAGAGAAATATAGCATCGCTTTTTCCCCTTTCTCAATTACCCATTGCAATTACGGCTCCGCAGTAGCTCTTTTGTTTTCTCCATGGAGCTGATGGGAGAAACCTTTGGAAGTCAAGCTCTGGATTTATAAATCAACCGTCAAGAGCAAGAGAGGTTTAAGTCAGTTTTATGTCGTACTTATTTAGATGCACTGAAGCACCCCTCTACTCCCGTTCTATTTTTTGCTTGAGTGCAATAAATATATCTTCTCTGTTTTTCCATTAGATAGCCGCAGCAAGATGTTCATTTATTACTTTTCAAGGTAGGTTTAAAGAGATATTTCCCTAGTCATAATGGTGACCTAGTCATAGTAGCACACGACAATTCGAATTTTATATTTTAATTTCAGCGTCTGTAAGAAGTGTCAAGTTAATATTGTAATATTAATGGTGATATCATTGGAAAGATGAGTGTTTTTTCTTTAAAATGAGGTAAAATTCATCAAATTCTAGGTGAAGTGATTTTTCGCTCAAACTACATTAAGCTACATTTTCCAAAAAGTGACAATTAAACTCATTCGCTCTCAATGGCACATTAATAATGATGCCAAAATACAGTACTTGGTCAATCCATGAGATGCTGCTGTCTTTAAATAATTATAAAGGTACTTCTTTATTTGACTCTCGTTCGGTCGTTTGTATATATAAGTTTTTTGCAGGGGTATTTTTCTGATGCCACTACATGCATCAGAAATTAAGATAACGGAGTATTGATTTAATCAATAACAGCTAGAAGTATGATTATATAAGTGATGCGCTGCGTTCCGATATCCGTTCATTTGTGCATTGATGGTAACCTAGTAACTACGAATGGAAATCTGAATAGCAATAAGTATGCTAGTCATTTAGATCTTAGTCATCCATTAAATGTGAAAAATGCATGATAATAATCTATTGTTAATGCGGCACTAAGTATTCGTTTTTGCGAAGATTTAATTAAACTGCCGTTGGATGTGAATGAACGTTTAACATTCTAACTGATAATAAATTATGTTCTAGTATGACTTGACCTCTAGCCAATGTACGGTGGTGACATTTTACATCATCTTCACTTATCCCTGCTGGAGATAAAATGAAGCTGGGTAGCACACGACATTTGATGTTCCTGTCGGTCAGTATATCCAACCTCTCCCTAACTTCTTCCGATCTTTTAGTTTAGCGGCAAATTATCAAAAAATGTAGCTTAAATTGCACGAACTAAGGTATCATTCAAGAGTCTAAAACAAATGTTTCAGCAAAATAAAGTCTGTGAGCAGTTTCCTACCGCGATTTGATTAATAATATATCGAGGAACTGCGTTTCCTGCATACCTCATAAGACAGCTGGGAAATAATGCTGAAGCACAAATGCCGTTTCTATGTAATTTTATCTCAGATTACCGATTTCAAGTTTGATATGTTTGAACAGAGAGATATGTTGGAGAGAATTGATAGTAGATGTAGGTATTAGTAGCATAATATGATCAGATTTATCAAGTGCGCGAGCTAGTGAGATAACACCTCTGTTATAAAGTAGATTTCAGCAAATAGAAAATAACGTACTCTTTGAGGTCATTGCTCTCTTAACCAATAGAAATGTTTTAGCACTTCTGATATGTAATCAATCAGCTTTAGATGACATTCGTGCGGTTGAAATTATTTAAATATCTGTGTTCTAGACAAGATTCAAATGCTAGATCAAAATGATACCTACTTTTAAATATACTTGGTATAGCAGTAAGTTTGAAGTTGATATGTGTGTTATTCCCCAATGGACTGCAACTTTATAACTTTAATCTATGAATGTTTGCCTCTCTCATTCCCTTAAAGACCGTTTGTGAGTTAAATGTCATTTTTTCCTTTCACAATTTGATAAAATTTACCCAACGACTCTTCATGTAAAGCACACTAAATAGTTAGCTAAGTAGCGGTATTCTTCGTATTTAGCTGCCTGCTTAAGCATTGTCAAGCTTTGAATTCATCACAATTCGCCACTTTTCATCGTCCTCAGGGTAGGCATCTTTCCGCATGGTAGCTACTTTTCCAGTCTCTAGTTTTTCTTATTTTGCTGGCTCTGTTTCATTGGGCTACTCCAATCTATTTGCCGATTCATTTTAATGGCTTTCAATGATTAGTCTCTCTATCTTCCACAATTTTAAATCTTATTTTCGGCGCCTTCTTGCACGCCAGTAGTCACGGGCGAAATAAGAAAGGGATCAGGTTGGCGTGGTGCCTGGATTAATGGCTTCCACTTATGTAGCCTGGATTAATAGCACGCACTTGTGTAGAGCACTATGACTCAGTATTCCGGATTAGAGGTTAAATTGTGGACCCCTTGGTGTCTGTCGTGAAGAGTAGGCTAATGCCGTCGCCGAATATCTCTACACCCTCCACTCCCCATAAAATCCTTCCCTTGTGAACCTGCCCACTTACCCTAAACGAAGAAAATTACCTCAGTTTTCGGTGGTCTTCCCTAATAACAAGGCAACCAACCAATGAAAGAAGTGAATGATGAATTTGTAGTGATTTTAGTTATTTAAAATATGGGTCTCGAATACAGATGTTATTCAGTGAGAACGCATAGTGTAACGAGAGTCTTTTATCTGTGTTATCAAACAAACTAGTAAAGATTTTTTGGGAAATATTGTACTTATCTAGTTGCTTTCCAGTTGTAGTCAATATCGGTGTTTGCATAGATTGTTAACATTAAGCTTCAGGTAATTCACTGATTTCCACTCAGCCTTTGGCATTCAAGGGCTGTCGGATTTACTCATGGTATTCCCATTCTTGCTCATAGATGGCGTCTTTTTTTCAATGCCCCCATCTCTCTCTTCCTGAAAAACTGGAAACAGTGCGTCTCACTCTTTTCTCTGCATACAATTCCGGTTAGATCAAAATGGAGAAATTAATTTAGAGTTTTAGCCGGTTGGGCCAGAAATGTTTTCATGTTGCTATGAAACGTTTATTCTTGACAGGAAAAAGAAGGAAATATCTTATACATTCTTGTGAACATATATCTTCAAAGGCTTTCAACTGGTTTTTACACGGTGCAAGAAGATGAATTTCACATAGAGAAAATATTTGACGCATTCCAAAGCTCACAGGATTTCGGGATGTCTCCCTTTCACGAATAATGGTTAGGTTTACTTACCAGGGGTCAGAAACATACGTCTCTGCTCGTGTTTCGTGACCGCAAGTGAGTTGCACGGATGAGATGATGCAGGGTTACACCCGTTTGGGAGAAAGGAAGTCAAAATGGATTAAATCCGTTGTCAAGAGCATTTTGAGCGTGAAGTCATTTTAGCATGCACGCGGCCTTTGGTCAAGGCAGGCAGGTTCTAAGTGGTGTACGGCCAAAATCTACGCGCATAATTCACGCACGAGTAGTGCTCAGTGAGATTCACGTGCATTCAAATGTCTTCAAAGCTCTTGGACAAAAGGGAGGGAAATTTCTCCAAACTGCTGTCGGCTGAGGTTGAAGAATTCAGTCGGCCATTTACATCACTGAGCAAAGATTACTACGTGCACATGAATTTCAGGATGACAAGGACAATGTTAGTTGACCTTCTCCCCACCTTTGTAAAAAATCAACTACATTTGTGAGACATACTATCGGACTTAAATGCACTGGAATTCCACCCGTTGCACCACTCATTTCTACAGAAAATTCAGATCGAGGAAGTAATCAATGGAAACGTCTCTTATTTCCATTTTATTCTCTTCCGAATCCCTTTTCTCTAATTCCTCCCCACATCATGGCTGGTGTTTAAACACCCCTTGCCACACACCCCGTGAGGGTTCGTGCCCCCAAATTAAAAAAAAGATCCTAATTTTCGGATTTTTAACCCTGAGACTTTGTTGCGAAGAGGAAGAGACAAACTTATTGGACACATTGTGAGGCATTGCTGCCTCGTGAAAGCAATCGATGAGAGCAATGAATGGTACGGATTTCCGAACATGGCCGAGGATTGAATACGTCATTCAAGCAATTAGGGATATTGAAATAATAACTCATCTGGGAATAAAGTGATTAACTGAAAAGACGATGGGACGGAGAACTGCAGAGAACCACTCTTCGGATTGATATATGTATATAATGAGGCTTTGTTTTCATTGCTGCGGTGACGATCACGGTAAATGAATTTTGCATGGCGTAGATTATTTTTGTTTGTTGCTGGCGAAACTAATGCTCATCTCACCAATGATTCTGAAGGAAGCGTGAAGAAATGTTAATTTTGCGTATGCTTTTATTCGGTGTTGGCTAAGGGGTGATTACTGATGAAAACATTTTTTTACATTAAAAAGGCGTCATATTTTTTTAGCTCAAATTTTCCAAAATATTAAATGTCCATGAAAGTGAAAATTCAACGTAAATACAATAAATATCTTTTACTCGGCGTGACACCTTGATATTTGATAGCAGCCTTTAAAATAATGCGAAATGTATTAACTTGCGTTTTGGAGAAAATCTGTACCTACGTAATCGAATTAGAACGAAATATAATTATCTCATGTGCCATCAAGATACGAGTTAAAATAGTACTGAATTGCAAAAAACCAAATCGATAAAAGTGAAATGTTTTCTCTTTCATCAATATATATCGGCAATAAGAAATCGAATTCAAAGTCTCACGCAAATCTGTAAAACAAATCACTTCAACCACCTTAACAAGCAACGATGTTTAATTTGAGCATTTCCATATTCAACAGATTTTAAAGTATCGGGCGATAATTTGTGGAAATGTGTGACAGACAGCATTATCACAGAAACACTTTGTTAATTTCCACAACAAGTTTATTTAACCGACCTAGGTTACAGCAAAACATTGCCATTATCAAAGAAATAAGATACGGTTTGCCTTGGTGGAATTCCATTTTATATAAGAAAATAAAACTTTTACAATCCACAATTTTTGGTCAAAACATGTACTCACAATCCGGATTTCAATGCTTTTGCATCATCCGGATTTCAGGTGCTTGATTGACTTCGTTATATTGACATTATCAAGGCAGTGGCAATGTTTTGCTGAAATTATGTTGCCTTGATAATGGTAATGTTTTGATGAAACCTAGGTCGGTTAAATAAACTTGTTGTGGAAATTTACAAAGTGTTTATGTGATAATGCTATTTGCATATTCGCCGTAATCTATGTACACAGCTAGAGCACCACGCCCCGACCGCCACAATTCTGCCGTCTGTAATATACGAGCAAAGCGAAAGCGCGCATAATAGTTTTTACTGGCCATCCGTAACTCTCGTTGTCAGTTGTGCAGCGCTGACTATTACCGTTGTATCACCATTTGGGGGAAGAGTAACGGAATGCGGCGATTCAAAACAATCGATTTGTATTGCACGGCCTTTCTCACGTCCTATGCCGGCCGCGTATCTGGCCGTCGCCGCCGCGACGGTGGCGCTAGGCGATTCATTGCGGTCGTCCTCTAACTTCGTCTTCCGCATAGCCTCCCACCTCTTACTATACGCGCGTAAAAGGCACAAACATTCCCATCACGGGAGTCACTGCGGCGTGCGCGTACTTCCGTTTTAAGGACCGAGGACAGTCCTCTCGCCGGTTCGTCTCTTTTCTTCACGTTTGACGCCGCCAACGAAGGAAATTCCCTTTCCGGAGACCAAGCCACTGCCTCCGTGCAAACGGTTAGTGCCAAGTATAATGCTGAGACCCAGCATTGTGCGACGAATGGCTGATTGATAGGTTATTTGGGGAGGCGACCGATGGCTGCGGTCATTTGCGCCATCAAGGATAGGAGGTTATGTTGGCAAGGGTGGAGAGAAACCCGGTACCGGCATTTTCAACGTCCACTCTGATGGACGGAGTTTGTTCCTTGAAGCGCTCTCTGCCTAGCACCCTGGTGTGACTCCGGACTCCACTGAAAAAATCTCCGCCACCATCGGAATTCGAAACCGGGCCTTCAGGATGGGAAGTGAGGTCTCCGGCCACCATACCAACCCGATCCTCGCGACGATTATCTTCCGCTAATCGTGAAGATTAGCGATTCCCAACCTTGGTCGATTTGCGTACATCTCAGTCTCCAATTTCCAATAAATGTATCCATTGTATTTGAAAAATTTTCATTGTGTATATTCTAACAGCTATTTTAAACTTATCTCCAAAATTGTTCAGATATGTTCGCGTATCCCTAAACCGCCCACGCACGTAACTCCTAGGGTATGCGTACCACAGGTGGGAACCACTTTGCGTAGACGGATCCGGTAATTGCCAAAGATCAACTTGGGAGAGTCAATCTTGCGGCATCCATGAGGTGTTGGAGATCGGGTCAGTGTGGTGGTTAGAGGTCAGCCATTTTAAAACCTCGTGGCATATGCACGGTGGAGGAATTTGGAACTGGAAGGATTGATTTCCTTAATACCAATCTATGCTTTCCAATGGATAGCCGCTTACTTCATTTGTTTGTCAGCATCACAAAACTCGGTGGCGCTTGCCAGCGGTGAGCTTGTGGTCAGGGAATGTGAAGCAGCAAGCGTGAATGAGCGGGCAGAGGAACCGAAGGTATCCCTTGGTGTCCTCTAGAGGGTCTCTCGGTCCTTTCTTCCCACTGTACAAGTATAATATACTATCTCTGACGTCACGCTCTGAATAGAAAAGTTATTCCAAGTTTCGCCACCCCTCTACTTTGGTCAATCCCACGGGCAATGCGCCTAACGTTCTAACTATATAGTCAATCAGGAGATAAAGACAAATTTCCAATCATTGAGGCTGCACAAATGATTTGATACACAGTCACACGCTGAAACTCGCCTTGAATCAAAATGGCTTAGCAGTGTAACTGATTAACACACCCGACCGACAATTCGAAGATTCGGTTTCGAATCCCGGTCCAGTCAAATGATTTTTCCACGGCGATTATCACCCACTTCGGTGCATAAGAGATGCATACTTTTTCGTCTCCACTCCCCTTTCTCTACCTCTCCCACTACACTGACTCACTACATGACGCAGCGTTCTGGGTCCCTGTCTGCCACCAGCTTCTGCGAGAGCTTCATTGGCTTCCACGTCCGGTCCGAGTGATGGTCGCGGAAGTGGTGTAGATAATTTTAAGAGGAGTCCCGACCCCCAACTTGGGTGATATGAGTTGAGCGCTTCAAGGACAGTCATCCGTTCGCCGGTTGGGACGCATAACTGCGGACCCCTTGGTGCCCTACAATAAATGTAGGCTGATTCCGACACTGGGTTTCTCTCCAATCTCCCCCTTTACTCGAGTATTCCTCTCTACATCAACCCATTGCCTTTATTCAATGTCATGAATGACCTCTGCTGTGGGTCACCTCCAATATCTACTGTTACCGCGTTGTTTTTTATAAACATGTCGAGAACAGGTATTGTGGCGCGAATATTTTCCTATTAATACATATTTATCGGTGATTAATATACTGTAGTGTGAAGTGAAGTAGATTAATTTTATCGAAATAATTGGAGAGCGTAACTAGTATCGGGCAGTGCGTAGCATGCTAGGTTTCTAAGGTGGCCTAGAAACTGCTGTGGGTGACTACCCTAATAGCTTTAGCCGTGTTAAGGAACGTACATTATTAATTTTATATTTATTTACATAAATATTCAAATGATTCAATCGCCTCTAGCATTATTCTACCGCCGACGCTGACGGCTTGACCGTCGAAACGTCAAAGTTTATTTGTAAGTGCCCTTTTTACGTGTTTCTATATTTTTCAACTTCAGCGGGACATGCGAAGTCCCTATAAGCCTTAAGTGGGTCATATTAAGTCCCTATAGACATGCAATGGGTAATTGCAATGGGAAATTATAAGGAATGCTCTCCCTATAAGTCTTAATTTGGGGGACAATTTCCAAACCAGAAAGCAGTAATTTTATGCATATATAATGAATTCAAATAAGGTTAAGGAATTTCAAATCAATGAAAAACGCCATTCACCCCATTGGCCAGCAATGGGGAGGAAAATTTATTTTTAGAAACTTCAGAACACAAAATAACAAACCTTTCACTTTACTACAGCATAATTCAGGGATCCATTTGGGAAATATACAATTTTAAATTGTAACATCAGAATGATAAAACGATGCTATTTTAACCGAGAATTTATTTGAGGTTTACATAAGGTAGAAATTATATGAAATATCTTCATTAGCTCACCAATAAGGGTCCCTTATCTGTCCAATATGTAAATTTCATAAAATTGCTATGAATGATATTGGGAGAGGATTGGAAGTGAGAAAGTTAAATCGGGAGGGATAGGAAGGAAAAGGAGGAGTGTAAGTAGGGGTAAGAGAAATGAGGGGTGCCCGTGTTGTGACAGCGAGAGAAGAGATGGCGAGAATAAGGGCAGGAATTCACTATTTTGGTGGTCCATGTGAAGACCAAAGGAATTAGGTGCTTATAAGAGCCCAACGCACACATGATGAAGTGGTTGGTTGTTTTTTTGGGAGGCAATAGACTACTGAGGTTACTTTCACCATTGAGAGCAGTCGGGTAGGTAAGGGAGAAATTATTTTGAGGACTTGAAGGAAAGGTCCAAAGTAGCCAAACGAAATTGGCCTAAAGTGGGGATTCATCCGTCTCCCATATTTGCTGAATGTTGTTGATGAGATGAGAACCAATGAATGACCAATATGGACAAGCCTATGAGCAGCCAATATTGGCCCCATATAAGCAAGCCCATGAAATCCAACATTAGCCACCACACAAAACCCGACATAGGCTACCTCATGATACCCATTATAGTGTCTGGCCGACATGCTTCCATGATTCACCAGCAGCTTTATATTTCTCATTACAGAGCTCAGGCTACTCCTCCGCTACGAGCGATGCGCTTTGACCTATCAGAGCCTCTGTCTGTCGCCTGGTTGCAGTGTTAATGACTATAGTCACTGAAATGTGTAAGAATCTTTCGTATAATCTTGGCCGTAACTTACCACGTTGTTCTCAGACATAAATCAACCGACCCTTAAAATCACCTACACCCGACGAAACCTATATGATGGCTCAAATCTTTTAAGGGACTCAAAACCTATGCTGAAAACTTGGACGAATACTGGGGGATTTGAAAACTGCGGGTTTTAACTACCGGCGTGCAATGGAGGCACTGACTTAGACCATGTATACTATATACGTAAATGGTCTAAGGGCACTGAGCAGAACAAAAGCAGAACGATATCTTGTTTGCGCATGGGATGCATGGGACAACAACACAGCATGTGAGCAACGTGTGCAACCAAGAAGAGAGTATTCCATAAATATATTGGTTATAAATTCCCTGGTGCAACGCTATAAAATTCATCGTCAATTTTACTGTTTCTGCGACTCAAGGGTGGATGTACACTTTTATCCTGAAGTGCCCTTTGAAATTCAAGTTGGATGGGAAATGCTATGATTGGAAATCACCAAACTTCACTGCAGCAAGGTAAGTTTTTGTTGATTAGGTTTTCATGAGTATGTTGAACACGAAAATATAGTTCTCTATTGCGGTTGAAGAAATTGTATCCCTATTACCGAAGCGTTCACTTATAATATGCAATAAGGGGTTATCTTTCCATGAACTTTCCGATTATTTTCATTATATTTTCCGGTGTATTTTCACGTAGTGTAGTGCGTACGGTAAGAAGTGAGGAATGTTCCACCAGTGCTGTGAAATTACCACACACCTTTTATCTGATTAGGGGTAAATCTGAATTTAGGTCTCGGCTGGGAGATTTTTTTGCTGGAAACCTCCGCAAAACACCTGTGCTGAGCTGTCCTAAACTTTGCATAATTTCCGTATTTCAGGGGCAATGATCAAAGATAAATGCACGGATTCGCTAAAACTGTGGTAACTTCTCTATTAATAATAGTAGCGTAGAGATATGTTACAAAAATGTAACTGTAACTTTAACGTATTTAATGCATAAAAAAGGACGGAAAAGGTCCAGAATTAACGGGGAAACGACGTAATTAAAAACGTTGATTTTTAAACATTAAAGTTGTTACTTTTCTCAATAACGGCTTGATACATTTTTTAAAACATTTACTGATATTTCCGAACACATTCCTCTCCAACAGAAGCTACGTGGAATGATAGTGACCTCCTTAGATTCACGCAAAAAAATCGATAAAGTAACCCCTGCAGCAGCAGCGCGCAATTTGGTTAAAAATAAGCAATCTTCGTAATTGAACAGTACTCATTTTACAATGAAAAGATTAAAAAATAAGATGCAAAATTACTTAATGGTGGAACTGGAAATATTTTACTAAGATAAAAAAACACCGAAATAAAGAAAATAACAAAAGAAAAATAGCAATTATTTTAACGTTTAACGGCAAATATCTAGATCGATTTTGTAATAAATTATTACGCATAGAAACGAAACCTTGTACAACAATATGACAATAGTCGATTCAATGTTCCCTCCTCGTGAATGGAGATGTGGCCCATGAATCAATCCGCTGCAAGCGACGTTACGTCCCCCGATGGGTTTTTAATTAATTTCAGACCGGAGATTGTTGCAAGAAAGTCGTACCATCTCAGATGACGGAAGAAATGCCTTCCTAAAGAAAATTTTAAAAAAATCGGAAAAGTTACATTTTTTTGCCTACACATGAGGATAAACAATTAAATTTTAATGAGCAATTTTCTCGAAAACCGTGAGGTAGATCTTGATCAAACGTCACAAAACGAAAAACCACACGCCCAGCTCTAACGTGTGTACAGCCGAAGCACAGTCCGCCCACGTCCCATTAAAGAACTACAATATTTGATTTTTTCGTTTCCGCTTCTAATTGTTAACAAGTAAAAACTATCGAAAATGACACGTGACGTCAAATGTAACAGTCAATTGGGAGTGACTATGCAAAGTTTCAACTTCCAAACAGAAATAAAGCACATTCTGATTTTTGGCCGGCTTTTTTCGATTTCGGCCCACTGTCCGGCAAACAGTGGGATGAAATCGGTAAAATCTGGCCAAAATTAATACCTCTATTATTTTTGTTTACGTACGTTTTATTTTCGTTTAATGTAATGGTTGGTCTCCATGGTTTTTGATCCAGTATTTTCGAATTTGAAGTTATTTTTGCAGTATTTGTGATACTTTTGTTCATATTGGAGCATTTATTTAAACAATTAATTTAAAAACCAAATGCAATTTAACGTTGTTTCCGCATTTGTTGATACAAAAATGTATCCGATAAATCTGAATTTCATATTTTCATGCATATATCTAGTGATTACTATTGTTAATGTTTGGGCAATTAAAAAAAAATAATTTTAAATAAACCGAATTAAATTTTTGTAGCTTCGCAAATATTTGAATATATTTTATATCTACGGGATCTAGTTTGGAAGTATTATTATTTACCTCTGATTTTTATTACTCTACTTCATTTCGTTTTTCAACAATTTATCATAACTAATTCTACTTACGTACATGCAGTAATTTTTTCAAATTTCTTTTGATCTGTTTTTGATAGTTAAACAAAGATGTTAACAAAGAAGGGTTTACGTCAAAGTTATTGCTCCGATTGCAATAAGCTCATTTGGGGCTTGGAGATTTGTAAAATAAATCACCGAACACAGAATTGGGCACTAACATTTTAATCAGATGTTCTATTAAGTTGGGTGATAGAAATAACATTGAAATAAATTACCTCTTTTTCCACATATTTATCATACATTATCAAGAAAAAATACTAAACACACTCAAAGTCATCGTCTGATAACTCTTCATAAGTCTCATCATCACTATGTTCGCTCGATTCCTGTGTAAGAACACTCCTTACCTCAGCAGATAATTGCTCAATTTCATTAATTTTCTGAACACCTGAAATTGTTGATATCAAGGGATTGGATGTAAGAAGTAATCTTCGGAATAGATCTTTGTTTGTGGCGATCCTGGAAAATTTTCTCGTGTGGTGTTCCCGGAATCTTCCGATATCCTTATTCCAGACTCCCATTCCTAGCCTCCATCGATAAACTTTCCACTCGCTCAGTAACCAACTAGCTGGCGAGTTTAAATCACGTGTTGTGAATACGTTGTTTATTTTTCTTTCATTTGCTGAACCTTTCAGGCTAAAAGATGAGGTGAAACGTAAATCATATTGTGGATTGTATTAACGTCTATTCTTTTCTTTTAAACTCTTTTTTAGATAGCTTGAGCCAAAATAACGACTTCCGCGCGAACTAGTTCCGTCGACATTTTATAGACACTGAAACCAGGAACCACCGGAATACACGCATCTAGTTCACTAGGAGCTAAATGTGATTCCCTACGCGCCAGCCCTGTCGCCGCCGCCCGCGTCTGCGTACTGCATCGTTATAATCAATCTTGTGGTCGAATTTACGAGTACTAGCAAGATTTTTATTTAAATTCATGCAAAAAAACTCAGAGGAACAAAGAGGCACTAAAACGATATTGCATTTATTATTTGATAATTAAGTTAAAAACGCTAAAAGTAAAAGAAAAAGTAAATAAAACATAAATCAAACAAAACTAGTTTGGCATGCTACGCAAGGGTTTATATTTACATGTAACAAGTATAGGGTGCCCGTTGAAATTCAACGGGAAGAAGAACCAATTGTAACTGTGTCATAAGGCAAAAAGAATCCCCTTGATGTGACGTGCAAATTGCAAATACCATTAAGTATACCACAAACAATTCACTAACCGCCTATGGAGAGGATGAAGTGAAACATACACCCACTAAAATCTCGCTGCAATTATCATATTCATCACATATACATACCAGAGGTAAAGATACCTATCCATTAAAATCCCATGTTGCGGTTGCCAAGGAAATTAGAAAATTGATGTCGTTCAGAAGTGAATTATTTTAGAGCCAAAAGCACAAACTTCAGGTAAGGGTGGAGCGTATAGGAAAATATTTGGTTCATTTAAAATTAATTGTTTAAAAATTTTCCAAACATAAACAATAGTAATCACTAGATAGATGCATGAAAATATGAAATTCATATTTATCGGATATGTATTTTGTATTTACAAATGCGGAAATAACGTTAAATTTAATTTGGATTTTTAAATTCATTGTTTATACAAATGCTGCAAGAAGAACAAGAATATCTCAAATACAGAAAAAATAACTTCAAACTCGAAATTACCGGATATAAAACCATGGACATCAAACATTACATCAAGTAAGTAAGCAATAATTGCAGTGGTGTTAATTTTGGCCAGATTTTTCCGATTTCAGCCCACTGTTTGCCGGACAGTGGGGCTGAAATCGAAAAAAGCTGGCCAAAAGTCAAAAAGTGATTTTTTCAGTCTGGAAAAGTTGAAACTTTCAATAGTCACTCTTAATTTACTGTTGAATATGATATCACGTGTCATTTTCAATAGTTTGTCATTCAAGCATTTTACCAGCTGATTGGTAGATTCTTGGGCAGTACCCAATTTTAAGGCAAGTTCTGCTCCGCCACGCTCCGTATTAAAATTTCACCAGCCTTTTCTTTTCGTCTCTTCTCAGATCCACCTCATCAATTCCCTTCCCTTTGAAAATGCTTCTTTAGCGAGCGCAATTCTGCATCTGATGTCCTTACCACTAAACCCATTCTCCTCCAAAATACTACCCAGATATGTAAACTGCTCGCCCTGCTCTATCTTCTGCCTTCCCACCCTTATATTCATCCCCGCCTTCTTTCTTCTAGAAAATCTCATGACTTTCGTTTTCTTGTGGTTTATCTTCATCCCATATCTTTTGCACTTCATTTCTAATGCATTCATCGTTGACTGTAACCCCTTGGCAGACTGACTAACCAATGCTTGATCATCTGCAAATCTCACTGATTTTATCAGCTCCCCTCCTACCTTCATTCGTACCTCCTTCTCCCCCCATGCCTCCCTTACCATTTCTTCTGAATACACGTTAAAAAGCAGCGGCGATAGTGGGCACCCCTGCCGCACTCCCCGTCCTATCGTGGCCCATCCCGATTTTCCATCGGCTGCCCTAACCTGCGCCGTATGGTTCTTATACAAATTTCGAATCCGACGCCCGTCCCTCCAATCGACCCCTAATTTCTTCAACACTCCCATTAATTTCGTCCAGTCCACCCTATCAAACGCCTTCTCGAAATCTACGTAGCAAGCAAAAACATCCTTCCCATAGTCTAGGTTTCTTTCTACTAACGTCCTCATCACCGCTATAGCATCTCATGTTCCCATCCCTCTCCTAAACCCGAACTGGTCGTCACCCAGGTATTCATTAGCCTTCTTCTCTAGCCTTCTATTTATAATTCTCAGAACAACTTTGGCCGCGTGGGATATTTAGTTTATTGTCCTATAGTCTTCGCACGTTTTTGCCTTGCTCTTCTTTGGTATAGGAATTAGTACAGTCTTTGCGAAGTCTACCGGCCACACTCCATCCTCATAAATCCTACGAATAAGCGCAAAAAGTTTTCCTCTTCCGTTTTTCCCCATGCTCTTTAAAACTCTGCAGGTATGTCATCTATTCCCACCGCCTTATTTCTTTTAATGTCTCGTAGAGCTCTTTCGATTTCGCTATCTAGGATACCTGCTCCGATGCCATGTCTGTCGTCTTCCCTTTCTATATCCTTAGGTATTGGGCCTTATTTCTTTACCATACATCTCCTCAACATACTCTTTCCACCTCTCCTGGGTCTCTTTTGGTTCTACGATCACCTTTTCTGTCTTGTCTGTTATCGTTGTAATTCCCCTTCCCTTATTACCGCCCGTCAGTTCCTTTACTTTACTATATAATGCATCTGCTCTTCCCTCCTTCTGGTATTTATTTAACGAGTCAATCTGTTCTCTCCACCACGCCTCTTTTGCAATCTTGGTTTCTCTTCTAAGCCTGTTATTTAATTCTCAGTATTTTCTCTTACCTACCTCTGAGTTTGCGCTCTTTCATTTCCTTCTCTCCTGCATCTCCATTATCATCTCCTTCGTGGACCACGGTTTTCTAATTTTAGTTGCACTGACTACTCCTACCGTTGCTTTCGCAGCTTCTACAATTCTGTTTTTCAAACTTCCCAATTCATCTTCCACTGATATAGATAACTCTATGATTCTCACCCATTTTCTCATCAACCTTCTCTCGATACTTCTTCTTCATTGCCCCAGTTAATGCCTCCGTATTCCACATGCGTACCCTCCTTCCCAATCTTATCTTTTTCATTTTTACCCGACATTTCATAACTAAGAAGTTGTAATCTGTGCCTGCATCATCTCCATGATAAGTATGCAAGTTTTTAGCACTGTTCCTGGATCTGTGACGAACCCTTATATAATCTATCTGGAACCTATCTGTCTCCCGGCTTCTTCCAAGTGTACCTACGTTGAGGATGATGTGTGAACCATGTATTTGTAATCACTCGGCTATTTCTACGGCAAAACTCCACAGCTTTCTCGCCGCGGTCGTTTCTCCTGTAATCGCCAACCTCCCGCCCATTCCTTCACTCACCACCGCCTTACAATCCCCCATTACTACCAAGTGCTTACTCTCAGGTGTCCTGTGTTGCAATTATTTCCTCTAGCTGATCGTATACACCACCTACCTCCTCTTCTCTATGATTAGAGGTAGGCATATAAACCTGGATTATAACTAAATTCGTTGGATCTGCCTTTATTTACACGATTATTACCCTATCACTCACCTGTTCAGCATACACCACTTTTCTACCAAGTTTCCTGTTCATTACGAATGCAACTCCGCGCTGGCTTTCATTCCCTCCGCTATGTATCTCTCTATAACCATCACTCCAGTAGTCCCCGCTATCTTTCCATCTTACTTCGCCCAGACCCATGATGTCTATACCCACCCTTCTTGCTTTATATTCTCTAGCTTGCCCACCCTCAGCATAGTCCTAGCATTCCACGTGCCTATTCTGATTGTTTCGTTCCCCTTCTTTATCTTCTTTTCCTCTGCTGCTGTATTTTCTGACTTGCTTTCTGCGTGTGATGACGACCGCAGGGGCCTTGCTCCCACCGCTGCCGGGCACGACACCCGGCCCAATGGGCTGAGTTCCGTAGTTCCCAGGATTAGTTTTCATTTGATAACTGTCCATAATTTCAAGGTTTTTTAATTGAGATAGTATTCATTGGCCTACTCAATAGTGTTTTTTACGTGACACCATCATTTGAGAGGCCGCCCACAGCCTTTTGCAGCCGTCTCACTGAGATATAGACGCTGCGCAGACTACCATTCGTCTGTCTCCTAACCTTTGACCTATCTGGCATGGGTGGCCCTACCAGGAGCATTGCTCCCGCCAGTTCAACTTTAGGGGTCATTGGAGCACGCAAGCCCTTCTACCACGACAAGGTTGTAGTCCAAGGGAAGGGAGGCATGCGACATCGGCTGCTAATAGCTGGTTGAAGTATTTGTTTGACATTTGGTGCATATAACCGACAAAGGCTTTACGCATCTTTCAAGCCGGCCAAAACATAGAGTAGCGTATAGATTTGGCTTGAAAAATTAGGGTTAGCTTTTGCATTATTTACGAAAAAACTGGCCTAAATACTTGCCACCAAGGCTTGCAGCTACTTACTACAACTACCCATGTGCTTAAATAATTTAGAGTTTTCCCGTAGTTCTCTAGTTACAGTATCTTTAGAGGTCCTTTTTAATAGTTTTATAATTCCAAGTCGCTATGCGGCGCTCGGCCCCCGATAGGCAGAGCCGACTCCGCCGCGTCAGTCTGAAAAGAATCACTTTTGAACTTAGGCCAGCTTTTTTTCGATTTCAGCCCACTGTGCTGCAAGTAGGTTCCCAAGTAGCCATGAATGTCGGCCGAACATTGACCCATTGTTGGCTCTATGACGACTTATGTCAATTGCCGAGAATCTTCTATTTTAATTTAAGTATTCTAACAGCTGATTGGTAGGTTCTTGGACAGTCTTCATCCTGGATCACAATTTCTGAGACTGTCTCGCTTCTCTCCTACGGATGTCCCGCCATTAGATCCCGCTTAAATTCCTCATATCTTCTACCTCCTCTTATTTCATTCGAAATTCCTATCCTCTTCCTTCCTCTTCCACGCTTCCCCTGTGTTTTCCTGTCTATCACCCTCTTCAGCATGCACTCTCCTATCAAAACCTCCTACATCCATCTCTTCTGCCTTCTCCGAACCTCTGCCACAAGCTTCCTCTCCGTTCCAACCAAATCCAACACCTCCTCGTTCGACTTCCTCGCCACCCAGCTCACCCTTTCCATCCTTTTCCAAACCCACATCTCAAACGCCTCGAGTCTACGCACATCCTCCCTTCGCAATGACCAAGAGTCCGACTCATACAGCGCCAAGCTGCATATTAAAGTTTTCACCAGCCTTTTCTTTACCTCTCTTCTTACCAGCCCCCGCCTCATCAATTCCCTTCCCTTCGAAAATTCTTCTTTATCCGCGGCAATTCTGCATCTGATGTCCCTACCAGTAAACCCATTCTCCTCCAAAATACTACCCTGATACGTAAACTGCTCGACCTGCTCTATCTTGTTCCCTCCCACCCTTTATATTCAGCCCCACCATCTTACTTCTAGAAAATCTCATGACTTTCGTTTTATTGTGGTTTATCTTCATCCCACACCTTTCGCATTGCACCTCTAACATGCAATTGTATTCTGCTACACAAAAGTTATATTCACGTCTATGTTTATTGATGGAAAAGTATCCGTAGGCTGGGGAAGTACTTCGATGTCGAGCGATTTGCGAGCTAACATAGAATTTAAAGTACTATTTCTCCTAAACCAGAGCAAACGTTTTCTCCAATCATTCTCTAACTAATGCTATAATATTCTGATGCAAAATGCTAATATTCACGTCTATATGTATTGAAGAAAAAGAATACGTGGCCAGGAAAAGGAACTTAATGAACTATTTCTCCTAAACAAGAGCACAAGTTTTCTCCCATCCTTCAGTACCTTATGCAATAGTATTCTGCTTCAAAACAACTATATTCACGTCTACGTATATTGACGGAAAAGTATCCGTGGGCTGGAAAAAGTACTTCTATGTCGAGCGATTTGCGAGCTAACCTAGGATTTAAAGTATTATGACTTTTACGGTAGATCATACGATATATATTGACGGAAAAGTATCTATGAGCTAGAAAAATTACTTCGATTTGTGAGCTAATATTGAATTAAAAGTGTTATAGTCCTAAACAGAGCATATGTATTATCCAATCCTTTAATACTAAATGCAGTTGTGCTGTACTATGGTGTAAAAATATTCAATTATAAGTATATTAACGACAAGTTATCCGTGGGCTTGTAAAAGTACTACGATGTGGGGCAATTTGCGAGCTAACATTTCAAGTACAATTACTCCTAAGCCAAAGTATAGATTTTTTAAATCCTTCAGTACTTATTGACATATTACTTGGATGCAGAATGGTTTTATTCAAGAGTATCTATAATGACGGAAAAGTATCTGTGCGCTGGAATAAAATACGTAGATGTCGAGCGATTTGTTAGCTAATATTAATGGTAAGATTTGGATAAATGTATGCGTTAGAATAGGATTTATAGCACTTTTTCTCTAGGTTAGTTCGCTATCATATTTCTATTTATATCGTATTTCTGTCTCTACCCTTGGGTTACTTATGGTTCAAAGTGCATAGAATGTCTAAATACAAATGTTTGGCAGAGGAATTCTGCTCTACGCTCTATTTTTCTTGATTAAGTGTGTATATTGGTACTTTAAAAATAGGCTTAAAATTCCAAGTGGTTGTGCTGGAGACTTCAATGCTCATTTTCATTATTGCGGGATGTGGGCTGCATTCGATGGGTTGTGGGTACCGACGCTTAAAAAACCTTCTCTGATGGCGTCATAGGTACATTAGGAGGTCTGCATTCAACTCTGATGACAAAGCTTATGATATTGAAATTGAAAGTTTTTGCCAAAATGACAAACATACCATCAATACCACCTTAATTACTAGACCATGGACGTACTACTTCCAGCCAATAAAATTGTCTACATGGTGCAAAATATAATTACATCGTGGAATATATATATAGAGTACAATAACCTGACACGGATTGTTTTCATCATAATATTAAATGTGTTTCTCTTTGATATGACGACTCCTTATAAGGTATTTCTTCCAGCATATAAATATTTAATTTTCCCAGCAAAGGATTTAGCAGCAATGAGAATGGGAATACAGAGGAAACGCAACAATGTTTCAAGTAGTGTTAAACAGCATAATATGCCACCTAGGATTATATAACCATTTGTAATTTCAATAATTTGTATTTTTTAAGTTAGTCTTCAGGTGTAGGTTGCTTATGAAAGTAAGAAAAGGAAAAGGATCATAAAAAATAATAGTTATTAAAATACCTACTTTTACCACAGTGTTCTTATTTATCGAATACCTTATAAAAAGGTCTGTCATGTGGGCATTCCACATCCCTATAGGGAATCTACATTGTCTCCAGAGGAATTTTCCCCATAGCCAAGCTTCTCCGAATTCAATTCCCTAGACGGACAACGAGGGATATATTCAGGTTCCTTCTCCAATGCCCATCTTTGTTAATTCTCCCTTGATCAATAAAATGTTATGTATTATTTCTTCTCTACCTAACTTATTCACATTAAAAAATCCTCCCAACCATCGCAAACAGTTCCTAATTCTCTAATTTGTCCCTTTATATTTATGTTTTGGATCATGCTCCGTATGGACATAGAAGCATGGGCAATAATTGCTACAGACAAAAGAAGATTAAAAGCAATGAAAATTTGGTGTTATTAAAGAATGATGTGGATCAGATAGATAGAAAGATCTCCCAATGAAGAAGTCTGACAGAGAATTTGGTAGGATAGTTTAATATTGAAAACTGTGTAAAAAAAGTAAAAGAGACAAATTTATCGCACACATTTTGAGGAATGACTGCCTTGAAGCCATGTATGGAATTCATCTGGCAAATAATGAGAAATTTTTAAACGAAGATTTATTCACTGAAAAGAGAATATAATTTAGTGGTGTTGCAAACCAACTTTTGAAGTAATGACGACTGATGATGATAAAACTTTTTGTGAAAGCTTTTTATTTGGGTAGAATTTCATTGTGACTTTCCATTTTTTTATAGCTCCCCCGAAAGTGCACAGAGGATGATGATTTTGGGACTTGGGCTACGGAACTTTCAAGATGCATCATATTAGAACCCCACTATATTTCCAGGTCCGATAGAAACGATAAATTAAGAGAGATATTTTGCCGAACGGATAGGTATGGGAATTCGTTTTTCCCCCGAACAATAAGGGACTTCAATAAATGCTAGGCGTAATTTCATTAGAGCGTTTCCTTTTTATCTTTAAGCGGCTGGTGTCCTAACACCCCCTGCCACACGCCTATTGAGGCGGCTTGCGGGGTAATATGTAGATGTAGATGTAGATGCTGTGACGCAGGGGAGGAAGGTTGCTTAGAGTGGAGGGTCAGTCAGAAAACCTTCCTTATTGCTTCCGACACAAGCTCTTCGAGGATTGGGATGTCTCGCCAGTACCTACTGTCCCATTTCGACTCATCCCACAGTGAGACCTCAAGATTGAGTCACAGGTAAAGTCATTGCGATGGGTGATTTAAACCAATTTCCTTGCGTGTGTGTGCCTCGTTGCTTTTTCGTGAAGTAGTTGGGCTTCCCTGTCTTACTCCGTCTTTCTCGTTGCCTCCCTCACTTCCCCTCCGTCTTTTCACTCCACCCACTCCATTTCTACCTCCCCTCTTTGCCACGTAGGCAGGAACCTTTGCGGGAGCTATTCTTACATTCGGGTAAAATTTAATTGAGAATATTTCCCCTGACGAAAAAAAATAGAAGCTCCCAATGATGAGTCTAACGGCGTCGCCAAAATTCATTGAAATCTCTACGGCACACACGTCCAGAATGTGACCTTCTGAAGAATCTATGTTCTTGAAAGTGAATGATTTGAAATTGCAGCCGAAATACTCGGAACAGGAGACATAGCTATTAATTGCTGAATTTTCCTAGCATTCATTACAGTGGCTGATTTCCTGTGAGGAATCCTAGCCCAACCATGGAGCCCGTGACACTGCCTTTAAAAAGCCAGCATTTTTCAGCCTTGATTGTGTTATTATCACTTCTGTCAATGGAAATTATTTTGCCGCTTTCTCATTGATGTAACTTTCTGTAGTTGGTGGTTTTACTATTTCAATTCGCAATTCACTAGTTTCGGCTGTACTTAGGTTACACCGCTCCGTTCGACTTGAGACGTTAACCTTTAAGGTGGCTCTACACTGCCTATTCATAGTCATATTCATTCCGTTCATAGACTATTCATAGTCAAAACGAATAATAAATTACACAATTTATTTATTTGGTTTAAAAAATCGTGCTACGCTCATGAAATGGGCTACCTATTGAAAAACAAAATGAAGGGGCAAAATTTGCAGATAATTTCACGAATATAATTTTAATGACCACATTTGTTCAGCCCATGGAGTCTATAATATATGGTTTAGCCATAGCAACGGACTGCAGCGTCATTTGTATGGAACTACCGCATTTTGACTTCAATTACGGCAGTAATTTGCCAATAACCCGACGTAACTCGCGTGTGCTTTCCGATCAAGGTTACTCGCGTGAGGTGCTCCTGACACCCCAATGAACATTTTTGTTTCAGAATGGGATACACAATATTTTATTTGTAAAAGCCATTGATGTTATTTAAATCTATGTTTTTAGTTATAGTTGTTGTGCTGAGGAGGAAGAGTTGAACATTCAACCTCGTCATCTCTAACCGGTGGCGGATTCAAGGGGGGGGGAGGAATTCCAAATCCAAGAGAAATTCTTTTTGCTGAGCCTAAGTTCCGAGGGGTAGTGGGGCTCAGCAAAGTCTATTTTGCTGAGTGTATGAGGAGATTCACGGGTGGTACACCAGGTTGCAGTGTTCATTGCAGCCGACGTTTCATCACAAATCGAGCGGCGTTCTCAGGGCAAAGGAGAGTCACCTCTGCTCTGAGGGCGATGCTCGATTGGAGTGTTGACACGTCTGCTTCAATGAACACCAAGCGACCAGGTGTACCACCCGAGAAGCTCCTTGTTTTCTACATCCGCCGGGAAACTAAGACTAAGGATAAGTTAAAAGTAACTGAAGCAGGCGAGATGTAGTGGAGTGACATCCTGATTTATTGAAAAAGAGAGATGGCACTATTTCCAAGCATTTATTGATTGTTGTACGACGCGTTTCGACCGTTAGGTTATTTTCAAGTACACTTTCCAGTACAAGTGTACTTGAAAATGACCTAACGGTCGAAACGCGTCGTACATCAATCAATAAATTTGTGGAAAAAGTGCCATCTCTCTTTTTCATTAAATAAGCATAAGTTGCTGATTGCTAATTTTGGGGGGGGATCCCCCCAAAATTTATATCCGTAAATTACTTTCTTTTCTTACTTACTAAATTATGTCTCTTACGTAAATTACTTTCTCAGAGTCTTGAATATGAACTAATAATGATACTTTTATTATGGCATAGGCACCGTAGTCCGTTGTCACCGCGTAACAAATTTTGCCATAACTTGTCAAAAATACATCGTCAGATTTAAAGAAAAATAACTCTCAAATTGTATTTTTGACAATTTACTTTCACTTAAATGATCCTTAGATGATCAATGACCTTTTTTAATTACAACAGTTGCAAATATTCAATATATGTTTCGCGCACATCCACTTACCGCCCGAGCAACAGGACATTTTTGTTTTAATGTCTTTATTCCTCGGACATACTAAACGTCTACCATTCTTTTCCTTTTTTCTTTTTCGTAGCACTTTCACACGTTGATCAAATCACTGAAATAATGCGTCTTTGTTCCAGTTCCTTTGGAATGATTTAAATTTTCGATCTTCTTCTTATGAATGGCTTTGTCAATTCCCTCGCAATTTCTCGTAGGAATTTTGATCTATGCATCTTGCTTCTTGGATTTACGTTATTGTGTATAGCAAAAAAGCTAATGCCTGCCACGTTTATCAAGTGGAAAAAATACCATTGTATATCCAATCGCCATTAGTAATGTTATAAAAATATATTATCTCTGGTTTCTTCTTGTCACCTGTCGACCCTTCTATGCTAATACTGCTATGCATCGTTGGCAAAAAATTAAATTTTTACCTTTTTTTGGGGAATACATATAAGATAAGATAGTCATGCTCTTTATAAGGCCAAAGAGAGTTCTATTCTCCTCCCTCGTTTTGTGCAAACCATCTAAGGTGGCAATTCCATTTTTTTCAGAGTTCCCACCAGTGTCAATTTACTTTGTAACAAATCCTCTTCAAAGGGAACACTTGCAACCAAATTTCAGGCGTGATGTTTCTCCACGTCCATCAAATTGGTTCCACTAAGCGCTTCACCACCTCTTTAGGTGTTTTGTCTACTTTGTAGAGTCCTTCAGGTTGACTCCCTCCAAATTGAAAGTATAGAATACATTATCGTCAACCAATGCCAATATTTTGAAAGCATATCTTGCAGGCTAATTTGGGAGGTATTGCCTGAATAAGCATCTTCCCCTGATCCAACTAATTTCTCGTCTACCGTAGTGTACTCCGATATGGCATGGTTATCCTGAAACTTTCTCACCAGCATTCCAAAACATTGACGAATCGGAGCTAATTTGTCTATAATTTGTCTTTTTACCCTACTTTTTGTATCATTAAATCTGAGACACTGCAAAAGAAAACAGAATTTTTGATAACTCTTGGACGCATAAATATACCAGCACCCAAGTAATCTCGATCCCATAAATCCTTTATATTTTGTCGCCCAGATCTTTTTGTTCCCTCGAAGAGCAGAAGCCCTATGAAACGTTCAATTTCTCCCTCGTCAGTTGGCCTGGCGTCTCTCGCACGCGAATAATTCACATCCACGTTTTTAATTTGAATATTTTTGCATACAGTAGTTGTATTTATTACTTGCCTATCAAAAGATAGGGCTTTTGATATTTTCTTTTGTGCCTTTGAAACCAGGCTTTTTGGAAATTATATTCCATTTTGGTGTTCTTACATTGGAGCGCAGTTCCTTTTTGCTGCATGTAGTTGTGTTTTATTTCCCCAATCAAAGATTGTAATTTTCAATGGACAGTTAATTTCGGAAATGTCAGCCTCCTCCTATGTTTCGGTGTCGTATTCAGAAGATTCAACGCAATCATAAGAATAAATATCGTCCGGGTCAGTTAATTCTTCATCGGATGATCCATTCAAAAGTCTTATTATTCTTTCTCATTCATTCTCTAGGTTTTTCGACATCTACAGATAAAAAAAGCATAATTTAGATTTTGCAATAAATTTAACTAGCTAAAGAATAGTAGGTATGTATTAAAATATACAAACACATTGTTCCATTGCACCACTCGAGAATGAATTCGAAGCAATAAGCACAAAAAAATATTCCTTCTAACATGAAGTTATACCATGCAAAGTAGTAACCCATAAAAACCATGTTTCTGAATTATATGATAGTAGTAGGTAAATCTATAAAAATTAAGCTTTCAATATTAGATAATTAATTACCTTTTACTGGGTGACCTACTACACTCGATATGAAGTTATGAATTGTAATGTGGAGATAAATAAAGTAATATTTTCTAAAAAGTTGTAAGTAGTCAAACCGAGCAGAAAATCTGAAATTTAGATAAGAGATTATGACAAGTAAACCATAAATATATTTACTATTTCATCAATATTGTTCAATGGGAGGATAATATCAAGAAAAACCTACCTCACAAAAAGCACATGCCGAGGAGTCTACGGCGCGGAGGCAACTGGGGTGTTCAGGACACCCCGCTTGAGTAACGCCGGGAGTGAGAATATAGCGAATGGTTTGAGAGGCGTTCTCCATCAGATAAAAGTAAAATACGAAAATGAATGTTATATTGTAACAACCATTTCACAGTTACAAAGTTGCAACAAAAAACAATGAGGTTTGGAGTAAACATTGGCCGTAGGAAATTTAGTGGAACAAACATTGTCCGCTTTTTAGGCTACTTCCACGGTTGTTTACTATGCATGCCGGTTCTTATTAACGGTTTTAATTACAAGATTATTTATTGTTTTCTCGTTCAACTTGACGTTTTTCTGCTGTCATCGGAGCAATCTCCATTCGAGCCCATACTAAAATATCCACTTTCAAGACTGATTTACATTAAAACTAGCCTGGAAACCCTATTTTCTTCATCTCTGTTTATTAAACCCACTTCAAAGATGTTATATTTAAGTTTTCAGAGTTCCTGGAATGAGTCTCTCCGAGGCGAGTTTCGAACCCTTTAGGGTTCTGCCTAGTTGCTCTATCAAGCTGATAACTCGCTCGTTGATATTTCGATATCTTGGGCCTATTTTTGAGTGGAATTAATTCGTTTCCCAGTTGAAATTTTATTCCGCATAAGTAGTTATGCCTACTGTTTAAACCATAGTTTTGCGTGTTAGAATTTGTTCCAAGCAAGTTTCTAAGTATTGTTTGTCACGGCCCATATACCGGTCGGTCTACCGGTGCCGCTTGAGAACCGCAATCGACTATGCGTTGCGATGTGATTTATCGCTTTGGAGCGTATCACCCCATATATCCGTCGTCAGACCGATATATCGGGCCCCCAAATATCGGGTCGGTTTGGCCCGAGCTATTCTAGGAAGGGATTATTTTTATTAATTTGTTGTCACTGAATTGAGCGCAACAGCAAGAAAACCCTCGGACTGAAAGAGTAAGAGTCTTTCCCACTTCTCATCAGTCGTAACGACACCGATGCCTATTGTCCGATATCCGGTACCCGATATGCCGAGGCCAAACCCGTACGAACTCAATATGCGCTGTTTAGAACCTTGTTCATAAGCGTATCCTTTATGGCCCTAGTATCGAAGTTCCCAACCTCTTTTGACTGAGATAACCCTTTGTTAGTTATTTTCCTAAATTGTTCCCCTAGTCTGTAAAATATACATATATTATATTTATGCCGCTATTCCAGAGTGAATCTCGCGTCATTCCATGTGAAATCACCGAGTGAAACATAAAATGGTTGCATGGCCATTAGAAAAAATATTTTTTCGCGGACATGCATTGACAGTTGAAGGTGACCATTTAACAATTTATCCCTACTCGTTTTCCTGTGGCAGTCATTTTTCCAATTGAATTCGCACCTTAAGCGGTGCACGTGAATTTATTTTTTTAATGTTGATGTTTACTCTGTCCTGAATATGCCAAGACTTATTTTCGTAGAGGATAGATTTTGAAACCATAATACTCAATGCAGAACGGAAATATTTGAAAACGTAAACGCCATTTTTAATTTTTTTTACATACCAGTAAATAACTAAGTACATACCCAAGCACATACCATATCGCGTACTAAATATTGGAAACCGTTGTCTTAGCCTAAAATAACTCCTTACTTCGTACATCGGGCCCACGGTTTCACAATTATTGGCTAACGTTAACCGCAAGATGACGTAGCTTTTGTGTTGACTTGATGCTTACTGAAAGTTCGGGTTCTCTATTGTACGTCGGACTCTCGGTTAGTGGGCGTAAACGTTATGAGTGGTAGTACGTATGAACTTTGGTTTGCATATCGCAGGGTTGCTTCAGGCCCGGAAAACCTGGGAATGTTTAACCCTTCTGCACGAGCCTACCAATCTTGGCGTCGTGTTTCGCGGAGGCCGCTGTCACCATGCTTCACTACACTTCATAGCGTTGGCTCTACATTAACAACGGTCTTGGACCATGAACTATCGCACATCACCGCTGCGGAGAATGGCAGGTGGAGAAGGAAGTCTTTAGGTGACGGGGCGCTATTTCGTAGACATTGGTCTCTTCCCTTCATTATAAATAAGGTCCTTTCCACCAAAGAAGGAAGTCGTGAAAATTCCCAGCAATGCTCGCTGATGGATAAACCACCCACCAAATCCCACGTGACTACCAGAAGCAAATTTGTGAATTCAGTGCAGTTGCTAGTTTTAGAAATATATACTCCAATTTTCTTCCCATAAATGAAATAGGCCCATGACTTTATGCGCCTTTAAGGCACTCAATATAGACACCTAGGCATGTGTGCTTTTAAGGGCGCCTTAGAAGTACCTAAAAAAAGCCTCACAGGTTATGCTAGATATGTCTACCAGCATAAATCGGGCGACTAGTTGGATTATATTGCCAATTGTTAATCAATGGGAAACATTATTTTTTCAAGTACTATAAATAATCATATGCACTTTTTTTATGTGCAAATTGATTTCTATCTTAAATGAGACACTTTCGTTGTACATATTATCAGTGCAGAAGTATCTTACCAATATAAAAAGTGTCCTCATATCTACTTAAGGGGAATACACGACCGTCGGGTGGCCAATTGAGCTCAAATTTTCTGATTCGGTAGTTCATGATTATTTATTCAATATGCAACTCCCGTAAATTTTTGAGAAAAAGTATTTAAAAATCGTAAAAAAGCATGTCGCAGTATGTAACCTCTGTAGAATACCGTAACCAGCGTGGCGGCGTTGGCCCAGTGGGCAAGGCGATGATCCCCACTCACGGAAACTTTTTTAGATTTATTTTTCAAGGTCTTTACTGTTTAAATGTTCATATATTGTTCTCTAATTATCGTAACTTCAATGAAAAGTATTTTTATATTACGTGCTGCTTTTTTAATGCGCCTTGAAGGCTCCGTGAAAAAGGCGCCTAAAAGGTGCCTTCAGTGTGCCTATTAAAGGTGCCTTATGTGCCTTTTTTAGGTGCCTCTAAGGTGCCTTCAAGGCACATTTTGCAGGAAGTGTGCTACGAGGGAACCGACGTCGGTTGTATTTTTTTCTCAATTCTAAACCCAAAAATTCGGAGAGCTTTTTACGAGCCGGTTCGTCATGTGGTCCAGCAAATGTGGTGCATGCTTTTATGAAAAACTTCAATATCTTCCGCTTTAATCCTTAATTATCCCATTTCTGTGACTCCGAGATTACCTTACGACTATCTTTCTATTCATGTCACACCCTAAATTCCTCCGATTTTACTTTTTTAGATGATTATTTTATTTTCGTTCCTACCCGTGTAATTTACTCAGAAACTTATGTGCATGTGTTAATCCCACTCTTCAAATCAAATGTCTGCTCCGGTAAGCCATTTTGGTAACGTGCCAGCCTGACAATCTTAAGGTTGCAGGTTCGACTCTCAACTTGGGCATGGGTTTGTATTTGTCTTGGACTAAAGGTCTGAGCTTTGATGATTCAAAATATACTTCTACGTTGGAGATCATTAAAACCAAAGCAACAAATTTTGATCCACGAAAGGTCTGAAACGAGGCTTGCTCCATCAGGGTGATCCTTAATTTTTAGTAAAATTATTATAAAAATCCTCTGCATCTTGGTATAGTTGTGAATTCCCTTAAGTTACCCACATTCTATCTCTTATTTGTAAAACATTGGTGTTCTTTGATCCTCGTTTTAAATATCATGTATAACAAGAGAAAGGTAATCTCATTATTTTTCATATAGTTATTTACCATTTAATGACCATTGTCCACCTACATAAAGTACCTAACTAATGCAATCATAAACCAAATTTCAATCACAAAAGTAAAGTAGAAAGGTAGTAACAGTTAATACCAATTTTATTGGGAGTGGTTTACTGTGAAACACTATTTCATTTACAATTTGCAGTTGGCCATTGACAGTAACGGTGTCACCTAGACCTTCCAGAGATGCCATTTCAGACCCAGACCATAGCAATACAGTTATGCCTTGGACTTGTTATTCCTTGAACCTCAGGTAAGGTTTTAATAAGTCTCTAAACTCATGCTTGCCTATGCCAAACCGATTTGTAATTTTGAAGAAACTAATTTTTAATATTAATTCAATTTAATTACACATTTCAAATAAAAGCCAGGAAATGTTCGTGAAATAATTTTTATGTGATCCATTTTACATGCTCCATTTGCTGATTGCTCTGGAGACTAACACATTAAATTTGAAGGAAAAGGCCCTCAGCAGAATGATATCTAGGGTATCACACCCATGATATGTTCACTGGAATGTTTCTTCGTCATTTTAATTATTCTGCTTTAATTGAAATCCAGCTCAGTATCTTACATATTTTTATGGGTTTCAAGTTAATCATATTGTGATATTATCATTCATCAATTGCAGTTTAAAATTTTTCTTAGAAATTGAAGTGAGGACAATTGGAAAAAAAAAGTTGTGACTTACAAAATTCATGAGAAGGCTTTCAGACTGGAGCATGGGGGTATATGTCTAGTGCGTGGATAGAAGTTTTAAAAAAATAGGCTTAGCTCTAGCATTGTAATGAGAAATCATGATAGTAACCCACCAGCCACGTTTCAGATCACCCATAATCTTCAAAAGTGACTTAATTAGTCTCCGCTGATCTTATTTATTTATTTATGTTTATATTCACAATTAGCATTGAAAGCAGGCTAGAAGCAATGAGTGGAAATGTACAATAGTCATCATGCCTTTGTGTTAGAAATATTTCTCCCTCTCTCAGTTGGACTCACCTACCCTTGATTGTGCAAATGACACAAGCTGTCAGTCAGAGTTCTCTATTAGGTGTTGTACTCAATGAGGCTGGAATTCAAAGCGCGAAGCTGAGCATAATTCCATTCCCGTGTTGTATCTTCACTGCAAGTATGCCCAAGTCTGCATTTTCATGCACTGCCCAAGTGCCAAAGTGGTATGGTACTCAGCATCCAGATAAGGGTGAAATTTGTGTTCATTTGGTAAGCATACATTTCTTATAAGGCAGTTCAGGCATCACATATCCGACTCCAGCTTGAGGATCAAGGTACATGCGGCAATGTCACACTTTTAGCCATAGTATATTATATCATCAGCAATGTGTACTCAGTGACTTGACTACTCTCAATGGTGTTTTTACACATATTCAAAGATTAGCAGCATAAGTTTTATCAATCCATGATCATTTTCTTTTAATATTTCAACAAAGGTGAGAATAAAAGATACGAATTTTCGTATTGATCATTTACATTTTAAAGATTGATAGACACACATTATACCATTTATGTTAGGTATCGAAAGACGTTAAACTTCCTCCCGATTATGGGTGGGGGAAACGTTTTTATTTATTGCTTCAATGACAAGACAAAAGGGTAAAATCATAATTTTCTACTTTAATTTAAAAGGTAAAGTGAAAATATCTTCTCCTGTGTGTGAGAAGAAATTGGGAGTACTATTTGAGTAATTTAATTATGAATTTCAAATTTCAGGAAATAAATTACAGGGTCACAACACCACACTATATATTAAAATAAAGGTATATAGATTGGTCCATTATATGTAATGAAGATTAATTGCAACGAATAGAAATAAGATGGCAAAGTTTCTTAGATATCCGGTTAACATTTCAAAAGTAGGTATGCATATTAAAATTCTCAGGCCAGGGAGATTAGGGAGATCCTAGAATGAATTTGGAGGTAGGTATATCGCAGTGTAGAAAAGAAAGAATA
The DNA here is from genome assembly GCA_963573305.1 of Pyrrhosoma nymphula. NCBI lineage: Eukaryota > Metazoa > Arthropoda > Insecta > Odonata > Coenagrionidae > Pyrrhosoma > Pyrrhosoma nymphula. The sequence continues at coordinate 29,755,554 of OY754332.1, forward strand.
GGGAAGTTAAGTGAATTAAAACACGAGCAACGATGCTGTAAATGTGTCCGTGAGTTGGCATATATCATAAATTTTCCCGTAATCATGCAAAATAGAACAGTAGATGTTTTCTGTGATCGTTAGTAGAATGTTTTTGTTAGATCTTTTTCTCTTTATTAGCTGGTGAGTTTGATAGCAAATACACATGAATATGTAGTTGTTATTGCCTTTTCTGTCCTAAAGTTATGAAGTTTTATTCTTATACAAGATGGTTAAAGGGTTGACTTTGTGAAATTTCGACATTATGTAATAATTAAAACTTTGTAATATTCCACACTGTTTTATTATTAGCACAAGCCTGACTAGTTTCAATATAAACTCATCATCATCCCTATGACTATTTGGAGATAAGTGGTGTGTATTCCCTGAAGTGTGATTCTCCCGAATGCAACTGTTTTTACGTCGGTCAAACTGGCCGCAAATTTAAAACTAGAATGTCCGAACATTTGAAATGTTTTTTTAAATCATGACAACAGCTCTGTGTTTGCTAAGCATCTGTTTGACCACAGTCACATTTCTAATTTTAATCCCATTATTTTATATTTTTGTGACAAAGGTGCCAAATTGGAGTTTTTAGAAAATTTTTATTTTGTTTTAGCTTTTAAAAAATCTGGTCATAGGGTCATTAAATGATTTTATTCTGGACAAATTGTCCCCCCTTTTTACCATGCCTCTGCCTCCCTCTTTTAACTCTTGACGCTGTTGGTTTTAAATTTCCCGTCACCTTGCCCCACGTATTTACTAATATATCCCCCCCCATCCCAACCTCCTCTGTACGCTGCAATTTTGGCCTCTGATGATGATGTGTTAACATTCAAAGCGGTCAGGCTTGTACTAATAATAAAACAGTGTGGAATATTACAAAGTTTTAATTATTACATCAAGTTTTATGCTCTCTACCGTACGAGAATTTGTGAAATTTTGTAGTTGTTAATAATTTTGTAAGTATTGTATTTTGGAAGTATGCACTTCGTTGTATTGCCGGTGGTTTGATTTAGTGTTATAATTTTAACTGTTTCCTTTGCCATGATATGAATGATAAGGTACATGTTCTTTATCACATTCGCCTTTTTTAATACTGTCTATAAGTTATAAATCTAAGCCAGGTGAAGGTGAATACTGGTATTATCTGATCTGTATTTTCAAAGGTTAAGGGTCTATGTGCACTGTAAAAAGAGGATGCTATGTATTTGAAAAGTATTGTATTTTATGGCGACCGTGGTTTCTACGTTTCGAGCTTCAATTTTGAAACCGCAGCCGCCGACCTAATGAAGAATAGAACAAAACTAAAAAGTGGTCTTTTTTAATTAATTTGGTCAAACTTCGTCGGTTATGGATGAAAAGGAGTACGATATATGAGGAAAGGGGGTATATCGCAGAGGAAAATATTAATCCTTCCAATGTTTATAATTACAGGGTAGCAATAAAGATACATGAGGCAGACGTAATTGAGGGAATTGATCATCGTTGAGATCCGCGACGAGGCTGCCATCCCTTGTCCGAAGTCCTCAATTAGTGCTGCTGAAAGCTAATGCTGATGAGTACAGTTGATGCAAGCTTAAATTGACTTAAGTGTCATGTATGTACTTTGTGTTGTAAGAAGAAATTGAAACCCCGGCAAAAAAGCTAATTGTTTGAACCTGAATATTCTTCCAGGTGTCATTTTTTTGTCTCATTTTGAGTAAAAATCGTGGTTTAAATTGGACAGTGATTTGTGACTTTTAATGATAATAAATGGTATAGAGGAAATTACAATGGTGTTAATAATTTCGAGTCCAGATTCAATAAAAAAAATCACTCCGAAATGTAACAAGGAAAAAAGTAAGTAAAAAAATGCTGAGAATTCTAATTGGCGCCATAAATGGTTGCGCTAAATGGAAACTATTGATAAATATGGGAAAAGTAAAGGAAATAAAGCCCAAAATGCATAACCGTAAGAAGGTTATAATAAAAAGAAAAGCAATAAATGAACTCTTAGTGCGGTGGACCCGATATTAGTATTCACAGTATCCGGAGTATAAAATCAAATGTTAATTTCTACGCGGATAACTATTTACATGTTAAAAGTACCTGGTCCCCGCCGGAATTATATTTTTTCTCTTTCATTTTGATAGGCAAAGAAGATATTTTATCACCAATTTATGTAAATTCGTACTAGGACTTATGCACAATTTATTTTTAATTTCACTCGTCCTTATAGTTTCTTATTTCTAATCGTCACCAATTACAGCGGCGGAAGGTTGTAAATATTGTGTGACGTAATTCAAAAAGTATGGAAAAAGAAACACTTTCAGCGTAGGTAACTGTGATGCAGACAAAAAAACAAATGATCATCTGGTTTTTTATTCTAATATATTTAAAACAGAAAGACTTTTTGGCCACTCATTCGGAGAAAATTCAATTGCTTACGCGCATTTTTAGTCGCAATTGATATAGTAAGTGACAACCTCACTCCTCGGAAATATTCCCTACGCAAATTAAACGTAAACTTCGTGTGATGCTTCATCTCGCTAAGTGAATTCCGGAGAAGGGTTATTTTACATTCCTTGGGTTCTTTACTGTCCGCAGCAGACCCATGAATTGCCCTTTCTGTCACGACGCCGTTTACTTGAAACATAGAACGGTAAATATATTACGATATCTGGCAACCAGAGATGTATTATAAGAAAAGAATATTTACGCGAAAGTAAATTATTGCAGAAGAGTGGACTTTTTTCACGTTTCGGTCATTTGATGATCGTCAATGAAAAATCTCACATGAGACTACCGGCTATAACTTGCATAAGTATGAGGATTTCTAAATTGATAATACCTGTACTGTCATAAAAAAAGTAAATTTATATATAATTCAAATTAAGATTAATGACATTTTTAAAATATGAAATCAGAAGCATTGAGAGCTATGGAAAAAATAAGGTATTCCTGCAAGTAGGTCATTGTAATAATTATTTCTTCAATGCACTTATCCTTTTGTTGGTAACATCAATCGTTACCAACAAATATAGAATCTCGGTAACCGTGATTAGGAGTCATGATTATATGCGGTACGATGAAATTGAGCGGGCTATCGTCCACTTGTTCTGCAATCATGCAGAGAGCGGATAGTTTGGAGAGTTATCTTCTTGCCCAATATTTAGTGAAATTATGAAAAAAAAAATGACATCCACATTTCAAAATATATAAATGAAAAGAAGAAGTAATACAAAGAAATAAAGGAAAAAAGACAACTAGTTTTAATTAGTTGGAGGCGTAACCCTTTTTTTTCCACATGAAGATCCAGATTTATACGCTATACCACTTTCATGATGGAAATGTAGGATGCCTTAAAGTTTTTGGCTTCAGAGATGCATAGAAATATTACTTTGGTGAGGAGATATTTCATTCACACAACAATTGCAAGCATAATTTTAACTTGTTCACTAGGATTCGTAATATCTAAAAAAAACTTCTTTCGGAAAGTACAATTGCATTGGTAATATCATTTCGAGATACTTTATATTGAAAACACATTATCTTTGTGGCAAAAGCTTTCTTATATGATATTTTACCTCCATGTTTATTAAGCATTGATATTAATACACTTAAAACGTGTATCAATTGATTGGAATATAAGAGAGAACATGTTCTGGAAATCTTAATGTAATGTGAATCACGAAATCCGGAGAAAAAAACTCACGCCAGGGGAAAAATACCGTACAAAATTTTAAGATTTCTACCAGGCGCACATAACCTGAAAGAAGGTATTCTCGTAGGTGGGGTCACTTGACTACGCGATTTCGGTATCGGCAAGCCCCACTTAACAGTCTTTACTGTAGGAGAGCATTCCATTGGCTAGAGCCCGCATTACCCGGGTGAGCTCGTAGTCTTTTGGGAGATACCCATCCAATCACTACTTTAAACACCATGCTTTCCTCCCGAAGTAACGTAACACCCTATTGGTAGACTTGCTTTCTTTTTTTCCAAACTCCTCCCACCTGGCGGCCACAGCCAATAATAATACAGCATGAGATGGTGGGGAGCTCAAGGTGCTGCCACAGCAATTCGAAGTCCAAACTATGTGTGAGTCAAGTGGAACCTTTCATAAGTATACCTTCTCGCTTGTTATCCGCTCCTGATACTTGCCTCCGGATAAACACCTAAAATTGGCATAATTTTAGTGTCGTAAACTTTTCTTGTGACTGCAGAGCAAGAAAAATAGTATATTTTGAGGGATACGTGCCAGGCGTGAATAAAAAACGAGGAGGTATCCCCGTAAGATGTCCTACTTGACTTGAGATATTAATGCAACGGTAAACCTTTCCCACCTCCGTTTCAAATCCTAAGTATCCTATTGGAAAACTCCCACTGGTGGTGGGGGCAAAGCAAGAAATAAGAATTCGGCTACCAATCCCGTGAACATTGCCTGCGGTGAATTCAGCACTCTTGGACGTAGCGAATATTATTTGATTGGTGGTGAGTCCCGGTGGTGAGGATGTACTAAGGTCCGCCCACTAAGCAGCTTAACCAACGGGCAGTCGTCGATGTGGGAAGAGTGTGAGTAGCATTCACGGTATCCGGAGCGCAGAGTCAAATATTTATTTCTACGGAGATACCTCCTTGCATGTTATACGCACCTGGTGTTGAACTCCGGATATTCTCAATTTTTACCTTCGGTTTGAGCCGAAATGGAACATTTGCTTCAGGGATGAGTACTTATATCATCAGAATCCGAAGCAATTCGTAGTATCGAAAACACATCTTTGCGTAAGTACTGTTGCATTAGCTTTATATTTTATGAGGTACTTTATATTGAAAGAGGCATTACCTTTGAAGAGTAATTTTTCTTAAATGATGTCTTACTTCCATGTTTATTAAACATTGATATGAATACACTTAAAACGCAAATCAATTGATTGGTAACAAAAGAGATAACATATTCTGGAAATCTTAAAGTCATGTGAATCACGAAATCCGGAGAAAAAACTCACGCCAGGGGAAAAATACCGTAATCACAATTCTAGTATGTCAAGACATCATATTTTGCAATGTTTGTCTTTCATAGATACGAATAAATAGGGGAATATCGTTTTATCGTCAGACAAGCGAAGAGTATTTCAGCCATTTTGAATGCTTAATATTAATACCCAAAGGGGACACCCATGTTGATAGAATTCAGTTGGTGAAGTGGTAGCTTGCGGGAATCATGACATTATGGTTATAAGGTCGATCGCTACCGGAGTTATATTTATATCTCATTCATTTTGATAGGCAAAGGAGATATTTTATCACCGATTTATGTAACTTCGTACTAGGACTTATGCACAATTTATTTTTAATTTCACTCGTCCTTATAGTTTCTTATTTCTGATCGTCACGAATTACAGCTGCGGAAGGTTGTAAATATTGTGTGACGTAATTCAAAAAGTATGGAAAAAGAAACACTTTCAGCGTAGGTAACTGTGATGCAGACAAAAAAACAAATGTTCATCTGGTTTTTTATTCTAATATATTTAAAACAGAAAGACATTTTTGCCACTCATTCGGAGAAAAGTCAATTGCTTACGCGCATTTTTAGTCGCAATTAATATAGTAAATGACGACCTCACTCCTCGGAAATATTCCCTACGCAAATTAAACGTAAACTTCGTGTGATGCTTCATCTCGCTAAGTGAATTCCGGAGAAGGGTTATTTTACATTCCTTGGGTTCTTTACTGTCCGCAGCAGACCCATGAATTGCCCTTTCTGTCAATCATCAACATCAATCGTTACCAACAAATATAGAATCTCGGTAACCGTGATTAGGAGTCATGATTATATGCGGTACGATGAAATTGAGCGGGCTATCGTCCACTTGTTCTGCAATCATGCAGAGAGCGGATAGTTTGGAGAGTTCTCTTCTTGCCCAATATTTAGTGAAATTATGAAAAAAAAATGACATCCACATTTCAAAATATATAAATGAAAAGAAGAAGTAATACAAAGAAATAAAGGAAAAAAGACAACTAGTTTTAATTAGTTGGAGGCGTAACCCTTTTTTTCCACATGAAGATCCAGATTTATACGCTATACCACTTTCATGATGGAAATGTAGGATGCCTTAAAGTTTTTGGCTTCAGAGATGCATAGAAATATTACTTTGGTGAGGAGATATTTCATTCACACAACAATAGCAAGCATAATTTTAACTTGTTCACTAGGATTCGTAATATCTAAAAAAAACTTCTTTCGGAAAGTACAATTGCATTGGTAATATCATTTCGAGATACTTTATATTGAAAACACATTATCTTTGTGGAAAAAGCTTTCTTATATGATATTTTACCTCCATGTTTATTAAGCATTGATATTAATACACTTAAAACGTGTATCAATTGATTGGAATATAAGAGAGAACATGTTCTGGAAATCTTAATGTAATGTGAATCACGAAATCCGGAGAAAAAAACTCACGCCAGGGGAAAAATACCGTACAAAATTTTAAGATTTCTACCAGGCGCACATAACCTGAAAGAAGGTATTCTCGTAGGTGGGGTCACTTGACTACGCGATTTCGGTATCGGCAAGCCCCACTTAACAGTCTTTACTATAGGAGAGCATTCCATTGGCTAGAGCCCGCATTACCCGGGTGAGCTCGTAGTCTTTTGGGAGATACCCATCCAATCACTACTTTAAACACCATGCTTTCCTCCCGAAGTAACGTAACACCCTATTGGTAGACTTGCTTTCTTTTTTTCCAAACTCCTCCCACCTGGCGGCCACAGCCAATAATAATACAGCATGAGATGGTGGGGAGCTCAAGGTGCTGCCACAGCAATTCGAAGTCCAAACTATGTGTGAGTCAAGTGGAACCTTTCATAAGTATACCTTCTCGCTCGTTATCCGCTCCTGATACTTGCCTCCGGATAAACACCTAAAATTGGCATAATTTTAGTGTCGTAAACTTTTCTTGTGACTGCAGAGCAAGAAAAATAGTATATTTTGAGGGATACGTGCCAGGCGTGAATAAAAAACGAGGAGGTATCCCCGTAAGATGTCCTACTTGACTTGGGATATTAATGCAACGGTAAACCTTTCCCACCTCCGTTTCAAATCCTAAGTATCCTATTGGAAAACTCCCACTGGTGGTGGGGGCAAAGAAAGAAATAAGAATTCGGCTACCAATCCCGTGAACATTGCCTGCGGTGAATTCAGCACTCTTGGACGTAGCGAATATTATTTGATTGGTGGTGAGTCCCGGTGGTGAGGATGTACTAAGGTCCGCCCACTAAGCAGCTTAACCAACGGGCAGTCGTCGATGTGGGAGGAGTGTGAGTAGAATTCACGGTATCTGGAGCGCAGAGTCAAATATTAATTTCTACGGAGATACCTCCTTGCATGTTATACGCACCTGGTGTTGAACTCCGGATATTCTCAATTTTTACCTTCGGTTTGAGCCGAAATGGAACATTTGCTTCAGGGATGAGTACTTATATCATCAGAATCCGAAGCAATTCGTAGTATCGAAAACACATCTTTGCGTAAGTACTGTTGCATTAGCTTTATATTTTATGAGGTACTTTATATTGAAAGAGGCATTACCTTTGAAGAGTAATTTTTCTTAAATGATGTCTTACTTCCATGTTTATTAAACATTGATATGAATACACTTAAAACGCAAATCAATTGATTGGTAACAAAAGAGATAACATATTCTGGAAATCTTAAAGTCATGTGAATCACGAAATCCGGAGAAAAAACTCACGCCAGGGGAAAAATACCGTAATCACAATTCTAGTATGTCAAGACATCATATTTTGCAATGTTTGTCTTTCATAGATACGAATAAATAGGGGAATATCGTTTTATCGTCAGACAAGCGAAGAGTATTTCAGCCATTTTGAATGCTTAATATTAATACCCAAAGGGGACACCCATGTTGATAGAATTCAGTTGGTGAAGTGGTAGCTTGCGGGAATCATGACATTATGGTTATAAGGTCGATCGCTACCGGAGTTATATTTATATCTCATTCATTTTGATAGGCAAAGGAGATATTTTATCACCGATTTATGTAACTTCGTACTAGGACTTATGCACAATTTATTTTTAATTTCACTCGTCCTTATAGTTTCTTATTTCTGATCGTCACGAATTACAGCTGCGGAAGGTTGTAAATATTGTGTGACGTAATTCAAAAAGTATGGAAAAAGAAACACTTTCAGCGTAGGTAACTGTGATGCAGACAAAAAAACAAATGTTCATCTGGTTTTTTATTCTAATATATTTAAAACAGAAAGACATTTTTGCCACTCATTCGGAGAAAAGTCAATTGCTTACGCGCATTTTTAGTCGCAATTAATATAGTAAATGACGACCTCACTCCTCGGAAATATTCCCTACGCAAATTAAACGTAAACTTCGTGTGATGCTTCATCTCGCTAAGTGAATTCCGGAGAAGGGTTATTTTACATTCCTTGGGTTCTTTACTGTCCGCAGCAGACCCATGAATTGCCCTTTCTGTCAATCATCAACATCAATCGTTACCAACAAATATAGAATCTCGGTAACCGTGATTAGGAGTCATGATTATATGCGGTACGATGAAATTGAGCGGGCTATCGTCCACTTGTTCTGCAATCATGCAGAGAGCGGATAGTTTGGAGAGTTCTCTTCTTGCCCAATATTTAGTGAAATTATGAAAAAAAAATGACATCCACATTTCAAAATATATAAATGAAAAGAAGAAGTAATACAAAGAAATAAAGGAAAAAAGACAACTAGTTTTAATTAGTTGGAGGCGTAACCCTTTTTTTCCACATGAAGATCCAGATTTATACGCTATACCACTTTCATGATGGAAATGTAGGATGCCTTAAAGTTTTTGGCTTCAGAGATGCATAGAAATATTACTTTGGTGAGGAGATATTTCATTCACACAACAATAGCAAGCATAATTTTAACTTGTTCACTAGGATTCGTAATATCTAAAAAAAACTTCTTTCGGAAAGTACAATTGCATTGGTAATATCATTTCGAGATACTTTATATTGAAAACACATTATCTTTGTGGAAAAAGCTTTCTTATATGATATTTTACCTCCATGTTTATTAAGCATTGATATTAATACACTTAAAACGTGTATCAATTGATTGGAATATAAGAGAGAACATGTTCTGGAAATCTTAATGTAATGTGAATCACGAAATCCGGAGAAAAAAACTCACGCCAGGGGAAAAATACCGTACAAAATTTTAAGATTTCTACCAGGCGCACATAACCTGAAAGAAGGTATTCTCGTAGGTGGGGTCACTTGACTACGCGATTTCGGTATCGGCAAGCCCCACTTAACAGTCTTTACTATAGGAGAGCATTCCATTGGCTAGAGCCCGCATTACCCGGGTGAGCTCGTAGTCTTTTGGGAGATACCCATCCAATCACTACTTTAAACACCATGCTTTCCTCCCGAAGTAACGTAACACCCTATTGGTAGACTTGCTTTCTTTTTTTCCAAACTCCTCCCACCTGGCGGCCACAGCCAATAATAATACAGCATGAGATGGTGGGGAGCTCAAGGTGCTGCCACAGCAATTCGAAGTCCAAACTATGTGTGAGTCAAGTGGAACCTTTCATAAGTATACCTTCTCGCTCGTTATCCGCTCCTGATACTTGCCTCCGGATAAACACCTAAAATTGGCATAATTTTAGTGTCGTAAACTTTTCTTGTGACTGCAGAGCAAGAAAAATAGTATATTTTGAGGGATACGTGCCAGGCGTGAATAAAAAACGAGGAGGTATCCCCGTAAGATGTCCTACTTGACTTGGGATATTAATGCAACGGTAAACCTTTCCCACCTCCGTTTCAAATCCTAAGTATCCTATTGGAAAACTCCCACTGGTGGTGGGGGCAAAGAAAGAAATAAGAATTCGGCTACCAATCCCGTGAACATTGCCTGCGGTGAATTCAGCACTCTTGGACGTAGCGAATATTATTTGATTGGTGGTGAGTCCCGGTGGTGAGGATGTACTAAGGTCCGCCCACTAAGCAGCTTAACCAACGGGCAGTCGTCGATGTGGGAGGAGTGTGAGTAGAATTCACGGTATCTGGAGCGCAGAGTCAAATATTAATTTCTACGGAGATACCTCCTTGCATGTTATACGCACCTGGTGTTGAACTCCGGATATTCTCAATTTTTACCTTCGGTTTGAGCCGAAATGGAACATTTGCTTCAGGGATGAGTACTTATATCATCAGAATCAGAAGCAATTCGTAGTATCTAAAACACATCTTTGCGTAAGTACTGTTGCATTAGCTTTATATTTAATGAGGTACTTTATATTGAAAGAGGCATTACCTTTGAAGAGTAATTTTTCTTAAATGATGTCTTACTTCCATGTTTATTAAACATTGATATGAATACACTTAAAACGCAAATCAATTGATTGGTAACAAAAGAGATAACATATTCTGGAAATCTTAATGTCATGTGAATCACGAAATCCGGAGAAAAAACTCACGCCAGGGGAAAAATACCGTAATCACAATTCTAGTATGTCAAGACATCATATTTTGCAATGTTTGTCTTTCATAGATACGAATAAATAGGGGAATATCGTTTTATCGTCAGACAAGCGAAGAGTATTTCAGCCATTTTGAATGCTTAATATTAATACCCAAAGGGGACACCCATGTTGATAGAATTCAGTTGGTGAAGTGGTAGCTTGCGGGAATCATGACATTATGGTTATAAGGTCGATCGCTACCTGAGTTATATTTATATCTCATTCATTTTGATAGGCAAAGGAGATATTTTATCACCGATTTATGTAACTTCGTACTAGGACTTATGCACAATTTATTTTTAATTTCACTCGTCCTTATAGTTTCTTATTTCTGATCGTCAAGAAATACAGCGGCGGAAGGTTGTAAATATTGTGTGACGTAATTCAAAAAGTATGGAAAAAGAAACACTTTCAGCGTAGGTAACTGTGATGCAGACAAAAAAACAAATGTTCATCTGGTTTTTTATTCTAATATATTTAAAACAGAAAGACATTTTTGCCACTCATTCGGAGAAAATTCAATTGCTTACGCGCCTTTTTAGTCGCAATTAATATAGTTAGTGACGACCTCACTCCTCGGAAATATTCCCTACGCAAATTAAACGTAAACTTCGTGTGATGCTTCATCTCGCTAAGTGAATTCCGGAGAAGGGTTATTTTACATTCCTTGGGTTCTTTACTGTCCGCAGCAGACCCATGAATTGCCCTTTCTGTCACGACGCCGTTTACTTGAAACATAGAACGGTAAATATATTACGATATCTGGCAACCAGAGATGTATTATAAGAAAAGAATATTTACGCGAAAGTAAATTATTGCAGAAGAGTGGACTTTTTTCACGTTTCGGTCATTTGATGATCGTCAATGAAAAATCTCACATGAGACTACCGGCTATAACTTGCATAAGTATGAGGATTTCTAAATTGATAATACCTGTACTGTCATAAAAAAAGTAAATTTATATATAATTCAAATTAAGATTAATGACATTTTTAAAATATGAAATCAGAAGCATTGAGAGCTATGGAAAAAATAAGGTATTCCGGCACGTAGGTCATTGTAAAAATTATTTCTTCAATCCACTTATCCTTTTGTTGGTAACATCAATCGTTACCAACAAATATAGAATCTCGGTAACCGTGATTAGGAGTCATGATTATATGCGGTACGATGAAATTGAGCGGGCTATCGTCCACTTGTTCTGCAATCATGCAGAGAGCGGATAGTTTGGAGAGTTATCTTCTTGCCCAATATTTAGTGAAATTATGAAAAAAAAATGACATCCACATTTCAAAATATATAAATGAAAAGAAGAAATAATACAAAGAAATAAAGGAAAAAAGACAACTAGTTTTAATTAGTTGGAGGCGTAACCCTTTTTTTTCCACATGAAGATCCAGATTTATACGCTATACCACTTTCATGATGGAAATGTAGGATGCCTTAAAGTTTTTGGCTTCAGAGATGCATAGAAATATTACTTTGGTGAGGAGATATTTCATTCACACAACAATAGCAAGCATAATTTTAACTTGTTCACTAGGATTCGTAATATCTAAAAAAAACTTCTTTCGGAAAGTACAATTGCATTGGTAATATCATTTCGAGATACTTTATATTGAACACACATTATCTTTGTGGAAAAAGCTTTCTTATATGATATTTTACCTCCATGTTTATTAAACATTGATATTAATACACTTAAAACGTGTATCAATTGATTGGAATATAAGAGAGAACATGTTCTGGAAATCTTAATGTAATGTGAATCACGAAATCCGGAGAAAAAAACTCACGCCAGGGGAAAAATACCGTACAAAATTTTTAAGATTTCTACCAAGCGCACATAACCTGAAAGAAGGTATTCTCGTAGGTGGGGTCACTTGACTACGCGATTTCGGTATCGGCAAGCCCCACTTAACAGTCTTTACTATAGGAGAGCATTCCATTGGCTAGAGCCCGCATTACCCGGGTGAGCTCGTAGTCTTTTGGGAGATACCCATCCAATCACTACTTTAAACACCATGCTTTCCTCCCGAAGTAACGTAACACCCTATTGGTAGACTTGCTTTCTTTTTTTCCAAACTCCTCCCACCTGGCGGCCACAGCCAATAATAATACAGCATGAGATGGTGGGGAGCTCAAGGTGCTGCCACAGCAATTCGAAGTCCAAACTATGTGTGAGTCAAGTGGAACCTTTCATAAGTATACCTTCTCGCTCGTTATCCGCTCCTGATACTTGCCTCCGGATAAACACCTAAAATTGGCATAATTTTAGTGTCGTAAACTTTTCTTGTGACTGCAGAGCAAGAAAAATAGTATATTTTGAGGGATACGTGCCAGGCGTGAATAAAAAACGAGGAGGTATCCCCGTAAGATGTCCTACTTGACTTGGGATATTAATGCAACGGTAAACCTTTCCCACCTCCGTTTCAAATCCTAAGTATCCTATTGGAAAACTCCCACTGGTGGTGGGGGCAAAGCAAGAAATAAGAATTCGGCTACCAATCCCGTGAACATTGCCTGCGGTGAATTCAGCACTCTTGGACGTAGCGAATATTATTTGATTGGTGGTGAGTCCCGGTGGTGAGGATGTACTAAGGTCCGCCCACTAAGCAGCTTAACCAACGGGCAGTCGTCGATGTGGGAAGAGTGTGAGTAGCATTCACGGTATCCGGAGCGCAGAGTCAAATATTTATTTCTACGGAGATACCTCCTTGCATGTTATACGCACCTGGTGTTGAACTCCGGATATTCTCAATTTTTACCTTCGGTTTGAGCCGAAATGGAACATTTGCTTCAGGGATGAGTACTTATATCATCAGAATCAGAAGCAATTCGTAGTATCGAAAACACATCTTTGCGTAAGTACTGTTGCATTAGCTTTATATTTTATGAGGTACTTTATATTGAAAGAGGCATTACCTTTGAAGAGTAATTTTTCTTAAATGATGTCTTACTTCCATGTTTATTAAACATTGATATGAATACACTTAAAACGCAAATCAATTGATTGGTAACAAAAGAGATAACATATTCTGGAAATCTTAATGTCATGTGAATCACGAAATCCGGAGAAAAAACTCACGCCAGGGGAAAAATACCGTAATCACAATTCTAGTATGTCAAGACATCATATTTTGCAATGTTTGTCTTTCATAGATACGAATAAATAGGGGAATATTGTTTTATCGTCAGACAAGCGAAGAGTATTTCAGCCATTTTGAATGCTTAATATTAATACCCAAAGGGGACACCCATGTTGATAGAATTCAGTTGGTGAAGTGGTAGCTTGCGGGAATCATGACATTATGGTTATAAGGTCGATAGCTACCTGAGTTATATTTATATCTCATTCATTTTGATAGGCAAAGGAGATATTTTATCACCGATTTATGTAACTTCGTACTAGGACTTATGCACAATTTATTTTTAATTTCACTCGTCCTTATAGTTTCTTATTTCTGATCGTCACGAATTACAGCGGCGGAAGGTTGTAAATATTGTGTGACGTAATTCAAAAAGTATGGAAAAAGAAACACTTTCAGCGTAGGTAACTGTGATGCAGACAAAAAAACAAATGTTCATCTGGTTTTTTATTCTAATATATTTAAAACAGAAAGACATTTTTGCCACTCATTCGGAGAAAATTCAATTGCTTACGCGCATTTTTAGTCGCAATTAATATAGTAAGTGACGACCTCACTCCTCGGAAATATTCCCTACGCAAATTAAACGTAAACTTCGTGTGATGCTTCATCTCGCTAAGTGAATTCCGGAGAAGGGTTATTTTACATTCCTTGGGTTCTTTACTGTCCGCAGCAGACCCATGAATTGCCCTTTCTGTCACGACGCCGTTTACTTGAAACATAGAACGGTAAACATATTACGATATCTGGCAACCAGAGATGTATTATAAGAAAAGAATATTTACGCGAAAGTAAATTATTGCAGAAGAGTGGACTTTTTTCACGTTTCGGTCATTTGATGATCGTCAATGAAAAATCTCACATGAGACTACCGGCTATAACTTGCATAAGTATGAGGATTTCTAAATTGATAATACCTGTACTGTCATAAAAAAAGTAAATTTATATATAATTCAAATTAAGATTAATGACATTTTTAAAATATGAAATCAGAAGCATTCAGAGCTATGGAAAAAATAAGGTATTCCTGCACGTAGGTCATTGTAAAAATTATTTCTTCAATGCACTTATCCTTTTGTTGGTAACATCAATCGTTACCAACAAATATAGAATCTCGGTAACCGTGATAAGGAGTCATGATTATATGCGGTACGATGAAATTGAGCGGGCTATCGTCCACTTGTTCTGCAATCATGCAGAGAGCGGGTAGTTTGGAGAGTTATCTTCTTGCCCAATATTTAGTGAAATTATGAAAAAAAATGACATCCACATTTCAAAATATATAAATGAAAAGAAGAAGTAATACAAAGAAATAAAGGAAAAAAGACAACTAGTTTTAATTAGTTGGAGGCGTAACCCTTTTTTTTCCACATGAAGATCCAGATTTATACGCTATACCACTTTCATGATGGAAATGTAGGATGCCTTAAAGTTTTTGGCTTCAGAGATGCATAGAAATATTACTTTGGTGAGGAGATATTTCATTCACACAACAATTGCAAGCATAATTTTAACTTGTTCACTAGGATTCGTAATATCTAAAAAAAAACTTCTTTCGGAAAGTACAATTGCATTGGTAATATCATTTCGAGATACTTTATATTGAACACACATTATCTCTGTGGAAAAAGCTTTCTTATATGATATTTTACCTCCATGTTTATTAAACATTGATATTAATACACTTAAAACGTGTATCAATTGATTGGAATATAAGAGAGAACATGTTCTGGAAATCTTAATGTAATGTGAATCATGAAATCCGGAGAAAAAAACTCACGCCAGGGGAAAAATACCGTACAAAATTTTAAGATTTCTACCAGACGCACATAACCTGAAAGAAGGTATTCTCGTAGGTGGGGTCACTTGACTACGCGATTTCGGTATCGGCAAGCCCCACTTAACAGTCTTTACTGTAGGAGAGCATTCCATTGGCTAGAGCCCGCATTACCCGGGTGAGCTCGTAGTCTTTTGGGAGATACCCATCCAATCACTACTTTAAACACCATGCTTTCCTCCCGAAGTAACGTAACACCCTATTGGTAGACTTGCTTTCTTTTTTTCCAAACTCCTCCCACCTGGCGGCCACAGCCAATAATAATACAGCATGAGATGGTGGGGAGCTCAAGGTGCTGCCACAGCAATTCGAAGTCCAAACTATGTGTGAGTCAAGTGGAACCTTTCATAAGTATACCTTCTCGCTCGTTATCCGCTCCTGATACTTGCTTCCGGATAAACACCTAAAATTGGCATAATTTTAGTGTCGTAAACTTTTCTTGTGACTGTAGAGCAAGAAAAATAGTATATTTTGAGGGATACGTGCCAGGCGTGAATAAAAAACGAGGAGGTATCCCCGTAAGATGTCCTACTTGACTTGGGATATTAATGCAAAGGTAAACCTTTCCCACCCCCGTTTCAAATCCTAAGTATCCTATTGGAAAACTCCCACTGGTGGTGGGGGCAAAGCAAGAAATAAGAATTCGACTACCAATCCCGTGAACATTGCCTGCGGTGAATTCAGCACTCTTTGACGTAGCGAATATTATTTGATTGGTGGTGAGTCCCGGTGGTGAGGATGTACTAAGGTCCGCCCATTAAGCAGCTTAACCAACGGGCAGTCGTCGATGTGGGAGGAGTGTGAGTAGCATTCACGGTATCCGGAGCGCAGAGTCAAATATTTATTTCTACGGAGATACCTCCTTGCATGTTATACGCACCTGGTGTTGAACTCCGGATATTCTCAATTTTTACCTTCGGTTTGAGCCGAAATGGAACATTTGCTTCAGGGATGAGTACTTATATCATCAGAATCAGAAGCAATTCGTAGTATCGAAAACACATCTTTGCGTAAGTACTGTTGCATTAGCTTTATATTTTATGAGGTACTTTATATTGAAAGAGGCATTACCTTTGAAGAGTAATTTTTCTTAAATGATGTCTTACTTCCATGTTTATTAAACATTGATATGAATACACTTAAAACGCAAATCAATTGATTGGTAACAAAAGAGATAACATATTCTGGAACATCTTAATGTCATGTGAATCACGAAATCCGGAGAAAAAACTCACGCCAGGGGAAAAATACCGTAATCACAATTCTAGTATGTCAAGACATCATATTTTGCAATGTTTGTCTTTCATAGATACGAATAAATAGGGGAATATCGTTTTATCGTCAGACAAGCGAAGAGTATTTCAGCCATTTTGAATGCTTAATATTAATACCCAAAGGGGACACCCATGTTGATAGAATTCAGTTGGTGAAGTGGTAGCTTGCGGGAATCATGACATTATGGTTATAAGGTCGATCGCTACCGGAGTTATATTTATATCTCATTCATTTTGATAGGCAAAGGAGATATTTTATCACCGATTTATGTAACTTCGTACTAGGACTTATGCACAATCTATTTTTAATTTCACTCGTCCTTATAGTTTCTTATTTCTGATCGTCACGAATTACAGCGGCGGAAGGTTGTAAATATTGTGTGACGTAATTCAAAAAGTATGGAAAAAGAAACATTTTCAGCGTAGGTAACTCTGATGCAGACAAAAAAACAAATGTTCAGCTGGTTTTTTATTCTAATATATTTAAAACAGAAAGACATTTTTGCCACTCATTCGGAGAAAATTCAATTGCTTACGCGCATTTTTAGTCGCAATTAATATAGTAAGTGACGACCTCACTCCTCGGAAATATTCCCTACGCAAATTAAACGTAAACTTCGTGTGATGCTTCAGATGCTTAGTCAAGTGTAAACCTTTCATAAGTATACCTTCTCGCTCGTTATCCGCTCCTGATACTTACCTCGACGTCGGGCAGTCGTCGATGTGGGAGTAGTGTGAGTAGCATTCACGGTATCCGGAGCGTAGAGTCAAATATTAATTTCTACGGAAATACCTCCTTGCATGTTATACGCACCTGGTGTTGAACTCCGGATATTCTCAATTTTTACCTTCGGCTTGAGCCGAAATGGAGCATTTGCTTCAGGGATGAGTACGTATATCATCAAAATCAGAAGCAATTCGTAGTATCTAAAACACATCTTTACGTAAGTACTGTTGCATTAGCTATATAGTTAATGAGGTACTTTATATTGAAAGAGGCATTATCTTTGAAGAGTAATTTTTCTTAAATGATGCCTTACTTCCATGTTCATTAAACATTGATATGAATACACTTAAAACGCGAATCAATTGATTGGTAACAAAAGAGATAACATATTCTGGAAATCTAAATGTCATGTGAATCACGAAATCCGGAGAAAAAACTCACGCCAGAAAAAAACACGCTCACGCCACACGTAGAAAAAATACCGTAATCACAATTCTAGTATGTCAAGACATCATATTTTGCAATGTTTGTCTTTCATAGATACGAATAAATAGTGGAATATCGTTTTATCGTCAGACAAGCGAAGAGTATTTCAGTCATTTTGAATGCTTAATATTAATACCGAAAGGGGACACAACCATGTTGATGGAGTTCAGTTGTTGAAGTGGTAGCGTGCGGGAATCATGACGTGAAGGTTATAAGGTCGATCACTACCGGAGTTTTTTTTTTTTCATTTTGATAGGCAAAGGAGATATTTTATCACCGATTTATGTAACTTCGTACTAGGACTTATGCACAATTTATTTTTAATTTCACTCGTCCTTGAGGCCCAAGTTACAGCAAGGGTATCGGAAACATGCCTACTGCATATTAGGAAAAACCACAGCACAGCGTAGCATTTGTTATGTCTCATAAAAATGTCTACTTTAATTACGCATGGAGTTTTTTATTGAACTTTTGTGACTTAATAACTCATAGCGATTTATCATTTTAGTACGGGAAATTATGCTCTGCATTTTATAAAAATTTTCTTCTTCAAATTGTAAAGATTCATTATTTGATTGGTGGTGAATCCTCACTGATGTAGTAAGCTCCGCCCACCAAGCATCTAAACCAACAGGCAGTCGTCGATGTGGGAGGAGTGTGAGTAGTATTAACGGTATCCGGAGTACAATGTCAAATGGTAATTTCTACGCGGATACCTCTTTGTATGTTATACGCACCTGGTGTTGAACTCCGGATATTTTAAATTTTTATTTTAGCCTGGAAGGTGACATTCGAGCATTTGCTTCAGGATTGAATGCTATTATTTTCCGAATTAATAGCAATATTTTCATTTTTAAACGTTTTATAGTTAAATTCGCCATATTCTGTGTGGACGAATCTTTTCTCATAACTTATACCTCTGCGTGAAAAATATAATTTTTACCGAAAAAAATTTTTTTATGAGGGGAATATTATTCATAATACATTTTTAGAACTGTGTCATAGGTCAAAGACGTACCAGGAGAGATATCATATGTATATTACAATTTCTACCTCTTGAAAGAACGGTTCTACACATTGGTAATCTTGCTTTCTTTTTTCCAAGGCTCCTCCCACCTAGCTGTAACAGCCAATAATACGACAAGATGGGGATGGGAACTTAACGTGCTTGATCAGCAATTCGAATTCCAAACTATGTTTGAGTCAAGTGGAACCTTTCATAAGTATACCTCCTCGCTCATTATCCGCTCCTTATACTTACCTCCGGATAATCACTTGAATGCTGGCATAATTTCCGTGTCGTAAAATTTTTTGGGTCGACAGAGCAAGAAAAATAGTATTTTTCGCGAGATACGTGCCAGGCCAGAATAACATGCGAGGAGGTATCCCCGTAAGATGTCCTACTTGACTTGGATTATTATTGCCGCGGTAAACCTTTCCCACCTCCGTTTCAAATCCTTAGTATCCTATTGGAAAACTCCCACTGGTGGAAGGGACAAAGCAAGAAATAAGAATTCCACTGCCAATCCCGTGAACATTGCCTTCGGCGAATTTAGCACTCTAGGACGTTGCAAATATTTTTTGATTGGTGGTAGTTCCCCACCAATTTTTTAAGATCTGCCCAATAAGCAGCTAAACCAGTAGGCAGTCGGCACCATCGGCAGTCATCGATGTGGGAGGAATGTGAGTAGCATTCACGGTATCCGGTGCGTTGTGTCAAATATTAATTTCTACGCTGATACCTGATTGCATGTTATACGCACCTGGTGTTGAATTCCGGATACTCTCAATTTTAATATTCGACTGGTTCCGACATTCGAGCATTTGCTTCAGGGATGAGTACTTTTATCTTCCGAATTAATAGCAAATTTTTGATATTTCCACTTTTTGAGGGTTCTCCTCGTCTTCTTCTGGGAGGACGAATCTTTTGTTTTAATTTACACCTCCTAATGAAAAAATTAAATTTTAACGAAAATATTTGTTTTTTGAGGGGAGTTTCATTCAAAATTCATTTGTAGATCTGTCTCATAGGTCAAAGTCCTACTGCGAGAGATATAATATAAAGTGGAAACAAACTGGGATGACCAGTGGTTTTAGAGTCGGAAGACAAGGACCTGCCACTTACAAGATAGAAACCTAAATATAATTTTTTAATTTTAATCGTCACGAATTTCAGCGCGGGAAAGTTGTAAAAATTGTGTGACGTAATACAAAAACGTATGGAAAGAGAAACACATTCAGTGTAGGTAAACTGTGCTGTGATGCAGACAAAAAAATAACAAATATTCATCTGGTGTATTATTCTAGTATATTTAAAACAGAATGACTATTTGGCCACTCATTCGGAGAGACTGCATTTGCCAACTCGCATTTTTAGTCGTAATTGATGTTATGACTGACATAATTTTACTCCTCGAAAAAATTCCTCGCGCAGGTCAAACTTAAACTTCGTGTGATTCTCCATCTCGCCAAGCGAACAGCGTTGCCATTCGGAATTCCATTGGTGTGGCGAGAACCTTGAGATCACAGTACTCACGGCTACTTCTTTTCTGTGACTGAGAAGGAATTTAACAGCAGGAACAAAAGTAACATTGTGTAACCAGGCAATAACCCATCCGCAATTTTACCCGTTCCTCATGGCTCTGAAATACCAGTACCACAGCGCCTGAAACATTTACAATGTTGTCCTTCTTCTGAATCTACCAAGATACTCGGGACTAGACTTTGTGAAATGAGAATTGAATAATATCGAAATATTGTTCATGTAACATGCTGAAATAAAGAACTCTAACGAATAAAATAAACATATGTTATGGAACGAAGTTTATAAAAACTAATCATTTTTCGTTTTATTACTGATAATTTGTAAACCATGTAATATGAATATACAATAGTATCTCACATCGCACAAATTGCATCCTTTAGGAATTTTTAAATGTTTTACTTTGTGAGTAATTAAATTTTATTTTATTGTATGATATCGCAATAATGCTCATCCAACTCGTTGAAATAAAGAATGAATGAAATAAACACATAGGCTAAGCAACGAAGTTTACAAAAAGAAATAATTATTTTTTTATTACTGACAATATATTACCACCATATATAATAATTACCATCTCATTAAAAAAAGATCTCACATCAACCAAATCGCATAATTATAGTATCTTGCACGGTGTTTGTTTCTGCTGTATGTAAATTAATTTTTATTGTTAGATGTCGAAATGTTGTTCTACATACACGTTGAAATAAATAATTCTTACGAATAAAATAAACATATAAGCTAATAAAACGAAGTTTTCAAAAACTAATCATTATCGGTTTTAATACTGATTTTATTTTTAACCATGTCATTTGAATATAACGCAGTGCCTCACATTGCACAAATCACTTTTTTACAGAGTTTTTCAATGTTTTTGTTTGTGCATAATTTACTTAAATTTAAATTGTAAAATATTGAAATACTATTCATCTAACACGTTGAAATAAAGAATTCTAAGTAAAAAAATAAACACATATGCTAAGCAACGACGTTTTAAAAAACAAATCATTTTTCGTTTTATTACTGATTATTTTATCACTATATCATTAAATGTATAACTATCTCACATTGCACAATTCGCTTCTTTAAATAGTTTTTCAATGTTTTTGTTTGTGAAGTATTTAATTCAATTTTAATTGTGAGATATCGAAATATTGTTCATTAAACACGTTGATTACATTATAACCATGTCATTTGCATCAAATCCTTGGCAAGAGAAAGGACCAATCTCGAAGGCCTAGTGACACCTGATACGTCAACGCCTTCGACTGTGTCAACTAGCTGTGTCCCTCCCTGTGTAAATCAGCATGTTTCACACGTACCCAGTTTTTGAGTCGCGTAATTTAAACAATTCCATACCAAACCTTGAACATTTTTTGTACGTAAACCTTTCATCCGAGGCAGCCTTTCCATAGCAAAATGCTTTCATCAACAGATATCAGCCTATAAGTGATTTTACTCTTCCTAAATTATTTTACTAGATGATCCACGACAGGTTTTGTCATATATGGTTTTTAGGTACTTGACCTTCTGAGAGATAATCCTCGTTCTTTGTAAAGTGCAAAAAATTGAGCAGCAAAAAAATCGCTTCTCGGTGATCATCTCATAAAATATAGGAGTTGCCAGTAGTTGATTTCTTGAAAAATAATGCCCTAATTTTGGTTTCTGTAATAGGAGGATGCCAAAAAATAACTTCAACTCTTCTTTGTCTGTTTCCACCCAGTCCTTTTCCCGAATTCTTTTCATCGGTCGCCTCCTACTTTTCGCTTCTATTTGCAAGCTTTCTTCAATCTTTTCCTAACCACCCTCAAACAGAGCGTATGAAACTAAGCCCAAAACCATGGTGAAGGCGTCAGTGTTTGATAAGAATCAGCTACTTGCCACTTCTAAGGAGACAGACCGACAAGCAAAGGGACTGCGGGTGTCAACCATGGTATTTCCTTCAAAGTGAAGGATATAGGTGCGAATGGAAGGGATTTCCAAACAGACACGTGCTGCAGTCCTTGGGTCAATTCACACCCCCTGGGAAACAAAGAGGGTATGGGCCAAGGGATCAAGACAGTGTGAGCCCAGATAATGACGAGAGGAAGTGGCGGGGGTAGGGTGGTCAGGTCATAGCATTTGCTTCCTCAAGTCTTAGTGTTCAGTACATTGAACTTGGATTTCGTGGGTAATGTTTTGGGTTCTTGCAAATGGAAGTTAACGGTTGTGAATGTTTTTCATCTGACAATATTCGAAATTCAGGAATTTTAAATTCAAGTGTTCGGGAGTTTATTCTACGTGATTTACCATCACCGAATATCCAAACATTATGTTCTGATAAACGCACTGTAGTAATAATATTGTAAATTATGCATTACGATTACTTACTTGCTTGTAAGCTGAGCTAAATCACATCGCGATTTAGTCCGAGCGTGCTGAAAGATAACCAGACAATTCAAGGTTTTTCGTGGGAATACGAGGTGTGTAAAACTTCAATGAACAAGCTAAAAACTACGATGTGGTAAAAATAAAATTCTTCAGATGGATAACTTAGCAGTAATTGGTGTAAAGCATATCGCCAATATATTAGATTTGAAATAATATGCCGTTGAGTATTAAAAAAAAGAAGTGTGAACAAAGATTTTTTGGAATTTTGCAATAATTATCAGAACAAAACTTAGGTACTTGTATGCAAAAATATACTAAATATAATGAAATAACATTAATAGTACTTTAAATAATAGGCAGGTAAAAAATTAAAATTATATTATTAGCTGGATGTGAATGTCAAACGCGAATTCCGCAAACAAGTGTTCCCAACAAGCGAAAATTTCAATCGGAGAATGAGACCTAGATATACTATGCGCTACAATTAATCTCCGATAGATAAATTCATTATGTAAATGAAAAGTGAGAAAATGAGTGGCTAGAATCATATAACACAGAATGTATTTCCCTTTTTTGTATGTGATTATTTTTACTTTTATTTTAGAGGCACCTGTTGAAAAAATAGAACAAAATCCTCTCACATTTTGGACTCAAATGTCTACAACATACCCATTACTTTCTGAGGTAGCAAAAATATATTTAACTACGGGTGCTACATCGGTGCCGTCTGAGCGCTCGTTTTCAAAAGCAGGCCAATTGATTAGCAAAACGAGGAATAGGCTAGAAGGGAAACTGGCCTCCAAGCTAATCTTTTTAAATTCATTTCAAGATGATTTGTGGTCACTCTTATTTTTGTGAGCACTGTTCCGCTCCTAATACATTTTATATGTAATCTATTTTTTATATCGGTATTTTTTTGCAATCATTTTCCAATTTAATTTTCACAACCTTCCTAGTGTACCTACTCGGTGATAATACTGTAATTTTTGGAATGTTCATAGGAAGGTCTAATTAAGGTGTACGTGATTATAATGATGCAGATTAATAGATAATTTCTTTAATTATGCATTGAAAAATTAAAAACGGTAATTTATCATCGATGGTCAGCTATCGATGGTTCATGATCAATTTTTACTCACCATCGATAGTGTAGCTTCGATGGCACATCGATGTCAACTATCGATGATTTCCTTTCGATGCTCAATTGCTCATCCCTAATACGCCTCAAGCCGGCTAATACAAAATGCACTTTTACAGAAAAATTTCGCAGAATATTTGGTGTTGTACCCACACGAATACAATGTTGGTCACAGCGTGAATTTGAAAAATTTGGCACTTGACTAATATTCGACAACTTGAATATAAAATTCATTTTCATCTCATTTCACCAGCCACATATATAAAATTTCCTTTTTATGGTTTTTCATATTTTTCTCCATGTAGAAAATCTTTCTTTACTACATCTTTCTTCTCATTTATTAATTAAAATAAAGAAAACATATACTGTTTCTACGTTACTACCATCTCGCCATCTCATGGCCTGATGCCTCGCCGTTAATTATTTTCAAATTTCAACTTTTAACCGCGCAATTCGTTTTCCGTATTCATCTCTTACTCACTGCTCCACTTTCTATTAGCATATGAAAATTGCTGTGAGGTAAATTTCAATCTCCTTACTAATGATATCGTGCTACCGACCTCATAATCATAATATTCACGCAAAATTTTACGCTGCACGCGACTATTTTATGCTACTTATTAACACTTTAATCAAGAGAACTGACCAAGGCAGACAGGTATTGAGGGTCACAAATATCTAGCATATGGCAGTTGCAGTAATTCCATCACTGACATGGACTGTCTTTAGCTCATCGGAGCATGCGTATGGCTCTCTTATGGCACTGCCTTTAGCAAATTCACGGGTTCTTCATGGCATTAAATGCACGGTACGCCGATAGAACATCTTATTCAAGGTTAATTTGATATTTTAATATGTTAACGTCAGGTTCACATCAGGTTCTCTGTACTTTGTCGGTTTCATTCAAATCGTGGCATTCAAATCAAATTTGCTGGAAATATTCAGTATCAAAGATTACAACTTTTCAGCAACTTAAATCAATTTCCTCACCAGCCATCCAGCCAGCCAGAAAAATCCAGAATAGGATATTTAAGATTTTTAGTTTTAGGTCGAGTTTGCTGTGCGACCGTGGCGTTTTGTTACTTATAGGCGGTTGCCATTCCGCTGAAGAACTAAGAAATATAAATGGTTGATGAAATTGCCGACCAAGGCCACAAGATAGACTTTAAAAACTTATCAATACTCATATTAGACAAACATTAGTAAACGAAACGAATAAGCGGCTTGATAAGGAATAAGCATTTGGGAAAAACGAAAAGAACCTCTACTGAAAAAGATGACCAAGGTATTTCCAAATGAATATTTAATTGGCAACACTTCTTGTGATACTTACAGACAGAACCACCAAATATGCATGACTAACAGTGAAAATGAATCAATATTGACGGAGATTCCGGGCCTGGGTTGTTGATGATGATGTTACGCACACGAGACTTCTAATTGAGACTTTGTTTGATGAGTAACTATTATCTTATCGCGAAATAGTGATAACAATTTTTGTTGAAATAAATGTAGTCTAATCAGCAGTAAGCAATCCACCTGAATACCTAATTATTCAATAAAACCATCTCAATACAACGTCTAGAAGTTAACAATGAGTAACTTCCATGACGACCACCATCCGAAGGAGCAAATGCGAGAAATTTGAAAATGAAAATCATCAATGAATTTATTGTTACTATCTTATAATCTTATGAGCACACAAAATTATTTAAACACTTCAATGTTTTATGAAATATTTTATTTAAAGTTTAAAACAATAAAAGCATTTATATTATGCCAATATGGGCAGCAAATGGCCACCTAAGTGAAAGCAGTCCTCGTAATAAACGTTTTTGAATCTAACTATTCATTGGTGATAGAGAAATGTAAAATGCTTACGGTAATATCAAATTCAACTCTTCGGAAAGAAAATGGAAATTAAAATGACACCAACGGAGTTAATTGCACTCTTTCTTCTTTATTTAATATATGCGTCTTCCATCACAGCGAAAAATAAAAGACCTACTAGTTATCACCCGTGATTGTAGGAAGAGGCTTGGCCGTCGGACGAGGATCAAAATCTGTCCTTTCGAATTTTCTACTTTCTCTTCTGATAAAAATCGGATACATGAGCCATTTACTTATTAGGAGATCTGTGCAACATGGGCATGCCACATTAAGGATTAGTTTCGGCTTAATGATATACGATGTTGTAATAATAGCATAAATGAGTGTACCTATATGACTTATCTGAGAATTATTTTTGGTAAACTTCTGAGGGAATAACAAGAAATAGGTAACAACTAGGGGTGGAGATAATTGGTCAGAGTGATCGATTATGACCAAAATTGGTCAGATAATGACCGATATTTACAGATAAATCGGGCGAGTTCATGTATTATCTTGATAATCATGATCGAAAATTGTGTTAATAGCAGGAGGGATAGGGACCGCCTTAACTTCCTGACGTTACCGAAGACGTCGATAACATTTCGTTCGTTGAACGTCCTTAAATGACATTTGTTGCCTATTTCTGGGTTCGTATTCTGTAATTCGGGTGATCCCCATCAAAGGGTGATGAACATCGCCGATAAAACCCGTCATCACCGTTTGCGATTCTGTGGCCGGGGATTGAAATTTTCAGCACCCGGTGACGGCAAGGTGATGTGAGGTGACATGAAAACATCTTGGTACGATTCCCGCTAATTCCCAGTAGCCAATGGCAGCGTACTCCTAAAACAGAAGACGGTCTAATAAAAATCAAACACCCTGCCCGGACGAATCAGACTCACGCAGCCTGCTTGCAGATCATTGTGCTTCACAGGTTTGTGAAGCTCACGATTGTTAAATGTGAAAACTATCTGAAAATACCCGCGGAATAAGAGTACACACAGGATTTATCTATAATAAAGAATATCTATATAGAATAAATCTATGCGTAGTGCACAGAATTTCCATCCTCGTATGAACATATTGAGGATATTAAAAGATATAACTTCGTTTTTACATTATTTCTAGTTCCTCACTTTGTGTTCCTCATTGTGTTTTACGATTCATCAAGTTTTCTCTGTCGTTAATTCCTCAGTGCTATAATGCTAAATGTAACCTCGCCGTTACAGCCCTGGCACTCCACTGTCGGTCTGTTTTGAAAAACTGAGTTACTACCAAACTGTGGAAAACACTGTGAAATGTTACCATACTATTTTTCTTCTCAGTCATTAAAGAATTAACATTGAACACTGAACAGTGCCATTAACGTATTCGATGATTTGATACCTTTAACAATATAGATATTTGGACATAAATGAATATCAAAGTAAAAGGCCACAAATTGCGGCTATGAAAACGAACCCTCATTGTCTTTTCAACGCTCGAAAATTATTCAGTAAATGTCAGCCTCAGCATCGTTCTATAAATAATTTATTCTTTATTCACTGAAGGATCCATTTCCATTCGGAAAGCTAAAGGGGGCCTCCGGAAATTTTGACTACAAATTGACGGATATGGTGACAAATGATAAGTAGTTCAATGATCGAGACTAGTTCTCTTAAAAATGGCTAGGTGTATATATCCCATAAGCTTCATACTCGGATTATATGCATTTCATTCATGTAATTTCGATAGTATTATTCCGAGGCTTTATTCAGTTACAGGGGACAATAGCCACGGTGTTAAGAATAGATAGGCGTAGAGCTTCGGTAAAGTTTACTCAGCAGTTAGCTTGGCAATAATCACTGTTCCAACACCCGTCAAAACTTACAACACTTTCCGGAAGTTGAAGGATTCAGAGATAACAATATTTTTCTTACTTTTCGATCTACTATATGCTATAAATTACCCCAAGTTGATTGTCTTCCAAGCTACCATGAGAACAGGGATGATCACCGTGTCTGAGCACTTGCCATCAATTGATGGCACACTCGGCTTTTCGAAAGAAATTGACAGGAAAGCCTTCAATTATCTCAACTTTATATGTTGTGCTGGCTTTGTGTTCTTGGCAGCTGAAGTAATTACTTTTATATCATCTGACGAAAACTGTGGATATCGACTTATTTGTAGACGCATATTGATTGGTTCTTTTAATCTTTCATGATGGATATTCACCCCGTGGCCTCACTTCTCCTCCTGAGCAAAAGATACGTAGCTGTAAACAGAATTATCACATAAATCTCACCTTACAATTCCCCGAGGCAAGTAGATTGCCTCTTTGCATGATTCACTGTTCATTGCAAGCTCTGCTTTGAACTCCGAATCTGGATCATTAAGAAAAATGTCATTTTTCGTCCTGAATAACGTCTTTTCTTTGATTTTAAGTAGGATAAAGCTGAGTGAGGTGACTTTTTATCCATAGAGTGAGAGTGTGGCTTTGAAATTTTTAAGTTGAGGGAATATTTATAGCCTTTTGCTCAATCTGTGACATTAGAATAAAGCTGTCGGTTTTTTATTTTAATGATTTATTGGCTAAGGACGTACGATTTCTCATGCTAACCATCAGTCCATAGATGAGTTTTCTGTAGTTCTGCACTCAACTCTTCCATCAGCCAGCCATCTAATTCCATCGTTTGTCCTCATTTTAACGTCCTTCTTAATCTGTCCAATGCATTCCATCTTAGTCCTCCTCGGTAATTCTTCCCATTAATTTCTCTATCCATTATTATTTTCAAGAGGCTGTTGTGTCATAAAATTTGTACAGATAATATTCCCTTTATTCTTCTCCAGTTTTCATGGAACATCGATTCTCTCCAACCCTTCATAGGCTTTCTTCTATGAACTTCAAACTGAAATTCTACGCTGCAAAACTCTTCTAAATAGTAAAGCGTTCGTCCTGGTAGCAGAATTCAAATCCATGGCTATTTGAGCTAATTTCCGACGATCATATCAGGTCTATAGGTCTATTGCCAGTGATTTAATTCTAAACTTAAGTCCGTTTACATTCACCTGGGAAATCGATAGGAATTGCATACGAGGAAAATGAAGTACGTGAGTCACTGAGTGGCATAGGTATACAAAGTCTGAGAATTATTTAAAACATATGAATGCTAAGTGCTCTCAGAAAACTATGCGGTTTTTGCATAAGCTACGCGACACACTCAGACTCGGCAATAAATAAATGGGAGTTTTAGGAGGTTTGCGAGTGAGTTTCTCTTTTTTTAAAGTTGCCTTGATTTCACCACCGTGAATGAATGAGTTTCGCTTGAAGGCTGCTGTTAGAAAATATCTAGAGCAATATCAGGGGCTGTCTCAAGCCTTAACGCCCATCATTCATAATTTATTTTCCTACAGGCTCGCTTTCGTAGTGACCGCATACTTCACCCGTGGAATTATTGTGTCTCCGCTCTATTTATCAGGCATGAATTAGGCGTGAATAGCATGAATTGTGTGAAAGGACGAGCCTAAATAAATGTGGTGCTTCATTGACACCGGAATTCCAGCCGTGACCACTTTCTTTTGGTATGGCGCTGCGCTACAGGAAAGAGAGGTACCGACGATAGCCGATATTGAGATATATATAATAAAAAGCACTTTCACCTCTCTCGTAAATATTCAGTGGTAGAAGTATCAAGCACGATCGTGAGAGCCTTCTGTTGTGGCGATAAGTGCCGGTTAAGATAAGCGTGTGAACGGTAACGTTCAGCTAAAACTTATTCCGCTAATTTTCCAACTAATTTTAGTTTTTTTTGCATAGTATACGAATATTCTGCATCAAATCAGCCACGAAATTGGGGGTCACATATATTAATCATATTTTTAAGCGATATATTTCCCATATACCACCGTGCCATGTACATATAAAATAAGAGATTGAAGGTAATTATGACAAATGAAGCGGGAGAGGTAATATACCTATTCAAAAATGAGGAAAAACATGCCTTGCAATAAATTATACATTTGGTGAAAGATGCTTCTGTTGCCGGGAGTACAAATCTGAAGCAAAGTTATTTGCCGTGAGCCAAGGGAACATAACAAGAAAGCAAATACAATAGGAATACAAGGGGCGGTTTAAGATTGGCGTCGACGTGAACTAAGTAGGTGGCGGCGAGCTCAGCAGAGTGGTGACGACGGAAGAAGCCTTTATGTTCGTGTGAAAGCACGTTCACGGTTGACGCCACCACTTGTACAGTACATGCCCGTGATACAGTTATTAATATTGTCATTACATTAAATATCAACAGTATAGTTAATATTGTCTTTATATTAATAATGTTATTAATATTGTCATTATGTTAACAACACAAGTTAAAACTTGGCTGATTGAAAACTAACAAAAATAATAATAAAATATGACACGACTCGGAAATATATAATTTATCTTGTAAGAACTACTTTAAGATGGCAAATTGTGTTAGTTTACTAAGCGGTATTCTGCTGGTTATAATTTTTTATTAACAATTTTTTATATTAACAAGGTAAATGAAAGTGTTACAATATTATTCTGTGCTATATATTTCTAGAGGTTATTGTTACTTTGAAAACTATAAGTCATAATGGATTTTGTTGGTTTTTTATTCCTTTTACATCGCATTTGAAAGATCCAAAGATTAAAATTTAATAAAATTGTACGAACACAACTGATGATAGAAATTTTTTCTCGATCTTCAGGTGGTATTATAATATTTCTATTTTGGAGCGTATATGGTAACTGTGCACTGTTTTGTTTTTTATGTTTCTTGAAGTTGTTGTAACTACCAGAGCAGTCTGATATTCTGAATTGGGCTAGCTCTGTATTTAAATGTAAAATATTTCACTTGCCATTATGGAATATTATGAATATTGGTAACTGTTTTTCTCTCGTGAATATTTTTCGTAAATTGTATTTAAGCTTTATTCATCCGATCACTCAAATATTTAAAACCTGGCACCTGCTGACAAGCCTATAGCCATGCAGGACCACAATGATACATAATTTAAAAAAAATATATTCATTGTATTCATTATTTCACCTTACTGTAAAGAGTAATGATATGTACCTACCCAGTTTATTAAAAATAAAAAATTGTTATTTGTCAGCCTATTAGGTCAATAAGGTGGTAGTAATTACCTATACTCCTCCATTTTCCTCACCCACAATCATTATTTACCCTGGTGTTACTCCTCGCAGTTGGTATTAACAGTTGTTACAAAATTAATAGATGGAGACGAATCCCTGATCTTGCCAAATGTGATCGAGGAGGGACGACGATTTCCTGTGGACTTTTAACGTTAGCGATCAGTCATATACCGATGCCGTGAACGTTAATTTCGTTCATGGTTAGTGCTAAAGAAGTCAAGTCGGCCTTAACGTTGCCGTTGCCAAAGCGGTCATCGCGATCCGGTGACCGATCCGTACTGCCGATATTTGACGTCAATTAAATCGTTTCTTTTCGTACCGCTCGAATTTCACCCCAGCTCTGGTGTCCCATGATTCGTCTCACTTTTATCCAAGGAGGTTGAAATACCTTGGAGGCGCTATCAAGAAGATTTTCGTTTGCTCACAATTCCACTATTAATGTTTGTAAACTTTTGTGAAAAACTGGAGTGGGCTTCCTTTCTACGAACATAATTTTCAGCATAAAATAACATGCTTTAACTGTGATTTAATCCAATTTCCGCATTGATACAGAAAATATCTATCCTAAACATGTCAGTGTCTCTTTGTCTCGCCGAAAATTTCATAAAAGTACCTTGAAAAGCAACAAATGCCCACATTATTTTGAATTAGAATACAGAGTCAAGTAGAGTTGTATTAATTACCAATCAATGGTAAAATTAATATTAATCATTTTAGAGCTGTTAAATATAAAATCCGGCTTGTATTTCACCCAAAATTGAGCAGTCGAAGCTGTATCCCAAGCGTCACAAATCCTTCCACGCTCCCGTTCTATGTCTGAGACCAGTGACCCCTTCTCCCGTATATTTCCACCTCGTTTGCTTTGAACCCTCCGCCTGCTTCAAAAAGTCGACACGCATAAAGAGAATTCCGCCAAGCGACGTTCGTAAGGCTTCGAAAGAGCGAGGGAGGGAGGGGCATGGCTTCTTCTCGGAGAAGTCTCTCCCTCTCTTACTCAGGTCTGTCGAATGGTGATTTCTCGGAGTCATGACCCCTGCCCCTCCCCCGAAACTCCCAATCTCCTCCCGACCCCGCGCCCCTCGACGCCGAAAGCATATAGGACTTTTAAGAGTAAGATTTAATGAAGGTAGTTAGAGCGAGTCATAATGGCGTCCCCTAGTCATAATGGTGTCCGAATCCATATTTATTTTTAAATTTAAGCAGCTTTAGGAAGCATAAAGTAAATATTTATTATAATAATTAAGGAAGAGTCGGTTCCTAATGTCGATTCTCGATTCCACCGATTCTCAGACTTAGAATCGGTATCGAGAATCGATCGCCTAAACTCGATTCCGATTCAATCGATTCCAGGTAGATAAATATTTTAAAAATGGACTATAAGTTGAGGTTATATTTGCTATTTGTCATTAAATACACTTTTTGAGCGACTTAATTGTCTTTTTTATTTTATTCCCGCCAGTACTTGAATTTAAATAAAAGTAGTACGCTACTGGTATATTGATTCTTATTCCAATATTAGGAAAAAGAATCAATGGAATCGGAATCGAGAATCGGTAATCGATTTGAAATTATTGGAATCGGAATCGACTCATCCCTAATAATAATATAAATAATAATGTCAACGAAGGATCTTTGCCACTATTTAATAACGTTTGCGACGCAAAAAATTTGTTTTAAGTCGCTGGATTTCTCATCATTTAACTCAGTATACATTTGTAGGGTTTAATTTTCTCCCGGTAAACAGCTGAGGTCAATTCTTCACGGGTTTCCGTCCGAGTTAGTGGCTCCATCTTCTCCTCTGCCGACGTTTCGAAGGAAGACTTATACTTCGTCATCAGGGCCGTTGATGACGAAGGATAGATCTGGTAGATCATCAACGGCCCTGATGACGAAGGATAACTCTTCCTTCAAAACGTCGGCCGGGGAGAAGATGGAGCCAGTAACCCGGACGGAAACCCGTGAAGAATTTACCTCGGTATACACAAATAAGATTTTAGCTTGGCCATTTTTTTTCACGCCGTACCCTGAAAACACCTTCGCAACCAAAGATTTTTCTGCGATTCTGTAAAAATTAATACGGTAAATCTTTTATATATTATTAAAAACAGTTGAGAAAGCATATAAACTACACACTGCTAAATTTCTGACGAGATCTATGCGTTAGACATTCCTCCATTTTTAAATAAAGTGTCGCTAGAGTGCATATATACCCGTACCATTTCCCAATGGAAAATGACTGGTATCTTTTGGTAAATATCTTGAAAAGTTTAACGGTCAGTGGCTGATATATTTATCTATCGTTGGAAACTTGTGATTTTTTTCTCTATCATGAGGCCAAATTTATCGAATTTCATGAGAAGTAATATCTCGCTCATAGTGCTACAAAACAACAAAATAAAAACACAATACACAGGAAAGCTAAAGAGGCTCTACGGTAAAAACTGCTCGGTAAAGAAACAGAGTACCTACAACACTATTGATGGAGGGACTAGGATGGGAGCCACTATAGCCTCGAGGAGGCTACACTCTTCGTTAAGATTACTGGTAAAATTAATACCACGCGACTTTCATTGTGGAACGAAGGATATTGGAAGCTTTCTATTCGTTCTAGTTCGCTAATCACTCCGAAACACGAGTGCGCATTTGTTTTTCATTCGATTCAGACCCTTTCGCACTAGGTAGCGCACTTCAAAATATATCAGGGGCAAAATTGATGTGATGCATGATTTCAGGCCTTCCCGGCGAATGATGCTCATGATTTATTCTCGGGTTTCCCACCGGGTTAGGCTTTCCATGATTGCCGACGTTTCGGCAGGAGACTTTCCTGCCATTTTCAAGGCTCGGGATGCGGACGGTCTTCGTTTTCCAGTCTTTATACTCTGTTCCACCCACCGTGGTCTCCGTTCATTGGCTATCCGTTCCCGCCAATATTAGGGTTTCCCGCCTTTTTTAATATAGGGTTCCAGGTGCAGCTGAGGCGGAAACCCTGATCCCTGTTAAGATTGTTGGTCGTGAGCTGGATCTCAATGGCCTCTTTAGTTATTCTATCCCGTTCCGAAACGTCGGCAATCATGGAAAGCCTAACCCGGCGGGAAACTCGAGAGGAACTCATCAAAATTGATGTGCGCTAAACTACAGAAGAACGCCGATAACGCCTCCGCATTAGTTGTATTTGTGTTTTTTTTCGTAAAGTCGACCAACATGGAAATTGTCAAGTTTTTTATTACTCTGTGGAGTATATCTAACGTTTTTAAATACATATTTTCAACGAATTCGATAACTGTACACAAAACCATGACTGTTGTGCATCCACAGAATGCTACCTACCGGCAGATTACGAACGTTTCGCCAAAGTACATAGCTCCATTTGTCGTCGTTCGTGTGCGCCGAAGTGCGCTGATATGTTCTGATCTGAGTAAACTTCAACACCTTGAATGAGAATCTCCCATTATCTTAACCCCGCCTTGCATCTCTAGAACTGCCAGAAGCGACACTATGACTGACATGTACTGTCGAAGAGATACGTAATGGAACTCCTTCATACCTCCTCACACCATTGACGACTTCAAAAAAAATAACTGTGAGACATGAATGCGTGAAGACGCGGCACGCATATCGTGATTTCCCTCTCCTAGGGTGGTTAATCAACCGTGAAACCATAAAAACCTTACGTTATCCGTGAATTTTGATCGCCGCGAAAAACGCGATAGTTATCCTTGAATTTCGTGTTCAAACTAATTCATGTAGAGAGCAATTTACTGGTAAATTTATGTTAAAGATTAGTCCAAAATGTCAATAAAAGCAGGGAAATATTTTCTCCTATGCATAAATCTCGGCCATCTAGTTGATCATCGACCGGGAGAGTTTAAATCGGACAGCACGTACGTGTTTACGAGAGACCTCCCTGTCGATGGCCACCTGAATGACAGAAATACATGCATAGGAGTCAACATTCCTATGCTTTTATTGAAAATTTGGATTAATTATGTGTACACATTATATTTTGGTATCTGTGGACACCCTATAGTTTCATCAGATTTTGAGATGGCACAACATTCAGTTTCATTTCGTTATAGCAATAGGTTTGGGCGGTCTCCTCAGAACTTCGTTCTATATTCTGTTTCTAACTATTTAATTCTGCTGCCATCGACTTTTCTTCGTATTTCCTTGCCGGATTCTTGACATTCTTCCCAGAATAACGATCTATGCTTAGATCGAGTATCTATGATCGATAAGATAAAAAAAGACGCCTATATCGACTAGTTTTCAGCGAGTGACGGATGCGTTGAATTCACTCAATTTCTTGAAGTTTTCGTCGGATTGATGATGAAAATCTACTATAAAAATGGAAATTCTAACTCTTTATTAAAATAACGGCGCCTTGTTGAGGCATAAATGATTTACCTACCACGTATTTCCATTAAATTGTCATGCAGTAAGAAGAGTATGATTTTAAGTGACTGCATTTGACTCTAACAAAACCGTGGGAATGGCTTTTAACGACCTTAAAAAAACCGTGAATATTTTTACTTTATTGTCCGAGTAGTAGACACCGTGTCTTCCCTTCTCCCCATCTTCATGGCTAGAATTATATTATTATATTATTCTTACGGCAGCTCGCAGGGTTTTATGTACCCATGGATATAAGATACGTATATAAGTATATTGGAGTAGAACATGTCGACAAGACGCTCGCCGCCGCACGCTGCTATGGCGGTGAGTTTGTTGCGGTAAAAGAAATGAAGCTTTGCTATGACGTATGTACATCTACAGCTACATACTACCCTGTAATTTACCGCAAGGGCCTGTGACAAGCGGTGTAAGGGCACCTGCAATGAAAGATGGATGGATGAGTGGGGAAAAGGATTGAGAGGGATTGGGAAAAAGTGATGCTTGTCGACAGAGTGTCTTGGCGTCTCGCTGTTTTTGTAGCCATTGATGGTGCATGGAAATGAATTATTGTTGTACCTATCCGCTTGACACTCTCATCATCATTATCATCAGTCATCAATCCGAAGATTGGTTTGCTCTGCAGCTCTCCCCAACACTTTCTAATCATCTAACCTTTTATCCCCTAATAAGTCTTCATTTTATCGCCCCTCATAATTTGCCCGATGTCTTCCATTCTTGGTCTTCCTCGAGAACTCTTCTCATTCATTTCTCCTTCCACTACTGTTTTTGATAGGCCATTGTGTCGGAAAATGTGTAAAACACCATTACCAATAAAAAACATTGCCTCTCTTCTTCTTCTCACAGCTTTCATTATACATCATTTCTCTCCAACTCTTCGGCTGTCTTCCGTGATGCTCTCCATCCATTTCATCTTAGTCATTCTTCAGTAGCACATTTTAATTTCCTCCAAACTCCTTTGCTCTTCGGCTGTTGTCATCCAAATTTCGCTGCCATCATAGAGTAAGTATAAAATCTTTTCTTACTCTATGCTGCCCTGTAGGAGAATGCACCAAATATGTTTCAATGAAGTGGTCCCTAACTTCCAAGCTTGTGTTTCTGACTCTTCATAGACTTCTTACGATAGAATAACTTTTTTGCCTGGGCTATTCAACTAGCTATATTTTTTGCTTCTTCCATCAATGGAGATCCTGTTTATCAGATAGTAAGATTCTTCTACTTGCTGCAATTTTCACTGATAAATGTTGACATTGAATTTGTCTTTTTAATATCTTTGACAAACCGTTATATTTGTATTTTTTTAGATGTAGCCTCAAGTTGTATTTCTTTACAATTTTATTCAAAAGGTTTCCATATTTTCCGAAAAAATTCTTCACACTTTTCTTTAGAATCTTCCATGTAGTTTGAAAAGCCCTCTAGACCTTTTTTCTTTTCTGCCTAAATTGTTATGGCATAAAAAAGCGAAGCATAGTGATAGTTTCTCCACTCGTACTAATGTTTTACCTTTTCTATCGGTTCTCACTGCGTTTTTCTCTTTAAATATGGAAAGAAATCGGTGACATAGTACACCCTTTGATAACTCCTTTCCTCACTTTTGCTTGTCACATTGCAGCCGCCTTTAATTACAGCGAACTATACAGCTTAAATACTATCCTTCTGTCAATTTATGTTCCCCTTACACTCTTTAGCCTAGTCAGAATTCTGTTCTATTCCACATTATTTTAATATTATTTAACTTGTTTCATTTTGCTACTTTTTGTGACATGCCCCTCCCGAGTCTTCGGCAAGCATTGGATTTCGTTTCTGTCACTATGGCCGGAGACTTGGGTGGAGCATTTAATTTATTTTATTATTATTTTTATATTATTATTTAATATTGCTTCCCTCAGGTCGATGAAGCCAATGCACGTGGCCTGATATTTTTTAATTATCTCCTTGAGAAGCGTCAATGTGAGTATCGTTTCTCTCGTTCCCCATCATTTTCTGAAACCAACTTGTCTCCATCCTGGCATTCTGCCTTCCTTTATTCCATCCTGCTTTTGATAATTCTTCGGATAAATCTTAGACGCGAGTGTATTAAGGCTGATTGTTCTAGCCTTCGCATCCTTCGGCTCTTTACTTCATATGGAAACAGATGATGATAATATTGTGAACTAGGAAAGCACAAGTGGACTTTTTCAAAGTCCACTTGCATTTTTCTAGTAAAAATAATGTCAAATAATGAATTATAGCTTATTCAGGGAATCACTCCAACGTACTTGAGCACATTTTGTGGAATTTAATCCATTCTTGGGGCCTTTCCATCATTAAATACCTCACTGCAGCATCGACTTTCAATCTTCAATAGTTCAATAGGGCATCCTTTTTTATTATCATGCATCTTTATCTTCCAATGCCCTGATTTTCAATGTTTCACTACTTATTAATGAATCCAGGTACCCACTCATCCCATCTTTTCGCTTTTTCTTTATTTTCTATCAAAGTTTTGTTATTTTCCCTCCGGATATTGTTACCTTTAATTGGACGTTCCTTAAATTGACCTCTTACAGTTCTTTACGCAGCTTCAACTTTTCCCTGAAAGAGATTGTCTTGCAATTATTTTCATGAATTTTTTACCCATACTTCCTTGAATTGAGGTACGAATTTACTGCGACGAATCTACGGTGTTCTTTTTGCGAAGATGATAAGCCTCTGATAAAGACTGACACTGACCAGCAAGTGATAAAGAGATACTGAACTCCCCTTTCGTCGTGGGCGTACAAGTGATGGTGACTTGCTTCTAAACGTACAAAAATGTTCTCTTCCATGAACGAGCCGTTCTCTCTGAGCACGGCCTTTACGGCTTAACATATTACTTACTTACCGGCTTATATACCGGCGCCGTCCTTTTCTTCTCGAATTTTGTATTTCCTTCAATAAATCCAGTACTTACTGTATAATCCATGGCTTTCACATTTCTGTCTCTCTTCATCCTATTTTCTCTTCTGCTTCTAGATAATTGTTTTTCCGATCACTTATCATATTTCTTTCATTGATTCTGCATCTTTTGTATTCCCTTCAGTTTCGTGTTTGTGCTTTGACCGGCCTATCTATGCTCTATTTCCTTAGATAGTTCCTCCCACCAGCAACTTTCCTTTGACTGTTAACTTTTGTAACTTAAAATGATATTTCACTTGGTTTCTAAAGCGCTGTTTCAGGTTTTCCAATCGGTCGCAGCTTCGGAGTGATCTAATGTACTGGGTAACAATCCTAAATTGGTGTCCCTAGCTTTTCAAATCGAGTTGGGGGTTAACGACAGAGGATGGTGAAGTGGAATAAGAACAGTAGATATATGACCACGGAGTCTTTCAAATTGTTATAAGTCATTCGCTTGCAAAGGCGACTGAGATAGGCCTATGCTATCTTACTGCTCACTGGTCTAGATTTTCCGAAGATATTTATGTAACAAACATCAAATAGTGTTTTGCCACTCGTTTTATTAACTTACTGATATAATTTTCAGCAAATGCTTTCATGCCACAAATTATTCTTATGGCGTAGAAACGCATTAGGAGGGGACGTAAAATCTTAATGCTAAATAAATGCCTGCAACAGTAAATATCTTGCAAAGAGTATTTGAATTGGCTAATAATGCCTTAAAAATGAAAATGTCAAAGAAATGCTGCATCGGAAGAAGGTCGTCATTTCAGCGGAATGAGTCGCAAGATAATAGCCGACGGGTATTTAGGCGAGAGACATAGGGAGGCGGTTGGCGGTGGATAAAGGCCGGTCTATAGAAAAAATGAGCGACAAATTAACGCTGGCTTTGACATGCATGAGTTTTCGGGCCGTTGTTACTGCATCTGAAAGTACTTTTCAGGTAAATTGCAGATGATAGAAATGGTGTATAATTTAGCGTAGTGTTGCTGTAGAGATTCCAAATCGATTCTCTCTTTTTTGTCTAAACGAGGTATTCCAAAGCGCTAATCTAATCATCTAATCAATGATTTCACCTTTTACGATTTACATTTCAGTAGTCTTTCTACGTTTCACCGTAAACTGTACGAGATCAATCGAAGAGAGATGGCAAGAGATCAACAAAGGAATTATTAATGCAGCCGAAGAGAAAGTAGGAAGAAGAAAAACAGAGAATTTGAAGCCTTGGATTACACCGAAAGTCCTGGACCTAATAGATGAAATAGGAAAGTACATAAACTCGCAAACAGAAAAAAGACAGCAGATGTATAAAATAAATAGAAATGCGATAGCCCGTAAATCAAAAAGGCCAAAAATAATGGGTGAAAGACATGTGGAAGGTTATTTCTCTCGGGGAAAGGTTTTCACTGCGTATAGAGCTGCAAGAAGTTACTTTAAAGAATTTCCAATCAAAGGTAATGCCATTTGGAGTGAATGAAATGAAGTACTCATTTAAACTGAAGATAAAGCGAAGAGATGGAAAGAGTACCTGGAGAAACTTTACAGACACTGTGGATGAAGATGAAAAAGAGTACTCCACATTAAGAACAGAAATTGATGCTGGATAGAGAACTTGAGAGATAGAGAGAAAGGCGCCAGGAGTTCATGAAATCCCCTCGAAGGTCTTTTAGTATGCAGGAGTGAGGAACCTGAATGAGCTAGACAGATTTATATGTGACATTCATTCAAGTGGACATATGCCGACGGACTTTAAAAAGAATGTAATCATCCCTATCCCGAAGAAGAAAAGAGCTGAGAGATGCGGAGCTTTTAAGACAATTTTCTATGCAGCACATGCATCTAAAATTTTGACAGTAATTATCTACAGGAGGATGAAACAGAATATAAAAGAATTCTTGGATGAAGACCAACACGTTTTCAGGAAGAGTATAGCCCTGAGATTTATCACAGAGAAGAGAATTCAAAGGACAAGCCTACATTTATTTGCATCACCAACATAGAGAAAGTATTTAACAAAGTGGAGTGGAATAGAATTATGACTACACTGAAGAGAATAGAAGTGTCATTTAATGACAGATGAGCAATATGTAGGCTATATGAAGAGCAGATGGCAGTGATTAAATGGGGCGGTAATGCGGAGGAAACATAAATGAGGGAAGGTACTACAAGAATCTGCTTTGTCATCCATAATTATCAATATTTTTATTGAAAAATCCATGGTACTACTAATATAATAGTATTACTAATATAACTGTATGAGTAGTAACATGTAACTACTAATTTAATAGTGCTACTAGTATTATTAGTAGTAGTACCTACAATAGAAAAAGCAATAAATGAACCAATGGAAAAATAAAAAAACTAATACTAGCGCGCGGAGAAAAAAATCATTATGCTACGATTTTCTGATGACATATGTTGAAGAATCACAGTGAAGAAGTTTGATGTTGATAAAACCAAGGTTATGGTTTGTGGAAGAAATCAAGGAGGCAGAAATACAGTCAAACTTGGATGGCAAAAACATGCGCAAGTGGAAGAATTTTGTTATTTGGGAAGCACAATCACTAGCAATGGAAGAAGCTAGAAAGACATTGTGAGCAGAATAGCCCAAGCAAAGGAGGCATTCCACCAGAAGAAGAGACTGCTGACAGCTATTATGAGTTATGAGCCTAGAAGTCAGGAAGCACTTTATTAAAACATATATTTGGAGCATGCTCTTACATGACAGTGAATCGTGGACAATAATAGCCGCAGAGAAAAAGATATTGGAAGGAATGGAGATGTGGTGTTTCAGAAGAATGATTCAAATGGGTGGATGGGGATCACAAACAAAGTATTCCAACGAATGGTTGGATAGAAAAGTAGTATGATGAAAATTATGCGAAGGAGAGAAAAAATTATTGAATATATTTCGTGACATAGCAGTGTAATGAATACAGTATTGGAAGGAGAAATGAATGGAAAGAATTACAGAGGAAGTACAAGAGTGGAATACACCAGGAAAGTCACGAAGGACGTCTATGTGAATAGTTATGTAGGAACGAAGCTGTTGGCAGAGAGGAGAGTGGAGTGGATAGCTGCTGTAAACTAATCTTTGGATTGATGACTACTTATGATGATGATGATGCTGTTGACCGGGAGAACATAGATATTCCAACATAAGATCTCGTTTTTCCTCGCCATCCTTCGTC